>FR990146.1:4203723-5624030 GCA_905404295.2 Ochlodes sylvanus
GTAAAATGTATTCGAATCGTTCAGTACTAAAATTTAAATCTTATTATTTGGTCAATAACAACATAATAGATAATATACGAGTAGAAAAACGCAATTTTTTAGGCTTTTTACATGGGGGAGTGCCCATGTAAGAAGCCTGAAAAAATTAAAATCCCAACTTTTTATTTTTTTAATGTTTATTGTGATTGCGGCCACACGCATTCTGTAGATAATTCTGGTGTCTACCTATTTCCGATAGAGCCCGTAGTTTCCGAGAGACACCCACTGATTCTATCGAAGCCGCTTTCCGAATTCATCATCAGAACCTGGATACCATCTAAGACCAGAGCACTTCTCAAGACAAATCCCACAAGCCTAAAATCGATATCAATTCGTCGTTCATTCCAGTTCTAACCTAACACACCTATATAATAAATATGGTTCCCTATTAACCGCTAGATACACCGCCAATTATTACATTTTATGAGTACCTAATCAACTTTATTACAGGCAATAGGGCTATAACAATAGAATATCGATTGAACTAAGGTTTGCGCACATAACATTAACTCAACTCTAACGTCTCCACCTTCACTCCGATTCAACTCATAGAAAATATTTAAATATCAGCTTTGTATATGAATTATATTGATAAAACATTTAGCTTAAGGTTAAATTTTAAGTCAGATTGAAGTTGATCACAGGTAGGTATGTATATTGCATGTAGATCGCACTTGCTTAAGTTCTTTCAAGTTTATGATGAAAAATCAACCGCAAAGATATTAATACACACACATAATTCAATGCTTGCGATAATAATTTTATTGTAATCGGAGTGGAGTTGGAGTCGAGTGAATATAATGTGCGCAGACCTTTAATCCCTTGGCTGCTGGCCTTATTGGCCATTCACATAATATTATTTACAATTAAGATGGTGGCACTTTTACCTAATTTAAATACCTTTAGACCGCCTAGTTTAAATGATCAACTCATAGGTCAAGGTTTGTAGAAATGTGTTGTGAAAATGTTTTCTAGGACAAAAGACCTTTCGAATAAGACTGGAATAAAGAGTACCGGGCAAGTGGCATCGCACCGCGTATAATGAGTTGAAGTACCTATACTGTAGCTTTTTATAATATAGTTTCCCTTCGTGAAGCTTTTTATTCTCAGGAAAAGAAAATTTAAAACACAGACCTGCAAAGAAATCTTGTACAATTTTCGAAAATGTAATTTGAAAAGTCCGAGTTAAATCACCTTTCCGAAAGGGTGGGGAATCGAAACATGACTAGCGTATTGACGATTACTACTTTTTTACTTGATTTTGACGTGAATTCTTGAAGTTTTTCAACAGAAAACATACGATGTTTTCTTTCATTTTATAAGAACATATTTGTTTAATAAAAATATCTACAATAATACTCGTAGTTATTCTAATAGTTTTTTTTTCGTTAATAATTCTAAACGTACAACCGATAAACGAACGGACCCCACCTTATTGTTAAGTGGTTAGTGTCACGTCGGCTATAGCCATTAGCAACACCAATGGCGATACCGACGCGTTGCCGGCAATAAATAAAAAAAGAACGAAAAAAATTTGATGAATGTTGTCCAATTATTCTCCATAAATGAATTAGTTCTAAGTATCTCAACCATTGTTATCAACTCAATTTTTTAAGGACTTAAGATAGCAAACGAGCATGCAGCACGAACTGTGAGCGCCACAGAGCAAGCCTGGAGTAGACTAAAGTAGATAAACCTATACTGATAGATGGACAAGGTGAAATTAATAAAATGAACCCAATCCTCTCGATCGGATCATCAGCTTCCGCCTACGCATCACTCCGCGTTACATGTTAAAGGTGCTATGTCATGTCTGTAAGCGGTCGCCTTTTTTTCATACTTAAATACATGCAGATGCAACAGCTCATGTCAGCGCCAACCGTTCAGCAGCAATAGCAAAAACTAGTGTTCATAATAAATTAAAGAACATCACTGTACGTACGCAATACGTCCATACCGTACCGTACGTTTAATCTGAAAATAATGTACAAATCCAACAGGCAGGGGTCACGAGCCGTGTCGAGTGCACTATAATGTGGATTCCCCTCGACGATGATCCACATCAACCGCTCTCGCTAGTGTTACCAACTGGAACTTAGTTAAGACGGACAGGCAAACAGACGGACAGACAGACGAAGAACAAAGTGATCCTATAAGGGTTTTTTTCTTTTGAGGTACGGAACCCTCAAAAAGTATTTAAAAGTCAAATAGTCACCAGACAAAAACATTGCATAATCTCTGAATGAGTGTATTGTATTCGGGATAACAACAGCTTTTCTTTTTTGCAACAGGGTCGAAATATCGGCGTACAAAATAAATATACCTAATCATAATTATTCCCCGATATATTAAAACTTACATAATATAGGTACATAATTAAAATTTCCACATATCATATTTCTACTCCGTAAAGCAAAATAATCGTGTCCTAATTCAGACATATTTGGCAACTGGTTCAAAAGTTTATCGACATGACCCAGACCAGGATTGTCCGGTATAAAGCGTGTTACTTGGCAACAGCGTCGTAGCTGTGACCCACATTATTGCTTCTGACCCTAGTCCTCGACCAAACGTCAACATAGCGATATCGCTTAACGCTAACCGAGTGGCCTATCTATGAATCATTATGATGACGCATAGTAAATTAGTACACTATTAATTAACGTTCAAAATTTCATAATATATGCGTATTAGAAATTAATTATCACTTGCTTCAGTGAATAAAAATATCGTAAGGAAACTAGCACATCTGAGAGTTCTTCATATTTTTTTCAAAATTGTGTGAAGTCTACCAATCCGCACTTAGCCAGCGTGGTTGACTATGGCCCGTACCCTCACACTGAGAGGAGATACTAGCCCAGCAGTGTGACAGTTATGGGTTGGGAAGAACTAATAATAAATATTAATTTGGAAACCTTTTCATATTGAGCATTCTTTATAGCAATTAACATTAATATTATAATTCCAATAGCCTTCCTTATGAGTGTGGCTATCATACACACAAAATTTTTCAAATCCCCCTGACAGTTTTCAGAGATTCGCGCGTTCTAAGAAAATTTTGTTTTGCATTGCCTATATTCACACTACTATTCTATCGACCACAAGGCCAAAGACACCATTCCCAAGACGATAATCCACTAAATTGCCAATGATTGATTGAACTTTGGCTCCGAATCGCTGCCGGCCAGATGTATTGACCCGAGATATCGCCGCCACGACTACAGAGTGAGTCAATGCCCCTTAGCCTCTTATTTCCTGCACGCCAATTAAAACTGTACTTTATGCTGTGATACATCCCTGCGAAATATTACTTGTACTTAAGGATAGTGAGTAAGCTTGCCAGGCAAGTAAAATAACTGTACACACCCATAGCCCCGCATTAAGATTCCCTGTAACGTGGGTGGCTTGGACAATACACAAAGACGAGAACACACACTCAGATCGAGCACATTTCGAATTCATGATTCAAATTTACGCCTCGCTGGAAATTTTTAAATATAGAGATAACAGCCTGTATTTGTCTATAGATATATACATTTGTTACTTATCTAAGACCACCTAGTAAGCATAAGCATATATGCCTATGTCAGGTAGGGCCACCTGACACAGGCATATGCTTCTCTTATATCACATCTAACCCAGAATCTTTCGAACAGAGGACGGGAATGGTAACAATCACACCTTGCGGGTCGTTCTAGTTTTTTAGTCTCATTGCAGTCTCCTCTTATTCCACACATTTGATTTACTTTTAAATATAATTAGTATTACCACTGGTTGCTAATCTAGTACAAAATACTATAACATATCAGCAATGAGATTTTTGTTATAATTAAATATACATCAAAGTCTGTAATCGCTGCCAAAAGTGCCAAGCTTAGCGCGCAACAAATTTCAACCTACCATCTTTCAAAACGTAATTTTTCAAAGAATTGCAGATGAATTAATGTATGGTCTCTTAAATCTTACAGAAATTTAATGAGTTCTTGTAATCAACACGGTATTTCGGTCTTTACTTTAATCTTTAAATCCGAGCAACAACTGTGGAGTAAAAAAGTAAAAACTTCTTTTGTTTTAATGCACTGATTGGCCAAACTGTTGGGGATTGACCTTCAGCGGTCGGATCTTCAAATGTGCTGGGAATTATTCACAGCAAAAAGTTCTTTGTTGTCTCTCAAAGTGAGTTCCAAGAAGTGCGCAAGCGTATAAGGAATTCGATCATGGATGAGGATGAGTCAAAAGGTCAGATTATTGCAACTAGTAAAGCCTTCGTTTCGCTTCGAGAATCATAATGCCTTCAAACCCATAATCGAAAAAGTCGCGAGCATCAGATTATACATTTATAAGTTACAGCGCACACGACGTAAGAAACTTTTTTAGGTAATTTTTTACACCTCGGGTGACATTGGAATAGTAATAATAGTAGGTAATTTTAAATATCAAACGTGAATGCGATATTTTTATGGAATTGCGATATATCGAGCATATAGTATGGCCAAAATTTCCTATTAAGGACAGATTAAATTATTAGGCTTAAGTTCCGATCCCATACACCTGCGAGCTATGACTATTGACTACTGATATAATCTAGCTATTTATAACATAAATGGGTTATTTGCCGTTTGTGTTTACTTGCGTACCTATTATAATTCTATTTTTACATAAAAACGTAAAACAATACTAACACTCATTCATATTATACATAGATGACCGTATTAAATCGCGTACGCGTAACTATTATCTTTTGCGGTCTTAGTAATACCTAAATAAAAAGTATACATAATTATATAGCCTATTTTTTTCTACAAAACATTATTGTTATATTATAAAATTCTAGGTAATACAAATATTTAAGCATAACAAATGTTTTGTATCCTTGTCTTAGTAACTACCGCTATTTTAGTATGTAAAAGTAAATTAAATTAGTGTATACGTAATTTAGTGGCAAAACATACTAGGTACCTACATCATAAAAAACTTTTTGATTTGTTTAAAAGTTGTACAAGCGTTAGTGGCAACAGACAGACATCAGAACCAAAAGAAGTTAAGAGTACGTCCATGTTAAGTTATCTGAATGACACAGCTTGGCGGTGGCGATTGTTCATCATGTTTTCGTGCCTGCGAAGCCAGGGGTCTCGGGTTCGATTCCCGGCCGGGAATTTATGTGACAGATAAATGTTTGTTCTCGGGTCATAGGCGTTAGTGGCGTGTTACTTGTATTGTCCATACTACTCGCGACACAGGGAATCCTAATCGATCGTATGAGTGTGTTAGCGTTTCTTTGTAATATAAGTCCATAATCTTATCATCATCGGTAGAATTACTCAGTTTATAGCCTACAAGGCAGATTATTAACTAACAATACTTAAGACTGTAACATGGAAATCAATAACAGTAATTCCGACCGATGTAATGTAATGTTTACTACTCTTTGTTCCCTGTTCTATTCGTGACTAATTCAACTGCGTATTTAAATCGTACTATCGACCACACTTACGTCATAAATCATTTTAATATACTAGTTACTATGATTTATGATCAACATAAAAACTGAAATAAAATTAATAATGGAAGTAGATTGCAGATATATTATTATATAGGAGATTGCAGAGTATAAATCAGTATAAAATATAAAAATAATTCGTACATTACAATTTAAACAGAGATTACCACCAGGATCGGGTTATCCACAATCGGACTGTCAATGTCAAATCAAATTGCATAATATATCAAATTGCAGACATCAGAAATTCAAAGATTAATTATGATGGACGACGACAGTTTTTAGCAGCTCTGCCTGCTAAGCGACGGGACCGGAGTTCGATTCCCGGCCGGGGCACGTATTTATGTGACAAATAAATGTTTAATCCCAGGGATTGGGTGTTAGTGATATTTGTGTTGTCCATGGCACCCGGTACACAGGGAATGCTAGTGCGTATTCTAGTAGTAGCATATTCTAGTTCAAATATAAGTAAACTAAACTAACTCTGGGTTAGTTACTTACTTTACAGACCTAAACTACCTTCAAATGAGATTGTCGTAAATCGTTAATTTAATAGTAAAAGGAGTTAAATAACGTCCAAATAATTGTAGATACCGACTTTTTCCTTTACCTTAACTTAAAACACTACTTTAAGATAGCAAAGCTTCATTT
This sequence comes from Ochlodes sylvanus, assembly GCA_905404295.2. Lineage (NCBI taxonomy): Eukaryota > Metazoa > Arthropoda > Insecta > Lepidoptera > Hesperiidae > Ochlodes > Ochlodes sylvanus. The sequence continues at coordinate 4,209,914 of FR990146.1, forward strand.
CATGACTGAAGCCCTAACAATCAATACTTTACCGAAGTGGCTAGACACGAGTAAGCTCAGCCACAATACTTTAAGTCTAGACACGCAAATTGTGTTCCAAATATATTGTGGGAAAAAAGCTGACGAATCAACTTGAATCAAGTTACATTTAGGAACACGGTTAACAACCGAAGTCATCAAAAAACAACAAACATTTTTCAGACACTTCACTTCAGACAAAGAATAGATTAATAAAATAATAGAATAATAAAATATCGGTGTCCCAATACAGACCACCTATAGTGACTAAGTAGGCCCTCTAATGATCTCTTACTTAATAAAATTGGTTTTACTAATACGGATTAGCCATACCAAATAAATATACACGTAGGCACCAGCGGCACTACACCAACCGGTATGGCCAATCATTTTATTAAACACAGATTTCGTGAAGTAACAATAATTTCTCAAACGTTACGTAATGGTGAAAAAAGTGATTATCAAACCAGTATAGTCCGAGCGTCCAAGGACTCACTGTATTTAAGAGTATTATAAGCTTTAATTACTACAAACGATACTGTACGTAAAAATAGGATGTTGAATTTTAATTTCGTCGAGTGGAAAGATATCTTCTACAAACCTCGCCATGAATAAATAATGCAACGAAGCCGTAAGGGCCCACAGGCACCGTAAAATTTAAACCTCTGTAATGTAATGGAATCCCTATTGAGAACCTACAGTTTCAAGTACAAGATATTGTTGTATTTATATACAACGATACGTATTATATATACTCGTATTTGCTGTAAATTTGATTATTTATGATCGACGAGCTGTGCCCGCGACTTCGTCTGCGTGGAATTTAACAAACAAAAAAAAACTAATAAAAAGTAGCCTAAGTTACTCCTTATGAAATCAGTAATCTGCCAGTGAAAGTCCCGTCAAAATCAGTCCAGTCGTTCCAGAGATTAGCTCAAACAAAGAGACAGACAGACAAAATTTGTAAATAATTATTTTTTAAAAATTAGAGGTGCAGAATTCGAACCCAGCCCCCCGCACCCCCTGTACAGGAGTGCAATGTTCGAACCACTTGGCCAACACTGCTTCTATCGCACCATAACAGGGCTTTTCAGACGCTTCCGTTTACTAAGAGAAAACAACGAAATTAGGGGAGACCGGGGTTGGTTGTGACATTTTAATTTTAAAGTGTCATATTTTTTTATTTGTTTGATTCTTTTACCAGAGTTATTATTTGTTTGATTCAGTAACTATTCAGCATTTAAATTTAAAATACATTTTGTATACCAAACCATTAGTTTAGATATAAATGAACAAATTCTGAAAAAAAAGGCCTGTCACTTTCAACCCCGTACCCGGGGCTGGTTGTTACACTACATGGGGCAAAATGTTACAACCAAAAACTAATGTAATTAGAACCTTTTTATTAAGAACAATCATCACCAACAGTTACGTTTCTTAATTTAAATAACATATTATGATGTCTAGGTCTACAAAGCAATCTTTTGGCTCATTAAAATAAAACTTAAAATGAAATAAACTTTAAACTAAACAAAAATCTTTACTGTTATAACAAAATAAGATTTGTTGATTCTTCATGTATCCAACTTTGAGAGATTCTATGGTTGCGCCTTTCTGTTTTGCTTCTTTTCTTTTCTTTATATATCTAGTTAAGGGTATATGACGCAATCCTAAATCTTTTGCGATGCTACGAACTTTTTTAGTTGTACCTCCTTCTAAAATAGTTGCTTCTCGTTCGTACATAATGATCTTTAGATATTTTTTCACGCTGTTTTCCTTTAAATTATATCGGTGGAAAAGAAAAACCACGGGGCAGGTAGTGACGTGTCACAACCTGCCCCAAGCAAATGTCACTTTTAGCCCCAACGCCTAAATTGATCTTTTGAGGTTAACTAGTAAAAATACAAATTAATATAACTGTACAAATGTAGTTTTATCGCAAAAAGAAAGGCTTAGGACGCAAAAATAACATCAAACACCTGTCTAATTAGTTCGAAAACGGGCTGTAGACCAATATTACGAATCATTGAAAATTTTACAAACCTAGGGTTTTTTGAGTGACACTCAGGTGCTCCTTTCATAAAAGCCCTGGTGCCACTGGCTCTCGCGGGGGGTGAGCCATCAGTGGTGGCGTTATTTATCTCTTTGTAACGTCACTACAGCGTTCTCTGTTCCGCCGCTAATGTCACTGTAACAACTTACCCCTGTAACAACCAGCCCCGGTCTCCCCTACCTATATCGCGCTTTCTGACAACTTTTATACCTATTTATTTTAGTCTGTATATAGAAATACAAAGATTGCCGACAGACGATATACATAGATATAAATATATATTTTGTAGTTGTAGTATTTGTGTTGATAGGTCCCCAATTGTTTATAAAAGAAGTGATTATATCTAGATTTCATTAAGACTTATCTAGAAAAGTAAACAAACACTGAAAGCCATCTGTAAAGCGAAACTTTGTAATCACTTCAAACGAATGAAGTTACGGAGTCATATTCGAGACATTACGTAACTACACCCGCCCTCGGGTGCTCAGGGGCAACAATATGACGCTATCGTTACACAGAAACTCCATTTCACTAAACTATGGCAAGTATTGTATTTAAATACGGCTTTGTACAGGAACAGTTCGAGTTGTAAGGCCAAGTCACCAAATATTAGAGCAAGAGCCCACGACGGCCAGACCTTCGTTATTTTATAAAAGTTGAAATTTTCTCTGTACATGTCTCCTATACAGGTAAGAACGACCAGCGACTATAGAGTTTGGGTTGTGGTTACCTGGGCAGGTAACAGGTAGTAAAGGTGTACAAAATAGTACTTAAAATTTGTTAAAGCATAAAGCTCAATTTTTTTATATTTTCTTCGGGATAACTATAGAAATCTCGTCATCCATTGCCGGACACTTATGACAGTTGCTACCCCTTGCCAGACACCCCTAAACTTTGATAAATTACAATTATGATTTCGTTATAGTATAAAAGCTAAATTTTATATATGTTACTTGGGGACCTATAAAAAGATGTTACCTCAATAGCCGGACAGTTTTTGTGGTTTTTACATCTTGCCAGACACATCGAAAGACCACTGTAGGTGCGAGCGCGAATACTTAGTCGATTACTATTTTTTAAGATATCTAATAAAAAATAATTTTATTACGTTCATAGCCATGTTGTATAAAGTAAAAAATATTAGTTTAATATCATAAAAATATAATAAAAAGCATGATTACAGGTAAAAAAAATATTTAAACTTGTTTATTAATTTAAGCATTGTCGTCGATGTTTTCATTTTCTTCATCACTAATACTCCAGTCGATGGCATCATCATCCTCAACGTCCTCATCCTCAGAAATAGAAACGGCGAAAGAAACTCCTCGGCACATCTTTAAAAAAGAAATGCTTACAACTACATTACAAAGGAGAATGATTATTTTGTGCTGCAATTTTTTCACACTTCCGATGAACTCCAGAACCATAATATTAGTTTTTAATCTAACCGTCGTCTAAGTATTAGAATCAGCATTTTGAACAGGGGGTTTTATTATAAAGATATTATAAGTAAGAAAATATTATATAAAAAAATTAAAACAAAATATGATGGTATAAGTGAAATATGTTTTTAATGCAGCACGTGATTTAGATGTAAAATCATGGTTATTATGAGTTAAATTAATGAATTAAATTAATTTGTCATCTATGTCAAACCTTTTCTTGACGTATATTTGCCTTCATTTTTAAAGTGGTTACTACAAATCCTACTATAATTTGAAGGCATTAAATAATATTCACATCTTTGTCTCCGCACAACAGTTATCCAATTTTGTTGATTAACCTTGTTGGTAGGAAATCTACGGAACATTAAAAAAATAACGGTTTACTTAACGTAGAAACAAAAGAATTCAGCCTAAATTCATAAAAAAATCTCATCGTTACACTAACAATTTCTTGTCTACCTATTGTACCTACTGTCTGCATTGTTGCCTCTAATGTATGATCTTAGCGTATGTGTTATCTTTGTTACACCTGTGAGTGAAGCAATGCTCTATCTCTTTTATCGTTTGGAAACAAGCTGTGATTCATTAAAATTACAAATTATAAATTAATCTATTTAAATTTTAAAAATATTTATATACATTTACCTATGATATGATATACCGTCCTCTTTCTTTACCTTTCTATCATAATTGTTGCACTTTCGAAATGCACAAGAAGGCATTTTACCTTTTTTTAGTATGTAGTCGACACGTGCGCTCACAATGACAGCCGACAGCTCGACTGATTGCAACGGCCCGACGTCGGGCCGTTTCCACTGCACGCGTTAGGAGCGTTGGTGGCGTATCTATATAGTGTAATATATCATTGTCAATACATCACTAAATAACAAATGGTGCGCAGTAAAAGAACGCACTCGACTAAGTGCTCTATCTCACTCGCACCCGCTTGAACAGTTGTTACCTCGCGCTCGCATCTACAGTGGACTTTCAATGTGTCTGGCAAGATGTAAAAACCACAAAAACTGTCCGGCTATTGAGGTAACATCTTTTTATAGGTCCCCAAGTAACATATATAAAATTTAGCTTTTATACTATAACGAAAGTATAATTGTAATTTATCAAAGTTTAGGGGTGTCTGGCAAGGGGTAGCAACTGTCATAAGTGTCCGGCAATGGATGACGAGATTTCTATAGTTATCCCGAAGAAAATATAAAAAAATTGAGCTTTATGCTCTAACAAATTTTAAGTACTATTTTATACACCTTTACTACCTGTTACCTGCCCAGGTAACCACAACCCAAACTCTATAGTCGCTGGTCGTTCTTACCTGTATAGGAGACATGTACAGAGAAAATTTCAACTTTTATAAAATAACGAAGGTCTGGCCGTCGTGGGCTCTTGGGCTATATCTGTTGGCGGAGTTAGTGCAATAGTTTGTTAGAATCTATGTCCCTTCGCCTATTAAGCGAGTATCTTAGGAAAGAGTTAGCTTTTATTAAGCTAGTGCGTCTACCATCCTGGACTTAGGTTTTACCAGTAGTCAAATTCTAGGTTATCGTAAGTATCTGCTCAAAGCTCTGCCTCTAACAATCAATCTTAGATCGCCCGAGAGAAGCAACTGCATGCAAATTTTTTTGAACGCGTCTGTGCTCCGAAGAGCATCTTATTAAGCCGTTGGCCTCAGTTCACATCAATCAAAAATCTTTGATCCGTATTGTAGTCATTCGGCCTGGAAATTCACCAACTCGCAGTATAAGAGCATGATGGAATAAGCTTCTATAACCACAAGTTGACCCACGCCCAACCAAATGAGGAACTCAATATCCTAACGAGTACAATATTTATTGTTATCGCCTACACGATGTAACGTACTGCCCAACAATTACAATCGCAATATTTCGTGTATGTTTGAGTTGGCAGCCACACGATAGACGATAAACCACCACACCACGCGATGTGAATTGATCGTTGCGTTCTCGCCCCGCTGCGCTTGCGCACTGCAATACCCCATGACAGTTTAATAGGCGACCAATGCGGGCGGATTTGATTAATAACTACAATCCTAACGGAAAAGTCCATATGGTCCATATAATTTATTTTTAATCAGGCTTAGTTTGGGTATTGTTGGAAACATTACACGTAACTAGTGTACCTGCTTTGCTTCAAGAAACTTGTTCTTTACAAATATTAAGTATTTTCATTTTGCAACATTTTTCATTGATGCTCTGCTCTTATTGATCGTAGCATGATGATATATGGCCTTCCTCAATAAATGAACTACTGCGTTTTTGATGATCATTGATTTGATGACATATATTACTTCAATGGGTACCTACTAAATATTGTGTGTTTATTAAACATGTGTCCGCTATAGCGAAACGTAACTGAAAACCGTTGACATGCCTCTAACGTACCGTATCGATATTGATTTAGCTAGCAGCGGCTATCAGATATCAAGGTAGGTACTAACACTTTAATCTATGGTACTAACTAACAACTTCCAATCCAAGTTGCCAACTGACATTTGACAATATCACAATATTTCACAATATCAGTTATTCACGATTTCGCTAGCGCTACTAGTAACCGAACTAATGAACTAACCGTCTAACCGAACGAACAATAATAACCAAAATAACTATGCCTTCTCTCTCTTTCTAAGTGATTCCTGACGTGCAAAACAGAGAAGGAGCGAATGTTAGCTAGCGAGCGGCTGGCTAGTAACCAAAACCAGCAACATGTCACGAAGATAGATATAAACCAAAGACAACCTTATTTCTATCATGCTAAGGCTTAACTGTAATAAGTTTTGATAGATCAAAGTATAATGGGGACAGTGCCCAGTGGTAGCGACAAAAACCGTTCATTTTAGTTTGACTTATGAAAGGTTATCATAGTTATTTAGTTAAACTCTGCTTGAATAGAAATAAGGTCGTGATTACTTTACGGAGGTTGCGATATTTACGATATGTAATGTAGTCTTGGTAATTTGTGAAAATTGCGCGCGCAGGTATCGTTCAAATTCAAATAAAGTTCAAATGAACTCAAAGTCTCAAACTCATTAGAAAGAAAGTTTGTTTTGTTTGCGCGGTGCGTATTAAAAGCCAGATTTTCTGTTTTTTTAGAGTTAATTGACTGATTAGACTTTGGAATGCTGAGTAGTTTATGTAAAGTGTAAATAAATGTAAATATAACAAAATTAGTTTTAAGTGTTGTGCAAAACTTTAATATTTTACGTTTTTATAAGTTAAAAAAATATGTCTGGCAGAAAGGGTATTGTGTGGACTCATTTCGATAAAAAAGACAATATTCTCGCTATCTGTAAATATTGCAAGAAAATCTTGTCATATAAAACATCGACCGGGAATTTGAACTCTCATTTGAAAAAAGCTCATGCTTTTATTTTTTTGGCATGCTTACATTTTCTTGTTTAATTCTTATTATTCCTTTATTATTAAATTGTTGAATATTCGTAGCAAAATAACACTGACAACCGTCACACTTCACATTTGACAGTTGACAACTTGAACTTGACAATGACAAGTTGACATGACAGGTTTTTTTAAATGAAGTTAAAATCGTCGGTCTAAAAATCGACAGTTGTTATAATTTCAATTCGTTCAAAAAATGATAGTTGTCTATGGTGTATCGGTCGTTTTAGAGACTTTTGAGCATTCACGGTTTGTTGAAAAAATATTAAAATATTACAGTAAATAGCTTCTAAATAAGAGTTTGGTGATTTAGTCCTAAAATGTATGGGAATACAAGTACAATGCTGAATTGTGTGTTTTTTGCTCTCCCCGCTCTAAAACAGTTTTGCTGTCACTGGTAAAAACTGTATTGGATGCAGCAGTTGGTGTTTTTATGCTCTCCCCGTGGTCAAACAGTAAAGGATGTTAGGATGTTAAAGTTGGTCATTGTTTTTTTTTGCTCTCATGAAACATCTCGCAATAGTCGCAATCGCTAATATCGACGGTTGCCAATACCGGTATGGAAACCAAATACCGGTTAGATAACCGTTGCCAAAAATACCTGATAACGCCCATGTATAGTGTTTATTGTTAAGGTTAAGTAAATATTTTTGAATGGTTTGAAGTTTATATCACAAATAGGCAATCTTGAAAAAGAATGCCCTGACCTGAAAAGTACAATACTCCAATTTGTCAACTCCAGGTTCCAGGGTTGTTGCGGCTTAAGTGAAGAAACATTATTTGAAAATCCAATCTTCTCTCGAATAAGCTGTAGTTCTTGGATAAATATATTCGCGTCCCTGACCCAACTTGCACTGGAACTTTTATTACGTTTCCCGTCTACACTGCTGCTGATGCATTTCAATTATCCAAGAACAAATCCCGTAATAAAAACTACAGTCCTAGTACAAAAACAACTTGGCACTGATTTGGGAAACGAGTTCGCGAAACAATGAGGCTTGTGTAGACAGATCGGATTGAATCGTATCTCTTGCTTAACGCACACCTGGCGTTCACTTGTCCATAAACATATCTGCAATGTAGGCTTTGCTTTGAGTGCCAATGGGTTTAACAGATGCAGCAAATTAGCAAGTGCAGTTCACACTGTCCAAATTGGCTAGGATACCCATGTTTAGTCTATTCTTGAAAGGACTTCTAACATAACTAATTTATTGTTCAGTTCGTTGACTATTACCAATAAATCAGTCGCTGGAACTTATTAGTGACACACAGGCACAACTTCCTTGTGTTAAGTTATTGGCAAAATTTACAGCAAAATATGAAACGTTACTTTATCTGTTTTGTCAGGGTTTGCAGGGACAGCTCCAAAATAAATCATAAATACACCTGGACATCTCGACTATCTTGAGTCGAATACCGCAAGTAATATCCGAAAGCTCTCAATCTATAACAATTACAATGTCCACATGGATAAGATAAATGTTCAGTGAATGGAATGGCGCAATCTGTTCTTTACGGCTAAAATAGTAATAATATGTTTCAATCTATAGTGTGGTTAAAACGCATTAACAATGTGATTGCATCACCGGGTGACATTTATTTTCTATCTTGCTAAGCCTGAATACGATCAAGATCCACCGAATACTATTTATGAATAAATACTACTAAGCTAATACAGCTAGGTAACGGGGTCGTCTTTACTTGATTATCGTCATCCACGGTCAACCGGATATCAGGGAATACGTTAGTATTACCACATTACCAGCCAAGAACAAAGCAATAAAACTGTTGACTGCCTTTCAAACAAAACCGGGCCCGAAACACATAAAAAACGTTCTTTTTTAAATTTCTTTTACCAGAGAAGTAACAACCAATGAAAAGCTGGCTCTGGAACAAAGTTCTTTTACCACCTTTTTGAACCTCGTATCATATTCCTTTAAGTGTATCGTTCGACAGTTAGAAGACGTCACTTTTTTACCCTACCTACATATATTATGTCCTTAGTAATTCTTACATATAAAATGTACAAGGAAGACTGTTTGCTGTGCTTCCATATTACACCCTGTAGTATACAGCGGCTAACTTCATCTACTGACAAATACCAAAAACATCGCATGCATTACTGTCTTGGCACCTTACTTTATAGGCTATAAATATAAATTACTACCCAGTAATAAAAGGCGAACTTAATATAAAGCTGTCCTTTGCGTTCAGCGGGAATACATGAAAACCTATTACTTTGTAGGAATGTACCATGTACGTAGTATACCAAAGACAATAACAGTTCAGAAAATTTCGAATAGAAATAAGACGAAGTGACGGACGATCTTAAAGTTACAAAACTTTAAATTATAAAAAAGATATGATTGTGTTCCTCAAAATTAATTTATAAGTATACGAGTAGGTAAGAATTCGGGTCACCTTACTCCAAAACTAATCTAAGTACCTAATATCCAATTCCAACTTTTCCGCCCAGTACATTGGCAGAAAATAGACGGGCAAGCTGATGACGCAATAAGAGTATTGATAATAAAAAATGTTGTTAATCGTGTGGTTTGTAATTCGTTTTAGTTTTAAAGTTGTCTTCAGTGAGGCGGAGGAGATCCTATCCATAATTATGCTCTGTGATTGTATGGCAATAACTCATTGCAGAAGTCGCATATTGGGAAGTATCAGACCTGACCAAATTATGGATCTGGAACCCAAGGACGTCCTACGATTCGTTCTAACTGCAGGTCTTGGGGACTAGATATATCATTATTCGGTCTGGCTGCAATAGATCAACTATGGTCGCAGTGGCCTTTGGGAACGCAACCCTAATAATAGTGTACTAAAGTAAACAAAATGTAATAAAATAACTTAACGAATCCCGTTATTGCAAATTATTATCCAATGAACGTCACCCCACGTTCATGGCAATGATTTTAAATCGGTCCGCTCGGCTCTAAGGCCTCATTTACATGATACCAGTTTCTTGCCTGTTGCATACAATAAAATTGGAGCAATAAATGACTCGTATCATCTAAACAACTCGTGACATTCTTGTCCTTCTGCTCAACTTGCGTTGCAAGTTTCGCTTTGGTGTAAACAGCATAATACCATAATTTCTTATGCAATTATTGTATTCAATTTTATTGATTTCTCTCTGAATTTGCAAACGTGAGTGCAGTGAGTGAGGGTGTGTTGATCGTTGCTGCTCTTCTGAGGCACGAAATATTGAGAAAACAACGTAAAAATATAAATAAAAATATTTTAGATATTAAAATAAATTTTTATTTTCAGTATCCCTTAAACATTAATTATCGCGATAAATTTCAATGAACCTTATTATATCAGCAGAACCGAACTTTAAGACTATTTAGCTCATTTGAAATAATTAGCTAGCGCATAAAATGTTCTACTAAATATTCACCAATGCAAATACGTGCAATACTTGAAGAAACACGTCAAAAAATGGTACAAGTATGTGTTTAGACAAGGCAAAACTTGAAAGCAATTGTTTCATAAACAGAATTGCCTTGGTGTAAACAAATTTGTCTTGTCAAGACTTGCATGCAATAATCGCATGCAATTATCGTATTCAATAATCTGCGTGTAAACGGCCGCTTACAATTCTTGAATGGCAATTCTTGCACGTATTTAATTGCATACCATTATTGCGCTTGCATGTACAAGAAAATGGTATCATGTAAATGAGGCTTAACAAGCTTAATATTTAAATTGATAAAAACATGCATTGTTTTTGTTATCAAATTAATTAATTTACTCTACAAATGTATACAACATTTACATAACAATGGTGTGCTTATCTTCTAGTGCATAATGTAAGTATCAATTTATAATATGTACCATATTTTAACACTTTGCAGCCTATTTACGAAAATTATGCGGATGGAGGAGTATGAAAATTGTCAGAGTTAGTTTATTTGAAGAAGGGTTGCAGAAAGCTTATATTTTTATATAAATGCTTTAAATTAATAAACAAAAACACACTAATATAATTTACTATAAACATACTACTATGCGTTTGACACGACATCACATGACGTTTTAGTGTGAAGTGTGAATTACGTGGAGGATTCAGCTGCTCGTTCTTCGTCTGTATCTGTAATGGTTCTTCTTAGTTAGTTCAGTGTTACCTGTACGTGAACGGAATCTGGGACCGTTTCGCACGCAGGTTCACTACACTGTAAATTTTAATTGCGTCCTTCATATTTCTTTTGACTGAAAACCTTATATTTTATGAAAAATTTTCACTCATTCGGGTTCGAAAGCCGTGTAGCTCGATATTTAGCAAAATATAGACCCGTTGCGCTCGGCCGACTCTAATTGCAGTTTTCCTGCCGCCACGTCGAGTTCCGGTATCAACCAGCAACAATTATATCCGCAGCCCTGCGCTCGTTGCTTTGTCATTCACAAATCAGTCTTTAAAGCGGGTATAACTGGGACCGAATACTGCCTCCATATGCCCCGCAATAGTTCAACATTACATTTATTCGTATTAGAAAATAATTTTGCAAATGCAATGAGTTAACAGGTTTCTATAAAGGAAAATACCGTGGGCCAACCTATATACACCTTTACACGAGTTTTCCAAAATGTTCAAAGAATTGTCAAATTGGTGATATTTTTTAACCCACACTAAGGCAACGCATCGCACTTATGCTACTCTCGCTCTCATTTTACGAGGATACGATTTACGAGGATATTTATGAGATACAATTTTGATATGACTCAAAGGGAATTATAGTAGGTACTTAAGGTAGGAACCTAACCGAGGTAGGTAACCTACCTCTCGTCTTCGAATTCAGAAGTATCCGTTAGATTAAAAGGCATCAAACCGAACAGTGCCAATTCGAGTCAATATCCAGCAACGAATGTTGAAAACGTAATAAATTATAACATATTCATGTGACTTCCGTTTCTCATTGAAATGCCGGCACTGGATTTCCCTGGATTTCCATTTAATATAAGCAACCGAAGACTCGGCTCAACCAATTCTAATTGCGCTCTTCCTGCCCGCAGTTCCGCTATCGACAGCAATTACACGATTAGCACGATCATAGGTCAGTCATTTAGATTTATCATTCACAAAATATGCATGTCCGTTCGCCGACGCTATTTCTGATCTCGCGGTTATTCTAGTTTATAAGCAAGTAAATAAACTTGTTCAGCGGATAATCGTCGTCTTACTTGGGAAGTGCAATAAACCGGCTATGCGTTGTTTAGATAGGATATTGGCAGTGTTCGCCGTTGCATCGCATGAAGATCAGAACTGCAGACCGGGGCTATTTGTTTTATTTTTAAACGAAATTTATGCAAATGTTCCGTTGCAGTTTAGCAGGTTGGAAGTTAATATCGAATTGCTACGTCATTCTCTTATATTACGACCTAGCATCGACTTTGTGGCTAAGACTGACTGTACCACTTTGGAATCTAAGCGAATCTAATATCAATAAATAAGTTTTGGATACTATGATTTGATGACGAACATTATACAAAATATTTTAAATTTTCAATACGCCTATGCTTTTAGTGTAACATACTTTACTGATCAGAATCGGTGATAGTGACCCTTTACCGTCAGATGGTTCGTCTGCTCATTTTCGGCTATTACAAACAGAATACGATTTCCGATAACGTTGGTCCCAGACATTGCAGGGTCAAGAAACACCTCCACATGATAGGACAAAATACAGATTCTGCAGTGAGGCAGACGAAACACCATTGCATTTATCATCATCATCATCATCACCACCCTTCCCCTGCCGCCATTGACAACTGTGACTAATACAGAACAAGATTCAAATTGGGACTAGGGTGGTCAGTCCAGTTAGCAAATGGTTTTAGGACATTAGTTGGTTAGTTTGTTAGTAGGTATTAGGACTGGGGAGGGCACTGTTAGTGATAGTTAGTCATGTTTGTGGTTGTTAGTAGTAGTCCAGTCAGTAATAGTCGTTATAGGAATAAAGCAGTTCAATAAATAGGTGATGATTTCTGATCTCACTCTGTACGTACTATCTTATCTGACCAATACAATACACACAGCTACATAATTATGTGTATATCTAATCATTTTCGAGGGCATTACAAGGCGGTATTCATTTGAAACGTTATTATTACTGAAAAAATTACCATTAATAAATAGCATCAATCATTAAACCAATTATAACGAGTCAAGTTACGAGTATGTCAATAAATCAATAATAATTTTTCATTTGAAATGATTTTCGGTTGTTAAAAACAAGTCCTACATTAATATGTAGGACTAACTAACTAACTTTAATGTCGTTGTCCATGCCACCCGTAAACCAGGGAATCCTAGTTCTGGGGAGTGAGTGTACAAGCAGTTATGTTTATTCTATACACAATAACTTTGTCTACGGACCTATTATTAAATCCCTACAATTTTTTGGCTATTAATTAATGGGAATATTAAATTGTAACAATCAATATTAACGAGGGCAGATTTTATTTTATACATCTTGACTTGAGCTCATTAATGACCCATTACTCAGCAAGAGACTCTGCTTCACAATGAGGAGGCCTAGATCAAGCTTAACTACTGAACGCAACAAACTGAAATTTGGCATGTATGTTCCTTAGGGAGTGTAGGGGAGCACTAAGAAAGGATTTTACATATATTATCAACTATTAGAAAAAATTAATGATACACAAGAAGCGCTCATAGCCCGGCGGCTTGCGTCGATCTCAAGAGATCGACAAAGTTAAGCAACAGCGGGCGCGGTCGGTAGTTGGATGGGTGACCGCTAGTGGCAAACATTTCTTGAGCGCTTCCGTGCTTCGGAGGGCACGTAAAGCCGTCGGTCCCGGTTGTTATCATTTGGTAGCAGTCGTTAAGCCATGTCGGATACCTTCGGGCGGCTTAAAAATTTCCGACACTTGGGTTGGCCACTAACCCCTCCACCAATCCGCACTGGAGCAGCGTGGTGGAGTATGCTCTAGGCCTCCTCAGGTACGAGGAGAGACCCGTGCTCAGTAGTGGGCCATTAATGGGTTGTAGCCAATGATACATACTTATATGAATGAGTTACATTTTGTCAATGATTATTTTGTAATAAAAAATTAAACAAATCTAAAAAAATTAGTTACAACCAAAACTTTAGAAAAATTTGCAAATAGAATGGTAGCAAGCGAAAATGCAAAGAATTTCTCTAAGAGCAATTTGAACTCTATCCTGAGAGGCATTAAGCAATATGCCTTCAAGCCATTAATGGCCCACTATTGAGCACTCTCTTTCTCTTAAATTTAACCAAATTGTTTAGTTGCTTGGTCAAACTATTTGTTTGTAGATATTCATTTTATTTTTATATAATAATATTTCATTTATAGCTTGTTTATATGAGTCCAGATAAACTTGATTGAAAGATGTATTAGTCATCTTTTAACAGGCAGTTACATCCTTATTGTTTATTTGCATGGTTCAAATGACTCAGCCAACCAAAACAAAGGAGAAAGATTATCTTACTTGTAACTACACTAATCACAGATTACTATCTAAGCAATGAACATGGTGTGTTTGCTTTCTCTTTAGTTTAAACACTTATTTTATTATGTTTTAACAATAACATTGCCGTATTGGCTGCAGTCCAACCGTGCATCGTATATTTTATTGGAAGACTTTGTGTAGTGACCATTAAATAAATATACAATGCCATATTAGAATGAATTACCTTGAAAGTTCACGTACATAATACTATAACAAACGTAGATTTTAATGTTGTTGCGTATGCATAGATATCATTACATTACGAAAACAATGAAATTACCCCAAAGTCAGTCCGACTACGATATTCTTGTACCAATCCAATTCACTCTGTGATCACTTAAAGATAATACGGTTTATACGGTCTATGTTTCGAAACAAGGTAATTGTAATAGTTAAAAGGCGTGTACTTACCACATGCACCAGCTAGCAGCCAATATTATAGCAATCGAACAAAGTAAATGCACAGGCTTCGTAAGAAACCAAACGACATAAAAAAAGAAATCACTTAACGATTGTGCAAAAGAATAGGATTCACTTACATTTATTATCACCACTATCTAATCTTCTAACTTTTATATATGTCAGGTCGTTGCACAACAGTCTCTGTATTTGTTTTTAAGCGAGTTAAAAATAAAATATAATTACCACTAGTTAGTTACGATAGTATAATAAATCATATTGTAAATGCCAGAAAACACCGGAGTGAAAAAAGACGTCTAGATTGGTGGATGATGCACTGTACTTTGAATAATTTTTCTCGATAGATGGCGTTCTAAGACTTCTAAGCGAATGAGCCATAGACAAGCTACTTTAGTGAGACCCAAAGTATAAGGACCACAAACAAAAATAATGTAAAGAACACTAAACTTGATAATGATACCTATAACCTATAATAAGCTTTTAAAAGTAGTTGTTGAACGTTTAATTTAAATATAGCAAAATTATTAATAACGGTAGCAATCTAACAATAATAAATAGTAACAGTTTACATAAGAAAACCTGCAAAAACACTTAAAGGTCAACTTTACAAGGAAAAATATACAGGAAAAAACCTTACCACAATAACATAAGTATCATCGGGATTAAACTAGGTAGAAGGGCCCCAAATACCTCAGCAATAGGGACTGCTCGCCATAGCCTCGTAAGTTGTCCAGCACGGTATAGCACGTTGGAGAGTTTAACTTGGTTTAATTGGCCTTAAATAAACTAAATAACTTATAAAAAGAAAACCTATGTTTTGTTTGAAAAATGAAAAAACAAAATGATTCTTCTTTTTAATTTTTACGTAAATATTTCCCTGAAAACTTTGAAATATGTTTATTTATCCGAATTTCTAAAATTTTGCTATGCTTTATACTTTTTTACTATACAGTAAATTTTGAAAAATATCAGTTTTATAGTAGTAAATAGTAATTTAGAATTATGTGAAAATAATTTTAAATTTAATCACACAACAACATATCACATTTTTTCCAATATTCACAGACTACTTTTTTATCTGTATTGATTTTATTTAATAGGCAACACTGAATGAATTTTGATAAAACTAGAAATAAATTGACATAAATATTAAACTACGGTATACAAAGCCAAATTACATTCTCTCATAATAATTTCAACATAATAATAATATATTTTATGTTACTAGTGTTTACTATTAAAGCAATAACTGCTAAATAAATTAATATTTTAGGTCTAGTATAATGACGTTTTGCAAGCTGGCAACAATCTTTACGCCACCTGGTGGCTAAACTCGCCGCGTACTGTCTATATTCTATGTTCTATCCCACTCGCACTCGTGCGCCGTACGTGACCGAACGGTTCAATGACTCTGGCGACCAGTTTCTATTTTCTCTCTGGTTTTGTCGTCGGGTCGACCAGCAAGGAAGGGGGTCTTTGTTTGCGTTTCACGTTCGCGTCGCACGGTATTATCCGCGTCCGCTCCACCGAATCGTATCGAGACGGAATGTGCCCGCATAAGTGGAAGCGTGGGTCTCGCTCCTCCCGGTCGATGTGAAATGTGGTGCTGTGCCCCAGGGTGGCGCCGTCTAACAGTGCAAGTGCAGTGAGGTGCAGTGGTGTGTGCGAGGGAGCGTGGGTCGGAGCGGCCACGGCGAGCGAAGTGCGCGGAGGTGGCGGCGGCCGCTCGGCCATGACCGGCGACATGCCTCTAGGGAGCGCGCACGCGTTCGGGCGCGCGTTGCTCCGGGACGGGGCGCTGCCGCCGCTGGAGCCCGGGCCGCCGGCGCCGCCCGCGAACAACGCGCAGCCTCCCGACAAGCGGCCGCCCGCCACCGCTGCCAGCCCCGAGCAGGTCATGAAACTCTACATGAACAAGCTCACCCCGTACGAGCACCGGGAGATATTCGGATATCCCCAAGTGTACTTCATCGGCGCGAACGCCAAGAAGCGGCCCGGGCTGGTCGGCTTCCCGAACAATTGCGAGTACGACAACGAACAGGGCTCCTACATCCACATCCCGCACGACCACATAGCGTACCGTTACGAGGTTCTCAAGGTGATCGGCAAGGGGAGCTTCGGGCAAGTGGTGAAGGCGTACGACCACAAGAAGCGAGAGAACGTCGCCCTCAAGATGGTGCGCAACGAGAAGCGTTTCCACCGCCAGGCGCAGGAGGAGATCCGCATCCTGGAGCACCTCCGCGAGCAAGACAAGGACAACACGATGAACGTCATCCACATGTTCGACTCGTTCACATTCAGGAATCACACGTGCATCACGTTCGAACTTCTCTCGATCAACCTCTACGAGCTGATAAAGAAGAACAAGTTCCAAGGGTTCTCGCTGCAGCTCGTCCGCAAGTTCTCGCACAGCTTGCTCCAGTGTCTCCACGCCCTGAACAAAAATCGAATCATCCATTGCGACATGAAACCCGAAAACGTTCTCCTGAAGCAACAGGGACGCTCCGGAATCAAGGTCAGTAATCCAGTGTTTTCTCCCGTATTCGTCTGATGACGTAGTCTATTTTCTGAATCTGTGTGCTGTGGGCGCGATCCGCTAAACGATCAAAACGTTCAAAACATTCCATTTTCTATAGAAAGAGTCGTTTTGAACATTGTGATAGCTTAGTAGAACGCCCTCCTGTATGTATACTAATAAAAAAATACGATGTTTCGAATTTCGAATGCGTTTCGAGTTGGCGGACACCTGTTCGTGTCCGAGAACGAGCCCGGAGGCCAAAATCGATAGGTGTCTTGTTATGAACAGCTGCTGCGCGGTACGTAAGGGCCGATCAGCTGGCCACACCCGCGCCCCTACCCGACATCGAGAAGGGCCCCCAAATCCCGATCCGCACCCTCTTTATCGCGCGTTTTGTTATCAGCATTGTTAGGTTAGGGCTAGGAGATTTCCAATCTGAATATTATCGATAGCATTTATTGATTTAATTAGTTTCGGTCACACATTCGGGTATAACATTCAAGATCTTTCGTATGTTATTGGCTGTTTATGAGGAATGTATGT
The DNA here is from genome assembly GCA_905404295.2 of Ochlodes sylvanus. NCBI lineage: Eukaryota > Metazoa > Arthropoda > Insecta > Lepidoptera > Hesperiidae > Ochlodes > Ochlodes sylvanus. Next base: position 4,227,852 of record FR990146.1, read on the forward strand.
AACTTAATAAAATATTATTAAGTTTGTATACTAATATAATATTTTTTTTGCAAGACGTTACCCAGACTCAAATAAACTGTGTCTCGTTTCACTTTGTTCCTGGCCGTCAATACTCAAAACATTTTGTATGGAACACCGCCGAATATTTTTCGGATTTTCGATCCGAATCAAGACTGATTACTTGGTTATGTTATCACTCGTACTCGTATCTCGGGCGCTTGGGTGAAACGTGTATGACGTAGCGATAAATAAACAACGCTTATCTATGGCCGTGGGTTCGGCGTTGGAAGAACGTTCGTTTCGTACGCATACGTTCTATTTTCAAACGTACATAAATTCAAAATCCGACGTCCGTATTCGCATTTTTATTTGCGTCATTTACACTGGTTGCCTGGTCAGTGATGGTTGGACATCTTCACACAATAAGTCTAAGTGGTACTGAAACATGTAGATTCTGCAATTAAACCGAGGCTACTCCCATCCATATCCTCTGCAATTGCATGGCAATAACCCACTGTAGAAGTCGCGTATTAAGAGGTAACCTTGAGGTAACCAATTCTGACCTGATCAAATCAGACATCTGGAACTCAAGGATACCCTACGGTTCGTCCTGACGGTAGGTCTTGGGGACCAGATTTAACGCTAATAGGTTTGGCTACAATAGATCAACAGAACTGTGGTCGCAGTGGCCTTTGGAAATGCTTCCCGTGCCCAATTTTTACAAATAATGATAATGCTTGCACACTGAGATTCTGTAAGAGACTGCATTAGACAGTTATATAAACCTTCAAAACTCGTGACTTCAGTCTAGCCGAGGAACAAAAAGTCTGACCTAGAACCTAATGATTCAACTGCTCTTCGAACGGCGTTGTTGAAATTAATTTTGCATTGCTAACTGTAAATCTCGTCATGGCGGAAAATTTAATGTGCCGAACGGGCGTTAACTGTTACGGGTGTCTTGTTTTATTGCTGCCATTTCCATTGTTAATTATCCAGAAATAAAGTACCCTGCTCTTTATTTTTATTGTATTCGTATTTTAGAAGATACGTCCAATAACCTCACTACCAACCATTATTTAATTTAGTACTGGCCTGCTAGCTGCTACACAACCCTAAGTCTGATAAATACACAATTTTTAATATGTTCGAAAATTATAAGGTCTTTCATTCATCGTGAAGTATGTAAATATACACATATGTATGTGTGATATGAGGGTAAATTTGAAAAACATTGTAACATAGAATCTATGGTTATACATTTGTATTCAGAGTTACTCAAAACTATGACAATAAACTTGGTGTGGTGTGGTTTGAAATGTTTTGAGTTTTGACCAACGATTAAAATAATAATTTTAAAGGACACTTGAAAATATATAAAAATATCATATGTCAATGTAAAATATGGTGTATTATGTAAATTAAACAATAGAATAATTCAGCAAATGGCCGCAGCGTTCAATGTTAATCGTGACTATTATAAATTTAATTGGTTAAGTTATGAACTATCTAACTAACATTACTTAAGGTATTAAGTAAGTATTATTTTGCGAAAAAATTGTCGTTTCCCCTACCGAAAGTTATTGCGAGCAAGATTTCTAATATTAAAAATATAAAAAAAAATTGCAAAACTATTGGCACTATAACTGTATCATCGAAGAGTGCTCACCGCTGACGTAATATAATTTGATACGCTGACGTTACATGCAATAGTGTGGAGGAAAAAATTAATAGCGCCTTGTAGTGAATTAATAATACAGAATAATGAGTTTATTCAGGTGAGACCTACTTAGATAGTGTGGCAGGTATGCCTAACAGCACTGGAGAACAGCTCATTGAAGGCTAATTGTCGGTGAGCACACAAGCCCAACGGTATTGATGTGCTTAGCTGATTTTCTCCCATTGTTTTCAAAGATTGAAGTGTGGTTTTAGTATTGAATAGATAACGTTAAGCAGTCTCACCGTCTGTTTCGTAAGCGACATTAGAAAATGGGCAAACAAAAGCTCTTGTCAAAAATGGTTACGCTGCTAACGCTTATTTGTATCGTAAGTTGGCCCGGCAGTATTTGTTCCGTTTTATAGTTATTTATGAATGTCTCCGGTTTAGATCCGTGAATACATTAGACACTGACTGGGATGCCACCTATTGGGCGCTATTTAATTATAACAAAAAGAAATAATAACAAATTTATTTTGTGCTTTAATCCAACTAATATTAAGATGGAAACAATAGAATAATACTATAATTTGTTTTGATGCAAATTATAGATTTGCATCAAAACAATTTTGCCGCCCTTTGTGATATTTTGTTTAGACACTAACCCATGCCATTATATATGATTCTACATATAATCACTAAGTCTATTCTGGTCTGCACAAAAATTCAAAGATTTCATTTGTGTAAAAAGAAATCTCCCCTGCCTCGCTTGCCGTCGTTGACTTGCAATGAAACGCAAATCATGACTTCGGCGCTGTCACTAGCCGAAGTCAATATTAACTCGGTAAACTCGATATTTGCGCAGTCAATCTTAGGCCTTAAGCGTATATGTCAAAATCACACGTGATATTTAGAGGTTTGTCGAAGTATCAGAGCCTAAAATGGCGTGAGTATAACGGTAAATTCTCACTTAGCAACAGTGGAGTAGCAATACGCATCGTGAGGTGAAATATCTTGTGAAAATATTTTGCTTCGAGAAAATAGAAGCGAGCGAGTATTTTACTTTGCTGGTTAGCCGCGTTTTAAATACAAGCGAGACGTTAATTTATTGCCGAGTATTTTTTACTATCGATGCTTAGAGAAATATTACGTAGTATAATATTTTATTAAGGTATTTTTAAAAGCGTATTCGTGGTGTCATTAACCATCAGTATTTTCTCTTGATTCATGTCTTTACAATGTTAAGTAATACCGGTTATTCTTTGCTGTTAGGTTTGTCGTTTCTATTACTTATTTATTATGAATTATATATAATCTATTCGCGTAAAGTTGTTTGATTTATAAGATTCATTATTATTTACGAAATCGATTTTGGATATCGATTTGGTACAATACATTCACTTTGGTCAATTTAACCCTCACCCGCAAAGTTCAATGAATTTTCACAAAATTGAATTATTAAGAATTAAGAACGTGGATAGCATTGTGTATTGACACAATGCATAATCGAATCTCATTTTAAGTATACAGTAGAAATCATAGCAGGACTATCAGTGAATGATCTACTGGACAACTACAGTTCGTCAATCGGTTACTAGCCACGATATTGTACATTGCCTTTGTGGTATTCGCAAGTGCGGTAACAATATCCGTAAAATCGATCGCTGTTTCTGACTGTCAATCGTCAGTCTACTTTACGTGCTGTGTCAGTCACGCCACGGCGTGTACCGATTCAAGCTGCACTACTACTATTGGTACAATGCTTGCAATGGTACTATTGGTACCATGCTTACTGTGTCAATATTTAAGAAAATAGATAGTTTGTAATAAGTGTTTTCAGGTCGTCTGCCCGCTGTCCGCTTGCCTGCTTAGGGTTTCCCGAAACGAAGAGAAGACGGTTATTAGTTACTAATATACATAATTATATCGTATTCATTAAATGTAAATCTTATATAATAAAAATGAATCGCTGATTTTGTTGCTAAGCGCAAATCTCGAGAACGGCTGAACCGATTTCGCTAATTCTTTTTTTATAATATTCCTTAAAGTACGAGGACGGTTGTTAAGGAGAGAAAAATTTAAAAAGTTGCCTGAAAAGTCTAAAAACAACACTTTTCTATATTTCCATACAAAAGATTCGTAATAATACTCAAAAGTCAGTTTGAACTTACAACCATACCATAAAGTTCAAGTGTTAGTGGAGGGGTTCCGGAAAGGTGTCCCGAATAGCAGAATCAGTATTAAGAAAAATTAAAGAATCGACTATTAGGCGTTACGAAGTTCGTCGGGTAATAGGTACCTAGGATATGACTAACCGTAAACAATTGTATAGTTTGAGCTGACCCGATGACACAAAAAGACACATGTTCAATGCGACGTAGGTACGCATAAAAGACGGCCTCGGGACTCGAACACCTGTACCCCGAGCAGGTAGCTCGGAACAAAAACCAACCAGACGCCGGTTTACGAGTACAAGCCATAAAGCCGGGGTTACAAGCTGACAGGAATAAATTATGTATAGGCGCACGAATCGGTAGGACTACTTTAACTGGATCGTATTATATTTTGACGAGCCGTTGCGCAATGGTTATCGTTGAATGCCGTTCGAAGGGTCTTGAGATTGATTCGCAGTGAAAAAAAATTTGAGAAAAAAAAAACAATAGGTAGGTATAATTTATTTAAGAGATCGATATGAGTCATCTAGACTGTTTTAAAATCTATGTGTTGATGTTAAGGATTTATGAAACCTAAAACTGGCATATAAAATAGCATTTTCACGGCTACGTTCGCATGTTTTATACGGATTTTATGTAATAGGAAGGCTGAGTAATGCATAGATATGGGCGATAATCGATTTGTTTCATATAATGAGTGTTGTCTTAATATAATTTTGTACGTGACGTGTTAGTTTAAAAACATATATGCCAAAGGTATGAAGAAATAGTAAAGTTAGAATTAATTGAATGTCTTTTTATAATTTGCTCGTGAAAAGAGTATTGGAAGTAATGTGTAAACTTGGTAGTGACCCGACTTGCGAAGCGACTGGTCCCAGGTTCGACTCGCGGCTGGGGCAGATTATGTGACAGTCGTGACAGATAATGTTTGCTCCTGGGTCGTGGGTATTAGTGATGTATATTTGTGTTCATGAAACCCGCAAAGGGAATCCTAGTGCGGGGGTATAAATGTGTAAGCGTTTATTAGATATTGTTATTCAACCCAAAGTATTCGGACATGTATTGTTATACAACTTATATTATATAAGTCATATATGAGCTCAGATTGTTATATTATATAAATAAGTTATATAAAATTACTTAGTTTTTTGGTAGACGATCGTTTACTGCCAGGCCGTCATGTCTAGACGTAACTTGCTGTAATTGCTAGTTTGTACCAAGCACAGTAGTGAGCTGACATTATCGTCCTAAATGATTGTTCTCAAGCTGCTATTTGAGAACTATTAAACGGGAGTGCTCGAATGACTTCGGGCTATAGGCTTCTAAGATATATCTACACGGGTTGACTTTCGCCGCAAGTACTGGTATGAGTATGGAAAGAAAGAAACTAAGACGCAGTATGTATGTTATACTAAAACAACGTGTTAAAGTTATTATTTTGTAAGTGGTAAGAGTAACTTGCTTACATTACAGATATCGATTCCATAAATATCGAATACCTTTTAAATACAATATTGATGATCCATGACGGAATGGTATCAAGTATTATTTATCCTACGATTATTTAAACTGCGCCATCAAAATCTGTATCAATAAACATTGGTACAACAATATTTGTGTACGCATCCGCGTACAAATTGTATTTCATATGGTGAATAAACAAATTCGTATTGTCTACACCGTCACCGTCACGATCTTCGGACGCACACGACGCCTATGACGTTTTACTACTGTATACAAAGTAATTGAATAATATATCCATCAGTATACATATACAAATAAATATTGTAAAACTCTTCCGTTACTGATTGACTGACAGACAACGCACAGCGCACAGCCGAAACCACTGAACGCAAGAAGCTGAAATTTGACATGAATGTTCCTTGGGGAGCGTAGGGGAGCTCTAAGAAAGGATTTTGGGAAATTCCCCCTCAAAGGTGATAAAAAGGGGATTTATGAGACTATTTATTTCTTCAATAGATTCACTTGAAGCTTTGTTTAAACATACGTTCCTCAAGTGACGCGACGCGAGTGAGCTCAAAGAAAGGATTAATGGAAATTGGCGGTCGAAGTCGAGGGGGAAAGCTAGTCGTATCTAATGTTCTAGCCAATCTTGATTTTAAAAAAGGTCAATTTAAATATTAGATAAATTCAGCGACGTGACATGTCATGTCGCCGTGTCGGCCAGCGGTATAAATCGCCCTGTGTGAGCCCACAACTAGTATGACGACTGTCGGATTAGCACCAACGTGCAATTATCTCGCGATTATCATTTCAGAGCCTAATGGATAATGTGAAACGTTTATCGCTACTGACCTTTCCATTGCTCTGTCTAATGTATGTGTAGGCTGTGGGTACTTGGAGTGAGATTATATTACCTACCTTCTACCGTGTTCATCACGCGAATCGTAAATGTATTAGGATTTTCTACTGATGATAGCTATAGATTTCGAGCGACAGTGAGTGAATGCTACCCACAGATGAACAAAAAAGGGTGCTACCCATAATTGTCCCACTGCTGGGATCGGTTCTCAGTGTGAAGGTTTCAGTGTGAGGTGAACAGAGGCATAGTCCACTATGGCCGAGTGTGGATTAGCAGACTTCAAACGTCTTTGAAAACAATATGGAGAACTTGCTCAAGATGTTTCCGTTCACCGAAGAATGTAATAAATTCATTTAGGTACAATACGCATAGGTACTTTGAAAATAAGGAGGTTCGTGTATTCGAATCTAGGCCGTCCATTGCAGGAGATCGACGTTCAATATCTCATCACAGCTTTCCTATAACGCTCGGTATCCGAACACGGAAATCACATTCCCTATTCGAATCATGCATTCATTCAGATGTCGTTCATCCGTATAGCTCCCGTAGGTGATAGATATCAAAACGCAGCAATGGATCGATGTGACTTTTGGTATGGAGATAGTTTAAGGACTGGAGAGTGACATAGGCTACTTTTAAAAATCTCATTCCTCGAGAAATCGCGTTTTAATCAGTACTTAAAATTTGTAAAGTGACGCGAAGTGGGGGTTCACTAGTCTGTGTATAAAATTAAAACTTTTATCCAATTTATTTGGAGGTAAAATTGGATGTGATAAACTGATGAAGTGATCTGGGTTCCGGGTTCTAAAACAATTTACAGAACAAAAATAATACTTAAATTGTTGTTTAGCACCTATGGTCAACAGTTACTATCATTCAAATAAGGACGTATCAATTTTATAAAATTGGACTGACCTAGAACTAAGATCATATTATTTTTAGACAAGGCCATTTTAAATTTTAACTATACACATATACATTAAGGAAACATCAGACTCGCTATTGGTTACTATAATGTATGATTACACGTATATAAAACCCTTCACTATGAAATGCATTAGCTGTTACGTCTCATGAGGACGCAAGTATAGAGCAATTTTCAGTCGTATTATCTGGATAATAAGGAACTCGCGTGGGACTTCGTCAATTGCATTATTGATGGATGCTGTACTGGCGTCGGCGTATGAACGAGATTTATTGTTGCTCTAAACTGAGTCATGAATTTTGCAACAGTCTGTATACAATAAATATGTCAATAACATAAATAATGTATTATGAGTGGAAGCTTTTCAATGTTTAGGAAAATATAAACGAGCTTGGAATAAAATAATTTATCAGTGATATTCATTGAGTAACCTTCATATAATCATGATTAATTAGTAACGCGATGTCACATTAAATTTATTAAAAAAACCGCGTAAAGGAACTTCATTTCTGGAGTTTTCGTGATAAAATGTTAAATTGATTTGAAGTTTACGTAGTAATAAGCTTATATATTGAAATTCTTATGCATTAAGTTTTTAAAACCGAAGTTCGAGTTTATATTTAGTGTAGTTATAATAAGTACACGTTTTTAAAAAGTTTTGAAGCTATTGTTTTGATAAAACAATGTAGGTATATTATATTGTCACTCTTAATCTATATTAGTTTCGTTTGTAGTTTTGCACTATCGATAAGACACGATAATATAATGCAAATATTGGCGAATGGTTTTAATAGATTAGTATATGCATTCGTATGCAGTAAACAATTTTATGTAATGTAATCATAACTCGTGCCAGGGTTTGTAGTTGATCTGGATAATTTGTAATATTTCTTCGTTATACATGCAGTGTCGCAATTTGAAATGCCGCAATCGATGTGTAGTAGGCGTATCGTAAAATGTAAAATTATAATGTTATAAGGAAGTAATGCACTATGACCGAGTTAATAATATTAGAATGTTCTTGAGATTTGATTCTACAAAGAGTAACTTATTAATATGTCTCTGCTGTGCCTACGAAACGGAACGGAAATATGTACTTAAACACCTGAAATGTTCACAGAATGCGTGTTACTGTAGACGCTATCACAGAAAATAATAAAAAAGACGGATTCCCCATACAAGTAACCTTAAAAAATAAGTTTTTGTATCTTGTTATTGACCAAATACCTAATTTAAAGTTAATATTGCTCGGTGGCACGGAACCCTACGTGTGCGAGTTCGACTTGCACTTGACCGGGACCGGTTTTTATTACTTTTTTAAGTTTTGCTAATTATATCAATGTGTTGAACATATAATACCTAAGCACGATGTCTTATCTGATATAAATATTCACATATCTCGTGTTCCTTGTGCTTATTCTAGGGAACGCTATACGTTGGCGACGGTTTGGCGTGGCAAACAGGAGAATATTTTTAATTAATGGTTTTTGCGTCGCCTCGGTTGAAACCTGACGGCTCCTTTGAGGGGGCGCCTCGTTGACGGGCAGTTCGTGAGAAATTTTCTCAAGAATTTGTTGGTTTGCGTGCTCGAAAGAGTAATGTTATACCTAACTCTCCCCTTTTTATCTGGTCAGCAGTTAACGGCGACCTTCAGGTGGAAGGTTGCCTGCAGCACAGCAGTGTACACAGTGCACAGCAGTGTACAGTTGCACTGCTTAGATTAAGAAATACGTAGATTAAGAAATGAACGTTTTTCCCATTTGCACGAAGAGGCGCGCCTGACCACGAAAACCGCTCAACAAATCTCGCGGTTCACGCTTTCCCTGGTATTTTACTATACAAAAACATTGCTGTTTTTCTAGTTTTCAATCACTGAGCATGGTACCTACTTATATATTTCTTTATTCAATTAAACAGTAAGGCAGTTTTTGAGCTCTGGAATTAGATTGAACCCAAATAAATAGGCATGCTATAGATATAGATTTGTTGATATGTCAATGGCGAAATGAATGTGCTTTTTTTCTTCCTTATGTTTTCTTTTTCCCTGTTCATTTTACCAGTAAAAGATGCTAGTAGGCGGCGAATGCCACTCATAGTAAAGATGGCCAATAAAAAACAATCACAAAAGGTGTATATGATATGGACCAAGTAATAAATCGGGGCATTATTCATAACACGCTATACTGTTCCGTTGGGCAGACTAAATAATTCAAATTAGTATGTAAATAAATATTTAATTATAATATTTAATAATTATATAAATAAATATTTAGTACGTAATAAAGTATGTAATAACAACATACGTTATTAAATTTTTTCATGTGGGTATCGAAATTTTGTTATAAATTGCTTCGACGAAAGAAAACAGCGAAGTTTGTTATAAAGATAATATAGGTACATATTTCAAACCAAAGTAACATGTTAATATAGTCGTCGTATATCGTTGCGTCGGTTCTAAATGTGGTTACGTCTCGAGTAATTTGGACGAGGCAAATATTTGTACGGGATCTGAATTAATTTACTGTTTGTTGGCTAAGCAAACGCATACAGGTACCTAAGACTTGAATAGTCCGAAGTTAATCATTATTATACATATTTCCACTAAATAAATATAATAATTAATATCGTTAATAACGTTTAATTTCTGTAATAATATCTTTATCGATGATTATTTTATCAGCTCGACATAATAATTTTAGCATTAAAATCGCTTTTCATTTTGTTTTATTATGTAAGGTTCAAAAGGTTAAATAAATAATAGATAATTTAAAATTTCGTAATAAATTCAAATTTAAAGTACAAAATTCGAACTTGTGTGTGTCTCTAGTTTAAACTAGTTAATCATGTGGAAACAAAGGCACCAACGTCGAAGATTTTCGTCGGAGATCTAAGCATAGAATAGTTTATGTGCGTACATATTATGTACATGGCGGCGTACGGCGAGCTCACAAACAAGGCTCGTAATCAGCGAGTGTTAAAATAATGTGCGGTTGTTTATGTACGATGTTTTTCCAATTATTTAGCCATCGCAAATTGGCAAAGCGTCCGCTTAGATCTTCTACCTAGGCAGAGGGTATTTATAGAAGGATCTGTCAAAGTGATTAAAATAATCTGATACGTACGACCCAGTTACCTCAATGTTAGATACGCGCGAAAACGCGGAATCTTTCGGATCTTATTGGATTTTTTTATACGCCATTTTAACTATAATGTTAATCAGGCATGTTTAGTAAACGTACTATTCTGTGAAATGTATTCAATTTATGCAAAAACGTAGTTTTTTATTCCTAATTTTTTTACTTTGTAACCATTTTGGGAGAATGTTGGTCGTACACAACTGAAAACAAATGTGGCAATAAAATGTCTGCCCTGGTCGGGTATCGAATAATATTATGTGACTCTTCGCCCGACTGACACTCTCAATCTAAAATCATTTATTTCATGTAGTATGTACTACTTAATGTCATATATTTTGCAGTAGGTACAACCGTTTCGATACCATGATGAGGGTCAGTTCTAATATCGAGCCGTCGAGTCTACGACAATAGTAAAATCAAGCCTGTACAGTATATAAATCGTTTGCAGATAAGAAGTCACCTCTTACTCGGAGTGAAACAAAGGCAGCTATTATATTTCGCGTTACCTAAGTGTGCTTTTGAAAGCAGTTTACGTTTCTATAGAGGCAGTCTCGTGCCGGCGGCGCGTTACAAAAGGCGAGATGGAGCGACGCGGGTAACAAAAGGTGGAGTGCAGTCGGCATTCTTGCACGAAACGCCTCTATCTACAACTTTATCTGTGACAATTAAATCGTTATGTTTGGTGCACTCTCTTAATTTGTTCGATGTCGAGATTTTTATATATGTACATAATTATCATAACGTTGAAATCCAAGGTGATTCTTTTAAAGATTGTGAGACAGGAAATAATTTGCCTACATCGCTGCTTACCATCAGGTGGGATTGTAGTCAAGCATTAAGTTATTGTAAGTAAAAAAAATGTTTGATCAACAACCCCCTCTGTTACCGTACTAGATAAATTAGCTATATGCTATATGGTGTAATTTTTAAAATAGGTTGTAATTGTATATCATTAATCAACAATTTGTATTTATATGTATCCAATCGTGACGCCCATTCATCCATTAGTATCAATTGTATCAAAATGAAACTAATTTAATATATAATATATGCATGACGACGATGCAACCAAGTTGCTAGTGATCCTGCCTGTAAAGAGAGGGATCCTGGGTTCGATTCCCGGCCGGGGCAGATATTTACGTGGCAGATAAACGTTTGTTCTCGGGTAATGGGTCTTATTTGTGTTGTTTATGCCACCCGCGACACAGGGAATCCTAGTGCGTATAATGAGTGTGTAAGCGTTTCTCGGCTATATTTTCAACACGTGTTTTACACCAAAAACGCTACCTCTTAGCGACTTGCGCCCGTTCGTGGGTGATTTGCGTAAGATCGCAAAATCGATAGCAGCCGTCGCGGCCGTATGACCCAATTTATCTGCGACTCGAAGGACCCGAATGTCAAGTGCCTTCACGCGTGCAGTTTTGGCGCCGGTCGACAGATAATGATATCTCCGAATAATTACCGCCGTGTCACGGTGTCACTCGTAAAATGTTTTATTTGATTGTCTGGATTTCTCTTTTTTGTTATTGTGTAAGTCTGTGTACGGTACGGATCGGATTACGTTAACGGGCACGCGTCCGAGTCAGGCCGGACACTTGGCAACCGGTAGTACGAACGGATTTAAATCAGGCCCGAGCCAATTGGGTCAGCGCGGAGTAATGGCGGGGTCGATGGGACGCGAGTACTCTCAGGTAACGAGCCTAATGGGGTAATAAATGGATTGAACCTGCCGCGTAGTAACGTAGGAACCGGGGTGATTAGCGTATTTTTTCTTGAATCCTTTATTAACTCGGAAGGAGTACTGCAAGAGTAAAATAACTTCTTTGATCTGTAGTACATAGACTAGTATAGGACTTCAGAGTTTTGAAGGTACGCAATGACTTAGATGGAGAAAAATAAAATCTGTCAGAAACTGCTGCGTCTTCAAATATTACCCAATTTTTTAACCGACTTCAAAAAAGGAGGTTTTAAATTTGACTGAATTTAACTGCCTCCATAAAAGGCGGTTCAATTCGACGGTTTTTTTTTACTCGTAAGATTATTTATTGTGTGGTATCTTCATTTTTAAAATTAAGACATGTTTCCACCATATTTCGTTTCAATATGTGGATAACACTATATACTTGGCGTACTAACTTAGTTTGTGGCGTACCTATGCGTATCGTACGTACATTTATGTACATACGTCAGTCCCCCGACGTAACTTTACCGTTTTTTATTGGGGTAGTAGCAACTTACGCTCGCTTCGCTTCGGGAAACATGATCTTTACGATCATAAAGACACGTTTTTAGAAAGGCTCTTATAATTTTTATGGTACCCATTTATAAGTTCACCACTTGTATATGGTTTTTTACACTGTTAAAAAATACGTGTTACTAGCTGACCCGACAGACGTTGTCCTGTTTTAACTATGAATATTGAATTCGAATATTTGCAGCACGCATTCTGTCAATATTATGTCATACGCCATAAGGTTACATTAAAAAGTTTATATGGTCAAAATAGCTATGGTTACATTCGAAAATTTGATATGGTGGTTCAGTATTCTTAAATTTTCTGATTTTCCCCGCAATTTTCATAAGATTCTTCTCCTGACAATAACAAACACAACAAAAAAAGAATTAGCGAAATCAGTCCAGCCGTTCACGCGTGATGTCGTGACCAAGGGAAATAGGGATTCATTTTTATATATACATGTAGATAGATACACAATCTCAAAACACATCGTTTTGAGATTGTGTTCAGACAGAGATATTGTTTTATGAAGATTGTGCCGCTTCATTTCCCGCTTGTAGAAGTTATTCAGCTATCTTATTACTAACGAGTATACTGTACGGAGCCCAATATTTGCCGAAATGATAGTGCGGGTCGTTGAACTTTGTCAGTTTCCGAGTAGCAAACTGCACATAATAAATTTTCATCTGGTCGTGCCTTTTACACTGATGCTATCAACCAACGGTTAATAACCCAACTCAACTTACAAGTATGTGTGTGTGATAAACGAGTTGAATGTCTATGAGTGTGTGAGCGTTTCTTATTTTATGGTTAGATATTCAAAAGTCGGATGAAATTTTAAACTTTTACATAGGGAATTATAAACGGTGACTTCCTTTATCCGAAATTCGACGAAAAACGATTATTAGAAACATCTCTCGAGTGAAATTAATGTTGAGATTAAAGAACGACACTATGAATTTTCACTTTTTATTAAAACTTGATTCGCCGTTACATTTAATTTAAAAGAGAATTTTTCAGCAACAGTAAAAATGAATTCAAAAAAGTGGTAATAGTAAGTATTACATCCATATGTACCTCCATGTAGAATTGATAACCTTCTTTTTGTAAGTCAGTTTCTAAATACCAATAATAAAAGCCTGTGGAGCGTCAGACAAGCTGATCTAAATCGGGCCCGATTGAATTGGGTCAGTAATCAGTATTACGTTCCCCGGGGGACGCTACGGGAAGAGCGCATTCACTGATAATGCGTTTAATGCGAGTATAATCACTGTCCTGATAAGTGGTTGACGTGTGCAGTCTTTCCGAGGATGAAAGCCTTTGTGGGAACTGGGAAGCCAGTGGATTAATATAATAGTCCATAACGCTACACTCTCATAGCTCTACTAGGATTCCCAGTGTTGTAGGTGGACTTAGACAACACACAAAGAACACACACACACCAAGATGAAGAACAGATATTTAGGATCCAGGGAGTCGGTTGGGAGTTGCAGTTGGGAATCGAACCCAGGACCCTTCGAACGGCGCAGCATTCCGGCATGGCAACCATTGCGCAATACGAGTCGTCTTGTGGTATATGAGTAGTGTGAGGGCCCCAGGGACTTTTTCACTTGAAGCTTCACTTGAAGGCAATCGAAAGTTTGGTTTTTAGAGTCAGTAACAGTTGCTTTGAAAGTCGAAATACCGTGTAATTTGGCATGGTAAATACAATAATATTGAATAAACCATGTTTCTGATGTGCGTTTCTGGATTTGCTCCAATTGTCTAAATTACTCTGAGCTATATTGACGTTGTCTATTTAAGTAATAAATTTAAATTCAATACATCTTCCATAATACACCTGATGCAGGGTGTTGTTCTATCCAATTCGATCAAATGTATGAAATGGCTGAAATAATATATGATCTTTAATGACTGTTTTGTGGCACCCTAATGAACTTCTGTATATTGTCGGCCAACGCACCTCTAGGCTGGTCAATAGTGCAAGGAGTGTTTGTTGGCTGAAATGATGTAGGTACACATCATCGGCACTAAAACTATTTATTTTATTGTAAGATTATTTTGTACCTTGTCACTTTTAAACTGACGCAAGGATATTAATTAATTCCGACATCGAAACGATAAACCTTTATTAGCCTTTGAAAACTTCGGGATTAAAAGCGTGGGTATCCTTTTGCAGTCCTTAAACGCTTTTATGCCTCAAGGAAATAGAGATTAGTATCATAGCAGATGGATAGATTAGAGCAAGAGCAATGTTCTCATGGTGATGATACATCTTCGCCATTTATCTCAGGATGCATATATGGATGTTACCCATAATGCCGATTATCATATTCGTATCAAACCATTATATCCTTTCAAATTCATACAAGTAAGGCAACATACATTTTTGTTTAGGCCATTTAGTAACCACCAATCAGAAATTCACAGTCATATAACATAGTATGATGAAGTTTTTCATGTATAATACATTTGCCGAGCCACACACGTAACCTATTCGATCAGATCTAATAATTCAATGATGTAATGTTACGATTTGCGTAGAAACAGCACGCGAGATATAAAATATTGACCTTGTGTCTATTCGTAAACCTCTTCCATGTTAGCTGATAAATAATCTACTGTTTTATGCAGCGTTTGACCTCTGTAATTGATTAAATGTGAATACTTCAGCTGCTGTTGAAGATTTTCGTCCTTGTTGCTGGTTACGAAAATTAGAAAAAATGCATATCTAAATAGACACATTATACTATTTAGAAAAAGCAGGAGGTCAAGGTAGTCTAGTGTTGTTAGGTCAATACATGTATAGACTAGCTAGAGCATATACCTATCAAAATCATTAGACAAAATGTGAGATATTCAGATCATAAAAAAATAAAAGAGAATCAAATAGTAGTAGGTACCTACTCGTAGTAGTAGTATTCATACTTTTTATAGTACACCAGAACAGGAAGATGACACAACAGTGGATAAAAAGACAAAAAAATATACCAGTAAATAGTCCAGAAAAGATCCTTAGTGCTGAGAGGTCTCAATAATCCTTGAGTTGAACTTGCTAATCAACGGACGAGGAAATAACGCCAAGAGGAGGGCTTCAGCGAGGTCGCGGGACTTGTCACTATACATATTCAATTCCGAGGTTTCTTTACGTGGTGCTTAGGTTCTTTTCCGTCTGCGTGGTTCTTTACGTGGTGCTTAGGTTCTATTCCTGTAACGTGTCATTCCTGGTGTTGAGGATTTTTATTAGTTCTTTATTAGTTCTTTTATTAGCAGCTATATCACGCCGGACTACCGTCGTATGGAACCTCGATTTCCACCGAGGTTTTTTAAATGATGATTTTAAATTTCTGTTTTATTTCTGGGTGTCTGTGCTCTTGTCTTGTTGTGTGTTATGGCAAGGCACCCACGTAACAGGGAATCCGGCTATGAGTGTGTAGCGTTATTCATATATCAGCTCGCTTATCGGCTATTACCTTAAAAGACAAATAAAAAACTTGAGAGGTGTCAAGGGACACCCGGATGGAACGAAGTTTCTTTCGATTAATTAGTGAAGAAATTAAAAAAAAATATATAATATTTAGATTATGTATATAAATACACATACATATGTATATAACTATTATATATGTTATACTAATAATATAAAACATGCGCACGCCGCACGGCTTACAATAGCTTACTATAGCAAAAAGTGTCGTGACAACTTTTCGTAAGAATTAAAACTGTCGTGACAACTTTTCATAAGATTTTTTTCCGTCTAGCCCCCTTTCACAACGCGCAATAAGGAACTTCGTTCCAAAAAGAAAATCTAGATTTTCGTTCCGGTCCATCATGGTTGTTCGTAAGATGACGCAACCGCAGAGCGCTCGTAAACCCTTCAATCAGAAACCTTTGCCACTCGAAATAGATACGGACAACTTGGCCCTAGTCATTACATAACGCTCCTTTATCAATTTCGTAACTCATTAAACAGATGGGCTCATTGAATGTAAAGTGGTGTTCCGTTGGCCGAACATTAAGTGCGTACGATACTAAAAAGTAGGTCAGAGATGTCGGTAAAGATCGATCGTTACTGTCTGGATGTAAGTAATTTCTTGCGTGTTTGTTGTGGTTTTGTTGGACTTCAAATATTTAATTAAGTTCCACGTACGATTATGATGGTAAGATTTGAGGATGCTGGCTTTGAATTGATATTGGGTGTGGAGTATTATTATGCAGCTTTATAATATTCTTTAGTTCTGATTGATGAAGTGGTTTATCAATTCGTCAACAAATTCTGGCTATAGAAGCAGTCTCTAGATTTCTTCAAGATGGTAAATCACTTTACATTTACATATAATTTCATTTAAAACAAAAAATGTTTACATATTTTGACAGATATTTTTGGGACTTAGTAACCCTAACATTGTTCCATAATACCGGGCGCAAACTGCGTACACGACAAAGTAGGTCACAGTCAGAAGGGAGCGTTCGATCGGCCGCCGCGAGATGTCTCGCGTGAGGTTGTTGCACTGTCATGTTTGCTTTTTTACAAACCTTTATTTATCTTGCTTAAACTAAACATCGCGGGGAATTGTTTGTTTGAGTATGTATTGTGTTAGGGCTGTGTTGGGTTTTTGAGCACGTTTTTGGTTTGGTGTCTTAAATTATCAATTGCGTTTCTTTTTCTACCACTAATCCTATTAATATTATAAATGCGAAAGTTTGTATGGATGTATGAATGTTTGTTACTCTTTCACGCAAAAAGTACCGAATGGATTTTGCTGAAACTTTACAATAATACACATCAGAATAACGAAATGAAGAATTATATCAACTTTTGATCATTTTATAGTAGAAATAAGCTGAGGGCACACTTATTGCATTAAAATTTCGGACCTTTTTAAGAAAACTGTTAAATGTTGTCGTTAAAGTATGTTATAATTATTTTTCTACACAAGAATAAAATTTGTTAACGCACAAACACAACAATTCGAATAAACAACAATAAATGTTGCAAAAAGACCGTATAAATTGATTAATATATTACTTAACTAAAACTAGGTATATCCTATTTATAAAATTGTAATTCACTTTATAAAAGAAGTCACCATCATCATTAAAATCATCAATGGTAAAAACTTGTTTGCCATTGAACTTCGATACCAATTTTCTTTGCTATATAAGTTCAACGACACTTCAGATACGTTTTAAATATACATATTTTAAATTAAAATTGCTATTTGATGGCGCCAGAGGCAATTCAGAAATTAATGGCCTATCATTGTCGCCTTGCCGGTCAAAGACTCGTCATCGATATTAAAATACATGTCTACGGGCTTCCGTTGTGGGCCGTGTGTAATCGATTGTGGTCGCTGATTGTGGATTGAATTCGAAATGGTGACGCTACAACTAAACAGCGCTAAAATATGACCACACCGAATGGGTGGTACTCAGTCTCAGTCATTTGACGATTTATTATGTGGTCTCGTGGACCACTAAAGTGCTAGGAAATTTTGTCATCATGGACATCCTACTTCTGATGGCATTTTAAAACATTGGATTAGTCGAGAAATTATTAATAATATACATATTATTTACTCGTATATTTTTTACATTTTATAGTAAAAAAGGAGTACTTACCCATAATTTATTTTTTCTGTTAATAGCCTACAAACTACCAGACATGCCACCAGATGGTAAGTGGTCACTGGTCACCATCACTTGTGGACATCAGCAACACCAAAGGCATCGACGATGCGTTGCCGGCCAAGAAAGAAAGAAGAAGAAGGATTCACAACAAACCATAATTATTTCAATAACAAGCTACTTTCCTAAACGCCTATGAAGATAACATTATCTTGCTAAATAATTTACACGCGATTATTCAATCTGAAAGTAAGTAAAGCGATTTGACTCGTTCAGTTCGCACCTCGACATCCCTGAACAAACAGCGTTAAGGAGTGCGCACATTACAACGACTCCACGACCGACCGACGCCAACGCGACTAAAACCTTGACAAAGCTAACATTCAATTATGAGCCTTATATCTTTGAAAGTAAGGTTGAATTTCGAACTTATACTTAAAAGCCCTGTACGGCTCGCCCTACACCCATAGCCGTTCCGTTTCGAGACCAACGCGTCGACGTTGCGTTGACGACTCACCGTAGACGAGTAGTCCACGCGTCGACCGACACAATGACGTAATGTACCTAGAACGGAACGTCGGAGTTGAAACGGAGTGGAGACGGAGTCGAGTTGACGTCGATGAAGCGTTGATCGCGGAACGGAACGTCGGAGTTGAAACGGAGTGGAGTCGGAGTGGAGTTGACGTCGAGTTGGTGTAATGTGCGCACTCCTTTATCGTTGCAGACGGGCGTTATCATTGCACGGCTTGATAACCCATTTCCCTCCGCGAAATCGGAGTTTGTACCGTCCAAACAATTCGACTACTTCTGTGCAGTGCTCTGTATTGGCTTGCATTAATGTAGAATGTGGAACGATTCCCTATACACGGATGTGGTTATAACACGGATACTGAATTTTTTCGATGTTGTCTTTGTTATGTTAAGTGAATCAGCTTATTTTTTTATCGATATCAAAAGAATTAGGTTATCAATTTGACACGTATGTCTTTAATTTATTATTGGAGCGGAAAGTATGATGATCATAATGTATTAAAGCTTCCAAACCAATATACAAAATGTATACGTGTATGCGTTTTATATGAGAAACCACAGACCAACAGACAAAAAATCATTGTTTTGGGTTCTATTATATAAAGTTTTTCTCGTATATCTTCTATGTACTGTCTGACCAGTTACAAATGTATTGTTAGTATAGAATAGATTGCCAGTAAGCGTCTCGTTCTAATTCGGTCACAAATGTCTTGCTACCCTTGGGGACTGAGACGAACGCATCTAAAAGAGTGTAACCGGATCGATGTCTCATAACAATGCTGGCTAGGTAGACGTAGCATAATAAATTTGTACAAAGACATGTAAATTTTAACTAGCGTATAAAGCTAATGTCGTCAGGGACTTGCTTAGCTGCACATTTGACCTTAGCACAGCTCTGAAACTAACCACAAAATAAACGTTTGCGGTCGCTAACATTAATTTGCAAAGTATGCTATTGTCACCGCCGTGGGTAGGGGATGGGAAAACATAAGGCCGGCTTCAATAGATGTTGTTTTATTTTCACTGTAAAACGGTAACACACGAAACACGGTACTATACACTTTACTGTACACTTTACTTCCTTTCACACTTCACTTCACACTCGCCACACTGTATTGTGAAACGGCACTTCACTTCACTCGCGACACTGTTCTGTGAAACGGCACTTCACTTCCTATTTCTTCTTCCCACTGGCGCGCTTCCCGACTCGCTACCAAGACTCGACTGACTCTGCCTTGGCCGGAATCGCCTTATATACCACCAATTTCAATCATTCCAAATTCAAAGGTTTTCTTTTAATTTAGCGTCGAAAACATTTTATAAATTCTATTTTCAAATTTTCTTTTTCTTTTATTTTATTTTATTTCTAATTTACGCGACACTGCCCCCTCTCAAGACATGATCGTCCCGATCATCGTTGCTTCCGTGATATCGTGCCAACCGATCCACATGTACGATCTTTGGAGGACTGCGAGGAGTACGCTGAATTCGGAGAGTGACGTCGTTGATCTTAGTCACAACTCTATAAGGCCCTTCCCAACTCGGTTGAAGCTTCGGAGACTTCCCTTTTCGTCTAACGGGGTTATGTAACCAAACCAGGGTTCCTTCTTCAAAGCTAGGCCCGTTGGCCCGTCGGTCGTAGCGGGTTTTCATTCGTTCGCTGGCCTTATATCCTGCTTCTCTGATTTGCTCATACACGTCAACCATCTTGTTGCGTAGATCGCTTGCGTAGTCAGTTATTTCTTTAGGTGTATCCGGTGGAGCACTCGAGAGCAAATCGGCTGGTAGTCGCAGTTCTCTTCCAAAATTAGCATACGCCGGAGTGACTGTTGTGGTCTCATGAACCGCAGTCCTATAGGACATGAGAAACAGTGGAATATACTCGTCCCAGTTCTTCTGATGATTATCCACCACTTTTGCCAGATGCCGTTCCAACGTTTGATTAAATCTCTCAACCATTCCATCAGATTGCGGGTGATAAGGCGTCGTCCGAGTTTTATGTATTCCCATCACTTTACAAACTTCTTGAAAAACTTGCGACTCAAAGTTCCGTCCTTGATCACTATGCATCTCCAGTGGTACGCCAAATCTGCAGAACACTTCAGTAACAAGCTTCGTTGCCACGGTGATAGCCTCCTGGTTGGGTAGTGCAAACGCTTCTGGCCACTTCGTGAAATAGTCCATCACTACCAAAATGTATCGATTTCCAGCATTCGTGACTGGAAACGGTCCAGCTATATCAAGAGCCACTCTTTCCCAAGGAACCCCAACATTATACAGCTTCATTGCACCCCTGCTTCTAGTCTGCGGTCCCTTAACGGCTGCACAACTCTGACACCGCCGACACCAGTCTTCCACATCGTCACGGCAATGCAACCAGTAGAATCGTTCTTTGATTTTGGTGAGAGTTCTTCTTATTCCCAGGTGTCCTCCCGAAGAACCATCGTGGTAAGTCTTCAACACCTCGTTCACTTTTGCTCTTGGAACCACCATCTGAAGATGACAATCTTTGCCTTTAGGAGTCTCCCACTTGCGGCAGAGCAATCCATTGTGGAGTACCAGGCTTTCCCACTGTGCCCAGAGACTCTTCGTGGCCGTACTGTACTTGGCCACTTCTGACCATTTCGGCTTAGGGGTTCCACTTTCCAGCCAGTCTAGGAGCGGTTGAAGATCCTTATCATCCTTTTGGGCTCTTCTCATAGTGTCATTGCTCCAATTTGGATCAATAGAATCCGTTCGGATAAGTTGAATTTTTATTTCCTCTTTCTCCTCTTGCCGATTACAATGCCTGCAGTCTTCAGAGCATGGTCTTCTGGACAGGGCGTCTGCGTTGCCATGAGTTCTTCCACCACGATGTTCAATCTCAAACTCATACTCCTGCAGTTGCTCCAACCATCTGGCCACTTGTCCTTCGGGATTCCTGAATTCCAGCAACCATTTTAATGCGGCGTGATCCGTTCTTACTAAGAATTTACGACCGAGCAAATATTTCTTAAAATGTTGCAAGGTCTTTACGACAGCCAACAATTCCCTTGACTTCCGTAACTTCTCCCTTGACTTCCGTAACTTCTCCCTTGACTTCCGTAATTTCTCCCTTGACTTCCTCTTTCACAACTTCTATCCTAGAGGCGTTGGCCCGGATCCCGGCCACCAGATCCTTGCTAAGTCCGTCCTGGAGCTCCTGTAAACGCTCCTCTTGGTGGCGTGCTTCTTCCTCCCGGCGGCGTGCTTCTTCCTCCCGGTGGCGCGCTTGCTCCTCCTGCATTGCACGCAGCTACTCCTCCTGGCGGCGCGCTTGGTCCTCCTGGCGACGTGCTTGCTCTTCCTGCATTGTACGCAGCTGCTCCTCCTGGCGGCGCGCTTGGTCCTCCTGGCGGCGCGCTTGGTCCTCCTGGCGACGATCTTGATCCTCCTGCAGTGCACGTACCTGCTCCTCTTGGCGGCGAGCTTGCTCCTGCATCATGGCAGTCATTTGCTGCAGGAGCGCACCCATGTCCATTGACGCAGGCGGTGAAACGGCCGGAGTCGCCATGGCGCCGTCTCCGGTGCTAGGCCCCTCTTGCGACTGTTCTTCTGCCGCTGCAGCTCCCGCTCTGGTGGTTACCCCTCTCTCGTTCCTTGGCACGATCGGCATCTTTCCCATCCACTTCTGACACCAGTTGTCACCGCCGTGGGTAGGGGATGGGAAAACATAAGGCCGGCTTCAATAGATGTTGTTTTATTTTCACTGTAAAACGGTAACACACGAAACACGGTACTATACACTTTACTGTACACTTTACTTCCTTTCACACTTCACTTCACACTCGCCACACTGTATTGTGAAACGGCACTTCACTTCACTCGCGACACTGTACTGTGAAACGGCACTTCACTTCCTATTTCTTCTTCCCACTGGCGCGCTTCCCGACTCGCTACCAAGACTCGACTGACTCTGCCTTGGCCGGAATCGCCTTATATACCACCAATTTCAATCATTCCAAATTCAAAGGTTTTCTTTTAATTTAGCGTCGAAAACATTTTATAAATTCTATTTTCAAATTTTCTTTTTCTTTTATTTTATTTTATTTCTAATTTACGCGACACTATTTATGTTTGGCTCAACTGAAATTCGCGACATGAGCACTTATGAATGCTCGGTTCATTCCGTCTACTAACTTTTAGGGGATGGCACAAGTAACAAGATGCTCTGCAGGTTTGATTTTATTTGATACCCAGTATTTCTTTCTTGATCCTTTCTTGCATTCTTCGGCAACGCATCGGTGATACGTTTGGTCATGCTGATGTCCATGGGTGGCAATGACTGTTCACCATATGGGAGCTTGTCTACTCGTTTCTGGGCTATTATACATAAAAAATATATAAATGTTTAATAAATAATAAAATTATTAGTAATACATAATTTATTTATTCAGGTATCAATGACCCACAGTAAAATTGTACAGAATAATAATTAAAAAAAAAGCGAATTTGAAAATTTGAAAGCGTTTTTGTTTGTTTGTTTGTCCTTCGATGATATTAGCCTCGAAACTTTCAACTTATTTGAAAAAAATTGGCAGTGAAAGCTTATAAAAAGTTAATCGTTCTGCTGATAGTGGCTACTGGAAACTGTTCGTCTTAGAAGTAATGTGTGGTCTGATGTACATGGGTGCATGTGCGCTTTGTTATGTATGTGTGTGAATGATTTAAAGTTACCCTAATACCCTAATGATTTATTTTATGTCTTGGTACAGAACAGGCATATAGACCTTTTTGAACTGATCTATTTACCATCAAGGGCATCGTCTGCTCGTGTATCAGTAATTAACATAAATGAGAATGAAATGGTTAGATGCGTTACTTGTACCACGTCCCAAGATAGTTGGATTTGGGCCAAGCCGCGATCTCGGGTGCACGAAGACTTTTATAAAAGAATTATTGTGTCAAATTTCGTCTGTAGTTC
This sequence comes from Ochlodes sylvanus, assembly GCA_905404295.2. Classification (NCBI taxonomy): domain Eukaryota; kingdom Metazoa; phylum Arthropoda; class Insecta; order Lepidoptera; family Hesperiidae; genus Ochlodes; species Ochlodes sylvanus. Next base: position 4,251,402 of record FR990146.1, read on the forward strand.
CCACTTTCCACTGTGAATGGCCAATATCAAGCTGAGTGTTTGTGGGTTTTTATGAAAATAAGCCAGTCAACCCATATGCCGAGGAATTACCTTCCGCATGGGGTGGATGCGTTCGATGTGTCAGACACCTCTATTTTTTCATGATTTTCCTGATACATAATCAGGGAAGTCAACGTTGTGGTCTGTGGCCACCTTTTTTAAAAATTTAAAAATTGTTATTGTTTTAAAGCAAAAATGCAGAAGGCAACAATGTAATTCAATATATTATTGAGCCACTCAAGATCAATCGATTAGCGGAAAATGGACAACATGATATAATCTAAGCACATGCAGTTATTGATAAGTCGATAAATCCATTAAAGGATTATGTACAGATAACTGAATAGCTGTGGTTAAACCCGAACCGACTTACCTTGGAATCGTTGACGTCAATTTGAATTCAGTATGAGAATTGTGAATGTTTATATAAAACTCTCGATATAGAACTTGATGTGACATTGTGCTTTCTAAACACGCAACCTGCTAACGCCTTTTACTTAAAACCTAATATACAACCGGTATATTCTGTAACTTAAATTTAGCGGTTACAATTTGTTTTGATTTGTTATTTCATAACAAAGCACAATGCAACGAAACGCAACACAATTAAGGCTCTTTTCTGAAGCTTCTTGAAAGACCGGTAATCAGTAGTGGGGCAATAATGGATTGGAGCCAAGAGCAGTTTCGGATATTTTCTTATTTCAGAGATTTAACAACTTCGGTTACGGTTACAAAGATCCATAACACGACCAACCAGCGAGAGCTCTGGGTGTATTAGTCACGACGCGACGCGAGCGCGTTTCGGCTGTCCGTTCAATGCCGCACTTACAGTTTATTCTTAAACTGTTGCGGTAACTGAGATTGCGTACGCTTTGCAACCGAACGTTGGCGGTTTTTTATTCACTCTTCATAATTTTAGAACGGCCTCCCACGGGCTACTGAAAGTGGGTTAATGCCAAGCCCACACGACCCGTGCCCCCTTGCTTGATTGACACGCATCTCTTAACAATACTGGTCTTTTTTGCTCCTAGATAATTTCGCCTACGTCAAAGAATTTCGTCACCGGAAGGTCAGAATGAGGCCAATGCTTCAAAGCTGGCGTTTAGCTGCAACCCGAGCTTTTGATGTGTCCCGCATGCTCGAGTGTTGGGGAAAATATTGAGGTCGATTTTTATGTCGCCTTCTATGCAATATGCCACCATTATTAATCTTTGATCTACATTTTAAGTTTCAGTTTTAGGAATAAAATATAGCAGTAAATGTTACTTACATTTAGGAAAACGCACTAGCTGACAACATTTAAAAAAAAAAGATTTTTTTGGGATCTATTGTTTTGACAAGTACCTCCCTGACTTACAGTTTTTCTCAAATATCTTCTATGTAACTGTGTATCACCTCGGTCCTGTAGAACTTTTAATACACTCATGACGTGACTGGGTCTTGGGTCTTGGGGATGGTAATATGTACATAATTTTTTAACTGTGGAGCCTGTAGATATGTTTTCAATCCCACGTCACTTTGTGTAACAAAGAATTGATCCCGTTGCGAGGTCGTCGGTCGGTTGTCGTCGGCCCGGCAACAATTAATCAGCCGGAATTATTTAAACTGTTAGCGACCCGTTGCTCTCTTTAGGATTTCGTGTGGGCGCGGAATAAACGTTACTCGGACTTGTACTTCGCGGCTCGATACATGCGATGAATAAATGAAAGAATTCCGTTAATTGACCCCCATTCGTATATGGTTCGGTGTGTTCATCTCGTTCATTGATTGGCTTAGTAATTGGTGCCATCGAAGTTTTGTTTGGTTTATTGATTTGATTTGCATTTAGTTTTGTGGAAGAAAGTGATCAATAAATCATATTGTATATGAGTACGGAGCAATTATTATGCGATAACGGAATGAAAAATGCATGATGACAAATTAATATGTACCTTAAAATTTTCTACGATGTTCGCAACGATTACTTTATTCGTAAGAACTACCATTATGCCTTTCAGGTGTGATCACCTAAAAAAGTTTAAAAAGCAATTATACCATAACAAACCGCATTTCGGTAAAATCGAAGGATTCATTCCAGTTAACTTTCTCAATAAGTGAACGCTAACAGATCCTTGCACTCAATTGCGAGTGACACACACAAATGTGACCGTACAAAGACCCACCACAAGAACATACAGTATCCTCTAGTAAATACATAAAATTGTGTTTTCCTCGACCAGAAATCGAAAACAAAACCCATTGCCCGGCACTGCCCTACGCAGCACTACTGCCCTGCACGCTGAGCCAACAGAATTTAAAGTTTATTCTAACAAAAATTTGCCTTACTGAGAGTATCCCAAGACTGTAAAGAAGTAAAACTTGCGTTATGGTGCATCTATCCAAGGTCACGATAAAACAACGCAAGCGCAATTGACTTTAGTCCATCCGATAGAATAACTCGCCAATTGACTGCGCAAACATGATCATTTGCAATTATTCGCCGAAGGCGTCGACGACCAATGATAATAAAATTAAAAATACTTCAAAGATAAACAGGAAAAATTGTGTTTCATATTATTTTTTGATATTAGCCTTGAAATTTTTTCTGAAAAAAATGTATATTCATATTAATTTTTTGGTTGTATTTTTTAGCTTTTACTAAGTTAGTGCGTCCATCATTTTATAGCTCATCGCCGCTTACCACCAGGTGGGATTGTTGTCAAGTACTAACTTATATAAAGTAAAAAAGTGTTTACTTAAATCGTAACGACAGTTTTATTTTTAGTAAATTGCATTAAAAACGAGAACCTCTCTACGAGCTCCTAAAACGGGCTAGGGACGATCGAGTGGACTGTGATATATACCTGCCGATAACTATTAATCGTAAAAGTCGACCTGTCTATAAACACACCCACATGCCCGAGTTGCTCACAATATATTAGCTCCAACGAACCAGATGTAATAACATCTGAAAGTATTATTAGGTGCAGTTAGTAGCCGAAGGTTGGCGATTATTGAAATTGCACGAACCTTGAGCCACACAATATTGTTCTCTTGACCCGCCAATACAAGTCTCATGTTTAGATGTTTTATTTATAATTAAGTTAACTTATCGTGGCGAATTGCAATGTTAAATAAAATAAAATGAAATTTAATTATCAAATTGAGGTCATTGTAAAACATTTAACATGTTAATGATAAACAATATAACTAAATAAATAATTCTGAATGATAAGTTTTGCGTTTTCCATTTACGTGACATATAACAACGTGACAAAGAAGAGACAGTCAACAATGCCACCGATATATTAATAATCCTGTTAATAAATTGAAAAAGTTGACAAATTAATTTTTGATTGATATAAAGCAATAAAAAAATTAACGACTGATTTTTTAAGGTGCTTGACGATATTACCAACAATAGTAATTGGCGATGAAGTCGTTGATTTTACAACTACTACAACTTACAAAGACTTCACGGACTAACTTCAAGCAAAGCCTGTTATTCACTCTCTTCTTAAAGGCTCACATGAAGACTATCTTGAAAACGTTTAATGACAGTAGTAGTAGTAGGTACAGATTCTATGCGTAGGATATTTTATAGGCGCCAGATATCCTCCGACAAGCTTATCTATCGAGCTATCTAACTATAGAAATTGAGGCCGACACTGTTTGATCAAACCGTTGAAAGTGTCCTTCGAAGCATGGGACTTTTCTTGATACAATAAGTCGTATTTGATACGTTTAGTGTTTATGATTCTCTAGTAGATATTAAGTCTTGCTCTGTGTCAGTCACTGTTGTCATGGGCGGCAGCGGAAGGATGGTGCTGCATGCTTGTTTGCTATCTTAATTCCATAAAAAATGCAAATATAAAATAAAACTTGAGGTATGTTTACCTTTCCCCTACAAAGTCGTGGTCTACATAAAAGTAAAAAAAAAAATACGCGCCATCATTTTATAATAGTGTAATAACGGTCCACACAATATACCCAGATACGCGTTATGCCTATTCGTATGTCTTCATGTCTACCTTGAGACTAGTCGGGAGAATCCGACTGAGCTATGACGTCATCATTTATTACATATTCATTGAGTGTCAATTTATAACATTGGTTTAAATTTGCGTTCGTCTACTATTGGATATTGGTCGCAGCTCTTGAAACGTCGAGCGTGTAATTCGACATTTGATATCTTTTCGATCTTTTGTTGTCGAATCCGATATCGAATCTGAGTAATTGAAAACCACTACTCTGATGGCCTTCGTTTGGCATCCATACTGTCACGATCCACTCGGCGATTCAAGGTGATGGCTTGAGCCATTAGTTACAGGATACTATTATAATAATACTGACAGTAAGTTTGATAGTGGTTGGAAACACATGATGTCGTTGATGACAAATAAGTGCAGAATTATAGCTTTAGGCCTTTAAATCTTTAATCTTAAAAATCAGGTATATTTAAAAAAAGTGAGGTTAGACTCACGTAATCATGATCATGATCCGGGAATAGAAACACAGTCTGTCCAAAGTTAGATACTATAAAAATATTATTAGGTAATTAATGTAAAATAATATCAAATTTTTATACACGTTTTTCTAGAATACCTATAGTTACGTAGTTACTATATCGAAAAAATATAAAAAATAAATAAAAGTGTTAAAATTATTGACAGATTGATGAAAGGGACAAAATATGTTTTTTGATACAATTACCATTGGTTTTATATAATTATCCTCATTATCAAATTCTATTTGGTTAATAGCTATTTGATGCTTTTGAAACATCATCAAAATACTCTACTTATGTAACAGAGACCACAATTCACACCAGTTGGAATCAGTTCAGCATGAATTATTGCACTAACATCTACTTAATCTGACATGAAAATTGTGAATAACGCTATAATTGGCATAATATGATATCTAGAGAGCGGGGTATAATAGTAATCTTATAATAGTGATAATACATTTGTTTTTTTGTATTTGGAAATAATTAGTAACGGATAAGTTTCACTTTTTCATTGTTGACTTTCGCTACACGTAATTAAATTATATACAGTGCTCGAAACAGAATCATTGAAAACATTTGGGTTAGAGATGGTACAACATTTTTCTATTTAAGGAACAATCTGAAACTTATTTTAAATGCGCTTAATAGATTGTAATTGTAATAGTTGTGCATTTATAGTCTACCAAACGTTTGTTCGCCGTAAGTAAAACAGGAAGAGATTAATACTCCGTTCATATTAATAAAATACAATAGTACTATTATTCTTTATTTAGATAACTGCGTAATACAACAGGTGCAGATATGTTTTTACATAATAGCATACGCTTAGTATGAATGTGATGTGTCGTCTTGTGATGTGGTCTGCTATGACAGATCAATCTGTGTGCACTCCACGTATCGGACCGATGGACGATTCTGATCACAATAGTTTCATTCACGCTTCAATTGACAGTACTTGCGACTGTCAATTCTCTTCGAATGGGAGACCGGCCACACATGTGACGTCTTCGTTGCACGCCCCAAGCGAGTCTTGATTCTATCTCTATACTTTTAGGATTCAATTTTGTAAGACCACGTTCGATCGGATCATAAATTGACTGTCCAGTCGAAGATATTTGACCGCAATGGAACAGTCACGACCTCGTCTAAAAATGTCTCCGATACTGCGAGCTGATTACGAAAAGTGATTGTTATTCGGTCTTGTACTGACTCAACTGAGAAATACCCTATTGTTGCAAGATCATTTTGGACCTATTCTTGTTTTGTATAAATTTAAATAACATCGATGAAAAGGTTTAGGAATGGCTTAGTTGGTTTTTAAGTAAATGTATTTTTATTTGTTGCAATGAATAGAAATGTTTAAAATAGATTATAATTTGGATTCCATAAAATATTACACATAGAGTGCCATATAGACGTGTGTAGACCGCCAATGAATAAATATTGGTACTTTTACCAATGAAGACTAAAATAATCTTCGTAATAGTTTAAAGTTATCCACATTTTAGTAAAAACCAAAGTACGAGTCATCTGATTGCGAGTGGTCACAGACGCCCATGGACTTTAAGACTTTACTAATTTAGTGTTGCCTTCAAGGACTTTATAGTCATTTTACTAAATTGATGTCCAAAGTAAAAGTCAGGGGAGTGGTGTGGTATAAATTAAATGTCGTTCCGGCTATTGTCTCTGCCCGTGTTGAACAATCACCGGAATACTGTTTGTATAGCATACATAATACGTAGCCTTTGGAATAGAACATCTATTACCTTGCTACAGAAAAAATTAAACTTCCCTCCCTTTTTAAATTACCGGTTATAACCAGTTTTGTCAATGATTCCTACAGAATGAAGACCAATTCAACTCCGTCCATCAATCCGCACGAGAGTAGCGTGGTGGAGTATGCTCTTTAGGTATGAGGAGAGATGTGCTCAGATGTCGGCTAATAATGGGTTGAAGCAAAAACCTATTCATGTTGGCCCAGAAGCATTCGCCACGAGCAATTCCTCTCGTTCTGTAAAATGATGAAGCAAATAAAACATTTTTTTTTATTATAATGATAGCGACGCGACGCGGGCAATTTATTCCATTTGCGGTACGCAGAACAAATGCCAAAGCCAAGCGTGTCGTCCGTACTAGAGGGTTGTTGGTATTCAAACCTTGACTAAAACCGTTCTACTGAAAATAGAAATAAACGCTATAATAAAGTAATAACCCAACGTTAGGATTTAACAACCCAGCGTCAGGACTGCCTGCGTTGTGGGTGGCATGAACAATATAAACATTTACGAGCGAAACCTCGCTTGTCATCAATCAATGAATTTGCCGTACGGAACCACACGAGTCTGAATCGGACATTTACGGTTGTTCTTCGTTATTAATGATAGGTGTTTTGTTATTATCATTTGGCTCATTGGTCACACATGTCTCAGATGTAATCGGAAACGGATGTGCGTCCGTATGTGTACGCGGTATTGGACATTGATCGATGGTAATTTCCGAAGAAAGTTTGTGGCGTGCATGCGATAGTTTAATTGGAGGAGAACGTATTTGTGGTATTTTTAAAATGACTATACTAGCTTTTCAACTTATTTTGCTTAATTATGTGCTTTAGAAGGAGCATCTGGTGGAGTATGTTCTACGAATCCTAAGTTACGAGGAGATCACTGTGCTCTGTAGTTCGGCATTGATGGGTTGGAGGCAAGAGTTCCGATTATAACCCTGACCACTTCCTCATGTAACTCCATTTGTATTTGCAATATTGCAATATTAGACTGGCTGTATGATGTCGTAGATATCTGAGATGTGACAGTCGAGAGTGATACGGATTTAGTTGGTCCAACGCATCGGATGTCGACCTCGATTTCTTTTGCATTGTGTTTTATAAATTGTTTCATTAGAATAGATTACGTCCTTATTGATTAATTTGTTGATTGAATATGTCAGATGTACTAGACAAGTAGACACAGATATGTATACAGATCAGCATTTTTGTCATAAAACTATTACAGATATTTTGATCTATCGCAATAGTTGAAGATTATCAAAACAGCAAAGTCAAGACACTGCCAAATTATCAGGATTGTGTTGTGAGAAATAATTAGGTTATTGCTTTATCTGTCTTTCTGGTCGGCAACGCATCGGCGATGCTTTTGGTGTTAACGGTGACCACTTATCATCGGGGCTCGTCTGCTTTGTCGGCTAAAAATTTATTATATATCTTTAAATAATAGCGGCAAAATCCTTCGTGCAAACTTTTTTTTGTAGATTGCACTACCATCATCAGGCCGTTCCGCTCCAACCGCTAACCAGGCTACCAACGTAAGAACCGGCGATCGTGATTGTCTAGCCATGCGGTGGAATTGCTCTCGACACGGACAAATACGACTACAAAAACATGTTGGCCAACCGGAAAATACAAAGGATAGAAGAAAAATTGTCGTAGCAAAATTTGAAATAGAAGCGTGGTTTTATCAATTTGGAAGTGGGTGTAACCTCTAAGATCTTATTAAATCAAATAGTGATATCTTTATAGGTATCATTGATATCTGATCTGATAATGATAACTACTCTGTTCTGTTTTTACTATCATTGATAACTAGTCGGGTAATGCCTACAGATATCTTTATTGCATTTAGCGTTACCCTATTGCAAATGGCCACACTAATCTTTTAAATAATTCATACGATGTTTTCATTGCTACTATTGACCACTATATTGGTAAAAGTTGTTATTCTAACAACTGTAACTCTAATTATTGTCCTTGACACTTGTCTCCGATTAATGATCCTGTCATTAATATTATTATTATTATAGATTTATTTTATGTGGTTATTCGATCGATCGTAGCCCCGTTAGCTTTCGCTATATGATTGCTGTCAAACAATTGCCTCTGTGTTACGTATGGCGGCTTTCTCAAATCGATTTTTTCTTTGTACCTGGTCATCTTGTTAACATTGCTGGAATGTTATGACTGTTACTTGATCTAAATTGTTAACACTAATATAAATGTGGCATAACTTAAGATTAATTAAATAGTTTAGAATCTTCACGTATTATTTGTTATCATCATTTACGTCTGCCTCTAACGTATAGTCTACAAATAGTTTTGTGCTATATAATATTTCCATACAAACCTTTTACATTATTTAAATAAGTTTGATTTTTACAATAACATTTACTTTTGTTCATTTCAGGTAAGCTACGCAGAAATAAAACAATAGCCTGTTCCTCCAAACGTACAATTTATTCATGTAAGTTCCTGAAAATCACCATGATGAACACTCGAGTAATCATTGAGAAGAAATTTACGTGAAGTAAATTAATAAATGGAAATAAATAAACCCATAGTTACAGACGAAAAGGTTATTAAAAACTGGATGATTACTTTAAGGATAGAAATGCTTGGAAATGAGTTTGATACATTATGGTAATTTATTTTATTTATTTATTTTTCCTTTTTTATTTTTCCTTTCCTTTCCAAGACCATGCAGGACCATGTTAAGCTTCACTTCACGGACTCCGAATGATGTCCGATCATCCGATGTCACCTCATACTTTGTTGCCGGACAGTGTTCGCTTGTCATCCCGCGTACATCGCGGTTACGCCCAGGCTAGACCAACGCCGCTCCAGATTCCTCAAGTCTAGACGTAATAGTGTCGTGTAGACAGATTTTATCACTTACTACTCGTTGCGGTACAGCGTACAAGCAACAACTGTAGTTTACAAGAGAATTAAATCATCTTGCATTTTATGGTTTCAGAAAGTTATTTAATAAATTACAATTCGACTCTAAATTTAAAATGTTTATGATGACTGCGCCTAAAATTTCCTATGATATTTGTTATGTATTAGGTTTTAAAACCAAAATAAATTTAAATATCCGACAAATGAGTAAGCAGATCACCAACAAATAGGCAATGGTCACTGCCGTTTTTGGTCATCACTAATGCCAACAAGCCAAGAAACGAAAAAACGCAATGGCTCCCATCGTTGCTACTAAAAAGCGTAAAACAACACATATCCCGTCTGATTTTAGACGGAGGGTATTCTAGGGGGAACTGTCAGAGGGGGAGGGTAACCAGGTACAAAAAACCAGTACGAGATTTAATCGGCATGTTGTCGATTACTTTATCCGAACATCCGTTTGCAATTTGCGATCTCTTTATTCCAAGTAATTGCTTTTCCCGTTAATTTTATCGCCATGTTAGATATCGCAATACACTGGTTTTCACCATTTGCATAGGTGTAACGGTCTCGTTCGCTGTAGCTTGATAGAAAAGCTGTATCACACGATGCCTAATTAGGCCTGCCAATTGGCGAGCTTGGCCCCGCGAGAAAACAACCCAATTGCATAATAAGTGTCCTAATTTACTTGAGGGAGACAAATAACATTTTGCTTGTTGCGTTGGAACTGTTTTCTGTCTTTTTAATTGGCTTTTAGATATCGATCGTTCTGATTCTTGTTGGTTGGTATCCGGCAATTTGCTAATTCCTGTTCTTTCTGCCTGTAATTTATTGGACGTAATTGTTACTTAGTATCAAATTCATCTTAATATCTTAAATTGCTGCAATTTAAAATGTATATGGTTTTGTGCGTACACATTTAATTTAGACATCTCTCGTGTAAGTAATGTTGCTGTGTCTAATCTAAATTACGGTAACGCTAACGGATATCTTATTTCGTACCGTCTTGTTGGTAGATAAATCTTCGTAACAAGTAACCGAGTGTCCAATTGCTTATGATTTAATAGCCATATTTTTAGATCGTCGTAAGCGACATTGCTCTTGCGCAAGCGGTGCGTGACATTTTGACGGACAGAAATAGTGCCCTAACGGCCTATTTCTTGTACAACATTGTATTATGTAATCTCATCTCTATGTCGTCCGCATAAGGTCCTCGTGATATACGATATCGATGATCAATTGCTTACCGGTGCACGCAACTCGAGGTGGTTATTAGAGTTTTTGCAAATGATAATAGGTGCGCATTGTTGATGCATCATAATCATAGAGCTTTGCCTTGACATGTGCGTTTGATGGACGTGCTGAGCTCGAATGGACGGATGAATGAGTTTGACATTTGAAAATGTGTTGATCGTGAAAATGTGTTTAAAAATATTTTATGTTAAATTATTGCATTTTATATGATTTATACTATTGGCAAATCTGGGTTGTAAGGCGCAGCGCACACAAAGATGATATGGGTCATATGGGTAAATTATTTTATCTGATTGACGCTTGTCCTTAGTATCACTGATCTGATATAGATACCTTTTTTATACGTGTTTTTTTATTAATGTGACTTTACCAAACAGTACTTGCGCTTTAAACCAAAGTTAAGTGCAACAATTTTGACATTATAAATCCCTATTGGTTTTTCTTCCCTAAGGACTGATAAAACTGAATAGGGCATTATTACTTCCAGGCATCTTTTCATGGATGTGTTCGTTTCAACATTCCAGTAGATAAATCTCCGATCGACTCCGGCACTTCATGGAATAAGACATAAAATTCAACAGTTTTGTTATTTTGTTGATCAATGCCCGCTCGTCTGCGTCGAATATTTGCGTCCTATGCTCTTTGTGTGGATAACGCCTTAAATAAAGTCGAGCTTAAATACATCGCCAGAAGGCAGTAAGGCATTTCGAAAGAAGCGACGCGTCTAATCAGATTTGTTTGCACTTTGCATCTCTAATGAGGCCTATCCAGTTGGGATTATTCATAGCTTCGTTCACACGTGCTCCTGACATTTAGATGTGAAGACGCTCGCGACCCTTGCCCGACCCTTCGGGTTATACACACATCGACAGTTTTAGCTAGGATAATAGTGAAACTGAACTTACAACCGCTAATCTTATGGTGTGAAATTGTACAGAACTGACTTTTCCAACTTCTATGTCCTGAAAAAGGTTAATTTTTTTGTCGTTGGACGTAGGGAACCATAGTAAAGACAACTGTAATTTTAACCTAGAACCTTAATTAAGAGTAAAATACAATCTGCTAAATGGAGATCACAGGTAACTTCTATAACTAGTACTTTGGCAAAACCATTAGGTTTCCTAATCGGCGTAGAAATCTCGTACCGATCGATCGTAGCCTTGTTTGTAAGAGCGGCGTGTGAGACGTTCTTTACGCGACCATCTCGTAATCGTAACCGAAGTGCTCATCGCCGTGCACTTTCACGCACGACCGCAGGTTTTCTAAAACAATGGTGGATTATCAGATTTCGAATCGCAAGTGTTATTGCTTTGGTGTTAACTTGATGTTGTGCGAGTTGTTGGTTTAATGGAGAGTGATGCTAATGATGTATCGAACTGAAGGCGAAGATATTAACATTTATAACTATAGTCACTATAGATGCGGTTTGTTCATACAACGCGAGTCGCACATTTAGATCCGCTCCGATGACAATTGTAACTATGGATGCGAAAGATAATTACGAAACGTATGAGACAGAAAGAGATAATATATGTAGCTTAATTACAATTACATTAATAAGGGGAATTTTACTGCCTCACTTTCGTGTATTCTACAACTTCTGACATTGGGTAGGTAGGTACCTAATGTGACGCATGGACGCTTGTGGCTAATTTGCTTTATTTTCTTCTGTCTTCCTACCTTCTTTCTTGACTGACAACGCATCTCATCACATCATCATGCGTTTGTTCTTATTTATGTCAAATGGCCTGTGATCACTTACCATCAGATGGCTCGTCTGATCGCATTTTAAACATAAAATTAAGTGGTTCCGTTCTTCAGGACGTTAAGCCACTTGGCCTCAAGTGCGTGGGGTACTCGTGACGAGTACCACCTACCGAAAAAACAATTTTGTTAAACAATTCTATACAATAATAGCATAAAATGTGTCATGGTATTACGTTTTAATTAATTAAAAAAAGTAATTTCAATGAGTTTTTCAACCCGCTATAGAATACAGAAACGTTTGCGTGCCCTGTCCGTGCATGCAACCCAGTATGAATGTTCGTTAGTTCCGCTCTAAGGAATTATTCGCGATCGATTAATTTTAACAAGTGATGATACATTAAAATTTATAGTGTAAGAGTGCTCGCTTGTCGGAAATATTTGGTTAAGTATCATAATCCGCGTAAATGTTGCTGAAACCGATTAAATGTAACTAGGTTATTTTCTCGTGATTACTCATAAATAAATAAATAAACACCAAAACACTCATACCACGCATTAGGATTCCATGTCTCGCGGGTAGCATGGACAACACAAATAACATATATCACTAACACCCATGACCACAACAAATATAAATTGATCTGTCACATAAATATCGGGCCGACCGGGAATTGAACCCGGGACCCTTCGGCGGTAGGCAGGTTTTCTACCCACTAGACAACGGGGTCCGTATGTATTACTTCGACTATTTAAAAATATTTTGTGAATAAGTTTTCAAATTGAAAAGGGATATGTAAATTTGGGTTTCTTAAGGTTTTTTAGGAGTAAATACATGTACATAATAGTGTTCTTTGATTTGATGTACCTGGGAATAAATCTACATAGATGAGTCTTCGTCTGAGTATTCGTTAGCTTAGCTTTCATCAGCTTAGACTAAATGCAATTAGTCATAAAACAGAAACAATAAGGGTCGACCCTCATCTGACGGAACATGCACTACGCATTATCGTCCGAATAACCAGAACAGTTAACTTAATTATAAAACATTACCCTTACACCCATAACTCATGGATTAGTGCGTACAGAACTACAGAACTAACGATGATACGCCCGTCGCATCTACCGTCAAATCTGCCGCGACCCTTATCTAATGAAGCTCTTGTGTAATCCGCAATTATTTGTTAATTGCTCAACTTACTATTCCGAGCAAGTGATTAACGAACCTATACAAGGAAACTGCATTATATTATAACAACAACTGTTGTTGAGGGACTTGACGCTCCTTGCCATATATTGATGTCCGTCATTAATAATAAATGATGAGATTAGAGTACGTAATTTAGTTTGGAAGCGCTCATAGCCCGGCGGTTTGCGTCGATCCAAACTAATCGATCGAGTTAAACTACAGCGGGTTCGGTAGGTGGATGGGATCGCTAGTGAAAAAAAATCTTTAGCGCTTCCGTGCTTCGGGGGGGCACGTAAATCCGTTGATCCCAGTTATCGTTAGATAGCAGTCGTTAAGGAGTCCTACAGTTGACTTGTTTGGTTGGCCGCCAACCACTCCGATCCAATCCGCACTGGAGCAGCGTGGTGGAGTATGCTCTAGGTCTCCTCAGTTACGAGGAGAGACCCGTGCTCAGCAGTGGACCTTTGATGGATTGAATTTACTTTGATATGGGAGAATTTTGTTAATGACCAAACGGACTGCTTAAAGGAATGCGCACAGTACAACGACTCCACGACCGACAGACGCGAACGCGACTAAAACCTTGACAAAGCTAACATTCAATTATGAGCCTTATATCTTTGAAAGTAAGGTTGAATTTCGAACTTATACTTAAAAGCCCTGTACGGCCCCTCCCCGCCCTACACCCATAGCCGTTCCGTTTCGAGACCAACGCGTCGACGTTGCGTTGACGACTCACCGTAGACGAGTAGTCCACGCGTCGACCGACACAATGACGTAATGTACCTAGAACGGAACGTCGGAGTTGAAACGGAGTGGAGACGGAGTCGAGTTGACGTCGATGAAGCGTTGATCGCGGAACAGAACGTCGGAGTTGAAACGGAGTGGAGTCGGAGTGGAGTTGACGTCGAGTTGGTGTAATGTGCGCACTCCTTAAGGCTTATCTGCTATCAGATGGGTCGTGGAAGTGGGTTACAGCTGCTACTTGTAAACGTTGAGATGGTTGGTGCGCCTACTTTGTTTTCGGTAGTTTTTAGAACATAAAAGTTGGCCTTCGCAGTAGAATTAGCAGACATGCCAAATACGACTGGTCTTTATTTACACCAATAAAAAGAGTTACGTAATTTAGGCCGTAATTATGCATAATCCATATTATTGTAGTCGTTTATCCGACGAAGGCAAACCGCTAGAAACTCGAAAATTCAGATATGAGTCATCACATAATCAGCGGCCCGGGTTTGTATTCGGTGTGAAATCGTAAATACCCCGTTATATCACACGGTGTGGGCAGACGGAACTCCAGGGGTCGGCTATGATTGATAGCTCGCTATGGTGTCGGGCATACATAGTTTATCGTAGGCATGTGTTTGGTGTCTTCAAACTCACTAGAACTCTAATCATTTATTTCATGTAGTTCTCCATATCACTCCATCTCTTGCCTAGACGACTAAAATTGCTACCCAAAGGTAGTCTGATAGAGATCGCTGTTTAGCGATAAGACCGCATTTTGTGTAACATTCTCACTGTATTTCTTAGTTTGTTACTATGTATATGCACAATAAAGAATATTTGTATCATATCACTTATAAATGCCAAATTTTTGTGTCACCAACGTTTTGGAAATTTCTTTCAACGTTTCTTCTCCAAATTAAGGCAACCTGAATTTGCAGAAGAAACGGCGAAAGAAATTTCTTAGCACATAAAACATGACGTTTACAAATTACAAAGTTATAACTTGAGCGAATCCGGCTGTAGGTGTATATTTTTGTTTATATTTAACTTTAATCAGTTTAATAGTAACAGACGTACGAAACAGTACGCAGTGTGAACAAGCCAAGTTAAGGTTTCAGTTTGTCTGTTTTTCTTTCATAAAATGTTTTCCGACAAGAATACCAATCTTGTTCGTGTTGTTGTTCTTGCGGACCGTCGACCCCTCGTCTGCGGCCAAGACGTCAGTGATTGATAGCTGGGGGCTATGTGAGTGGGTGCGATGTTACTTGGAGGAGTGTATTTTCACGTCCAACCAATCACTTTTAAGGGTCTTTTATTGGATTCTGATTACGAATTTTATTGATAAATCTGTTCCATAGCTGCACATTATTTTCACATCCTTGTTTACTAACGGTCGGTAAACGAAGAGACATGTTACGTGACGGTAATAGTAATTTGACCGTCGCCTAAAGTACCTATGTACCTACCCTTCAGGGACTGTGACTTCTCTAACAGATCGAAATCGCTGACGTATTGCCATCCAAGACGAGTAGTAAATGCTATAAACACCAAATGTGTTAAGTTCTATAATATTATTAATAAATTAAGTAAAAGAAAAAAAGTTATATTATATTAAACTTACCCAAGCGCAATTGGTGTTAAGCATTAACTTCCCCAATAACGAACAAATTTAACAGCGCCTCATTCAATAAGCGCTTCATAAATATATACTGAAGTAAAGTTGCAGAGTAAGCTCATAAGTTGTAGACCCTCCTCAATTACGAGCGGAATCCATGCCTTGCCATGAGCCGCTACTAACATGAAACCCCGGAGACAATCGGTCTTCGGTGAATATTTATTTTGGTCCCTTATCGCAGCGAACAAACACGATATCGCTAACTTATTATTACTCGCGACTTCGTCCGCTTCGGAGTCGGAAAACGATAAATATTTACCGTTAAAATTATCCTTTAGGAACGTATAATCGAGTAAAATCTTATGTCCCTTCCCGTTGTCTCAAACTATCTCCATACGAAATTTCATCTAAATCGTGTCAACGGATTATGCGTCAAAAGGTAGCAGACAGACTAACAGGTACTTTTGCAATTAAATTTTTAGTAGGGATTTGAATGCACACAAAGTTCTAATTAATAACAAGTTAGGCGATAGACCACATTTGCAAGTAAAACCTGAAATTAATTTGCGTCACTTTTACTAACAAATTTTCCTTTGCATAATTCCTCCGTCTTGTGATGTTCGAAACTATTTGCATTTTTATTGAACAGCGCCACAGGAGTTTATTAAAAGGGGTCATTTACTTTATGCTACTAAATTGAATACTTTACCACATTCAGCCTTAGGAATTGACTGATTATAATCTGCTCACACTGCACAGCACACACTGTTAACGAAAATTAGGAATATAATTTGACAAGTAATGCTCATTTTATTAGGATTGACACTGCTGTCCATTTAGACAAATGATTTATGCAAACGAGGAAAACATTTCTTTTTTTTAATTACAAGATTTTTTTAATACATCGTGAAGAAACCTGCATATCTGAGAGTTTTGCATAATGTTTTCAAAGGTGTGTGAACTATGGCCTGTACTCCTCACATTGTGCGAAGACCCGAGCCCAGCAGTGGGACATTTATGAATTGCAATGATGACGAAATGTATTTGATATGCTTACTTTTTATAAAAACTGATTTCAAATTGTAGGCATTAAAGCCAAATCGTAAAATATAGTCTGTTAACTTCACGTGTAAGTGATTAATTACATCCTACAATATACACGCCGCTTGTTTTGTTTGCTAGTGCAGCTAGATTGTGGCGGGTAAATGATTAGTTGAAAGCCTTCAATTACTACTGCAACTACTACTACTACAAGTTACTGAGTGACTGACGGACAACGCACAGCATACATATGTTACTTGCGGAGTGTAAGGGAGCTCTAAGAGAAGATTTTTGGAAATTCCCCCTAAGGGTATAAGACAGAGGGTTCGATTTCCAACGAGGCGGAAGTTTGAATGATGCTTTTTCTGTCCTCGGTGTAGGTGTGTGTTCTTGTCTTTTTGTGTTATACTAGCTGCCCCAGCGAACTTCGTACCGGTCTATAATTAATAAACAAATAATAATATGGTGACATATCGACAGCAGCGCCACCTACCGGGTCCAATTGTAAATCAAAACCATTCTTGGATACACCTGAAGACACACAAAAAATTTCAACCGAATCGGTACAGCCGTTTTTGAGTTTTAGCGTGACTAACGCACAGCAATTCATTTTTATAATATATGATATAGCCTATGTCACCCGGGGATAGTGTAGCTTTCCAACAGTGAAAGAATTTTTCAAATCGGTTCAGTAGTTTTGAAGCCTATTCGATGCAAACAAACAAACAATCAAATCTTTCCTCTTTATAATATTAGTATAGATATAGATATAGACATCGCATTCGCGACTGACTTAGTACCTAATTAGACAGAGAGACATTCTTAGTAATTTGTTTCTGTATGGTTCGTTGCAAATGATAATGTATTTTAAAATCATGAGTAATAGATTATGATTAATAATCATATCAGTACAGGAAGCGTTTAATCTCGCAGCCCGGAGATGACGAGGCAGCTGCGGTCAACCTCAGGCAGGAGGCTCTGAGGTCGCAGGTGCAGCTACTATCGGATACGGATATTGTATACCACTCACCATACGTCGGTTGACAGACTGTAAATATATAAAATCCAACGAACTTGCCTGTCACTAGTGGCGCCACGTCGAGTGTGTTTTTTGGGACGGATTATTAAGAGGAAATGCTACGGGTCATTTTTCCATACAAACGTTCTCGACTAATCCCTCGCTGGTTTTTGACTCTAGATCAATAATTTTTTCACACAAGAATAATATCATCATTATCTATGTCGGTACGTTTTGATTTTTTTGATATTTTTGTTTTCAAAAGTTTTAGGCTACTTCAAACAGCGCTTAAAACGGCCAAATAAATATGCCGCAAACAAACGCCTAGTACACAAATTGTATAATAATAATTAGCACAAAAAGCTAAACGGTCCGACACAGAATATCTCCTTCCCCTTCAATTTCCAAAATTTCGTTAAGATTGCTTTAGTTTTGGCGGGGGGATTAGTCGAGAACGGAACCTCGATTTTGATGATTTTTGCCTCGGGTTTTTACACGGAGCTGCAGTTGTCCCTATCGCACTGACATACACGCCGCTCGCAAGCGCGACAGACATATTGAGTAAAAAAATCCCAAATTTGAAAAAGGGTTCGCGTGGTATTTCCTCTTAAAATCCGGGTTTTTAAATCGAACAACAGATAATATTTACGCTACAGATAGGATTTCGTCTTTCCTGTAAAAATCGATGGTGTTTACGACATTCAACGTCGAATAAATTGTACACTGTAGTGAAGTTGACGTCAGAAATCGTGACGTGTAATAAGTTTTCCGCAATTTTCCTAACACTGGACGGTATATGGTAGGTACGTTTTAAAATTGCTAGATTAAAAACTTATTGACATGTGAATTGCTATGTGAATTACTCCTAACTTTGTTTGCAGATGGCATTGACATAGACCAAATCGAGCGTCACTAACAACCATGACAACAAATATTTACCTACCACTATGATCATGACCGAGAATCGACTTCGGACTTCATCAATTGACATGACCGACAGAATTGTAGTTAAGCAGACCATGAAGGTAGCAAATTCAAATTCAATCTATTAATCGGACAAAATGAATCCCTTTGTTAGTATGAAAAACTATGTGCATGTGCTCATTTCTTTATTGTTATATTTCATAAAGAAATGAGCACAATACGAAATATAATAAAAACTTAATAAACCATGTACCTACCTGTGAGGCACTCTATGCAAACGACAAAGTCGAGTTACAGTGAGATCCTTCTCAGTTTTCGACGTCATCCGCCTAAAGCAGTCTTCGCCATATTTTTACTATTACAATCGTACAAGCTTTATTGAATGTAGTAAAACATCAGCAAAAGGAATAAAAGGTTATCTTTCTACCAGCACGAAGTGACGATAAATGTCTAAAGAAAGCCAAACAAGTGTCCGGTCTCTCGAGCACAACACAACATGTCCACTTAAGAGATATTCAATAGGCCACACTGACCGGGGAAAGTGTCAGTTGACACTGACTGAGTGGTCGAAACGAGATTTCGTTTTTATGACCTCAAAAGGCACATGTTCGAATTCCGGAATTGGCCTTCGAGTGAAGGAAGGTCACTGGAAATTAATATGGCAATGCTAAAACTTGGCGCTAAGTAATGCGCAAATAAGATTTTATTTGCCAGGTGAAGTTCGGGTTCTTTGTGGGTGTAACACTTTCCCTTTATTTCGAAGGAGTGAACAACACGTAAACTTAATAATGTTAATGGAGAAAGTGGAGAATCAAGGAGCTGTAGTAATGGAGAAATTGCGATAATAGAGAAAAACAATGAAACAAAGTAATCGGTGGACAACATGTTTGGTGAACAATCTAATAGTTTGAAAGGAGTTAGTTGCATGCGCGGTTAAGTAGGTTCCTTCACTACATTAGTGATAATTCATTTCTATAATATGGAGGATTCAACTGCCAACAGTAAACCAAAACACCTACAATCGAAATTCGGAAAATTCTACGCCACTAAATATTGATATTCCCCGTGTATTACACCCGCCTAGATTTCGCTCCGGAGCAGTTTAACACCACAAAAAAGGAGCCTGGCCATTGTGTCCCAGACAATGTTATTTAAGCCGTCAATATTAAGGTAGTATAATTGTCACTATTGTAAGTAAATAAATGACACAAAATAACCCAGAATAAGAGAATGAGAGATAAATAAGATGAAGTAATATTCAACGTGTTTTATAAAATTAGATAAGAATATGTTACTGGTTAAAAATACAATAATAAAGTATTGTATTATTGTGATTGATTGTTCACCAAAAACGTCCTTAAACTCTTTAGACGTTGATTAAATGAAACTAATTAACTATTCGCCTCAATCAATCACGCTGGCTGTGTAAAAAGTTACAATGTACCAAGCCCTCATTAAGGTGTTTAATTTTTTCCAACGTTTCACATTAGCAGCGACTAAAAAAATAATCGATTTGGACTAAGTGGAATTTAATTAAGTTACTGATAATATAATTGTAGTTTAATTTGGGTTTTTTATTTCCAATTATCCTTGAGTCCAAGCCAAACTCCCCTGCTGTCTGAAGAGGCGGTGACGTCATGTCTTACTTGTTGGACTTCACTGGGCTCTCCGTATCTTCCCCCAACTCAATCCCGGATGACATGATCATGCATGCAATTTTTTTTCTAAAGTCCTAAAATCAATCGTAAAATATTTTCAGTTTGTGTTGTAGTACCAAACAACTTCTTGTGTGACGATGCGTTGTCTTTCGTGACATCGATTATCGTGATTGTATCGTCGTTTCTCAGTCATAAAAAGCTGGTTGTAGTTCCGTTTCAAATACCTTGAAGCATGAAGCTAGAGCGAGCCGTAGCTAACAACTTATTATAATAATAAACCTTTCTTTAGTTAGCTACTCTCGTTTTCTCTTCTGCGAGATGCGCTTGTTTATTAGAATACCGCATTATAATGTAGAATTTAAGTGTAATGAGTAGGTAGATAATATTTCTCCGTACAGTAACTTCAACTCTGACAATACGGAAGAGCAAGGGAGGCTTTACATTATCCGGAGCTTAGCAGATGTGTTAGGTTAGTAAAGTTATAAACGAAACAAAACATTATTCAATAAAGAGAACCGATTTATTACACCAGTTTAAAACAATTTCGTTATTTGCAATGTCAAAAACGTAAATTTCGAGGTACATCGCATTACTTACAACAACTTGTAAAAAAGTACTTGCTGAGGATTGGATCAGTACGATTTATTCAGACCGTCACGTATTGAATAAATCGTACAGATACGACTATATTCGCGTTCAAACGGTACGTACACATTCCATACAGTGTGCAGCATCCCCAATAATTAGCAAATCACTCGCATGTTAAACAATTAACAATTATCTAATTATGTCAGTTCATACCAGATGTGTAGATGGTGTGCGTGATCGACATTGCGATGTCATTAGGCGAAGGTTGCATGGGAAACAAAAAGCTGTAATCATCTTTATTATGGTGATCCAAATATGGCTGTAACAAGCCTTAATCACTCTCTATGCTTATTATCTTAAGTATGCAAATAAGAGCCGTTTAAAGGAATAGATATTTCTGTCATGAAACAGACAGAGATACGCTATTGAGTCCGACTGATGAAGTACAACATACTTAACGTAATTCTGATCTCTTACACTGGACATTTATTTATATAAAAAATGGAATAAATAACATTAATTTCCAGGGCACCGGTCTCTCTTCATAGCTGAGGACGCCTAGAGTATACCACGCTGTTCCATTGCGGATTGGTGGAGAAATTGTTTTGTAAATATTATATTATGTAAATAATTAATCTGAATCAATCATATAATCATAATCTGTTGTTATATAAAGAACTAAGAAGAAAAAGGAAGGCGAATCGTTCCTTACAATCATTCACATATTTTTTTACAATTAGATATGAATAAACTTTGTTTTATTCAAAAGCTACATTAAATACAAACGACAATACAGCAAGCTACGTTCATTACATTTACGTGTACATTGTAGGAACAAATAAGTTGTTCAATTATTGTTTAAATCTACTCAGTTAGTTCCAATTGATTTACAGAAAACAAATAACGTAATTAAAGATTGTATAAAGGAAGTAGAAACAAGAAAAGTTATTGAAACATTTCTTTTGAAACAAACAATCAATTTTGTCACAGACATATTTACCCGAAATACGGGGCACTTACGTACAAACGCTTTTGTTAGTATTCCGCTATATAGTAGACACAACAACGCTATTCACGTACCGACAATCATTTCAACCGCACACCTGGCTATTCACAATGATTTTATTTATGTTTACAACTGTAACTGTTAATAACGAGGTAATGTGGGGCCATGAGAATCAATTGTAAAACGGAATTATGCAATTGCTTTTAATTAACATATATTAATTAAATGTTAACGAGTTTGTTGATGAAAAATTAGCTGGGGTTATGTGTAGGATATCTCCTGATTATTATTAGCATAGTGGACGATCGAAGTCTTCTCCTTATAATATTAATGATAAAGAGTAATTCAAATGAGACATCACGATTCGAAAACAAAAATTTATTACTCACTCATCTGCCCGGCGAGGAATGGAACCCAGTAACCTTAGCTTCGAAGGAAAGGTACACAACTTTATTTGTCTACAAAATACACTATTCCTAACCGCGCAGTGATTAATCTTGTTACACTTATAATACAATAAGTGAGATTAGGTAACTAGTTGCGTGGGAAATTCTAACAGTTGCCCCTACACAGCACATACTTGGATAATTTAACTAGGTAGACGAATAACTACATAGTGAAAACAAAGTCTGTCTGTCGGTGCTCGATAATCTCAACAACCAATGCATCGGTTTTCGCAATTCTTGACCGTGATTCATGGCAAAGCTTCACGTGTATGGAGTTTAAAGCTGAACAAATTATGAAACATTTGTTAAAGATAAGGTGTGTACGTTTATTTTCGGTCCTATTACTGTTGATAAATGTAAGGACGATGTCTCCCGAAGCCAAACGAGGGGGGAGTACTAGTTACTAGGCATGGAAAATACAGTTACTTTTATTTAACTTTCACTTCGCGAAAATATGTTTTTTTTTCACGATATATATCACGTTAAATTTATCGAACAGTTATTTTTTTCACAATGTTCTAATGTCACACCTTCTACCCTTTGAATAAATAATAACTTGATATTCGTTGATTTTTGTTCGTTTGATATTTGATTATTTGTTCGTGAACAAACAAATATTTTTACGATGTGCTACAAACCATCGCAAAGAAGTTAATACTTTAGGCAACTAAGCATAAAGTTTATTTTTAAACATTCGCCTAAGCTAATTATTCAAACCCATTCGTATAGCGACGAATCAGTAAATTATATTTTGCTCTTTCTAACACGACTGTATTTAGGCATTTCAATATTCGTCCTTCCTCTTTCGCTCTTTCTGACGTCGTCGTGACCGTGAGTCTACGACGATATACGATAATAAAAATATCCGACTGATCTACGATACGATGCGTGAATAATCTATGGCGTGAACTTTGCGAAATATCCAAAGGTAGCTAAGGTAGCCGAAAAGTAACTGCGGGATTTTTAACCGACTACGTCACGGCAGGTAACGTTCGTGACACGTGAAAAAGTTTTTCACGCGACTTTTCACGGTTACTTGTGAATCATGCCAGGCCTACTAGTTACTATGATGGTAATTATTCATTGATATACATTCGCTCACACATATTCTTGCGTGCATGACATGACAGTTGTTTACGAGCTATTGTGTGTTCTAATTCGTTATTCCAGTAAATTTCGTCAACGGATGTAGGTTTTCCGCCTTTGTTGTTTACTGGGCGTTTGCTTTAGCTGTGGATAATGGGTACATAGAATAATTTATTGATAAATTGAAACCGCGTGAGGTGCGGTTGGCTGTTTTACAATTTGCCAGTAATATGTACCTACCACATTTAAACTTATAATTACAGTATATATGGTCTCTGCTTTATTGTAAATTGTAGATAAAGATACAAAATTATTTTTTAACTTTGTATAAGTTAGCACTCTCTACGATCCCACCTGATGATAAGTGGCAACGTAGCCCTTAGATTGTAAAAACTCCCATGTCAAGGTAGATATTACAGTCGCAAACACAATACGGCTTCTGTCGTGTTGGTATTACCAGTGAATAATTTAAAGTCAGATTGCCGCGTTCGTGTAATTTAGTTCTCGGAGTGACGACTTAATAATAGAGCAACATCGGCCCTTCCAATTACGGTTCGTTTGTCTGTTTGTCGCGAGACGTGCTATTTTAATAATTGCACCCGTAATTGTGCTTAATTCATAAGGCTGACATCCAAGTTTAATACTTTAAAAAAAATTAAATTAAAGCCTATATGTGTGGGGGATGCGAATGAGAGAGAGACGGAGAATAAAGCAAATAGAGATGTAACTTATGTATATTTTTTAAGTACTCATAAGTTAATTATAAACAAAACAAAGGGACACTCAAGTCCAACTTAAAGCAGATCAAGGAACAGTTATTTATGAGTAAATACAATTTGACTGTAAAAACTATATGAAATTAAAACATCAATTTGTGTTCAAGATATTTGCGCATCTGTCGAAGTAATAAACTACAGTCCTCTCCTACGGTCCCTAGTGTAGGTACTGTGTAGTGGGCGTGATCGGGAGTCTTGTAGACAGGAAGTCTTAATTGCTGCAACCTGCACCCACCAGAACCAGTCTAGTCTGGCTCGCAAATTACATCTGCAATGTGAATTACTCCTTAGTAGTTGCTTAATATTATGTATTTGTGTTATTATTGTATATATATTTTCTTTAATGTGATGATTCTACTGACAAATATTATTACTTTTGACGTTAACTATGATTTCTGAGTTTTCAATAGTCATTTAAATTATCTGTAATAGAAATAAACGTTAACACATCCGCACTAAGACATCCTGCGTCGCGGGTGGCATGGGCAACATAAATAACACATCTATCTGTCACATAAATATTTGCCAGAGAATCGAACCCGGTACCCCTCGCTCAGGGCCACTACCAATTATGCTTAGGGATTGTTTGACTTTTGAAAGCTATTTAACCCCTGGAGTGACGAGACCCCCGAATGTAAAACATGGCCAACGTGTCACGCCTATTCGTAACTCGCGCGATCTTGTCGCTAGGTCATCGTAAAAATGAATTGTACGGGATTATGTTATAATTATATCACATAAATTATACATCATTGTTATCACAACGAAATTGCCTAACATCTAAAACAATTAAATTAAAGCAAAAAACTTACCTGCGTAAGAAATTATTCAATTTCTTTTCAACTTCGAAATTTTCAAACACAATGGAGACACATTTTTCCACATTTCACTAACTCACAATGCACATTAATCAAAACTAACACTATCACTACTTAGTATACATATTTACGCATCGATATAATGCATTATTTCATTTGGAAACACAGTAATTACACGGTAAAAGAAATTAGAAAACTAACACGAAAACGGTGCCAATACCGGCATATTTTTAGCGAGCCGCTTAGCGGCCGAAGTTATTTTATTTTTGGTCAATTTTGTGGTAAATATTGTAATCAATATGTTGCTAGATTAATTAGCTAAGAATGTGTAAAACCAAACTTGCTGTACCTATATTTATATGAAAATTTACACAGCTTGTCGACTTCAACGACACTGTAACTATGTTGTTCAAAAGTTATTTACTTTTTTCACCAACTTTTTTATCACCATTCACAAAACTAGCACTTTACACGTAATCTGCACAACTTTTCCAGTAATAATAAGTAAAAATCTCATCAGTTAATTCACCGTTTCCTTCTCGAAAACAATTTTATAAAATGTTGCGAACTCAAATGACGCGAAACGAGCGTAGCGACCGTACTGTACAACTTTCAAATAAATATTTTCCTGTTTATCATTCGACTTTGCAGCCAATCACAGTCGGTATTTCGTAGCTAATGAACGTAGGTTCAATTTGAATCCAACCAATGAGATCAAAATATTATGAAATAGACAATAATCGTCCTTCAATACGATTGTATTTAGTTTGCCCCTCCGTAGGGGGTGCACTTCACGTTGGCCTAGAAAATTTTTTGCCCCGACGGAGGGGACAACTACACTCGAGGGGTTAAATGGGCTGGTATTCACGATTGCGACTCTATAATTGGCACATACCTAATGAAAGCGTGCACAGGAACCTTGCACACAGGAAGGAAGCCATGTTGAAGCACCAAGTACCAACGAAGTAGTGCTATTGGTATAACCAGTTTGTACCACCTTCAGCAAAAAACCTCCAGGTGGTAATTGAACCCACATTACCCCAAGATGTCTTCCGCAATGATGGATTCGATCGCTGACTGCCGTAGTTAATTGTTTTAATCACTATCATAAAATTAAGTTGGACAGATGGAGCTTTTCGAACTTGTGATCCTACCGTGGTTTAATTTTAAGACCAATAATAATTAAAATTGTCCTGCTGACTGTACTTTATATGGTATTTTGTGAAAGTCTCGTTCGATCGAAAATAATGAAATTAAATATGTAATTAATTACTCGTGAATAACCGTGAACTATATGTTCGTAATTGATTTCGTTCTGAATGTCAGTAGACAAAAAATATTTTTATGGTAAGTAGTTAAATAATATATTTACGAATATAATAATAGAAACGACCGGTCGTAATCGAATAAATAGGTATTTTAAAAGGCGTCCTATGCATAGATACCTATATGAAAAGAAAATACGTTGGAAAAAAATGTGTCAACTTAACTCCGTTTTGAAGTTATTTAAACAACTCGCACTCTTACTGTAAACCTCCCATGGAGTTCACATGGAAAAATTAGATAGATATTTATATAAACTAAGCTTAGGTCTTAGCTTATATCTTTTAGGCTTCTGCAACACAGGTTAAACTAAAGCAGATTTCGGGATTTTAACCACACAAACACAGAATTTACTTATTAATTTTTCTACGCTACATCTCTCGATACCATTCAATCTATGGCAAAGTCCATTTATAAAGAACTTCCGTGTCAGTACAAGAAACATTAGATTACAGTCCAAACGTAAAGTGCACTGACTATTATAGAGTGGAGGTCAGTCACATCACGTCGCGTCGGATTGATGCATATTAGGATTGTGAGGTCATTGCGTCTTATTTATTGGTACTCTATGAATCTCTCTTTTTTCGGAAATAGTAACGTATCTAGTATGCCCCCCTGAAATTTCTCTACGCCCCCTAAGGGGTGCATGCCCCACCGGTTGGGAAGTCCTGGGCTATATGATGATAAATGGTCACCGTTCGCCTTGGATTTCAGAAACACCAAAGGCATTACGTTGCCAGTTACGAAAGAAAAAGAAAGAAAGATATTTTTATTATTTTACACCTGTATAAACCAATAAGACAAGTTGTTATTAATATTAAAAAATGTGCGATCGGGGGACCCTCGTGTGGAACGTAGTTTCTTACGTTATTTCTTCAAACCCGAATGTAATTCGAAAGGAAATCTGTTTATAGAGACAGGGACAGAGAGAGAGAATTGTGCACCCGGCTGCGCACTCACTTGTACGCGCACACGCTTGTGTGCTAATTTGCTTGTAGTACTAGTAGGATCGATACACACACACAACACACGGCATTTCGTTACGTGACGATTTCTGGAATTTCTACTAAATCGCACTACCCGCATGCCGCGATAAGGAACTTCGTTCCAAAAATGTACCTACAGTTAAAATGTTATTGCACCCTGACTGAGTGAGCTATGGTTCCAGGTTTCAAGTAGATTTTTGACTGAAGCAGACATTTTATGTAATACGTAGATTATTATAGGGTCTTGGTTATTTGTGTGCTAGTCAATTATCGTATGTATGCTATGCTACTCACGACGCACGGAATTAGTTCATGAATTTCTTTGATAAAAACATTTCATAGTATCATAGTAACATTCAATTCTGTAATTAAAACAGCATTTTGTAACTTTCGCGCCCTATCGCGCTTTCGTGAAACTAATCTTCCGCCAGTTAACAAACTACTTGACAAGGTGTAAACTATTTGGTGTTTTTAACTAAACAATTAGTTATAGTTACATTAGTGATCGTTTCATCAAACGATTTCTTATTCCGCTTACATAACTCTGTAATGAGGTTTTGTGAAAAACTAACAAAGAAGTTTCTGTAATACGCCGTTTTGTCCAAGGCACGAGTTCTATAGTTCTTTTTATATTTCGTCATACTGAATGCTCGATGTTGATTTTTAAGGTTTTTAATGTTTTTATTATAGTGACCGCCAAGACTTAGGAGATGCGGTCACGGAATGGTAAGTGGTCAAAGAGAATTAAACCAGTAACTTTCGACTGCTTGTATTAATCCTAACTTAATCTTAGAAAAACTTGTGTACACAACTCTTGTCGATTCAGAAGCATTGATGAATCGGGGCCAACTTCCTGATGTTAACATTTGTTTCAATGGCTAATCAGATAAGAGAATCGCAATAGAATCGTAAACATAAATTCCTCATAACAAAGTAATTTACAAGGTCATAATTATTTAAATGTTTATATGGAAAGATTTTTTGACATAAAGATATAACATGCTCCTCTGTCCCTCTCCCTACCTCCCTCTCACTGCTTCTCCCTTTCTGTCTCCCTCGTCCTATCTCTCTCCCTCTCTCTCAATCAGTTTCACGTCCTTGACTACAACTCGGGAGTTCTTTCTGCATCGTTGTCCACCAAACGGCCCGTTTCACTATTTGTTCGGTATAATTGTAAACAACAAAAATGACAGTTACTCTCATTGAATCCGGTCAAACTCCAAATAAGATAACTGTATTTACATCCGCGACACGCGTCATACAACATTCAAACCGTATAAAAGGTTACCGTTACAGTGATATTATTTTCGTTTTTACCGTATTAAGCCTGCACAATACAATATGTGGTGCGCTTTTCAAAAGGAGACTTACTAGGGTTGTCAGGATTGTTTAATTGTTTTTTTTTTAATAGCCGCCAATAACATTCATGAGTAATGTGTAACTTTTTGATCTAGTTTTTAATCTTAATATGTACTGAAATGGTCGAGTCGTGTTTTATTATGAATGACTCTAAAGACATTCAAATTCAATCCGTTAAAAGTTGATCTGGCCTGTAAGTACTTGGTATGCGTTATCGACTTCAATGACTCACTACCTAAACTGCAGACGTGTTCCAAATTTAAAAAGAAATGTACGATTTTTTTCAGTGTGTTATTAACTTTTTAAAAGGCTATCCGGCCATCTGCCAACCCTGATCCATTACGCCCGGGACATGGCATCCGGTTTGCGCAAGCGCATGTCACGAGATGATCTGCACATTATATGTAACTAGAAAGTGGGCGTTATGTTCATTGTTAAATATAAAAGGTGGTTTGTCCATTGAAAATATATAATAGTTTAGTAGTCGTTAGTATGACAACCGTTGGGTATCCATGATTGCATGGTACTAGATAGTTCATTTGGTCCATTACTAAAGATTACAATTAGCTAAGAGCTCTTTATGAGGGAATCGCTCAATTAATAATTTTAATAAACATGGCCATAAATTACATATACATACTACTTATTATAATATTCTTTTTTTTTGTAACACCAACTAGTGTATCTATGTACAAAACGGCCTCAACGGGTACAACAATCGGACCCAGAACCTCTTGCTGGTTTGTTACTTGCGAGTAGGTATTTTATGTACGCTATTAATCTGTTTGTCACAGGTTCCAATCACCTTGTACCGTAGAACAATGTCGCTCGAAGGATCTTGCACAGCCAACAAGTATATGTAACTTTTTATGGATGTAGACAATTTTTTTAATGGAATTAATATAGCAAACGAGCATGCAGAACCACCCTTTTGCTGCTGCTCATGAGGCCCATGACAACTGTGACCGACGTAGAATAAGACTCAAATGGGGACTATGATAGTCCGGTAAGGAGACGGTGTAAGAACATTAGTTGATTAGTTTGTTAGTAAGTAGGGCTGGGGCAGGGACTGTTAGTGATAGTTAGTCCTGTTAGTTGTTAGTAATAGCTGACGAGCATATAACTTTTTATATCTAGACAACTTACGATTTTCGCGTTACGCCATCTAGTGGATCGAGAACTAGCTACCCACCCTCGGCTTATCACACCAGCGCCGCAGCTATAGCAGTCATAAACAAGTATAAAAGCGTCCGGTTTGCGCAATTCCGATGATCTGCGGCTCTGTGCATTGTGGCTCGCTAGAAAGCGCCGTTGTTAGGTGCCTTTCATTTTTATTTTTATCTCTGGAACCGGCCGCTGACAACGATTGCGATCGGTAACTTGGAGGTGAGGCGGTATTGTCCTCAATAGTTTAGATATGTTTGCGACGATTGTCCTATTGTGTTTTGGTTTTGTAAGTTGAGAACCGGTGGTGATGATTGACGAAAGAGTTCGGGGAAGGCCAATGCGTATGGGGTAAGAGATTTGCTTACATTTGCTGACGAGTGGGACGGGGGGTTAATAATTGCAAAAAATCTGCTTACGTAGTACTTGAACGGCCCTGAGATGAAACTGTTGATATTATTCCCCACCATCGCCGTATCATAATAATAATAAATAATGCTACACACTCATTGCCCCACACCTGGATTTCTTGTCTTGGGTGCCCTGGCCATCCATTCATCCATTGGGCCGAAATCTACTTTATAAAATGCTAACGGTGATTGTCTGAGAGGCTCAAATTCAAGTTATTAGTACATTTGCTTAAAGCAGTAAGTAGTTACACGAACTTTTGAATAGCATTTCTTGATTAACCCGCAAGTTTGTTTCATAACAGGAGCAGACACGCGAGGAGGAGGTATGATAATAATAGCATGAATAGACTTTTACTAAGTTAGAGAGCTTACTTCAACGCCACTTGCCGTCGGGTGGTATTGTTGTCAAGCTTTCATTTATCATGATTAAGTAAAAGAAACTTAATAAAAAAGAAATAAACTTGATTTACGTTCAATTATGATAGGTGCCTTGAAGTCAAGAGTGAATAGATAGACTTTTACTAAATTAGTCCGCTACACCCAAAATTATGTAGATACGTCGGGATTACAGTCAAGCAATAACTTATATATATCTATACTAATAATAAATATGTAACTGGTCGCTGTCTGTACCTAGAAGATATATGCGAAGAACTTTTACTGGAGGTCTTTATTAACGCAATAGAACCCAAAACAATGTTTTTTGATTTTTTGTCTGCTTGCCTCTTTGTCTGTGGTTTTGTACGCGCTAATCTCAGAAACGGCTTAACCGATTGGTGGGTTGATTGATGGGTGCGGTAATCATAATATATTGTCGTAAGATTCACTTAACGTATAGTCTTCATTTTATGTCTATCGGTTGAGAAATAAAAAAGTTATGTCAGTGTAAAGAATCACGCCTTAGAATTTTCGAATCTGCGTAATCGTCTATAATTCTATTACGTAAGTTAAAACTTACCTACTCGTAGTCTATGGGTTCTTAAATAGTTTCAAGTGGAAGAGTTAGCTTAGCGCTTTATAAGTCACCAGACTGAATAAACTCATGCACTCTAGATTTGCACGGATACGGCCGTCGCGTCGCAACGGAACGTCGAGTTTTACCACTTCTTACTAACAAATCGCGATCACGCCGTTCTCGACCTTGTGTCATCGACGTAAGATACAAGCGAGAGCAGCTCAAGGTGTCGATTGGTTTTCACGCTGTACGGAATATGATTACATCTGAGTGCAGGGAAAGCCGCGGTGTGACGCTTTCGAACGCTACTGTTCGCTGATTGACCTGAAAGTCGGCGTAAAATGCTTTTTCATATTCGACTCTCCTAACTATCAATGACATCTACATATATTATATAGTATACATACCATACCATAGAAATACCGTTGACTACCCTGTAGATGGTAGCGGCCCTGCCCACGAAGCGAGGGGTCCTGGGTTGGATTTTCGGGGCAGATATTAATGTGACAGATCAATGCTTGTTCCCGAGTCATATGTGTTAGTGATGTGTTATTTTTGTTGTCCACATGCCACCTCCAACACACCTAGTGCGCGGTATGAGTGTGTTAGCGTTGATTTAATATTATTTATAGAAATAGGCAAATACAAAGCATTTCAGAATATTTTTCAATTGTTTGTGAATCAATCTGTTTTTTCTTGTTTGGTACATATTGACTATTTATTTACTTTAGAAAACTTCACACAAGCTTTTGCGTAAAGCAGATCAATCACTTCACTGGCTGTCATTATTATTAATACTTCTATGACTATCTAAACATTGCTTGCTTAATTAAATTAAATAATTTTATCAAATCTCTCCAATCCTAGCTATCGAGTGGTAACGCGAGCACTATTCCGTTGGTTCTCTTATAGCGTGAAATTTATTTGTACTCACCTACCATGTCCGCCATCATCAGCGTGAGTTACGATAACGCGTTGAGAAATGGACGACGCGATCGTAGTGTCGAAGATAAATGCCGGGTATCAAGTTTTTAAAAGCTTTTACTAGTATCATGGTGGGCACCGGTTTTACTATTAATAGCACGGTAAAAATATACCGCGATTGGACTTGGCGAAGCGAATTAATTCTTACCTGTCTGTCTGGCTATTTGTCATCGCCCTAAAATTGATTGTGGCATTTTTTTACGGTTTCGTTTATTAAGAGTTAGTTAACTCCTCCAAAAAACCGCACTGGAGCAGCGTGGTGAAGTATGCTGTAGGCCTCTTCAGGTATGAGGAGAGACCCGTGCTCTGTAGTGGTACATTAATGGGTTGAAGCCAAATAAGAGATGCAAAAACACCAGGTGTTCTACTAAAAGTGCACCTACTAACCTCAATTTTGTAACCAATACGTCGATATATATCTATCTAGAGCTGACACGTGACATGTAACGTCAACTTTTTAGTGTGTCCAATGTCGAGCATATTGTCAAATCAACAAATTTTTTCTCGTTAGCTGACTATCCGCACGTATTTGATAGATTGGATAAATAATCAAAAGGCATATTTCGTTGACGTGCACAGCCTAGTTTCAACTATTGTTAGCCCAAAAACCCATGACGTCACCTTGATTGTGACTTATATACGGAACCGCTTAGCAA
Source organism: Ochlodes sylvanus (assembly GCA_905404295.2). Taxonomy (NCBI): domain Eukaryota; kingdom Metazoa; phylum Arthropoda; class Insecta; order Lepidoptera; family Hesperiidae; genus Ochlodes; species Ochlodes sylvanus. The sequence goes on from FR990146.1 coordinate 4,284,306, forward strand.
CACCATCGCTTTCCCCCTTGAACTTGAGTAACACAATGAGCGGAACTGTGTAACATACATAACTTCATTTATGTAACCAATACTCCGCGGTAAAGGTCATAAAATGTTTATATGGTTGTTTCATCTTGTATTTTAATACGGTGTGGATAACTCGTAAACGTAAGTTTACACGCTCCTTGTACGGTTATCTTATGGTGTCTGAGACTGTTACCTGGGGCCGTTTTTGGTATCGGGGAAAGGGGAAACTGAAAAAATACCGTGTTTTGATGTTTGTGTTAGATACTTAGTATTAAAAGTATCCCATGTAACTTGTTGTGTGTGACGACTGGCCATAACGAGCACTAGAAAAATTTTCAAAATAATAAATGTATAAAGCTGACAGGCAACAACCGATACATTATTACATTATGTTATTTCGCCTTTACTAACAAAATTTACATTGTATGTCCTAACTTTTAGTTTTGGTTTGGAATAGAGTAACAATAATAATATGATTCTTTACTACATTTAAATCTATTTTCTAAATTAAATCGACCTTCTTTCATAGCATTAATTTTAACCAATCACAGGTTGAACATACATGATGTTAATGTATAAAATAAGATTTGATATTGAAATTGTTTTTATACGGAACAGGTTTTAAGAGAGTTTTCCATGATTCAAACTACGCTATCGGTTCCACAAATCCCACGCGCTGTCCCGGGAGGAAAGATATTCAGATATCAATGAAGTTTTTCCTATAGATACAAAAATAACTAGTCTAGGCCACAAATCCAGTCCAGACCGATCGACAGTTTGGATCACAAACGTTGAATTAGAAGAACGGTAAAGCTATGAATATTTAAATCGCGTTGTCGAGCCGCTATTGCGTATTCAAAACTCGATTCAATTACGTTGGAACAAAGTTGCGGCCAAATGCTCCCGATTTGTCTAACGGTGTAATAAACTGTTGGCAACTGTGTGGAAAAATGCAAATGTTTTCTATCGTTGGTCGCTGGGTAACGTCAATTGATAGCCGTTAAGCCTCCTAGCCCTTTTTGAATTTAGAATGTTCCTAACTGCTGTACTGCTTTGAGATTTAGGAGGGTTTTTATGTAAGTAACCGATAAGCGAGTGGACGAGCCATTTGATGGCAAGTGGTTACTTCTGCTCATGATTTAGTAACATCATAATCATCATTGATACGTTACCGGCTAGGAGAGAAGACCACAACGAAAACATATCAAAATACTTGTACTTTTCTCCATATCATACGTTTAATTTCAAACTACCCTCTAACTCATGGTGAAATCTATTGACAGATTTTGCAACGCCGCAAGCTTATCGCGCACAAATTTTGAATACCTACAGTCATATTTGGTGTTGAGATTCTTTATTAGCCTGGTTACTGTAATCAGAAGGTACCAACCCCAGACGGATTTTCCGGGGTTTCCATTTTCGCTCAAATATTTTCCCTTGGTCAGGGCGTTTCAAATTGTATTTAAACGTTCAATTTTGACGTTTTCATCCATCATTTTCATAATTTTGCTTTATTGAGATGAAGTTTTATTACCAAAGGTCGTTTCTCAATTTCTACTCCTACTGAGTCTCAGGTACTCTGTACCTACTTCTAGTTGGTAAATATTAATGAAAAATTCATAAAACATTCTTCAAGTGTTCCAAAGCGTAGTTTATCAGAACTGTTGGTATTTAGCGTGGTCACCGTCGAAATCGAGGACAGGATGATAAGATAGCGATTAAGTTATCGTTATCAGTTCAATAATATTATGTATTGCGTGATGGTGACGGATGCAAAGGCCCACGCCTGCACTTGGAGTTGCGATGAAACTAAATTGTTTTTTATTCTGTTACTGCTAAAATGCTTTTTCGTGAAGCATTCATGTATAATGAATTTCTGGAATTGATAAAAATACCGCAATGAGCAATGCCTTTACAAAAAATATCATTTCAACTAGTGAATATAATGGCCGTCTGTGTCATATGCCTATAAAGCCCAAAATTTCCTTGAAAATGTAATTTTCATTGTAAAATATAGTGTAGACTGACGGTTACTTTTACAAAAAACGGACAATATCTGCACCTGAGACTCTAGAAGGGAAGAAAGGTTATGGACATAGCACGTAGAATTAGCTAAACTGACACTAGGTTGGCCACACAATTGTATATTTTTAGTACAATAAATAACCTTTGGACATGGAAGGTTATCGAATAATCCTGTTTTGCCTTTCAATAACTATAGCATACGCACATACGTACTGAAGGGAAGGATTATCGACTTGAGAATAACAGTTGAATTCACAAAGTTTGGTGACAGTCAAAGCAAGTGTAAGTTAGGAGAGGATTATGATGATAGGTATAACTGATGGATAGAAGGAGAATCATGATGAAGCATTTGCTATTGTATTTTAATATGTTAATTGGGATATAATTGCGACATTAACATTAAAACCTAATTACCTACAAACCGCCGAGGCTACATACATAATATCTCAGAGTACATTTTGTTCAGTTCCTTACTTACCTTCAAACTTATATTATGCGATGTATCCGCGGCCAACTGTTGTTGATTTTTATTATTATTGCAACATATAACTACATAAAAACTGCACTTAATTTAAGTGGCGTGTAAGTAAACCTGTTAAACTATAATTACCTGCCGCGATGTTTGTCAACATTGTCCTTTTATGGAAATGGCTCGATAGCTTCCGAGAGTGTGGCATGCGGAGCCGTCGCAAATGAAGGTGTTCACTTGAATATACTGATTGTATGTTTATTTCTGTCTGAGGACACGTAATATGTATGCTAACTCAACCTTCTGAGTTTCATGAACGATATAGTATATGTTTATTAAATTGTCAAATTTTCATGACATAGATGAATTCGTTGTTAATTCGGAAAGAAATATATTATGTCAGATACTAAATAGTGCCAGACACTTCTTATTCGTTACACTAATGGTGGCCTGATTGTAGGTCTACAGTACGGGAATCCGAATTTAAACCAAAGATATTCAGTTCAAATGTATGACAAACATGTTACTAACCATGAATGTTGGCGACCCGATTACTTGCCGAATATGTAGTACAATAGATTAAGGTGTTTTCGCTTAGATAATAACTGATACGAATGTAGCAATCTCTTCGCCTGCAAATAATAAAGTTATGCGTCATTGCAACATACGAGCACCATATTATATTATTGGTGGGATGTTAATTTCTCACGAGAAAACATGTCGCACGGTTTAAATAATTCCAATCAGTCGGTGTCGTGGTATTGATTAATGTGCATCGTTTCGTAGATAAATCACGTACGGAATCAGACATGCGGGCTCCGTGCTAATGTTGCTTCATACTGTTTAAGATACGCTGGAAAATTATTATCGATTACTGGAATTAGTAGAAAACTGCGTCATTCGATTTCCGATTAAATTATATTAATTCGAAACACTTTTTTTAATGGATTTAAAGTAACAAACGACCATGCAGAACCATCCTTCCGCTGCCGCCCATGACATGACATGTAAAATTGTAGGATATTTCTCGTTTTATTTTTAATAATTTATTATTGTCATTTTACGCATTATGTAAAGTGCTTTCGATATCAGTTGATATCTGTAATGGTTACGGAATAATCGCCTGTGCACACTTAACGATTACATCCTGTATATATATCTTGTGTACACTCTTACTCTCCCTTTCTCTATATTTCTCTCTATGGGCGTGCACATGTGATGCTTTGTGTAAGTATATGTGTCGATAAATCTTTGTGTCTTCTAGTTCAGGATTATTTTGCAATATGTTTATATTAACGGATACTGTAGCTAGCTGAGATTCCATATCTTAAATACCAAGGGCATATTAGAGATTCCACGGATAGGTATTCGATTATGTTATGTGCAGGGCTTATTATCAAATTATCTTTATTATTTGTTTTCGATATATGAATTTGTAGACTATCCCGCTGATTAAATGTAGGTAGGTTTAGGATACTTACTTTAAGAAAGTATTTCACAATTACATATCTACCAATGTGTGACGTCCACGTAGCCTGGGCTGGTTAGTAGTGGTCCCGTCTGCGAAGCGAGGAAACCCTGGCTCGATTCCCGACTTGGGCAAACATTCATGTATGAATGAACAGATAATTGTTTGTTCACGGACTGTGGTTATTAGTAAAATATTATTTGTGTTATCCTATCCTAATGAGAGCTGTGTAAGCGTTTATTTATTTATTTTATTTAATGATATTCAGATGCAAATATGTAAATTGAGTTAGAATTTCACTTAGGACTTCCAGGTATACACGTAATTTGTATAATTTATAAAATATTCGCCATAAAATATGCGGTATAACTGCTAAGTTAGCACTGGCCTACTTACGGTAGGTAAGATTCGTGTGAATTCTCATATTTCCGGCATTCAATAATTTAGTTTGCCAGAAAGTCCATGAGATCATCCTCGTCTTGCATTTATTGTATCATTAATGCATCAATGCATATGACGTGTGCAAACTAACAACCTATCTTTAAACTTACGTAATATAGTACCACTTTTAAAATCCTAAGCTTAGTACATTACGAAGTAATTAATATTGTTCTATTTCTAAATTGATTAATTTCTCCGTTGTTCCAATTATCAAAAGTAAAACTCGTGTCGTAAGAAAAGTGCATGTGTTCCTCTTCCTAGAACTTTATCTTAATCATTGACCGACGGGTTGTACGACACGTCAGCAATGAAAAAATCCGTTAGTATCGGTGATAAAAACTCGGAAACCGGTCATATGTGTCAACCAGTTAATGACACACGGAAGAGTTCGGAGTATAGTGTCACGAGAGTGCTGAGAGGCTGATTCACCGGCCATTAATACCCCTAGGTAATCCGGTTGCAAATGATGCATAATGCAAGGTGAATTCAAATCCAATCGCTTGTTTGTCGCTTGTTTATTATCGCTTGTTGCTGTGTTATTTTTCGTTATCCATCCATCCATCGTGTTATAAAGTCTCAGTTTTATGGTAAAACTAAGCGCGTTTGTTTTCGATTCGAGAAACTTTTTGTTTACGTTTCGAAAATGTATTCGCACTTCCAATTTAATTGATACATGTTTTATTATGCTGTTTATTAGTTTGATTATTTATTTGCTTCATGTTGGTTTTTGGATGAAAGATATTTTACGAATTACACAATCCATTCGCAAACAAAAAATTTACGTTTAATTAAAAAATACCGTCGAAACAATTTATAGGTTTATCGAAGGGAAGTGCGGGCAACTACTTGTCTAAAATAAACCTTGAACACTACGGTTATAATTGGAAGTCTGAAGCAAAATGTAGTCCACTGTACCTACTCGAAACATTAACGAAATTACCCGAGCATTGTAAATTTGCATGCTAAAGCCGCGTAATCCACAACGTGTATGTACATTTTTTAAAGCACTACAGTTTTTTCTCCGGCCCGGTTCTGATAAAATATTTACTTACTTGCAAGTAGTTGGATGATTAATTAAAGTTAATTTGAGGCATGCGAGTACTACTTAACTGTTTCCTTTTTAGTCGCGTCTGTAATTCATTGGTTTAATAAACATATATGGGTTATGTTGGCTTGTGATAATGTTTCAATTGCATTGTAGGTCGTTGTATATTTTCTCATCTTGACAGTGATTGTGATTGTGATTCATCTAATTTTCAAAAATGATGTGCTTATTAAAGAAAATATTATCACTTGCTTCGGTGAAGAAAAAAATCGTAAGGAAACCTGCACCCCGGTTTGCATTTGGTACGAATATTACTTGTACTCTACTTTTTGGTAAAAAACACCTACATTTGACCCCAAGATAGACACACGGTGACTGTTTTATAGTGTATAATGATGAATCATTAAGAAGTAAATGAAATAAATAAATAAGTATGTAATGGTTAGTTATTATCATGTAAACTTCACTGGAGCGCCACGTATTCCTCCGTTGAAGCTATGAATTATTTATCATCCTTACAAAACGTAATATAAATACATAAATAATGTCTTCATACTTATAGCCCCACACTAGGATTTGCTGTATCGTGGTGCCATGGAAAACTCACTAAGATTGAGAACAGCAATTTATACTTGCTCATCATTAAAATTTACCCTTTGCTGGGAATCGAACCCAGGACCTCTCGAACGGCAGTCCCGAATTGCAACCATTGCGTTTAAATATTGCATAAATATGAATTCAACAGACCTGCCAATCTTATATAGATTGCGCAAAAGATTTTTCCTGAAACATTTCAAGATGGCATTTCCGATAAATTGTTCTGTCGCCAATTTCTTGCAAGTCCCCAAGACAGATAATAATATGTCTTGGGGACTCTCTGAGACGAGATCAGCGTTCGATAAACACTTCGCTACTTGGCGACACGGTTTCTTTTCCATTGCCGATAAGCCGTATAGAAATGCCCATAACAATATATATTTCTGGACGAGTCTGTAGCCCAGTTGGTGAAATTTTGTAGTCAGTTTGAGCTCCAGACTTCGATTCCCGCTAGACATTAATTTGGTTAATAAGTATTTTGTCTCATCATGACCTTGCTACCCTGACAGAACAGGACATCCTGGAATGGCGGTAAATGTACAGTAAGTGTAGGCATACATAAGTAATATTTTTTTTCTATCAAGATATAAGTTTCTTATCGTGCCAATATTTATTAGAAATTAATTTATCTATTTAAATATTTACTTCATAAATCATTACGTATTTAAAAGTCGGAACCTCGGAACTATCTTAATAATTACAAAATAACTGCTTCGTAGATGATTGAGGATCATCAAAGACACTCCAGTATTTATTGTAACTGAACAACAATGCAATATTGTAAACTAGCCTGACAGTTTTTCATGTGTTTTATGACTAAATTATTTCGCATGTAAACATCACCATTCAAATAATTCAAGTTGTTGAAAGTGTGTCGGAGCAACGGTCCTTTTCATCTCATATCACAATAGTTGATCCTAATGATTCACAAAACCAAACACCCACAGTTCGAATTACTGCCCCCATTTCGAGAACGTTGGCCTAATCAATCTGTCATTATGAACGCGTGTGAACAAAAAAATTACGCCCGCGCACCGACTGTCGCCGAATTTGGTGCGAAAAAAACAATGCGATAACGGTTCAAACCATAGATGCACGACGATTAAGAGATGGTGCGTAGAAAACATAGTTGTATTTATGTGATATGTCTGTATCGTTCTCTCACTGTGAGAAAGAAAGAGCTATCTGAATTACGCTGTATTAAAATTTTGAAATGAAGAGTTTTGAGTTCAAAGCAAACTTGACTTTAAAAAAAAGCTTAATAAAAAGAAAGATATTTATTTCGTTTTATTTTAGATTAGAAATTAGTACCTACAATTTTGAGATATTAAGAAGGCTATTTATTTTTCAATATTATTATTTCATTCTTAATGACGTTAAACGTCTTTAATTTCAGTTATAAGGACACATAGTCTATTTTTGTACTCTCTATCTGTCTACACTAATTTATCTATGGTTCGGCCATTGTGGACTGCGGGAAAACATGTGTCAGATTCAGCATTGTGTACGTCCCGTTCGTTGTACTGTACACTGCTTATTAATTAGCATGTTGTGAACATGGCTCTAGTCGGCGACTCCTAGCCTCATAAATGATTGTTGTTCAAAGTTATGTCATGAATTTGGGTCATTAAGCTTCCAATTATACTAGGACACGCGAAACACGAGCGAATGACATACGAGCAGGAGTTATTTTCACTAGTTGTTATTTTTATGATATATTATAATATGTATGTAGTTATAACGTGGTGTAAAATTTATAACCCTAATTTAATTGACAGTACAACGCAAGTACAAATAAAACTTTAAACTGCTTACTATTATCTAACAGTATCATTGGTGGGCATAGTCAATGACATTATAAGTGTAATATATCATTGGGCATAGTATAACAAATGGATTAAGAAAGTAGGTTTACTATGTAATAATTTTTCTTCTTGTACTGTGCTGCCACCTATTCCGTAGTTCCTATCATCTTTTACGTCACTCATTTTTTTGTGTGGCAACGCAACAAGGGTGCAAGAACAACAGAAAATTAATTTGTGTCGCTGTAGTAAAACTTTAATAAGAAAAAGACGTCTTCTGCCGTAAATTGCAAAATTGTTTACTATAGTCGTAAAGTACCGCAACGCACGACGGGTATCGCATGACAACTAGTCGAACGACACCGCGCACGGTTAGGGTTTACCATGTTATAATTTACAAAGTAAAATTTCCAAATAGTCCGATAGTTTTATTCATATAAAAATTTTGTCCTTTTTATTTTAAATGTAGGTATTAACTTTGAATTAGAAGTTCGAAGTCGATTTTGTAAGTTATATTTTTATAGTTCACTAAAAAATTAGAGCTAATTGATTATTACTTTTTTCGTTTTTAACTTTTATTCAGTTTTAATTGTTATCCTACAAAGCCGGACAGAAGGCCGCATAAGTCCAGACGAAACCGGACAGATGGTAACTCTACGCACGACACAATGTTGCGAGATTCACTCGAAGTATGTAAATATTTATCTTATGTATGTCCATTACTGCGAATATATAGCTTTATCGAACATTTGCTTGGTTGGTACGTTGACATTTTTACAATATAGTTTTATCGCTATAGTAGGTGCAGTTTCCTTCCTTCATCATCCGTGTTTGAAATAGACGGTAGAGCTTAGAGTTTGCTCGGGGTAGTACCACCGTCCGCCACGTACCTTGTACCATTTCTACCGTGTAATAATCGTTTTAACAACAATTGTGTTCTGTCTAGTCTAATTCGAACCCGGGACCCCTCGCATGGCTTGCGGGGTCACAGTTACAACCACCAAGGCTACGGGATCGTCGAATCCAAACATCCTTGTTGCCGGCTTTTTACGTTCACCCAAAGACAAAATACCTTAACAATATCACCTGAATCATTCAAGTTGTAGAAGACATACCACGACAAACAAACGCATCAGCTATTACGAATTATCTGTATGTAAAGTCAAATGTATCCAATTTACATGTTTATTCCGTTCCATGGTTAACTTCAGTTCCACAAATTTACACCAAGATTAATTTAATTTGATTGCGTATGCAGCGGGAATTCGCGTCGGGGTTCGAGTGGCGTCTAGCGGGAGTGTGCGCGACACGATTTGTTAAGCTCAATTACGGGGACACGACGGCTCTATCTCCGAGTTCGGGGTGTGCTGAGGGCGGCCATTTATTAATAATCTACCGTGTGTTGATGGGCAAATAACTTTATTAATCGGCTTCAAAAAAGGAGGGAGGTTCTCAATTCGACCGTATATCTTCTTATATCTAATTCTCGTGTAACAATGTTAGATACCATGCTCCTCCGAAACGGCTTGACCGATTTTTCTGAAATTTATATGCATATTCAGTAGGTCTGAGAATCGGCTACTATCTATTATTAATTAATTATGTTAAATGCCGAATTAATTATGTTAATTTATTCAATCAATACTGCTTCACTCTATATTGATGACTTGTAGATTAAACACATTGGTCCGATAACTAATATTTATTGATAATACATATTACATTTACGTGTACACACAAATAATATATATTATGCAAACGTTTCAAAGTGTCCTTGGTGTTAAATTATAGGTTAAACTAAATATCAGAATACCCAATTGGAGTGTTTTGGGGAGTTATTCCGGTCTGATCCACAAAACCGATCCACGGGATGCTACTCGAAGCAAGTGATAATTAATTTCTAAGCATATAATTTTTGAAAATTAGAGCTGCGTGCAGGATTCGAACACGGGCTATCCTGTTCGAGAGTTATCACTATCTCCACAAAAAAAATGAAAAACATAAAATGTTACAGAGAATAAATCAACAGTGTAACTGTTACTCTATAACTGCATTGTTTAATTATAAATCTAATAAGGAAAATTATACGTTGCAATAATTCAAGTATTTAGGTACTTGATTACGATCAACGTATAATCGTTAATTTGGTATACGTGTCATAAACGGCTTTGCCCCGACGCCCTTAAATTGCTCCGGGGCAAAAACAAGAGTCGAGAGAGCCGTTATCTGTTTTACAATATGAAGGTTCTCGGAAGACGAATGCAGTAACGGTAAAACGGCCGTATCGTCGCGTCGGACGAATGCAAAATGAAGCCAGCTAGAAACACTGAAAGCGGACTTCTGAAATTATTGTTTCAACACGTTTGTGAATTATAATTACTGTGTTGTAGTTTTGGCTTCAACAAATGGGCCCACTACAGTGTCTCCTAATAATTGAGGATGCCTATAGAGCATACTCTGCCATGCTGCTCAAGTGCGGATTGGTGGAGGTTAGTGGCCAAGTCAAGTGTCCGAAGTTTTTATGCTGCCTGACGGACTCTGACGTGGAATAACGACTGCTATTTAATGATGACTACTAGGACAGCCAGTTTTATGTGCCCTCCGATGCACATAAGCGCTCAAGAAACTTTGGCCACTAACGGTCACGTAGCATCGTAAACGGTCATTTTGTAGTGTAATTCATATAATTCGTTTGATGTAGAGAACAGATTACATTTTCGTTGTTTATTTTATTAGCAGCAACGTCCTGGACAGGAAAATTGATGGTAGGTAAGTGGTCACCAACGACCATGGATGTCTTCATTCTCCTACTGGCCTAAGGTTGACTGGCAGAGAATGCTCTTAGCTTTAAGTCTGCCTTTTGTTTCATTACTTATGTAAGGTTCAATAAAGAATAAATAGAATAAATAAGATGTACATTATGTATTAAAACACTAATAATGTCATTGACGGATTGGAGTGGTAAATGCAAAAAATGACGTTCATAAGTGTATTCTAAATAACTACATGGAATAAATGATTTGAGTTTGAGTTTGAGTTTGAGTTTGACGAGCGAAAATGAAGCGGTTAACCCGCTTTTTAATTAGCTCTCAATTACGAGTAGGTAAGAGCAAAGCATAACAAGACGTCTTATTACCATTTTGCACGAGGAACCTTGCTATAAAATTAAACTGGTTAAGAACCTGGGCACCAAGTACAGTGGGTATTGTTGCGAGTCATATGCGAGTGAATTCACGTTATATTTTTTCTATAAAACGAGACAATGTCTAAAAATAAAAGCCGTCCTAACGGTATGCCCCTGACCGCTACCAAAACACAATACTCGTTTAAGTACGTATTCGTATAGCAGAGGTGTTTTAAGAATGTTAGTTGGTAAGTTCGTTAGTAGGTATGTATCTCCCCGTATTTGACCGATATACATAGTTCAATCTGTTCGATACAAGCTAATAACGACAGTTGTAACGCGTTACGCTGGCGTTACGTTAGGGGTATTTCAGATGTAATTTCGCATGTTTATGTACGGTATATGCGCATCCCGTATATCGGGATGCGGGCTGGGTTAACACCGCTGATCCGGCACGTTCGGGCCAACGTGAATACGGGCGTAATGAAAAAAAGGTATTAGGACGTAATCCACTTCAATAAGGGACCGAGGGTCTGTCACGGCGTATGTATTAATAGGCAGAGAGAACGTTATGTTTGGAGAATATTTTGTTTGTGTACATTGAATTTCATAATAATACGCGGGTATACAATGTTTCGATATCTGTATTGATTATGGTCAAAGGCGTGTATAATGGTACTTCAAGTATTGTTACGAGTTACTAACATCATCATCACAACCCAGAATTATCACACTGCTGGGTTACCATGGTAATTAGAAGCATTGATAGCCGAGTGGTAGAGCGTTGGACTCCCGAACCGGGGGGCTCGGCTTCGAACCCCTGCACGCACCTCTAATTTTCAAAAATTATGTGCATATTAGAATTTTATTAAATTATCACTTGCCTCCGTGAAGGAAAACATCGTGAGGAAACCTGCACACCTGAGAGTTCCCCATAATGTTCTCAAAGGTTTGTGAAGTCCGCCAATCCGCACTTGGCCAGCGTGGTGGACTATGGCCTGTACCCCTCACATTGTGTGAGGAGACCCGTGCCCAACAGTGGGGGAATAAATTAGTATATGAATTTCGTGTTGCTGATGTCCATTGGCGACGATGACAACTTACCATCCGGTGGTACGTCTGCTCGTTTGTCGGCAATTACGAATTATTTGAAACTCCAAGAAACATTTGTTCGAAGTCGGCGTAAATTAAAGGAACATGTCTGAACAAATCGGTTGATCGTCACAATCGGCTATTGAACTTGAAACAGGTGCTTGACATTGAAACTGATTCGAGCGCTGAAAAAAGCTCATTGAAATACGCCAACTTGTGGAAAATTGCGACATTGTTAGCGGGGAACGTTCGTGCGATTAGAAATTTGTAAATTAATCTACTTTAGCTTGGTGGTTATTTACTCGTGGCGTTAAATTAACTTGCAAACTCTTTTGTTATAAATTTTTAATCAACGAAAAGTCTTGTTTTAAATTTTAAAGGTTAACTTTAATTCAATGTTGATTAAACAAGTTTAGTCTACAAGTTCAATTGAGGATTTTAGTATCAAAAAATTCACATGCCATTGAATTATTTCTATCTTAATTAACATCTTTGTTTCTAAAATTTTATTATAGTTCTTTCTTTGCTTTATTATGACTTTAATGTATTACGTGCTGACTCACGGAACTTAATAACCGGCAATAAATAGACATATAAGCAATTTGCGATAGTCGGACACAGTACGAGTAAATCGATTTACGACGTATCATTGCCATCGGCTAATTTCAAATTCAGGTATGGATGCGCAAGAGTTGCGCAATAGTGCGAATATCCGAAGTAGCGGTCAATGCACCGGGCATATAAAATGGCGCTTCGCTGTGATTCTTTATTCGTATCGTTTGGCTCCGATCCCAGAGAGAATTTTCATACTATAATTTTATTGTTTTCATTGTACAACGACGCCTTGTCATATCTTTTTAATTGTTGTCAAAATAAACAAATGTGTAAAAATGTTTGGATGTAGATATTCGGCGTGGTAACAGATTGATAAATACGTTTTGCAAATGCCAATGTATCCAAAAAAGCTTCTAATTACTCGATTACACGCTTGGACGTGCGTCAACGCTGGTGTAAGTAGTAATCAAATCTCAAACTTTAACGCGGTACAAAAACGCCCAATCTATAACACTTACAGTCTGCCTGTTGCATTACTTTTATTTATATGATATGAATATAATATAACAGAAGAATATCAGACGTTTAAGCTCAGTCCCCTTTACCTGTATGAAATGAAATGTATGATGGTAAAATAACAAATTCAGGAGAATTACATGGTTTCTTTTGCGTGTTTTAGTTTTATTGCAAAGCGTTAAAAATAAAATTAATATCCCAGTAAAAGTTGACACATGTCAGACGTGACGTTGACAGTGTCTATCGCAAGTTAGAAGTCACGTTGGCGATATTCGCGTAGTCAGCGGTCGCAGCGATTCATCATCATTTATTTGGGTATTGTGATGTTTAAGAAGAAATCATATTTTAGTAATAATAAGTCAATGTGTTTTGGCTATCCTTTTAATGAATACTTTAATGCAAATATATCAGAGACATCATTAAAATGGACGTTTAGTTACAGATTATATTTCTATTATATGTGATACCATTTTAGTGGCACCCAAAACGTTTCGTTTCACGGTCGTTCGTTCACACTAAACAGCTAAATTCGTCGGGCAAAGGTCAAAAATCACTGCAGTACTCGAACACGCCAACTGCCCAGTCGACAGCGATCTGGCTCCTTGTGACTCACTATGTACCGCTAATTAACAGGAATTTTGTCGCGACCGAAATGAAAATACTCTTACCTTTTCGATTGAATTTAACCGACTTCAAAAAAGGAGGAGGTTTGACGGAGGTTTGTATGTTCGACGCCGATCTTTTTTTATGTATGTTCAGCGATTTCGATTTTGAGTGAACCGATTTTTCATTTGTTTTGTATTCGAAAGCTTGTGCTTTTCATGTGGTCCCTTTTCAATTTGAGCGAGATCTGACTAGTTTGTGAGTTATCCTTAATAATGCGTATTTAATTCACTTCGACTACTAACTGATGTAAAAGCAGATGAGCCATCTGATGGTACGTGTATGTAAACATTATTCCTGGATGTTAGCAATACCAAAGATTTGATAGATGCTTTACTGGCTAAGGAGGCAGCAAGGGTTGTGTTAATATCTTCACAATTGGTCAAGTGCGTGATTCGGTCGGTCTTTAACCAGTCGCTCTAGATTGGTATCATAATGTCGTCGGTCGGTATCAAGCACATAATTGGCCAAGAGAAATGGAGCTCACTTTGTACCTACAATACATCTACGGTTTATTTAGAATTGTTTATTGTTCCCTTTTTCATTTAGTCCATGTGATTGCGATTTGCGTGTCTGTTGATTAGTCATGATATGTTTTTAGTGTTCCATGTCGATGTTCCCTCTGTCCTCTTCCTAGGATGAACATCCACCCTTTATCACCCAGTCACTCTCCCAATAGTGACACATCCATTATGACCTTTATGTAAATAGTGTCACAAATTATATAATTTTTTTTTTATTTGTTCCAGGTACGTATTCTGTGAAACATCCGCGGCGTGGATTATTGGACCATTAGAGTAAGGTTATTGTAGTGTTAAATTAGCAGGTTAAATCTTTCGTGTCTTTACACAATTATATTTTAGTAGTCGAGCAACTGTTCGAAGAGTACCTAAGTGGTGTCTGAATGCTAGTTAGAGCATTAAGTATTGATCTATCCTATCTATAAACCTTAGGTCTATTTATCGACGTCGGCTCGCTCTAATTGGCACATTATCCAGTCCATGTTGTCACATGCCCTTTAGGATCTTCAGGTCATCAGATCGCAGACTCGTTATTTTAAAAGGGCTAGCAGAACTTGCCTGGGTGGGTATTCCCATTCCATTACAATATGATCTTCAAGTCTAAAGTGAATAGGATTTTACGAGGTTAAATCGACACTCACCTTCAGGTGGATATTTTTGTCATTAGGTATGTGCCATTAGCGATAGCTGAGTGTGAATTCTTCGCAAAGAAAGAAGAAGAAAGGAAAACATAGCGAGAAAACTTGCTCACCTCAGAGTTCTCCATAATGTTCTCAAAGGCATGTGAAATCCGCCAATCCGCACTTGGCCAGCTTGGTGGATGATGGTCTGTACTCCTCAAATTGTGAGAGTAGACACATGCCCAGCAGTGGGACAGTTAGGGTCGACATGATGATGATGACATGCCATTAAAAAGCTTGTTGGTCATTATTTAAAGCTTGAGTCATTAAACAAATCGCAATACAGCTGACATACATTGTTCCCTTTTTATTTTTCTGTACAGAGTTAGGTCAAGTACATTTATTTACAGTCAGTCGGACTAATATGCGTCGACGGTTTCATATGAATCTCAGTCACGGTCAGAGCACCATTTTTCCATAAGCCTATATTTATGAAAACTTGTTGGTATTAATTAGCGAAGCTGGTTTAATGGTACTTCAGTTATTTTTCTATCAGTGTTTTAGTTGAAGTGGAAATGTAAATAATTTTAGATTTTTTGCTAATTTTTACCCGACCACGTCTATATAGGCCAAAGGTAGGATTAGGATTTTAGCCCATATACGATTACCTATATGTTGCCACCAAACTTCTGAGCTACTTATAGTAATTCGTCTAATGAACGTTGATTCGTCAACGTCGTTGAAACGAACGTTGAAACGTCATTTGAAACGTTGAAGATAAATTTACCGTCCTGGTAAATTATAAAGTATTTTCTACACGCGTTTGCTTTTCCTTTGCATTTTACCCACAATAAACATTATGTACATAATCTACCTGTTAGTCTCTCAGGTAGTTGAGATACTTGTCAATATTGATGATATGAGAAAAATCATGTTCACTCCTTGTTAAAATACAAAACATCTTACTTATACCAATTCTCGTTCTCAATCGCAGTAACAAACCACATGCTAAAATAAGAAACGGTGTGTATATTTAATGCAGTCGATCCATCCGTTCGTGTGTCATCGTCCCTGTCTCGCGTCACATGTCCAGGCGGGGTATTTATGGAAGGCCTTGCGGGAGTCCTCGCTCCGGTGATATTATAAACGTCACAAACATCATAACAGGGCCACATAAGAGGCACCCGTAATACAATACGAGACCGTGTATCAGATTCTGGTATCTAAATGGTTTCAGATGAAATTGAAGGGCACGTAAGGTGTTTCAATACTTTCTACAGGAAATGTTTCTACTTTTGTGAAAGATAAAGCTGAATGAATGTGTGTATGTGTAGGACCGCTAAAAACTCATAGCCCTCACTAGAACTCCCCGTGCCACGTAAGAACATATATTATGTACATCGAGAAAATAAATTCAAACCGCGTCGCTGGCACTCGAACCTAGTACACTTAGAACAGCAGTCCGGCTATGCGCGGCAGTTTTGCGCCGCAAGGGTCATTTTAGAGAAATGTTTCACAGACGGTTTCTATAACTCGTTGGTTCCCAACCAGTGGTCTACTAACGTTTGCTATGGGTAGCACTCATGGTGATCACTTATGTCAGGTTCATATATTCGAAAAACGATTCGTTTTGCTTACGGATAGCAGAAATATCTACGCGGCATAACTAAAAGTATTCCTAAAAATATAATAAGCAGCGGCTCGTTACTGCTAACTCGAAAACGATTGGTTAAATATAGGAACCCGGCATTACTGTATGATTACCTGGTGTGTTTATTATTAGTATGTACTAGTATTAGTATTACTACTAGTAATAACTACGTATTACAGTAGTACCTACTCATTGGCATTGCAGTTGACCGGTCAGCGTGGGCGGATGTTACAAACACCGACGTCATTAACCGTCACTGCACTGCATAGTGCAATCAAGATGATTGCTCATGATAATACCGCCCCGCCCTCTGCTGGGTTATTAAGCAATGTTGTGCACAATTAGGGTGGAATGTGTCCATGTCGGTGACGCTTTTGGCGTATTGATGGGTTCATTCGTTACTTTAGTCCAGGGTCTGTGTTGTGTCTGGTTGTGACGTACAGCTTGATAGCTATCTAATTAACAGTTAGTATAGGAATCTAATTTAATGGGCCGTAAAGTCGAATTAACCTCACACACACTCGCGTAGTCGCGTCACGCTAGGATTTTTTAAACTTTTATTTAATTGTTTTTATGTTCGAGGCATATCTTGCAAGCTAAATTAGAATTACTTCCTCTTTTTATACGGGCTTCAAATTTTGAGTCCGATGACAATCCAGTTTCCTGATCCATGATCCATGATCGGATACTACGCTCAGCTCAGGATTGTTTCACTGAAGGAAACTCCTCAACGGTTAACAGTACAGTGATTAAATTGATTGCTTTGCATTTATAATAGCACTTAGCATTATAAAATCGTGTTCTTAGTTTTTTAAACGATTAATTTATTAGTCAGAAAAATCACTAGGAAATCACAAAACATCTGTAGTCATTGTAGAATTGTGAGTATCGAGCATTAATCCCGGAATCCCGCTCGGCAGGCAGGGTCAGTGCCAACTAAGCCACAGGGTCACTGCTAATTGTGCCGCAGGGCCGCACACCAGGGTCATAGTCATTATGAGTGATTTATTAATTTAATATTTGAGACATCGATAAAATTGGCACAATAGGTTAGTGATTGATGGTCGTAACTGACTTAGTTGTAATAATAATAAAAAATACTATATGTAAAGGTATTTGTCAGTCTGTCTGTCTGTCATAAGATTAAATAAATAAATAATGTAATGATGCTAGAGTTTGTCTTAACGTCCAAAAAATCAATATGTATATCGCTTGCACATTTCTACAGTCAATTATATATAGGAAGTTTGTTTGTCTGTCATCGACCCTCAATTTTCGGCGTGTTGCTTCCGACAGACGCATCACTTTCAACTTATAAATATCTATACAAAAATATATAAGTATCATAGGTACAGTGTGTTAAGTTTAATCGTGTGTAATTGATTTGTGACGTAGTGGAGATACTGACCTCGATGACATGACATTTTTCTTATTTTGCATAGAAACTAAAAAGGGATGATTGGGCATCAGGTATATACTTATTAGAAACCGTTGCCATGGTTACCGCCTGCCGTTGTGCCAACAACTACACTGAACATAGCTATTTTGTGTAAGAGCTCTATTGGCGTAGTAAATCAGTCATGATACGCCCCTGGGACAAGGATTGCTGTAATCTGAAGTGTTCAATCTTGTAGACGAACTACAAGATGAGCAAGTAATTTTATGGGTAGTTGTAAACCACTTGTTGAAAGGAACCTTTATTTATGTATACGCATACTTGCATGCGATTATTTGTATAGTGAACGTATGAATGTACAAAATTAAGACATCACTACACCTGAAAACCAGCAAATTATCACTCCCTTAAAAGTCAATACGGTCAGACATCGAAAGTGGGATCCTCCACTTAGCAGGAAGGATTATTACAAACTGGAGTACACGGTCATCTGTAGACAATAGACATGCAAATGAATACCATAAGTATGTAATAATAGACAGCGGATTGGCATAAACGTGTTATTAAAAAAATTCACACATATTCACGATTCTTTCCCAGGGTCGTAGTAAACATACTGTATCTCCATTTATTGCTCATTATTTTCCTGCACATAGGTGGTCTTGACTTGTCTCACCGTAAGGGGATATAATGGGAGATGAAGTCGTCATTAAACAATTACTGTCGCCCCGTTACGTTCAAATCGGGGTTAATTCTACAAAGTTGCTCGTCGATCGACGTGTTGTCCGATTTCTCACGCTTTTGTAGATGTTATGGGGAAATTAATGTAAGGTTCCATATTTCGCGCCTTTGATGTTTATTTGTATTAATTTTGAAAACATATTAGTACTAGATGTGGTTGAAAATTTTTTCAAAATTAAAGTCCTTTATCCAGTTTTTATCATTTCATCGCTGGATTTATTATCTCTTGGTTACTAGTTGTTAGTTAAGCAAGCACCGGATAAGCTCAGTTAGTCACATTCACCGTAATTTTTATTTAAGTACAAATTATTAAGAAACATGACCATCAGCTGTTTGAGTTAATCATCTTTCCGTGTTTTTTACACGTTTGGCTCGAATGTAGTGTCGGATTAGTAAGTGAGCTGATTTATTCTTGATCGGTAATGAATCAATGAGAGTGATGAGTTCGGTATTGCAGAACTCTTATAGCCGGTGGTGACCACTTACAATCAGATGACAAGACAGCTCTCGAACTCTCTACTACTACTCATATGACGTCCCTAGTCTACTCTTATGAGTATCAGAGTTAATAGCTGATACCAGCATTTAAAATAAAAAAAATCGAAGAATTATTATTTTACTCTATTACTTTCGATAAAATAATAGCGACTACGACGATGAAATACGGACTGTGCCTTTGAATGGTTTACAAAGCCAATAAAGAAATAAAACTGTAGGACGTCCTAGTCCATATTCATCGCACTGAGTTGTGACATCAATTTTTTTATTGTTTTGGTTTACTTTTTAGTTGAGGTTAAAAATGAATAAAATTATTACGTCGATAGTCTATTGTTTCGCAAGCGATTTGAACTAATTTGTGTTATGAAAACACTGTTAAATTATAAAATGTTTTTTGGTTAATTTTTCAATTGAAATTCAAGAACTTTTGTAACGACAAAAAATCCTTTATTTGTTCATTACGTACACGCAACGAAAATGTACTTGGATAAGGTCGTGTGTAATATAGGAAGTATTTGTTGGTTAAACGTGGTACGAATTATTTGGCGTGGTTCTTGTGTGGTTAGAATAAAATTCAAGGGTAAGAATAAAAATAGTTTCTTTGTTAACTTATTGTGTGTTTCGGTGTCCACAGTTATCACAATTTATTGAGGTTCTACTCGAGTTCTGTGCACTTAGGATTTCCACGTGTAATTGTCAAATTCATTATCGCGTTTTTATTAACTGTGACTAAACATATCGCGTTGCTAAGTCGGTAAATTTTTTGATTTTCAAGTTAATTAAATTAAACTGCACAACTCATTTATCACCGCTTCCCGTTGATTCTTCTTCTCGCTGTTGTTTTATTAAAGGTATAAAATTCTTCCGTAAATACATAACCATAAAGACCTTTTTTTTGTTATAAATGCTATAAAATTAATAAGTAAGCTGAACAATGATTATATATTGTATAATGTATTATCTCCTAAATTATCTCAATGTACCATAATATTTTTAAGCATGTTTTCAAAAGTATACCTTCTTTTAGCGAAACGGTCGTAGATGCAAAAATACTTGACGTTCATAACTGTATTGATGAATGATGATGAATTACCTACATGAAATAAATGATTAGAGCTTTTTTTTAGTTCTTCTTGTTTTGTAACTCTTAATTATTTTTGTTTATATTGTTTGGTGCGCAAACAATAAAGAGTTTATTTTTGTTTATAATGGTCCATTCATTATTGTTGATAACAAATCAATAGACGTACGAATTAAGGAGTGCGCAGATTACACCAACTCGACGTCAACTCCACTCCGACTCCACTCCGTTTCAACTCCGACGTTCCGTTCCGCGATCAACGCTTCATCGACGTCAACTCGACTCCGTCTCCACTCCGTTTCAACTCCGACGCTAGTTACATTACGTCATTGTGTCGGTCGACGCGTGGACTACTCGTCTACGGTGAGTCGTCAACGCAACGTCGACGCGTTGGTCTCGAAACAGAACGGCTATGGGTGTAGGGCGAGCCGTACAGGGCTTTTAAGTATAAGTTCGAAATTCAACCTTACATTCATAGATATATGGCTCATAATTGAATGTTAGCTTTGTCAAGGTATTAGTCGCGTTGGCGTCGGTCGGTCGTGGAGTCGTTGTAATGTGCGCACTCCTTTAGTCCGGTTACGATACGCATTAAAATTTAATGTCTTAGATGTAAAATGTTGAAGAGGAAAATCTTGTAAGCAGCAAGCTACCAGCTAAAAGCTTGTAAAATTACACACCACGACGGAATAAAACACAAAAAATGTATGTTAAAATTGAAAATGTTACGGGGAAGTTCAGTTAAAAACATTGGAACTCGCTTTCATGTCCTTTATGACGAATGGTTTAATTGTTGTGCTGACCTAAATGTTTAGATATGCAAATTTTAACTTGGTAATGGTCTAATGGTAATGCGGACACGTCAGACGTCATTATGAGGTTTATGTATTGATTCATTAGTCCTATTATTCGTAGTGGTTTGAACTGTGTCACTTTACAGAGCAATTAGTGCGCAGCGGTTTTAATATGGCGTCGGTTGGATTTGGTAATACACCGTTGACTTATTGGTCGGCAACACGTCTGGTACGCGAAGGGTGGTGGACGATTGGGCAGTGGCCAACTACCATCAGGTGACTTGCGTAGCGTTGCGTCGGCTCGTTTGTTTTTATAATCGTGAAAAGTCTAAATGTGTACTTAGATCAGAAAATAAAAAATTACCCTGGGTGTTTTCATGGAATATCAAATATTTTGATATGCAAGTTCAGTCAATATTTGCCATAATAACTACACACTCATAACCCTACACTAGGACCCCTAGTGGTGTGAGTGCGATTATCATACGAGGACAAGAACACACTCAGACTGAACACACAAATTTAAACTCATCATTCAAATTTCTGCCTCACATGGATAGGAACTTGGGACTCTGAAAGGCAGTCCGGTATGTTAATCATAGCGGCATACGATAGCCGCCTCAATATTATTATTTAGTTCAATGTGTCTTTTGTGTCAAATGTATGCGAACATACACATACATTATCATAGTTCTATCAACTATGATTGCTTTATGTTGATCAAACGACAGTTCGCACTGCGTTACTACATTTATATTCTCGGTACAGGCGTAAGTAATGCCTTTTACTATTTGAATGCCTAACAAAAAACGTTGAATGTGACCCGCCAGCCCGCAACCCGCGTCACTTGATGCAACGCCGCTATTATCACGTTGCCATTTGGTTTTCTTTCGTGTGGTGGGTTTTGGTGGGTTTAGGGTTCCGCACGAATGCATGATATAGACGAACGCTAACACACACCGCTGTCAGGACTCCCTGATAAATGATAGAAAAACAATCACACACCACTGGGTTCCCCGTGTAGACTCGCAAATATATGTATAATTATGTATGTATGACGCACAGATAAATGATATAGACATAGACAAACGCACCACTGTCAGTATTTCCCGTGTGTGTTCAAATTAAATTCGTGTGATAAAAGAAATTGATCGATATCTATAATTGGAAGATATTATGTATGTGAGAAATTCTGTTGTTGGAGGTATTAAGTAACGATTTATAGAATTTTTGTATGTTAATCTATCTTTCCGTGTTTGTTTCCGGTCATCTTATCCTTTTCGCCCGTTCCGCCCTTATAACGTACCTTACAATTATGCAAATTAAAAGTATGATTTATAACTTTATACTACGGAACCGAGAACAGGCGAGCTGTGGCCAACTTGACCTGCTCTTTGTGCTAAGCGCTCGCCATGTCAGAATTATTTCATTTCCTATTCATTAAATTCTCACAAAAAAGCAGTAGGTAGGTGTAGGTACCGCGTTATCGTTGTTGTAACAAAATTGTTGCATTTTAAAATGTTACTATCTGAGTAAGTTTTTTTTGTTTCATCGAGGTCGTTATTAAGGGTTTTTTAAATGGGAAATCATTTTAGAGTCACGCGTCTTTGCGTGTACAGAATATTACCTACATCCATTATCCTTCTATCGACCACTCACATTACAAGATGGTAATAAATAATTACTAATAATAGAATATTTGTGGAGGATAATCTCTGTTTTTGTTCCAATTCCGTCTCATCATTTTACATGACGAATAAATTTGTACAATATACAACTGTTGTTTCAAAAATTAAAAAATGCTTTGAATTTCCTATAATTTATTATTTAATTAAATTCAAATCAAGATTGTCCATGGAATTCATTCAACAAGGTTGGGTGCGTTCTCCACCACAAAACGGGTCCTCGTACCTCGATTTTAAGGCGTATTTGCTCTTGTTTCTCCGTGTAACCAGGAAATGCACAAATGGTCTCCAATCCAGACCGAACGGCAAATCGCATTTGGAATTCGAGCGTCGGCGACTGGAATCTCAATCAGATCGTGAATAGCTGTACTGCGTTAGTGTTCTGGATATGGGCCACGCAGGACACGCTTCGCCGAGTACCCTAAGTTTCTGTGTAAAGTACGTGTCAAAACACTTTTGGGAAGGTTTTTTTATGTAAATAGCCGAGATACGAGCAAGTGTAAAAAAGGTACCTGATGGTAATTTGCTACCGTTGCACATAAGTAACTGTAGTCCTGTTAAAACATTTCACGATTGATCCTTAAAGAAGAGGTAGCGGTAACTTGAGCTGCCAACGTTCCTTATCATCAAAAAACTAAAAACTCGTACCTATCCCAAACGGTCAATGCCATCTAAAGCACACATGTTGATAAAAAATAATATGGTAAATGTTTTTAAATGTCTAGTCGTCCGTTAGTCCATCAACGGAAGATTACGGCTTCGTCCGGAATTCCTCTCGTCACATGTCATGTAAACATTGTTATCAGCCGCGCTGTCACGCGAGATAACATTATTGTTGTGTTACCGTGTACGTAACGGTATTTCCGTGCCTTGTATTGTCCTGTTTTGACTGAATGTTTGAGAAGTAGGTAATGAAAGTGATCATAGTTATTAAAAAAGACACGCTTACAAGTCATATCACAACTAGAATTATTTGTGTAAGTAACATGGACAAACACGACTTGAACTGATTGACTGACTCGGCCGGAATCGATCCCGGGACCCCTCGCTTTGTAGGCAGGGTCACTACCTCACTACCAACTGAGCTGCGACCTACGAGGTTCCTAACATTTTATTTGTACTCAGTTTATAAATATACTTCTTTTACGTTCTGTATCTGATATGACATAGTTAAAATATCGATTCAAAAAGCAGTGAAAAACATTGAGGCTTTCAACTTGAATGCTTAAATGTGAAATATAGGTCAGCGTGAGCCCTAATAACTGTGAAAGCCTAATAAGCGTAATGCTTATGCCTTGGAAATATCCAAAAGCGTGGACTGAGGAAAATAAAATAACTATGCAAATATTTTATGATTTCTCTTTATGTTAATCCAAAAAACGAACAGACGAGCTACTCTATAGTTCTAGACTAGGTTACTGCCAGGTTCCTTTATTTAACCAATCGTTAAACCGATTTTTTGAGCTGTTTTAAGCCGAATTTTTTGAGCTCCCAGTAACGAGTCGTAAAAGTCGATCCTTATAATCTATTCTTAATATAATTAAAGTATAGAAAGTTCTACTGTCCGTAAAAAAACGAGTCGTTTTTAGAATATTAAAACCGGGCATTATTAAAACGCTAACGGTTACTTATTACAACGCCCAACCGAACCCAAGTAGTAGTTCTTATGCAGTGTAGGGGAGCACAAAGAAAGGTTTTCTGAATATTCATAGTAATCATATCATATAATATTATCATATCGATCATAGTAAAGTTTATATTTGTATAAACATCTATTTCGTCTGGTTCCCTTGAAACTTTAAATCTAGGTACTCTTTAGGTAATACTCCCCTGATGATGACCTACATGGCGCAATGGATACCAGGCCAACCGCCGTTAGGAGGGACCTGGGTTCGATTCCCAGCGAGGCTGAAACTAGAATGATGAGTTGAAATTTCTGTTTTTGGTCTGGATGTGTGTTCTGTTAACAAGAAAAGATACAGGGAATCCTAGTGGGACTACGATTGTATAGCATTATTTATTTACCCTCTTGTAAGTCTAATATTACCGCAAACGAAGTGGCGGGCACCAGCTTGTTATAAATAATTAACACGTACCTACTTGTCAAGCTGTACTCGTATCTAGAAAGTAATCTGAACTAACAATCACAGAACTATACTCTACGCTCGTTTTCATGTGATACACAAAGAAATGGCTGTGGGAAGTGAACACCCAGTAATCATGGTCGCCGAGATCTACAATTGACTGCGGATACGAGTAATTCGCTATGAAATAATTGCTGCCATACGGACACTTTCCATTGCGGAATTGGCGGTGTCATAGACGTCATAGTATACATTCTCGTTGGGTCATTTTGTTTAATTGGATACTATGATACTTATAATAAAATTCTACCTGACCGATGTCTTTACCTGGAAAGATGTTTAGGAAAAATAACAATGGTTTTTTTATCGGTTTGTCGGCTTATTGATGCGTTTCTTCCCGCTAATATCAGTCAATATAAATAAGCCCGTGAAAACATTTTTTCGAGCGTGGGTAACATGTCACAGGTTTCCTGAATCGAAGCAAGATTAGTAACTACTTATTAGTTATTAATAAAATAGTTATTGACTTATTAGTTATTAGTAAAATAGTTTTGATACTTATACACGCCAATTTTCATACATAAATGTTGAAATTCTTTACAAACAATCAGAGCTACCAACCTCGCAATCGAATCAGTCTGGTAAGTGAGCACCGATTATATGTAGTTAATCTAACCGTTTGTTATGGTTAAATTCACTATAATCAGTACAATTGATTGCTCGACGACCCGTATACCCGCTATTAGCGTTAAGCTAATTATTATTCATCGATGAATAATTTGGAAATGAGAACGTCATTGTGCATGACAAGCAAATCGTGATTTTTTCAAATTCCTCGTAGTTGGGTAGCGGCGTCTTCGTCCTAATTTATGGTATCTTTTGAGTGCCAATTTGTGGTCGCGTCGGTCACGTAGGCAAATGAATTAATAAACATCTGCCCCGCCTGGGAATCGGACCCAGGACGCCTCGCTTCGCAGGCAGGATCACTAACTAGGCTACGAAGCTTTCTACGAAGGTTCAAATAACTGCACTTTCGGATAAAAAAGATCTTCTCTAAAAAAAATTTGACTTTCCTTGTACATACGTATACTTTAGTAATCATTGATGCCTATGTTACCTGGTCTAAATTTTTGGGTGTAAAAATCTTTGCCCATCTTGGTGGCTAAGTAACTTCTACGTTTGACAAAGCAATGTTTCACGTGTTTAGTGTATTCTACTCTATACTTCCCGCTTTAATAAAAATCTACGATACTAATGTATGGAGGTTCTTTAGCTTATCTCTTCTAGAACTGTGTAATTTCCTTCTTAACCAAGCACGCATCAGCAGACGGAAGCCTTTGGTTGCCGACTTCCACGGGTGACGGTCACCACTTAAAATTACGTGCTCTGTTCCTTGTTCCTTTTGTCTGCTGTACAAGTGCACTGAATATGCATCACGATAGGTGAAGCACATTTTGTGCTTTACTGATAATATTCACGTACCTTGTAGTGTTGTTCCTACTAAGATTAGAATTGTCAACCTCCTGTGGCTGTAGGGGACACTGTACTCTGTCTTGACTACACCTATTAACATTAAAATGAACCCGTACACATAATTTTACATTTCCATATGATTTGCGTCACGTATTCATATTGAAAAAGTTTAGTTGAAACCATTTATTTGTTATAATGTACAGTAGAATGGTGTCCTTAAACAGGTGAGTCATCCCGCCAGTAGCCGGGCATTGTCCTGTCCCGACCTGTCCTGTGATGTTCCTTTGTTTGCGTGGCGGTGTTCGCCTGCTCGCAACACGCTAGACAGATAATACTACATTGGGTGCCCTGGTCACGTATGAAATAGAAAATGCCATAATTTTGCTATAAATTTTTATTTTAAAACATTTATTGGTTGATTTTATGTTGAAAGGAAATAATAAAACTCGTCACTTTAGTTGTTATGTTTATCTGTAACATTTTGTATACTTAGTAGAACATATAACATATCATATATGCATGCAGTATATCAAAAAAGTGGAATTTATTAGTATAAAAATGGCCATACAGACTGTGAAATATAGTGTTGTCGCAGTTCAATAATCAAGCATGATGAATAAGTAGAATAGCTTTAATTTGTGTGCGAATGAAAGATAGTTTACAATTTGACTATGGATTCTCTGCCTAAGCAACACCCAGTCAAGTTTATGTAGCTTAGTTGCCATTGCCAAGTCAAAGGCTTTGTGTTGTTGTGTACGTATCAGTCGTTGTAATGTTATGTTATCTTTCTTCTTTATTTTTTTCCCAATTTGTAAGAGGCATACACATTTAGTAAATGTAGTGGCCTAGGATCAGGGGTTCTGTTTCGTCTAAAATTGACCTGCGCAAGCAATATTAAAACAAAATATTATTATGTTTTTACCATTTTACTCTTAAAATAATAACCAAAAGAATTTAATCGACTTCAAAAAATATAACTTAAAATTATAAAATATGGTGTTATTCAACTTTCGGCCCGATTTCTAAGAGGGATTATGAGTTGCGAAAGTTTCAATTAATCTAATTCAGCTGTACACCTGGCTAGTCGGTATAAACTGATCGTAAACAATGATTCATTTGTTAGCAGAAACAACCTAAATCGCCCAAATATTTGCGTTCGGAATGCTTTAGTAAACCAAAGGAACTTTTTCTTTCAACGACTTGTAACACGTGGGCGGTCGTGACCTTGCGGAGTTGAAAAGTTGTGGCGGATCGGAAATTCCGAACGCTGTTCATCAGTTGTGTCTGTTCAGTCAGTTTACATATCGAAGCACAAAAGCGGAAACGTTGTGGGTTATAGCCACAAAATAGAAAATGTTCACAGAGCCAATAAACTTTTGAGATATCAGAAAATAATTTTTAAAAATAGGGTAAGCTTCAACGCAGTACAAAATTTTTCTATTGGTCGTAGAGCCACGAGAGTTGGACAAATTTGACACAGATTTTTTTCACCTGATTGCGAATATGCAATAAAAAACGTGTCCTCTTTTTTACTTCGATTTGTTAAAGATGTAAGTCGTTTCAAATTATTTCATTAAAAAATATATTTTCGATGTCAAAGGTCATTGACACGGCAGTTTAAAAGCTACGACTATTAAATGCTATAAATTTACTTATAACTGCTAGTTGTGTTATCGTTCGTCGAAAATGTAAAAGTTTTTAAAAGGAATTATTTAGTCCAGTAAGTATAAGAAGTTTGTGGTAAGTAAGTAGGTACTTAATATTTTAGGGTCTATAGTTATAATACTTTCGGGTACAAATTGTGGCTCGGTAAAAGAAGGTTTGACTAAAATCGTTAACATAAACGGGCAGACGAGCCACCTGATC
The DNA here is from genome assembly GCA_905404295.2 of Ochlodes sylvanus. Classification (NCBI taxonomy): domain Eukaryota; kingdom Metazoa; phylum Arthropoda; class Insecta; order Lepidoptera; family Hesperiidae; genus Ochlodes; species Ochlodes sylvanus. The sequence continues at coordinate 4,312,531 of FR990146.1, forward strand.
GACGGTAACACCTAGAGCTCTCAGACGCTGCGACCCACACAAGAATTTAGAAGTATGCTAGGAGCTGGTTAGCTGAAATATATTATGCATTATAAAATACTCCAAGTGACCAGGTTAATGTAATACCAAAGGCATCATCGACGTGATTAGTGAACGACATGCCGACGGTATTGGTGACCGAAGAATAAAAAGGAGACTTATTATTACTGGCACTCCGACACACAGAACAAAAGTATGAACCAATTAGGTACGTTTATTTGAGATCATTATCCACTTAAAGTACAAGGTTCGATACAAGTAAAAAAGTACACTATCGCACCCGATTCATAGAAGCCATTTACCTGCACCTAAGAGATAACGCTAAGCAGCCGATTACCTATGGACAGTACACATCTTCAGCATTCCACGGCGTAATTAGCCATTCCAATCTTGTATTTAAACTCCATGCCATTCCGCTTAGATCGTTTAAGAGTTTGTAATTAGAAACCCTAGACCATTGGTCATTACCGTTAGTCACGTGAACTTGGGGGGTAAGGTCGACGACCCTTTAATTTACCTTACCTTTACCTAAACTTACCTTTGTTTAACAGGCTATGTGAATATTACTGGACTGGTTTCATTTGAGACCATATTTTGGTACTGAAAATACTTATAATCGTAATTCTTTTGGAGATAAATCATAAGACCTAACCCATTTACACTTAAATGGGTTTGGGCTCAAATGAATAATGCAGCGGTTTCAATGCGATGTGTTTATATGTTTCGTTGTATTTATTTAATGTTTTGATTTTACCAACGCTGATTATTTTTTTTTTATCGAATTTGCAATACTCTAAGTGGTTCGACATTGAATGAATCTTAAACCATTATTCATTTATTTAAACTTTTTATTGATTGCACACCGTAACATAGAAATAGGTAATACTTGTACCAAACCTCAACCTAGTAAACCAGTACTTTATCAATCACTATTACAATTGTAAAATTTTGTCAGAATCGTTTGAATGCCTTTTCTTCAGTTTTTGAATTTAAAATTGATTTACAATCAAATTGAATTGAATTTATGGTAATTGAATTTTCCAATTTCATCATTTTTCACCAATTTTCTCGTGGTCTGAGCCCCAAATCTTTGCATACGTTGGAGTAGTGTATATGACAATAACACTTACCTACTGTAAACTAACTATAACTAAATTTACTTACCTATACTATTAGCGCCATCGAAATGAATTACGACAATTATAAAGTAACAATCCTTTAGAAAACTCCACCTCTTTCTGATTAAAGGGAAAAAACTCGAAAACTACATTAGAATCAATAAAGGTGGTGGTCATTAGCACGCACGTGGGCGCCGGCGGGGGTCGCCGACCGTTCGTGTTGTTCCTCCGCCACCAACACCACTGACCTGCTAGTTTACATTACGCCCACGCGTCACGTCACTCACTCTGCTGGTGAGGCTGGTGACGTAGATATACTGGTGGTCGTATTTTGACTAGTGAGTCACTAGATGCTTTATTTGTAAGGCGGATAAGCTAACTACGGGCTCATGGGGAAGTGAGGCCAAAATTGTTCTTTCTCTCTTTCATGGCTTCGGATTTTTTAACTAATGATGACCATTTTGATGACGGACGGACGGAGGATGGAAGTGCTTAAGAAATTTAGACGTTGCGGTCAAAGGAGCTGGACTCCTTTGACACTACAGCACTTAGTTGCGTTGTCAAGGGACTTGTCGACAATCTTCAAGTCGATAACAATCATATTATAGGTTTTTGGATGTAAACCATTGGTTTTAATAATAACATAATCCAATAAATACACTATCACGTCTCCAGTTAATCGGGGAAGTAGAAATGAATGAACGAAACGTTTTAAATCAAAACATTATACATACATGATTGCACTTACTGTTACATCAAGCCAAATCTCGTATTTTGGCGTACGTAAGGCTGGATTGCAGAAATTATGGCACAAATCGATGGGGATTTGCATTTTTGGATTGCATGTAAAATATCAATACGCGGCTGAGGCGCGACGAAAGATTTGCAGTTTGAGACTGCAAAAATTCTGGGATCAAGACCGAAGAAAATGTTTTTAACTCTTTTCTCCTTTTCTTCAACATTTAATAAGTATATTCGGGAATTCGGGATAAGACTGAATGGTACAGACCCAGTGACCTTCAGCATGAGGAGCCTGGTGTCGTGACCTCGTCCGTCGCCAGGTCTTCGGCTCAATTGTATTTAGTTATAAATGCCAGCCATGATGGTGCTAGAACCCCATAAATCATTCCAACCGCACACGTGCACGTTTAATCAGTTGACTAATAAACGTCGTCATTAGGTACAGCCAGCGTGGCGAGATCGGTCGTTGACCTGCTTGCGGCTTATTGTTCTTCATATTTCGACCCTACATTTGATACAGAATTCTACAGTCTAACGAACTTTCATAGTCTGTATGAAAGTCAAAGGTCAACGGTGAGAGGTGTTCCTGAAACTATTAAATAGGTACGGAGTTTTGTGAAGAGCGCTAAGGGTGAGGGGCGGTTGTAAAATTGTACACGTCACGGTATATGTATATGTATGTTGAAGATGTCAATTGAAATGGAATGATTATTTCGGATTTTTTTACATTTATTTTATTTATATACAATCACAAGTAAACCTGTATCGATTATTTATTCTTCTGACGCGCACGCGCTGGCTCCCGACATTTTCAACCGTACCTGTTTTAATTTATGTACCTACCTAAGTCAACTTTATTAGGGCCAGTATCAGATCATATTTATATCATATTGTCATTGTGTATTTAATAAATAATAAATTTAATCGTTAATTAATTTCCTTTGATAGTCACCGCTACGTCCTATACAGTTTTAAAACGTATTAAGCTACTTGGAAACGCACTGATTTAAAGTAGCAGCTATGTATGTTAAGTGATTTTTGTAAGCTGTAAATTACAAATGCATGTATATTATAAATTTTGATAGGAAACCTGACCAGGGCACTTTAAAGTGAATATGACATGAAAATGCCAATTAAGTGACTAAATGTACGTGAAGGCGCTAAATCGGTAATTTGCGTAGGGTCTGTTTTGTGCACACTAGTTGTCATAAACATATTACTACGTCCCCATATACCAGTTACAGTTCTATGTGTAGATACATAATATACAATAAATAACGCTACACTCGCATTGACCCACACTAAGATTTTCTGTGTCGTGGATGCCATTGACAACAGGAAGACACCAGATAAAAACAAACACCCAGACCGAGAACAGAAATTTAAACTGATCATTCAAATTACCACTGCAAATTCATCCCAGGTCTCTTCGAACGGCCTGTCCAGCATGGTAACCATTGCGCGTCAAAAAAGCCTTCAAGCGAATAGAAAAAATTCTGTACCAGCAATGAACAGTTTGAGTGAAGCAATTAACGCAACCACGCATGCAGTCCGATGTCCTATTTTTTAACACGCTTTTATTATATCTCGTTAACATTGTCTGGTTTTTCTCACATATGAACAATTTACATAATACGAACGAACGTGTGTTAACCCATTATCTTCCTTTTAGCGGTGACTCACTTAAAATGGAAACCTTTGTATGTTTTAATTTAACTCAGTCATTAAGCTTGTTACTGTCTACTATCCTTATAACAGTATTTAAATTCAAAATATATATTGCTCTTGTTGCTCTTTAGATGGATATCCCCGAAGCTTTCCAAACCAAAAATGTTGTTTGCTCTTCTAACTTCTTTTTCGTCCGTAACGCATTGATGATGCCTTTCGTTTTACTAAGGCCTCCGACATGACTCAACGACTGCTAACGCTAACAACCGACAGACGGCTTATGTGATATAATAATGCGTGTAATATTGTCGACCCTGTAGCTAAGCTGGTAGTGACCCTGTCGCCGAACCAAAAGCTCCCGGGTTCAATCCCCAGCCGGCAATCGTCTGCTATTTGGTCGTGTGTGTTTGTGAATTATATTATTTGTACGTCCATTTGGGTATGAATGGGTAAGTGGGAGGTATGAGTGTTAATTTTATTAATTGCAACAATTAATTGAGATGTTTGATCAAGATGTTCATGGAATACATTGTTCAATAACATCAGGTCTATTGCATGATCGCATACGTTTTAATAATGTGTTTTACCATATTAATAATTTTGGTGCTTGGTTTCGTATATAATGTAACAAAGTGTGTCATGGGAGTTCAACGAATTGTTTTTTGTATCGATCATTCTGATTCATAACTCTTAAATTATGATGGAAGTTCATTGTCCTCACAAGTATTGGTCCAATATCCTTTGGCGTTTGTTCCTCATTATATATTTTTGTTTGTCTAATTGTTGATGTGCTACTTATTAAAGCTACTTATTAAAGGTACTATTAATATAAAGTAGTTTTGGGGCGTAAGGCCCTATATCATTAAGTTCAAGCCAACCTTCCAAGCGGCTCGTCTACTCGTTTGCTGGTTATTGACAAAAAAACTACAATAATCAAATCATCGTTGTTTATACATATTACATCAAATAGTACGTATATTTGAAGTAATATAAACAACAAAACTAATCCAACGTTCCAATCTTAAAATCGTTTGTTTCAACGTTCAATTGATTGAACAAGAAATGAATGACCCTTTGTCGTCTGCGGGTGTAATTTTTAATTTATCGATATTTCTCTCGGATAATGTGAAGTTAACTTAGGTCACGTGGGAGTAACGTCACGGCATGCCGGGGTCGTCGGCCACGGTCCGCTGGCGACAATGGCCCGGTCTAGACTGCAGCTGATTGCAGAGATTGGCTCCATTGCCGCTCTTGATTGTATCAATGGCGTTACGGAACGAATGGACAGTCCTCTGTCAGCTTTATTAAGTTCTTACTAACTGCGGACACTCGACTTGGGACCCGTGATGATATGAGTTTTGGATGCGAGTGCACTGCGAGTGCCTGCACTAATTCAAAAATAATTGATATCTACTTTTCCAGTGTTTACTGCATAGTTGAATTTTGCGGTTTTAACGTTAAATTTGAATTCATTTTGTCATAATTGTATTGTGGTATATCTTATAAAATACAGCTTTGCTTGTGGGTCTGCGTTAATGTAATATTAAATCAAATTGTTTATTATATTATTATATTCAAATCGTTTATTTTAAGTAACGTTTAACATTCACGTTTGGGTAATAAATAATAATAACTACATTAATACCGCGAACATGATTAAAGCGATTTGATTCTACGCAAAATAAGGAATAGGGAGTATATGTTCTTTTCTTTCTTAATACATCCCTTTGTTAATTAAGTTATAAGAAATATATTTTCCAATTTTTATATTAAGAACAGGTGTTATAAGTCAGTTTTATACCAATTGTCTTATTAATAATTTTGCGTGTTATCAACATTCTCAGTGTGCATGAAGTGATAATCAAAAAAGATTTCGGTTTTCAAAAGTTTTTTTACCATTGTACAATTAAAATATCGCTTATCTCAGCAATATAACTTGTTTGGTTGTTAGTTTGCACTGCAGATATTTGGTCGTATTCATAATTCTATTGAAATGTCCGTTCTGCCATTCTAAATCACCATTTGTACCAATCGCAGTCGAATGCCTAGGCTTTAACAAGTCTAATACTTGTAGTATAATGTTTTCATTTGAAACATAGGGCGATACGATTTACATTTTAGTTGTTGGTTTATCTGTACACCGACAACGCAAGACTTGCATAATCTGTGCAATTATTTGTTTCAACACAGCCGTACTTTTGTTATCTTTGGTTGTATGGTTTATTTATTATTTAATCTGTCGTTTATCTACCTTAAGCTGTATTTTCCAATATCTATTGGATAAACTTTAAAATGTTGTTTTCGTGCAGGAGATATTAATTATGGACACCATATTGGTTTTGATTAGATGATAATGTCGACTCTATTGGGAAGAGGATCCAGTTATTTACGAGTTGAAACTTCTGCCCTCCTATTTCCATTTACGAAACCGCTAAGGCACTATCTCATGTCTTTAGTTCTTTCTGATTTATAGCACATTTGCTTTTCTATCCCATAGTTTTTTCACTCTACCTGTAAGTTAAAAACTTCAGGCTGAAAATTGTTAATTTAATTAAGTATGTTAATTTAATTATGTAGTGTACCTGCTTGGTTTATTATTCGTTACTTTTATAATTTTATAATATAACGCTACACATAGCACTTGCAGGAACGTCGGCACGTTCTACTCGTACGATTTCGAAGAATTTCGGGCAGACGCTATTATTTGCTTTTTGCTATAACTTCAATTTTCATTACAACAGCTTAAATATACTCTTCTATAAAAATTAAACTATTATAAACTTTATAATGTTCCTGATAAAGTTCATTATCGGTCAGACTAGTTTTATTTTTATCGTGTTTGTTGATCTCTATTGTAAGTGAACATGTTTTTGATTTATTTATTTTTTTGTTGCAGGTAATTGAACCTTTTTGGCAATGACTATAGCGCTCCGTGTATGTATACCTAGTGGGGCGATCATACTAGACGTAGGTAATGTAACTTTAATTAAATGTCGATTAAAATACATTGCCATGATATAAAAAAATGTTGAAAGCGATACTTATCTATATTGTATTTTAATAAAAACTTTTTTATACAATTTGTTCGAACAATGTACACATGATTAATTGAATGTAAGCCATTTCTACAATATATTATATTTTTAGTCTTGCAGGCTCTGTTTACTATTGTGTTGACATCTTACTATAATATCATAAGATATTTATTTATGATGCCACAAATAAACTTGAACAATTAATGTGGGAATTCAATGAGTTATATACTAATCGTTAAGCTATGTCGGAGACCATTGAGAACATTCGACATTGAGGATTAATTTTACTGATACGTATATGTATATATATGTATGTATATTATAAATTTTGATAGGAAACCTGACCAGGGCACTTTAAAGTGAATATGACATGAAAATGCCAATTAAGTGACTAAATGTACGTGAAGGCGCTAAATCGGTAATTTGCGTAGGGTCTGTTTTGTGCACACTAGTTGTCATAAACATATTACTACGTCCCCATATACCAGTTACAGTTCTATGTGTAGATACATAATATACAATAAATAACGCTACACTCGCATTGACCCACACTAAGATTTTCTGTGTCGTGGATGCCATTGACAACAGGAAGACACCAGATAAAAACAAACACCCAGACCGAGAACAGAAATTTAAACTGATCATTCAAATTACCACTGCAAATTCATCCCAGGTCTCTTCGAACGGCCTGTCCAGCATGGTAACCATTGCGCGTCAAAAAAGCCTTCAAGCGAATAGAAAAAATTCTGTACCAGCAATGAACAGTTTGAGTGAAGCAATTAACGCAACCACGCATGCAGTCCGATGTCCTATTTTTTAACACGCTTTTATTATATCTCGTTAACATTGTCTGGTTTTTCTCACATATGAACAATTTACATAATACGAACGAACGTGTGTTAACCCATTATCTTCCTTTTAGCGGTGACTCACTTAAAATGGAAACCTTTGTATGTTTTAATTTAACTCAGTCATTAAGCTTGTTACTGTCTACTATCCTTATAACAGTATTTAAATTCAAAATATATATTGCTCTTGTTGCTCTTTAGATGGATATCCCCGAAGCTTTCCAAACCAAAAATGTTGTTTGCTCTTCTAACTTCTTTTTCGTCCGTAACGCATTGATGATGCCTTTCGTTTTACTAAGGCCTCCGACATGACTCAACGACTGCTAACGCTAACAACCGACAGACGGCTTATGTGATATAATAATGCGTGTAATATTGTCGACCCTGTAGCTAAGCTGGTAGTGACCCTGTCGCCGAACCAAAAGCTCCCGGGTTCAATCCCCAGCCGGCAATCGTCTGCTATTTGGTCGTGTGTGTTTGTGAATTATATTATTTGTACGTCCATTTGGGTATGAATGGGTAAGTGGGAGGTATGAGTGTTAATTTTATTAATTGCAACAATTAATTGAGATGTTTGATCAAGATGTTCATGGAATACATTGTTCAATAACATCAGGTCTATTGCATGATCGCATACGTTTTAATAATGTGTTTTACCATATTAATAATTTTGGTGCTTGGTTTCGTATATAATGTAACAAAGTGTGTCATGGGAGTTCAACGAATTGTTTTTTGTATCGATCATTCTGATTCATAACTCTTAAATTATGATGGAAGTTCATTGTCCTCACAAGTATTGGTCCAATATCCTTTGGCGTTTGTTCCTCATTATATATTTTTGTTTGTCTAATTGTTGATGTGCTACTTATTAAAGCTACTTATTAAAGGTACTATTAATATAAAGTAGTTTTGGGGCGTAAGGCCCTATATCATTAAGTTCAAGCCAACCTTCCAAGCGGCTCGTCTACTCGTTTGCTGGTTATTGACAAAAAAACTACAATAATCAAATCATCGTTGTTTATACATATTACATCAAATAGTACGTATATTTGAAGTAATATAAACAACAAAACTAATCCAACGTTCCAATCTTAAAATCGTTTGTTTCAACGTTCAATTGATTGAACAAGAAATGAATGACCCTTTGTCGTCTGCGGGTGTAATTTTTAATTTATCGATATTTCTCTCGGATAATGTGAAGTTAACTTAGGTCACGTGGGAGTAACGTCACGGCATGCCGGGGTCGTCGGCCACGGTCCGCTGGCGACAATGGCCCGGTCTAGACTGCAGCTGATTGCAGAGATTGGCTCCATTGCCGCTCTTGATTGTATCAATGGCGTTACGGAACGAATGGACAGTCCTCTGTCAGCTTTATTAAGTTCTTACTAACTGCGGACACTCGACTTGGGACCCGTGATGATATGAGTTTTGGATGCGAGTGCACTGCGAGTGCCTGCACTAATTCAAAAATAATTGATATCTACTTTTCCAGTGTTTACTGCATAGTTGAATTTTGCGGTTTTAACGTTAAATTTGAATTCATTTTGTCATAATTGTATTGTGGTATATCTTATAAAATACAGCTTTGCTTGTGGGTCTGCGTTAATGTAATATTAAATCAAATTGTTTATTATATTATTATATTCAAATCGTTTATTTTAAGTAACGTTTAACATTCACGTTTGGGTAATAAATAATAATAACTACATTAATACCGCGAACATGATTAAAGCGATTTGATTCTACGCAAAATAAGGAATAGGGAGTATATGTTCTTTTCTTTCTTAATACATCCCTTTGTTAATTAAGTTATAAGAAATATATTTTCCAATTTTTATATTAAGAACAGGTGTTATAAGTCAGTTTTATACCAATTGTCTTATTAATAATTTTGCGTGTTATCAACATTCTCAGTGTGCATGAAGTGATAATCAAAAAAGATTTCGGTTTTCAAAAGTTTTTTTACCATTGTACAATTAAAATATCGCTTATCTCAGCAATATAACTTGTTTGGTTGTTAGTTTGCACTGCAGATATTTGGTCGTATTCATAATTCTATTGAAATGTCCGTTCTGCCATTCTAAATCACCATTTGTACCAATCGCAGTCGAATGCCTAGGCTTTAACAAGTCTAATACTTGTAGTATAATGTTTTCATTTGAAACATAGGGCGATACGATTTACATTTTAGTTGTTGGTTTATCTGTACACCGACAACGCAAGACTTGCATAATCTGTGCAATTATTTGTTTCAACACAGCCGTACTTTTGTTATCTTTGGTTGTATGGTTTATTTATTATTTAATCTGTCGTTTATCTACCTTAAGCTGTATTTTCCAATATCTATTGGATAAACTTTAAAATGTTGTTTTCGTGCAGGAGATATTAATTATGGACACCATATTGGTTTTGATTAGATGATAATGTCGACTCTATTGGGAAGAGGATCCAGTTATTTACGAGTTGAAACTTCTGCCCTCCTATTTCCATTTACGAAACCGCTAAGGCACTATCTCATGTCTTTAGTTCTTTCTGATTTATAGCACATTTGCTTTTCTATCCCATAGTTTTTTCACTCTACCTGTAAGTTAAAAACTTCAGGCTGAAAATTGTTAATTTAATTAAGTATGTTAATTTAATTATGTAGTGTACCTGCTTGGTTTATTATTCGTTACTTTTATAATTTTATAATATAACGCTACACATAGCACTTGCAGGAACGTCGGCACGTTCTACTCGTACGATTTCGAAGAATTTCGGGCAGACGCTATTATTTGCTTTTTGCTATAACTTCAATTTTCATTACAACAGCTTAAATATACTCTTCTATAAAAATTAAACTATTATAAACTTTATAATGTTCCTGATAAAGTTCATTATCGGTCAGACTAGTTTTATTTTTATCGTGTTTGTTGATCTCTATTGTAAGTGAACATGTTTTTGATTTATTTATTTTTTTGTTGCAGGTAATTGAACCTTTTTGGCAATGACTATAGCGCTCCGTGTATGTATACCTAGTGGGGCGATCATACTAGACGTAGGTAATGTAACTTTAATTAAATGTCGATTAAAATACATTGCCATGATATAAAAAAATGTTGAAAGCGATACTTATCTATATTGTATTTTAATAAAAACTTTTTTATACAATTTGTTCGAACAATGTACACATGATTAATTGAATGTAAGCCATTTCTACAATATATTATATTTTTAGTCTTGCAGGCTCTGTTTACTATTGTGTTGACATCTTACTATAATATCATAAGATATTTATTTATGATGCCACAAATAAACTTGAACAATTAATGTGGGAATTCAATGAGTTATATACTAATCGTTAAGCTATGTCGGAGACCATTGAGAACATTCGACATTGAGGATTAATTTTACTGATACGACACGCACCGTTATGGACGATTTTAAATATTTTTCAGTGGCATTCTATTGGAACATTTAGGCAGTCTTACTTACCTGTATATTTAGCGGTTTTATTCAAAATAAGTTTTAAATCCCCCAAATTTGACCCCCTTAACGTGGAATTATTAAAAATTCTGCCTCAGTACTCTTCTCGTTTACGTCAAACTACCTACATTTAATTATTTTAGACTCATCAATTAAGATTGGTTTAGGCCACTACTGCCTGAAATTTTATTAAGAAGACTAATGGAATGAAACTCAGTATTATATACTTTGTGCAAAAAAATATATGAAGTTCCTAGACTTATTCTAACATCTACAGTCAATGAGAACATCCAATTCTCTCCAAATACATTAAACCCGAGTTCGAAAATATCGTAAACAAGCGGCGCACGGGGCATTAAGGAAATCAACATCTTTTTCCACTTCGCCCGAGTTGGTTCTCGGAAATCAAAGGCTCTCCTTATATTGCTCTCTGAATACAATGCCCGATGCCTTGTTGGTTTCGCGTCGACGTTTTTGTATTGCCCACCTACCGATAAGCAGGCTTCTAAAGCCACGCGCGCAAGTGGTACGCATTTCGTTGCAAAAATACACCTGAATCATTGTACTTACTTAGTATCGACTTCTTTAGCACAGGAACTGGTAGGAATACTTTCTGGTTTACAGATTCGTACTTTTTAACTGACTTCAAAAAAAGAAGCAGGTTCTATGTTCGACGCCTATATTTTTTTTTGTATGTCCAGCCATTTCTCCCGTCAACTGTGAACCGTTTTTTAATAATTTTTCTTTGTATTCGACAACTGGTCATTGTCATATGGTCCCTTTTTTAACTTGAGCGAAATCTGACGAGTTTTTGAGGCGTATTTAATTGAATTCGACTATGTTGATGATGTTCTCATTTTGTTACTTGTCGATGTTGAAGTCGGTTTTTTGAAGTGAATACTTCTTTAGTACCGTTGTGATTTGGAATTCGTTGAAACGGAAATGACGCGGATGAAGCATCAGCAAAATGGCAGCCAACGTAAGCAAAGCAAAACATCAATATTTGGACTGACAGTATTCGTTGTTATGAATTTTCATTTCTAGCACGTGTGAATTGCACACACTTGGATTTTGTTTTGTTAAATTATTTAAATCTGAATATCAAGATTTTTATTCCGAGTATCAAATTCATATAGTCGGTAAAATATGTACGTTCGTCGGTCATGGCTATAATGAGCGAATGCCTTTACGAAGTCTGAGCCATATAACATTTATTTATTGAAACTTTATTGCACCTTACAAACATACATGATACTAAAGGAGGTCTGAATGCTAAAAGTTTTCTCTGCCGCTGAACTTTAGGCCAGTGGGAAAGCATTGTAGGCGGTTGCATCGAACGAAAATAATATTTTTTCATGAAATTAAGCACTCTTTCACTGCCGTCCATGACTAAAAGTTACCAACCCAGGACAAAACACAAATCGGGACTAGGATGGTTAGTCCAGTTAGTAGACGGTGTTGGAACATTAGTTGGTTAGTTTGTTAGTCGATATGAGGTATGGGGCAGGTACTGACAGTTCTAGTACTGTTAGTTGTTGTTAGTAACTACTTGTTAGAACAAGTCAGAATTGTTTTACTTATCAAAGTCGGAGTAAAGAAACTTATACGTAGAATAGAAGTTGATAGAAGTGTTATTAATTCCATTTCTGACGATATGTTGAATATAGTTTGGTTCGGAGAGTGAATGACCATGGTTTTGGTGCAATGTCCAGAAATAGATTATATCGATGAGCGTGAACCTGTGTCCTAATTGTCTAATGTTCGTAAACGGAACAGGGTTCAAACGTACGAGCAGTTTAATGACCTAATTCAGATTTATTGGTGTTATAAATTTAGACATTCGTCAATTTTGTGTTCGGTATGGGCTGCTTTTGCTTACGGGCAAGGGAGTAAGATGGTATCGCATATAATAATATGCTTATTAATTAGTACATATACATATATACTCATGTTTATTTCCATATTAATAAAATTTAATTTTAATTTAAAAGTTTAAAACAATTAAGTTCAGGCCATACAAATGTAGTAAACCCGCTCAACTCTTATGCTTGCAATTGACAAGCCTTACGTTAAAAACAAGATTTTGAATCAACATAGTCCGGGTTAGACCTGATTGTAATATTTTAGTAACTGTTAGTTAGACATTAGTTCGATCGACACGTGGTGTTAAATGGCTATTCAGACAGTTCTGTAACATCAAGGGCAACACTGACAAGTGGCCAGCCGAGAGGAAAGTCATGTATTATACCAACTTCTTAACTTGCTTTTCCAGTGTTTCGTAATACCTCCGTTTTTATGACTTCCTGTAGTAAAACTTTTTTTAAAATTTAACTCAACATCATAATAAAATGTTTCCTGGCAGCTCTATACTGCCAATTAAATGATGCCAATTAAAACACAATTCTGGCTTAAGTTAAAATTTGTTTTAACTGACGTTTCGATGATTCTTATGTTGGATAAATTTAATTGTATTTGAATTGATTTACGAGTAAATGAATCTCTAAAGGACGCATGAACCGCATAAGTGTCTCGCGCATTAAGTAAATGGGTTGACTGGTAGAGAATGCCAATAGGCATTAAGTCCGCCCTTTGTAAACCTAGCTTAAGGTTGTTGCAATAAAGAATAAATAAATAAAAAAAAAAAAAAAATAAAATTAACGCAAACGACAACATTTTCGTAAGTATTTGAGATCACTTCAACATAGCTGTTCACTAAAGCATATAATATAATCAACCAATGTCGACGTCCATTTAGATTAGAGGCATGGCTTTTGATGCAATTATAATTCAATAGTACATGACATCCCACATTGCGAAATTTTTATGTGGCCGTCTTTCATTTCAGACGTAATTGGCTTGAATAAGACGTCAAGGATTTCTTTGATTGTTTCGTCAGTCGCTATCTTTACACGAAACAAAATATCATAAAAATCATGTGGTGTGACAAGTTTATGTAATATAATAGAAAGTCGTTCACGGTGTCCGTCCCTGCCATTGTCGTGCACAATACGCTCCGAAATTTTCGTGAAACTATATAAATGAACAAAATAATTATTGCATTCGAACAAACAAAGGAGTTGTGTAAAACATTGTACTGTACAGAATTTTATTGAGTGAAACGGAACGTGAAAGTCACTGAAAGTGTAAAAGGCAAGGAAATTGAAGCCGTTTTAGGCTTTGACTTTGTTGTTTTTACATTCGTTGTTCTTGGCTCCTTTTTCTAACATTTTACTGCTTTTGCTTATAATATTTTACTAAAACAAAAAAGTTTTGAAAGAATCTGATACGACTTCGTTTCTTTGATCACTCGCCAAATTTATGAAGAAATTCGTTTCGGAAGGTTTTTACGTTTTGCATTTTGTAAAAAAATAGTTCATAACTTCGCTGTTTCAGGTACGATTTTCTTTTACTTTTATGTTTAGAGAAAAAATAAAATGGAGTAACTACATTTTATACTATTTGCAATTTGCTGTGTTTTTAACATGGAATTTGTATGAATGTTTTATACAATATAATTAGTAATGGCAATATTCATGATCTTGTGTCATATTTATACAATTTTACCGTGTAGGAGACGATAGTTCACTTCTATGGTAGGATCCAATAGTGGACAGTTGAAGAGAGTCAGATTTCATATCACATATAAATGAAATAATTCATATTTAAACATAAGTACAGAAAAATTCACCAAATTGGCCAGTTTTATATAAAATTTGTTTTAAAAGTAAATAATTTATATATATATATATATATATATATATATATATATATATATACTTTGCTACTACTTTGCTCTATATATATATATATATATATATATATATATATATATATATATATATATATATATATATAGAGTAGCAAAGTAGAGCAAGAAGTAGAGTAATTAGTTTCTTATGTTTTGCACAATTTCAAATAGTTGAAACCTATATGATTTTAAAATTAATTTATGATTGCGAAATCTCGTACACATCGTAAAGGTTAGCTCATCGGCTGCAACCTTGATATTATGCAACTGTCTGCAAGCAACATATTGTACTCCTATAAATAAAGTTACTTTCTTGAGTGCCGTCATATGTACAATATTGATTGATTTTAAAAAAGCTGACATTGAAACAAAAGTTCGGCGATCGAAAATCTATTAAACGTCCAATCCATTTACGAAAGAAATTTGAGCCATTACAAGCACCGCCACCGGTCGCTTTGCATAGTTTTCTATCGAATTAGCGTAAAAGTTTGCGATTTTTTGCCTTTTGAGCGGAAACGGAGCGTTTCCGGCACGATAGTTAATTAACCTGTCGAGTGTGGAAGACATACTTTGGAGTTTTCTGACGAACGTGCGAGAACTCGCATATCTTGACGGACTTAATTAATTTCTTCTCGGTCGGAGGCCCGTTTCCGCATTTTTATTGCACATATGATCGTGTTTTGCACTTTAAATGAATTATTTCCTCGTCTTAATTCGCTTAAATCGACGACTTCTCGTGTTCATTCTGGCTGTCAAGATTATAAGACATTTACCCTTATTGATAAGACATTTACCCAAATTAATGTAACGTTATGTCTTGATATTCGTTGTTCTGATCACGTACCTATAGGTACGTTACACTGGACCTAATGCGCATGGAACTGAAGCGTAGGTCCTAAAGTGTAAAATGTGTGAAATACAACAATACATGAAAACATATTATTATGTGTGATGTTATTATATTCTTTATACATCAAATAATTACAGGGTTCAACAATTCAGTTAAATACTTGTATAATAGTGGTATTAAAAGGCGGTCTTACCGCTGAGATAGCTATCTCTTCCTGCCCAACTTTCGGTAGAAGACAAATTTAGAAGTAGGAGTATACCGTCCCTATGCCGGTGGCTTGGTCACAAATATTATTTTTATTTTTATACACAAATGAGACATCACAACCCTCACGATACATAATCAAACATTTACCTGTCACATGAAAGTTTAATAAAATGCTGGGTATCGAACCGTTTTATACTTTTATACTTGGCACCGCTAACAGCAGACGCGTTATAAACAACGGTTGCTTATTAATTTTTATTACGTTGAAAATATCTCCAACCGGTATGTACAGTTTATCCTCATTACATTGTATGGGTTGAGTAAATTCTCTCGAATATCTGATAAGGATCGCGGTCTAGACCAGACAAGTTAATAGTCCCCATATATAGTAGTAATATCCCGACCTGGACTTCGGATTGCTCCATCTATCTTACTGCTGAACTGGAGTTAATGTCAACGCGATATGATCACAACAATTTAAGAGGTTTACGTAAGTGGTTCCTAGTTAGGAGATTGGTTAATAGTTTTTTTTATGGATTCAAGATAACAAATGAACGTGCAGCATCACCCTTCCGCTGTTACCCATGACGACTGTGACCGACACAGAACAAGAGTCAAATCGGGACTAGGGTGATTAGTTTTGGTTAGCAGAGGGTGTTATTAAGAACGTTAGTTGGTCATTTTGAAAGCTGGTCAAATAGTAGATGGTATATTTACACAGTTTATTGATTGGTACAAATTACTTTTTTAATGTTATGTAATAAAATTGTGATATATTAAGTAGACAGATGTTGATAAGATAAGAATGTTCTTAATAAGATACAGCATACAGTTAATAAAATAAATTTTGTAATTACACACACATACAAAAAAGGAATGAAGAATGTGTTTATCTTGCAACTTCGAATTTCGGCAATACTCAAGTCAATGCAATACCCTTAAACTATCTGTTTCACAATTTCAAAGATACAGAATCTAACCAAAGAGACAGACAATAACCTATATTGACAACGTCCCAATACTGACCGTCGTCGAAGAATACCGTCGATAAAGATTGGTATTCATTCACACTATTCACTGACTTGATTACCAAACCTGTCAGGCCCGGATGATGGATGACGTCATCCGGTGTAGGGTGCCGGCCGTGGCGACTGATAGAATGAACGTTGAATAGGATCAGCCCTTGTCTAATATGTTACTGTTTGATAAAAGATACCTATACATAGGTACAATAAAACTGTTATGATTAATACACTAAAAATTTAAAAGCGCACCCAAATCTGATACTGATTATCACATCCGATCTGCAACAAACGCACAGACAGATTAAATTGTAAAAAATATTGTTATGGTATTTCTTCTTTATAGCATACTAGCTGCCCCAGCAAACTTCGTACCGCTCTATAATTAATAAACAAATAATAATAATTATGGTGACATATCGACAGCAGCGCCACCTACCGGGTCCAATTGTAAATCAAAACCATTCTTGGATACACCTGAAGACACACAAAAAATTTCAACCGAATCGGTACAGCCGTTTTTGAGTTTTAGCGTGACTAACGCACAACAATTCATTTTTATAATATATGATATAGCCTATGTCACCCGGGGATAGTGTAGCTTTCCAACAGTGAAAGAATTTTTCAAATCGGTTCAGTAGTTTTGAAGCCTATTCGATGCAAACAAACAATCAAATCTTTCCTCTTTATAATATTAGTATAGATATAGATATAGATAGGAGAGATTATACTATACTTTTTATAAGAGTACATTGATATGATATTCTAAGTTCAGATGATCGACATAGATAGATAGATTAGCAAATGAAAAAATATATGTACCTACATATGTTCAGTTTTTTTGGCCAATTTTGAAATTAAGATACTTACCTACTCTAAACGTTGTTCGTGATATTTAGTAACCGTACCTACCCAAAAAGCAGTTATTTCAAATTCCTGTTTTATTCATATTTTACAAAATGATTTATTAAAAAATAAAAAACTTTAGACGAACAGTAATAAAGGTTTAATTTTTATATATACCAGAACAATTTTTGCGGAAATAAAATATATGCTTGAAATTTATTTCGTAGACGATATTAAAATACCTGTTCAGTTTATTACTTGCGACAGGACACTGTGCCAAATCGTTTCTCGTTCATTAACACATTTGATTTCTGTTAGAATAACACCGACGTGTTGAATTAAGTGATCCTACGTCCGTTCATGCAGCGCTCTCTATGGTCACTGCGGATAAATTTAGACGTAGTGACGTGCTAAACAAATTATCGATACACTTTACATAATATTTACGAGTCTTTTTCTTATTTATGATAAGGTAATCCTTGACAAAAATCCTTAATGAAGGCTACGATGTCCAGGACGACACGCAGAATAAACTAGTTGATTACACAGTTATTAAATGAAACCGTTTCAATTAAAGAAATGTCAGTGTAACCCTTAGAACTTAGAAGCAACTCATACGTGAAGTGGGCTATCAATAATAAGAATCCAATCCAAATAACGTGACCACATCACCACACATGCCCGAAATATGAGTTTCATTTCGTATTCTTTACGATTACTTTTCGCTCAAATTGAAGTTAGTCGTATGTATACGACGTGTCTTTTATGTAAAAATTTAATTTCAACCGTAAGGAATATGAAACCACACCCACATTTCAATGCTTTCCTGTGAATTGATATTTGAATCGCAGTGGAGTTGGGAGTCAAAATGATGCAATGGGCGCTTACTCTTAGGTTCTTTATGTTCATATATAAAAGTCCCCCGCCTAGCCTGCTTGTATAGCGAGGGGTCCCGGAGTCGATTACCAGCACGTACAGACATTTATGTGACAAATAAAAGTTTGTTGTCAGTGTTCCTGGTGTGTTTGTGTGTCGACCTAACCCACGACATAAGAATTATCAAAAGGTTGGTGTGAGCTTTTATGTTTAAAGAAGCATTTTGGCTCAGCATGACTTACCTACCTACATTAAAATACTTAAATTCATCGATATTCATAAAAACGAACATCACTTCAAGCCACGTGAAGTTATTTTCGCTCGTTTTAATATCCGCGGCGTTCGCGCAGTTACAGTGTATAAATAGAGCGCGTAAAAATCACATGTTCGACGTTCACCGACCACTCTGACCAGTCTTACACTAGACTTCTGCGAAGACGTGCGTATTTCTAATGAAATCCAACTTCAGATTAGGCTTGGACTCACACCTACGTGAGTCGCGAGTACGACGATATATTTACTCAAATATGGGTACTAGAAGCGTTCATAGATGACCCGATTGCTTGTATTGGGCATTGGTCGAACGAAGTTCGATCGCGGTCAGTAGTTCGCTGACTGACCGCTGTCAGTATTTATGAACACTTACGTGCTTTTGAGGGCGCGTTAAGTCTTCGGAATCAGTTGATTGATAGCAGGCTTTTATTTTTTATCCAAAGCCCAGGAAAACCAACATTCAATACTTTGTTTAGCCGCTAACTCGTATTGGCCACGCCGCATCAATTTCAACGAGAGAAGCCAAATATGTGGTAAATAGAAGAAAAGTAATGAGATAAAATGTGAATGTGATTTTAAAATGAACTTAATGTGGATTGTTTATTATGATACGGGTACTCACGATATGTATTTTGTACGCCGATATTTCGACCTAGTTGCATGGATTTTGGTGACGGCTGAACTGTAAAAAACTGAAAGAAAAAGTAAATGTGATATTTTACTATTTTTATTACTTCTGCGTAATCTGTTTTAATAAATTATAATTTCTTTTTTTAGCATATAATACTATCGAGAACTGACGTGAAAACGCAATTTTGTTTAATTTATGGTGATCGGTGTTAAACAGTTAATTTTTTAACTATTTTAATCCTGCTTACCTCACCACGGCTGCGGTTTCCGGTGAGAGACCACGTACATTTGTAAGCGGCCGGTTAAATTTGGAAAATTATTTTTGGTTTTAATTTAATGTTATTTAATACATTTTGTAATATCCGCGTTAAAGCACTTATTTAAAAATTCAATTCTATATTATGTTGTTAAATGAAGATAAAACAAAAGATGGTTTGCAAAGATAAAAGATGGTTTGCAAAGACTGCGATTTGGTATTTAAAGACATGTCACGCTGAGATTGTGCTCAACATAAGCTAAGACCGCTAATGTCATAATACTACTATTGGTTTCGTTACTTGCAATACACCTGCAAAGTTTTTCGTAAGTAAAGTCTGAGCTAAGGCTAAGTACCATCTATAGATCTCAGCCTTAGGTGTGCAGGTTAACTCACGATGTTATCCTTCACCGAAGTTGATGATAGTTATTTTCTAATACGCAAACTATTTTTGAAAATTAGTGGTGCGTTTAGGATTCGAAACCGCGCCCCCTGTTCAGGAATCCAACTAGCAAACCACTCGCCTATACTGCTAACACTTATAAATCTATCCGAAATCAAGTCGGTCTAAGGCTCTCAGCTGTTTCTTTAATGAAATCAGTTTATAAACAACTAGCTGCCCCAGCGAACTTCGTACCGCTCTATAATTAATAAACAAATAATAATATGGTGACATATCGACAGCAGCGCCACCTACCGGGTCCAATTGTAAATCAAAACCATTCTTGGATACACCTGAAGGCACACAAAAAATTTCAACCGAATCGGTACAGCCGTTTTTGAGTTTTAGCGTGACTAACGCACAGCAATTCATTTTTATAATATATGATATAGCCTATGTCACCCGGGGATAGTGTAGCTTTCCAACAGTGAAAGAATTGCTCAAATCGGTTCAGTAGTTTTGAAGCCTATTGGATGCAAACAAACAAACAATCAAATCTTTCCTCTTTATAATATTAAGTATAGATATAGATATAGAAGTATAGATATAGATATAGATATAGATAGATATAGAAGTATAGATGTTGGTACAAATACTCTTTATAACCTCAACATAACTTACATATTCAAGTACGTTGCTTCACAATTAATAGTATTAATTACTTATTTAGCAGTAGTAAAGAATGCCAACATAAAGAATTTCGCTGGAAAAAATCTGAATTAGGGTTGCGTGTGAACTACAAATTTATTATTAAAACCTTGACGTTGTGAAAGAGATTATTTATCATCGGTGTTGTGTATTTATCATTCTCTCAGTTGTAAGTAGTCAGTGTAACGATGCTTGTCATATTTAAATGAAATATTTGTATTTAGTTTTCATTTTCCTCTTAAAGTTATTGCTTTATTTGTATTTAACAAAAAGACGTATTTGCTTATTAAATAGCCGTAAAAGTCATTTGTGTGTTTTCAAGTCTGTTTTTAATTTTTGCAAGTCGGCTTATAGATAGTGTAAGTATATTGGTATTATTAAGATGAATTCTGTTTTATCTCAAAATCATGTATGCTTAAATCAAGTGAAACCTGCTGCTGCTCGTGGTGCATCCTGATGAGTGATGACTAACGGATGAGGTGTCCCGTCTTCATCATTAGTAACACCATTATTAACATCACACATTAGTAACATCATTAGTAATTAGTAACACCAAAGGTATTAAAGATGCGTTGTCGGTCAAGAAAACGGAGGCTCGTCTGACCGTTTGTCCGCTGTTACGATAACTATTGACTACACTGACTGGTCGATGACTACATTACATAGAATAGTGCTATGGTTATGCATGCTGGTCAGTTCTAGTTCCGAGTTCGATTCGCAGCGAGGCCGAAAGGAGATTGCCCACGGACAGTATCACTAAATCTAAGTTGTGTCACTACTTCATGAAATCAATAATTCCTATTATTATTTTAAACATTTTTTGTAAATATTACAAAATAACAAATTCTCCGTATAAAAATTGACCAAAATAAAAGTCGTTGTCTTGCTCTTGCTTGATCATTTACTTTGTCGCCATTTGCTTTGCCAATTGCCACTACAAAAATACAATTAGTGGTGGATCAAGGAATCGATAAGTTTAGGTGAAATTCGATTATTCATGTAATATGATGAATAAGCAATCGATGATAAAATCGATTACAATAACTTGTAGTGGAGAATTTTGATGGAGACTTCTTATGGTGCTGTTATTACTATATTTAAGGCAATGGATTAAAAATATTAGTTTACAACTACTAAGCCACTGACAACATTTTGAAATATATTTTAAATGACCAAGAAATAGGTGTTTGAAGTTTAGTCTGTATGTATACGATTTCACTAATATCGTTATTCGATTTATTGGAGATAAGCTACTGCTCACAATTGTCAGTATTTTCTTTTTTAACAGTGTTGTCCGATTAATTATAAAGCTTTAATTAATTAGTAATAGGGTTTAATAATTAATTAATCTTCTTATTTAATTAATTAATAATAAATTAAGGATTGCATAGTACAAGAACAACGGTGTTCATGTTTAAAAAATGACCTCCAAAAGTGGCGCTGCGATCGCTTGAATCGCTTTCATATGGTATAAATATAGCAGTAGTCAGCGGACTGAAGGGTGCCGAATACCATCGAGAATTCCCGGCACGCATTGATATGGAATGAAACTTACAACAACTTGTTGTCGCGGTTCTTAAAACAGTCCGATTTAAAAGAATTCATCCAAACGATGTAGCGTTCGAGATCGATCTGTCGATCTATTTCAGATCCACATGCTTAATCGATTCTTCGATAAATGAATCTCAGTTTGACATCCCTTCCCTAACCTGGCTGACAAATGAGAATGACAATTAATAAATACTGCTGAAGTGAAGTTCCCGTCCCCGACAGTTACTTTTAAACTCATTTTGAATTCAATAAGTATTATTTCGTGTTTGATTCGTTTTGTTCTTTCAATTTCCATTAAATAAAAGCCAAAGTGATAGCGAGACAGAGACTCCATTAGTTAAGTTAATGTGATAATACCTATTTGACGAAATCGCGAGATAAAAGACTCCATTTTAAGTTATCGTGTTTATTTCAAATAAAAACTAATTAAGTAGTGATAGCGAGTAATTATGGAAAATCCATCTCTTCGGTGCATTAATTGTTCAATCCGACTGCGATATTTGCGCTGGCAGTCGTTGAGAGAACTTAACGATGAAATCTACAATACACTAGCGTCTTGGATTTTTCCGCCAAGAGTATTTCAATAAAGCCGCAAAACATTTAATGGAAGACTTCCGAATTGGATGTGCGCTTACAAACAAGTTCCACCCTGTTATTGAAGACAAACCGGAGTATCAAGAGTATCTAGAAATAGCAAAGCAAAGGTTACATAAATATGCCCAATCATTTGGCTGTAATAATAATAATAATAATAATAATAAAAATCTTTATTGCGGACGACTAGATCCATATATTATTAGTATTGTGTTAGTAACAATTGTGCTTAATACTATGTTAGTAGTGTTAATATAAAACTATTACAACCTAAATCTTATTTAATAATGCCTAAGACTAACTCCACCCAATGCCTTTGAATGGAGTCATCCGGCCTGGCAGCAATCATCTTCAGGATGCCGTTGCTGCTGTTACGTAACCGCTGTAGCAATGAGGCCGCTTTTTTACGCATTACTGCGTGGAATCCGTCGGTTCGTGCGTCTGCGAACATCTTAGATGCGCTACAGCGCCACGGCAGCTTCAACAGCATCCTGAAGGTGTTATTATACTGTACACGCAGAGCGTTGTAAGCCCGACGCGAATATGTCACCCACAGCCCACCGGAGTAGAAGGACTGACAGAACGCTTTGAACAGGGTAACTTTCACGTCTGCAGTGCACCGAGCGAATCTGCGGGCAAGCATATTGCCTCTGACTGCCAACGCTCTGCGTTCTCTCTCAATATCCTCATCGTCCCGTAGATCACTCGTGACGATGTGGCCTAGATATTTCAACTTCGTCACTACGTTTAATGCTACACCATTGAGACATACCTGCGGCACACGGCGAGGCTGCTGTTTTGATGCCTTAAATACAATGATTTCACTTTTTTTAGAGTTGTATTTTAAGCCGTGTGCCTCCGCATAGGTCTCGCAGGTTGATAGCAGCTTCCTCAGCCCCCCTATCGATGGACTGAGCAGCACCATGTCGTCTGCATAGCTTATGTTATTGACACATGTGTCATCAATGTGGCAGCCGACATGCATGCTGCTAAGCCGACCGACTAGCTGGTTGACGTACAGGTTGAAGAGAAGAGGCGAGCTCAGCCCTCCTTGCCTCACGCCGCTTTCCAACCCGTATTCATCCGAGAGAGCACCGACCCATCTCACCTGGTTTTTCTGGTTAGCATACCAGTATTTGAGGAGCGATGTGTATTCCGCCGGTACACCTGTGTCCCTCAACTTGTCCCACAGCACATCGTACTCGACCAGGTCGAAAGCTTTTGACAAGTCGAGAAAGCACGCGTACACCGACGTTCTCCTTGCTGTGTAATACTTGACAGTGTGTTTCAGAGTGAGAATGGCGCTCTCTGTTGACAAACTTTCTCTGAATCCAAATTGCGCATCATGTATGGTAACAAACTTACTGAGGCAGCCATTTAACACACTGTCAAATATTTTAGCTGCAGTTGTAGCAAGCGAGATGGGACGGTAATTGCTCATGTCGGACGTGTCACCTGTCTTATTTTTGACAATGGGAACTACGATTGTCCGTATCAGAGGCTCCGGTAAATAGGAATGACTCAAACACAGATTGAAAAACAGCGAAAGGATACGCGGAAGGTGAACCCCCGCGTGCTTAAAATGCTCGATGCTGAGACCATCGTGACCAGGTGATTTTCCACGCTTCATATCACTAATTATTTTAGCTACGCTCTTTGCGGTTATTTTTTCATACGGCTTGTTCTCGATTGTCTCAACATCGCTCACAGTGCGCGACACGTCACCCAGGGGCGAGCGTACAACAAAGTGACTCCTTAATGCATTGGCTATGTCCGTGTGGTCATATGCACCGCCTACACTCACCGGGAGGCTCGGCTTCACATTCATTTTGTTCGTGTTCTTCCAAAAGCTTTTAAAGTCTTTAGATGAGTGATCTGTCGCGAGAACGTCCATTTTCAGTTGTTCCTGTCTATTTTGACACCATTTTAATTTTGCCTTAAACCGCCTCCTAGCCTCCGACATCTCATCAAAGATGCGGCCACTGGTCGGTTGCCCTGCCAATGTCCACATCTGAAATTTTAACCTCGCCTCCCGATGCGGGCCTGCGACGTGCCTATTCCATCCTGTGACATAGCCTCCTTTCCTTCTACATTTCGCCCTATATGTTTTTATTGCTGCCTGTGTTAAAGTATTCACTATGTTACAAAACATGTTATCTAATACTACATGATGTTCTTTTTTATGACAGAATCCATCGCAACAATCACTGAGTTCACGTGGTAAACCTATCGTACTCAATTTGGAGTTACAGAGATCATGGTATTGTTTTATCTGCTGTACATTTCTGTTGCCCCATAAGACACGGTTTACAGGTCTCACTGCTGCCGGATCGGTGATCTTAGGCTTAAGCTTATTTAGATCAACGATGGTTACAAGTGGATAGTGGTCAGACCAATACACGTCGTGTTGTACCGATATGCTAATAACCGCGTCCGCCGCCGATACAGTGACGATGCAGTGATCTAACCATCTATTACAGCCGTGAGCCTCGCTATGAAAGGTAAATGTATTTTTACCACACAAGTTTACATCGATACATAACCAACTGTGATCCACACAAAAGTCTAACATTTCGTTATAAAATAGTTCTCCAGGGTGCGCATTGAAGTCTCCTAATATATAGAAGGCTTCAATACCTTTGTTTTCCTCCATTTCTATGACCGATCGTATGGTGCCAAGACACGCACTAAATTCTGGTAAATTGTCATTGGAGTTTGTAGGCATGTAGACACTAAAAAAGACTACGGATCTACAACTTACAGTTATCCTGACGGCACAGACACGCACGTTATCACACTCTATCACGGTCACTGTCTCAAATGCATTTTTACGCCACAATAACGCGACGCCTCCATACGGTCTTCCACTTACTAGACCCGCACTTGTATCAACCGCAGAAATGCCCGTGGAACCAAATTCGTTGCTGATTGTACAGAGGAGTGGTAGGTCATGGGGAAGCAACCATGTCTCCTGCAGGGCTATCACATCGGCTGACCGGCACAACTCTCTAATACCTTCAATTGACCTCTTGACAGATTTACAGTTAAAGCTTATTATTTTACTATATTTGTCCATTTCAATAATAATAAAATTAAAAATAAAATACAAATACTTAATAGAACTATTGTTATTAGATTATAAAACTATGATTTATTAAATTAAATTTAACTTTATTAATTTACTATTATTTTAACTATTATTAATATTATTTTGATTTTCAGAGTTCTGTATGTCTTTCCGTCGCTCATGAAAATTTACAAAGCGCCGGAACGATACGCCCGATGGCCAAAGCTTATCATCCAAATATGTATCTATTTTATGCTTAGATACAAAAACTTTATAGGCGTTATAATCCTTATGCCGTTTCATATTAATTTTCACTAGTGATATTTTTTCCTTTGTCTTCTCATACACATAGTTAATAATGTCTTGTTCCGATACCTCCTTATCAACATTTGATATAAACAATGGAACTTTAATATCAGCAGCTTTGAACTTTTGACTTGATGGCTCTGACTCCAAGGCACACCCCTTTTGACTAATAAAACGGTTCCTAAGTCTGCGTTTCTGAAATAGAATCCACTCTTCACTCTTTTTGGACTCTTTCCATTCACCATCTTTCTGCACAATCTCAGAAAAAGTTGCACCCCTTGTATTGTTGTCTAATACATCACTTTTACTCATCTTGTAATTATCATTTGCAAGCCTATGCGGGCTCTCAGCTGATTTACTCGTATTGCTTATCTCTTGAACCGGTTGCTTTTCAATGTCAACGCTTGGACGTAGCGCGCATTCACTTGCTGTCTCTGTTGCACATTCACGAACTTGGCGCGCCTGCGCAGGTAGCGGCAGCCTCTTCCCACTCACACTTGTAATGTTAGCGGGCGGCGAACTGTTCGAGTGCGAAGATACATTACACGCTTTGTGGGAAAGAGACGGACACTCTTCAAAATCACAATACGTTGAAAGTGCCATAGGTCCGCTGTCACAGAAATTCGCACCCCCTCTCTTCATATTAACATTATTTTGCTGATTTATAATTGATGTTGTTTGGCAATACTCGATTAATTTATCATTTAATTCACTTTTCGTGACGTAGTCGCGTTGGATGTGTTGGACCGATTTCTCTAAAAGTAATATTTTTTTGAGTAATGGTGTCACGTCTACATGATCAAATGTGACGGGTGGTAACTTTTCCAGTCTCTTTGCCACAAAAATTGGTACCTGCTCAGGGTCTGTTTCCTTAAGCAGGCAGATGATGTCTTCAATATTACGCAATGTTTTACCTTTGCGTTTTCTTACAGACGGCCGTTTACTCACTGATTCAAACAGTAACGATTTTGCCACTTCAATCTCCTCCACACTAAAAGCACTTTCACATATTCGGACAAGGCTTTCTTCATCCATAACATCTAACTTATTTTGAACAAATGCCAAAACTTCACAAATAACAATATTGCACTGGGAACATTTTAATAACTTCGAGTTGTTATCCATTATCGCGGCCGCGGTCAATGACCTTACGTGCGCATGCGTTCACGGGCAGGGCCGGACTGATTGTAGAGAGAATTGTAGAGAGTAATTGTAGAGAGAAAACAATTTAACAGAAGGCGAAGTATATTTTGCAACATCGACGGTGACCACCCTCACTTGGAGCAGTTTCCGAGGCTTACCATAGAAGATTTAAAACGCTTTGCTGTTGGAACATATCAACTTAAACAAGCGAGATCGTATTATGGGGAACACATCCGAAACAATGGCACATATATTATGTCGTGCAAATAAATGAATCCATTGATGATGATTTACCCTTAATTCTCAGCGTAGATAATTATCTTCTTCGTGGCAGAATAAAGTCTTTACTACACTTATCTTCTGATAAACAGGAAGGAAGATACGGCAAATACCCTGAATGCTATTTCAGGGTATTATTGTAGCTGCCTAGTAGGCAATCGTACAGTGGGGTGTTGTGCACACGTGATGACCATCACTTGGTATCTGAGCTGGGGTCGGCATCACGACATCCAAGCGCCGGCACAGTTTTTAGATTCTATATTTGAAGAATATTGTTATGAAAACGAATAAAAATGCTAAATACTTACTTTTGTATTTTCAATTCCTAGAGGGTTCCCCTATTCAAGTGATCATCGCTAAATGAAAGCTACTACATTAGTTCGATATACATTGCTGCATTACTAATGAAATAAAAATTACATTTCTTAACTAACCTTCAATGGATAAAAATATATGAAGGCTCAGTGGCTTTCATTCTTTTATATCCACTGTTTAGGGGGTCTGGAACGTTTTTCTCCAATTCGCAACTATTATCTAATATAGCGAATGTTTCAGAAAAACGTAAAATAGCACTTAACGGCTTGTTAACAATTTCGAAAATTCTAATTTTAGTGGTCCTTCATTACCATATTGCTGTTGAATGCCGAGAATTATAAGTTTTTTTTTATATGTAATGAAAAGTACTAAAATCATACTAAAAATTAAGCTCAATTACATTATGGCACAATACATTTGATAGCGATACTGAGTTCCATAGTCACTTGGGCAATCTCCTTTCAATGATGAGTTTAATTTTCTGTACTCGGTCTGGGTACACACCCAGACCGAGTTGTGGCCTTCGTTTGTTGTCCATAACACCCACGACGCAGAATCCTAGTGGGACTATGAGTGTGTAGCGTTATTTATTATTTTCCATGAAAAAGTTGTTGGTGAAGTGTACAGTTTCTGCAATCGATATCCAACGCCCCACAAAATTGACCCCATGTTTTGTCAACTACTGTGTAGGGTGCTAGTGCTCAAACAGGGGCGTACCTCCCCCATCGGTAAACCGGTTACGCGACACTTTGTAACCTATTTAGATTTCATTCACCATTTTCTTCACTGCCAATGAAGAAAACGGTAACTACAAGCGAAAGCAAACGAACAATTGTGTACTGATAATAATTCTTTCATTGACGCATAAAAATTGTGTTTGGACCTGTTGTCACGTACACGTTTTCCTTTGTAACGTATTTTATTTTAAACATGTTCTTCGTGTATTGAATATGAGTTGCGTAATTTTTTTTATCGGTGTGAGATGTTGTTATATTATTTTTATTAAAATATACGTTTAATGTTTTTTGTATTACGATTTGTTGGTCTTATTTAGTTGTTAACGTTTCGAATATTCGAACTTGGAAGTACCTAATACGATGAAAATACATTAGGTTCCGTCATTGCTTTAATGGGTAAGTATTCTAATTGTGGCAAGTAAATCAAAATGAAACCTAAAGGCTACAAGGCACAGGTTTACACACCATATATCACACACACACATTGATATTTTATATTAATACATTTTGTAGCACACAATAACTCATTGTAGCCATCAACTGTTAAGGCATGTAATTTGATAAGTTTGAATCTAATAACACGCATTTAATGCTAAATGAATTATAAATGCAAAATAGTGAATTAGTCATTGTGCTGTTAACCATTCAGGAGTTCCCTCGTCTGGAGTCAATCCTGAGCGTAGTATCCGGTCATGCTGGTCATAAAATTGCATTGTAATCGGAACTAAAGCAATATGCGAAATATCAAGTCCGTAGAGTAACAGAAAGTAGGTCTAATACAGCTTGCAAGAATTGACCCGTGCGCGCACACCGTATTGCAAGTTAAATAAAAGCTTAAAACAGACGAACGCGTATACGCTACTAAAGTCAAATTCTAAAGTAAAGGGGTAGTGTTCGCTTTTAATTTCCGGCCCAATTACTGAACGAGTAGGCTAGAATTTCCAGACGTATACACAGTATTTTGTGTTTTAATATCCTAAAAATACAGGATATTTTTGCTTATATGTATAATCTTTCGTCCTAGTGCAATTAAACCGACAAATCAATCGTGAAATTTTGTGCTCACTTTCCATGAGGTGGCTCGACTGTTCGTTTGTTTGCGTATGTTATTTATGTGTTGAGTGCTAAGTGCACAGTGTAACATGGTGTTAAGTGCACGTTGTGCCTTCATATTTATGACCGTCCTTACAAGGAGTTATTGAGTCCCGTCATAATACAATGAACAGCTTAGCAATTCATTCCTGTAAACCAATTATGAATCTGAAATTCTACGAAACACTGAAGCTCCAAAGTACAAAGCTTCGAAATTAATCTAATTCCTGCTTAAACAAGAGTTTCAATGGTTTCTTAGTTGCTGAGCGGTCTTTGCTCCGACGCCGTAAATTTCCCTAAAGTCAAGACAATAAACTCGCGAAGTTCAGCTCGCCGGCTCCATCCTAATTGCCCCCTCTCCGGGGCGCCTAATGAAGATCCCGGCCGTCACGATAATGAAACATTCTTTTCGGTGCCGTCCACCGAGACAAATTGCTGTCCGCAATTAAAAAGGTATTAAAAACAATCTTATTCAAAACTTTCTACCGAAAACACGCTTCACGGAGTATTATCTGTTACGAATGATCTCTATTTTTTTTTCTATGCACATGCCAATGACCTTTCCTGGTGCCGAGTGCATCAATGGCGCACGCACACCCGTCTTCTTCCTACCAAGATGCCCCGGTATCTCCATCTCTTTTTCCAATCCAATTTCATGACTTCACGAGTTGCGTTCGAATCGATTTGTCTCGCCTTAACTCGCCGAGATTCCATCAGCGAAGATATATAACTGTCTCGCTTTTCAAACCTGTCCCAATGTTCCCGGATTTAATTTGCATTTTTTTGCTGCCCGAGATATGTTGTTGTATTCATCACCATAGACGTTTATATTCGATGCACTATGTTATGTGCGTTATTTGGTCGTTCATGTTTTGTGGCTAATCAATCTTATGTTTTATACTGTTTGGTTTATTACTCTTCGTGAATGTTTAGACTTTAGTTCAGTTTTACGATGGCTATTTGAAAGCTTTAAACGCTGCACACAATCATGTTCGATCCTGTTGTAAAGTTTATCTCTCATTATACGAAGAAGCACACAGCCATCACAATGGGATCGCTCGAGGACTTGCTTTCACGACCAATTTTCGCTTCAATCAGTTTCAATATATCCGAACGAGTCTCATATCTGTCGGTGCTTTTGAGAGTTTTGATAGCCGATAGCACTTATTTGCAATATTGCCAACTTTCGCGGCGATGCAATGTTGCGAAATTTGAGTGGTAGTTTTATTTTTTTATTATTAGTGAAAGTTACGCTTTCAATTAGAAATTTTAAGTTTAAACGCGCGCGTTTTGTAATGTATGACACGTGAAATGGTCGTCTGTTATGCGAATTACTTTCTGTCAACAAATGTTTTTACATAATGCAATTATTACGGTGTGTGTGTTCATTATCACAAATGCTTACTGGCCCAAGGTTTGTGTCAAATCGTAAGTGAAAATATACTTACAAGTTCAAAGTTATAACCTTCAGTGTTGAGGAAGAGAGAGATTGCAACTTCTTTACAGTTTTGATCGTTTATTCGTATAAATCAAAGAGCAGCGTATGCGCGTTCGTTACAGACATTATGGTGAGAGAGAGAATGACATTTGCTTCAAGTGGCGGCTTCCCATTGGTCGTCGACTCCTTGCGTTCGTGAAGTGAAGTTGTAGCGAGGGCACAGATTATTAATGGTAAATACCACAGGATATTAATGTAAGCGTAGACATGCCCCCGGCCTTGGAAGCAGTAGCTTTTAATGGTCTTCTTTTGATTCAATTGGGAGCGGACATATCTTTGGAAACGCTCTCCTCACAACCCCCGATGCAGTCTGGATGTCAGCAACCCTGGTAATGCCGTCATGTCCAGGATGAACGGCGATAATTCTGCCAAGGTTCCATTTCAGTGGTGGTGAAGTCGTGTCCTTGATAACGACTAGAGTGCCAATTTGCAGGTTGGAGTGATTGGACTTCCACTTCGATCTGGTCTGCAGCTCTGATATGTATTCGGTTGACCAGCGCCTCCAAAATTGTTGACGGATTTGCTCGACGCGCTGGTAACGTGTAAGACTGTGCATGGGTTTCTCCTCCAGGTCATCGCAAACAGGTGCAGTCAATGGTCGACCAACCAGGAAATGAGCCGGAGTGAGAGGTGATAGGTCGTTAGGATCAGAGGAAATTGGGGTCAAGGGTCGAGAGTTCAAAACGGCTTCGACTTGTGCTAATACCGTGCTAAACTCTTCGAACGTTAGATGCGCGTTACCGACCACTCGTCGAAGATGATACTTACAACTCTTCACTCCAGCCTCCCACAATCCACCAAAATGAGCAGCGTACGGCGGAATGAGATTAAATGTAATACCTTGGCTAGCAGCGTAGGTTTTTATTTCTTGTGAACAGTTAGATAAAAATTTAGAAAATTCGTTTTTAAGTCCAACAAAACATTTACCATTATCCGAGAATATTTGAGAAGGCTTTGAACGGCGAGAAATAAATCTTTTTAATGCTAGAAGATAAGCGTTAGTAGTGAGATCGCTGACCAGCTCTAAATGTATGGCGCGAGTAGCGAAGCAGACGAATAGACAAATGTAAGCTTTTGCAGTTTTGGCTCCCCTACCTTTTCTGTTTAATATGAGCACTGGTCCGGCGTAGTCCACGCCACAATGCATAAATGGATAGCCTGGGCTCAGTCGTTCTTTTGGCAAGTTGCCCATGATGGGCGTTGGTGTCTTGCCTCGTAAACGTGTGCATAACACACAATCGTGTACAACCTTCCTAGCTAGATTGCGTCCCCCTATTGGCCACCATGTCTCTCGCAAAGTAAATATAAGTAGTTGTGGCGCCGCATGAAATAACTTTTCATGTTCGCTCCGAAATAATAAAATAGTAAAGTGATGTTTATTTGAAATTAAAATTGGATGTTTTTAT
The DNA here is from genome assembly GCA_905404295.2 of Ochlodes sylvanus. Classification (NCBI taxonomy): domain Eukaryota; kingdom Metazoa; phylum Arthropoda; class Insecta; order Lepidoptera; family Hesperiidae; genus Ochlodes; species Ochlodes sylvanus. Next base: position 4,345,231 of record FR990146.1, read on the forward strand.
TGTAATTAAAATCTGTGGAATTACTAAGACGACCTCCTACACGAATTATATTGTTGTTGTCTATAAATAAATTAAATTTGGATAAATTATGTTTATTTGGTAATGGTTGATTTTTAGTTAACAATTGATAAATATCTGAAAACGATTCCGTCTGTGCAAAATGAACGAGAGTATCAAGTGATTGTTTCAATTCATCAGCGCTTAGCGGTCCCGAGCGTGAGTCATTTTTGTGTACCTTATTGTAGATGATGCGCTTCAGACGTGCGACACCGCGAATCATTCGATCAAATTGAGAAAATCTCTCAAATGGAAATTTAAATTGCTGTTTATTTATATTGGCTGTATGTGTATGAACTGGTTTTGTGGTTTTAATTTCGGGTAAATCTATTAAGGATATATCAATGTTTAATTGTTTTGTCGATGACGAGAAATCAGACTGGCGAAGAAATTCCGGACCTTCCCACCATAGATTGGATGTAGTCAGCGAATCCAATGGCACACCTCGCGATACGTGATCAGCTGGATTATTCTTGCCACTGACATGAAGCCACGGATGTTCGTTTGTTATTTCTCGTATCTCCACAGTTCTGTTTTGGACGAAAGGCTTTAACAAGCTTGGTGTCATACGTAACCAACCCAAAACAATAGTTGAATCCGTCCAGAACGTGACGTTATTAAAATTACAACGCAAAGATTCTATTATTTTCGTATATAACCTCGCACCCAATAATGCGCCCAGGAGCTCTAACTTAGGAATGCTAGTAGGCTTTATTGGGGCGACCTTGCCCTTTGAACATAATAACTTAGTCGATATTGTATTATTTTTATTGTAAGTCCGAATGTAAGCGCACGCTCCATAGCCTAGCTGCGATGCGTCAGTGAAAATATGTAACTCAATAAACTCAGGACAGATACCAATAGCATGTCGTGGTATACGTAGCTTGTGAAGGAATTGTAAGGATGCTATAAATTGGTTCCAAACGCTGGCTATGTCGCTTGGAACGGGTTGGTCCCAATCAAGCTTTAAAATCCATAATTTTTGAAGAAGAATTTTGCCTAGCATTATTGTTGGACTGAGCAAGCCAAGTGGGTCGAAAATCTGAGAAACACTAGATAAAATTAAACGCTTCGTTATTTCTATTGTGCTTGTATTGCTAAAATTAGTGTGATAATAAAGTTCATCTGTGCTGTTGTTCCACCCCAAACCTAATGTGCGACAGTTAACATTTTCGCCTAGTGAAAGATCCTTTTTCACGTTTAAATTTAAATTGTCGGATTGAATCTCGTTCACGTCAAAGTTATAAACCCATTTACGTAGAGGAAAACAACCAGATGCCAACACCCTTTGTGTTTTGTCGCAGACTTCTAAAAGGTGCTGTATGGAGTCCGACCCTGTTATCATGTCGTCTACATAAAAGTCATCGTTGATAACTTGCTTTACGTCCGAGTCACTGCACTCGGCAGCCAGTTGCTTGAGACATCGCACTGTAAGAAACGGAGCGGAGGCAGTTCCATACGTGACCGTGTTCAATTTGTATATGTTTAACCTGTCACTAGGGTTGTCACGCCACAAAATTAATTGGAGATCGCGTTGATTTTCGTCAATTAAGCACTGCCTATAAGCCTTTTCGATATCGGCGCAAGCTACGAATTTATGCTGCCGAAATCTAAGCAAAATAGACATTAAATCGCCTTGAATAGGTGGACCAATTAGTTGAAGGTCGTTTAAAGAAATATTTGTAGTAGACTCTTGACTTGCATTGAAGACTACGCGTAATTTTGTAGTACTACTATGCTCACGGAAGACGCCGTGATGCGGCATGAAATAATACGGCTTTCCATACGACTCCACCATAGTCATATGTCCTAACGCAATATATTCATGAATGAAATCCGTATACATTTTTTTATAAGCAGGTGTTTGCTGTAATCGCTTCTCTAAGGAGAAAAAACGACGTTCTGCAATGCAATATGTATCACCTAATAGATGTGGAGACTGTTTAAAAGGTATTTGCACACAAAATCTACCATCGCTTAAACGTTTAGTATTCTGAATAAAATGATTTTCGCATGCAACCTCCTCACTGCTGTAGGGGCTGTTGAGCTTCGGCAGCTCCTCGAGTTCCCAAAACATTTTCAACTGTGTGTCAATGGATTGAGTAAAATTACAATTAATGAAATTATAATTTTTAGAATTGTACGTATAAATAGGGCCGGAAATAATCCAACCTAAGCTTGTATTTTGTAAGTAGGGTCCATTCTTCAATCGCATTCGTCCGTTAGCTAATAAGTCCCAAAACTTATCCGCGCCAATTAAAATGTCGATTTGTTTACTTTCATAAAACGTAGGATCCGCTAGTTGAATGTTGTTAGGTATTTGTAAATGTTCGCTTTGTATAGTAGCGGGCGGCAACGATGACGTAATCTCGTGCAGCACCACGCATTCAAACCGCATAGAAAAGGGGCTAGCTCGCGCTTTAATCTCAATATCACACGAATGTGTACTATTTGTTATTGAGTTTCCAACACCTTTGATGTGTAAAGTGGACTGTTTCGTAGGTAAATTAAGTAAATCGCATAATCGTTTTGTAATAAAACTTCTTTCGCTTCCACAGTCGAGTAAAGCACGCGCGACGTGCAGTTTATTGTTCCGGTCGACTATCTCCACAAGTGCAGTCGACAACAACACAGCGTGCACACCAGATGTTCCTGCGCATTGTATTTCATTATAATCTAAGTGTGCCGTATGCGTATATGTACTGTGAGCGATGCTGCCGTCACTGGAGTTGCTGCGAACCGCGTTAGAAACCGGTTCGTTATCGGGGATCGAGACAAACGCGCCCGTAGCAGCGGTCGTCTGATCGTTGTGTATTAGTGTGTTATGTCTTTGATTGCATTTGCGACAGGAACCGAATGTACAATTTGCTAACGTATGTCCCGAACGTAAACAATTGCGACATAAATGTTTGTCTTGAATGAATTTCAACTTATCCTGTAAGGTAAAATCTATAAATGTTTGGCAAGCGTAAATAGGATGAATACAATTGCACACCAAACAAGCGCGTTGCTTTTTTTGTTGTGAATTATTATTACGCATATTATTTGTGCTGGGTGACACATGGCAGTGAACCTTCGATGTAGGTATTTGTTTAGACGTCTTGTGAGAATTGCCGTGTGTAACCATTAACGTTTCTAACATGTCTGCCCTATCTTTGAGAAATTTTACGAGATGATCTACCTTAACCACCGGTGTCGCCTCTTGAGAACTGCCACCGCAAGTATCCACAGCTACGGAGCCCCTGAACTGTTCCCACTCGCGTTCCGTGGTACTGTCTAGTTTAGAAACAACCATATAGATAATAAGTGTGTCCCAAGAATCAACCGGCTCGTTAAGCAGTTTTAGTGCACGCATATTTTTTAAAAGAGTGTCGATTAATTTGCGAATATGTGATGGCGACTCCTTTACTAAATTTTGAATAGAAAAAAGGGCTTTGACGTGGTTGTGGACCAACAACCTTGTGTTGTTGTACCTATTACATATTAGATCCCAAGCTACCGTGTAATTGTTTGAAGAGAATTCCAACGAGTCAATTACTAGTGCTGCTACACTTTTCAATGAAGATTTTAAATAGTGAAATTTCTGAATGGGTGTAATGTCTTTGTTGTTATGCACTAGAGAAAGAAATGTATCCCTATACTCCAGCCAGTGCTCATATGATCCATCAAAGGTAGGCATAGCTATGGTAGGTAACTTTACAGCGTGTAAATTGGTATTCGTGCTTGAAGCCATCTCACCAGAAGTAAGCATGCCCTTCGCTTGAGCGATTATAGTGTAATATGAACTTTCAAAGCCTTCACGTAATTCTAGCTGATGAAAAAGTTCATTATCGTCCACCAATAATTCGATCTCATTTTGAATCGCATTAAATTCATTAAAAAATATAGAGGCTCCTTCTATACGCAATTGTAATTCTGCCCGTTTATTCGGATTTGAAATTAAAAGCTGAGTATCCAAATTATTAACATATTTAACAAAAACCGTCAATCTGCCACGGATGACACCTCTTTTTTTATTTAAGTCTGTTAACCACTCATCATTTTTATTTGAACAAGCACTTTTAGGTGATTTCTCAGGTATTATTAATTTACTTGTACTCATTTTGATGGATTACGGAAAAGCCCTGAGTAAATAAAATTGTACTTACGGTTGCACATAACCAACCTCGACGCGTAGCAGGCAACTCGCCGTGTGCCCAAAATGGCGGAATTATTGTAATTTTATTTGTACTGAAATTTAGAAAAAACACGGTATTAACACAGGTAGGCGTTGGGAATGGGAAGGAAACTGGTTGATGTCTCACCGAGTTGCACTGATTGCAATGCTGTTCACTTCCTCCATGCATGTAAATCGTATTGTATTCTCGTAACGACGCCGACTTGATTCTCTTGTAGAATGTCGAACTTTGTCCAATTTTTGTAATTGTCCGGCTTCGAAGGACCAGTTTATGTTGAGGAAGAGAGAGATTGCAACTTCTTTACAGTTTTGATCGTTTATTCGTATAAATCAAAGAGCAGCGTATGCGCGTTCGTTACAGACATTATGGTGAGAGAGAGAATGACATTTGCTTCAAGTGGCGGCTTCCCATTGGTCGTCGACTCCTTGCGTTCGTGAAGTGAAGTTGTAGCGAGGGCACAGATTATTAATGGTAATACCACAGGATATTAATGTAAGCGTAGACATTCAGCATAAAGAAGGTGGCAGAAACGTCCATTCATAAAGTAACACGTTAAGGAGTTTCCATATTATCATGATTGTTAAATAATAAAGTGCTCAAAGCCCGGCGGCTTGCGTCGATCAACAGTGATCGACCGAGTTAAGTATATATGTCTAAGGCTTTCGGTCGACATAAAAAATTCCGACTCCGACTCGACCACTAACCCCTCCACCAATCCGCACTGGTACAGTACAGGACCCGTTCCCTGAAATTTACACCCATTAATAAGTTAAGGCCATTGTCAAAAAGTTCGTGAAATAAATAGATAAAATAGTCCAATGTCACATGATATCCCGCTGACCAGATAAAAAACCTTACGAACATAAAATGTATGCAAATTGGCCAATGAGGAGAACTTTTCGTTTACCTCAACGTGACAAATTGTCGGTGGCAAACCTAAAACGAAACCAGTTTCACGGCTGCAACCACCACTTAACGCCAGGTGGCTGCCGCGCACGTTAGCTGCTGCATTCCTACAAAAAAAAACTAATTTACAGTTACTTGCTCATCTTATACCCATGATCTACGTATGTATGTATGTTTAGTCGAATTTCAAACCTTTGAATATAGGTATAAGAGTGCTTTTAGGACTTTTTTATTTCGGTACTGGTAGAATAAAGTAAATGATAAGGATAAGGATTTAAATGCTACAAGGCTTACGCCTTTAGGTAAGAGTGTGTTAGTGTTTAGCGTTTACAAAGTAGCATCCTGCCACAATTCCTAAACATGTCCATAGTGTCACAGAACATAAGAAAAGTCAGAGAGTGCATGAAAGAAGAACGTTCTTTGAAGATCCTAGTTAAATTCTATTGTCACAGACCTCATTTTACTTATAATGTCATTGGTCACAGACGCCACAGTAGGAGGTATTCATAAAAAATAGTTAATTCTCGATAAAAGAAAATAGGAGATTCCGAATTTTCTATTCTCAAAAGTTGTTAACTTTCAAATTATCTATTGACTTGCAATTATTAAAAAACATCTGTCACGTTAATGTCTGTTTCGATCGGGAATTCGGGACGCTTTATTATCGTGAGTACCCGCATCGTAATAAAATGTTACGCAGTATCTGCAATTCACTTTAATTTATAAAACGCAAGGCTAAAATTAGATCGGTTTATATAATCTTCCCGCCCTGTAATGCAGAACACGGTAATTTAATAACAAAGTTTGGGAACTGTAATTTCGAACCACAGTACAAATGAACTTAAACAGACAACGATTTACCCACCGCTCTTCCGTAATTCCCATTACGGCCAATTAGCTAGTTGACGAGTTAGTTACAGGCTTACAGGCGAACGTCACGCGAAATGAGCCGTGTGTACAGCATTACCTGTATGTGGCTCATTGATGACGTAGTTAACGTACGGATGTAGTACGTCATCGATTACATTAGTACGACATGCTGAAACGGAAATGACATACCGTAAAATAATTCATAAAGGCATAGGCTTAGAGGCATTACGACAAAAGGTTTTTACAAATTGGTGAGTAATAAGTCTGTGGTAATAAAATAAATTAATGCTTGACAACAATCCCACCTGATGGTAAGTGATGTCCTTAATGTTGACACAAACTTTGTTAAAGCCTCACTCTCTAAGAGTCACACATTTTATGTAGGCGGGAATAATATTAGACACACAAAAAGATATTAAAATTTTATATTCAAGTGGATATAATTTTTTATCCTCAAATCATTGTCACATTCCAAATGAAATTCAGGATAAAAGAAAACTTTTTTGTGATATTTTATTACCTACTCTTATAGCAGTCAGTCGTAAATTCTACTTCGTCAGTTTCAAACAAATCTGGGAAACAGCTGATAGGTCAACAACCGGCCAATGTCAATGACATTCTATTAATGGACACTTAATTGATGGTCTATAACGAGGCTGTGTCTAATGACGTGAAATCCGTAGGATGTCCAGCTTTAATTAAAATCTATATCAAACCAAATAAAATTTTACGACGTAATATATTTCAATTATAACTGTTGTTGACTGTTTTGTAGAGTACAAAGTCGCCGAAATTATTAATTATCGCGAATGACGGTCGTTGGTCAAAAATTTTCTCACTTTGTCGTTGTTATTTAAGTTTCTACCATTCAAAACCAAACTATTGTTGGTCAACACACTTATCTTACCTATAATTGATTAGGTACAGGGATTTAAGAAAACACATGTTTTCTTAAAAAGGAGGTTGTGTACGGAGTATATGTTTTGCTTATTTTAACGTTTGGATGTAAAACAAATGATAATCATTTGTTTTCAATGTTTTTGGTGTCTTGCCGAGAAAAATGTAACATTTTGAGATGTATTTAAACTGGAGTATGTTACGTACATTGACAAACCATTGCAGTTAATTTATTACAAATTGGTATTCAATTAGCGCGCTATCGCGGTTGCCATTTGTAAGAACTTGTTATCAGAGAGCATTAGCCCGCATTTGTCACCCACTGGCCCACTGACCGGCCCCACTTGCTTGCGTTTGTTGATAGCAAATCGTTGATTACTCAGACGAACGCTTACGTACTTTATGTTTTAAGTTATGTGTGCCAATATTGAGAATAGTGTAACTGGCTGACAGATAATAAAATTATAATTCTTGGTGCTCTAGTCCTTCCTAGGGCACTCTCAGAAATTGCTTAAGTTGGGTTGTACTACTAATCTGTTCCTGTTTCACATCGGGATACTTGTTTATTTAGACGGGATTCTTTAATTTGATAAATATTTTTGTTTGTGTACCGATTATACCGATTGTACCGATTAAAATAAAACAACAATAAAAAGTTATCACATTGTGAAAACGCAACCGGTTAATATGAGATTAGCGGGTATAAACGCCCAGATAAAAATTCTAGGAATGGTTGTTATGAAATCGATTGTGTTAATAAACACCCCCAATAATAATAATACCTAATTAATATTCTTAAATATCTAGCGTGGACAGACATCTATTTAGTTACAGTTTTATTGTACCTATGTATGATTTAAGTGATATAATGTAGTGATTAGTGTCCATTCCAACCTGCATCTATTGTGTACCTTGGTAAACCAACGAGGCAATGCCATCAAAACTTCTTAACGTTCCTGATCTTTTTAACATCCAACCTAATCCAGTCTCGTACCTATATTGTATATCGTACCCTGGCTAACTGGAACGAGAGTGGTATTTTGGCACCAGGTGTAACTCATATAGCCCAATGTTCAAGTTTAAAGAGCAAGTTGAAGCCATAACGGTTACCAGCGTGGCCAGGTGCTACAGAGTGGTCCCCACTTAGCTAATTATACCCCACCTGCAACACCGCAGCTGTCACTCAAGTTTGCGTAACTCGGTGTATATAATTATATAAAGATATAACAAACGATTAAGTTATATTAAGTTAATTAATAGTTTCAAAAACTACATAAAAAATATTGAAGGCTATGGAAAGGGTAAGCCTATTTTATCTATTTCTATTTTACACATTGTCCTAGTTGAAGTCTTATGGCTTGGTATAATTTCTACTCACACTAAATGTCATTGAAATTTAAAAAAGAATAATAAAAGAATAGGTTCCCCATATACTTTTAACTGCGTCATATTTTTGTTGATAAAAAAACTCGTTTGGAAAATATATAATGGATCAAATAAGCCCTAAACCTTGTCTATGCAAATATAAAGCCCAAGTTGTAAGTAACATGTACATACTTTACATATACGAGTACTTACACCACAAGTAAAACATGAAACACGGCCGCCCCAAAAGGAATCCCTCAAGTACGAAATTACTGACGTGTAAGTACACCTTCGCGAGGGCTGTTCACACCCCCTCGGCTCGCATGTACCGCGGGTGAAGGGGGTAGTTCGTGTTTTCAAATTAAATCGCGAGCTTAGTTAAAAAGTGGTGAGGTTAAGTATTCGAACGTGGAATCCAAGTGGTTTAATCGCTATGCTTTTTGAGTTTTGATGTATTATTTACAGATACAAATTATGTTTATTGCTCGCAATAATAAAGCAGCACTAAAGTTTAGGAACAGCAGCACTCAGCAATAAAGTTTAGGCCTTAGTCCTCAAGAGTAGCAACCGTAGACGGAGAATAGTATAGACTAATGGATGCCATCTATCGCACTCCCATAAGAAAAGGAACAACTTACGCCAATACACCAAAAAAACGAGACAGAATGATACGATGTTTTGTCTCACGTTGCGTATTTGACAGCTGATGTCGAAGTTTTCTTGTGCTACATAGTACATACAATTGTACTTTCTCTTGCCATCTCATGTTGGCCACACTCACCAGGTGCCTATATCCTTCTAATCCTTCCCTGTCTCTCTGTATCAATGTCGTTCTCTTACTCTTTGTCGGTTAAGAAAAACATACTGAAACCTGCGCACAAAATAATTCCCTGTAATGTTTTCAAAAGTGTGTGAAGCCTCCCAATCAGCACTTGGCCAGCGTGGTGGACCATGGCCTGGTTGTGATGGAACTTAGCTAGCTGTAACATCTTTGGAACGTTTGTCGACAGTCGATAATATATTATATTTTAGTGGTTACTATAATATTGTATTATCGTTACCATTTTGTAATCATTGAAATTGCGCACCGACGTAATATTATATTACAACATTATCGTATTAATAATACTATTATATGATTAGTAACCACTCTGTAAAAGACACAGAGACACGTTTGATATTCTTGCACGTGCAGATATGTCATAATGATTATTGCATTATCAATCTAAGCAGAATATTATGTAGCGGCTGACATTGAAATTGATACAGTTGTGTTCGGTTTTTCCTCGTATAAAATGGGCTACTTAGATGATAAAGCACTACTTTATTCTAAACTAGTAACTCGACCTCGGTTCGCTTCAGGAAGGAGGTGGCGATGGCGACATCGTACACACGCAATACGGCGACGTCATGACAAGCCTGAATCACGGCTAACGAAATTTTCTATATCGCAAATATACAAGTTCATATGGGGCTTGATCCCTCCCCAGTCATACATAATTAAGTATGTCTTAAGTTAGCTATAAGTACATGTTAGGGTGTACCTTACAGGTTTGCCGTTTGGTGTTACTGGAAACTTGGGCGTGTATGTTGCACAACTGTGTATGTTCACTACGTACCTTTTTTACGTACCTAGCTTAATTTTACCTGATAAGTTTAACTTTGCAGACAAACCTGGTAAGTTTAACTTTGCAGACATTACCCACAGGATTTTATCTAGATAGACGATATCTTTACCGGCGAGTAAATTTGACGAAATTAGCAACGGTGATGATCTTACCCGATATAGAGGCTTCATCATCAATTTGTTACAGCACTATTGTTGAAACACTAAATCCATTGTATCGTGAATCGTCTACAGTTTTTGTCTCAAAGCGTATGCCTCTTAGGTTCATACTTTAACCAGTTTGGCTCACGACAAAAACTCTTACTGGCAACCGTCTAACAAAAGAAGCAATTTGGTTTGCCTCGGCCGTCCTGATCTCTGGGAGCAGCGGATAATGGGTAGAAATGAGATGGAGCTATAGATAACGAGATACAGATAGGATAAAACGCTAAAAAACGTGGCTGGCCGTGATTAATGCCGAGTCGTGACCATTTATCTCGTCTAAGGACTGCACTACAGACTAGGAACTGAACGCTGTCTTGATGGTAGATCTTTGTCTTTGCGAAGAGCATTATTGAGCAACCGGTAGTAACGATATTTACCCGCAAGGAAAAAGAAAGAAAGAAGATAGAACCTTGTTATAAAATAATTGGCACGAGATTAAGTTTTGTTGTCGTATTAGCTTAGGATAATTTAGCTCTCAGGAAAGCGCTTTAAAATTGTTTACAGTCTTGGGTTGACAATTGTTATGTACTAATAATCGTCACCCATGACTGCTGGACTCGGGTCTCCTCGGGTGCAGGCCATAAATCGACATGATGGCTTTGAACGGCAGACTTTATACACATATGAAAACGTTATGGAGAACACGGAGATGTACAGGTTTCTCATAATCTCCTTCACCGCAGCAAGTGATAATTCATTTCTAATGGGTATGGACAATATACATACTGTGAAAATTAGAAATGCGTTCATGATTGAACTCTGAACTCTATCAGTGCTATACAATACCATGTATTGATACTATTTCTCTCTGAGACCTTCAGAGTAATAGACTGATATGTCTGTAACGTCTGATATGTACAGCGTATTGAATGTAACTCTTGAAACCGGTTCAGGTCAGACCTAACATTGGTGCAGGAGACATGACAGGCAAGTCGTCAATCGCATCCTACAACAACCAGCTACATAACCAGTTTCCATTCACCATTCGCTTCTAACTCACAATACCTAGTTGTTTAAATATTTATAATAAGTTGCAAGCATAATGCACAGTTTACTGTGCATGCCTGGTATTACAACAGGTTTAAAAGAGAAACCATTAGAAAAAATAACTGTGCACTGCATGTCTAAACCAAATACGGGTGCGTGGAGGGCCATGACTCACGTTCCCTTACCACAATAGCGTTAAATATATAGCTTTAAATATATAATTCGCCGTCAGGACCACTACCAACTGATCTACGGGGTCAAACAAATATTCAAATCCGCTCCCCTGCCCTTGATATCGAAGGTATAAGTTTAAGTGCTTATCCTAATATATGTAAGTATCTATGTACATATATTTAATCTGTGCGTGTATATGTCACTAAACTCCTAAACGGCTGGACCGATTTTAATGAAATTTTTGTGTCTTCATGGATCAAAGAATGGTTTAGATTCACAATTAAACCTGAGAGGTGGCGCTGCTGATGATATGTCACCAAATTATGGTCTTTTTAAAACTAAACACAATATTTATTAATTATAGAGCGGTACGTTCGATGGGACAGTTAGAATAAACATAATACTTAAAATTCAACGTAGCACAAAACTTTTGTGGCACCAATTTGGGTACCCCCGATCTATATCGGCCTAGCCTAATACTATTAGGCTATTACCTATGCAATTTCCAAGAAACTTATACCTACCTAGATTTAACATGAAGGTATTGTTGTGTTGCAACAGCGCCCAATTAACAGCTGTCGGGTCAGTGGCCCGCCGACTTGTGGTCTGCGGTCGCATTGAGCAACCGTAGTGACAGTATGTATTATGGTTGGGTTGCGGCACTTGCGGCCGTGCGATAGATGCGTTTGCGGCCTGCGTCACGTTAGTTCCAGGTGGTTTGGACTATGGGATCAAGTGTTTGGAGCTTGATTAAAGTATAAATTTTTTGTTGAAATATTGTTGGCTTCAACCCATTACACAACAAGACACCGGTCTCTACTGACTAACCGCTGAGGCATAGAGCATACTCCACTAAGCTGCTCTAGACGCTCCAGTGCGGATTGGTGGAGGAGTTAGGGGCCAACCCAAGTGTCGATATTTATGCAGTCCGAAGACCTTCAACATGGCTTAATGGCTGCTATCTAGCTATTAACAACCAGGACCGACGGGTTTTCGAGTGCGTGGAGGTTTCGAACCGGTAGCGTAAGCTTTGTTACTCGTACGTGAACACTTACCGGCCGTTTTCAATAACCTATCCGTTCAAAATCGCTGGATAAGTGTGTAGGTAAAGTTATATCAGTCAAAACGATAATTGTAAGACTTTTTGAGACAGTTGAAAGGCAACTAACTTACTAAGGTTTATAGATAGACAGAACACATACATACTATGTTATATGCGACGTTAGATATTTACAGAGACAATATTATAGGTGGCAAGATAAATAAATACGTTATTTTTTGTTTCCCGACATCAAGATCGTCCTGCGCTCGTTACGTGTAATATCGACATAAAACAGAAAGTATGATGGACCCAATTGCGAGCCGAAACAATATGTAATATATTACGCTGTTACTTTTAAGTACTAGTTTCCTATTGAACGTGGACTCATCACGAATTAGTTTTTTGTTTTGACCAAACGTCTATTATTTATGACGTTAAATAATAGCTTAGGAGATTAGAGCTTTTATACTTCTTTTTTGGGGATTGTTTTTTAATCATTGTAAAGCTAGGGTTATCGACCTACTAGCGTGGGTCCCTAGTAATCGAGGTGGCCTAGAGCATACTCAACTCCACTGTAATTTGGTGAAGGGTTTAAAATCAAATACTAGTTTACAGTTGTGGGCGTTCGGTTTGGCGTCGTAACTGGTACTCACTAATCGGGACCGATACCTTCACGTACCCTCCAAGGTGCTAAAGAAATTGTGCTACTAGCGCTCTCCAACTCGACATCGACTAACAGTAACCAATTTAAATGACCGCGTTAGTAGGTAGTTGATAATTGGACGACCTGTGTAACACGATGGTTATGATAATGCCGTACTGCTGTTCGAAGAGTTCTGGTTTCGATTCCTAGCGAGGCGAAGATGTGTTTAAATTTATTTTCTCGATGTTGCGTACCCACCCCGAGCACCCACCCACCCCACCACCCTGTGTTCTTGACTTTGTGTGTCGTCCATTGCACCCACAACCCAGGGAATCCTATTGTGGGGCTATTGGTGTGTAGCATTATTTAAAAACATACTCGGTCGATCATAAAGATTGACACGAGCGGGTTAAAACGATTCATATTATTTATTATTATAATGCTTACTCAAATGCATCTCATGCGTGTAATCTTGTACATACGCAGTTAAAGCAGTGTGCTGGAGTGTGGAAAATAGGTACCTATAGTAATGTAAAGAACAATATCTTATGACTTATGAGGAAGTTTTTAATTAATTCGCAAGTGAGACAACAAAGGAATAGTCGATCAATGTTAACTCCAGGAGTTAACTCGAGTCTTCATGACGAGTTTGTCTTAACGATATAAAAGAATAGCGTAGGTACTTCAACTGGCTGGTCGACAGGAAATTGAGTCTTTTGACTTTATTTTATTAATATGTCAATGATTGTGTCATATTTTATTTATGTGACATTGCAATTAATTGATTATTGATTGAACTAATTAAAACAATGGTGTATAATTTTGAAACCAATATGGTGGAATATGATCTGTCGAACCAGCCTGAGCCCAATACATAGTGAATATATCCGTATGTCGTTTAATTTTATTTTAATTGTAGTACGAGTATTTACGATATTATTATTCATAATATTTTACTGACATGGAGATACACTCCCGTAGCAGTTAGCACTAACGGTTACAAAGTTTCCCCGTCGGCCACCCTAGTGCAAACTATATACTATCATAATAAAGCGTAAAGGGGGCATGTCCCCAATAGTAGCGTAAGTGAATTACGCTATCAAATCAATACTATTCGGAAACCCAATTGATTTGTTTGTTTATGCCTCCCTTACTTTGATATTGGCTGGGGAGGTGTCTCTAATAAATCAGAAGAGTAACCTAACGTCGCATAAATTGGTGCCCTGATACCAAGATACGTATCGTGAGTACCCGTATCATAATAAAATATGTACATATACCCTGGCCCAGAATAGCACCTGGAACCCGTCGATCGGCAGGCATCGTCACGCTTAACTTGTAAAACTAGCTTTGTCTTATTTTTTATTAAACTGACATAACAATTAGTTTGAGATAAAAAAAACGACTGAAAGTTTCTCGAAGAGAAATAGCTGCCACCCGTGGCATTTAATGATATCTCTTAAAACTGCTTAATATTCTGAAAAGAAATGAAGTTAAATTTGCTCTAAGTTGGTTATAACGCTGTTTTGAAAGTCAAACTACACTTCGCCTTCTGAAAAAATAACAGAAAAATTCTAATTTGTACATAGTAGGTACTCTCTAACATTTTGAGTTGAAAAATTTGGTTTCCGCAAGTGCCTTCCTCCCCACACCATCAAATTGATGCGCCGCGACCGACCGACGTCGCAGACTGTTAGGTTTCACCCACAAAACAAAATGTGTAGAGATTTTGCCAGGTCGAGGTGCAAAATTGTCTGCTGAAAACGTTTTTGCGTCTGGTTCATAACAATACATAGATAGATCGAGTTATAGATATACTATAAGTTGTTTTAAACTTTTTTATTTTCAATTAGTATAATATTGTAACACTATAAGTAAAAGTTGATGTAATCATCAACTTAACTCCAACTTGACTCCGATTCAACTCAGAAGAAAGTGTTGAAATATGAGCTTTATTTCGTGACACTTACGGTCGATTTTTTATAACATTGCTTAACTATTATTTATCAGTACAATCCTGATGGTAAATAGCGACGTAGTCTAGGTGGTAAAGCGCACTAATTTAATGCCTATTCACTCTGACACGCCACTATCTCTGTACCGTAGAACTTGGAAGCTAATACTTTCTTTTTTCTTCTTGGACGACAACGAATTGATGATGTTTTTATGTCACTTATATCCATAAACCTTTGTATTATCAAAGCCATAAACGTCTGTGACGACTTACTATTAGGTAGCACATCTGCATTTATCGTCTCTTTATACAAAAACCTCAAATAATTCTTAGACGCACATTACAGCTTTGTCTGTAAAATAGACGTAAATCGTGGACAATGCGTGTAAAATTTGCCGAGTAACAATTAGTCATAGCTGTTTAGAAAAGTGCTAGTTTAACATGTAAACACATGAGGTTGCGCAACTAGCGTCGCATGTGCATCGCACGCAATAACACTGGCCACCGTGCTAGCAGCAATAACAGGTCTTTGTTACCAGCGCACGTCCGCGACGGTCACGTGGTCACGTGTGACTGTACCAACCAACACTATCGGAACATTAATAATAATATTTTAGTTTACCCGTTGGTTAGTTATTAACCGGGCATTGCGCGTAAAGTTAAACGAAAGAAAAATAAAACGTATGTTTTCGACTTCAAAAAAGGGGTTTAATAATAATTTATGTGCGATACTCGCGTAGATTTTTTGTTTATAAGCCCCAAGCAGACATTTGATGGTAACTGATCACAGTCGCCCATAGACAGTGGCAACGCCAGGGGCGTCACCGCATCACCAACGCGTTGCCGGCCAAGAAGGAAGCGATGGACCCGCTTCCTTAAGGACCCCATGTCATAGCACTGCGCGAACACCGATGTAGGAAGTTCGTTCTACAGTTTACATGTACGTGGCAGGAAATGTGAAAATTGAACTGACGGACATACGAATGCCAGGTATTCAAGTGGTGCAACTAACACAATTTCTCTACGGGAATAAGGCAATTTCAAATCCAAATGTAAATCATCATTTCCTATCTCGTGTCGTATGGGAATTCGTACATCCCGAGAGTAGTCGTTACTTATTTTATTAATGACTTATTCCTATAATTGACAAACACTAACATTAGAAATACATGCGGTGAGCTGCTAATGGATTAAAGTTAAGTCTAGTAATACCTATAGTCTTAGATACACGGCCATAGGTGGTCATTAATTAAGTTATAAAATAAAATATAAATCTGAGATCCGTTCTATCCTTAGTCAGACACGCAACCTCGCTATTAACAACCTGAATATAATCAAACATAATAACAAGATAAAGGTATTATATGTATAGCCAGACACGTTAATTAATGAACTTCTTTTGTTTTCTTGTTCACTGTTTTATGTTCTCATAAATAAATTAAACGCTTAGGGCTATCCTATTGGTGACTCATAAAATACGTTCAATAAAGGAAGCGAGCGCAGTTACTAATATGAATATGGTCATTAAACTCGGGCGTTGTTGGTCATTAAGTCGAGGTCGGATCGACAATAAAACGTCATAGAAATAATTTAAACACCGCTCTTTGTGTAAATCAAAGTGGTATCGAATGAATCGGGTATTGTTGAAGCGAAGGGTATTATAAAATTATGACTATCTCCTCTGAGCTTTATGGTTGTTTCATTTTGAATAATTGAATTGTGAACTACTTTGCGAAAGAAATGTATGTGATCTATTGCACAGCAACAGGGCTTGTATCGGTCTGCGAAGAAGCAGAAGTGAAGAGGTGCTGGAGAAGTGACTCGTACTTGTATTGTCATTCATGGGTTGAAGCCAAAAATCATCTGTGCGACCGTTGGTCACGGGTCTCGAGTACAGACTTCACAATTCATTGAGAACATCGTTAAAGATAAACCTATAATTAAAATATAATTTTTACAGTACATACTGTAAAAATTTTGTGGTACAAGAAAAATATGAGAATAATTAAAATACTTCAATAAGGAAATAAATGTAATATAAACATAATTAAACGCTACAAATATTATTATTGTTACCAACCGTTGTATTTCCAACGGCGGTCCCGTATAAATTTAAAATCAACTCGATAATTAAAAGCAAATAAAGCAGTTTCACGTATTTACGACGATTACGATTTTAATTAGCACATTGGATGCTTTTGTCTGTGAGTGGCACACGGAACTTTAGCAGGTATTAATGCGAGAGTGAACAAGTTCTCATCCATTGACATGTTTCAAGAGTCTTTTAATTCAGCTTGGTTTTCATTCAGATAGAATTTCAGAATACTTACTATGTGGAATTCAGGTAAATATCGTTAATATCGCAAAGAAAACTTTACTAACTAAACTAAACTAATTCTTCATTCTCCTACTGCCCTAAGTTTCACTAGCAGAGAATTCTAATAGCATTAAGTCCGCCTTTTTTCCATTACTTAAGTAAGTTCCATTACGAATTAATTAATAAATAAAGTGAGAGAGTGAGTAAGTATTTTAGAATAGCATTTTCAATAGATTTAAAACAGTTTACCGAGAGGAGAGCTGAGGCCAGCAGTGGGAGTTGCAATAATGATAAAATAGTTTGCTGTGGTAAATATTGTTTTACTATTGTTTGGTTTTAATATTGTTTGGTAGCGGTGAGAGGGTATGGTAATCGGTAAAGATAGAAAGCTATCCACACTCTTCAGATTTCTCGTATGTACTTACTCTTTTCAGATGTCAATGGCGTAGTAAGTATTATTGTGAGATATTTGTTACATTCGCATATATTTAAATAGACAAATAACACCATTTTAATATCTTTCCATGCCATATAACAACAAACGTTCTATTGAGCTTTATTTTATTAAGTAGGTAAAAGTTCTATTAAGCTGAGTCGGTGTCATACAATTTTTACTTGTGTAAGTAAGTAAATAAATAAATATGAATGTTGCGGATTGTAATTTAGTTTTTAGACTCACAGTAAAGAATAAATAAATTAAGGAAACCAATAAGTAAATGTGATATTTATGGACAGCAAGATTTTATACTACAGTTGGGAAAGTTCTTCCGGTGTAAAGACGATAATAGGTATAGAAATAGATGACGCGTTCATCGTCACCACATGTACGCGCGTCCCGTGGGAAAGTGCTACGGAGATGTTTTAACATTTTAATGACGCCAGCGGTTTGCACTCCCCCAATTACATTTACGAGGGGGCGCGGGTCTGCTCGTAAATTTATCCGTGGTTCTAGTTGGGGCTCTCTACGAGATGGAATACTCCATTGTTCTGCTGTAATGTTAACTTTAATGCCTGTTTTGTTTGGTTGGTATATGTAAAAGAGTTAGGTAGGTACTATTTGTAGTAACTGACTTCACTTTGCTTCGTTGAACCTTTGCGTATTGCCAAGTTACCTACCCTCACATTTTTAGACTAAAATAAACCAAAACAGATCAATGAAAAGCGCGTCCAAATCGGTTTGGCCGTTTTTACGATTAGCGGGAAGCAAACCCACAAACAGACAAAAATTAAATTTATCACAGGTATAGACTAGAATAGCTTAATAGTACGAATAAAATCCAGCGAACATTCCAGTTTAACAATAAAATGTCCACTAGGAAATGATTCACGCGTAGAAACGAATTACATTTTCAAACAAAGAGACCAGCGGCGCGCTAAATATAATACTTAAAGACTGGGGATGAAGGGTGACGCATTGTCCATTGTTGCGAGGTATGATCAATTCAAAACCTGAACGAAACAAATGTCCACAGAACAATGTCCGTGGGGTTATCCACGAAGCGATATTGGTTTTGTCATAATGTATTGATAAACAGTTTTGTGTTGGTGTAGCGGTAGCGTGTGTAGACTTTACATATACAATGGATACAAAGTCCAAAGTTAGAAAGAAATGAGTTTCTCCTATGTAGATTATTTAGTTCAATGACATAATGAGAACTCGACTCGAAGGACCAAATTTTTTAAATCGACTAAGACGTGTCATCATAAATTGATATCTATATTCACAAACAGCTTTATAAATTTCGATTTGTATTATATTAAAGTCTGTTATTTATGATCTACAAAACTAAACAACTTTATTGAAATTCACATCCTCAACGAATTAGTTGAAAGATCAAACGGCGCTTATGATATCATTGTTCGTGTTTTTAATTTATCGATGTCTATAAATTTGCTGGCCAAGTTTTGTTTGATTTAAAATGGTGATGCATCACGTCATGCTAACACCACCGTGGGATACGAACAGATCTCTTTATTCGATCTTAATTACGGCGAACATACATAATGACTGAGATCCTTGTAACACTGAAGGAAACGTGCGTTTACAATGACACTCATAAATAATACAATGTCTTCTTGCGAATGTTTTGCAGTAACGTATCTAAATAGTGGTTTATTGCGAGGCAAATAAAGCTACTAGTGTTTTATATTGTTTGATCTTTGAAGACCATACTTACAAGATAATTAATTTTTCAATATACCTATAGTTAACTTTAAATTGTAGTACGTTAATTAGCATTAGACTAAATTATGTAAAGTCGCTTATAAAATATCTTAGAAAAATGGATTAATCAGTACTAATACAGTTAAAACTGTATAGGTAAACTTGAGCGTGTATGTTGTACAACTGTGCAAGTATGTATGTATGTCCTCTACATAGCACAAGTTTAACTGAACAGGCAAACCTGTTAGGTACACCCTAGCGTATATGGCTAGCCTACTATTTACGAACATGCGCGTATAATCTTTTTTCAGCAGTACCAACACACGAAATATTACGGATCGTTCGAGGGTACACGTAGAAAACTAAAAAGATGCAGGAAACAGCGCGCGCTGAAGAGGCTTCATAAGCCCAGATTGCCAAGCAATTACGGCATAACGCAACGTTTGTTGAACTACTCGTAGTTTGGTTGGCACGCCTCCAGCAGCCTTTGTCTGTCCGTCTGACGCTGTGTGTGGCTTTGTTCACGCAAGGACGCCCGTGCACTGGATTGTTCATGGCTGATTTTTGTCGACTTAATTGTATATTATCTTTTAATTGTTTATCGTTACTCTTTAAATCCGAATTTACGTCCTTTTAAGTTCTGTGTATGTATGAAAATATAACCATAATGGCCACAGAACGCAGAGATACGACCATTTGTAATTGGCAGTGGATCAGTAAGGCCGATCAGAATAACCCCTGAGAAATAACTTAAAACACTAACTGCACCGCGGATCGTCAAGAGCCAACATTAGCATAATAAAGTATTAGCAATGTTTACATTTAAAAGTACATAAGATTGTATCATGCCCCCTATGGTCTAAAATTTATTCACTCCGCTATTATGCTAACAAAAACGATCGTTCAAACCCTTGCAATGTTGCAGTTGCATCGTTGTAGCGAGTCATACCTGGGGTACTTAACTTTTATGCATCCACCATTCGAGGTAATATACTACAGCAGCGGTTCCCAAAGTTGACTAGACCGCGACCCACCTGATAAAAACCTTTTCACCTAACTGATACAAATAGGAACATAAAAACACAATTTAGAAAAAAATCGGTTACAATAGAAAATTTTAATACTTAATCGCGTACATCATCTGTTATTTCAATGCAAAC
This sequence comes from Ochlodes sylvanus, assembly GCA_905404295.2. NCBI lineage: Eukaryota > Metazoa > Arthropoda > Insecta > Lepidoptera > Hesperiidae > Ochlodes > Ochlodes sylvanus. The sequence goes on from FR990146.1 coordinate 4,365,776, forward strand.
TGTGTAATCTTCTTCTACATCCCTCGTCTCACTGCTACCCACCAGTCGCCACACATAGTTTGGGAAACGCTGTACTACAATGTTTCTGTCCGGGCTGTGTCAATTTCACGGCAATAAAAACCGCAGCATCTCTCCCTGGACTATCTAAACGCTCCGAGCAACACCGGATGGCTATTGGACGATAAATCCCCGGAAAGTGCAATAAAGGGCGATCGCGCTGAAAATATACTCCTGTCTTTGTCATGGTAATGCCGGTTGGAACAGGCTATTCTATTAGGACTTAATCAGGGACCTGTTGCTAAGCCCAGCTGAAAGATGTACCGTAATGTCGAGTTAAAATATTGTGTAAGATTTTACTGTTGCTTTTTTAGTTTTTCTCATATTATATCTTCCATGTACAGACAACGTTCAGTCCCCCATATATAATATATAGATGTAACTTGGTTTTAAATAGGTAAATACTGTTATCCTCGATGGTTTATACCATGACGCACGCATGCTTAATGGCACTTTGATATTCGTGTCAATAACTTAGAACTGGGTCGAATGAAGAATTTAAATTGGAGTGGACGTTGCATTACGGTTAAATTCGACAACTTTCAAAATAATGCCTCGCACTTGTTTAAATTTTAGCATTACTGTGAAGCGGATGAGAAATTTTAAAATAAAATGTTCATAATTCGCTATTTGGTGCCTGTGTTGTACAGTTTATTGCTCAACCAATCAACCAAATCAATAAGTTGTTGGTTTGGCGCTGTCGCGCACGCGTGTTTTAGTGTGTGTGCGCGCGCGTGTTTGTGTGTGCGTGCGTGTGCGTGTGTGCGTGTTTGCGTGTGTGCGTGTTTGCGTGTGTGTGTGTGTGTGTGTGTGTGTGTGTGTGTGTGTGTGTGTGTGTGTGTGTGTGTGTGTGTGCGCGTGCGTGCGTGTGTTTACGCGTGCGCGCGTGTGTGTGTGTAAGCGTGTGTGTAAGTTTTTGGATCAGCACGTTATAAAGGGCCGGGCGTTAATAAAAGTGAAAAATAAATGTAAGTTGTTACGCAACATAAACTTCACGAAGATTATTCTATAAAGCAAAACATTACGTTACTGACCCGCAGAAAGCTTTGACGCGTCGACCTCGATATTGCGCAAAGGGCAGAAAATAAACTTTGTATTGTCACTTGCCTCGCAGAATATACGTGGTGTGACCCGAATGGCTTTGTCGCTTTCCTCAAAAGGACGTCAAATCTCTATTGCCGTATTGCCTTTGTGTTGACGTAATCACATTTCTGGTGATAACTCGCTTTGTTCTGTGGTTAGTACAATCAGTACATATTCCTGAGAAATCGTTGAAATACGTCGTGTTAAGTGACCATTGCCTTGAGTCGTATTTTCGTCATAATAAATTGCTTTGAAAGCATTAATGAAGTCTCATATCATATTATAATACAATATTACTTTTACGAATAGTGATTCTTCTATTTCTATTATGGTGTGAAACGTTGTGATCGTATATTTTTGTTAAACGTGACAGTCCAGACTTATGAGTTCGATCACACCAGTATATCCCGGGAATAAGTAGTTTTTAGAGTATTAGTCACAAGGCTCCAGACTGGCGTGGCTCGAGTTCAATCCCGGCGCTGAATGAGTGCCAGACGGAATATTTAGTGGTCTAGACTAGACGGGACAGTTTCAAGGGATAAACTTTCACCTCCATAACTCATCTAGCGAGCAATCCGTGTCTGTTTGGGTGCAACGCACGGAAGTGCATTGGACAACGACGTCTGTTGCTACAGATTTTATGGTTACGTCATATCTTTTTATAGCCCTAACAAAGAGATGTTTATGATGCATCGTGGGATATAAACGAACAAAACCCTTCTCTCAAGCGGTGGTGAAGGTGAAGTGTAGTTTACATTGAAATGTGTCTACTAAATAAATGCATAGTATGCTTAATGTTTCACGTGGGTTCTTAATAAATACGTTACGCTTTTAGAGAATTATTGGTAAAGATTAAAAACGCGCATCGAAATCACGGTTTTGCTATTCTATTACGTGGACAACTCGTATGGTGCAATGGTTATCATACCGGACTGCGGTTCGGAGGTTCGATTCCGAGCGAGGCGGAAATTTAAAATGTCTGTTCTCTTCTCGGTCTGGGTGTGCGTTGTCCATGGACCCACGTCACAAGGAATCCTAGTTTGGAGCTGTCTGTAGCGGTTTTTATTTATGTATGTTATAGCTGTTGTGCCTTACAAGAGAATACAGCTAGAAATTCAAAATAAATGAGTAATCTTGTTGCGTAAGAAGTAAAAAATGGAGATTTCCATTGTGTTCTTGTTACGTGGAAAAGCGGGCGGGCGCTCCGACGAGGCTTCCATTATGCAATGTATTTTATCGTGGCTATAAACAATTCTTCTATTCTGCTGCTTCTATTGCGGTAGGCAGCCAAGGCCAGGGTCACAGACATTGTTGAATTGCATAGGCACGCGATTTTAAATTACAAAAAAATGCCCATTTTATCAAGAAACTAACTGGTATTGTCTTTGCTAGTGAACTACTGAAAAATATTCACACCTATTTATCGAAAAAAGAAGATCTTTAAACCGACTTAAAAAAGGCGGAGTTTCTATGTTCGACTGTATATTTTTTTATGTATGTTAACCGATTTTGCCGTTAATTGTGGACCGATTTTGATTATGATTTTTTTATTTGAAATAACGTACCTCCGAGGTGGTCCCACTGCCACCAAATCAGGAATCCCAGGAAATACGAGGGGAACCTTCGAAAATCGTAGTAGCGACTAGTGCGTTTATTTTTTCATTAAGTATTTTAAAGCACTCCTATTTAATGAAGGTCTGTAGTTGATCTGATGATGGAGCCGAAAGACAGCCGAGGGAACTCCTCAACGATTTACAGCTATTACCTGATGTTTGACCTTGTTTTATTTGTATTGATGCGAACTTTACACCTGGACGGGGTGTGACTGTCATTATGGGTCTGATGATGTTAACAGTAGCTACCTTGGGTTTGGACTTAATTCATTTATATTAATAAGAACTTTAAGGTGTACATGCAAATTTAAATAAATAAACTTTGCACCCATATGGGTTAACCAGTCCCCGTCAAAATCGGTTCAACGCTTTCAGAGTCTAGCTCAAACAAACAGACAGACAGATTAGGTATAGCCGACTTCTTCAATTTTGTTGTCATTTACATGACTGTATGTGTTTAGGATAGGCGATCGAGTATACGAGTAGAAGAGAGTTGATGGTTGATTATAGGGTCATGTAGAAAATTGACTGCTCAAGGTGCGAAACATAATTATGTAACATTTCAGACAGATAGAGAAAGCTATATGGAAACTACATTAACTAGAGGAATATGAATGTTAACAATATCATTAGTTTTGGGCTTACCATCTGTATGTCTTCAGTTGTTTATAAATAAACGTAATGTAAACAGTATAAAGTGGTCAACTTGAGCGGACTTTTTTAATTTCAAAAAGCTCTAAAGAGCTTGTAAACAAACAATTTCTGTTTGATTGAATGGAGCGGTTTAAACAAAGTTGGAGTTACGTTTATTTATAAGTTTTCTGTATTGTTTATTAATTCAAAAGGGCTTGTTCTTGTTACAAATCAATATGAAAAGTGTGTGTTAATAACAATTTTACTTAAGAGCAATATAAATATAAATTTCTATTTTGTTCGCAGGTAAGATCAACTCGGAGTATTTTATTATTATTAATAATAAAGACATCTTTGGATATTAAAAACTTAACGGACCTGCTATGGTAAGATTCTATTGTCCAGGCTAAAGCCATAATATAAAATAGCCAAGAATAGATTATAGAATATTTACAGCTAAAGAATACACTGGCAGTGATACAGTGTAATACAGTGGCTCAGTGACTTGAATGGCGATTGAAACAACGCATTGTCTGCCTGGGTTCAAATCCTGCATGCATCACATAACTTATGAATGTTATGTGTACATGAGAAATAAATTATAATTTATTTTCGTGAAGGACATCCGAGCCCATTAGTGAGAGAGTATGTGTTAAGTTTGTGATGATGCAGACTATGATTTACAAATTATATGTTTTATATAGGTAAAAGGTTTTATTTGACGGAGGTAAATAGATTCTTTTAGAGTCTTGACAAAAGTTACGCCATTTCGGATTGGTTTTGATCATTAATTGATCGCTTGATTAGTTCCACTTCACCTTAAGTTAGTCTACACTTAGTATTTATTGATATTCAATCTATTGAAAAATCTATTATACTCATGCTAAGAGTAAATTTTAAATCAATTCTGTTTAATCTTGATATCGAGTAACTTTAACATTTAACAAAGTTTAACTCATTGAAAACTCATTCAAAAGTTATCAGTATCTTTGTAGACTTCCCCCATTCTAAAAACCGGTCAAGTGCGAGTTGGATATTATTTCTAATTATCGTACGATAACAAGATAGAATAGATAGATAAAACCCTTTTTTTATGTTACATGTACAAGTTATATGTAGGTACTTATGTAAAGGTGGCGGTTCGCGGCCGAGACCGAGACAAGCGACCGAGACAGGAGACCGAGACAGGAGACCGCGACCGGCACTTGACCATAGGCAATGTATAGGCGATACAAAGTGACTGTCGCGGTCTCCTGTCTCGGTCTCGGCCGCGAACCGCCAGCTTAAGGAGATCATACTTTATTTGTTGTGATTGCAGCCACAGTAACACGCATTTTGTGAAAAAGATAGAGCCCTGTGAGCCTGTGACTGACAGATTACAGGGGCATATTAATAGGGTTCCGTCTGTCACCTTGGGTACGGAATCCTAAAAAGTGTAGCCTAATGAATATTAGTCCTTAAAAGTAGGATGCAGCCGATAATGAGCTGGTGGTTTAATCCTCTCTAAAGAACTTTGAATAGAAACTGGCGCCAACAGTCAATCGTAATGACGCCCTTTCATCCCGACGCGTCGTTCCTAATGGCCACCTGTCAGTACCCGTGTAACAGAGTTGTACGCTATAATCAATTTGCAACGAGAAATTATGGTTTTTGATTTATGATTTGTAATATTCGTTTACGAAAGGTAACTGCTGTTTTGGAATTGGATGTGTTACATGATGTATGAAGGGCTGTATAATTTTTAGCGTCTCACTGTAAGAGTCTCTTGATTTTGGCGTGATTCTTATAAATCCATGAACGCCGGCTGCATGCACGAAAAAGTATGACTACATTGTCACGTTCCGCCTGAGACTAGCGTGCAAACTAAAGGCCTAAAACTCTAAACCTTTAAGGCTTGCAGCTTTAAAGGCTTAGAGTTACTAAATATAATTTTGACTGCTTTTTTGCGGCTAGTTTAGTATAATTATGAAAACGTTTCTAATTCACAGAACTAGTAAAACCTCACAGTTTCCCCTAACAATTGAGTGTGGAAAATATTGACTTAGTCAATGGTGGCAAAGATCAAATTTATTAAATGTCTAATTAAAAGTTAATGCAAAAGTTCTGAAGCGATGTAAGAGTACCTATAGTAACCCGTTGCTGTATTTGTTATTTTAAAACAAACATGGCTTAATATGGGAGTTCACATATTGTCCACATGTAAACTGCATCATGGGTTTCCAAACAGAATACAAAACTAAGTAATATATTATACTCAGCGGCGTTTATAACATCTATTAAGTTAAGCGATTTCCATTTATATCAATGTTATCCAAATGTAGCCTCGGACATAAAAGTCCAGCCAGTGGAATTAAATTTTCCCGTTACAGAGATATATTGACGTCCAATAAATATCATCACTGTCAGCGTTGGAGGACGGAATGGTTCATGGTTTGGATATATTGTATTTGGATATATTGTTTGGTTTTGGTTATTATTTACATGGATAATGACAACCAAGTGTAAGACGGACCCGTATGGCGCATTGGTTACCATGCCGGGCGGTTAGATTTTCAATGAGATGGAAATTTAAATATAGTTTAAAATTTCGGCCTAGGTGTGGGGCGATGAATATCTGACGTTGTTTATTTAATTTACTGTACATTAAAATTATTAACATTCAATGCGACTGCCTACCAGTTAAAACCCTACGTCTCACCGAGACATTACAGTTGTTTCATTTAACACTACAATAATTATCGGGTAGTTTCATCTAATGTGTGTCCGAGGCGTTACGGTTGCTTCATTTAACTGCGCAATTAATAAGTAGCGGGTAATTGCTTTCGAATACCCAATGTTCGCGCAAAGGGAACTTGAGAAATTTTACGCATCATCGAACGACTGGCAACAAGCAACCTTGAAATGTGAATTTTGCTTCCGAAGTCATTGTATAATTATACTCGTAGTATTGTACTGATGTAGCTTGACTGAATAATCTTTGAAATTACTCGTCCTTGTAGTGTTTGGTCTCATATCTAACAATTATAATTTCCAATGTCACGTGAATTTAGTAATCCTCAGATAATATAAAATTGAGTCTATCATACAATAAGAATAATAATTACCTTAAATACTGAACGGATTTGATGTTGGTTTTACCAATAGAAAAACAAGTTGATCACGAGTAAGGATAATGGGTGTGGGATAAATATATTTTCTCAGGAAAATTACCACACACACACACACACAACGCATATAACGCATATAAATTAATTTTAAAAAGGACAGCTAATAGGCTTGTAGTTAGTGCGTTCAACACCTTGGACTTCATCAGATGGGATTGTTGTCAAGCATTAACTTATCATAAGTAAAAAACTAATTGATTAGCCATAATGGTAAGAACGCTTAATACTCTATTATTCATTCTTTTCTTGAAAAAAAAAACGGGTAAGCTATGTAAAAAGAATTACCCGGAACCCAGAGGTGTGAATGAACAGACGCAGCTTAATTAATTTAATAGATACGGTCCATTTATGTCCAATGGCGCCGTTTATTACGATATTTCTCATTATGATCATTGTTACGTACCGTATGCGCATAATCCACATACCTACTTGGCGCAATGACCACATCAATACTCTCTCGCGGAGGGCTCTTAGGGTTGCCAACCACACCATGTCATATAGTATTTTAAGATACATCGGGGCTACGTACTACAGTATACTGTTAACAATATATAGTACGCAAAACTACTACAAAACGACCCTAAGATTAATTTATCCATATTAACCATTCTAGACCCGATTTGAGTCTTAAGGAGTGCGCACAGTACAACGACTCCACGACCGACCGACGCCAACGCGACTAAAACCTTGACAAAGCTAACATTCAATTATGAGCATTATATCTTTGAAAGTAAGGTTGAATTTCGAACTTATACTTAAAGCCCTGTACGGCTCGCCCTACACCCATAGCCGTTCCGTTTCGAGACCAACGCGTCGACGTTGCGTTGACGACTCACCGTAGACGAGTAGTCCACGCGTCGACCGACACAATGACGTAATGTAAATAGCGTCGGAGTTGAAACGGAGTGGAGACGGAGTCGAGTTGACGTCGATGAAGCGTTGATCGCGGAACGGAACGTCGGAGTTGAAACGGAGTGGAGTCGGAGTGGAGTTGACGTCGAGTTGGTGTAATGTGCGCACTCCTTTATTCTGTGTCGGTCACACTAAAATTGTCATGGGCGGCACCGCGACGGTGGTGGTGCATGCTCGTTTGCTATCTTAATTCCAAAATATATATCTTTGGCAATCAGTATGGCGCAATCGTTAACATACCGGAACGCTGTTCCACGGGTCCTGGGTGCGATTCCCAGCCAGGCGGAAATTTTAATGATGAGGTAGAACTTCCGTTATTGCTCTGGGTGTGTGTGTTCTTGTCTTGTGTGTTGTCCATGGCCCCACGACACAGCGAGTCATAGTGTGGGGCTATGAGTATGTGGCGTTATTTATTTATATATTTAGTAACTCTCTTTAACAAATAAATCGTTTATAAACGTTCATCAACCTTTGGACTGATGCGGTGAACGTGTATCTCAGCTAGAATATTTGACTTTACTGTAACTGAATAAAAAAGAAACACTTTTATATGTGCCTAGTATCTATTTTGGTAGCTTAGCTTGAAACATTTTATATTTCGCCAACCAAATATTAGCAACCCTAGATACAATACATAAATGTAGAATGAGCTCGGGTCCCTCAATGCATTATTTATTGTATTTGTATTGTATTCTATGTATTGAATCGGTCTGACCGATGACGATGTATCCTTTATGAATCTCCTATTCAATGCAATGTATGAGTCCTTGGCGTATTTTTGCAATGTTATGTCTTAGGATGCGCCGTTGATGTACTGAGCGTGGGACTTTAATGTGTTATTGCAGACCCTAATGTTACTTTTATCATACTAAAACGGCTTACAACATAACGTATATGTATGTATGTATGTATGGTTGATTGTAAAGGGATTGATCAGTCTTTGTATGAAGGAAACCTTGATTGACTTTCCTCGTGTATTATATTTACGTGTAAATGAAGTTAAACGTCGTTACAACGATCAATCCGATGTTCGTTCGCATTTTATCAAGATATTCCGTCTCGAGTCATAGGTCCACTTAGTTTAGCGAAAGCGTAATCACCATTCGAGGTTCTATATAACATACATATATATATTTTATGGAATTAAGGTAGCAAACGAGCAAGAAGCACCACCATCCACTGCCGCCCATGACAACTGTGACCGACTTAGAACAAGACATATATCGGGGCTTCGATGGTTAGTCCGGTCACGAGACGGTTTCAGAAGGCTGGTTAGTTTTTTAGTAAGTATGTATGAGAGGACAGGGACTGTTAGTGAAAGTTAGTTCTGTTAATTATTGTTAACTAGCGACCCGCCCTCGCTTCGCTTCGGGAAACTTATTATCAAGTGCTTAAATATAAAGTTTCATGGTTCTTTAAGAGATGGCGCTAGGCGTTCTTATTCTTTAAGTTAGGAAGGTTCACCCCAGATGGCGCTGTGCTTAAAACGCGAAGAAATCCCATACAAACTTTCAACCTTTATTTCAACCTCTTCATCCCTTTTTGTCGCAATAAAAGGTAGCCTATGTCCTTTCTCAGGGTCTAAAGATTGTCTGTGTCAAATTTCATCAAAATCGGTTGAGAGGTTTAAGCGGGAAAGCGACACAGACAGACAGACAGACAGACAGACAGACAGACAGACAGACAGACAGAGTTACTTTCGCATTTATAATATTAGTAGGGATAATAGTCCAGTTAGTAATTGTTAATAAGATTCGATCACGGATGTGTTGCTACCCTTGAGGACTGAGATGATCGCCTCTTAAAAAAGTGTAGCCGGCTGCACACCTATAGTACATTTATATTATGTTCCTGAAACTAAACTAAACTAAACTAAACCGGCTAATTTGAAGCTATAAAAAATGCTTTCAAAAGTCCATAGTATCGCAAAGTATGCCAACTATCAGCGCAGAGTACTTTGACAAATACTCGTAATATAATATCATTGTAGGAAGAGACTCAATTTTCACAGTAACTCTTTAAAGACGCTTCGTGACTGAACGCCATTCAGGTCTAGACGATTGTAAGACTCAAAATGCTTCTTTGAAACTCATCTCTTCTTATGGAGCTTTCAAACTGTAACGTCGCAACTCGAAACTAGATAGGTACTTTCATTTATTTTTGTTAGTATAAAATGTTTTGAGCAAGCAAATCTTATTTACCTCTTAATCTTATTAACCTTGACTATTATTAAATCAAAAAGTTTATTAATGGGGAGAACATGATTTTGATGTTTAATGTGGTTCGATTTCCGACTTGACCACGTGTATTTAAAAATTATAATAACGTAATAGTTTCATCAGGTTTCTTGATTTTTTGGACCCTATAGTGGCTATGGCATAATTGGTAGTGCAAACATGATAAGCGACGGATCCTAGATTTGTTTTTTTATGGCATTAAGGTAGCAAACGAGCATGCAGCACCACCTTCCGCTGCCACCCATGACAACTGTGACCGACCCGACCGAGAATAAGAGTTAAATGGGGACTAGGATGGTTAGTTCGGTTAGCAGACGGTGTTAGAACATTAGTACTATTAGTACCTAAGTGTGAGGATTGGGACAGGGACTGTTAGTGGTAGTTAGTCCTGTTAGTTTTTGTCAGAGTAATAGTCCAGTTTGTAATTTTTAGTCTCGTTCTAATTCGGTCACAGATGTGTTGCTACCCTTGGCTGAGTTGGTCAGCTCTAAAAAGTGTAACCGACTCCACATCTTTCTAATCACCTTTGCTTGGTCGTGGGCCGCGGGTGAATGTGTTACACAATGTATACAAGGTGTTAACATCCGTGTAGTGTTCGTTCCTCTGGCGCGCCGCCAACTTTCAGTGGCGCTGCTGAAAGCGGTGTTCGAAGCCGGAACTACTTTCATTGATTTTATACCAACTAGTTCTTGTATATTCGATGAGATGGAGCCACTGTTAGATTTTGTGTCTTGCAAGTTTAGTGACAAAATGGTCTAACTTTAGGTAAAAGCGGATTGTCCTAGTTACCGTGTTGCTTAGTTGGTGGTGATTTTGAAAGATTCTCGAACGGGGCAGACATTAAAATAAAGTTACTCACGGAGTCGTGGATATGTTTGGTAATCTCATTTGCAATAGCCATATGTAAATTCCTCGGACTGAGGCACGTTTTTACGTACGACTACGTTAAACACTTTAGTCTGTCACGCCAATTATAAAGACGCTAAATAAACAGCTCAAAAGACTGTTTCTAAACAAGAGATCTTATCAAATGCCTGAAGGAGATAATCAATTTACGGAAGATGTTAAAATAACAACCCTGTAGGGTGATTTCCCCAAAGAAAGTAAATGATTGGATTAAATCCCTGGACTGTTTTAGCGTTTTGTTACGCGGTGTCTCCATTTTTGTTTAATTTAATTTAACCTAACTTAACGTGACTTAGTTTTTTATATCTTCTACATATTAGGTATATGTACATGATTTTAACAGCCCCCAAGGGATTTCATAAAATTCCCGTTTCCAGTTTTTCTGCGACTAACCCAACATGAAATACTGGTCACCCAAGACACGAACTCTTTGAAGTGTAGAAATTGGCGAACACAAAGAAAAGAATCGTCCCGCATTGGTAATTTTGTATAAAATTTGCGATTGCCTTTCCAATTTCATACATCATTATTTATCATTACAACCCATAACTGTCCCACTGTTGGGCTCGTGTTAGTATAGTGTATAGTGTTTGTCGATATCGCACCCTCGCCGGTCAAGCGTAGTTCCATGGGGTTGGGCAACTGTGGCGCCTGGTACCAACTGACCCTTGGAAGTGTACGACCGTGACTAATTAAAATCAGTTATACTAGTCGATGATCGATGAAACGTTTATTTTTGTACATGAATAATAAAGGTGTTATATGATATTAAACTTAATTCGTATCCTGCGGCGATCGTAATTTTGTATGGAAAAAACACGACGTATAGGTGCTCCGCGGCGAACGTGTTAACTGATCGCGGTTTGCGCAGATTGTTTACTCACGATGTGGTACTCACGATATAAAAATACATATACGATAAGAATACATTATATATTTTGAACGCTGAAATTTCGATTCTCTGGTATGGATCGTGGTCACGGTTGCGTGGTGTTTAGCGTATAAGTAGTTAGGTAGTGCCCGTACTGAAGTAAAATAGTAGTATATAAAACAAGTATCTTTATAATTAATAGGTACGTGAAGAGAAAACTTTGTACCCTTTCCAACACACGACGCTAACGACATCTTCGCGCACTGAATTTGAAACTGTTCTTGTCGAACACATACTGACCAATGGATTCCACGCTTGAGATAATTTAAATCCATCTTCTCTGTTGAAGTTTTTAGGACGTTTCTTGATCTCTATAGCCTCCCGTACTAATCGTGGAATATATTGACGCTGAAATAACAAAGATCGTGAGAACCCGTTACAGTTAAAATGTTAAGTGTCCGCGATGATAAAAGTTTAAAATCATATCATAATTAAAGTTTGCATGGAGAATGCATAGTGATAAACTTTATATAGGTGTCAACAATGTTTATTAAAGATTATTTCCGTTCCGCATTTAAGTTCATAGTGTCAATCTGAAGTAACCTTTTGACGAGATGAATTAAAGTCGAATTTCAAGTGCAGAGCGTCCACTAGTAAATATAAACAAAACATTAGGGCATTTTTGTTTGTATAAATCTCTTTTCGTTTGATGGTATACTAGATGATTGGCAGCAGAGTGGATAAGCAAATAGATTTTTAATTATTTTGTTATTAGTAACACAGTTATATAAATAAATTAATGGTGCCAGCTTAAATTAGAAATAACAGGAATATTTATTCAATATCTTTACATACTCATAGTATAAAACATTATTTATTTATTTATTTATTTATTCACTCTTTATTGTAAACCTAAAAACTAGATTACAATGGGCGGACTTAATGCATTATGTCCCGAAGCAAAGCGAGTAGGTACGGGATTACTAGTATAAATACAAAATACTATACTATATGTAAATAAAAGCCTAAATAATTTGTTGTATTTAATAAATTAGCCCTTTTAATCAATACCTATAGACCTATATGTACTCATACAACAAAAGGTTATCAAACAAGCCGAGGTCAATTGTCTGATATCGAACCCGGAACCACCATTGGCGCGATACAAATAGTTGTGGTATAAAATGTTTATATAGTTTCAAGGATATTGTTTTGCACTGATGGTGACTCAACAATGATAGGAGTTATTCTTATTACTACTAATTACCTACTAATTATAGAGTATTTCGTAAGGCTCCTTTGGAAGGCTCGTAGAAGGACTGGAACAAATTGCCGGCGTCCATGTTCCCATCCGATTATAATGTGGGTGTCTTCAAATCAAGAGTGAATAGGCTGCTACTAAGTTGTTACTTCAATATAAATACGATTCTTAAGCATTAACTTATAATTAATAAAAAAAAAAGCTTTATTTGTAGACACCCAAAAACAAGTAAGTATACAAGTCGATCAATTTATAGTTTTATACCAGTATGTATAGTTCATACATACCGGATGTCGTAAGAATTTTTCTGTAACCAAAACTACATTAATAGAAACCGCGGCTGTACTCCATCTAGAACAGGCAGTAGCTGTTATACGCTTATTAAAATATACTAAATTACATCTGATAAAATTTCCATTAGCCCGATCATAATCTTAATTAACTCCGTTTTATTACTCTGCACCCATTACCAGCGCTGACCCAGCTCCGAAGCTCGAGAGTTGTCTTAATAAAGCTCATGACAGAAATGTGAACTAGTTATCCGACCGCGACGTTTCGTTTGTAGTCTTAAAGGTAATAAGTCATAAAAGAGTACTTGGGACAAATGTTCTCCCAAGTACTCTTTTATGACTTATGGTATAGGATGGTATAGGACCCCGTTGCCTAGTTGGTAGCGACCCTGCCTGCGAAGCGAGAAGTTCTGGGTTCGATTCCAGTCGGAGCATAAAATTATGTGTTAAATATTTGTTTCCTGGTCGCAGATGTTGGTAATGTCTTATTTGTGTTGTCAATTTGTCATGACTTTCGCGACACTGGGAATCCTAGCGAGGAGGTATTAGTGTATGTTCGTTTATTGGTAGATAAGATTCAAACTGTTCCATTTTTCTCGATGAGTTTTAGAGTAGAAGTATTAAAGATTAGAATATAACATACGGGCGTAGACTTCTATTTTTTTTTAAATAATTATAAGTTAAAGCTTGACCACAATCCCACCTGATGGTAAGTAGAGAGGTGGTCTTGGGTAGTAGAGCGCACTAACTTTGTTAGTTGAGTTATAGAATTTTTGTGTTTGCCTGAAATCTCTCAATATACAATTAAAAAAAAATCTTGTACCAGCGCGTACTTAACGCGAGTTCCATTTTCGACTCCTGGATGTGGAAGAATGATGTGTCTCTGTCGGCACGGACAACACAAATAAGAAATCACAGCACCTAAGAACCGGGAAAAAAGATTTATCTGTCACATAAATATCTACCCTGGCCGGTAATTGAATCCGGGAGCGGGATTACTCTCTTCGCAGGCACCAAGTGGTCGTCACGAAATATCCATTAAAGCGTGTAGAAATCTGCTTCAAAACGTTTTGTGAAACACTCCTGGATGTATAAGGAGATCGCCCGCTCAAATTGTGTTTTTAATTTGGTGAACTCGTAGACATAAATTTAATAGTGGGTCTTGCATTCATCATAAGGCCTCAGCTCACTAATGGCCCACTACAGGGCACGGGGTCTCCTCATATATGGCCATGCCAAAAGTCGGAATTTTTTTGTCGCCTCCTTCAGGCCTTCCTCCAACCTTGCAAGACCGATGGCGGCTTTGCGCGCCCTCCTCACGGAAACTCTCATAAAATTTTGCAATCAGTGGTCACTCAGGAACGTCGCATGCCATGGGACTATGAGCGCTTTAATTCATCATATAATATTATTATAAACCTATTTTAGTGTTTTTCCTAGTCGACGTTGTGTTTTGATGTAATATAGTGTTACTTGTTTAGATTGAGTTCCAGTAAATGCCGTTAGAGTGGCAAATGTAACAGTTTGTAAACTCATTTGCCGAGTAGTTTCCAATCCAGTAACATAAATAGTACGTAATGGGTATTTTAGTTTCGGGTTTCGGACGTGGCTGTTTATTTCTGTGCTTCAGAGTTTAAGGACAAACGCAGTATCGCTATCGTGTTAATATTATATAACAGCCATAGTTATGTGCTTGTTGTTATATTTGTGTAAAACAAACTTGGTATTTAGTTATGTACAACCATCATGGTCGTTTTTAATTGTGAATGTAAACAGCAAAGTTTTTAGATCAACCACCGCCCCTTAAATCGTCTCAACGCTCTCGAAATTTTTGTTGATTAATTGTGACAGTCAGCCTTTATTTTTCTATTTTCATCCTTGACCGGAAACGCATCGGTGATCCCTTTAGTGTATCTGATGTTCTGACAACAATATCATCTGATGGTAAGTGGCGATGAAGTCCAAGATATTGGGCGCACCTATTCACTGTCCTCTTGATAATTGACACCTATTACTATTTCCTTATACATAATAGTAATCCAATTTCTAAGACGATTTCACTGTCATTAATTGTGGTAATTTCTGGGTCTGTCCTATTATAAAAACATCAGGTTCGCGTGCTGTCCCAAAACCAACCAGCCCATTTTGCGTGCAACGGGAGCTCTTAGGGATAATTCCGCATATCATTACCCTGATTCCCAACGGGGCCGGGACACTAAATTCCCAGGGAAACACGTTGAAATACCTCATTGTGTCCGGGGAATTCGGAGTCGCTTAAGTTAAGCAGTCGGCTCACAATGAGTGGATTACGTACTGATCCTCAGACACTAATGGGGATTGGGAATTTTCAATGTTTTACTGTTGTTGCAGTACCTGGAAGACCTAGCTTTGCACGGTATTTTTTTTTAACAACGCCAACAATAGTTAACAAGGCTATCTACTGAAGTAGCTTTAGAGTTGCTGTGTCGCCAACTCTCCAATAGATGTCATGAAGAATCATAATTTTCAGTTTATGTTTAAACACGGATAAAACAACATTTTCTAAAAATGAAACCTAGCTAGATCGTTTTATCGCCCCCGAAACTCCAGCTTACTAAATTTCATTAATTTTGCATACATTTGTATCTACTATCTACTGCCCGACTTCGTGTTAGTAAGATATCAGCAAAATATTTTTAAAAATAAACTACGGGCATCTAAAATGAACAGTCTTGCTTTTTTTGGTTACTACGCGAAACCCTTAGGATTTAGTTACTACTTACCTATTTTGTGTGTATTATACTACACGAGCTGTGTCGCGACTTCGTCCGCGTGGAATTTAACAAAAAAAATCTAAAATAAAAGTAGCCT
Organism: Ochlodes sylvanus; assembly: GCA_905404295.2. Lineage (NCBI taxonomy): Eukaryota > Metazoa > Arthropoda > Insecta > Lepidoptera > Hesperiidae > Ochlodes > Ochlodes sylvanus. The sequence continues at coordinate 4,381,653 of FR990146.1, forward strand.
AAGTTACTCCTTATGACATCAGCAATTTGCCAGTGGAAGTCCCGCCAAAATCGGTCCAGCCGTTCCAGAGATTATCTCAAACAAACAGACGGACAGACAGACAAAAATTCTAAAAAATGTTATTTTGGTATATGCACCGTGTATCCACATGCACTTAGTTAAAAGGGGTTATTTTAACTAAGTGTTATTTTAATATTACAAACAGACACTCCAATTTTTAACGTGTATTTATTTAATTTAATATGAGCTTTATAACATGAAACCTGTTAAACCTAGATGGCTCAATTCTCGTAACAGGGAATATTTTCTTGGCCTAAGTAAGATGTGAGTTATGCTAAAAGCTTGGTAGATACTTACAGTGTACATAGCTGAAATTGCAAGGACATACAATATTGTACCGGCTCACGTTCTTGTAGCAAAACAGTCTCATTTCGTTGGTGGGTGATAAATTCCAAGGGCGATGTTTGTACCACGTTCCAGCCCGCATGGTAATGTTTGTGTTAACCTTGACGGCTTATGTACCCATTATATTAGCAATACCGGCTTGGTAGTATGTCTTTGCGTGCCCACTTTTTCAGCAACCCTTTCTATGCTATTTCTTCTAGAAGGCAACACGTCAGCCTTTTGGTTTTCCTAACGTCAAAAGGTCAGCCATTTACCATCAGGTCGGGGCCCACTCGTTCGTGGGGTATTCACACAAATTAAATCGATCCCAGGTGTTTAGCTTAGAAGACCTAATTCCTCAATAGCTTTCCTCAAATACCTTTCAATGCATAACACAAGGTTGCTTAACAGAAATATCTTGTGTTAAGTAGTCCTCTAACAGGTGAATCGTAAAATAGTCCCAAGTCCAACCAAGAAGTACTAGTTCATCCATTAGTCGATATTGTAAACAGAAGATTACTTCTTAAATGCCCAAATGTGACAAGTGTTCATGATATCGCATAGCAACTACCTGTCTTTTCTCTCAGGAGTCGAGAGATGTTGGTCTCTAAACTCATATCCACTAAATAGTGGAAAAGGTAATGACAAATTTTTGTTAGCGGTCACCAAGGTATCCTTCAAGGGCGACGGCAATGTTTTATGACATTATGACACGATAACTAGAGCAATGGGACGTCTTGCTTCGTATATTCCGAGTATATAAAATAGATTGAGAGCTACTGGCAATTTTTGGGTAGGTATTTGAGGCAAGCTGAAAACTTGTCTCATAGCTCTCCTACTAAACCCCAACTCGGAGCTGCAGACCTGGCTGCTGAGTAGCGGGGCATTATGGACCCCTACAATTTTAAAAATGTTATTTTTTTATTCCAAAAAAAATGTTTGAGGCAATATGCAATTTTTATAATGTTGTAGTTTAATGTTTAAAGAATAGAAAAAAAAATAAGCCAGACGATTTAGTCGGGGCTTTGACTTTGCCAGGCGCGTGCAAAAATTAAAAAAATAAGGTTTAAAAAAAGTGTTTGAGGCAACTTGAAATTTTAATAGGGTGTAATTTATAGCTAAAAAATAAGATTCTCAAAAAGACAGATCATTTCGGTGGGGCTTTCTACCCGCCAGGTGATCTAACAAATCAGGGTAAAAAACGGTTTATCTCGATTTCTGGCAAAACTACAAGTCCGATGGAAAAAAGTTTAACGACAAAGTTGTAGGTAATAAAAAGATCTAAAATCTTTGTCTTGACACTTTTTTCAGATAACCTCAAAATTTATTTGAAAAATTAAAAAAACCAAATTTTTGGTTTTTTATTTTTATCTCTTCCAAAAAAATTTTTTTTTTCACTAAATTTGGTGAAAACCTACCTATTTCTGTCTCAAACACACTGTAATTTTTTTGATTCAAAATATTTATTTTTGCACCTTATATTGACTTAAATTCTCGCGTCAAAATTTCTTTTTTTAAAGTCGGTGGGCTTTTTATAGTTGACATTCTGACTTTCTGATGGTGTAAAAAAATATACATTACTATGGTACATTTTCTCAGAAATATGCAAAATGTGCCTGATTTAGTCGCAGTAAAGGCGCATTTTCTGAGAAAATTTACCATAGTAATATATATATCGGAGATGGTAAATCGATGGTACGAATTAATCTGTGATACTCGTTAATCGATGGTATTGTTTATCAATGGATCGGGAGATCACGTTATCTGTCAAAATGGAGTTCATTATGATGTCGTCCCGCGTAATAGGAATTCTCGGGAGAAGTTATAAAGGTAATCTTAAACGTAGCATTCGGTCTCAGCGACCACGACCCGCAACCCCGCGGCTCCACGCGTCTCATCCACTGAATAGGCAGTGCCGTGTTACTGATGTGCCATTTCTTCTTGGTTTGATGTCTTTATTTATTAATCTGTTCACAAAATCAAACTGTTTATGATTTACCTACAATATTTTCTGAACTTTCCTTCTGTATTTATAATTAAAATGTGGTTTTATGAGTATTTAAAAGCAACCCTCAACTTCTCGTGATATGAAAATTGAGTCAATCTTCTTCCTTTTTCCAGAGGCATAGATAATAACATCATCATCTTCATCCACCGATAGCTGATGGATAACTTTTACTTTGCTGCGACTAAACTGTCCGACATATCGTACTGCAATAGAACGACAACGAACACGACAACAACGAAAGCTAGGGGTCGCCCCGCGACAGGCGACCATGGTCGCGTAGTTGAATGGAGATGGACGCAGTCGCGCGTCGCGGTCGCTAAGAACCGAATGCTACCTTAAGGCGAGTAATGTCTCAAAGTGGATAAAGTTTTAATAAAACGTGCTATCACATAACTTGTGAATAAAGCGAATGGTTTGCTCGATAAATCGATAATATTGCGTATCGCTGAGTAAATTAAACAAGTCGAAATCGGAGATCCTCGTAAATAACTAAATAAACAAAGTAAAAGAGCGTTAAAACGGAGCCAGACAGTGATCAGTGAATAAATGAGTTACTTATGTGTTGGTCCGGACTCTTGTCTTTTATTTGAAATCCTAATCTGAAGTCCTGACATGAAACAATCCCACAATGGATGTTTGATGAAGAATACCTACTTTACTTGCATGAAAATACATGTTACACAGAGTAGAATCGATTGAAAACCCATACAAACACCCTGCCTACCTGATGCCGACATAATATATTTTTTAACACCATCGGAAAGTTCATTTCGACGAACAAAAATCCCACCGACTTAAAAAAAATGAAATTTTGATTGAATTGAAGACTTTTAGATTGAAAATTAGGGTGCTTTTCGATACTAAGTCAATATAAGGTGCAAAAATAAATATTTAAATCAAAAAAATTACATTGTCTTTGAGACAAAAATAGGTAGGTTTTCACCAAATTTAGTGAAAAAAAATTTTTTTTTGGAAGAGATAAAAATAAAAACCCAAAAATTTGGTTTTTTAATTTTTCAAATAAATTTTGAGGTTATCTGAAAAAAGTGTTAAGACAAAGATTATAGATCTTTTTATTACCTACAACTTTGTCATTAAACTTTTTTCCATCGGACTTGTAGTTTTGCCAGAAATCGAGATAAACCGTTTTTTACCCTGATTTGTTAGATCACCTGGCGGGTAGAAAGCCCCACCGAAATGATCTGTCTTTTTGAGAATCTTATTTTTTAGCTATAAATTACACCCGATTAAAATTTCAAGTTGCCTCAAAAACTTTTTTTAAACCTTATTTTTTTAATTTTTGCACGCGCCTGGCAATGTCAAAGCCCTGACTAAATCGTCTGGCTTATTTTTTTTTCTATTCTTTAAACATTAAACTACAACATTATAAAAATTTCATATTGCCTCAAACATTTTTTTTGGAATAAAAAAATAACATTTTTAAAATTGTAGGGGTCCATATTGCCCCGCTACTCAGCAGCCAGGTCTGCAGCTCCGAGTTGCGGTTTAGTAGGAGAGCTATCAGACAAGTTTTCAGCTTGCCTCAAATACCTACCCAAAAATTGCCAGTAGCTCTTGGACCAAAAGGGTTTGCGTAGGTAACTCACGTTCCTGTCGTTTCTCTAATACACCTAAATGGATTCGGGACTGTTCCCGTTTCCCGCTTCCCGGTTCCGAGTTCCCCTGTAGTGGAAGATTCTTTCCGGCCGAACACTTAAGATTTCCCCAGAGTTAACAATATTTTCACCCAGCGGATACTTGCTATAACTTCCCCGAAAGGTTCTCACGATTATTTGTATGCGGCATGGCGTGAAAGCTTTCAGACCTTTCAGTGACGCAGTTTTAGTTTGCTCGGCGATATGTAACTTTACGCGAATGGAATTAGGAATTAAGATTTTTCATTTCAACACATTTGTATTGCTTTATTAATTTGTTTAAATGGAAGTATTCAGTGTAACTTTTATCTTACTTGTTACTCTACCTTACTTGTTACTAGTGTCTACTGTAGCGTTAACAAAAGTATTAAGTAGTCGATTAGTTTATTATTTGTAATTTTGAATTACGTAATTTCAACCAAATTTTTTTACCAAAACTCGGGTATCTCATCAATTGAGGATGCATTGAGTACAGTCTTGCAGTAGGTATGTACACTGCCATGCTGATGTAACTGTAATGATGGTACGCCGGAGTTGACAAACTTGTTGTCGAAAGATCGAAAGAGAAAAATCGAATGTACCCAAGCTGGGACTCGAACATTTGACTCTTCGCTCAGCAATGAGGGTCACTACCAACTGACCTACACATTCCCAATATAATAGTGAATTGTAAATAACAAAATCTTTGATTAATACTTATATAATCATTTAATTTTACAATCGGTTACAGAGTATCATTTGAAGTTTTGAATTAATTTACTGAATAAAAATTAATAATTTACATCGAGATTGGTAAGCATATAATGTCACAGAATTTATGAAATAATTACATTAGTTACATGTCCAATTACTTTCCAGTTTAATTATCTAACATTTATGCCTATTTCTACCTAACCTTGGCTCTGTGCCAGGAAATAAAATGTTATTTATATACTTTTTATTACAAAACCATATAATTCTGGAGTATACCTAATCTAGTCTTACGTAATAGGAATGAAAATATTGATAACTACTATCATGTATGTATATTTAGTAATTACATTTATATTTCTTATAAACATAAAGAATTACAAATAAATGAAGATACATTTAGCGTTATACATCTACTTAAATTAAATTTTGCTCTCACAAATTATAAGCGATTGTTGCCTACAATTTCGAAGCAATTTTAAATACAAAATATCACAACACACAGAAATATCACAAATTACATTCTAAGCATTAACTTCATGATATAGTCATGTCTAGATAATAAAACTTATCACAATAAATCGTAAATTGATGTTATGTAAGCAGATTTCATTATAATTAACGTTGTGTTCACAAAATTGTTTCAACACTGCTACGTACCTACTGGTATATAAATGTAAGTTTGTAGGAGAAAAACTGAACACATTAATATCTGTTTGTTTATATGTTTATAGTTCTAATTGAAACAAAATATTCTTATATTTGAACATTTCTGCATTCAATGTTTAATATAACATATTCCCAATATTAACATAATATTGCCAATATTTTGACTATCAGCGATTTACAAATTTGTTTTCAATTTAACTTAAACTGTAAATCACACATGGCCTCATGATTTCTTACATATAGAAATGCATTGAATTGAGCAACTAATCCCATTAAGTGTTCTCGGTTTGAATCTTTAACTCTTGGAAGTAAAAATGTTCAGTAATTTAGACTTGATATTCAATAAAGTCGTAAAGGACCTCTTCACCTTTTTCTTCGGTGTCCTTTCCGGCCTCAAAAATGGCTCTGAGTGCCACTTCTGCAGACTGGGTTGGCACGTATCCTCCTTTTCCTTTGGCATTTGGTACTTATATTCCTTGATGACCTTTTCTTCTGCCGGATCGTATCTGTACAGGACGGAATACGTACGTTTTACCTTCTTCGGTACTCTTGCGACGTTAGCAGTCCTATCGCTCTTGCATCTCTTGACCTTATTTCTTCCATAATAGTCTTCGTAGTTATCAGCATCGACGTATATGATGCGTTTTCCTAAGGCTAGCTCCCTTTCCTTTTTTATGCTCTTCCAGGAAGCTATTACAGACTCGCGACGGAACGTCTTGTTGGGATTGTGCCGGCTAATGCAGTAAGTTGAGTCTTCCTGAATGTTGGTCGTGTCTTTCAGAGGGGACCCTCTCGGACTCGGGCTGTAGTCTATTTCATAGTCATCACGGGAGATCTGGAACAAAAAGAAACAGACGTTAAGGACTGCACGGAAACAAATCATTTAACTATGTAAATATCTTAATCCCTATCAATCGTTACAGCTGTCTCATAAACAACGTCAGGTAAAAGATCTTAAGGATCGGTGTAAGTGCCAATACCATAAATTTACGACGTGATGTTGAGGACGCGAAACTGCGCAGTTGCAGGGTCGTGTGCTGTCCCTTTCTGTTATTTTAGTTTATGTAACCTATCTCTGTCTATGCCGTCATTTGAGCCCTTCGCGATGCCCACATGTACGATAACACCTGTCGAGTCGGCTACATGACCGACGAGCTGGAAATGTTGCCAGTACTCTTAAGTCGATATTTAATGACATCACAGTGAATGTCGAAGGTAACGTCGACGAAGATTATGAACATAATAACATTATTTTATCACTGAACTCGATACGTTTTATTTAAAATAGAACGAGCGATCAAGAATAGCGATTAGATGGGTCTACAGTTCGCTAAAGCAAAGTTAAATTATGTAGTCGTCCTTGGCAAATCTGTCGTTTGTATGTTTACAGAGCTTTCGAAGCACTAAGAGCTTTCGCGTTACCGCCCGTCTCGGTTGGACTATTTCGTAAGTTGAGTGGTTAACATAATTGTCTCAGCTTAAATTACTTCGCGTTACATCTGCGATTGTGCTGTCTTAATCGTTATTTTTTCTGGGATTTGTTTACGGCCAGCCGGTGGAATTTAAGAATGGGTCACGTAAAAATAGACGGTGTATTATTGGAAATTCGTTTGAAAATTGTGCTGTTTGAAACGCGAGAATGTTGTGGTTAAAAGGAAGTGCATAAATACAAATTGGCATTACACTTTGTTATTTTAATTCTACAGAAAAATAAGTAAATTAAATAATATGTGTATTTAAATCTTGTTGGAATAGGTAAACACGCTTAACCTGATTTCGGAAATTGATACGCGTTGTAGATACAGAATATTTCAACGTCGTCAAGGCTCGTCGCGGCATATCTGATACTATGTTTTGACAGATTGCGCTTTGTAACATTTTATTTAATGGTTTCGCGCAAAAGAACAGTGTACTGTCGCGAAACCAGGTCGCCACTGAAAATGGGTCACATCGAAATAGTCTTTCTAATGAAAGGTGTTATTTAACACGGTCTAATTAAAAGTCTGAAATGTGTTTCGCATTGCGCAATGAAACTGAATATATTTTTTTAATGTGTTTTTTTTGGTTACAGGTAATTTGCTGTACAAGTAACTCGTAATGGGTGAGTAGCATATCGCTCTACGCAGTCGCATCGTTGCGACCTACTTCAAACACTTGGTATTCCCGAATACTTCAAATGTTGAAACCCCGCGTGAAAACACATTATGTTGTATTTCTGTCTGTCGTTCTATTTGCATGTAACGTAACAGTTGAAGGTGATAACGCTGAACAGTGCAGTTAAAACTGTCGCGGGTTATTTTGGACAATACTTGAGAACGTTCAATGCGATATCTAATAATAACTGGGCGGTCTATTGCGGGATATGCAGTCGCGTCATTATGCACGTTGCTATTTGTGAGTATATAATAATAATTCTTGATCGTATTATACGTGGGCGTTAATGTAAGGGCGAATAGAAATTTGTATTTTTTTTGTTAAAGTCAAACAGGAATGGTGTTTCTGAACACTTATTTAGCGTCTAATATTTTGCATTTATTTATTATAATTTATCTTTCGAAACTCGGAAGTTATTTTGCTTCCCCGCCTCATAAGAATGTAAGTTGTTTAATAAGTTGTTGCGTAAAAAACATATTGCGTTATTTTTATTTACGCAAATATTCACAGTCTAGAGCGATAACAGATAAAATAAATGTTTACGCTTACTTGATACATGATTCATGAATGGATAGAGAGCACTTTTAAAATTGATATTCAATACGGAATCCGAAGGTCGGTGGACGTCGCAAAAAAGTCCCTCTCCGTTTACATATTGAAGTTGTTTTCGGTGCTTGGGTGCGAAAAACCTACTTTCGGATACCGTTAGCTCACATGTGAGTACCCGAGCGGAGAAATAACATTGGCCGCTCATTTTTTTGTCAATTTACAGCTATATTCGTGCGGGTCGTGTAATTTAGTTACTTTCCGTTGAATCTAAGCTAGACTTCCAAATTCCATTTGTCGTTTTCGCCAGTTTTTTCGCCGGCAGTCGTTAACGGTCGGCGGATAGATAAATGTATGTAAACATACATTCATCTTTATAGAGTTTTAATTATAAGTTACGATTTAGCTCCAGATAATTTAGCTTTAGATGTTGGTTGAAAATAAAAGAATTGGGGTTTACTACAAGCAGTAAAAGGGCGTAACGTGATACATTACCCGTCTGGGGGCGCAATATGCACTAAAATGTTACAATTACCTATTAACATCTATAGACTAACAGGTCAAGGGATTCTCCTCGTTATTAAGGAAGTGAAGAAGATTAGCGATCTGTACAACAAAATTTCTCTATAACGTGCTGCTAGTGTTCAAATAATCACGCTTACCTAACTCGGTAAATAATTTCCCATTGACACAAGCTGCCGGACTATGGGCGTGTTTATAATCAAAGTATGAGCGCTTCGTAAGTGAAAAGTAGAGGTTATTACCTCGTAAAATGGTCAAAACATCTTATGATTTGTATGCATCAACCCGGGAATGTTTGATCTTTTTAAAACGTTTTAGACGATCCGATTGGATTTCATTACCAATATTCAATCGCTATAACACTTACGACTATATTCGCGCGTCCAAGTACATATGGAAGTTATTATTGGAATGTTGTTACATCACGGTGAAGGTTAATAACCGATTCGTAGTTAGTGTGACAAATTAAAATAGAAATGACGTTTGGTGAGTATACAGCTTTACCGTACTGACTAAGTTTTGGTTGCCCACGCGCATTTTTCTTAGCCATTAGTTTGTTAGGTGACTAATGTTTTTTTTATAAGATCGCATTGCGACATTGTAATTTTTATGTCTGACAAAGTACGAACCAAAGGCTATAATGGGGTCGATGGACTTTGTTCGATCATTGTCATTTAATTAGTTGAATCGGATTCAGATTCATGTTAATAACATACTGTTAGATATGAATTTATAAATCCTTTTACCGTTGCACTAACACCCACAAATCATGAGTTATGAATAGTTTTACACAGATAAATTCCGTGGTAACAAATTTGAAACGATTTATTGAGAAATGACATTAATTGCGAATCGATCCGACATAGATTTGAATAAATATTATGTGAAGTTTCATTTATCGGTATGTAAAACCGGCCAGAATCCAGATATAACCGAAATCAATATAAGGCGGTCGAGAGATGATATAGTGCATCATTACGATATCGGTCTTTAAGACCGGTATCGATATGTACTCGTACAGTGACATTCGCCACTATCAGAATCAGGGACCGACTTTCGAAATTTAAACCGGAATGACACGACGTGACAGCGATTAGAGGGCGTTACGACACAAGTTAAAAGTCAACTGTATACAATTTTATATATTATGGCTTCATCAGTGGCCTTACGGACCTTAGTGTTATGTGCGCGATTCAAGGGTCTATTTACGATGGATGTTATAGGGTCATCACGTCGAAAACACTTATTACGATAAAACGCTTCCGACAAAGTTTCATGACTAGTTTTTCTAGGACATATGAAGTAATAAATGAAGCTGTAACTTAATTTTACATTAAGGCCTGATTCCTTTGTTCAGCATTCAAAAGAGATCTAGATAGAGAGATAATAACTTTGATTACAAAGTTTCATGGTAATATTATGATATCCAATATGTTTGGATTGGATAGCTACAATAGTATGTATTTTGACACGGTTAGAAGTCATTCCAAACAGATTGGAGCTAATATGCGCTTAACCTAAGTACCGACGCGTTTACTTAGTGAAAGTTTACAAAATCTGTCGAACCGGTCTGCGAAATCGTACGCCAAATCTGACAGCTGAAGCGTACAACATTTATTTTGTGTATCAACAATTGCAAATATAACTTTCTAAAGATTTTATACAGTGGATCTAACGCTGATGTCCGCCATTAATGTCGATATTCAAACAGCGTTCGTCTTCTATAGTGTTAAACAGAATAAAGTAAGAGAAGATAATTTAATACTTTCTTTTGTCAGATCCAATTTGGGAAATATTATTATAAGTGTGTTTTTACTTGCAGTAATTCAAATTCTAATCATCTTTGCTCGATACTTTAAAAACTCTACCATTATTATTCGTCTTTCATTTCCGATATCTGATCCAACATCGGAAGGATTGTGACTAACGTTTTATTTCGGTAATCTCAATTAAAAGAAAAGCGTTTCTTTATTTCAATCAATTTAACTTTCGAACTTAAATAATTCGATGTTTAAAAAGTATTCAATTTACTTTATTTTTCTTTTGTATATTGTTCCAATTTTAAAAGTTAACAACGAAAGTCGGGGGCTTCGTTGAACGCCACAGACAAAGACAGGCTTAATTAATTCTTCCGGAACGTCTCAGTTCCGTTTCGCTGCTTCGCGGCCATTAGGGTGAAGCGAGCGAGTTATAACGATAAAAATATATTTAAGCTCATATAGATAGGATTTTGTTCGACAGGTGAACTGGGTTAAACCCTTCTAAAGCATTGTAGGGCTGCAATTATGGTATTTATCTACTTCGCAACGTTGAAAAGATTGGATGAAAAAATTACAGGGAAACGTTTTATGTATTTGGAAATTGATGGTTTGTGTGTGGATCTGCTAACTAACATTAAAACAGTAAAGCTGTCAGGTAGAGCTCGAATTTAACATCAATAGATTCGTGCGCGGGTATCACAGATTCAATCGGTATTAAAAATATGAGACGATGTAATCAGTCACGAGGAATCGGTTTTCGACTTTGATTAATATATTCAGAGATTGGATCGGATAGTTCCGATCGGTTAGCCGTGAAACCGGCCGCGGCAATGTCAAGAGCTTCACAAAAAGAACGTAATACCACGTAGACAGAGAAGGATATAGACAACTGGAGAACGTGAGAGATGGTGACAATGAGATGGTACAGTAAAATTGTATGTAGCACAAGAAATTTCGACGGTCAGCTGTCAAATTTGCTTGTAAGCGACTTTGCTTTCCTTGAAAAAACCGGCACGCAAACTGAGACAAATATCGTTCATTCTATCTCGTGTTTTTTCGTGTCATTGACGTAAGTTGGTCCTTTTCTAGTGTGAGTGCGATAGATGGCATCCATAGGTCTAAACTCTTCTCTGTCTATGTTATGCCATACAGATACAGCGCACACGCACGAACCCGGTTCAATGGCATCGCTAGTGGAGAAGTCAGTTGCCTTTTAAGCGCATTAAGCTATGTTTTGCGTAACCCGCCTCGTACTGTTATCCAAACTTGGGATCAATGTTTACTATCGGGCCGCGTGTTACAAACGACTGCACCGAGATGTTTGATAATACATAGTTTGTAATTTGATGTACCTATTGTGAAAAAGCTTATAAATCGCTCGATGGTAACTGGCGACTTGATAGGAGTAAAACCAAAGAATTATGAGAGAGAACTGTTTCTACACTTTCGGTTTAATGTATTAACGACTCGGGAAGACCTCAAAAGGAATCGTATAGCACAAGTTGCAATAATTAACATTGAATACTTACAACACTTTCCCAGCTCCCGCCCAGAGTAGACTTGTCCAACATGTTGACAGATTCACAGTTCCACACGTTAAAATCAAAAGTTAACACAGCGAGTTCACGGTTTGGTATGACGCCAATTACGATATCGCGATGGCTACACAACAATGTGTTATGGTGTAAACGCGTTAGATCACGTTGTCACGGGGTAGTAGTCGGGATTTGGCACGCTGTTCACAGCTCGGGCTTTCCTGAACGACTGAAGCTTGCAGTGAAACCGAAGCATATTTATAGGACGGGAGAGGGCGGGTTTCAGGAAGACGCTGCGTTGCTGTCTTCCACTTAACACGTAGTCACGACTTAGTATTTTAAGGTACATGTAATATAGTTCGGGGAAGCCCGTCTAAATGCGTCTAATGGGAGGAGGAGCGGTCCAGCTACGACTGACATTTTGTCCCGTTTTTGGTACGTTTCGTTCTCGTATCGGTTTCAAACTTATCTGGGGTATCGACCAGGCGAATGGTGTCAAGTTGAGTCACGAGTTTCAGCGTAATATGTGTCGCGGATTATCTGTCTGTTAAATTACATAGCGTCATTAACAATTCCAAAATTAAAGCATTTTTGTGTGGGCTTGGCCCAATTGCGATTCTAGATAACATGTAATTGAATATTGATTTCTAAATAATTTTGTTTAAATTCTTGTGCAATAAGTTTCGATATGACTATAAGTTCGACGATCTGAATGGCAAAGATTATACAAATTAATTACTACTACTACTGAAGGCTGTGTAGCGGAATGCCTGGATAGCCTTATTTGTAGCCTTTCTCATGAATGTGGTTTTATTTCAAATCCGCCTGGCAGCTCTAGAGTTTAGCTCTTTCAAATAAAACAATAAAACTCTTTAGCTTTATTAAATTTGCACAGATTAAAGAGATTCGCAGTTGCAGGTAGCTAATTACAAGAAGAAGCTTTCGTGCGATCGCCAGTAGAAAGTGAAATTGAGCTTGATTTTAGATAAAGCATAAATCATAATTCAGTAACCGATCAATTTCCTGACTTGTCTATATTTGCCGGTGCCATTTCGGTTTTACAACCAGATTGAGGTTCTGCATCCCAATGCAGTTCAGTTATACGCGGGTGCACTCGAGTTCAGGCCATATTGACGTCATTGGTTCCAATTGCTTTCGTTTATGCTGTGTACAAATGTAATGCCCATGGCGAGTACTTCATCTCAGTTTGTTGTCTGATGCCTAGTTCCTTTATTCGAAAAACGACTCGTTTTGCTTACGGATAGTAGAACTACGTACTAGGCGTCATGAAATAGTGATCCTATAAGAAACGATTATAAGGCAACTACTTTAACGACTCGTTACTGGTATAACTCGAAAACGATCCGTTTAACGATTGGTTAGATATAGGATCCGGGCATGAAACATGTTGTCGAGTGCATTAAATTATTTTTTTACACCAAGAGTCTTACCTAAACTAGGAAGTTACCTCAATTATGCGTACGTACTCGTAGTGATGACGCGAAGATGATGCGTTCGTTCCAGGTGATACAATGCAGATCCTTTGCGTCACCGGGAACAAAGACGAATCCGTTGAAAGGTTTCATTTGCAAGTGCCGATCCAATTGTTCTTTGTCAGCTCTGGAAACAATTGCTTCAAGAATGCGTCCGTATTGTATCGGTTACAATCGTCACTGAAAATTTAAAGATATGACAATTACATGTTATATTTTAATTTTTTTATTTTATAGACCCGTGGCGTTATGATTACCATGACTTTATGCAATTCTCTTTATGCGTTTCTCAGTGGAAATTTGAACGATGAGTTTTTATTTCAGTTCTCGGTCTGGGTGTGTGTAGTTGTTTTGTTGTAGTAGTTGTGAGTAGTTGGTTGTCCATGCCACCCACGACACATACCAACATCCCAGTATTGGATTATGAGTATGTATCGTTCTTTGGTATATTGTCACGGGTTATGTAATGTGAGTTGATTGGCAATATACTGCTTTCTGAAAATATATCTAACTTATTTTTAGTAACATTACAACGAAAGAAACAAAAACATTATTCGGTTACAATAACACGGAAAGTACTACAAATAAGTTAGTGCATAAATGTTACGATATGCAGTTGCAATCTGTGTACACTTTCAAACGGTTGCTTTAAATTAGTATGTCTAAGTTATCAAATTCTTAGTAGGCTACGTATAGTCAAAGCTCTTCATATGCTTTTATACTCCCCAATAGTTGGTAGTGACCCTGCCTGCGAAGCGAGGAGTCCCGGGTTCGATTCACGGCCGGTGCAGATATGTATGTGATAAATAAATTGGTATTTTCGGGTCATGGGTGTTAGTGTTAGTGACGTGTTATTTGTGTTGCCCATTCCACCCGCAATACATGGAATCCTAGTGCGAGGGTATGAGTGTGCAAGTGTTTATTTATTTAGTTATTTTTTATACATGACGTAAACCCTATTTCCATTACATGAATAAGTCTTCATGTAATTAAGACGTATTATTACGTATTGAATTAAATTTGGCAAGAGAACAGTCTGATCCAGACGGGCAATTAGTGACGAACGTAATAAAATCATTTATAAATTAATCGATCAATCATCTTACGAGTAGGTAAAGATTTAATAAAACAAATGTAATTCTTATAAGTATACCTTCTCCGCTATTAAGACCTGGATCGTACTCGACCACACTTCTCCATTGGTGACGGTTAATGTTTACTATGTAACTAGACTATTACTTGTTCAATGTAAATAAAATTGCGTATTGCATTAAATTTGGCATCAAAGTAGCTTAATTCAAATGGTTAATTAGCGAAAGACCTCTATAAAGACCTGGACTGTACCCGACCGCACTATTCCATTGGTGACGGTTAATGGTTACTAGGTCAGTGGACTTTTATTTGTTGGAATTGTCAATGTGCCAAAGACGTTTACACCTGGGAGCTGTGGTACATCTCATACATCATCGTCAACCTATTACTGTCTAATTAAACTTGTCAGCGTTTCTTCAAACTCCTCCAAGTTTTGAACAACTTCCGAAACTCTGCTAATGTGTGATTAATTTCGAAAATTGGATTTGTCAATATCACGTCTCTTTAACTGACTCTATTTCGGTTGATTTTAGGGGAGTTATAGGAGCTGTTTATGAAAGTCAAGTATCCTACGACATCCGTAAGGACCTTCGGTTTAGTCGAGATAGGTCCATCCATCGATATCCAAAGATCTAACAACCAGTCCCTTTTGCCGCGTCCATAATTCTGCAGAATACTTCATGTCCAGAGGAGATTACATTCAACTCAAGAATAGATGCCCTTACGCATAATGTTTGTGTTTATTTACATAATTAGAAATAAAATTTGTAGGTCTCCACGCGTGCAGGCGAAACGCTGGGAAAATATTTACGCGATCGGACCTTACCTTGTATACCCCATTAATTACCAACGCTATGAGCCACGCCGAACCACTAAATTTATCACCGAACCCCATAACTCAAACTCGTGTATTTATTTTGATTATTGTAATGTTTACGTTATACAGTTAGCACGCGTATTTTATTTATATCCATTAACAGTTCCGCCTTTTGATATGTTTAACCTCAGCGATAATTATTACTGTGGAGAGGATTCCTAACTAGACATATGTAGAACTATATAAGCAGATTGCGTTAAGCTGATAATTGGATTACAAAGTATTTTTTAGAAAGTAATTGTTTTAAACGACTTTTCAAAATGCAACAGCAGCAAATTGCAGTCGAAGTTTTAAATGATCTCTTATCGTTTTAACTTTTAAATAAATCTGTCCTATATAACTGCAATGTGGTTTTCGTCACGTCCATAATATATGGAAGACGATACAGTTATGAAACGTTAAGTTCAGTTTGCAAAGTAACCTTTAAGTTTAGTACGTGTCGTTGAAATGACTCGCTAAAAATGTAAATGTCATGAAATATTTAAAAAGCCAGACACGAGTTTAAATATTAAAAAAGTCACTAAAAGTAATACAGCTTTGTGTGAATAGAATTTTGAAAATGTAATAGTCACTCATTACAATGCTGTTCTGAAATCTCCACAGCAACCTCCTCAGCAACTTAGTCTGACGCGAAGCCTAATAAGCTAAAATTGAATCGCTTTCTCCACCGTAATCTAGACCGCGGCAAGTTTGTGCTTCACAAAGGATGTAAAAACTGGAAACCGTCTTAGTAATGGAACACAGTTGGCGAAAGAATTTTCGTTTTATCACAAATAGTTGTCGGTAAAAGTTTTATCACAACTCATACTTTCATTATTTGCTAACGTTGCGAACACGAACGACAAACACGTACCTACATACATACTACCTACTATCGTAAGAGTTTAGTATAATACTTGTAGTAAGTACCTAAGTAGTTATATGGTGGTAATCAAATCCCCACATTGGCAACGAGAAGTCGAGCCTACGAATGGTACCTAAGTGGTCACCGTCCCTCATGACATGAATAATTTCAAATGCATAGCTAATGCAATGCGTTGTCAGCCAAAGAAGAAAAATAAAAAAAAGGAAAGAAATAAAGATGGCGGTTGGCATGGCCGTACAGAAATCAGACAACATAAATAACTAACGAGTTAGTTATAATATAAAAACAGATAACACGGAATAAGTACCTACCTATCTATTTAAAATTGGCACGTGACTAACCCACGATAGAAAATCTGGTATTAATCAAAGCAATTTAAAATATTAATTATGTAACAGAGTAGTCCGATTACACGATGATATTAAACATGATGACTTGAGATGAAGTAATAACGGCTTATTTCTAAATGGTTTAAGGGGCGTATTTGAAACAAACGAATCATTTAGAAACTCCAATCGCCTTGAAACACGAAATCTGAGAACGTAAAGATTGTGTACGACGTAAAATAAAGACAGAAAATAACAAATTTAAGTAACGTGCGGAAAACTCAGGAATCGTTCGAAAGGATTCGATAAGTCGAATCGAATGAATCATCAAAATCGTGGCTTTGATCAAAGTTGTGGCAAAGCATCACGAATTCTTGTCGAATTTGCGATCCCAGTTCTTATCACCTTACGGTGAACTGTGATTTAAGAACGCAACAAATTCCGACACTATAATTAAGTAACCATAACAATAACGTGTAATAAAACAGTGGAACGAGATTATCCAGCCTCATTGTTTACAGGAAGGGTACCATGCCCTGAAATGGAACGCTAATGCATGCCAACCATAGGGTCAATAACGTAGAAGCTCTCGTTAGATATTACGCAATGGAGAAGGCAAAAGGGTCAAAATATTACTATCAAATACACCTAAAATCCGAGCTTAGGTCATATACATTACATAACTTTTTATTTCACTTCAATACATGCAGTATTTCCGAAGTTATAAAGACGAGAAGTTCAAGCCCTTTTTTGAATTTCCGCGCTTACGCTATGACGTCACGACGTGGCTCGGCCGCGAGCATGATACGGCGCAAGTATAGAAAATATGGGTCTATGCAGTTCAAAAATCTATAACTTTCTTATTTCTATAGATACAGACTTGCAATTTTGCATAGATGTAGTAGATAGTATGTGAATTATATATGTTATTTTATTATTGATAACTAAGGTTTGCTCGCGGCTTTACTTGAGTTTAAATTAACATTTCGGTCAAAAATCCCTATCAACTACGCGCGACTACTGAGAGATGACGTCATCGAGTAGTGACCGCCCGCCTGCGTTTTAAAAAAAACCAACGTCCGTAAATACGCACTTTGATCGTTAATATCTCAGCCATTTATTCAGATATGGAAAAAGTAAAAACACAGTTTTTCTTGTAATTTTTTATAGATTTATTTGACGTGTAAAAAAAAATTCGTTTGCCTGGTCCATTCCAAGACATACGAAAAGTGCCCTAGCTTCATAAATCACAACTGATTTTTCTTTACAGTTAAATAACACCAAAAGAAATGTAACACTTGTAATAATATTTTTTTTATTAATGATATAATTCTTAAGTGTGTAATGGTTGAACTGCGTGTTTACAAATGAAATCACACAATGAACGTTTTTTAATAGGCCATAAATTAATTTTTCCTCTTTGTCTCGTCGGACAGTTGGGTCGGATCCAATGGGGATTAGAATTGCGTGATTTACGTGATTTACGGGGTTTTTCAGGTTAATAGGGTTCCATATATTTTATAAGAAAAACTGTGCCCTACTCGTGTGCATTTGCGTGTTTGTAAGTTTGTCAGACAGACGGAAAGTGTTAAGATTTGGTACAAAATATAGTACTTATACATAACCTTACGAACATTGTAACTTTATGTTGTGAAGCAAATTAAATTTTGTAATTTGCCAATGGTTTGAAAATATATTTATTACTAGTAAACCATCGCTTCGCTTCGGGACATTGATATTGGCATTCAAATTCGGAAATTGATAGACGTGATTCTTTAAACTGACAACTTTTTTATTTATGAACCAATTAAAAAACCGCATCCAAATCGGTTAAGCCGTTTCTGAGATTAGCGCGTACAAAACCACAGACATGCAAACAGATAAGCAGACAAACGGACAAAAGTTCTAAAAAACCATTGTTTTGGGTTCTATTGCAATAATAAAAGCCTCCAGTAATAGTTTTATCATAAATAATTATCTTCCATGTACACAAAGAGATACAGATTGATTATATGTATAGATATATTTATTTATTTATTTATTCTTTATTGCAACAACCTTAAGCTAGGTGTACAAAGGGCGGACTTAATGCCTATTAGCATAGGAATTATTATACGAATAAATTTTTAAAAATTAATTTTATAATATGGAAACCTATTCACGGTAATCCGATTCGTACTTGACTGTGTTTCCATGTGATTGGCATTTAGCGCCCTTCGATATCACCAACACGACACCACTTGGCCGATGCACTCGTGGCACATATTCAAGGCATATGGTGTTATTAGTTTTCCGTGTTTTATATTTAATTGTAATCCTATGATGTTGTTTATCTGGCATTGTTTTTGAATTTTGGAGGTTGTTTATTTTGGTAAAATTTGATAAATGTATCCAAATGCTGCTACTCAATGTATTTTATTTCACATGAGAGAATTATCCATTTATTATACTGGCTTTTTAATAAGTCATTCAGGAATAAAAATTACACGAAGGGTTTTTACATTCTCATTCATTTATTATTTATTTACATTGTCACAACCTATAGTTATGAATGTTGGCCAGCGGGTCATGGTACCCTTCACATTGTCAGAAGAAACCCAAGCACATCATTGAGACAGCCATTTCTTTTGAAAAGAATAAAATACAAGATTAGAATCCGTTAAAAATGTTGCGTACAAACTATTCTTATTTTAATCTATATATTAATCACGTATACGAAAGCGAAAACTTTATACCCCTATTTACGAAAACTGCGCGGACGGACGAGTATGAAATTTGGCACACTTTAGTTTATACATATAGAGGAGTGCAGAATGCTAATATTTTACAAAAATAATGCATAAAAAATACATTAAATTGATAAATATAACAGTACACACACTAATGTTAGTTACTCTATGCACACTAACATGCCTTTGACACGACATGACGTTTGAAATGTTCGTACGCTCATTGTACGTGTAGTGTCAATGTTAAGAATCCGTTTGACAAAATTACGGTTGAATTTCGAGCTCAGAACGGGTAACTAGTAATTAAATTACAAAGCAATAAAATGTCGAAGAAAGTAAATGAACAGCTGTGCAGACCACTTAAATTTTACTTCGAGAATAAAATAGTATAAGCTGACGCTTACTGAAATCAAGTGCTGTATATTAATAACACTGTTTTAACTGGTGTAGTTGTGTACGTACTTAAAGGAGTTTCACTGCTCGTTTATTATAAAACGAAGAGCAATTTTATATTACCCGTGTAGTAGTGTAGATAAGACCCCGTGCATATACCACACATCGGTCTGCCGAGATTTTGTCAGAGCTATTTGTACGGAGACAACGCATTGTTATTTTTTATTTATTTAATTTAACAAAACTTACTACTAAAGGTTATTACGAACTTGATGATTATTTTAAAGATAAAAACGGTTGGACATGAGGTTGACATTCTAGCTAGTAAGTAGTAGTAAGTGCAATCTGTACTGTAATGTGAGTGGCAAAAGAAGCTTCTTGGAAGTTTCTAGCCTTCTTCTTCCAAGACTACTCACGGTAGAGATTTGTTGAGCGATGGCGTAGTTTGACTTTCGAAGTGTTCGTAAAAAACGAACTTCGAATTAACTTCATTTTATACCATTTACAAGAGAAGTGAACCCGTCCTCGCGTCGCTTTGGGAAACTTGTTCTTTACGTGTAAATACATATATTAAATATTTTCCCACTTTTGTAACCTATTTTATTGATGCTCCGCTCCCATTATGACAGCGGATGCTAAAAAAATTTTTTTTTGTCGACAATTAAGTACTCGTACGTACGTCGTGTATTCACCTAGTTTGAAGTTATTTAATTTATTTGTTTATCTACACATTGGTAAATCTCTCAACAATCTTTTATGTCAGATAAATTGTGTAATGTGAATGTGAAGCGCTCATAGCCCGGCGGCTTGCGTTGATCTCAAGTGATCGACAAAGTTAAGCAACAGCGGGCGCGGTCGGTAGTTGGATGGGTGACCGCTAGTGGCAAAAATTTCTTGAGCACTTCCGTGCTTCGGAGGGCACGTAAAGCCGTCGGTCCCGGTTGTTATCATTTGGTAGCAGTCGTTAAGCCATGTCGGATACCTTTGGGCGGCTTAAAATTTCCGACACTTGGGTTGGCCACTAACCCCTCCACCAATCCGCACTGGAGCAGCGTTGGGTTGTAGCCACATACACATACAAATACATGGGTTGTAGCCAAATTGTGTAATCTTAATATATATAATTCGAGTGTATGTCACTGAACTCCTCCTAAACGGCTTGACCGATTTGGTTGAAATTTTTTGTGTGTCTTCAGGTGGATCCGAGAATTATTTAGATTCACAATTGGACCCGGTAGGTGGCGTTGCTGTCGATATATCACCAAAACATTTTTTAACGACTGGACCGATTTGGATGAAATTTTTTGTGTGTGTTCAAGGGGATCTGGGAATGGTTTAGATTCACAATTGGACCCGATAGGTGGCGTTGCTGTCGATATATCACCAAAACATGTTTTAATTATAAAGCGGTACGAAGTACGCCGGGACAACTTGTGACATTATAATTTGATATTAAAAGTTTTTTAATAAAAGTTTTTTTTTTGGCGCATTTAAATAAAAGCTTGAAAAAAGTTTAGTGTCACCGTCGCGCATGGACACCAGTAACACTAAAGAAATCATAAAATAAAGAAAAATTTGTATTTGTTAAAAGCAACTACATAACTCTAAAATCTCTCAATATTATAAATCGCCGCTACGTACGTACCTACGTAAGATTGTTTCTATACAAATCTGTAAACACAACCGAGTGGATTTGATTTAAAAAATAACTACGCTCACTGTTATCCCGTTGAGAAATCGGATTTGGATTTGATTGATGCCACTTCAATGTATTGGTCTCTGAATGCGCATGTCTGATAAAAGGGCTCGGCTGCGTTCAATATTCTTCTTAACTCTGCGTAACTGTATTACCGACGTGGATGGATGTTCAGTGTAAAGATTTAATAGCGAGATAATTAACTTGCGTCGTAAGTTCAAGTGTCGGCTTGTACGTAGTTCTGGGTTTTAAGTGCAAATGGTTTTGCGTCTTCGTAAATGGGCTTTGTATGGTTTGTGGGTACTTTAGTTTCTTTCTTTTAGAATGTTTTCTCGGAGGAGAATACCTACTATTAGGTATGTCATATGTCAATTCAATATGTCATCTAATAGGTTTAGTTCATATTTAATGGAGTACGTGCCGAGCCTATTCGGATATGATAAAGAACATGGTCCCACAGCCGCTAATAATTTATAACCAAAAATCGTTTTGCATTAAAATTCGACGAATTACAATACGACGCGGAAGAGCACATTCTCAGAACGTCCCCAAAACTGAAAAACTGAGTCGAGTAAAGCGAATTACGTGAGCCGATGTAGGTCGCCGCGCCGGCCCGCTCGACCTGCCTCCACGTTGACTTTCATAGAAATGATCCATTAAAGAATATTACGAAGCTATCGCGTAATGAAGGCTCAGGTTGTGACATCTTTATGGCGTCCTCGCCAATGGTACTATAAGCGTCGGTTAACGCATTTTAAAACGTGTGTAAATAGTGTCGTTAAGGGCAGCAGCTTATGTATGTCTTTCGGAAAGTTTGGTGATAATTGTTGTTTATGATATCGATTAAAAAGGAAAAAGAAATAAATGACACTTGTGTCCAACATGGTCTCTTGTGCCAACGTTCATTGATTGTTTTAATACTAATTATTTTACTCTGATATAAAATAATAATAATCTTTAGTCTAAAATCATGAAGTTATTGGTATTTGAATTTAATTTTGCGTATATTTTTCAGCAATGATAGATAAGTTGCTTAAACGTTGGGACCCCCGAACAGAAGGGCCCAGGTGTAAATCATGAACGCTACTCTTGTTTTCAAAAATTAAGTAGTATTGGAGATCAATTATATTATTACTTCCTGAAGTGAAAAAAATCATCGAGAGAGTTCCTGAGATCACACTTGAGAGTTCTCAAACGTGTGTGAAATCTGCCAGTCCGCACTTATTCAGCTACTTTACTTTGTCCTTTCAAATTGTGAGAGCCCAGCAGTGGGTGGGACAGTTATAGGTTGAAATTATGATGAAAATTAAGACATTTTTTGGTAAAAGAAAACATCGCGAGGTGCTTGCAAATCTAAGATTCCACGGTAATATTCTCGAAGGTGATCAATTCCGTCAGCCTGGGCTTACCCAGCATTTTGAGCTATAGCCAACGTTCTATCATTTCACTGGATGTCAATCACACTACTGGTACAAATACGGAACAATATAGCTAAACTTACTAAACGTGTACAACGCAACCAAAATAAACCTTTCGCTCTTGCGTAATACTCAGCTCATTTGACAGTGCGCGAATAAATATTTTGACAAACGCCAATTACAATAGGTTGGGGCGGGTCCGCATTACGAGCGGTGTCCGCCGTCAGCCGTCGCGGCGAGTAAATGGGTCAATACATTATTTATAGTTCATACGTCACTGTGCACTCATCTGCGTTCAAAGACGGTTGGTGACGCGTGAAGTGAACGTAGCTTGCGTCCTGTGTATCGCCGCTAGGAGGCGACACGTGCGCGTAACGATCGAATAGATTCGAAATCGCTACGCTCGTCTGTGATAGCTACCTTATGGATTACTTTGATTTGTTACACTGACATCGTATTTCTTCCTAAAATAAATTCTAACAATGGCTACAACCCATTAATGGCCCACTACTGAGCACGGATCTCTCCTCATACCTGAGGAGGCCTAGAGCATACTCCACCACGCTGCTCCAGTGCGGATTGGTGGAGGGGTTAGTGGCCAACCCAAGTGTCGGAAATTTTAAGCCGCCCGAAGGTATCCGAAATGGCTTAACGACTGCTACCAAATGATAACAACCGGGACCGACGGCTTTACGTGCCCTCCGAAGCACGGAAGCGCTCAAGAAATTTTTTGCCACTAGCGGTCACCCATCCAACTACCGACCGCGCCCGCTGTTGCTTAACTTTATTGATCACTTGAGATCGACGCAAGCCGCCGGGCTATGAGCGGAAATTTTAAATTCTAACAATACATCTCCTAAAACCAAAGTGTGTTTTGGGTATTATTCTGTTCAATTTATTAACGTAACTTAATGAATTAAAATAGAACGAGTGAAAGATAATTTCAGCGTAATGGGTATTTTAATAGCTCTGTGTGAAAATATTGATACAATGCAAAATTCGTTACGTATCGATTGGCATTAATCGATAATCTTTCATTCTTTTATAGCTCGATTAATTTTAATGTAACATTGCCTATTGTGCAGTGCGTAGTTTAAACCAGTAAGAATAATAATAACAAAGAAATATTCATACTCCGATACGAAATATAACCCAGTATAATCGGACCACTCACTCGAAGCGGCATGAATCACGACGGTCGGCTACCATCATCACCTGCTGTCACGCTCTCACCACTCTGCAGTCAATTAACTTCTTTAATAACAGTCTCTGCAGCGCCGGTGCTATTGTTTTACGACTAAGAGACCCATAGTTAGTGCAACTAACGCAGTTAAGTTATAATATTAAAGTTAATAAAGGTATCGTTACTACGATTGTTAAATAAAGTTGTTTTCTTTTCTATTCCTTACTTATTTTTCTAAGGAAATCTATTTAAGTTGTAATATTTAGATCATATTCGTAACCATTATAAAGAGTATAGTTACCCACAACACAGGGTATCCTAGTGTAGGAATTATGTTTTTATTGTATGTACCTTAACTCATGCCAATAAAAAGTTATTATTATTACTCCGTTATCTATAATTACAGCTCGTTTCTTTGGATTACAATTAACTAATTCGTAGGAATCCGGAGAACTAGGAGCCCAGGCCTTTGTCCAGCAGTGGACTTCAAAGGACTGATAGAAGTACCTACTGATAGCTCAGTTGTTAAAGATTCTGCCCGGATTTACGGACAGTGGTTCCATGCCCAGTCTAGGCTACTCCATTAATATGAAAGATCAATTTAAACTTCTCGTTTGTGATGTCCATGACACCCATTTTATTTCGACATGCTCTTAGATCTTTTCTACCGTTGATAAAATCGGCTTGATCTTCCAGGACAGGACTTGAATCCGATAATTCGATAATATAATACGTGAGGATAATTTTAGTTGGGACAATTTTATACATCCAGTCCAGATGACACCATGGCCAGACTTAGGGGTTAAAGCGAAGGTCGAAGAGACTATCGATCTCAACGTAACATTTGGCCCTAGTCGAGAATATCCCAGGTCGGTGGTAACTGCCGACGGAACCTTGTCTCCGGGTGATTTAAAGACATGAAACACGACGCAGTACTGTCACGCCTTGTTGAGATGCTCGAACTTTCTATGGAAAGTTTAATGTTGTTGGTAAATTAACAATCAAGTTTAAACAAAATGTCTCAACTAATTTGGCATATTTGGTAAAGGTCGTGTGAGATGCTTACCCAATGAAAACTACATGAACATGAAAAATAAAATTTTTAACGTTGATTATGTTAATCTGTCGGGAATAGGAAAATTGAAAAGATAAAAAAAATATATATTTTTGTTTAGTGTGAAATACCACCTCCGCTCTATTCCATTTCACATTAAATGTGTTATCCGAAACTTAAATTGACTGGCAACATTAATTTGCAGCTAAAATATTTTTTCCTGTAGCATTTACCAAGAAGACACATTGCACATAAATTTTCTTAATCTTTTTTTTTCGAAAGTAGTCATAAAGTTAACTGTTTAGTTCATTCAGCGATCATGTTATACGCATAAGTTACGTTGACTAAGGGTTGACTAATCGAATAAGTAATTTATGTAGGCACTAATTTCTTTAAAAAACAAGCATTTATTTTGTGAAGGCGTTGCATCTCGATTCATTATCTGACCTGATAAGTAAATGAATTGTTTTATTATATTTCCATTCTTAATTCTACTGAAATCTGAAAAATCATTATCCTGTGACGTATACAGTGTAAATAAACGATCGATTAAACGTTCTTTGTTTGCATTAATCTCCTAGAGGGCATTGTACGGTGTTGCATAACGCTCGCGCCGGCCAACGCGACTACACTCAGGCCCTTTCCGCGAACGATGCGAGGATGTCGTCATGCGAGTTGGCACCAGGTTGATGCATCGCCCCTTCCTGAGAAACAGACAGGAAAATGAAAATGTTACATCTCGTTGAAAATGTAAATTATAGTAGGGGCGTAGGCAGGGAGTAGTCAATTATATTAGACTTTGATTGAGCTTTGGGTTTAAGATACGGTTACAGTGAACACGTTCGGATTCAGGATTCGATCTTAGGACATTCAACGGACAGTTTACAGCAATAATAAACCAAACCTGCTTGCTTCGGGCTTTGAAGGGCACGTTAGTCGTCGGTTTCGTTTATTATGATCAGATAAAAGTCGTTGATCTATGTTGTATGCCTTTGATGGTGGCATAAGATGTTTGCAATAACTAAGTGGAGTATGATCCGCAAATTGGAATACCTTCCTTATTTGCAGTTAGATGTGCCGGCGTGCTATCATTGCCGCTATGTATTATAATAAACAAGTCTCTCAGTTCTGGCATATTCCCCACTCTATGGAAGCAAGCTCTTGTGGTACCACTACACAAGGGTGCCAATAAGGACTCTGTAAAGAATTATAGACCCATATCTATTATAGTTGTTTTTGCCAAAGTATTCGAAAAGTTGTTATGCCCAATAATATACTGGCATCTAAAACATTTAGTTATACCACAACAACATGGATTCATGAAGGCACGCTCAACTGCAACTAACCTTATATCCTTTGTTGGAGATCTTACGGATAGTGTCGATCATGGTCATTCTATTGATGTCATATACACTGACTTTAGCAAGGCATTTGACAAAGTTAACCACGACATGTTGTTGTACAAACTTTCAAGTATAGGCATAGACGGTGCATTTCTAAACTGGTGCAGGTCTTATCTAACGAACAGGCAGTCTACTGTTGTTGTAGGAGGTTTCAGTTCCAGGTCTTTTACAGCTTCTTCTGGAGTTCCGCAAGGATCTCATCTGGGCCCTGTGCTTTTCAACGTTTTCATCAACGATATCGACAAATGTTTCCATAACTCTAAATTCTACATGTTCGCTGATGATTTAAAGTTTTATAGGACAGTAAATTCAGTCGAAGATGGACTGTTGCTGCAGAGAGATCTGGATAATCTTGTCGTGTGGTGCAATTCGAACGGTATGAGCTTGAATTCTGACAAGTGCCATGTAGTACGCTTTACAAGGAAGAAGACTCCATTGAATCGTTCCTATCATATTCATAACACACTATTGAAGGAGGTAGAACAAATCAAAGACTTAGGTATCATCTTAGATAGTAAATTACGCTTCAACCTTCATATAGACAACATGATTAAAAAATCACTCAAAACGCTGAGCTTTGTGTTAAGAAATTGCAAGGAATTTAAAAATCCAAATACCAAAATTACAATCTACACAACACTTGTGCGGAGTAGTTTGGAGTATTGTAGCATTGTCTGGAACCCTCACTACGACACTTATACAAAACGTATAGAGAGTGTACAGAAGCGATTTCTATGGCACCTGTCTTATAGTTGCAATCTAGCTAAAATCTTGCCAAGTTATGACGATCGGTTGCAATACTTCAACGTGAAATCGCTTTTGCAGCGTAGGACAATGCTGGAAGTCATGTTTTTGTACAAACTGTTGAATGGGTACATTGACGCTCCTGATCTTTTATCTCGATTGTGTATAGCCATTCCTAGGAGAACACCTAGCTATTTAAAATACAGTCCATTCGTCACAAAACTAGCTCGATCAAATCTAGGACACTATTCTCCCCTAAACAGAATATCGAGAAGCTACAACAATGTGCACAACAAAGCTCTACACAGTTCTTGTATTTCGCGTAATCTTGAAAAACCCCTGACATTAGATATTTTTTCGGACCCCTTAAATAAATTTAAAAAATCGCTGAATAAGTTAATATAATATTAGAAATACTAAAAATTTAAAAATTAAAATCAAATTATAATTAACTCCTCTTTACTTTTGCATAAACTCTCTTTCTATTTTTATTATTTAACACTCCAATTTTATTTACACTGACGACGATGACGATCTAATAACTCATATTGTATAATTATAGTTTATTTGTTATATTTTTTACTTGTATAAAAAACAATTGTAAATGTAAAATAATTGCTAATATAAAATAATTTGCAAATGTAAAATAATTGTATTGTAAAGTATTTAATTTATTATGTTCATTTTTATTGTAATAGTACGTCGCTCAATCTGCGCATGACGTTTGCACCTGTAATTGAGGTGACACTCACCGCAAATTGACGATTGTGAATTTCTTAAATTGTATCAGTGTACACTTTGTTGGTGCAACTAATAAAATAAAATAAAATAAAAAAAATAAAAATTCAACATCTTGCATGATGTAATGTTTCATCGATTGGGTAGAAATGTGATTTTTTAATATTCACGTGTGTCGTAAAAATTTGAATCAGTCCCTATTGCTATGTACGTAAAACACACATTTCATTGAAAATAATTAATTAATCAATTCTGCATTCATTCTGAAGCTTTCGCGTGAAACGACCTATCCTTGTTGTGTGAGATTAAGAGGGGGTATAAAGCTAGGAAAAAATCAAATTTCACCCGCGCGCCCCGCCCCGCCCGTCAAATAGATGCGCCGCAGCAGTTGCGCGTCCGGTTGCATCTGACTTTATCAACGGCTGTACACTCTCGCGAGACTGCTAAACGAGTGCACTCGTATGAGAATGTACTTGGTACGAGACATAGCGAGTACTCTCGCACGAGAGTGTACAGCCGCTATTATATAACATGTCATCAGTCAAGAATACGGCACAGTATAATGTAAAAATAAGACAAATTTCGGCTCAGTAAATGTAGAATCATCTACCTCAAAAATGGCAAGCTGTTTTTTCTATAATAGGGTTAGATTTTTATACAATATTAATAGCTAGAGAGCCAGTGAATGGCAGATAACACATAATTAGGTGTCATTCATAATTTTGAATATATTATTATGTAGGTATCTATCAATCTAAAGCAATTCTTCTCGCTGTAACTATCTCTATTTCTGAAACTAATATCATTTATAGGTAGTGTCGGTCGCATCATGTAACCATAGCGCTGGAAACCTAGTGTAGGGAGCGATTGAATCACTTTTATGACAAGAAAGGCAGTATAATGTTGGTACTGGTGTGACCATTAAATCATTTAAATTCTCGCAAAGCAGAATATCTGCTCTATTTTTACGTGATGAAACCTGTATGCCGTATAACATGTAAATAAATAACACGTACAATGTTTTTCAGACATTTATTTATTATAGATAACATTGTTTTCATTTTATCGCTACAAAAAGATAAAGTAAGTTATCCTTTAAATTTATTTAAATCGAAAGACATCCTTCGCCAGAAAACAGAAAAATTACAAATGCCACTGCCGTTATTATAAGGAAACTAATTAAATGACAATAATATCATAAAAAAGATGACAATCACTAACTTCTTGAGCGACAATTGTTAGCTTTAAAAATATAGGAAAAAAACAGTGTGTGAAATATGATGCGTGATGATATAATTATGCGTGAGAACAGGAAAAATGTATAATGGGTAGTAAAAATATTTAAGTTATGGTAAGAACACATAAGTCATGAAACTAAACAATTTTTTGAAGATTAAAAATAAGCATAAAATTGAACAAAGCTTACTTAAAACCAAAATGAATTTATTCTAAATCAAGTTTAATTCACTAACTCCAAAATCCGTGTAGAAAAAATGCCAAAATTATACATGGTTGGAAGTTTTAATTGTTCAAAAAATAGATCTTGTCTATTATAAGTCGTTGACTTGTATCACATGTGTATTTAGTATCGTCGTTAGTCTTGATATTTGTCTTGACCCGTTCATAAACACGAGGCTTGATGTTACTGAAATAAACAAAAAAAGTCAAACACTATTATACTTCCTAACATTGAAACTGATGATGTCAGGTATCACTTTGCGCCATTTATAATCGGTTGAAAGTTTTAGAGAGCACTAAATTACATAAATACTTTATTTTAATGCCAACCGTTCCGGTGCAATAAATTCGTCTGCATTTGGATATGTATGTTCTAAAATTTCTACATTTTGTAAAAGCGTAATACTTAGTAAGCCTGAAAATATATATTTTTTTCTTTAAGAAAACACAATTAGCAATTAAGAAGTAAATAAAAAAGTCGTTTTAAAAATGCATTTATACAAAATTTTATGTTTTTGTTAAAGTAATTTTGCCTAGCTATGCATGTATGTAGTATAGTATAAAAAAAGTTTAGTTTATGTGTTATTTTGTAGATTCGTTACAATGCAACAACAAGCAAATAATAAATGAAACAATACATAGACAGATGAATTGATACGCACTTCTCTGGTGTAATGTTCCCGTCATCATCAATAGATTTTGGAATATTTTCTTGATTAAATCTTGTTCTGAAATGAAAATACAATAATAGTTTCAAACACACACAAGTAACAACTACTGTAGGGATTGATCAAATTGACTACCAGAAATATAGGTGTTGCTTTAAAAACAAAATTATGGGGCAAAGAGGAAATAATTAACTCAAAATTAAATTTGCTTTTGGATAAAGCTGTATAGGCGGGTGCATGCCTCTCTCTTCCTCTTTAGGCCTCAACCTTAATTTGTGACAAAGTTTTCTAACTAAGCCCACATAACATTGAATACACGTATTACATGAAATCTAGACATAACTAGTGAGGAGTGGGCGTACTGCATACCTCTGCCTATTCCTTCATGTCAAAAAAACATTTACTTACTTTATTGATCATTCAACACTATTTCTATTTTTATAATTATGTTTATGAATAATTTTGTTTGAAAGTACATACCTATACTATTAATGATACATACAATCTGAAGTTTTCGTATATACTATGCTGCTTCAGCGATCAAACATCAACATCAACATTGTATTGTGAGCACAAAAGTTAAAAACAATAAGGTCTAATTTTGAATATGAAATAGTGTACTTGTCAACTTACCTCTGACAACTAGCCTTGAATTTTCAGCTTTCTGTGTTCCCTTTTTTAATGTTGATTTTATTCCGTTTGTTACCCATGTTGGATCTAGTGTCTTTTAACTTTAGTTCACACACACACAATTATTGTTTTTGTAATAAAAACTACGCTCTTAGTCACAAATGTACACCACGAAATATTTTTCACATGTCGAGCAGACTGACACAGTCTTCGCGTCTCAATGGAGCAATGGCGACTGATTAATGAAACAGAGCGTGTCAAAATCCTACAAATGTATTTTATTTAAATAATTCGTAAATTATAGATTTGATTTAGAAATCGATCTACAAAACCCTCCGTGATACTAATTAGCATAATATATTAAAATATTGACTCAAAAATATGCACCATATTGAAAATAAATTGATTTCAGTTGAAAATTAGACCTAACTTTGTGATTTTTTTCTATCGAGAAAATTTAATTTTTTTATGTTTTTGCTTCTTACATTCACTCAATAATATAATGAAGTATAACTATGTTCTTATTCAGGTTCTAGAAACTTGATCTACTACTGTAAAAATTGAATCTACGATTGCCAATTTTGCTTTATACCCCCTCTTAATAGTTTGGCGGATTTCCACGCACGTGTATGTATACTTACTTGCTCAGTTTACAAGAATCGTTTGCTTACTGTTAAATATCCGGTACGGCTCCAGGCGATTATGGGTCATTAGTTAAAGAGTTACTAATAGTTTAGGTCTATTCAGAAGTCGCTGCTCAGCGGTAAGATCGCCGTTTGAAATGAAACGTTTGTGAAACTCATACCGGAATAATCTTAAATTGTAAACTGTGTGCACAATTACGAATATTTGTATTGTATTGCAGTAGCTGTGGTGGTTTTGTTTGTTATCCGGTAGGGCGGGACCTTCAAATATATCCGGCTACCCTAGGAATTGGTTCCCGGTTATACGGTATTCTTTCTTTGTAAGTGTAAGGCACACCACAGACGTAGAATATTAACCGAATACCTAATCTTGCCTGAACTCATCAGTGATATGGAACTCAAGAACGTCCTACGGTTAAAGATAGGTCTCCCGTCTTAACGACCAGATAATGACCGATGGGTTTAGCTGCAATCGATGTATTTTGGTGGCAGTGGTCTTGGTGAACTTAACCTTCACCCACAAAACAAATATTTTATCCGCAACTCTTACCCATTTAGAAGCCATTAGAAATAGGTATACAAAGACGTTCCAGTGGATATTAATTTGAACTATGAAATTGGTGAGTGGTTTCTAATGGCTCGAAATTCGGCATTGAACACGATTTGTCTAATTTCGCACTGATTCTTATCATTGCCACTTAATGCTTCGCCGAGGACAGAAAACACTTCTAATGCAAACATACCTATTAATTGGTACCCTTTAGATTAGACAGTAATGGTAAATTATATTGTGTACTTGCGAGTTGCGACCATGTTGAAGATATTATACCTTTTAAGTGTTTGTTCATTCGCTAAGTGTTCGTTCTGCGAAGTCACCTGGAATACTAGTTTTCGCGCTGTTTATTCTCTTGGTAATTAAGTTTAACGACTTTTAGCGAAATTGTATGCGGTGTCTGCGCTCTTGCGCGAAATATGGTGAACTTTGTTCTAGAAAATTATTCCTTGCAGTAAAAATGCTGCCTGTTTTAAAATTAAACTCTAAGTAGTCCTTTTTTATCTCCGAGTAACAGTTTTAATACTAAATTTGTATTAGACTCCAATAGAGGCAGATAGATGCTAGGGTTGATCACGTGGTTTCAGATTAGATTCTACGTTAGGGTAGATACTTGTGGAACAGTTAAAAGACTTTAAAGGTTTGTTATATTGTTTTGGTTGTCAAAACTTCCCCAGCCGCAAAAAGCTTGATCGATAGTTAAAGCCCCCTCCGAAGCATGGAACCGATAAAATTAAGATCATGGTATTTAGTAAAGTACACTCTTTTTTTAATGTAAATATCGTACAAATGAACAGACAAGCCACCTGATGGTAAATGACGTTAACTTATTGTATCAGGCGTTACCTTGCGGAAATCCATTGTTATTTAAGTTGTATTTATATCGACAACCAACCGTTGTAGAGTCCACATCACCTGATGATGCTCTGTTTTGGGCCGAAACACGTGTCGTGTACTATTGGAATAAGTTGTGATGGTATATACCTACCTGGAGATAAGAGAGGGTGGTTGGTCCATACCAAGTTCCACCTGTGCGGATTGTTGCAAAGAAACATAAATACAACTTAAATAATGACGATAACCTTCGTATATGTACACACGACACCAGTAACATCAAAGACATCACAGATGCGTTGTCTAGAGCGAAGAGTAGAAAGAAAATACTTTCTTGTAGACTCTTCTTCGTTATTTAACTCAAGTCAATAATCATTTGTTACATGTATGTAACTAGAGTACGTTAACTAAAAAGGCCCTTATCAACTGGAAGACGTACCACGGCTCCAAGAAATGACATTGTATGGTGTCATGTGGGGGAACGGAAGAGGCGCCGCCGGTTGCGCGCATACTAAACCGGCAATCTTAATGGATATCAAGCCGTTTTAGGTCATGTGTACACGCACTATGCACTATTATGGCTTGTTCACATATGGCTGTTTTAAACTGGTCGTATTTTATTCCAGACGAAAGGCGATTATTTTTAGGAAGTATAGGCGTACTTGATGTAGTGCGCTTGATGTTGGGTAACGTAGGCATACAAAATTATGGATGAATATTATAAGATCTAAATTTAATTTATTAAAATTTTATTATTGCTACTAATATAATCTGATCTTAATAATTTTACTAAAATTGGGATGGTATTCAAATAAAGTGTTTTATTTTAATTTTAATTGTACTTACTAAAAAAGTACTTTGACATAATGCCCAAATCGTTTATTCATTTCAATTCTCCCTATTTGTTTATTATTTTACATTATCAAGCGAAAACCACTGATCAGATAGGGTAATTATCAAATTAAAAATTTGGCGATATTAAAAATTTTATGTCTATAAAATACCTAGATAAAATAATTCTCGTAAATTACTTGTATTTTCACTTGTTTTGCTGACAGTACAGCTAGTTATAAGTCAGTTGTAGTATTCGGTAAAGTCCTCGATGGTTTAATTTTCTGCTCCGTTAACTCGGTTCCGCCTTTGATGTCATCACTAATTAGTTGAATAGTTTGCTCCAAAATAGCTTTAACGCAGCTGTCTACGTAAATTGATGTTCTTTGTATCATAGGAAGTTTAAGAAATCATTGATCACAATTGTAATTAAGGTGAAACATAGTGCGAGATAATAATAGCACTACTTCCACCTCTCTTGGGGTCAGGATATTTCTTCTATTCCATGCTTATTTGGCCGATGATGTATGGATGATGTCTTTGGTTTAGGAAAAGCTTTAAACACCGAACTTCATTTTAAGTACATACACTAGTAAGCAGGTCACACTAAATTCTATCTATACTTATGTACTTTCGAAACGTCAAAAGTTATGGCATGTTGCCATTACACAGCACTGTTTATTGCTGACCAAATAAAATATAAAATTTTCACACAATTACCAACAATATATTTTGGTTCTTGCTCTTGTTCATTTGGGATTATTGTCATAAATATAAAAAACATCCAGTGCAAGTTTA
This sequence comes from Ochlodes sylvanus, assembly GCA_905404295.2. Taxonomy (NCBI): domain Eukaryota; kingdom Metazoa; phylum Arthropoda; class Insecta; order Lepidoptera; family Hesperiidae; genus Ochlodes; species Ochlodes sylvanus. The sequence continues at coordinate 4,416,003 of FR990146.1, forward strand.
TCAAAAAAGAGGCCTACAGTTGAAACAGCACCAAAACAGAATATCTGGGGCGTCTGCAGATATTTATTTTTTTATTGTTAATCAAGTTGTTTCGTGTTACTCATTTTATGCGCTGTTTGACATCTCGAATAACGAATGGTGCGTAAATCTTACCGAGGCGTACGTAGGGCTGCTACGATAAAACTGCTACGATGGCATAGTATCAGTTTTTTCTCTCTTAGTTTTGAAGTTTGTGTCGACTACTCTGTGCTTCAGTTTGGGGTAATCCTGATAGTAAGTCCCGTTTTTTACGTCTAGAGTTGATTAATATCTTTTATCGTTATTTTTAATCACACATGTATGAACAGAAGAATGAAAGAAAAAGTATAAACAGCAAAGGGGTAGTTGATAAGATACGACATAGAAAACCGAATTAAGTTATTGAGGAATATAAGACTAAGTCAATTGTAATATTACCTTAATTGTACCCTGACACACGTAAACCTGCTTCTGCTATCTAAATTTTGATGATAACGTAATAGAATTGAGCGTTGGCAAACCCTAAGGAACTGAGGCTGATTCAATAGGTATCATATTCAAAGTAACAGCTCCGGCTCCACCGGCAAACGGATTGCGCCCGCGCCGCGTCCTCATTCAATCGCATTACGTCTTTTATTACTCGCAGAACTACATTATCACCTTATTTACGTATTCTCTTACGTTTTTATCGTCTAAATAAGCTATACCAACTGGCTTTGGGTTATCGGAGAGAATAAGTTTTTTATGTTTAAGCGACATTGATTAAACGGTAAACAGCAATCAGGTCGAGTTGCGTTTGATTTGTTTAACAGCTGACAGTATTACAGTAAAATTCAAATTTAAATAATTGAATTCCCTGAACTAAATTCGTATTCTTGGTTTGTTATTATGTTGCATAAAACCCCAGAAAAAAACAAAAAATGTTTCTGTTACTCGTAAAAGACATCGCCCATTACTGTGCCCAAGGAGCTCAAGGTGCTCCTTACACCATACGATACTGACATGCAATACAACGAAAGAAAAAATACAAATGTCCTATTTTATTTTTTGCCGGCCATATACATAATAAATATAATAGTTTAAAAAAACTAAAAAACACGCTTAAAATTAACATCGATTCCTGCCTTATCGACTGTAGAGAAAAATTATAGAAAATTTTAATTAATTTTCTTACCTTATCGACTATACAGGGTGAGTTTTTAGTCAGTTAGAATATTAATAGGGGGTACTCAGTATTCGATTCTCGTTCCAAATATGTAATAAAAAAGGGTGCTTAAAATTTCACTTAATTATCCAATAAACAACCCAAATGTAGACAACCTAACGCGGCGCCGCCGCCGCCGCCGGCGCCGCCAATATTCGGGCGCACAAAGACGCCGTCGATTTGGCCTTGAAATTGCCGCCAACCGCCGGCCGGCCGCAATGTCCTTCACCCCACCTTTCGAAGTTTCGAGCGCATTGGAACTGTGTATTTTACTATTTTCATTTTTCTCTCAGTTTGTGTTGGGCTACTCAGCGATTAGACGCAACTAATTTTACTTCCTGGATCGTGTATCTTAGTTACATAGTGAGTACTGTAATAAAAAATAACAACATTTTAGTTGTATCGCCAATTATTCCCAAACCGAAGATACGTGATGCTCCCTACGCCTTCGCCTTACGTGATGAAGAATACCTATACCTTACGAGGTGCCGTGCGCGCGGCCGCCCGGCCGGCGCGCTGGCGAAGCCAAACATCGAAGTGGTGACGTCAAACAACTTGTGTACGTTACGGAGTACTCCAACAGGGACGAATTAAAGTCAAGAATAGTGACTGCTTTTGGCAAAGTTCGTAGTGAATAGTAGTGATCCTCTCGTCTTAAATCGCTTGAAAGACAATTTGTGCAAACATGGTGAACTGTGCATTGAGCGATAAGGTGCGCATTTTGAACAATTGTTAAGGTTGGTGTAATTTTGTTTGTAAATAAAATTTATTATTACACATAACCCATGACCCGAGAACAAACTTTTATCTGTCACAAACGTCTGCCCTGGCCGGGAATCGAACCGGGGACCCCTCGCTTCGCAGGCAGGGTCACTTCCAACTAGGCTACGGGGTCATCAAACTTGTATGATGAAAGTTGAGAAGTTTACGGAGTTTGCATTAGTGACGTGATAAATTGACTAAATTGTATAAATAACAGAATTTTAAAAATACTCTTTTAATCTTTTAACGTTTAACAGTGTTTATGTTAAATTATTTTTAATATGGTAATTAAACAGTTATTTATAACTTTCAACGCCCACTACTGCTATCTTGTCCTTACAAGGTCACTAACCCCGTCTCGCCCCGTATGGCACCGCCGCGCCGTGGCGCGCGCCACGGCGCAAGCGGCATCAGCTGTGATTTCGGGCGTTTCCATACGTTCCGAGTATTTTGAGATAATTTTGATTGCCATTTTTGAAATAATTAGTAGTGTAGAATTTTGACTTTATATTTTTGATCATTACCTATTACCACGTTCTTTCATGTCCTCGAGTATGTCAACTGACTAAAAACTCACCCTGTAGATGAAAATTATATAAATTAACAAAAATCATATTTTGCAAATTGAAAAATGGAATAATTTTATCAAATTAGTGTATTGTCATCGGTCCTCAATAAATCTACAAAGTTTGATCGAAATCTGGCCGTTTAAAGTGGGTCAAAATCGCGCCCAAAGAAGTCGGTTACAAACAAACATACAAACATACAGGTGAAGCTAATAAAAAGCGTGTAAAAAAGAAAATCCATAAGCGACAACTGTATACCTGCTACATATATGACGTATCCGTCAGTTGAATGTTAGTCAATCGTCAGTACAATGAACAAGTTAGTCAGTACAATTTAAAATTAAAATGCAACTTGACCTACATCAAAATCACTGCGGTCCTAAAATATTCAGTTCACAGTAAAAAATACATTATTTCTTATAAATTATAATACACAGTGGAATTGAAGATATTTATGGAGCCTGATTTCATATTCGGCTACCAAAAATGGAAATTAATAAACATTCCGGTATCGGTGCCGAACGACATAGCGGTCGTAATTCGCGGGTATTTTATATTAACTTTCAAAAGGGCGCGTTGGGAATGTTTTTGTTAAGCAAACAAATGAACGTTTGAACTTTCCAAGTGCCCGTCAACATTCATTTAGGGTTCCGTATGACTGACATGGAAAAAAAACAATTCATGAAACCGGTTACTGGATCGCCCGATACACGACCCCATTCGTTTTATTATTAGTTTTAAGATTGTATCATTTTATTAATTTAGCTTTTAATGACCGCAAAAGAAGATATCTCGGCACAATTGGTGATTTTAACCAGTAACAATTTTATATAATTAGATGTACCTATTGTTTTCTTAATTTATTTTAGCCAACAAGGCTCGGAGTTGGCTAAAATAAATTTATGTTTTTATTAAAAATGTTTACTCATGTTTCATAAATCATAATCACCCACTTAATACCTTGTTTGCTGTGAATACGCTGGACAGGAGAATTTATGTTAGTACCCATACATTATAAAGTTTACGGACCTAATTATGGACCTTTTCTGTAGGTAACTTGATTTTTTATGGAGTTACAATTGCAAACGAGCATCCAGCACCACCCTTCCACTGCCGTCCATGACAACTTGATAATTTAGCTGTTCATTTTTAATGCATAATTTAAATTGACAAAGGAATTTACTGAAAGTATAAAAATAAATACGGAATTTCAATCAATTCAATCAATCAAAAATTATCATTTTTAATTTCCAAAAAAATTTACAACTAAAATTATACCTAATAATGAAATTTTGAAATGTTCATGGTTGTATTTAATCAAACTAAAATAATAAAATTTATGACGAACTTTTAGAAGTACGCGTCCATTTCTGTCTTGACGAGATTTTTATTTAAATTTCTCATTTTATCCTCCGTAACGCGAGATTACCGGTACGTAGCTAAGTGCTCCTTATTTAAACTCTTTTTTTTGTATTCATCTGTTATTTCCTGAAGAGGAAGCGTGGCCCCGATCCTTAATTGCAATGAATCACTTGTAGTTCCCAGAATATAATAATTATAAGAAGACTTTCTATTCTTTTTCTTTTCGTAATACATAAGTTATAGCAGTGATCCCAATCCGAGTTGGCCAGCGTGGTGGACTACGGCCTGTATCCCTCACGTTGTGAGAGGAGACCCAAGCCCAGCAGTGGGACGGTTGTGGGTTGCAATGGTGATAAAAACATTAGTTTGACGATTACTACTCCATCATTTTTTTTTCATTTACATCATTCCTTAATGTGGTAAGCGTTCGTACCATTGACATAATTATTTATCGGCCCACAGAACACTAAAACACGCACTCAGTGTTTCACAAGTTTGTTTTTAGATTAAATTTAACTGACACAGTTATGAAACCAATTAAACTTTATTAACGGCCGGTAAATTTTCGGAAAATCGATAAACCTTATTATTGAAAGTATAAAACCCACGTGCGGGACCAACGTTGTGTAATTTTTATGTTTTTCACAAAGTCGGTTGAAAACACGATTCTCGTGTTTCTTGGAACACGTTTATTGGCTGAATACGACGTAATTTCTGATAGTAGCGCCATGCTTCTTTGCATTTTTTTGTAGTCTATACTGTATACCAAGATGGTCGTAATCCAGTGCTTTTCTGTTAATACATGAGTTTAGTCATGAGTCCAGCAAGATGCACCTCGAACAGAAATGATATTCATTCTGACTGTGAGCTGGAGGATATACCCTGTGAATAATGATATTATAAATACTGTTTAAATTTAAAACGCAAACCCAACCGAATACGAAATATTTGAGTGTTCACCATTAATGAGATTATGCCGCAAATGAGCCCGTGGGCCATGTCAGAGTACACGCGATAATTGAATTCTGATAATCCGATATAGTTCTGAAATTGACATTTAACGTTGGGAGATATTCTCTCTTTGTTGGAGAGCGATCGTTTTTTAAACGAATTACGTTGGGCGCTTCTTTGTCAGGCGTTATAACGTGGGACCGTTCGACTGCGACTGAAAACTAGAATGACAGAGAATATGAGTATGATATTGGATTCTGGTATTGTTTGCTGACTTTTATTTGAGTTAAGTTAAGTTTTGAATAGCAAAAGAAATATTGTAAAGTTCACAATCATATAATTAATATTAGGTCAAAATCAGTCGTAATTGCGTCCTTTGTATAAATACCTTATATGTATAATAGAGTGACTTGGTGGTGCTTACGATAACGAGAAAACTACTACTAGACAACCTTTGGGGGTGGAGGATTTACGATATCACAATTTTCAGAATGGTAGTGTTTTTTTGAGATACTGAATAAACATAGATAAGAAGTACTTACTTGGGTTGACATAATGAGTATTGTAATTTCTTGTTGACACAATGAGTATTCTAGGTATAGAAATTTGGAATGGATTCAATATCTGATAAAATGTATGGCCACACGCACCACCGAAATATAAATATATAAATGACATTTAAAATAATGATGACTTAATGACTTGATGACCCCGTGGCTTAGTTGGTAGTGACCCCGTCTGCAAAGCCAGGGGACCTGGGTTCGATTCTCGACCGGGGCAGATATTTATGTGACCGGTCCTGTGTGTTGGTGATGTCTGATTTGTGTTGTCCATCCCACTCGCAACACAAGGCACCCTACAGCGAGGATACGAGCGTATAAGCTTAGTATAAATGTCTACTGTGGTGTAAGCGCTTAAAACAATAGTTGAATAACACTGGCACGCTGTTATCGCTATGTGCAGGAGTCAATGAATCACTGACGGGTGACATAAATGTGCGAACGATCGCACGTGCGCGGTATCGCAATGTTTATTTACCTTTCGAACTATACCGTATAGCGTAGATATGTAATGTACGCAACATTGCTGCTAAGAGTCGTTTTAGCTTGACATTTCCGCTCATTCCGTAGCCGTAGCTAACCTTGAGACCGTTGAACCATTGCGTCTGCGAAGATAGCCAGCCGTCTGTTGTTTGACCCTTCCTTGTGCACGAATCTGATGACTTTTTAATCTTGATTTAAGTAAGTAGATGAGAGCTATTAGTTAGCCTATTTCTCAGTCAATACGCAAAAGTCTTACTAAGATCATGGGGCTTCCTTAATTTCCTCGATTTAGTTCATACATTTAAATTTAGTTCAATGCACAAAGACTTTATATATAAAAGATCTAAGTCTGGCATTGATTTAAAAATACTTCCCAGAAGATATTGTTAGTTGGATAGTAAGCTTTCAGCTTCATCACTTCAGCTTCTTCGGAAGATCAAAGTACCAAGCAGTGGAGGGAGTTTGTGGTCCATCATGGTTGCAAAGACGATGGTCAAAGATATCAAGCCAAACCAACATCACACCTAATTTATTAACTACTCTGTGGCTAAAGTGTGCATTAATATAAAGGCTAGATCATCTTAATCTACGCTATGCCGAGGTAAACGCGTTCTAAATGCGTCGACTATGCCAAATAGGTTCACCAAACGAGCATTTACAATATTGCCAATATCGTTTGCCATTATGCATTGTTGTGATATTGGCATTGTTATCATATTATTGCCAATAGCTTCCCCACCTACTAATTGTTATGCGCTCGGTGTAACATCGTGAACACGATGTCCTTTTATTGTTCCATGGTGCGGTGTGAGAAGCGTTACATCGTGTATCGCACACGCAAATGAAAACATTCAAAGAGTAATAAGATTAGCGGGGATGTCGATGTGTACCGTATACACATGCCAAGACTGCGAGATATGACGTTTACCAAAGATATTAAAACTATAGATACGTTACGTTTATGCAACGAAAGTTTCACTTTTGGATCCGCTCCGATGTTTAGTGAACTTAACTGATATTAATGGTAGTCGGTAAATGTTATGGCATTTAATCGAGACTGAGTATCATGAAAGCACTTCAGTCACCAACTTCGGTTGCAGGGTCCTGTCGAAGTTACTCATTCAATTACTTGCAAAGTAACTCAATAACGTTTCAGAGAATGGGCCTGAATCCGAAGCGGAATTACAACTAGGTTGGTACACCACGCCCCATTTTTGGAAATCGTGATTCTCAATTCCCGCGAGGAGTTGGCGGCGGCGCGTTCGCGGAATACCACAAGAATTATTACTCAAAATCCAAATCGCTTAGCGCGAAGCACGTGTCGTGTTTAATTTTTTTTTATCTCTAGTGACACGGATCTCGAATGCCGGGAAACATCTTAATTACGAGGCATATCGTTACAAGCGAGACGGGGCCGTAGCCCACATCTGTCCGAAGATTACTGACACAACATTATGTCTTCGCGTCCGCGCACACGCCCCGTACGATTTTAGATCATATTGTATTCGACTGACACGTAAACTATCCCGTTATTCGCATCCAACCGCGTAGATAGTTTGTTTTTATATAATAATCACTTTGCGCTATCCTCTCGGTGAAGGTTATGTAGACTACTTTTGCGGTTTTCATTTTCTTGACCCGGTTTCATTGTTAAAATAAACTTTTGCAACAGATGTATTAGCCCCCAGAGGTTTCGTAAATTACAGCCATGTGTAATGGCTGGTGTTTGGGGAATCTCATCTGCGTCATTGTCGCCGGGTTCGTTTATAGGGTAAGCGTCTGTCCCGCTGGCTGGAAGAGAAACAGGCGCAGTAAACAATAATATGGATAAAGGAACCATATTACCATGGAAATGGAGTCGTTATTCGCTTTTTGTGAACAATTTGCAGAGATTTGTATTCGCCGTCTTCTGAAGTTTTTGACGCAACGCTCCGTTCTCTTCTATACTATCACGGTAACGCTCCATGGTAGATCAGTGGTCGTTATCATACGTCAGAACTGAAACAGAGAACTATCACCAGACATCATGGTCTGTGTACTTTAACGTAATTCGATTTCCACTCTTTTTTATTTTTCTGCGTATTTGGGTAAGGGCAACCTTTCATTGCATAAGCACGTCCCGAAAGCTGGTGACTTAGCATTAATTTTTCTCTGTGGTGTGTGTATAAACCCACTTTCTGCGCGACGTTTGTTTTTAAATCTAGGTTTGTTTGAAAACAAAATGTCCCTGTGATAAAACTGCTATCGATACTGGATTGACAGTCAAGGCGCCAATCGAATTCCAGCTGTCAGTTCGATTTCGCCGCGGTTACAAATTTTTGCGCATTTCACTAAGGTCGCTTGATCCATGTAATTTTAAAAGAGACGTAGAAAGCACATTATAATCTTATAGACATCCATCCGTTGATACGGAAATTGGCTAGAAGTCCATCAGGTTTTAAGTGTCCGCCTTAAGTGCAGTCATTCAAAGACCTATGGATATAATTATATGGCTGCTGGGCTAAGTTACCAACTTCCTATAACCAGTATCTTTCCGTGTGTCTGTGACAATATTGGTCATCAAGCTTTGCGACGTAACTATGAAGTATTATTTTTCTATCTTTCAGGGTCTCGCTGGTGAAGTTACGGACACTTGTCTAAAAATAAACCATTTACTACGAACTGTTGATCTCTCATTCAGTCAATCACCGTCCGTCGAACGGCAGCCGGCTAAGAATAGGGTAAACTTTGCGGAATATTGCTCAGTGTATTGGCCTACTTTACTCAAGAATAGCGCCTATAAACAATGAAAGGATACTTTTCTCCTAAACAGTCCTTAAATACGCTTGACCTATTCTACTTTTGACTTGGTTTTATTTTCGAATTGAATGAAAATTCGTTTGGCAGATATTTTTGTACTTTTTTCTCCTCCAAAGTTAATGCTTGACTAGCGCCCCATTTGATGGTAAGTGGGGGGATGTATTCGTAGTCTTGGGTTGTTTAACTAATCTGATTATACTAGTACTACTATCACGACAACAACAACAACAACTAGTACTACAAACTACTATGTAGTACTATGTAGTAACTATGTAGTACTAATTAGTACTACTATTATGTAGTACTATTGTTGGTGGTGGCCCTGCCTGTGAAGCGAGGGGTCCTGGAGAAGTGAATCCATTGAAGAAATAAAAAGTTTCAATTTATCCCCTTAGGGGCAGAATTTCCAAAAATTCTCTCTTAGTGCTCCCCTACACTCTCCAAAGAACATACGAGTACATGCCTAATTTCAGCTTCTTGCGTTCATTCTGCGGTCAGTTGCGGTCAGTTAGTTTCAGCTGTGCGTTGTCTGTCAGTCACTCAGTAACGGAAGAGTTTTATATACCTACATAGGTACATATTGATTGATTAAATATTTATCACTACTATGAAATCACTACCGTGAAATCAGTAGGTTTACATAGTGGTTAGGAACAGGAAGGATAAATACGTGCGTTGTAATGTTTCTCAATATTAATAATAACTACATGAATAAATGTTGTTTACTTGTACATGTTTATTCGTAATGCATATTATTAAGCACGCTTTTAATTTTATTGACTTGTAATGTTGACGTTTCTTGCACTTAATTAATTATATACTTACCATGTTTGTAAAGCCACTTAGATACTACTAGTTTTTGTTTGCGGCTTCGCTCGCTTGGGAGTATGAAAAGGACAAATAATTAAAATTATCCCAGGGGATCGTATTAACGGAATAAAAGCTATCCGATGGTTCCAGGGTCTCAAAATATGTGCATACCAAATTTCATTTAAATCGGGTTAAAGGCATGGGACATACAGACAGACAGACAGAGTAATTCTACTTTCGCATTTATTTTATTTATTTTTTATTTATAATCTTAGTATGGATTTACAATTTAAAATATTAATTCTTAACGTATGGTTACGAGTGTGCATGTCATTATACATTATGTATTTTAATTACGTACTTAGACTATGTTTATATTATAATTATCTGTTATTTAATCTGGTTTTATTTTACCGATGTTGTAGGTAACAGGGTAATTCGTATGTTTATAAACGATATATACTTTAATAAATATATACAGGGTGTCCAATACGTAGTAAGAAAGATAGCTTGGAGGTGGACCGACCAGATGTCAAAAAGTCACTAGGGTGTTAATTTACATACATTCATATGAATGTATGTCATTGTGTTAGAGTTGGGATGTTTGTTTTCTAGAGACATAAATTAAAAACGTAACATAAACATTTATTTATTTATGAATCATGAAATTGTTATTTCGTTATGGTTTCCAAAGTAATGCAAGGTCGTCCTAATCTATGGGACGTGACAAAGTACCTCTTTCACCTTTACTGTCAACCGGAATAAATTCTCTATGTTTAATAATCTCTGCCCGACACTTTGTTGTCTATTACCGGTGGAAAATATTTTTTACGTTTCTCAGATATTCCCCATACCATCGGTGGCCAACTATTAATTAGGGACAGAATTCGGATTTATGTATTTTTGGAACGAAGTTCCTTACGGCAGGCTTGGAGGGGATAGGTTTTGCTGCGGCGACCGAACTGAAAAATATGTGATAGTAAAACCGTAAGAAAAAATGCGTGGAATAAAAGCGTTAAATGAGACGTGCGCAGGCGCGACAGTCGCATACACAAGCGAGTAGTGTATAATACCTTTCTCTTTCTCCCTCTTTATTTTCGTTCGCCGTTGCCTTCATTAGCCGAAGGAACTTCGTTCCTACCTGGTGTCCCACGACACCACATCTTTTGTTTTACTGCACGTGACAAAGAAAACAGATGTTGTTACTTTTAATAAAACAGTAATGATAAATTGTGATGATTTATATTTATAACAATACTAATGTATTTTTATCAATACTTTATATAGCATACCAATTAAACAACTACACAAAATGAAATTGAAATTATTTTTAAAATTTTGGAACGAAGTTCCTTACGGCAGGCTTGGAGGGGATAGGGATTTTGCTGCGCGACCGAACTGAAAAATATGTGATAGTAAAACCGTAAGCGTGGAAAAAAAAGTGCGTGGAATAAAAGCGTTAAATGAGACGTGCGCAGGCGCGACAGTAGCCGAAGGAACTTCGTTCCTACCTGGTGTCCCACGACACAATTTAATTAAAATTAATTAAATCACGGCTAATATTATAAATGTGAAATTGTGTCTGTTTGAGCGCCCTTCTTTCACGTCAAAACGGAGCAACGATGTGATTTGTGGTATGGCGAAAATATCTCATTTCCAAAACTTAATATGTATTTGTAAACGTGAAGAATAACATTCCTTAAGCGTAGCGAAAGCTGGTTCACACGTAGAATATAATTTACAAATGTGTACTCTCCCTAATAATTCGGCCGCTTGTAAAACGTTACTTATTATCCCGTAATGCGTAATAAAGGGAAAAACAATTGTAAATCTTTTCTGATGTTTACATCATCCGTGTATTTATCGTTACTCTTTGGGAAAACCCAATCATTTGGTTCAGTTCATTGTATTTTATGCATCCGTACTTTCCACCAAATATATTTTATTGCTAGCCCATTGTGTCAGTCGTATACGTAAAGTATAGACTGGCAGTTCTAGTTAGCGCGGTTAGCCTGTACAACAGTATAAGTAGCCGTGCGAGAGACCATTCATTGAAAAGACATGGTATAAGAAGCTTATTATTTTAGTATTAATTTTATGACAAACTGGTAACTCGCCTTAGCTTCGCCTCAAAAACCTTACCCCATGGTTACTAATATTAGTGACATTGCATTGGATGAAAATCCTATTTTACAATAAATTGTTATGGGTTATAATATGGTATTGTTATTTTAATCGTTAGAGGGTTCCGGATTCAATTCCGGCTGGGGTATTTACGTAGAGATAAATATTTGCGCCATATTTGTGACTAGCAACACAGAAAATTCGAATGCGGGTGTGAGCGTATTCATTGTATATTTTGCAAGTATTGTATCAAGTTTAAATTTGGAACATTTTTTAAAGTTTCGACATCTAACCTACAAATGCGAAGTGGCTACATTTCGTATCCGATAGTATATTTCGGTATTCGTATCAATCTCTAGGTTGGCCCGAAAGTATATCTGACCCTCGCATTCCATAGTACCCGGAGCGCTCTAGTGACGAACGGGTGGCGGTAGATTTACGTGCTTTCATATCACATTCAGTCGGTCTACTATTACTCTCACATATCCTTGGTAAACCAGCACGCGAGCGCCGAAACAAATTACTTGGCAACGGAGTTAATTGGACTGGAAATGGGTTTTTATTATTAGCTTTTTTGTGGTTTTAACAGCGATAGTTGTGGTTTTAAATTTGACATTTCGTTGTGAGTTCAAATCTTCAAATCTCTGGTCGTTAAATAAATAAATCTCGACATAAAACGTTCACACACCTAATGAAGTTACCATGTTGCGGCCGGAGTGAACAATTAAACATAGCTACACAAATGAAACATCAAAAATACTGACGATCCTAGAATAAACATTTAACTTTTGTATAAATATCTGCATTTGTCACATAATCAAACCCGGGACCTCTCACTCCACAGGCCTGGTCACTACCAAACGGGCTACAGCTCAATTTTTCAATCATGTGATGATGATGGATGATTATGATAAAAATTGGTTGTAGGAATTAAGATGTCGTCGAGTACATAAAGTTGTGTAAATGAATCCGAGTCTTCAAGCATGTAGCAAAGTTAGTAGAGACGTATAAAGTCGTTAATGCTTGAAAAGAACGTGACGGAGTTTTATGGGCGTCTAGAAGTTTATAAGGGTTCTTGAGAAAGTTCTTGAGAGTGTTAGTTTAATTGTAAACTTTAAGGTAGAGTTAAAGCGCTGAAACTAACCGATTCTGAAGTATCAGACACATTAATTGTCGCACTTAAGCCTTGGAAAGTAGAAAACTAGAAACATCATTATCTTTGATGACCCATAAGATGCAATGATTACTACTGATCGAAGGGTCCTGGGTTAGATTCAAGGAAAGGAAGAGGAAGAAGTTTACGTTACGTTTCACGCAACTGCCTTGCCACATGCTCTCGCTATAGTTAATCCTGTTACAGAAATAATTCTTGTGTCAGATCTTTAACACAAACTATGACCGTCTAATCAGCTTGTCCATCGTCGCACCATTGTTTAAACAAACTCTGATGTATGCGTCCAAATGACCCCAATTGCAGCGTGTTGATAAACCTCGACGAGATTCATATCGCAAACAGCAGTCGCAAATTAACAGAATGTCATATCGTGCGATAGAAATAGGTTGGTGAAATTTCAAGGACTTCGTCAGCCTCTTATTCGGCGTGACACGTAAATAGTAACGTGACTGCCGAATTAGATCCTAATGGGCACGTGTTAGGTTTTCCGTGTGGTGTATCTTTGCCTTCAGGAGTAACCAATAATGATCTTCACAGGAACACGAATCCAGAACAAGCTATCATATTATGTAATATTGGTGTTTACTGCGTTGCTGTTATTTACAATTTGACGTTGATCGCATTGTTTTGTGATCGCATTTTTTAGAATTATGTAGTATTCAGCACTGCTGGGTTGAATAGTGGTTCATATTCTTGCATTTATAACCACGATCATTAACTCTCCCAACATTGCGGTGAGATTTTCTCTCGCATTGATAAGGTATAGGTTAGAACCTAACTTGTGGTGGTACACAATGGTAGGTAACGAACTTTCTGGTATGCAGGTATTCTTGTGATATTTTTGTTCATCGAAGCTGGGGATAATTATTTATATCTTATACGCACATAATTTGAAAAATCTGAGTCACTCGTATGTTAAGTTTTACTTAACTCGTTTAATTGTTCAATCCAGGTAGGTTCTTTTCTTCAAGTATACGAGTATTTATGGTCAAATTACCGTGAAATTAGTATTAGTACATCTAGACCGTCTGCTTCTAAGAAAATAACATTTTACACGTCATTTAGTTTCTAATTAGCTTTCAGCGGAACTCTGCCAAAAATATAATCAACATTACAAATTCATTGTTTACCTTTTTTTGTAGTCTACGTTCAGGAAGTAAAGCTTGATGGTATATTCGTTTCTCCTTTGTCATATCCACTGAAGTACATTAGCCCATCTGTTGATAGCAACAGCGTTATTCGTAACTTGCTACTTTGTAACTTCTTGGTGCTATTGATGGGGCTAAATGACACGAGTTTTTCCTTTGAACTTTGTTTTGTGGAATTATGGTAGCTAACGAGCATGCAGCACCATCCTTCCGCTGCCGCCCAACTGTGATCAACCTAGAATAAGACTCAAATGGGGACCAGGATAGTTAGTCCAGCTAGGAGACGGTGTTAGAACATTAGTTGTTTAGTTTGTTAGTAAGTACGAGGACCAGGACAGGCACTGTTAGTGATAGTTAGCCCTGTTAGTTGTTGTTAGTAATAGTCCAGTTAGTATTGTTAGTAAGTCTCGTTCAAATTCTGTCACAGATGTGTTGCTACTCTTTAGGACTGAGATGGTCGTTTCTAAAAAAGAGTTGATCATGATTTGCTTTCTTTGTTTCTTGAATATATCACAGGACACATTGAGTCGATATAATTGATGCACTTTATGCTTTTCCGCACACCAAACCATTATGACGCGTGTTACTGAATCGGATTTAACGTGTTTCGCGGTGTACTAAAATTTCAATTGACCGAAAATCTCGCATGAACTGATCATAGCAATATTGAATTTGATTTACGAGGCATGTGATCAGTTTCTAGAAAGAAATTTATGTTCTAAATTTAGCTTAATGTGCGAGTTCGCTTTGATAACGGTGCAGTGTGTATTGAATTTGAAAGCATATTTACGATACGGCCGATCAAAACCGTGTGGGGGGAACTAATTACATAGTAGATAACAATATAAGAGACTAGGGGCCCAAATTTGCTAATTTATAAATGCTTAAATTGCGTCGTGTTTGAATAGTTCGAAAAATCATAATTATTTATGGTTTTTGAGGATTTTACAATTTGGTTTAAGCTCATATCTATTGAATAATCTCTTCTTGTTATTAATCGGACACTCTTGTCGGAGTGGTCGTGGTTGCGCTGACGAGGTACATGGCGAGATGTTGGAATGTGTTATAAATTGAATAATCAGAGTATGACTTTTAGGTCATTCCAAATTATGTAATTTATTTCATTTATTTAGGCTTTTTCATAAATCGCTGGTTCTCCTGGCATGTAGGTACTTATACTTTCAATACTTCAGGGAACTTGTTAAATTACCTTTAAACGTGTTACGTGATCACTGTTGATTGAATATTTGACTATGCAGCAGTTGCAGTCCAGTTGATATAGGCGCTGTTTTCTAAGCGAGGCGTCCCGGGTTCGATCCCCACTTCTACACTTGCATTATTTACAAACAAATGGTAACAAGATGTGTTGTGTCACAACTGCGCCTGCGGTGTCACCGAAGCCCGATGCGAGTCACCGCTTACGTTTAGTCTGGTCAGTGGTAGTCATATTGGTCGTCTGCCAACGTCGCCGGAGTTTCGCCGAAACTCGTATCGGGGACGATATCTCATACACTTACCGCTGTCACTAACCGTTTTCTAAGGAAACCGGCTGCATTGTGCTCTTCCTGTCGCGAGATTTATGCTAATGTGGTTCAGTGAACTGGAACTTCTAACAAGGGGTTGTCATCGTTTGTAAGATAACTTAGTGATAGAATTTTTATAGGTCTCATAAGGTGATTTTTTTTTAGTGAGGTGAGCAGCTTTTGGAGATCTAGTGTTTTTTGTCTTTTAAATCTCGTCATTTAGCAGGCTTCCTTCATCGATCTCCTTACTCGGATACTTCATCATAATCGTCTTTAGAGGTCTATTTTTTTAACCTCAGGATATCTTAATATATATAATTCGAGTGTGAGTGTGTATGTCACTGAACTCCTCCTAACCGGCTTGACCGATTTGGTTGAAATTTTTTGTGTGTCTTCAGGTGGATCCGAGAATTGTTTAGATTCACAATTGGACCCGGTAGGTGGCGTTGCTGTCGATATATCACCAAAACATTTTTTAATTATGAAGCGGTACGAAGTACGCCGGGAACCTCTTGTATATAATAAAAAATGAGAGAGAGAGAGAGATGAGATTTATATAATCCTATAATACTTGAGAAAAATCAGTAGCAAATGTTTTGTGTTCGGTTACTCAGGCATAGATTTCCCGAAGAGAAGTGAAGGCGCGTTAGACAATATTTCTATAAAAATGTAAATCTCTTTTATAAATTACGTGTCATTGAACTATATGCAATAGTAGACTTCTTTACTTTGAAGCTTTGAACCTGGTAGGAAAATGTTTGATCACAGATTTCATCATAAATTTTTCGTTGGTTTTGTTATTCGAGAAAACGATTAGAATAATTTTGATATATGTAAGTAGTTAAGTACATCCCGCGAATCTTGGCAGCGGAGGCAAGGGTAGGGTAACTACGTGACCGGCATGTTTTAGGATAACATTAGGTACTTTCTTGTTCCTGTATGAAAATTGTAAATCCTATCGTGTAAAAGTTTTGGTGATTATAAAAAAATAGTGATTGCTGTGCCATTTTATTACTAAAGTTATTATACGAGGATTATAATATAACTTGTTATCGTGCGTTACATATAAATAAATGAACACTATACATAAACGAAAGTGGACCAACGTAACTTAATCAATATGAATATCTCACTTCATTTAACCAATTAAACAAAGGCCTCCCGAACTGGGTCGATAATTTCCAGTGGAGCTCATGATATCGGATTACATCGGGTTAATTAAGCTGATGTAAATCAGATAATTTGTAGCATGATCGTTAAGTTAATAGCTAGCTAACTGGTCATAAGATACTATCTAAGTAACCCAGCTTTACAAATTGCAGCCGCCTTGCGATTCTATTAGTTCGGTAATTAATTTAAATCGTTATTGTATACCAAAAATAAGGAAGCGGTGGTAAGAATTATTTATAAATGACATTTATGATTGGCGAAATAACCTTCTGGTGTAGCTAGCAAAAACAGAACAATCAACTATGAATACAAATGTGGATACATGTCCATTTTCGAACTATTTATCCGGTGGGATTTGCAGATATCATCGTTTATTTAATATTATTATTATTTTTAATTTTTATTTTTGATTTGTTATTTTTTTCTTTTTTACTGTAAACAAGTATGTCTGACGATGACTCATTTTATTCTGCATGTGATCTCAACTCGACCTGCTGTTCTGATTTTTGCGATGATTCTTTCGAGGATCCTGTCACTCTTCAAAATCTCCTACAAAGCTCATTTGATCCCTCTCCGCTTTCTTTTAATGTTTGCCACCTGAATAGTCAGAGTATTCCGTCTCACTATACTGAACTTATCAACACCTTTTCCCCATCGACGAATGTTCACGCTATACTTATATCCGAGAGTTGGTTAAAACCCTGCCTCGATTCAGCAACCTTCTGTCTCCCTGGTTTCAAACTTATTCGCAATGACCGAATCGGCAAGGTAGGCGGGGGCGTGGCTATATATCTCCGTAGCGATCTCCCCTTCTCTATAATTTCTTCCTCTCCCGCTTTATATTCTGGCTCTTGTGAGTACTTGTTTTTGGAAGTTTGTGTGAGCCGAGCTAAAGCGGTTCTTGGTGTTGTATATTGCCCGCCTGCTACTGATTACTTCTCCAGCCTTGAGCTCGCCTTGGAATCCCTAAGTACAGAGTATGCTCATCACATAATCATGGGTGACTTTAATACCAATCTGCTTCTTAACTCCCCTCGTTGTAATAAACTATTAAATATTTTCTCTTCTCTATCTCTTTCTGTTCTTCCTTCTTCGTCTACTCACCATAATCTTGACACTCCGGATAGTTTACTAGATTTAATTGTTGTTTCTTCAGCCTCACACGTTCTAAAACATGGCACCTTATTAGCTCCTGGCTTTTCCAGACATGACTGCTTGTATTTATCGTATAAGCTTAGACCTCCTAAACCCGTTCCCGAAGTTATTTGGATGCGTAACTTTGCAAGAATGGACACGGACGCTCTTGCGGCGGATGCTGCCAATGTGGATTGGTCTCAAATGGCTCTTGCAACGTCGTTGGATGAGAAAGTTTCTTTTTTAAACCAATCTGTGTTGCAGTTGTATGATACGCACGCACCTTTAAAACCTATCAGGTTAAAGCGGCCACCTGCCCCTTGGATTACACGTGCAGTTCGTATTGCAATGACAAGGCGTGATAGGGCATTCAGAAGGTTTAAGCGGGATAGGTGCAATGAAAAATGGAACCTCTATAAGGCTGCTCGTAATCAGTGTAACCGCATGGTGAGAGCAGCTAAGCGTAAGTACTTTTGTGATCAATTATCCGTTACCTCTTCTGCCGAAATGTGGAAATTTCTGAAAAACCTAGGTCTTGGTAAAAGCCTTACCAAGCCTGATGGGGTCTCTTTTTCTCTCGATGAGCTTAATACTCACTTCTCTCATAATCCTTCTCTATTGTCTTTTGACACATCTCAGACTATCTCAGAAATAAACTCCATGGCTATTCCTGACATAGATATATTCCACTTTTCTCCTGTTACCGTGGAAGAGATTATAAAAATTATCTCGACTATTCAATCTAAGGCAATAGGCGCTGATGATGTGAGTAAAGCTATGGTTACTCCCATATTAAAGTACTTGCTATCCCCTATTACTCATATCATCAACGAGTCGCTGCTGACGGGGAAATTTCCTTGTGTTTGGCGTCACGCCTTTATTATCCCGCTTCCTAAAATATGTAACCCTCGTGATCTCAATAATTTTCGTCCCATTTCTATTTTACCCTATCTCTCTAAAATTCTTGAAGCTGTCGTACATAAACAAGTCTCTTCTTTTGTCTTTAATAACAATATCCTCAGTCCCTTTCAGTCCGGTTTTCGTCCAGGACATAGTACGACGACAGCTTTACTCAAAGTAGTTGAGGACATTAGATGCGGCATGGACGATAAACTGGTCACTGTCCTAGTCTTGATCGATTTTTCGAATGCTTTTAACATGGTGAACCACGATATTCTCCACGCCGCACTCAAGCATCTCCGATTCTCGTCCACGGTACTGGATTGGTTTTCCTCTTATCTTCGGGGTCGTCAGCAAGCTGTTCGAGTAGATCGATCGATTTCTAGTTGGTGCGAACTCTCAGCTGGCGTACCTCAAGGGGGAATTCTCTCTCCTCTTCTCTTTGCAATTTACATTAATTCTCTTACCCACTCGCTTAACTGCTCGTACCATTTATATGCCGACGACCTTCAGATCTATGGACAGTCCACCGTCCATGAGATAAATGAAGCCATACAATTGTTAAATAATAATCTTGAAAACATAAGTCGGTGGTCGCATAAGTATGGTATCAAAGTCAACCCGTCTAAATGTAAGGCCATTATAATAGGGAGCTCTCGGCAGCTGAATAAATTAAACATTGATTCTGTCCCGCCTGTCAAGTTTGAGGATACTATTATCTCTTTCTCATCCAATGTTAAAAATCTTGGTCTCTATTTGGATAGTACCCTTAGTTGGTCTGAACATGTTAGCCAGGTCAGTCGGTCTGTTGTCGTGAGGCTGCGTACCCTTAACCGTTTCCGTAATTTTCTACCTACCCGGGTCAAGATTACTCTTGTAAAAAGTATCATTCTTCCGTTAATTGATTATGCTGATGTATGCTGCTCTGACATGAATCTACAACTTGTCAATAAGCTGGAGCGCCTCCTTAATAACGCTATTCGCTTTATCTACTGCCTACGCAAATTTGATCACATCTCTTCCCTTCGTCGCCACCTCCAATGGCTCCCAATTCGTGATCGTAGGCAGGTCAGATTGCTTACAACATTATACTCCATTCTGTGTGAACGCCTATACCCTGGTTACTTGAGGGACAGGTTTCAATATCTGCATGATACTCATAGCCGTCAACTGCGTTCATCGGATACTCTCGTTTTATCGACTCCCCTTCACCGCTCCGGTTTCATGTCAAGCTCCTTCGTCATTCATGCCATTCGGCTTTGGAATGCGCTTCCTGTTGAGATTAGGAAAGTTGGTAGCAGGCAGTTGTTTAAATGCAGAGTTACTGCTCACTATCTACAGCAAGGTAGCGGGTTGGATTCACATGCCTAAGAATTATGTATGAGTGTCATCATAATTTTTTTTTTTATCTTTTATTTTACCTGTCATACTTGTTTTGTTTTGTTATCTTTCGTTATTTGGTACTTTATTTAGTTAGTTTATTTGTTGGTATGTTTATTTCTTTTCTTTATGTTGCACACAATACCGCCATCGCTGATATCTGAATTGACCAAAGGTTGACTGGTAGAGAATGCTATTAGCATTAAGTCCGCCTTTTGTACCACATTGTTCTGGTATAACAAAGTTTAAATAAATAAATAAATAAATACATAATACAAATTTCAATTATTATTATTTTTCTTTCAAGACCATCAGAAGTCCACCTACGCCATTGCATTTAGATAAAATTGTATGTAATTATTAATAATAAAATTACATTAAACCACTTGTGCGGTGTATGTATTGCAAGTAGGGCTTAATTTCATACGTGCAAGCAAAAGTTTATTTGAAACTGGTTATATGAATAATTGTATATGTCTAATACAATGATAGATACGAGTACATAATACCAGTTACGCTCGGAGAATATCCGCCTTCGAATTCACGGCATGGTCACCATAAACTCGACCGAAGTGAAATTGTTTACGCCCGCCACAATTGACTCGTTTACGCGTCGATAAAATTTTGATAAATGCTCTCGGTCGAAAGTGATCCGGTCTATATATCGCACTTGTTCTGCAGAATGATGAATACTAGTGCGGTATGTAGGTTGACAGTGAGATTGTAGGAATATTTGGGTACCCGACTGTAACATCGAATTATCTTTGCTTTTATTTTATATGTAATGTAGGTAGAGTCGAATTCGTGATGCGTAAATAGGTGTTACATTTTGTTACGTTATCTGGGACAGGATTTCTTTTATGTTTTAGGTAGTGTGCTGTGTGGGCTACTTCGTTTGTGTGGATGGATGTCGGATAATAGCGTATG
Source organism: Ochlodes sylvanus (assembly GCA_905404295.2). Lineage (NCBI taxonomy): Eukaryota > Metazoa > Arthropoda > Insecta > Lepidoptera > Hesperiidae > Ochlodes > Ochlodes sylvanus. The sequence continues at coordinate 4,436,998 of FR990146.1, forward strand.
TTTGATAATAATATTGCTTAGGGTTGTGATAACTTTTGTATGTATCGATTTTGATGTAATAAAGACTCAATGTTTTCTCATAACATATTTATAGCAATGCTTAGTCTTATTGTCAGTCACCTATACATTCTTTTATTTATTTTGCAAATATATAATTATGACCGCTAGTGGCAAACATTTCTTGAGCGCTTCCGTGCTTCGGAGGGCACGTAAAGCCGTCGGTCCCGGTTGTTATCATTTGGTAGCAGTCGTTAAGCCATGTTGGATACCTTCGGGCGGCTTAAAATTTCCGACACTTGGGTTGGCCAATAACCCCTCCACCAATCCGCACTGGAGCAGCGTGGTGGAGTATGCTCTAGGCCTCCTCAGGTACGAGGAGAGACCCGTGCTCAGTAGTGGGCCATTAATGGGTTGTAGCCATATAATTATGTATATGCATAATTATATGCATTATCTTTTTGAGCAACGTAACATTTATCAAACTTTGTCTCAAGTTACTAAAAAGTTTAAAAGCGCATCAAAATCGGTTAAACTGTTTTTGAGACTGGACGGATACAAATCAAGTGACACGTTTGATAAGAAAGAACCCATTTATTCGAAGACATTTATTGCCCCTGTAATATCCTTAAACTAAAATTACTGTCTTGAATAACTGCGTTGCGAGACTAGCATTTTGTTACACTTTATGTTTTTAATGGGATTGAATTTAACTCTCTAGGCACACAAATAGACAAGTTTGCGAGCGAGAGTATCCTTTGTTTGGTTTATTCTAAAATCCTAAAAAATCCATTGACCATGCCAGCAAGGTCGGCAATGGAGAAATAAAATTAGAATCCCATCACAATACCAACGTTAAAATTCTATGAAACTCGTAAAGTTTACGTTACCACTTCAAAGGACGTTATTGGAGTAATAAAATTCCATCTGAAATCAGGTGAAGGATATCTTTTGTTTACAGTTTGAACATTAAACTCGGTTTTTGAAGTGCCTGCAAGTTTATTTTCATCGGTATATAAAATACCGAGCGGTGAATAGATCCATCCATCCCGGTGAATAATACAGACAATATCCATGTTCCGTTGGACTGTTGTGCTGCAGTTTTGTTGTATAAATCCGTAATTATAATAATTGCCTGTGTTGCTGGCGGCATGTTCATACACAAAACACGAGCCAAAAACAAACATTTTGTTTGTCGTTCGAACTTGCACCTTTCGCTCTATAAGTAGGGTACACAATGACTATGGTGCCATCTATTGAAGTAATTTAGTTAAAATAAGACTGCTTTAACGTGAGTGTCATATACGTATGTATAGTCTCAAGTAGTAGTAAGTGTTGTCTGCAAGTGTACAATGAACAAAATCTCCTTTGGAGTTTCTTTCCCCTTCTTCTTTCATAACCGTACATAGTAGGGCTTTGTAGAAGCGATGGCGTAGTTTGACTTTCGAAAAGTTTGTAAAAATCAAAGTCGAATAAAACGTAATTTGTATGTTTTGTACTGTGTACTATTAAATTCATCAATTTAAAAGGTTTTTAAACGGTTCTCAGGAACTGTTCCTAGGATAATAAAAGATTGTATGTATGTACTAAAAGATGGTATGAAAGATTGTATGTATTTACGAGCACCGTCGCCGGAGTTAACCGATAACAACGAAATATCAGGAGTAAAATGATGGAGTACCGCGTAACGTGCGTCAATTAGAGCTAACGAATACAACGTCTATGTGTGTTTACAGCCGTGTGCTCGGAAACCAACCTCCTAGTTATGTCCATGTTATGTGGCAGGCCACAACTCGTTCGGATTAGGTTCAACGAGGGATAGGTAAAATAAACATTGAAAACAATTCCATTGAAAAGCTCGCAACGTATATCGTGACGTTACGTACGTTACAACAATCAAACTTCGCCAATCCAAACAGTTTTCGAAAGTTTCAAAAACAACTGCGGATTAAAAACACACACGTGAATGCCCGTGATTCGATCTTGACGTTGTAAATATTATTGTAAAAACACGGCGTCAATATTTTAAACACGGGCACTGCGATGGATCGAAATGTGCAATGTTCAGTACAAACTCCAAGCTTACGCTGGCTTACTATTGTAATCGATACGCTATTTTAAAATTACTGTATTTTTTAATTAATCGTTTAAATCTTTTACTTATTAATTCGGACAATTTTACGATATTTCAATGATTGCTAATAAAAAAAACACTACACAATCATAGCGCCACACTAGGATTCCCTTTATTTTGGGTATCATGGACAAAACACCAAAACTAGTACGTACTCACCCGGACTGAGAACAGAAATTTATTACTTAAACTCATCTTTACATCTTAGGTTCTTCGAATGTAATCATGGCTATGTAGCCATGAAAGACTATTGGCCGAATTTGCGTGCGCTATCGACACATTTATTTTTAATATTTATTGGTCGTAATGTTTAATCGTAATCTTTTGATAATAGTTACAAAGTCTTTGTGATTCTTCCTCTTTACTCATTGTTCTGTACCGTGAACAGTTGTACCTCATCCGTTGTCCGGTTCAAGGTAATGTTCGTTATAATTTTATAACGTTTTGATACAAGTGCGAACATACAACGGATTCTGGATTCTGTGATGTAAACGCCGAAAGTTTTTCCAAGATTTTTCCGTTTCTGCCGTGTATCCGTGTATCGCGACGTTTCCATGAAATTTATTAGATTATAATTGGTATAGAATTGGTTTTCTTTTCAGACGGTTTTCAATTAATAAAATTTTGGTGATATTCATAATTTATGCTCCTAAACGACTGTACCGATTTGGTTGAAATTTTCTGTGTGTCTTCAGGTGGATCCGAGAGTGGTTTAGATTTACAATTGGACCCGGTAGGTGGCGCTGCTGTCGATATGTCACCAAATTTGTTTATTAATTATAGAGCGGTACGAAGTTCGCTGGGACCGCTAGTAGGTATACACTTATAACATTAAGTAATAAAGTAACTTAGTTGTAAAGCAGCTCGACCACGTTATACATAATTATGTCGTAATAGCCTATAATTGAGATAACGTTGAGTTTTAAGTTCGAGTTAGATTTAATTGTAATCACAATGATTTTGTGCCTTTGTTAACTACCCTACCAAAACAACTTAAAAGTAATAATCGTTCTAACAGTTCCGTCTCCCTCATTCCAGGTGATAGACTTTGGCAGCTCGTGCTACGAGCACCAGCGGGTGTACACGTACATCCAGTCGAGGTTCTACCGCGCACCCGAGGTGATGATGGGCGCCAGATACGGCATGCCCATCGACATGTGGTCCTTGGGGTGCATACTCGCCGAACTACTCACAGGTAATTCGATCATTTGACTCTCTGATTTGAATTTGATAGTGGAACATCATGCGAGTTTACAATTTTATGTATGATTCTCCGACCGTGTTACAGAAACACGTATAAATTATTTCACGAATGATTTTAGGAAGTGTTTGCTTGCCAGTCAGGTAAAAATGTAGGTTACGGATGGTCCCTCTCCCATATATTCCGTATCTCGGGTTAAGTTATATAGATTGGATGGGTCATAAAAACCGCCCGTTATTCTACCTCACCTTTTGGTGTACTATCAATAAGAGCTTTATAACCTTACACGAGTGCTTTCGGGATTGAATTGAGTGATACACAACCATCGACCTCTAATATGAGGGACTTGACGCCATAGCTTCGGAAGTCATATAAAGTTTAACGGTGCATCTTGTACCACAAGTGAGTAGGTTGGTTTGGGTTCAAGAATGGATCGGGGGCCCTTTGGCTGGCAATTGCTTTTTTAATTTAGTGTAGTTTAATAACCTAACTAGGATTCCCCGAGTCGTGGGTGCCATGGACAACATACAATGTTAAGAACACACACTAAAACCGAGAACGGATATTTAAACTCATCATTCAAATTTCCGTCTTCCCAGCAAGGCGAACCTTTTCAACGGCGGTTCGGCATGGTGACCATTGCGTCATACGGGTCGTCATTTTAACCGACGGATTAATCCTCAATTATACCAGTTATTATAGTTATTGCTGCCGATAAACCACATCGGAGGCATCTCGAGGGTATAGGATGCCAAAAGAGCCTTTAAAAATGCAACTTATTAAATATTTTGTCTCCATTTGTCTTCGTCGTGTTTTCAGAACCATTTCACCGAAACAGATTTTGAATTATTTCTTCCTTAGAAACATTTTCGTGGAACAAAGCAACTTGTATAAATGTTTTATTTTTACCACGCGGCAACGTTGGTCGTATTCTTGTTGTGGAGGAGTCGAGACAACAGTCTGTTGTAAACTGTTTAATGTATACCCAGGGTAGGCATTCTCGCGTATTCTCCTTTCTCCTTACATCATTAATCCGTTTTGCACCGGTTTTTTTAAAACCCTACACCGGTTTAATGGTACCCTTTTGTCTCTCCTATGGGAAAAACTAATGCAAAAAACTAAGGAAGTGGGTATTTCATGACAAAAGGCGATGTCTGCAGATTAAGAGGAACGGAGTGATGAGAAATATTTACTGCAAAATGAACCTTATAGTAACTTATAGGTATCTTATTCTCAGAATACACGAATAAACATTTCTCGGTATGAAAAATATCGCATATCAGTTCGATAAAAATCCCAAATCAAAGTAATATAACAGGGTGTGTGAAAAAGTGTTCAAAGCGAACAGTTAAATTACATTTTCATTTAATATCTTGAGTAACAGCTTTATTATTGGATTAAAACCGCATGTTCGAACGGAAAAATCATTTAAATTTCCACGCGTAAAAAGATAAAATCGTCAGTCGAGTAAAACGGAACATACGATAGCGGTCTGTGATTAATAATTACCGAGAACACGATTGATTCTAACCGAAAACCAATCTCTGCGGTTCGATCTCCTTTGCTTTGATTGAAGCAGTTGTTTTTGGAGAGAACCGGCGAGAAGGACCTATTTTCAAATTCTTTGTTAGACTAGAGTGACTAGACTAAACATGAAATATCTGATTAATAACAATAATATTTTAATTTAACGATGAACATACAAATTATCTTCTTTCCTTAAGAAATGGATTCATAATTGAAATTTTGATTTATGGTACAGATTGCAATGTATTTTCAATTGAATGTGGTTTTTAGAAATCTCTTGGAGCGTGTTCGTGTTTCTGTGGTTCGTAGATGCAAATATGGGTTTTCAAATTATGATTAATACTTTTATTAATACCTGCTTTTGAGTGTAAATATGAGAAACAGAGAATTCATGTCTCTGACGTGTGTTTTCCAGGGTTCGCTCTGTTCCCCGGCGAGGATGAAGCTGATCAGATGGCCTGCATCATCGAGCTGCTCGGCATGCCGCCCCAGAAGCTCATCGAGCAGGGGAAGCGCTCCAAGAACTTCATCAGCAGTAAGGGATTCCCGCGGTACTGTACCGCCACAGCGCTGGCGGACGGCACAACTGTACTGAGTGGTGGTGAGTTTTTTTATGGAACTAAGGTAGCAAACGAGCATGCAGCACCATCCTTCCACTGCCGCCCATGACAACTGTGCCCGACCTAGAACAAGACTCAAATTGGGACTAGGACAGTAAGTCCGGTTAGGAGACGGTGTTAGAATATTAGTTGGTTAGTTTTTTATTAAGTACTGTTAGTGATAGTAAGTACTGTTAGTGATAGTAAGTACTGTTAGTGATAGTAGTCCTGTTAGTAATAAGTCGAGTTAGTAATTTTTAGTAAGAGTTCCAATTCGGGAAGTATATTCAGGATCTAATCAAATATCCTACACGTGGCGAGGCCCAGTGACATCAGCACAAGTACATAATAAAGGTGGATAAAATCTTCCTTCATTTCATTACAATACATACGAGCCGACTCTTTTATTAGCAAAAATGAAACGGGAAAATGAAACTGGGATCATTCTTGCGGTTGGCCGCAAAGGGGTTCAAAGGTTTCAGATAATATCAATAAATAAGTAATTCATTCGAAATCTCCTGAAGTCCCGAAGATATATTGGGTATATACCCGCCCTCGCGTCGCTTCGGAAAGTTATGTACTTTTAATTAATTGAAATAAAACAAACACTAAATTTTTAGTGAAGCTTTATTGTCGAGTCGGTACGTGGTATGTGGATGGGTTATTGCTAAGAATTTCTTGAATGCTTCCGTACTTTGAAGTGCACGAAAAGTGTCGATGCTAGTTGTTATCGTATAGCAGTCGTTAAGGTCGTTAAGGGTAAGTCGTCCTGATCGAGGTCTTCAGTGGGTCATTAGTCATAGTTGGGTGGAAGCTATATTTTCAGACAGCTACGGGTCTACCGCTCACTTTTTGTCAGGCAATGGGTCGGAGATGCTTTTCTAGTTCGTGGTGTCCATGGGCAACTGACACTTGATTAAACTTGAACGGACAATGATCATTTCAAACAGGTGGTTCGTCTGCTCGTTTAGGTGCTTAGAATTAGTTTAAAATATAGGGCTTGCAATTAGATTAGACTTAACTCACTAGTAGCAGTGTAGACTGCTACTACTACAATACTACTACACTTACTAATAGTACTCGTATTGCTACGAAATATAGAGAGAATTGAAAAAAAATTGAAAAAAATAATTAACAAATGTTATTTATAGTTCATGATTTTTTGTTTATATCGAAGTTTAAATTATTTATAATGTGTTATTTATAATTATTTATAATGTATAAATAATAATCATAATCAACTTTATTGTTCATATTTCATCTGGCATGAGTCAAAAGTGATACAGGAGGGATTTACGAGTAGAACTATCATCCGTGTGTTCCGCATGATTCCTGGTCTATTAATAGTTTTGTCGTAAGAGGCTTGGTGAACAATATCTTCGTCGTCGTCCGCTACGTCATGAATGCACTATGCAGACTTATGATTCACGAATACCAAAGCTGCGACGTGGAAGTGAAATTTATATGAAACGTCTGCTAGAGATCGTCGCCGTAAACAATAATAAAGGGGGTGTCTGTTGGTTTGCGTTCCGATGATTCGTAATTGTAACACATCGGTATAAATCTGGGTTTATTACTGGTTTTAAACATGTACCATTATTTAACTTTGTTTTATTTAGTGCTCACGCTCTTGTAACCGGATTTTGGAACCAATTTCGTGGATCGTATCAGTAGCAGTCAAATCAAAAGAGATCGGTGTTGTAATTATACATTTATCCTTTGAACCTATTACACAATTGTTTTTTGTTACTTGACATTCTTTACAATTTTTAATGAATAATTAAAACGCTATCACATACCAGCATTCGATAAACTTTACTGCAGATGGCACGTACATACATAGGTGCTTACACAGAATAATGGAACATCATAATCATTCTTGATGACACAATGTATGCTCAGGTTGGAAATGGAATTCGGGACCTCTTTGTGCAGACAGTCATTAGTGTGCTAGAGGATCGTCTCTATTTTGTATCTTAATTACTAGAGAATCTTTTCGATGAATTATAAATAAGCCCTGCGTCACAAGTCTGTTAATTTTTAACTGCTTATCAAAACGTGTGTCAAATCTCGTTGGCAACAACTTCAGTTAAATACATAGTATACTTCCGTGTTTCTCGGTAATGTACAACAACACACAAAAATTAAACGTAATTTGTATGTAAACATTCGTCGCGATGATAGTTACTACGTGTCAGAATATAAAACGTTCGGTACCTTTGGTCCTGTGCCAACGTTGATTCATCACGGATTGAATCGAATCAGTGACGTCGAGCAAGTAGTGTTGAGGTATTTGTTTTATGGAATTAAGATAGCAAACGAGCATACAGCACCACCCTTACGCTGCCGCCCATGACAACAGTGTCCGACATAGAACAAGACTTAAATCAAGACTAGGATAGTTGTCCAGTTAGCAAACGGACGTTAGAACGTTAGTTAGTTGGTTAACCAAACCAATTATAACCGGCTTACTAACTAACGATAGTAGAAAGATGGAGTCCCAGATACGCTTTGATAATGTATCCGCATTTTTATACAATATTAAGATGGTTTTTTTTGTTAACTTTCCAGGTATGTCGAGGAGAGGCAAGCCGCGCGGTCTGCCCGGCTCGAAGAGCTTCGTCACGGCGCTGAAGGGCTGCCAGGACAAGTTCTTCATCGACTTCATAAGACGGTACCGTATTGAAGTTAGAGTTAGCATCTATACTTGTCTATCCTTAAAACAAAAAAGGGGGTTGAACATTTGTTTGAAAAATTCATCGATTTTATCGAAATTTTATACCCCAACAACAACAGCAAGTCAAGAGCTGGTTTAATATAATATTAAGTAATATTTTATCGAAACTGTTGTATAATGTAATTGCAGATGCCTAGAATGGGAGCCGGAGAAGCGGCTGACGCCGGCGCAGGCGCTCCGCCACGCGTGGCTCCGCCGGCGGCTGCCGCGGCCGCCGCACGAGGACGAGCCCGCGCCGCCCGCCAACCACGTTAGTATGGCGCACGCGCCGCACCACGCCAAACGACACGCCCCGCCCAACTGCACTGACAAATAGGTCGGTTTTTGTTTACGCTTCTTACGTTTGGCCCTGTTCACATGTGCGCGGTTACCTCTCCCGCCGTAGTGTGCGACTGGGTATAGTACGGCCGGCGGTTCTAGGCCGCTCTGAACTTTGTACGGATCGCTGCGCTAAAGTCAATTTTAGGGTCGAAATGGTGGCAACACGCGCGGGGTGTCACTTTGAGCATTGTTTGTTTCAGTCACACGCTCAGTTTTCGTGTCGCTGTCTCTCTCTAAAGTACAATACCTGCGCACTATATCCGAAAGCCTAACTTCAGAGCGGCCTAGAACCGTCGGCCGTACTATACGCGATATTCCCAGGCGGTACGGGGTTCGGCCTCACTTGTAACCCTCGCCGGATGGCCGAACATGAAAATGGTCCGGTCATTTTCATGTTACGCCGTTTCTATCGAGTGTTCGAGACGGGTTTTTCGGGACAGTTACATTCTCACGCTGGTTCGTCCACACTACTTGTATTGTACGTCTAGTTGTTGCAATATCCGAGTGATTATGTTGGTAACCGCGCACATCTGAACAGGCCTTTATGCGCCCGCGGGTTGTGTGCGTGTGTGGGTAGTGGCGATGTTCCGTTTGCGCGGTTTTTTGACGTTCAGTTGTAGTTTTACTGAGCGGTTTTTTATTTTACCGTTGTTTTTTAAACGTTTGAGTTTTGGTTGTAGTTGTAGTATGTTTATTTTTTATTTTTCCGTTTTTTCTCTTAAGTAATTTTCAGTGCCAACCACTGAAACATGGATATAAATTATCATCAACATATAAGTTTATTATGTTTGCTGTTTTTGCAGAATTAATGTCTTTTTTATTTATAACCAAAACTTTGATCTGTTTTAATATTCAATCAGTTTTATATAGAAACGCGTATAAAGGAACATTGCTTTAGGCCCAATTCACACTGCGCGGCGCGGCCTGTATTTTTTTTGTTTGTTTTTCTTATTTTTTCTACAGTCGGCGAGAATCTCTGAAACATTTTTTGATATATATATAATTTGATCAATCGGTCCTGTTATTACAAATACATAGAAGTAAATATTGCACTCATAATCACTAATTGAAGTCATTCAGTTCTGCATTCTTTGCTTTTATTAGATATTGTTATTAACACTTAATCAATATATTTATGTGTTTAAGTATTTGTTAATATATAAACACAGATTTGACTTAAATACACATTTTATCATACTAGAAGCATTGCTGCTTAATATTTATAGTAAGTTAAAAAAACCTTTTTTGAATAATTATATGTCATATTTTATGCATTTGCATTTATTTAACAATGCAATACTTCAATAGTTCAATAATTCGTCGATGATAAACAGGATATTTATTTTTCCATGCGATTATTTCTTTATTATTTTATTGTTTTATGATTAATTTGCAATTTATGCTTTGGATTTTGTTTCCGTCCAGGGTCGGGGCATTTTTAGTTATGAAGTATTATAATATTTATCTCGCTTAATGAGCTCTGCCTTATATTGCAGTTGTGGTGTTTGATATACGTTTGTAAAGTAATTAATAAAAGTATGTTAAGTATTTATGATATTTTACATAATTATAATTATTATATAAGACATACATATTTAACGAAAATGATGTACATTATGTTTATTGAGATATATAATTATACATTTGTTAGAATTTTTATGTTTTTTAATAATAATTATTTTATTGCTCATGCTCAATTTAATCTATTTTGCTGTAGATTTATTACTTTTATATAAATTAGGGACTAATTTATCTGTTTTGCTAATAGTAATAAGTAAAAAAATGTTTTTCTCTGTATTATTTTCTCCAAACTGTAAATCTTTCAGGTTAGATTATATGTATGTCCTATTGAAAATATTAATTTTAATGTAAGTACTGTGCACTTTATTTCCTATGAATATTGTGTAAACATACAATTAATTTTAATATAGTAATCGTTCATGATTAAAACTATAGAATTTAATTTATAAAGGTGACACAGCCGTTGCTAGAGGGACATGGGGATGGGGGGGGGGGGGGTGTTGTAGGGGAACGTTCTACCATAAAACACCATTGCCCTTCCCTTAAAAATACCATCAAATAAGATAATTTACTAAGTTCAATAATAATATATGTATAAATAATAGTATAAATATGATAAGCTTGTACTTTATTTACTTATGTACTTTTATTGTAGTTTTAACTTAAATTTATCATATTGTATATTTATCTTTTTGACAATCAACCAAAATGTTTAATGTTCATAATTTCATGTGTAAGCTGTGAACGTTAACATATTCTGAGAACCAAATATTCATCTTGTATGACGCTGTTTGATGACAGTTAATTTCTATAAGTAGCACGTTGTGTGACGACAGTGGGAAAAATCTATTTCCTGTGACTCATAGAATTTATACGTGGATTATAATATTATCATGAATAATCGTGACATTATCTGTAATTAAGTATTACACAACTTATACTAAATATTATACTAAATATGTTCTCATTTTGGAACGAAGTTCCTTACGGCAGGCTTGGAGGGGATAGGTTTTGCTGCGGCGACCGAACTGAAAAATATGTGATAGTAAAACCGTAAGAAAAAATGCGTGGAATAAAAGTGTTAAATGAGACGTGCGCAGACGCGACAGTCGCATACACAAGCGAGTAGTGTATAATACCTTTCTCTTTCTCCCTCTTTCTTTTCGTTCGCCGTTGCCTTCATTAGCCGAAGGAACTTCGTTCCTGCCTGGTGTCCCACGACACCACATCGTTATATTTTGCAGCAGTGATATTTATTTATTTGGTTTTCACTATTTTTTTAAAGTTGAAAAGCTTTAAAAGTTTTCATGTTATAAAAATATTTATACTAGCTGCGCCTGCAACTTCAATTGCGTGGGAGTTATTCACGAGTTATTCATTCTTGATCCCGCGGGAATTCCAGGATAAAAAGTAGTCTATAATGTTGCCCTCACCTCCTCTATATTCCAGTGAAAGTTTAAATAATTATAAGCACTTGAGGAAACACAGTTATTTTGAAGTCGCAGACAGAAATTCTAATTTTATTTATTTGCATAGATGTACGTAATGAGTTTTTTGTTATTTTAATGAGGAGAAACAAAGATCTTTACTGAATATTATGTAGTATATCATACTTTCACGTACCTACTTTTATAACTACAAATTATTGATAATGCGCATGACTCTGTATTGTGTATTTTACGTTATAGATAGATCGATGCAGTTGCCAACCCCATAGAGAATCTGGTTTTACAATAAAATTGTCTGTTCATATATTATGAATTGGATTCATTAAATTGAATCGGGCTGGATGTGTCAGATGATTTCATTGATGATTTAATTTAAAATACCTAGTCATTATTAGGATTTTATTAGGATAGGATTTTATCTGACACAAACAACATTATAATTATATTCTAACAATGCAATGTAACAATGTTGTGAGCTAACATCACTCCACATTTTATATGGCCTTAGTGTGAAGATGAATTCGTAGTTATTTATTTGTGAAATTGCTTATTATAGTTGTCACAAAATGAATGGGGATGTGCCCTAATAAGAGATGGTGAATAAAATGCTATAATTTATTAATTTCTTTCGAATTGATAGATGTCCGTCAACGTCTATTAATATCGAATTAATATGATTTAAAATACTCGTACATACTTAAATATGTTATTAAAAGATCTCAATTCATAAGGAATGTAAAAATGGTATAAAACTATGTAATACTAAATGTAACCATAGCACTTAAAGTAGTTGGGAGACTTAAGGATCTATTGTATTTTAACTATTTATTATGTACTGTATTGTAATTTGTAGTGTTATTATATTGTACTTAATATGTATGTATTAATTGCAATATGTATAAACAATGGGACCTAAAATGGCACCTTGGAGTATTCCAACAGCAAAAAGCTATATTCAGTGTTGTTGCGGTTACATTACGCGGATGCTTAAGTAGATTAAGTAGATTCTATGTCCTATAGCTTACACATATTGCAAAATCTATGTTGTGTGTCGCGTTGTGTCGTGGTAAACACGTGTGTCGTTGTCGCAGGCGTCGGGCGCGGCGGGCGCGGCGGCGGCGGGCGCGCGCGGGGGCTCGTTGCGCACGCCGCTCGCTCGTACACCCGTCACCTTCAACGCAACGCAAGTCGCCAGTGAGTACATTCATATCATTATTGGTATTATAATTATAATCTTTCTCTGTTGTGCTTACGTAATACTCAAGTATTACGTAAGCACAACAGAGAAAGATTATCAAAATGTGAGGGGTACAGGCCATAGTCCACCACGCTGGAAAATGGGGTCATTCAAATGACCCCATTTTCTCAAAGGTGTGTGAAGTCTGCCAGTCCGCAATTGGCCAGCGTGGTGGACTATGGCCTGTACCCCTCACATTTTGAGAGGAGACCCGTGCCCAGCAGTGGGACAATTATGGGTTGCGATGATGAAAGAGTTTTCCAAAAGTATTTTAAACACTAACCATGTCCGCTTTCAGAAGCGAAACTACAAGCAGCATTATCGGAGGAGGGCAGCGCGGGCTCCGGGTCCGTGGGCAGCGCGGGCAGCGTGGGCGTGGGTGGCAGCGTGGGCGGACGGTACTGGGCGGGCGGCAAGTTGCCGCACCTCCCCGCACCCTCCTAGCGCCCGCCTTCCGCGCGCCGCCTCGCTAAGGTTACCTCACGGTGTTATTTCACTCTGAGTTAAAGATAAAGTAGACTGCTTCATGACAGCTTGATGATCAACCAAACTGAACAGACAGATTGCATATATTATATGGTTATAATTAGAGATAGATAGGTGTACCCTTCATTTTGATACCGGTAATAGAGAGCAGTTGATGGGAAGAAAATGTATACAATATTATAATAATTATAATTATATTTGCTCGGAGGATATTGCTATTTAGCGATGAGGTCGCCCTCTACATACCTTGCCCTGTCATTATTACTATACAATATTAAGCCTATTATTATAATTATGAATATTGGTATGTTTAGTTCCCCACACGAGCTACATGTGTATTTAACGTTGCAGGTATCATCCCTGGAGGCGCCGCGGCGCGCGGGGGTCGCGGGCGGCGCGCGGCTCGAGCTCGAGCGGCGCTCGCTCGACCTCGAGCACGAACTGAGGCGCGACCGCGACTCGGACGCGTCGCTCGACGACCGCGACCACCTCGTCTGACCGCCCACCACACTGCTCCGCCACACACCATAACATTGCATACTCGAAGGCATCCAAACGGAACAGCAACAACACTGAACGAAGCCAATTACGGATGGCATACACCAAGGTACCATTGTAGGTCCTACACTTTTTATTCATGGTAACTCCGAAGATATAAAGACATTCCGAATTACTATATTTAGAAGAGAGAAAACAAAGAATTATGAAGTTACTGAAGTTAATGTCAAGAAAGTCAGACATAGTAAAAAGGAATGCTTTCAGTCAGTAATTGAGGACCTTGAAATGAGTACATAGATTATAAAACTGTTGTTCTGCTGTTTTCTTAGAACAATTATTTGAACAAGCTCAATTATGAAGCAATTCAAACGTTAAGACTGCCGATAATACTTAAGTACAAGCAAGAAGATGCGATCAAAAATAGGAGTAAATCCGTGTGTGTGATCCTTCGATGTGTGGAGTCTTCCGTAGTGCTGTGGTGTATGTGTGATCAAACTTACCTACAACCACTGCCTTATTGCGATTTTTACAAGGACTATTCGCTATTGGTGAATAATTGCTTGAAAATTTGTGTGTATTTAATGTTATTTATTAGGATATTTATATGTGTAGTACAATTTCTGTACCGTTTTTTACCTACCCGACTTTGAATGATTAAATTCTTTAAAATTTCAACGACATAATTCTTATTCAAGCAATAATTTACTTTGTGTGATTGCTCGTGTATATTGATGCAATTGTAATTGATTTTCTCCAATCGACGCAGTACACAACAAACCGACCACGACAACTGTGTCCATTGAACAGAATCAAGTGCGTATCGGCCCCCAATGATAACCCTAATGTTCCTAAAGTCCTTCGCGTTATACGAATATCGACTTTAAGGCAGTGGGGGGAGGGATCAAAACATTATCGCTTGGCGACGAGCGTCCATCCAAACGTAGTGCATAGCGGCAAAATTGATCTCAGTAAATAAAATAAAGACTACAAGCGTAGACATCTAGTGGAATTGTGCGAGTAAACCTAACGTGTTTTCATGTTTTCTATGTATTATACATGTAATGTAAACGTAAGGACGTTTAAGAGTCGATTGTGTCGGTGTTAGTGCCTACTAAGTCTGGTTTAGTGTTTAGGAACCTCGACCACTGTTTAAGGGATAACTTTGATCATTTTACCGAAAACGACTTGTAAATGTTTCGAGAGTTGAATTTTTTGTATTTCAATGCATGCGCTGCGTACGTATTCGTAGAATCTTGCAACGAACGATACGAGATTTTAACTGAATCGTCACACGTCGAACATGTTATTGTTAATTTCGGAATGTGCTCAATTAACCGAAGCCGTGTCGACAATTTGTTTTTTTTTTATATATTGTAAGTGAAAAAATTCTCTCTCGAAATCGTAGACTAAACGAACTATTAATGTGTGTGATTAAGCTTAACGATTTTCTACAAAATCAAATGTCATTTTTTAATTATAATTTTATGATTCGACTTATAAGTTTCTTCGTGTATGTAATTAGTTAATTTCTCTCAAGTGATATAGTAAGTTTTCGTAACGAAATGACCTTATAATCGGAATTCTTAAAGGATGTAAGGGTAGTTAGTTTAAAAGGCCTTCTAAGCTAGTTAAGGGAGCTAAGCTATGCGACTTTTTTGGTGGATATAGAATAAATGTCGTGATGCGTATATATGAGTCGAGTTGGGGTGCGTACGCGCATGTATCTACGCACGGGTTGGATGATGTATCAACTCATATTCAGACCTGTATGGAGAGTTACAATGTATTGTGTAGTTCTTATCGAGTGCAGTTTTTCGTAATCTGACATTTTGTTTTATTTTAACTACTTAACTACGTAACGGTTCCTTTTGTTTAAGGTTTATAACGTGTTGTCAGACATATCGATGCATAAGGGAGTCATTGATGCAATAGTACATTTGTGCAATAGTCTGGACCGTCGTCGTCGGTTGGTGCAATGTTTGACGTGAAATTGTACATTTCAATCACTTGTTTTGTCTTCCTGGTGTATTTATAATATTATACAAAGGCCTATTATTATCTGTGTATAATCGACGATGCATTTTTTTCGATTAGTTTGTAGTGATTTTATTTTTCGTTTATGCATATAACGTATAAGTTATACAATGAAATTGCACATTGATTGTGACGTTATGGGTGGGTTGCTCTCGCGGGACTGTGGCAATAACAATCAGATAGTTGGGAGACATGATTCATTTGGTGTTCGATGACATGCACAAATTTAGATGTATATTGTAAAACAACTGATCCAAGTTGTATGATGTTGCCAAGTATGTTTAATGAGGTTATTGATTTTTGGATTGGTTAGGTGGGTTATGTAAGGCCTTGGAGTACACGATATGTGGGAGTATTTGAACGTCTGTTAATTCATTATGTTACATGAATGTGTTTCAGTATTAACATTTTGGTCTGTTCGGTTATCAATTAATTACTTAAAAAATGTGGCTAGCCCCAGTTTAGACTGGGATACTTTTTGAGGTTTCATTTCTGTAATGTTATAAGTTCATGTCCGCCCGCAACACAAGTTGTGCTTGTTGTGAGTATCTAAACTTTTATTTTTTCTCTATATAAATTAAGATTAAAGTATTTTAAATTATCTGTTCAAATAACAACATATTGTGTATTCTCTATTGTAGTAACCGTGAGTTATCATAGTAATTTTACATTAAGTATTGTATGGGTTTTGTATAGAGCCACTAGTGGACTCACTTTGAACAAATTTATTTAAAAAAAAGTATAACTCACTGTTGCTACACAGGTCTTAAGTGTGTTATTTATATGTAGGTACGTATCGTGTCTCCCAAATAATTATTACATTTGAACAAAATTTTCGGACGGAATAGACAGTTTTAAACAATATAATAGTGTCCTAATTATATATATATATATATATATTTAAAAGTTATGTAAATCTAGAATGTAGACACATTAGGACCGCGAGTGTAACCTCTGTAATTTTATTCTTTGACAATATCTCACTATACTCAAAGTAGCATTTTAAAATATTGGCTATTCGTATTAAGTTGACTGCCTTTCGTTTATTGTTATGCTCAATAGTTTAATATTGTAGCGTGTCCGGTTGTCTCGATGCGGACACAACTGCAATGACATTAGATTATTTTTTTACCCGACTAGCGGTTTAAGGTATTTAGTCAATTATTGTATAGCTTGTGTTATTTTACGATGAATACGTGAGGGCTGAGACGAGTCAATACAATTCAGCCTGAAACCCGCCGAGTTTTGTATCGAATGACGCGTCGATTACTTAAATCGAATCGTAACCATCGAATCGGTGTTTAGTCGATAGAGAACGCGGTACGGGCATCGATTGTGATAGCTTACGGTATCATAGTTCAGATTATTGTTTTGTAATACTGTCATCGGCTGCCGCTCCCTCGCGCTTGGCGACTTGGCGCTCGACAGTATCACATTAAACTCATTGCAAAGGTCTATCTCTGGAACACGACACCGTTTAGAGCATATCGGCAGGGTTGGCACAAGGTAAAGAATGTTTTTACGAAATATAATACGGGATCGTGTCTCCCCCCGCGCCCCGCACGAGTGAGCTATGGTGTCATGTCCACACGAGAGTTAAGTTAGGCTGTGCCAGTATTATGATTGTATCGTCGCCGAGTCCCCAGCACTGCCAAGTACACGTTAAAGTCTCATACGTACCACAGTACGTAGCAGACGCCGTAGTTACTATTATTATAGCTTTCGTGGACCGCTGCATTTCTCTTTATACCTAGTTACTTTGTGAAATGTTGTGTTCTCATTTTTGTATGTAAAGCTGGTGTTTCACGTCTTGAAACTCGTAGCGACAATGTGAATACTATACAATTTAAATAAATGAATTATATAAATAATGTTTGGAGTTTTCTTTTTGGTTTCACTAACAGTTTACTTTTTTAGTTGGAGGTTTTTGAAGGTTTTGAATACGATCATAATCATAGCGAATAATTAGTTATACACATAATGAAACTCGTAAATGATGACCACTACGTAGAAAATAGTTGAGAAAATAACTACAAAACAGTAATATTAAAAAAACATGTGCATTTGTTACGTATAATTTCAGAAACAATTTAACCGATTTAAATTCGGTTTCAGTAATGTAGTAAGCTGGAGCACCAAATTATTATGGTAATCGGTTCACAAATAAAAAAAACAGTCATGTCAATTTAAAGAGTCCCGAGGTTTAAAATCTCATAATAGAAAAAGCATAACAATATATTGTAACGAAGGAATTTTGTGCCTCTACTAAAACAACTGTGAGGAGCAGGATCAGCAGGAAATGGTCATATGAGGTGTGGGGACCAGAGGTGAGGTGTGATGAGCTGGTGAGGCGAGGTATGGAGTGGTGAGGTGCAGGCTTGAGGTGAGGAGACGAGATTGAGGAGCGGAGAGGTTATTCAGTTGGTAGTCTTTCATAGGTTTCAGGTATTCTAGCAAAATGTTACTGGCCGGCGAACAGGCCATCTACAAGAAATAAACGGATGATTATGAAGAACAAAGGAATTATGTCAATATTGTCATTCAATAGAAATGTATTGTAAAACGGAGCCTGTGTATTAATTTGCCCTTTTACAATATACTTTTATACAATCATTGCTTTTATATTCATTGCTTTCTGCATATTCGTTTTTTAATTCCAATTACCTATTTATTTAGCGGACGTTACCCAACACATTAAAATGAATATGAAGAAAATGAAATGAAATGACGTCGGTAGGAATATCTTGTATGGAGCTGAGAACCGACAAATACAAGCTTGTTGTTCTTCCCCTAATCTAAACGTAAATAGGTTCTCCAGACAGGGAAAACTTAAGCATGTTTGCCTTCTTCATTTCACACTAAACACTTCAATGCATATTGAGTTTCAAGTGTTTCTGTTTACAATTAGATAAAGAATTACAACATTGCGTTGCACGTACTTATTGCCAAATAATATGACGGTTAATAATGATAACAGGTATTGCAAGTTGATTAATGAAATAAAATATACGACCATAGAATTGCTTATAATATCGTCTAGGATGCTGTACAATATGAATTTTAGTTGTTGATTGTTACAATTTTCGATAGACAATACTATGCCTTCCCTGGATATACGGTCCAGAAAGAAGCGGCTAGGAATTTTCAAAGAAATTATCTCCCACTCACGATTGTGGCTATGTAAGAAACTCATATCCAAGTCCATTACATTATGTATGTATTTAAATAAATAAATAAACGTTAACACATATGGACCTAGTACGGAGGTATGGACCTCCGCACTAGGATTCCGTGTCGCGGGTGGCATGGATAACACAAATAACACGTTACTAAAACCCATGACCCGTGAACGTGATCAAACTTTTATCTGCCACTTATCTGCCCCGGCCAGGAATCGAACCCAGAACCTGAGTTTCGCAGGCGGAGCCACTACCAACTAGACTACGGGGTGTTAGGATCTTTTCACATCAATTGAAAACACTTAATACATAAATCACTTTCTAGTATTGAGACGGGTCAAATTCCAGCTGTCCTTGGCATTTCTTCTTCGTTATATTAATATGATAGTCATGAATAATTGAATGATATAAATTGCAGTTTATTTGAGAACGGCTTTAAATTTCGTAGGTTAGTAAAGCATTAATTGATAAACCAACGCAACGGGGAAGAACACACTACTTGGTTACACTAAAAGTCCCGTTGTTTTGCTTTCCTCATAAGACACGTTATAAGAGGTTACAAAATTCTGCAGACTTTCCGAGATATGAAAAGGTTGATAAGCCTGCAATATATTATTGCAATTTTCATCAATTTCAAGATTTTCAAGCCGCTTATTAGGTATTATGGTCTAAGGACAAATGACTATTTCTGTAACTATTATAATTACTGATACTGCTAGGTACTTAGTAGTTTTTGGTATGTGCCCTTGTTAGATCTATAATTTACTGTTAGGTAGGTATACGTATATGTATATCAAGCATGAATAATTTAAATTCCGTAGTTCCTCGTCTTTGCAAAGTATTAAATGGATGCCATGGGTCATTTGATATAAATAAAATGTCGCTTCCTGTATTCAAAAGAAGTATCACTTTAGGCCAGCACAAACAAAACCATATTTGCACAATTTAAATCTTTTCTTTGTTTGTTACTTATATTAATTAATGCATGCTGTGTTTGCCTTAAAGGGTTCAACACTTAGTTTTTAGGATTAGTTATAAGTTTAAATTTGTATGGTAAAGTGTTGTAACCGCTGGCAGACCTAAATAAATAAATAAAAAACAGATAAAACTGTTACTGTTAGGTAACTGTTAAAAATGAGTTAAAACTGAGTTTTACTAAATTTCGTCAAAAAAGCTATTTTAAAACATGCATTGTCGTGCTTTTAAACGCCTGAACTGCTACCACCCTCCTTCTGAAACTACCGTCAAATGTTTATAGCGACTTAAGTAGGTCGCAGTGTCGGAGAGCTTAGAATAATTAGTGTAATTATTCTAAGTTATAATAGAATAATTAGTGTAATTATTCTAAGTCATTATAGAATAAATTAGTGTAATTATTCTAAGTCATAATAGAATAATTAGTGTAATTATTCTAAGTCATAATAGAATAATTAGTGTAATTATTCTAAGTCATAATAGAATAATTAGTGTATATATTCTAAGTCGGAGATCGGAGAGTAATAAATACATAAGTTGGCTGTGCATCTTTTGATTCCTCGAAAAAGCTCTGATACTATTTGAGCATTATCTGGACATCATGCTTATCTGGACGTCATACCTGTCATGGACGTCAGCAAACATTAGCAGGCCATAAATATACTTTTTTACTGAATCTAACCTACTGCCGAAACATATTGTGAAGGGAAATAAAATATTCGTAGTCTTCCAAACCATTTTAATACTCGTGGATGCAATGACCTAACCGTGAAAATTATATTGTTTAATTTTATATTTAAGCAAAGGGCGCCGCCAGAATTACTTTCAGGGATTCGCATCTGCATCTACACAATTATACAATTATCCAATAGGAAGTATAGAACATAAATGTTTTTCTGTGTATTTTCTTTCCTGTCAGGGGGGTGCAAGTGCACTACTTTCACCCCTGCTGCCGGCGCCCTTGATAAGCAAGTAATTATGTATTTATTTACATTTTTGAAGTGAAAACTTCCTTAGCGGCGGCGTTTTACACTTTTTGGTATGGGTAAAAAATAGTAAACTCGCGTACCTTCGCGTGTCCTGACAGAAAATTCGTAAGATTTATTTTAGACTCAAGAAGCTATTCAGATGCTTTGTAATAAGGTTCCTTTTAAAATGTGACTGGTGGTGGTGGTGGTGGTTTAGAATCAAGAATGTACTCAGATATTTTGTAAAGCTAGGGTTGAATATGTACCTACACTAGGTATTTTTATAGTTGTAGGGTTGATACACATCTAAAGTAGGTAGGCAACTGATTTACTTCTGTTTATAAAAATAAATGTTCAAGTTTTCTCTTCTGCGGGTACTCCCGGAGTGCAACCCGTTGTTTTTTTTACTTAAAACATTTTTACACTTAAAGTATTTCTACACTCTTTAATTTGGCGTGTGCGAGAAACAACTTTAGATACCTTGGTAGATATATGATGATAAAATTATGATCGCAGTTTGTAAACAAAAGAAAGTCTTGGTTTTATTAGAATGCAAATGTTTCGCATCTTTCACAATAACATTATGTATAATCGAGGCCCGTATTGCGATGGCCTTCTAATTACAGTTACAGGTGATACGTTCGAGTGTTCTTGCCACACAGCCAGGCCAGCCACAGTACCGAACCGTCCGCCATTGATATCTGACAGCCTTCGCGTTTCGCGCCAAATTGCATCGAGTAGGAACCGTAACTTTTTTATTTGTGCATTTAGTGATTGGACTACAATAATGTGCTGAAGTGACAAAAATTGTTTTTAATTTTGTAAGTAATTTTATCTCTTTTCGGTTTTTCGGTTTAAATTTACTCATTCAATGGATTCCTACTTACTGTTTACGTTTTCAATTTGCGTTAAATTCATATTTTTAAGTAATGATGCAGGTTTAAAATATAGCAATTTCGTCGCATTAACTGTATGAAATGGATGTCAGCTAAGAAGTAAATAAGTACTGAATTCTTAGAATAATTACACTATAGAAACGAAGTCCGCGCGGCCGTTTTGAAGGACCTTATTTGGAGTCAGAAATGACACCAAACACCGGGCAGCTCATGTCAACGCATGCCAAACGTGTCTCGCGAAAAACAAAAAAAAAATTATAACGATTTGTCCACTTAAATTGTGTCACAAATTATCTGAAAAGCTATTTAATGTATTATTACTAAAAACATATGATTAAGTATCCGCAGCCGAATCATTCCCCTCTTTCGGGAAAGTTTCGGTTTAGTGCTTCACTTTAGACAGAGGGCTTGTATGAAGACTGTCTTTCTATAGTGTTATTATTCTAAGACCGAATTATACGAAACAATGAATTATTAGCAGCGTGGAAATTATTGTTCAATATCTACTTACTTACTGATACAATTTTTTGCTATAAATTATCAAACAATTACTTAAAATCGATTGTTACCTGAGTAACAATAGCACGGCTGTCCTTCTAAGGCAATTAACGTTATAATTATTATTTACACGATCAGAGATAAGATACCTAGGTAATTATATTTAACTGTCTCACTACTGGGTCCCTGTTCGTAAATATAGGTACTATAGGTTTAAATCTATCTGGCAGTTTATTAGATCTTTTAATCATGTAGCAGTTTCTGGACGTCAGTGATAACTTGCACAAATGCTTATTAAAGTTTGGCTTTATTTTATTTTATTGAACACTGGCCAGAAATATTTGGAAGAATCCCTCCTCAAATCTCTCTCTCCTCACCGCTCCGCACCTCACCACTTCTCACCTGGTGAGGTGAGATGAGGTTTGGTGAGGTGTCCCTAAAACTCCTCTCACCACTTCCTGCTGATCCTGTTCCTCGCTGTTGTTTTAGTAGAGGTATGAATTTCCTCCGTTACATATGATTTTTTATTTCAATATCAACAGCATGATTATTAAATATAATTATGATGTTATGACTCAAGTGAAATTAAAATTATCATTGTGCCTACGCGAACTTACGTTCGCGTGTTTTATTACCTCTTAGTTTTATTTACTTTACTGTGATTAATTGAACTAAGTATTGTATTATATATATTATTATATTTATATTATTATTATTATATTATTGTATTCGATATCGATACAAATTGTTGCTGTGTCGTTGTATGAGATTTTTTAGTTCGATTTATTAAGCGGTCAGTTAAACAGTAGGTATATAGACCAAAATAATTACCATGTTTAATGATAATCCGTGTTACAAGCCCTATAATAATGAGATATGAGCAATACTAAAGACAAAGTGTGGCTTACCTACGTGTGGCCTACCTATCTTCCTCCCCCCTATGGCCCTAACTGTCTAGCATTCGTCTACATATAATCAAACATTTATTCATATTAATCATCTTTCTATCTATCCTCTCTATCTACGTAACTAACGTAAGTTATTTTTTATTATTATAAGGTAGGTCTTGACTACAATCCCACCCGATGGTAAGTAGCCAAATAGAGTTGGGCGGCTCGCATTGAGTGATTACTATCATAGTTACTTGCATTTAAATGGCCCGCAGCATCATCTAACGATACAAGGAAGAATATGGTTTGATAAATTAAATTGGAAATCTATTTTTAACACAATTGCTTAGGGGAGCGTGGATGGTCAATTACAGTCGTCTTCATACCGTAGACAAGCCTTACGTAGGGAAGTCATTGATTACTTGATTAGATAATTACATCGTAGTCCAAGCTGTAATCTACCTGCAATGGATGCCATAACACAAACAGGAATTACTGTGTAGCCATACGAGTTACATAGTAGCATGCATGGTCGAATAAAGGTCAATGCTGCCGAAGTCTTAATATCCTCATAGCGTAGAAATCCCTCATGCGTAGGATATCGCACAGATCGTACTGTAGACTGTAGTAAGCACAATGTAACAGCAGTTTCAATATCATCCAAAGGGCATCTATGTTTTATACACAATAGATATCGTGCATGATCCTCCATGTCTTCCTCAGTCCGAGAGCATTTTCAACGTGTCATAAACTTTTGACCGCACTATAACGCCAATTGATGCAAATGTTGGCGTCGCATTGTCATAAATGTCTCACTGCTATTGCTGATGTAAAGCCGGACATTTTCTTCACTATTCAAGTAAACAACCAGTCATCTCATCCGATTTTTTTTTGAAGCAAAATCCGAGATGAAAGGTATATTATATACCTCGACCTTACGATAGTGTACAGAAAATCACAAACAACAAAATACTCACGTTTCATAGTCAACAAAGAACCCAAACAAATGTATTTTTGTTAAACAATAGGATTTATTGTTGACTACCCATGTCTAATGCTTTCGTAATTGCTAATTTAACAGGCAGCTAATGTTAGTTCCGGTTGTGTTCACGCATCTATAGAAATGAAATTAGTGAAGAAATTCAACACATCGAAAGATGTAACCATGGGTTTGCTAGCGGCTTCGCTGAAAGTAAGTTGGAGATCAAATGATCAATAAGTAGTCTTTTACTTCCAACCAGCCAACGATTGCATCAGTTAAATTCATCTTGTCGTGTTGTACGCAAAGTCGTGTTGTCATTCAGCTTCGAAGTTGTTTTTTACGATGGAGAATGGGCATTTTTCTCATACCATACCATACTGCAGATATTCGTTTCTTCTAAGAATTGCAAGAGCTGCAATTAATTAATGGCGTGAATACCGTTGGCGAATGCCAAATCGACCGTAGATAAGTACATAGATACTCCGAAACATTCCAATTCCTCTTATGAAAAACTGAAATCGTGCTGCTGGAGGGTTTGAGTTTACATCATCATTGAAGGGTGTATTTCATTCAACATTCGATGTTTCTGCAGTAACAAGCTACCTTCATTGTTCTTTTTATATACGTATTAATTGCCATTGCCGAAACTACATTGTTATTAATACAACCTAGAAACAACTATACCAAAGTCAAGTCAAGTTCAGATGGACACTACATCTTCCAGTTGATTGCTGGCGTGTTAAAGTTGTTATAACTTGTAAGGTATTCTCTTGTCATTTTGCACCCATGTGTCATTTGATTGGAAAAGCAAATCAATCCAACAGTTCTGATCCAGTATATAGCCTTATATAGCGTCGGCAGTCGACATATTTACCTACATGATAATTTATTTGTTAAATAAACATACGTGTGAAATGAAATTCGATGTTTTGTGTTACATATAGTAATGTGCGGTATACTTCGCAATTTAGTTTTAAACAGATATGGGTTTGAGATCCTTCCAAGAATTATTTATTTTTGTGAGAAATCAACTATTAAAGTGGTGCGAAGTTATTAACATAAAATTATTAAAATCATTACATAAACATACTACAAACCATGTTAGTGATTAGATTCAAACAATAATTTTGCAACAGCACTCAATAACTCTCATGATGAATTTTTAATCTGTAATCAGTAATTCAGCGGATTTCGCCTGAGCGCGGCTGTTAATGTTATGTAAACATAGCGATTATTTTCCTCGCATAGTTAAGGTATATGCATGTTTTGCATAACCAAGTACGTTTATTTAACTTCCACCTCGGATAACAAGCACATATTACAAGTAAAATAATAATTCCGTTACAAATTATTATTTTGATTTTATAAACTACATAGTAGTAAGTAGGAAATGGTGACATTTGATGAGGTGTGGAGAGGTGAAGAAAGAAAAGGAGAGGTTAGGAGATGTAAGGAGATGAGACGAGATAAAACGAGGAGATGTTCTAGAAAACATTCTAGCCCTACTTGGCCCAACGTAAAAAGCGGCTCTAAATAGATAGTTTAAAAGTACGTAGGTACTTACTTAATTTTTAGGTACTTACTTACTTAATTATTGGAATTAGGTAAGATTATGCACAGATATATAATTATGTTTTATCTCCTACTTATAGTAAGTAACTCCTAAATTTTTATTACTAAATATTAAAATATCTACAAAATCCAAGTCACTAAAATGCAAAGTCCCGATCGTATCGCGTTGTAAAGTTATATTTAAGGATTACTTACATCACAATAAACTTCGTTAAGATAATCTTTTACCGCCCAGAATACGTCATTTATTATATTATTGTATTGTTATACAAATTATATAAACATTTTCTGTTACAACTTGCTTGGCATCATAATTATCCAAGTAAGTAGATCAATTAGATTGATAGGGTACAACTCGTAGTAGGTAGGTAGTAGGTACCTACTCCACTCCTATGCTCATCCAATCTTCCAACAATGAAGATTGGTGGAGGGGCTAATATCCAACCAAATTATCACAAGTCTAAAGGTCGATAAGGTTTGACGATTGCATGAACTTCTTTCGAGATGGGCGTATCGCCTGTTTAGTTGGTAGGTAATTATTTTTCCTGCAGTCCTGCGAACCTATCCTTATTAAAATCTGACATTTTACGAGTAAACCCCATTATGTACCTACATTGTAAAGATTGCGCAACAAATTAGGATTTCTTTACAAACTTGTAAACTTAGAGTATATTACTTGTAAACGAGGTTAGTAAAATATCGCTAGTAAGCCGTAACAGCATTGAAACATAAAGCCTCTAAAGCCATAAACTTGATGAAACATTTAAAAGTAAGTAGGGTAAAAGTACCATATTCCGGGCTAGTACATTAATCCGTAACATTTTGATTTTTGTCGCAAAATAAGAAAACTGTCCGTAAAATCCATAATTTATTGAATGTCACTACAACTACAGTTCATATAAAATCAAAATAACACGATGTTTGAATATAAATAATCATTCTTAAAGCCGTATCGAGCTTCCGAAGAGTCAGTAGCGGCCCCCGAGACGTTTCAGTACTATGTTGTTAACAGTGAGCGTAAAGCGACAGTGCATTTTCGTAAGGATCTTATGTGACACTGGTAAGTTAATTTAATTTAATTTTGTAATATTATTAATTGTTACTTATTAACAGAAGGATTCAGCGTTATTTCGAGTTATAACAAACCATATTTTGAGAGAAAATATGACTGCCGGAATTATGTTCACAACAGTGAAACGGTGAACATAAATACGTGCTGTATTACGTAATTAGGGTAAATTAGTATGATGTGTTTATGGATTTTATTCCGAACTGGGGCTAAATACTTACATAAATATGACATAAATTAATTCAGTAATGATAACAGATTAGTGTGACGTAATTACGGTATATGCTTTTTTTAATTATAATTCTTAAAATCGAGTTTGAAATTATGACATTTTATGTTATACTAAAGAATCAATACAGTATGTTATCGAAATTAAATTAAGTTTATTTCAAAAAGTAAATAAGGATAACTATTTATATCGATGTTGTGCACATAATAGTTATATTAACTTTTAATATATTCAGATATTTTATTTAATTTTTTTAATTTAACCTATTTTCTTCAATGCCGTAATAAGGGACAAGAGTTTTTTGCTTATGTCCCATATTCCGGTATACCGTACGGTATTACGTAGTATAGTAATAAGAAGCAGAAACATTGGTTTTCAACATAAAACGCCAAATCTCAATTTTTTCAAGATTTTTGTATTGATCACAAAATGTATCCAAAAATTTAAAACGATACGTTTGCATTTTAAAACATTTTAATATTATTCACAATTATCATTATAACTCATGGCCTCATCAGGCCTGCTCATAGCCCAGCGGCTTGCGTCGATCTTAACTGATCTACAAAGTTAAGCAACAGTGGGTGTGGTCAGTAGTTGGATGGGTGACCGCTAGTGGAAAAAATTTCTGGGGAACTTCCGTGCTTCGGAGGGCACGTAAAGCCGTCGGCCCCGGTTGTTATCATTTGGTAGCAGTCGTTAGGCCATGTCGGAGGCCTTCGGGCGGCATAAAATACTTCCGAAACTATGGGTTGGCCACTAACCCCTCCACCAATCTGTACTGGAGCAGCGTGGTGCTCAGGGTTATGCTTAAGGCCACCTCAGGTATGAGGAGAGACCCGTGCTCAGTAGTGGTCCATTAATGGGTTGAAGCCAACCAGGCCTGATCTTAATATTATTATGAATTGATGTTCCTTAGAATAGGTAAGTACTCATAACTTATGTTCTTTAAGATTTTTGTCATAATAAAAGTTGTAAAATTGTTTGTAATTTTGAATTTTCGTTAATTATACTTTTTTTTAAATAAATTTTCACGATGGTGATTATTTAGTAAACAGCAGCTCTCATTTTGTCGCAGAAGTTTTATGGTAATTGTTTTTTTTTATTTATCCGAAAGAACAATTATATCGTACTTAATAATTTTAATAAAAGTATAAATTAATACAATTAGGTAGTTTAATTCATTAAGTATATTCTTAAAGACATGTATGATGATTTTAGGTCAAAGAAAACGTATGCTAAAGATAGTACGGAATTACGTACAGTGATTGCCGGAATTAGCTCCGACGCCAAATTTTAGTACGGAATTAGAGACAAACGTGAGGTTCAGCAAAATAACGATTATTCCTATAAGTTAACGGCTGCGACGGAAAATATTTTTCAACATTTATCTTATAATACCAATCTAGAGAATAAAACAATTTTTATCCCTAGAACCTTCCTACTTTTTCTAAAAACCAACCTCAAAGTCAAAAGTGCCTTAATAGTCCGGAATATGGGACATTTACCTTATGGGTAGATTTTAACTTACAAGTATATAGAGTACTTACATATTTCAATGCGAACACAGCCAACGGACCTATGTACGTACCTTCAAATTACCATCTCATGCATGAGCAAGTTCACAGCATTGACTTTTTTTGACAAGATTTAGTCTATTTTTAAAAGCTTTTATTAAACTTGCAATGGTTGCAAATTGCAATGTACTTACATTATGTATGTATGTATGTAACTGTGTATGTTTGTTTGCGTGAAATCTTGCAACTCAATTTTGAGGCGAATATCGTCGCGATTGAGCTTAAATTTTGTATACCTACACGTTTAGTTTGGATGACAATGCATGATTAGCTTAGTGACGTCATTGTAAATCCAACACGGCGTAACATACAAGAACAAGATAGTTATTTTTAATGCACTCCTACAATATGGGTATCAAATGAAAAGGTTTGCTGTGAATAACTCGAAATATAAAGTGGAGTCACTCTAAATCCAATATGGCGGACTTCTAAAGATTTTTCGAATATAGGAAACGGGCATAAGTAAATCGAACCAAATAAGTACATACATTGTAACGTTACACCAACTTGTGGATATCTTTGTTCTCCGGCAAAAGACGCGGTAATTAACAAAACAAAAGGATAGTTTTATCTAACCGTGAGGACATTGAATAAGTATCTATTCTTAAAAGGCGTTAGTAAATGTTCAGCTAATACGCATTTTGTTTTTGAAAGGTACCTAAACGGATGAACGAAGACATGTAACAATGTAAATCTTGCTGCATAGAAATCTGAAACATCAAAGTGCATGACGGTTTGACCTTGTAATACATACGGCATACCTACCATGTTACTTTTGGCCGTATCGTATTCGGTTGGGGCGGCCGAGAATACTGATCCCAGTTCCATGCGGATAGAATAGACAGAAGCCAACCTTTCCAGCCTTTCCCTAGCCCAAACTTGATGAGTTTATTAGTAGGCAATCCATTGTTTTGACAGCCAGCTTTCAGTTCCATAATCAGATGAAATCAACAGATCTAATCAGATTAATCAGAAGAATCTAATGATCCCAAACTCGATAGGATTAATAGTGAGCATTTCACAGTACTGTTTCCACAGAACACTATACTCCACTGTTTCCCACCTTTGCATTCCTGCATTAGATCAAGTCGGTGGTATCATTATTATTGCATTGTTAACTAATCTACACATTCACACACCTGCCAATTGCATGATGATAAAAGAAATGGGCGAAATTCAACTCCAGGTTTTATGACATTGTTGGTTAGGTACCAACTGATCGATCTAATCAAAGCGCCCTAATGACTCGTGACATAAATGCGACATTTCGCTGTGTTGGTGGGGGCCAAACGCGTTGTATAATATCCGGTTTGAAGTTGTTAGCTGTAACATAATTTTAAATTTACAGTTTGTGAAAGTTTCACTTCCAATCCAACATGGTCGTAAATAACATGGCGTGACAACGACCAAAAAATACAAAACTTGTGAGGACGGCGAGGAAAGGAAAAATACTTTATAACGGTTCCGGGATTCGCGAACAATACTCGTAGGAGTAAATCCTCATATTTTAATTCCTTTAATGTTTTCAATAGCGTTCTAGTAGCTTCCATAAAACATGTTAGAATCTCTTCATGAAAATGATGGGCTCTCCCGTAAAATATGAACGAAACATACTGTATCCTTATCACTACGACCTCCAAGGGCCCATGACCTGAAACTGATCGTTGATCTTGACACCATTAGAACGCCATTACGACGCCGGCGGTTCCCCTCCGCTATAAATACCCTCGATGTGGTTTGAACTGCTTTATCCGGTGAACGAGCCCCATGCATTCGGGACAGCATCTGATGTGTGAATCTTTAGAAGACACTGAAGGCAAAATTAGACGACGTGGTTAGCAGATTAGACAACATTGTATTGAGGAGATCCAGTGTGAATTGTTGTGAAACATTTCCATTGGCGTCCCCGTAGCTTAGCCCTGCGAAGCGAGAGGTCTCGGGTGCAATTGCCAACTAGGCATGTTTATGCATATTTATGTGTAAGGTAAATGTTTGTTCTCATCATGGGTGTTGGTGACGTGTATGTCTCTACCACTCGCGATACAGGGAATCCTAGGGCGGGGGTACGAGTGTGTTAGCGTTTTTATCGTCCTCACATTGACCATTGGTCAAACCGAGTGTCAGAACTTCTTACGCCGCTTGGAGGAGGTTAATGCTTCGGTAACCTTACAGACTGACCGTTCGTAAATACAACTTAACGTGCCCTGAGAGCTCGGAAGCAAACATAGGAACATGGAAAGCATGAATCAAATTAAGTCGATAGATTGGTTAAAACTTTCATTTCACTGTGTATTACAAACCGTACCTGATTAAGGATTGGTGGAGCTTAGATATCCACTCGTAAACGATTTGCGCGACCTTTTCTAGAGTCGTTAAGTTACCAATTAGTGTCAACAATAGCGTGTAGCCACAATTAATTGTTTTCCAATATCTGTTATGCTATTTGATTGATTAATACTTTCTTATCTGACTGCTGTTTAAAGGGTCCTAGGTTCGATTCCCAGCGAGGCGGATTATGAGTTTTAATTTCTGTTCTTGGTCGAGATGTGTGTGTGTTCTTGACTTTGTGTGTTGTCCGCGGCACCCATGACACAGGGAATCCTAGTGTGGGGCTATAATAAAGAGAGAATGAAGACACTGCCTTTACGATGTGTTCTGATTCAGTACCATTTCTGTTCTGTTCTGTTCTTCTGTTCTGATTCAAAGGCTCTTAGATTAGACTTTAGAGCATCATTCTAATTCTAACGCACAATGACTGCAAAGCGAATTTATAATATCAGCAGATTCAAATAACGTATGCGCATTTGATTAGGTACAATCTCACAAATAATAATAAAACAGATTGTGTACACATAAAACCATAAAGTCATAGTCTGCTTAAAGTCTATGATAAAAGTATGTTATTAAATTCCACATGAGTCACTCACTTATTATTTATCTTTACAATACATTTTATTTAACCGACTTCAAAAAAGGAGGACGTTCTCAATTCGACTGTTTTTTTTTATATTTGTTACCTCAGAACTTTCGACTGGGTGAACCGATTTTAATGATTCTTTTTTATTTTAAAGCTGGTGCTTCCCGTGTGGTCCGATTTGGTCCAGTTATGACAATGGCATTCATGAGAAAGAGTAAGATTTTCACTAATGTAACTCTTAACAATATATTCATAACGTCAATAAACCATAAACAATATGTTAAATTTGACTGCCACCTCCAGGTACAGCTTGAAACGCGAAATCTCACCATACATATAAATATGACACGATAATAATAACGAATTGAGTTATGATTATGGCAGCACATTTACAGTTTCACAATGATTTGGGTGCTTCAGCCATGCATGGCTTTAAACTGAGCAACTTCTGAACGTTGAACCGCACAATTATATTTTTTAGTGTATTATAAAAGCGGGTTTTTTTGTTTTTATTGGCCTCGTGGCCTCATCTTTCTTCGCTAAACTTTATTAGAGAGAATAAAAAGGATTACGGTTTTATCTTCGCAATACATTGTTGGTTAGCTTACGCGACAATATTTTCATTTCCAATTATGTAGTACGAGATATGTCGGTTCAATATCTAATTAAGTATGTACTAGTTTTCACGAGTAATTGCTGTTTGTTACTAAGAACGGTAACGCTGTCCTTGTTCTATGATTTTACTAATAACTTATGACTAGTAATTATTTCCTGCTTAGGTACAACAAGATTTTTTTAATGAACCTCTACCTAGGTACATAATAAAAATATTTGTATTAAAGTTACATCATGTTTTTGTAAATTAAGTACATAATTATATGTGAAGTGCAATGTTTTACCAAATAAGTTTAAATGATCGTTGCTGTGGGCCTGGTTTTCTGTGACACAGGTTTTAGGTAGGTATACCTAATATACTATATTACCTAGCAGCCGAACTGTTGCTAACCAGAGTAACAGGTGCGATGTTTTGGTTATAACCGCTGACATCTTTACTAGGTGTATATATAATAATGGACATCTTTACTAGGTGTATATATAATAATGTTATTATAATCATATTTTTGTCATAATGTATTAATTGTTCAGTACTCTGTCTAATTATGATATTTTTTTTCATTATAACAAAATCCCTTCAAGGACTACCTTAATTTATGTTTTGGCGCTCTCCTGGAAAGTTTAGTTTGAAGCACGTACTGTTTTGTTTGATATGGAGCAGCCGAGTTGAGACAATAATATTGGCAATCAATGAAAATGATGCTGGAGACTAGTGGCGAGCGTTCGTGCAGGCCGCAGGGGGCCAAGCTCCCGCGGTTACCGCTTCATTAACTCGTCACTCCGGGGAATTTGGGAAACTTCCAGATCCGATTTGAACTCTAGCTAGACAACAGATTTTGCTAACAATATTTAGTCATAATGATATTTGTCGACTGAGTCGTAAAAAGTTCTGCATCTTGTGAGCTTCCTCGGCGTGCGCTGCGTAATAGTCGAAATTACTTAATAATGATACATCATTATTATGATACATCATTATTATCTAACTTTGACTATTCACGCATACTTTTTATTTTTTATTACTTATACGTTTTTTTATTATGCTTTTTATCTATTATAAAAAAAAATTCGACGACCATCTTTTAACTTCTATAGAAGTTATCCTCATTGCCGTTATCACATCTATGTTTAAACTTTTGCTAAGCTTTTTTTAATTGATATGTTGTAGATAAAGTTAGGTATATTATATACATATTACACATAATATTATTTATGTATATAAATAGACGTGTTTATCATTGAGTGTCTGATTTAGAACACCTTTGTGTAGATTATATTAAAATTCTTACCGAATAGATAAGTAGGGAAGTATGTATAGTTAGCGACATGGTAGCGACTGTCTACTCGACATAAGTGCATAGATCAGATTAACATAACCCGAATAGATAACAATTATCTACACTGGAATAATAATAGATATATTAATCTACCAATTACATCAAAGGATGATTAATAATGAGCCGATTCCGAACAATAGTAAAACCTTAGTACCTAATAGTGTAATATGGTATTCTGAGAGTAAAACATATATGTTTATGACTATGTATGATGAAATTTCCTTCTTGTGTTATGTTGACATAATATGTACATAGCCTGGTAAACGTGAAAATGGTCTGACTTTGCGGTAACCGTCATTAGTGGAGTTCCGTAACACGGAGTGTTACATCCACTCAAGTAATATAAAGGGATGAATCTGAAACTTTTTATATCTTAATGGATTCACTTGAAACTTTGTATATATGTATGTATGTTCCTCAAGTGAAGCTAAGTAGTAAGTTGTAAGAAAGTACTAATATAATAACTAATAGTGTTCAGTTTGTCACTCTCTGGGTTTGGAACCGTGAAAATAACCACGAACAATGAGACAATAATCTTTCACGCGCTACTGAAACTTCAGTTCAAAATTCCCCTTAATCTTCCAAAATAGATGCACGTGTAAATCCTTACAATGAAAAAAAAGTAGCTACGACTCATTAGTATCGGTAAGTAGGTACCTATGTATCTATTACAACTGTCGAACGTAAATCTTATGTGTCTTACGTGTCTACTGTTTATTTAACATGTCAGACAATGAGGAGTAATTTAGAACAGTGAGGACATGTTTTATGAATATTATGAATTAAAAGTAACACGAGCAAGTAGTAAAAGATGTCCAATTCACATTGTTTAATCATTTGAATGGCACAATGACTAACTGTCCCTCAAACTGCGCAATGTAGGTACGCGTTCGCGATTAGGTACGTCTATCACATTCAATGTTCACATCTAAAAAAACAGAAAAAATCACGGAAGAACTAGTGACCCGCCCTCGCTTCGCTACGGGAAACATATTCCTTGCGATTGCAAAGGTCGAGTTATCTATTTAGGATAATGCACACTATATCTTTATATGTGCCTAAATCACGCCTAAATGTTATTCTGATGTGTAAGCTATATTATTGTAAAGTTTCATCAAAATCCATTCAGTGGATTTTGCGTGAAAGAGTAACAAACATCCATACATCCTCACAAACTTTCGCATTTATAATATTAGTAGGAGGATGCGTAGTGGTGATGATGGAGGTACAAATAAATTCCACTTTTGGACGTGGAAACTCTTACCTGAACATTATATCGCAAATGAGTGATAGCGCGGTGTAATAATTTGCAGTTGTTCGTAAACTTCGATGCAAAAGTAAATCCGACATCAAGGCATTGTTAGACCGTACCAGGGCAACTCTTGGCCGTATTGGGGCGGCCTTTGTTCATTTATATGATTACTTATTGGTATTATTATCATTTCATTGATCCTGCCTGGCTCTACCACCTCCTTGCTGGTGTCAGTCACGAAAAGATTCTATTTGTACCTACTCCACTCAAGAGGCCATCCATAGTATAAAATACGTCAAACGAATTTCATGGTATTTGGTCTCCCCCGTGCATCCTGCTACACTTGTGTGTGGAGGTCACAAATGTGTGACCTCCCTCCCCTCGTGTGACAACACATATCATGTAAGTTTACCATAATAAAATAAGTTTTATTGGAGTTTAAGTTTAGAACTTTTGCATTTGAGATTTATACACATAATGTAATTATGTATCGTCACGAATTTATGAACGGTATATCACACGTTGGTTACCCCCTTCTCCTTAACGTGTGTCTTGTACAAACAATAGGGGTATATTGACGTCCCTAATGATAATTACAAAGTTACAAATACAAACCATACATTAAGTTGTTACCTTACCTAATGATGTCGGTATAATTAAGATAATATTGCAATGCTTTCAAGCAAGTCACCGAGCGGAAAATGATCTCTACATCATTAACCTAGGTACATAAATAGATTGTTTGTAAACCTGCCAACCTCGTAAGCATTACTACTTATTTCCGAGATGTCCTACTTTACATACATAAGTTTATAATACTAATAACTTTAAGAAAACAAAAAACCGACATCTGGACTTTTATCAATCTAGAGATTCTAGCTAGAGGATCGAGACATTCGAGACTTAACTCATAAGAATTAGGTATTAAGTGCCGACTGTCGTTGACCCCGTTAAGCTAACACCCTTCAAATCAAAACACAAGGACACGCTCGGAGCAGTTTTCTTTGTATCTATTGCCGTGTAGGTACAATCTTTGTAGACAGCTCAGGTAAGAAAATAATTACTGTAATCAATCAAATCAAAATCCCTTTAAACCATGTGCAGAAGTACGGAGTACCTATACAAAAACGTAACCTTTACAAGTATACCTATCCCAAACGAATGTATGCACTCATTCACACGTCTGCGACCGGTAATGGGTAATTGGGACGCCTATGCAACGTAGATTTATGTAGTGCATTTGTTCCAGAACAATTTTTTGGAACGTAGTTCCTTATGGCGCGTTGCGAAAGGCGGCTAGACGGAAATAATTCAAACGAAAAGTTGTAACGAAAAATTCATACGAGCCAATCCTGTGCTTGGTATCCAGTCATGCTGTCATAAAATAGAATTATTGTCACCGGAACTTAGCCATATGCATAAGTCCGTAGAGTAAGATGAAATAGGTACTTATTTCTTATTCAGCTTGCAAAATTTTGAACCGACAATTGCAAGTTCAATAAAAGCTTGTAAAAATATTTATTATCCCCTAAATAGCTATTTCACTCTGCGTTAACATGTTGTCAGACGTGTGTGGGATAATTGGATTTTCAGTGACACCTCAATTCCGCCTCGACAAAAAAATGGCTACTTCATTAAGAGCATTACCCACCATGCTTAGAGGTGGTCGCTAATTAATAATTATTTAGTTGTTAAGTACCTGGCTTTGAGTAGCTAGGTACATGTACCTAGGTATATGCCCATTGGCCGAATTGGACTTTTTGCGTGCTTGTCACAGTGATTTTTAACAAGTACACGAGTTGATTTCGATAGTGATCGCTATCAGTCCGAAGGTGCGCTGGTTTCCGGCCGGTCTTCCAGTCCCATTGTTCGGTAACCTTCACCACCGACCGACATTGCGTCGAGTTACTGGGGCGAAACCGAAGATAAATGACAAATTAAGTAATACTCGTTGACCTACATTTATGTCTGTGTGAGTACGAGGTACGAGCGACAGGCTTATCAATGGATCGAAGTGTGCATGTGGATATCCAAGTACCTGCGTTTTATCACAAACACATAATTTCGTTGAAAGCTTGAAGGAATTCTCAAGATTACCTTCCTGAAATTCAAATTCATTAACGATAGCCGTCAAACGAGTAGACACTTGATGATAAATCACCAACGGTCATGGATATCCGCAACGTTAATAGCATCACACAACGGTAATAGCATCAGAAGCGGGGACTTTTTTGTTTTCGTTATTTGCAAATTGAAAGTTTTACGCGTACAACCTATCCACATAAGATAGGTTGTACGATTGTCTCTAACGTTCTTTTAAAGTTGGTAAATCCAAAAATAATGATCTCACGGGATTAAATGTTTTCTGGTAGGTCCTGCATTTTCTATATTATATTTGAGATATATCCCTAAGATTTAATCCTAAATTCTTTAATGAATTATGTAGAAAGAAATGCTCGTGTCTTCAAACAAGCAAAAATGCCCTTCAAACAAGCCCTTATGGCGCCACGGTTCGATTCTCAGCGAGGCGGAACCTTAAATGATGAGGTAAGGTATACCTAATAATAATTATGTTCTTGGTCTGGGTGTGTTCTTGTTTTTGTGTGTTATCCATGGCATCCACGAAACAGGGAACAGGGAAACCTAGTGTGGGACCTAGTGTAGGAAGCGCGTTTTTTATTAAGTATCTAAGATATCTCGGAGTGAAGATATTTAGGTAGTAATGTTTATTTTCTTGGTCTATTTTATAAATTGGACACCCCTTTTAGCCGGTACAAACCGCACTCTCCTCCCCGGGGGTTGTTTCCCACGGTCATATTGCTTTAAATTGGATGTTGCTGAATATGCATTTGGCAAAAGCTGGATTTATATGACACTATCGTGCCGTATTTCGCCGATTTCCTTCTTCTTACTCCTCTTCCTCTTCGATGACTCTTTCTTACCTCATGCTTGCATCTTGGTCGGCAATGCATCGGTGACGCCTTTGGTGTGACTATTGTCTACGGGCCGACGGCGACGATGACTACTTACTAAGTTTCGAATTAAGTATAATTTAATTTGAAGTTACCTTGTCGAAATCCCAAGATAAGCAAGTAGGTTTATTACAAAACGAGTTGCAGCAAACCACTCAAAACTGGTTAGGTTAGGTTTTATTATCCTAGGGGCCGTTCAAGTATTACGTAAGCAGATAGTTTGCAATTTTTAACCCCCCCCCCCCCCCTCGTCAGCAAAAGTAAGCAAATCTCTTACCCCTCCCCCCCATGCTTACGTAAACATTGGTACTTGCATTCAATGGTTTTATTATTGATTCAAGATAATTTAAAAAAAATGATGGGAAATAAAAAAAAGTGAAAAAAAAATTTATACTGCTGACGTAATCACCATCTAGACTCCCCCCCCCCCCACGTCATCAAAAATAAACAAAGCAAAGACCCCCCCCCCCGCCCCCCTGTTGTGCTTACGTAATACTTGAATGACCCCCTACATGTCTTGGTGAATATTTATAAAAATAACGGTGTCCACATATTTCTAACTGAAACACAATTGCTGATAAAAGAATTATTACACGGTAACAACGGTATGAGGTACGGTTGGGATGATATGAGGGGCGATAGTACTACCTAGGCGAGCTCTAAGCGCTACCTAAGGATTTCAAATAGTGTAGGCCTTTTAACTTGTTTTATTTGTAACGTCTGACGAATGTGTTGATAGTGTTTAACAATAGCATTTTTCCTTTTCTCGTAGAAAAACCGCAACAAATAAAGATATAACAACCACTTAATGCGAGCACCGCAAATAATTCTAACACAAACAGTACAACTTCAAGATTAGATATATGAAGCACTAGAGTTTATTGTATATTTACCGTGTAAATATCACTCATTGAAACATTACCACTCGAACGCCTCACGGATGAGATTTCTTATCAGATTAGTAATTCGTCAGATCAAATTGCGTTTTACCTACGTAAGTATGTACATACGTAAGTATGTCATAGACAAATAGTCCGTTAAAATGGGTCAGTCTGTTTTTGACCCATAAGGACATACATACCGGAACGCCTTAGTCAAAATCAACATGCTCCAACTTTATCGATTAATTTTATACCGTAACTAGCTGCCCCAGTGAACTTCGTACCGCTCTATAATTAAAAAACAAATATGGTGGCATATCGACAGCAGCGCCACCTACCGGGTCCAATTGTGAATCTAAACCATTCTTGGATCCACCTGAAGACACAAAAAATTTCAACCGAATCGGTCCAGCCGTTCTCTCTAATTAATAATTATTTAGTTGTTAAGTACCTGGCTTTGAGTAGCTAGGTACATGTACCTAGGTATATGCCCATTGGCCGAATTGGACTTTTTGCGTGCTTGTCACAGTGATTTTTAACAAGTACACGAGTTGATTTCGATAGTGATCGCTATCAGTCCGAAGGTGCGCTGGTTTCCGGCCGGTCTTCCAGTCCCATTGTTCGGTAACCTTCACCACCGACCGACATTGCGTCGAGTTACTGGGGCGAAACCGAAGATAAATGACAAATTAAGTAATACTCGTTGACCTACATTTATGTCTGTGTGAGTACGAGGTACGAGCGACAGGCTTATCAATGGATCGAAGTGTGCATGTGGATATCCAAGTACCTGCGTTTTATCACAAACACATAATTTCGTTGAAAGCTTGAAGGAATTCTCAAGATTACCTTCCTGAAATTCAAATTCATTAACGATAGCCGTCAAACGAGTAGACACTTGATGATAAATCACCAACGGTCATGGATATCCGCAACGTTAATAGCATCACACAACGGTAATAGCATCAGAAGCGGGGACTTTTTTGTTTTCGTTATTTGCAAATTGAAAGTTTTACGCGTACAACCTATCCACATAAGATAGGTTGTACGATTGTCTCTAACGTTCTTTTAAAGTTGGTAAATCCAAAAATAATGATCTCACGGGATTAAATGTTTTCTGGTAGGTCCTGCATTTTCTATATTATATTTGAGATATATCCCTAAGA
Source organism: Ochlodes sylvanus (assembly GCA_905404295.2). Lineage (NCBI taxonomy): Eukaryota > Metazoa > Arthropoda > Insecta > Lepidoptera > Hesperiidae > Ochlodes > Ochlodes sylvanus. Next base: position 4,476,707 of record FR990146.1, read on the forward strand.
TTTAATCCTAAATTCTTTAATGAATTATGTAGAAAGAAATGCTCGTGTCTTCAAACAAGCAAAAATGCCCTTCAAACAAGCCCTTATGGCGCCACGGTTCGATTCTCAGCGAGGCGGAACCTTAAATGATGAGGTAAGGTATACCTAATAATAATTATGTTCTTGGTCTGGGTGTGTTCTTGTTTTTGTGTGTTATCCATGGCATCCACGAAACAGGGAACAGGGAAACCTAGTGTGGGACCTAGTGTAGGAAGCGCGTTTTTTATTAAGTATCTAAGATATCTCGGAGTGAAGATATTTAGGTAGTAATGTTTATTTTCTTGGTCTATTTTATAAATTGGACACCCCTTTTAGCCGGTACAAACCGCACTCTCCTCCCCGGGGGTTGTTTCCCACGGTCATATTGCTTTAAATTGGATGTTGCTGAATATGCATTTGGCAAAAGCTGGATTTATATGACACTATCGTGCCGTATTTCGCCGATTTCCTTCTTCTTACTCCTCTTCCTCTTCGATGACTCTTTCTTACCTCATGCTTGCATCTTGGTCGGCAATGCATCGGTGACGCCTTTGGTGTGACTATTGTCTACGGGCCGACGGCGACGATGACTACTTACTAAGTTTCGAATTAAGTATAATTTAATTTGAAGTTACCTTGTCGAAATCCCAAGATAAGCAAGTAGGTTTATTACAAAACGAGTTGCAGCAAACCACTCAAAACTGGTTAGGTTAGGTTTTATTATCCTAGGGGCCGTTCAAGTATTACGTAAGCAGATAGTTTGCAATTTTTAACCCCCCCCCCCCCCCTCGTCAGCAAAAGTAAGCAAATCTCTTACCCCTCCCCCCCATGCTTACGTAAACATTGGTACTTGCATTCAATGGTTTTATTATTGATTCAAGATAATTTAAAAAAAATGATGGGAAATAAAAAAAAGTGAAAAAAAAATTTATACTGCTGACGTAATCACCATCTAGACTCCCCCACCCACCATGTCATCAAAAATAAACAAAGCAAAGACCCCCCCCCCCGCCCCCCTGTTGTGCTTACGTAATACTTGAATGACCCCCTACATGTCTTGGTGAATATTTATAAAAATAACGGTGTCCACATATTTCTAACTGAAACACAATTGCTGATAAAAGAATTATTACACGGTAACAACGGTATGAGGTACGGTTGGGATGATATGAGGGGCGATAGTACTACCTAGGCGAGCTCTAAGCGCTACCTAAGGATTTCAAATAGTGTAGGCCTTTTAACTTGTTTTATTTGTAACGTCTGACGAATGTGTTGATAGTGTTTAACAATAGCATTTTTCCTTTTCTCGTAGAAAAACCGCAACAAATAAAGATATAACAACCACTTAATGCGAGCACCGCAAATAATTCTAACACAAACAGTACAACTTCAAGATTAGATATATGAAGCACTAGAGTTTATTGTATATTTACCGTGTAAATATCACTCATTGAAACATTACCACTCGAACGCCTCACGGATGAGATTTCTTATCAGATTAGTAATTCGTCAGATCAAATTGCGTTTTACCTACGTAAGTATGTACATACGTAAGTATGTCATAGACAAATAGTCCGTTAAAATGGGTCAGTCTGTTTTTGACCCATAAGGACATACATACCGGAACGCCTTAGTCAAAATCAACATGCTCCAACTTTATCGATTAATTTTATACCGTAACTAGCTGCCCCAGTGAACTTCGTACCGCTCTATAATTAAAAAACAAATATGGTGGCATATCGACAGCAGCGCCACCTACCGGGTCCAATTGTGAATCTAAACCATTCTTGGATCCACCTGAAGACACAAAAAATTTCAACCGAATCGGTCCAGCCGTTCTCGAGTTTTAGCGTCACTAACGAACAGAAATTCATCTTTATATATATAATTATTCTGTGAGTGTGTATGTCACTGAACTTCTCTCAAACGACTGGACCGATTTTGATGAAATTTTTTGTGTGTGTTCAAGGGGATCTGGGAATGGTTTAGATTCACAATTGGACCCGATAGGTGGTGTTGCTGTCGATATATCACCAAAACATTTTTTAATTATAATGCGGTACGAAGTACGCTGGGACAACTAGTTTTTATATATAAGATACATTATTTTTGAATTGTGTTTCAAAGTAAACGTAGTAAAATGAAAATTTGTTTTGTAAAGCTATGCAAAGCTTTAAAATAATACTTTAAAAAGCGCAGTCCGCTATTATTTTGCTTGTGCGCCATCACTAAGCCAGTAAACATTTGACAAGCGTACAACAAACCAATAAATTCGTAAACATATTGAACATGTTATTTTTATTTCATTTCTCAACATATTTTTCATACATAGACAGTACACATAAAAAATTATAATACATACAGGTTAAAAATTAAGTTCACTTTTCGTTTTACAATCATGTTTATTTTAAAAAATTTATTGCATATAAACCAAATAATATTTTTAATTTACTGATTTTACTCAAATTACAGATTTAGAGAGTGGATATAGTCCAAACAAATCTAACAATATTAATAAGTTCATACAGCTATAACATCCTAGAATACTTAAGAATACATACTTATATAAATTATAGTAAAAGTACTTTCTATTTTAATGTAAATTACCTAAATCTTTACCTTGAGGTGTTTGCTTAGCTTTGTGGCGGGAAATATAAATAAAAATCAGTTACATAATATTTATCTATAATACTTAAGAATACTTATAATTATTAGGTTAGGCACAGGCTTAATTTTCTAAGCTAATTATCAATGTTTATCTGTTAAATATGAAATTCATTTGCAACCATATACATTTTTTGCACAATATATATTTTTTTTACGGGTTATAATGCTATTATACTTTAATAAAGAATGATTGTGCAATAAATGTATATTATGTAGTCTTATAGAATTAAAAATAATTATATATTGATTACACACACCTTGGAAATCATTGTGTACATTCTTCTTTTTCTCATACATACATACTGCAATACACAACCACTCCTTATATATCTAGATAAAGAATTACAACTAATTATACAAGCATGAATATGTTAAAAAAGATTCTAATTATTAAATTTTTCAATTCCTAAGTTTGTCTGATTATTTCTCCAAAGGAGCATAGTTGAGCAGTTTTTCAATGAGGTCCACATGACCAAGTAACATGCGTCGACAGCAATATCTCTTCAACCCCAAAGCATCCAATGCATCACTGAAATTATAAAATGAATTAAATATGAACTTCATAAGCAACATACTTTATAAGCAACAAGCAAACCAAACAACAGCACTCAAGTAGATATTTGATATTTAAATGCCGTCGGATAAAGCTCTAACACTGCATAGTTTTTATATTCTCCTGTAAAATTGGTCAAAATGACTTGAGCTGTGTTATTTGCTAAGCAACAATATGTGAAACAAGAAGCCCAATAAAATCTAAGAAAAATGGATGTCAGTTAAATCACTCATTATATAGACATTATACTGTATAGCGGCCAGCGGTTCTAGGCCGCTCTGAACTTTGTTCGGAACGCTGCACAGAAGTCAATTTAAGGGTCGAAATGGTGGCAAGGCGCGCGAGGTGAGCGGGGTGTCACTCTGAGCATTGTTTGTTTCAGTCACACGCTCAGTGTTCGTGTCGCTATCTCTCTCTAAAGTACAATACCTGCGCACAATATCCGAAAGCCTAACTTCAGAGCGGCCTAGAACCGTCGGCCATACTACACAGCTTACTAATAAATTTAACTTAATTAATATGGTTCAATTTTTCACCACATTAATATGGACCAAATCAAACACACACTGATAGTTTTCCAGGCACAAATCATTGCTTATTATGTTAATGCAAATACATAAAAAATCAAAATAAGTCCATCTATAATATTCTGTCTCACTTTTAGAATATTCAAAGAATCAACCACTCATTGAACAATTACAGAACTGACATGCTGTGCACTCACTTTTATTCATTAATGCAGTAAGACTACATACTACATACCCCTCTGTGTACTCTGCTTGTAACAAGCCTAGATAGGCCTCCCATTTATTGCCAATGACTTTTCCACACGTGAAGCACCGCACCGGGATAATCATTTTGGTTTATGTTCTAAAAATTAAATGAAAAAGGTTATATAGTTATAGAGCTTGGAGATTTCGATGATCAAAACATTGTGCTTTTCGAACATGTAAATTTATAGTCGTTTAACTATACCTAAGTATTTTATTTAAGTATTTTATTTTATGTAATAATGTACATGTAAGCAACATCAACCACCATGCAGTTGCGACGCCAGTAAGGTTATGATACATATTTCTACACTACTATAAACTACTAATTTGGTTTCTGAAAATGATATTTTCTCTTTTAAATACTTACGTGAACTAATTTTACAAATACAATAATCTATAACTTTCAAGCTGCACTTCAATACAAGTAAATAACTTAAACTTAGTTAATGTTTTGCTAATTTAGCTTTTTGAAGTTTGTGATGTGAATTCTGAATTGTGAAATGTGAAATTGTGAATCATGGAAATCATGGAATTCATGAATGACATTCACATCAGTTTCACATTGACACACAAGTTAACAACTGACATTGACAATACTGAGTGACATAACTGACATTAGTAGCAACCATAAACAATAGAACATAGCACAGATTCAGTAAGGTTCTTCCATGGTGGGATTATGGTCAAGCCACCGACCACACAGCCCACCTGTGACCTGCCACCTGCACCTGGGCTCTGTGGTCGGTGGGTCTATAAGTGGTCACTTATAATAATTAATAGATAAAACTTAGCTTAATATACAGGTACCTATAATAACCGGTATATAAGAACTATTCTTCAAGATCAAGATCCGACCATTGATTACATGCATAGCGTGTATGCAGCGTATGATACATCATATATTAAGCGTACATTAGTAATTTATTTATTTATTTAGACTTTTTGTACCATGCAAAGTCTAAGGACAAAAGGCGGATTTAATGCTAAATTTCTCTACATAATTTGTGAAGTTACAAAAGAAACAAAGTAACAACGTAGGTACTTATCTTATTTGTTTCAGATTTCCTAAAATATTTCAAATCTCCATAAGAATGACTCTAAGTATGGAACAACACATCACATTTGACGACAGTGTTATGGTAAGCAACTTATGTATACTAAACCGTGCTATAATCATTTACAGATTTTTCACCATTATTATTTTTCCTCTTTTAATATTTTTATTTTAGTCATTGTTTAGCGTTCATTTCAGAACGTTAGTACCTATTTATTTTTTAAACCCATGAATGTATTGTCATTGTCAGTTCAGTACATAGAATATCAGACTATCAGTCATTAACGCATTGACATATCAAGTAGGTATCTGAATAACGAACGACATTTGGCGTCTGTGTTTCTGTCATGAGTTTGTTTTGAAGCTTGACTTTTGGCACAAGTATCAAATAAATAGCAGCTAGAACATTTTTTAAATAGCTTTAGATTTTGTAATTATAATTATTTAGAAACATATTACGACTTATGATGATAAGTTTTTCATATTAACGAGTATAGTTTTATGTATTCGATAAAGTACTTATGACTTAGTGTTATGTAGTTGAGATATCGTCACATTGAAATTCGTGACTTCGAAACAAAGCCCATATGTTTGAATATAACATTTTGCGATTGGTATTGTGTAGTGTGTACTTACATAAATTATAACTTATAAGTGTAAAGATGAGGTAATTTAATATCAGCTCTAAAATTATGCTAAGGGCTGTTAATAATTTGTGAAGTAAAAATTAAACAAATATTTAAATGGCTTAGTGAAGTGGATATAATGTGAGTAATGATAAGAATTTCTTTTTTCCATGGAATTACTACATCCTCCTAACTAATTACCCAGCATGATGCCTTAGATACAAAAATACTTAGATTAGATCATAAATGTTCCTATTTAAATAGAAATAAAACAATACCACTCAATTTAAATAAATACCATGGATTCCGAGGATGTTAATCAACCATTGATTCAATATGCATCAAGAGAGAGTATCACATTAGATCTAATAACTCAAACAATTAATACTGATCCAGATTTTGAACAGGTAAGACATTGAATACTATACATTTATATATTGTTGGCTTGGCTCTGGTATTTTTCCAGCATGGCAGGCTACCACAGCCCACAGCATCACAAAAATAAAAACTTTGAAAACTGTTAGATTACTAAGGTTTTAATTCATGGTAGGGTGTATGTTGGTGTATAAAAATTTATTATAAATCTTGTGTGTTACTTGGCAGACTAAGGGTGCCTTTCCACTTAGCTACGTTGCTATGAATACATTTGCTACCTTCAATGGCTCAAATAGCTTAATAGCAAACCTGTTTCCACCAGTGCTATACTATGTGAACCAATAGCATATAGTCCATAGCGTCGGTGTTCCCATCTGATTATAATGTGGGTGTCTTCAAGTCAAGAGTGAGTAGGCTGCTACTAAGTTAGTGGGCTCTACCTAAGACCGCATCTCCACTTAGCATCAGGTGGGATTGTGGTCAAGCATTAACTTATAATTAATAAAACTAATAACATAGTGTAGCACATCTCTGGTGGAAAGGCACCTTAAAACTAAGGAGCTTCAGCTTAGCTTAGCTTATAGCTTCATAAGCCCACATGACCAGCTACCACACTCTTGTTTGAGTCAGCCACCAAACAACTAGATCTGTTCCGGTTTGGAGCAAAACTTTTAAGACAGTTCAAGGGGCCAGCCCTCACAAAGCAACATTGATATTACCAAATCTTTTTATTGTATTCAGTGATAACATTACAGTTTCAAAGGTTGCCTTATCTTTTGTAACCTACTTCGTACAGGCAATATTGCAAGACTTTTTACCTTTAAAGGACTTACAAAATAGAGACAAAATTTATATTGTATAAATGTTCCATCCAGTTTAAATTTTATTAAAATGGTTGCGTGGACTTGAATACATAATTTTGCTCTTGCTAGAGTTGACATTTAGGGATTCCATGGTGTTATAACTTATATACTTTTTCTCACAAGACTTTCCTTACTAACCAATGACTAATTTATACAGTCATAAAAATGCAGTTTGCATTGTACAACATGTGTTTCCGCTTACAAGTTAGCTTTATCTATTGAAATAAATACTAGCTGTATTTGTGATATTGTATTCTTATCATAGTTGTTACATTACTAGGAATAAGTTTATTAATTCATCATAGTACTCAGTCATTTGATAGTGGCAATAGCTTTGTTATTGTGTCATTTATCTTTTTATTTGTAATTGCTAATATTACTACTAATATTATAAATGCAAAAATAACTCTGTCTGTCTGTCTGTTACACTTTCACGCAAAAACTAAATTGATTTTGCTGAAACTTTATAATATAGCTTACACATCAGAATAATACATAGGCTATAAGTTATAGTGTCATAAAGATATAGTGTGAATTAACCAAAATATATAACTAAATCTTTGCAAACTGAAGGAATAAGTTTCCCGAAGCGAAGCAAGGGCGGGTTGCTAGTGGTATTATAAAATAAGTCTTAATGTCAGAGATAACTTTTCTTTCTTTCTTTCCTCTCATAATTGGTCTCTTTATTGTTACTGATAATGATGGCCAAAAATGACCACTCAGAATGAGATAGCTGGTCCCCTTGTTTGTTGGCTTTTCACATTAAAAAAAGACACAGAAAATTGAATTTTATTATGCTTTGTTTATAAGTTATAACAAACTAGCTGCCCCAGCGAACTTCGTACCGCTCTATAATTAATAAACAAATAATAATATGGTGACATATCGACAGCAGCGCCACCTACCGGGTCCAATTGTAAATCAAAACCATTCTTGGATCCACCTGAAGACACACAAAAAATTTCAACCGAATCGGTACAGCCGTTTTTGAGTTTTAGCGTGACTAACGCACAGCAATTAATTTTTATAATATATGATATAGCCTATGTCACCCGGGGATAGTGTAGCTTTCCAACAGTGAAAGAATTTTTCAAATCGGTTCAGTAGTTTTGAAGCCTATTCGATGCAAACAAACAAACAATCAAATCTTTCCTCTTTATAATATTAGTATAGATTAGTATAGAAGTATAGATATAGATATAGATAAATGCTTGCATACTAAACACAAGAATTAAAATAAGAAGTTTGGGGTTTGTTTATTACCTGGGAATAGAACCCATAGACCCTTGCTTGGTAAGCAGTATCAGTGTGTAGATATTAAGTGTTGGATTGGTTCAAACTCGTTAATTGATTCATATTCGATAGCATGGTGCCAATGGTTACCATGTCAGACCATCCTTTGTAGGGTCCTGGGTTTGGTTCCCAGCAAGGCAGAAATTTAATTGAAGACTTTAATTTTCTGTACTTGGTCTGGGTGTGTGCTCATGTCTTGTGTGTTGTCTATGGCACACACAATCCTAATATGAGGTTAGGAATGTTAGGCGTTATTCATTTATAGGTATTAAAAAAGATGAGTATAAATATAATTGTTATAATTTCAGGTAGTATATGGCTACAGGAAGTGTCGATGGCGGATAGTCTTGGTACACATTCTATCTGTCATCACATTTGGTATCCCCTACCTTCTGTTCCACTGGTGTCCGACGTGGCTCCTGTACTGCACCAGCGTCCAATGCTGCTTCCAGATCGCGGATCAGGTGTTAGTTTTAGTAAGTATGTTTTTTAAGGTTCCATGGGTTCTTATGGGTATAAGGTAATAGACCTTTATTATTAAGATTTTGCTGACATTCAGTTCGTCTGTCTGTCCCAGGGATGTATCTGCTTGACTGTTATAGGACACTTGAAACATTTTTGTCATGGTAAATATCGCATTGTGGTATTAAATTCTTTGCCAGTTTTCAATATTTGTAAAAATCAATTATCATGTCTGTATTACATATCTAGCTGCATGGAAATTAATTGTAGTTAGGTAAAGTGTAGTCCTAGTCCTATTTCAGTCCAATACAATTTTAGCCAAGTCCAACTTGAAATCACTCTAAAGTCAAGATGTAGCATTTTAAGGTACTGCTGTAAGGAGTGCGCACATTACACCAACTCGACGTCAACTCCACTCCGACTCCACTCCGTTTCAACTCCGACGTTCCGTTCCGCGATTAACGCTTCATCGACGTCAACTCGACTCCGTCTCCACTCCGTTTCAACTCCGACGCTATTTACATAACGTCATTGTGTCGGTCGTCGCGTGGACTACTCGTCTACGGTGAGTCGTCAACGCAACGTCGACGCGTTGGTCTCGAAACGGAACGGCTATGGGTGTAGGGCGAGCCGTACAGGGCTTTAAGCATAAGTTCGAAATTCAACCTTACCTTCAAAGATATAAGGCTCATAATTGAATGTTAGCTTTGTCAAGGTTTTAGTCGCGTTGGCGTCGGTCGGTCGTGGAGTCGTTGTACTGTGCGCACTCCTTTAGTCTGGTTTTACATGTTTAAATACCTAATGTTTAATAAGGATATGTTGCATTCGGAAGATAAATACATAATGTTAATTTTTTTACCTTCTTCAAGGTGTATTGGGTGTAATCTAGTGTTAGCAATATTAGCCCATTTACATAATTACATTTATTTACTGATAATTACAGGTTATATTCAAGAATATGTATTTGTTCACAGGAAACATATCAAAAGAAATGCAAGACTTATTATATACACAAGATTCTAGAAAAAAATATAACTGATTCAAGGTTTGAATTTTGTTTTTGAGATACTATTTGGACATTAATTAATTATTTGTTGACACCCACTGTATTTCTTGTTGGGTTCTATACACACAATGTGGTGGACGATTAATTCTAAATTAACAATATATTTTATATTACCTTGTGTTTTACAGCGGGTTATTAAATGAAGGATTTGAAGATGAATTTAGTGGTGAGAAAGGCCACCTCGACAGTGCAGAAGATTTATACACACCTCTTTATTTGGACGACGGAACCACCTTGAGTAAGTTGTCTAGTTTAATATTGGTATAGAAATGTATTTGGACATACTTATGCTTTACTGCTATTATGCTTAAAATCCATTTTACAATATTCCCTCTGCGCATGAAATAAAATTGTCAATATAGTTTTAAGTTAAAAAGCATAGATTGGTCCATAAAATTTAAAAACGACTTTCATGACAGTAAATGTGGCATGTTTTGAATTATACATGTGATCGTGATGTGATTTGAGATCTGATATTAAAACGTGATGGAGTTTCTTGCACTACTTCATATAGCAAAAATGCTTTCTGAATTTGTAGAGTTGGAAGTAATATTTGTTAATACATAAAACCATGGTTAAGTACGAAGACGAATCATGTTGACTGTTGTATTATACTATATGCTTATTGTAACATTTTTGGCATGTGTAAATGGCATTAAATAATGAACAAGAAACTAAGTATATAATTATAAATATTAATATACAGTTATAGTAATCCCTACTAATATTATAAATGCGAAAGTAACTCTGTCTGTCTGTCTGTCTGTCTGTCTGTCTGTCTGTCTGTCTGTCTGTCTGTCTGTCTGTCTGTCTGTCTGTCTGTCTGTCTGTGTCGCTTTCCCGCTTAAACCTCTCAACCGATTTTGATGAAATTTGACACAGACAATCTTTAGACCCTGAGAAAGGACATAGGCTACCTTTTATTGCGACAAAAAGGGATGAAGAGGTTGAAATAGAGGTTGAAAGTTTGTATGGGATTTCTTCGGGTTTTAAGCACAGCGCCATCTAGGGGTGAACCTTCCTAACTTAAAGAATAAGAACGCCTAGCGCCATCTCTTAAAGAACCATGAAACTTTATATTTAAGCACTTGATAATAAGTTTCCCGAAGCGAAGCGAGGGCGGGTCGCTAGTTCTTTTATAACTTAAGTAGGTAATACTTACTTGCATTTAATAAGTCTGTTAGTTACAAAGTCAATGCTAGTAGCTGACTGACCTTTGCGTTTTCCTTTAACGTCAAATAAAAGGACATTATATTGACTTCGTGGAACGTGGTTATTTGCCTTATTACATATTAAGTACATTAAAATGTATGTTTCAATGTTATTTAGTGTGGAAATTTTATGAGTTGTATTCGTAAATAGGTTAAGTAGGAAGGTAATAGGTACATGTTTTAGGTATATTGATGCAAAAACAGAAACGTTGTATGTCACACCTATGTCATTTTTTTATTGCAGATTTGGAATAAAACAAAATCTAGTGGCTCTACGACCGATAGAATTTTTTTAAAGACGTTGAATTTAACCATATTTCTATACATTATCTTCTGAAATCTCAAAAGCTTCGGCTCTGGTGAACTTTTTCTAAGTATTTTATGGGTTACAGCGATTCCGCTTTTTGTGGCTTCATTCCTATCATGTTCCTCCTAGAATCTATTTAACCGTAAAAGTAAAACGTCACCGTCGATATTACGTTTTAAACTTACACTTTGTTTCAGACGTCCAAGAGTACAGGTTCTTCCGTCACAAGAAGCAGTGTCTCGTGTGGGACGGCCTCCACGCGCAGTGGAAGCGGCTGGCGGGGGTCGAGAGTGGGGCCGCGTGCGCCACGCTGCACGCGCTGTCCACCCGAGCGCCCTGCTCCGAGCGCCGGCTGAGAATGTGAGTTATTGTAGCGGGAACTAAGTTCGCATCAATAACAGTAACTGCCCCAATCCTCATATCTACTATCTAGTAATGTTCTAACCTTCTAATGTTCTGATATCTGGACTTATCATCCTAGTCCCGATTTGAGTCTTGTTCTGTGTCGGCCACAGTTGTCCCGTATCATTGTGTTATAAAATAACGTTGTATGTTTTCCCGTTTCCAGGTTAAACATCTACGGGCTGAACGAGATCAAGGTGCCGATGCGGAGTGTGATGGCCCTGATCCTGCTGGAGGTGTTCAACCCGTTCTACGTGTTCCAGGTGTTCACCATAGCCGTGTGGCTGGCCGAGCCCTACTACTACTACTGCGCGGCCATCGTGCTCATGTCAACGTTTGGTGTTGCTACCTCAGTTATACAGACTAAAAAGGTTTGTGTTTAGTACTAACTAGCTGTGTCCGCAACTTCGTCCGCGTGGAATTTTCAATTGTTACGGGGAAATTTCTGAAATAAAAGTAGCCTAAGTTATTCCTTGTTACAGCAGCTATCTGCCAGTGAAAGTCCAATCAAAATCGGTCCAGCCGTTCCAGAGATTAGCCAGAACAAACAGACAGCCAGACAAGAATTGTAAAAAAAATATTTTTGTATATGTACCGTGTATACATCCATATATGTACATACACTCCAATTTTATTTATTTATATAGATATGAATTTGAAAATTTGTATGTTTGTTACTCAATCGTCCAAAAAACAGCTGCAGGGGTTTAGGTGAAGTTTGGCACACAGATAGATTATAGGTTGGATTAAAACATTGGATATGTTTTAAGTGAAACTGCGAAGTGAAGTTTGATAAATGGATGAGAATCAAGAGCGAAATTTCAACAGGTCTAGGCGTAAAATGTTTCATACGCAAATGATCGCATAGTCCACATTAAACAAGAGAGAACAAAGATTTAACTTAGGCCACGGCACTGCCGCATGAGACATTAACGTATATACTAAAATATATGTAGTAATACATTAAAGTACATAACGATACGTGTACGTAAAGTTGTAATAATAGAAAACTTTACGCACGGCGTGAAGTTAGCGTCCGAGCGTAGCGAGGTATTTTAATCATCTGTGAACAGTGTGTTAATATCTTATTCATTTTAGTACCGTGCAGTATTCGACTACCTTAGCGACTAAAAAGCGTGGCATAAAAGCGTATTCAGGTTTTACAATGGGCTTTAATTACTGTTATAGGTGTTAACATTTCAAAACAATTAAACTGTTAGTTTGCAATATTTCTTCCGTGTATTTGTTTTGTTCAATGTTTGGCAAAGGATGATCTCACGCCAGGCGACGCGTCATGCTTGAGTAGCCGAGCTCCGACTAATCTCGGTCGAAACTTATAAACATTATGTATATACGAGCGGTGTAGAAAACTTCGATATCGTGATTCAGACTTGGGACGTGTCTGCGATGTCGCCACAAATCTTCCGGTAACATCTGAGAGCTCCTACTGGAATATACACAATTGTTTTAGTAACACTAGGTTTGTTTTGTGCTAGATAAGTCCTTTCACTGTTGTAAAATAGCTGTTATTTAATTTTTACTTTATTTTATGGTACCTCTCTTAGATTTAAATTTTAAACATTAGAAGGTCTGATGGTCACGGTTAAGATGTAACGTTTCCGGTAGAACCAAGAGAGTCTCCGCGCGACGGTGGAGGCCCACGGGCGCGCCCAGCTGTGGGGCGGGCGCGCGGTGGACGGGCGCTCGCTGTGCCCCGGCGACGTGCTGGCGCTGCCCCCGCACGGCTGCCTGATGCAGTGCGACGCGGTGCTGCTCACCGGCGCGGCGATACTCAACGAGAGCATGCTTACTGGTCAGCTCATTATTTGATTGTATCTTTTCGTATAAAAAAAATTGATCAGCTGATTATTTGATTATACGTTTTCGTATAAAAAACTTGGTTGACCTTGAAATTTCCCGCTTGAATATTTTCAAGAATAAACTTTTTATAAGTTAGTGCGTCAAACTTATAAGACTTCATTGCCACCATCAGGTGGGATTGTTGTCAAGTAATAATTTATTATAAGAAAAAAAAAACAAATTATTTCCTTTTCCTAAGTAAGCTTGTCATCCGGAACTTCAGAACCCATATACAATACTTGAACCCCAGGTACATAATGTGGTGTACATTACATTGTAACAGCAGACCTTTGAGACGACATGCGGGGAGCAGCCAAGCTCCGACTGACCGTGTTCGGAACTTGAATATGTATATGCGAGCGGTGTAGAAAACTTCGAGGTCGTGATTCAGGCTTGTCATGACGTCACCGTGTGACGTGTGTGCGATGTCGCCACAGACCCAAGCCCGACACTGAGACAGTGATATGTTGCGGTGATGATGATGATGATGAGGTTTCCAGGTGAATCGGTGCCGGTGACCAAGACTGCCCTCCAGCGATTGGACAAGAAGTTCGACCTGAAGGAGCACAACTCCAGCGTACTGTTCTGCGGCACCAAGGTCATACAGACCAGATACTACAACAATGAACCGGTCAAGTGAGTTATTGGTCACATTACTCTATCCTAATGTGCTATCATATAAATAATATAATAGATACGTGAAAGTGTGTGTGTGTGTCACATATAATTATGTATATTATAATAAATTCTATACTGAGAATTGGATGCATGTAATATTCTGATAATGTGGGACCGAAGATTGGTATAATTTTGAGAACGGAAGTTGATCATATGGGTACTTCAATACGCATAGTATTTCAGTACCTACGTAATTTTTTGCTTGAACAACGGCGAAAGAAACTCATCAGCTCATTTTGTTAACAAATATGCGATATGTACAGAATCAATTTCAAACCTACGCAGAATTGGATGCAGCGCTGTTATTTTCAGGCGTCCTTGTCATATCTAATTTTTTACACAATAATATTCGTTTATAGAACAGTCTTTTTTATATACAAGATGTTTCTGTGTTCGACATTGACTTATTATTACTATGGACCTCTAATGTCATACTAAAATCGCGAAAAATCCCAGTCAGTTATGTAATGTCATGTCATGCAGTTAACAAGGTAATTTAAACACTAAGATCATTAAATCACGGTTTAATTTCGATTGCAGTCGTGAACACGGAATTGTTGCTCTCCTTGCGTTTCGTTGCTCATTTGGCTCGGACATTTTTTTAGCGCGGACCCGACGTCCATAGTAATATTAAGTCAATGGTGTTCGAGGTAATAATATAAAGTTGTATGTATGTCAGGGCGTTGGTCCTCCGCACCGGCTACAACACGAGCAAGGGCCAGCTGGTCCGGAGCATCCTGTACCCGGTGCCGGCCGACTTCAAGTTCGACCGGGACTCCTACAAGTTCATCATAATCCTGGCCTGCATCGCCTTCCTTGGATTAGGGTACACCGTTGCTTTGAAGGTGAGACAATTTTTTACGTTTTTTTTTGTGTTTGTTTTGTTGCTGTTGTCCATGGACGGCGGTGACCTTCAGGTCTGTTAATTTTTAAGCTTTCTATAAAAAATAGTGATGTACAAAAATTATGAAATAAATTACGTTAACGATATCCGGGGAAAAAAACAAAGTTTTTACTTTTGCAGTTAATTGACTTATACAAAGAAGCAATACTGATCGATGCTAAGATCAATTTTATTGAATGCGTAAAATTAATTAATCACGAATTTGCGGAATGCTGATGCAGTACATGCATCAAACTATTGGGCAACATGCGGACCGATCATCGGCATCGTCAGCGATCTCCGTTGTGGCTACGCGTGTACCAAATACATTCATACTTAACATAGGGGGCGTTGCACTAAGCGATCGTAACGCTTGAAATGACTCTTTTTACAAAGAAATAAACGAGTGGTGTAGTGGGACACCAGATAGGAACGAAGTTCCTTATTATAAAAATATTCATTTCAAGTTCTATTCGCGGTATAAAGAATATAATACAATACAACGCCATCTTGGTAATCTCATCTGAACTAACATTGTAAAGCAGCGCTGTACTATGCTATGTAGTTACAAAATAATACTTGTAGATGGCGTACCCCACTATTAAAAAATTGGCGCAGACATTTTTTGCCGACTAGAGTACCCGCCGGTAGGGTAGGGTACTCCGCAACGCCCCATCAGTTAATACGTTCCAAAAGGATTTTTTTAACGTTTTGATCGTTTAGTGAAACGCAATCACAGTAACACACGATATCCCAACCCTGCAGGCGTACAGAGCGATGACGGTGGGCGACATCGTGATCAAGGCGCTGGACATCATCACGATCGTGGTCCCGCCCGCGCTGCCCGCCGCCATGATCGTGGGCAGGCTGTACGCGGTGGCGCGGCTGCGGCGCGCGCGCATCTCGTGCCTCAACACGCGCGCCGTCAACGTCAGTGGCTCGCTCGACTGCGTGTGCTTCGATAAGGTTGGTATTTAGCAACTTGGTAGTACGATCACTGTGCGCACTCGTACACTCATACCCAAATATTAGTATTAGGCACTATATAAGTTTGTTCATAAGTTCACAAGTAATTGGTCGTACATAAATTACAAGATTACTTCGGAATTTGTTGGTCACGAGTAATTTACGTAATATATTATAGTTATTAAAAGGTTAGTAATGAACATTTTGCTGTTTTTGTGTAATTATTATACAATTATAATATACATTATGTCATAATTTATGCTCCTTGTAAAACTGACCTCTAAAACCATTGACTTATTATTACTCTATACGTCGGGTCACGTACTAAAATCGCGATAAAAATGTCCCAGTCACAGCCATCGCGAGAATAGAAATGTTAACAACGTAATTTAAACACTAAAACCATTACATCACGGTTTAATTTCGATTGCGGTCGATTGTAGCTCTTTTTGCGTTTTGAGCTCATTTGGCTCGGACATTTTTTAGCGAGGAACCGACGTTCATAGTAATAATAATTCAATGTCTAGAACGCTAAAAATTTGTCAATAATCTAAAAATACAAATTCTTGGCTCTACCTTAAACAATACAAAAAAAAAATACTCGATAGACACATCGATCTCAAAACGAAACTATTTTGTACCGACAGACAGGCACATTAACCGAAGATGGACTGGACATGTGGGGCGTGGTGCCAGTGAGCGCGGCGACGGCACCCCCGCGGCTGGGTCGCGAGCAGCGGGACCCGCGGCTCATGAACGACCTTCACGAGCTCAAGATCGGCATGGCTGCTTGCCACAGCCTGACGCTGCTCAACGGTGAGCTGGCGGGAGATCCCCTGGACTTGAAGGTGAGAACTATAAGGGAGCATTCAAGTATTAGGTAACGCAATTTTTGACAGAATTTTCGACCCTCTCTCCCCCACATGTAACGTTTTTCTTTACCCTGTACGTTACACCCAACTGATAATTTTTACCTAAGTAAAAGTCATATTTATATTACGTAAAGTATTGGAAAGTTGCTAAGATACCTTCGTTATTGTTTTGATCGCGTTTTGGGTAATAAGAAATAAGACAAGACATTTCTAACTTGCAATACATGCGGATATGGTTTATTCTATTGATTCATATTGTTATTTACAATGAGTTTGTAAGCTTTTACTTTTGTTTATTTATAGCATCTCTCAACTCTCTGGTTGAGTGGAGGATTCAATGCGATACAAGAAAACAATGAATATTTAAATTTAATTTGTAATGTCTTCAATAACAATATCGCATATTTTGTAGATGTTCGAATCAACCGGATGGATATTGGAAGAGCCGGACGTCCCCGAGCTGTCCAACTACGAGGTGCTGACGCCCACCGTGGTCAAGCCGCGGGGCTCCGCCAACATAAACGTGGATGATATGAACGTGAGTGACATGACATGACTAGTACATGACCGAGTAGTAACGTGGTGGATGATTCTGCAAGTGGTTCGGACGCTGGACTCCCAAACAGGGGGTGAAATCCTGCACTAACCTCAAATCTTCAAAAATCATAAATGACCTTGCTTCGGTGAAGGTAAACATTGGTGAAGGTAAACATTGTGAAGAAAACCTCCACACCTGAGAGTTCTCCATAATGTTCTCAAAGGTGCGTGAAGTTCGCTATTCCGCACTTGGCCAGCGTGGTGGACTACGGCTTGTACCACTCACATTGTGACAGGAGATTCGAGCCCAGCCGTGGGGCAGTTATGGGATTATTAGAGCATAATATATACAGGAGAAAAATATGCATACAACGTTGCATTCGAGTAAGATCGCGGACCGACTGTGTTGCCATGATTCTGAAAGTATTCAAAATTATGATGATTGTTCTTACTTGACCAACAATGACTACTGTAACATCAGTTTATGTTCAAATAGAAACAGGCACGCAAAAGCCCATTTCTGAACTGCAATTGTAATCTGTAATCATGATTACGTTTAGTTTATTCTATCTCTGTTCTTGATATTAGATGCCGCTAGAGGTAGGCATAGTTCAGCAGTTCCAGTTCGTGTCGACGCTGCAACGGTCGTCCGTGGCGGTGCGGCTGCTGGGCGAGGATGTTGTGCGGGTGTACTGCAAGGGCGCGCCCGAGATGCTCAGGACGCTGTGCAAACCGCACACTGGTGAGAGGATGTTTTGTATGTGTACACCGGGGTCACCCAACGGGGTCACCACTAGCTTTAATTCATTTGCATATTTTGCAAACTCCTTTTTACAAAAAAATATTATTGAGTATATAAATATTTAGTATTAGATACTGTTGAAAAAGTTACTACACTTCCCAACGTTCATTAATTTTAATACCGGTTGTTCAACATCATAAAACCCATATAATTGGGTTGTTCGCTGTTAATTATCATACAAAAATGTCAAAATCTTTTGACGTAAATAGTTCCACTTTTCCACTTTTAGATATAATTAATTATAGATTAAACAAAATGAATTCCTGAGCTTAATTTGATCGTAAATTACATTTGCCTCACAGTGCCTGAAAATCTCAACGAGGTGTTGAGTATGTACGCGGAGAAGGGGTACCGCGTGATCGCCATGTCCACTAGAGTGTTGGAGGCTACGTTCAAGCAGCTGCAGAAAATGGACAGGGAAGAGGTTATGATAAGATACATTAATATTTATTACACAATTTAGCTTTTATGAATTTAAATACACATTACACACCGACAATCATGAATAAATATAGAAACTATTCCGTTACTACTGAGAGACTGACAGACAATGTATAGCCAAAACTGCTGAAAGCAACAAGCTAAAATTTGGCATGTATGTTCTTTGGGGAGTGTAGGGGAGTTCTAAGAGGATGTTTGGAATTCCCCCCCCCCCCCCCCGGAGGCGATCATGTGCAATCACTTAATTGACGTCTTAAGTTTTATGTTAAAAAACTTAAAAAGTAAACGTTAAGTCAATAGAAGTGTATTATAATAACACGAATGTTTACAGGTAGAATGTGAGCTGGAGTTCCTCGGTCTGGTGATAATGGAGAACCGGCTGAAGGCGGCCACCACCGGCATCATCAGGGAACTGAAGGAAGCCGATATACACGTAGTGATGATCACTGGTCAGTGTTTCATATTTGTATGTCGTTAAGGTTCAAATTCATCAATTAATACCGAATAGTTTATACGAAGTTCATTTTCTTTATTTATTCTTTTTGCAAGTCCTGAAATCAGATTTTTATACAAAGGGTGGACTTAATGCCTAGTGTCATTCTCTACCAGTCAGCCCATGGCGAAGGTGAGAAATTGTGGCAGGTGGCAAGAATTAAATTGTACGTTTGTAGGAGATGCGTACATGCAAATAGTAATATTTGGGCGTGTTCTGTAAGGAGAGCCAGTTCTAAAACGATACCGCGTTCAGGTGACAACGTCCACACGGCGGTGAGCGTGGCCAAGGAGTGCGGCATCCTGGCCACTGGGGAGCGCGTGGTGCACATATCGGTGGACTGCGGCTCCGGCGCGGCGCGGCTCTATTGCGAGAGCTCCTTACATGGGGTAAGTCAATAACAATATTAATAATATATTATTACTGTATTGTGTGTTTGTGTGTGTGTGTGTGTGTGTGTGTGTGTGTGTGTGTGTGTATGTGTGTGTGTGTGAGTGTGTGTGTGTGTGTGTGTCAGCCAAGTCCGTTGAGCCGTTCTCGAGTTTCGTGAGACTAACGAACAGCAATTGATTTATATTGTATATAATTAGATGTTGCATTTTGGTATGAAGATTTGTTTAAAATCTTGTCAGCTATTTTCAAACGTAGTTAAACGTCGAAAAGTACACATTTCAGATTTTGGCTTGACAAGGACGATATGTTACTCTATTTGTGAGCATATAACGTGACCCCAGGTGCCGGTGGGTCGCCGCTCGGCGCTGGAGAAGTGGTGCTGCGACGAGGTCTCCGCCCCGGGACGGCTGCCGGCTGATGTGGAGGCCACGCCCAGGCGGGCCAACTACAAGATTGTCATGACCGGGGACGCCTGGAAGGTAATCTGTTCTGTAATATGGAAGATATTTAAGAAAAAAAATTGTTGTTACGGGTATCCATTTATATTTAGACTTCATAACGATGACGACCCCGTAGCCTAGTTGGGAGTGACCTGCGAAGCGACGGGTTCCGGGTTCGATTCCCGGCCGGGGCAGATTTTGATGTGACAAATAAATGTTTGTTCTCGGGTCGTGGGTGCTGGTGATGTGTTATTCGTGTTGTCCAAGCCACAAAGAAGAATCGGCGAAAGAAACTCGTCGGCACATCTTTTAAAAACATAATACCTAATTACAATTTTTTTACATCGTAACTTGAGCAGAACCGGTCGCGGATGTGTATGTGCTATGTTGGTCCCAACACGAATGTAAGAACACACCGACATTTGCAGGCCCTCCGCGAGCGGCACCCGGCGGCGGTGCCGCGCGTGATCGAGCGCGGCGCGGTGTTCGCGCGCATGTCGCCCGACCAGAAGCAGCAGCTGGTGCTGGACTACCAGGCGCTGGGCTACTACGTCGGTGAGTGGGACCACCCGGACACACACACCAAAGTGTAGTAGTAGGTGTAGTAGCACTTGGCTTCAGCCCGGATCTCTTCATCTATCAGATCTCTGTCGATTGGTGGTGGCGTTAGTGGTCCACCCACGTGTTGGAAGTTAATAGACCGTCTGAGTCTTCAACCCGAGCTCACTGCATGCACGGATATCTACTAGAAGCCTTAAGCGTCCTCCACCAATGTTTTTGCTGCAAATTGGTGGAGGGGTTCCTGGTCAACGCACACGTTGGAAGATTTCGGTTTATGGTTCAAAGCACAGGTTCCCTATCTAACTAGGTATCTCTATCTAATGAATCTCTAATCATCACTGACGAGGCCTAGAACTCACGCTGCTGCTGCAGATTTGTAGGGGGTTACTGACCAACCCAAGTGTCTTTAGATTTTATGCTGCCTTAAGGCCTCCGTTATCTCTCAATGTTGTATGTGTCACGACTGAACGTTTCATCTAATAATAAAAACGACGGCTTTATGTGCCTTCGAAAGCCACACATTACCGCGCCCGCTGATGACTCAAAGTGTGGTATGCAATTATGATGAATTTTTCACCGTTTCCCAGGCATGTGCGGCGACGGTGCGAACGACTGCGGAGCGTTGCGCGCCGCCCACACCGGCATCTCGCTCTCCGAGCTGGAGAGCAGCGTGGCCGCGCCCTTCACCTCGGCGCACCCCGACATCGTCTGCGTGGCCAGGGTGCTCCGCGAGGGCCGCGCCGCGCTGACGACCAGCTTCGGAGTGTTCAAGTTCATGATCGCTTACTCCCTCACGGAATTCTTCTCCGTAGCCCTCCTATACTACTTCGACTCGAACCTAACAGACTTCCAGTTCCTCTTCATAGACGTCGCGCTCATAGTGAACTTTGCCTTCTTCTTCGGTATGACGGAAGCTTACACGGGCAAGCTGTCGAAACTGCCGCCGCTGACTTCGCTCCTGGGATTGGTTCCGCTGGTGTCGCTCATAGGTCAGTTGACGTTGATAGCGGCCGCTCAGTACCTGAGCTATTACGCCGTGTCACAGTTCCCCTGGTACGTGAGACATACGTACGAAGGCGACGAAGAGTACGAGTGTTGGGAGAATTACGCCGTGTATACAATATCGACGTTCCAGTACGTTATAATGTCTATAGTGTTCAGCCACGGCGCGCCGTACCGTCGCTCGGTGGTGACCAATAAACACCTGATGGTCAGCACGTGTGTAATGGTTGCAGTGTGCGTGTACGTGACCGTTGCGCCGGCGCAGTGGCTGGCGGACTTCCTGCAGTTGAAGTTGCCGAAGGACCCCCTCATGGGGTACGTGGTGCTGGCGCTCGCGGCGGTCAATTTCGTAGTGGCTCTGTTCTTTGAACGAGTCGTAGTTCAATACTGTATGGAGAGGAAGCGGATGATACCCAAGTGCTTGAAGGAGAGACATGTCAGGAAGACCCCACATCTGATGTTAAAGCGACAGCTGACCGACATGGATTACTTAGATTACGATACGACTGTCAGTTTCAATTCGGAAACGGATACAGTGTTCTCACCGGGTAAGAATGGTACGTGATAACTAAAGTAAAGTATTATTACAAGTATTATACATATTGTGTATGTATTGTTATATGTGTTGAAGATGGTTTTCAACTCGATTATAGTATTTTTAGTTTATTTTGTTGGACCTCGAATCGTTCTTATGACTTTTGAATGAGTTTGTTTTATATAACGACTGTTATTATGCATTTGACATTGAAAACGTAATATGATATTGTACATTATTGATAACATTCTCATTTCAAATCCAAAAGGTATTAATACTATTGTATTAAATTATGTTTCTTTTTATACAATGTGTGATATGAAGTTATCGTAGTAATTTCGTTATTTTAATTTTACATTACATAATTTAATATAGATGTTAAATCAATTTTATGTATTAAAATAATTGTCCAATGTTATATTTATTATTTAGTTATACGGATTCCTTATGAAATAAGCATATTGTGATATAAATAAAATTCGTACATGTGAAGAGTGCCTTATTATATTAATATTAAGCTTTAAATAAGTAAACCGCTTTAAACTTGACCAGCCCTCCTAGCCGTTACGTCACTCCTTTCGACTTAAGGTGACAAAAATGCACCCTATACTGTCGACGTAGTGTCTAGTTTACAGCGGTACCAGTAAAATAAAATAAGTGATAATTCCCAAACAACAAACGGTGCTGAGTAGTTCAAATTAGTTATGTTTATTTATCGACTTGCACAATTTAAATACAATATTGTTTTGGTTGGTTAAATACGTATTTGTTTGTTATATTACTAGTAAGATTAAATCAAAAATATGTTTATTTAATTTTTACTTAAGATAATTTTAGTAGCCATTTTGTCATTTAATCTGAAAAGGAATAAATATTCTTTTTTTATTCTGTTTTTTTTTTAACTATTCAGTAAGTGCTATCGCCTATGGATATAAATATTACCAAAGACATTACCAGAGCGTTGCTAGCCAAAAATAAGCTATACATAGAGGTGATGGTCAAGGAATTTATTTGAGACGGCTAGCTCAGAAAAGCTCAGCTCGTTTGCATTTAGTTCTATATTTTGCATAATTCTCACTATAAATTACTATCTTTATAAATTATAGCCTGTGTTATTCTAAAACTGTAAGCTATATTATTGTAAAGTTTCATCAAAATCCATTCAGTAGTTTTTGCGTGAAAGAGTAACAAACAGACATCGATACATCCTCACAAACTTTCCCATTTTTAATATTAGTTGTATATAATAGTATAAAACTGATGCCCGTTTATGTAACTAAATCTGATAAATATGCGCCCTACCGACTCGTTGATTCCAACTTCGACTTCGGTTCCGGTTTTAGCCCGTATTAAATGTATCGTTTCGCTTCAGTAAAATTGTCCAAACATAGCAAAGGCACGTAGACCTATTTTATTTCAAAATACCAACAACACAGAATACAATTTTTACAAGTACATACATACAACTCAAGAGCAGTAGATAGATGTATCGTTCGTTGATACCACCGTTTTATATATGACAACCTACGAGCCTTCTCATCAACATAATTATACTACACCTACTGCATACGAGTTCCATAATTTATGCAATTAAATTAAACAGCTGTCGTGTACCAGGGTACCAGTCAGTCCTCAATCAATGTACCTATAGGCATAGGTACGTTACGCTAATGTATGCACGTACATATAGTTTCATTTGATTTGCATGTTTTAAATATGTTGCCAGTAACTACGAGTTTGCTTATTACTATGGAGAATATGATGTCATATTAAATCCATTAGTTACATTATACATAAGATCTAATTTATTAGTTGCCTACCCGATGCGATTCCCTACATTCCCGAACATTAGGAGTCATCCAATTATCATATATTGATATCAGTGAAATTTATGTTTTACAAGTATAAAATAAACAGTTATATACTCGTTACCCGCGGTACCATCGGAGCGCTAAGGACCGACGCGTGCGGTGCGTTACTTATCGATAACAGCATATAGATTCCTATAATGATGAAGAATAGTGCGCGCTGGTACCCGGCAGTTTAAATATTAAAAGTTAAGTGTAATTTAGAGGGTACAAAAACCTATTTTAGTAACATGTAATATTACCTGAGTTCTGTCTATTGGCATCTAAGAAATGTGATATACTGAACTGCTTAAAGTGGAACTTTTACAGAAAGTAAAAAGACCTCCGTTGGATAAATTATATCAATTGGATCAGTTAGCAATGCAGGGGGCTATGAAATTATCCGCCAATCCGAAATCATTGCCAATACAATCCGATAGATCTCATATGGGTGCAAGTTGTGGCAGAAGCAGTGAGTAAGAACACCACGTTCGAAATTTCTGACATGGAGCAATTAATCCGCCCGACTGATAATTGAACCTAACACCCCTGATTGATGAAGACGCACGATCACTGGCCCCTCATAGGTCACTTACTCGTTTGCCATCTATTTACAGAGAAGGATAGACCTCTGGTGACCATGGCCAACATGAGATAGCACGAGGAAGTACAATTGAGTGTGGCAATAAAAATTGCCAACAGAAGAAAACTGCTTTTCTTGAAAAAACCGCCGCGCAAAGTGTGGCAAAACATCGTAACTTTGTCTCGGTTTTTTTTGTGTCATTGGCGTAAGTTGTTCCTTTTCTTGTGTGAGTACGATAGACGGTATACATAGGTATTCATCTCTAGCTATGGCTATTTACATAAAAAATAAACGTAATGTTAATGTACATAAAAATGTACATAAAAAATAAACGTAACTAAATCTTCTATGTTTCTATTCACCCCAATTAACCGGTATTGTTTCTATCACCCCAATTTAACCGGTAGTAATACCATTTGTTACATTACTTTAGTTAATAATTTAATAATGTAACATTGATATATAAATATTTATATATAATTATAAATGTAATGTAATTATGACATTTAAACAATATTGTACTCTTTTTACCAACGAAATATACTCACTTTTATGTGAATAAAATATAAAATTACAAGTGGGAGATTTAATTATTTGCGCTGGAAATACCGACGCCTAGGATGTCCTATCCTACTCACTCCTTCACTTTTAATAGTTTTAATTCACTTGTTGTTGCATTGCACCTACTTTCAAAAAGTTAAGTTGAATTTATCTGGTTATTGTGAGAAAGTGAAGTTATTCAATTATCACGAAAGAGCATTGAGTTTTAATGCACGTTATCTCATTATCTGATGTACCGTTACTTTTACAATACAACTGATGGGAAGCGTGTTGTTTTCAACGTTACCGTTTGTTACGATTGTGTTGATTAAGATGCACCTGCACCCTAGACTCGCGACTTGATTACCGCAACATGCCGCGCGTATCGAGCACCGCATCGCAATTATGACACGACTCGATGAAGAAGTTTGAAAAAATCCAGTCACTATAGCTACGTGGAACGGTTTGCCGCTTTCGCCGAAAAAATACAAGACTCAACAAGTTTCTGAGGAGTCATCAGATCCCAAAATGACTCATAACTGGTCACAGGCATGCCTACATGCCGCTATTGTTTTGTTTTTGTGGAATGTCTTAAAATCCGATGAGTAAAGAGCGCGGAATGCAACTGGTAGTGTTTGACTGAATGGGAATAGATTCAGTGTAATTCTAAATTTGAAATTAGGAAACTGTACTGTGTTACTTGATGATGTATTTAGAGGTTGTGGACAAGTTCTAGTGTATTACAGCTATGGCTCAAAGTTCTGTGGACTCAGATAGACTGTCTTCGGCTGGAATTTCTACTCATAGCTCTGGGACAGCAGGCACAGTGGGTGGGTCAGTGGTTGGTGTAAGAGTGGGTGATGCCGGCCTCAAGAGGGAAGATGAAGATGACTACAACCTTGGACCATTGCCCCCCATGTGGGAGAAAGCGTTTACACCCACTGGAGAAAGATACTTTATAGAGTGAGTATTCCATGTTAAGATTCTTGTCTATGAGCAATAAGCATTACTTATTCCATATTTAATTGGTCCCCTTAATCCTTTCCCCTTTTTGTTTATTTTTATATTTTCTCGGCATTCATCTTATCTTAATATATATATTTCTTGTGTTCGTGTGTATGTGACTGAACTCCTCCTAAACGGCTTGACCGATTTGGTTGAAATTTTTTGTGTGTCTTCAGGTGGATCCGAGAATGGTTTAGATTCACAATTGGACCCGGTAGGTGGCGTTGCTGTCGATATATCACTAAAACATTTTTTAATTATAAAGCGGTACGAAGTACGCTGGGACCACTAGTTATTTATATTCCTTTATGTGTAATTCATATTTTTATTTTCAATGACTAGGTTAGACTACTATACTCAATCAACAGTTAATAAGGCAATCTGGAGAATATTATACTTACACAGTACAGGGTATCTAGTCTATTATCAAAAAGTTGAGGATACACAGACAACCAAGCTTAATCATAACATTAAAGATAAACATCTTGATATAAACCAGGTATAGAAAACAGACTCTGAAAACAATAAAAAACACATGGTAAACTCTGAACCAAGTTCAGTTTTTTAAACAACTTCGCACAGGAAACATTTGTTGTGTAAATATTATAATATAGAAGTAATATTTCATCTAGAATAGTTAAAGTTGTTTAGACTTATAATTTTGTAGTGACATTGTTAAGTTAATTATATTCCTTGCAGTTATTTTAGTTTTCTTTGTTAGTGTTAATTGGAGAAAATAATAGAACTCGCTGAATGTTTTTATCATGTTACAAGACATGGAACAAATGGTACACGCATCATGTGTATAGTGTATATGTATATATGTGTATATGATATTTTAAAAAGTTTTTGAAATCACATGTAAATGATGTATTTTAATTTGGATAGCTCTGACTGCACTTTATTGAAAGGTGGACATAATTAATTAAGTAATTTTTCAATCTTTTGGAAAAAATACTTTATGAACTACACCTATGGTAATGATGTAAGTGGTAGGCATTATACACTTTGTAGTAACAAGCAAGGTGCTTCTTCTCCCACTCACAGTTATAGATTGCATACTTGTTGTGGCTCAATCATACTCATGTCCAAGACATTTTATCTTTTATTGAAACAAAGTGAATTATTTCATTGTTGTTTATTTGGATTGTATTTGCATACCCATTATGACTGCATTTTTACCAACAAAGTGGCATTTTATTTCAAGGTCAAGCTTGTATAAATAAGTATACAAAAAGTATTCTACAGGTATCTAAGAGTAGCAAAACATGACAATAAATGCATAAAATGACTTTGTGGTGACTTTCACATTTGTGTCCTTTGCACTTTGCCACTATGTAAATTTAAAATTGGCCAAATTGCTTTAACAAGATTCTTAAATTTACATATCATATTTCTTTGTAAACCGATTCAATTTAAACAAACTCTAATTGGAACCCCCAAGCTTACATAATACATCAGAAAAAACCACATCCAAATATGTATAGTATAATAAGTTTAAGTAGTTTGTGTGATTAGTAAGAACAAACACACAGAATGACAAATGTAAAAATCTTTCTTATGAGATCTCTTGCAAGAAAAACTATAAAGTAGAAGTATAGTAACCGTTACTGGCTCAGTTGAAGTTTAATTGTATTCTATAACCCCATAGCCTAGTTGATAGTGACCCTGCCTGTGAACCAAAGAGTTCTGGGTTCGATTCCCAGTTGGGATAAATGTTCTTTCTCGGGTCTTGGGTTGTTGTTGTTGTCCATGCCACTTGTGATGCAGACCAACAGTATTGCCTTGAAATTTTTTTTTACATAATTATATGCACTTTTATACAAGCCTGGAATTCTTGGAAGTTGCATTACAGATTCACCCTGACAGCAAGACTAACTATATGTGTAAAGAAACTCACCCACACAAATGTTACATAAGTTTAAAATCATGCATGTCTGGTGTTCATTTATCAACTGTTTACAAATACCTAGTACGATGCAAATAAGTGATTTTCTCTTTGAGATATTTTACCTGTCATTAGGATTCCAAGAGGTATAATTGCTAGTGTTGTTTCTTTTGTATGTCTTGTAGAATGATTTGAATTTGTGTTAGCTTGCTGCTAAGCTAAATATTATGCTGTACAAGGTCTTATATAACAATCCCAGTAGAACACAAGATGTGGGTAATTTAATTATGAGTAATAGAGTATGATATTTTATCCTCCTGACGCCCACGGTCCTATTTTAAGGACCTTCCTTCAGTAGTGGTTATGACCCAGCAATAAAGTCAGTTTCAGCTCTTAATGACCCACGGTCCTATTGAAAGGACCACGATAAAAGATACATAAATGTATAAATGTATAATTGTTTGAATTAAAAATTTTTTTTAGTGATATCACTTCTTTGAAATATTGCGATCCCGAGTCCTAAAAAAGGTCATCATATATTACGTTATTTTATGTTTCATTCGAGGCTCTTAATGGTCCTAGACGCACAGAAAAAAAATATCTTAAATGCAATTATCATACACTATATTTTTTAATCTCCGAAATTCTGGGTCGTAACCATTGAGTCCTATAGATAGGACGTTGGGCTGCTATTTGTTGCAAGCTTATAAAAGTTTGGGCGTCAGGAGGCTATTATTACATAATTATTTATTTGAAAAGTTGCAACTTTATTACCAATATCCAATATAGCACTTTCACAAAGACACTTTTAAATTTCATAGTTGATCCTTCTCTTCATTAACTAGTAAATCACCCTCGCTCTGCATCGGGAAACCTATCCCTTAGTATCCTCACTCCAAAATTGTTAGACATAACCCACTCACAACAAATATCTTAGGATGATTATGTAATATAATGTGCCTTTAAATGCTTGAGGTGACTAACATAATTATATAAGTTGATAAAGATTTATACTGCGTCCCTCTAAATAGCTTTCCAACTCCCGTATTATTCTTATGTGACCATTTAAAAAAAAATTAGAATGGGTATAGTGAGCTATCCTTAAAAGATAGACATGCGCCATCGCGGACTCTATTGTAGACCTATAAAAGAGGAATATTCCACCCATTAATTGTTTTGTTACAGCAGAGTTTTCACTGATAGCTCCCCGGCGGTTAGTTTTTTTTCGACTTCCTCAACAGTTGTCGTCATAGTTTTAAATCAAATAAACAGTTGAGTACTCCTAAAAATGTGTATACTAATATTATTAAGGTTTGCATTGGACAGGCTCCGAAACTACTGTACGGATTTTGAAAATTCTTTCGCCAGTGGGTACAAGAAATGTTAGGGAGTAAATTGGCTAAAATTGTCCCGGAAAATAAAAAAGATTTATCGTGGTAACCGAATTTGCGAAAAAAAGAGGTCGAAATTTACGTTTTTTACGAACGCTACTTCAACGATAAGAGATACATGAATGATTTCTATAGGAAAGTTGTAAGGCTTATAAATGACTACATAAATATCTGCGACAGCATATATGTAACGGTTATATTTACGCCAAAATAACGACTTTTATGTCTTAAAAA
Source organism: Ochlodes sylvanus (assembly GCA_905404295.2). Classification (NCBI taxonomy): domain Eukaryota; kingdom Metazoa; phylum Arthropoda; class Insecta; order Lepidoptera; family Hesperiidae; genus Ochlodes; species Ochlodes sylvanus. Next base: position 4,506,328 of record FR990146.1, read on the forward strand.
GTAATTGTTTCCTGCGAGGGTGGATTTACTAGTATTTTATATTTTGTTGGAAGATGTAGATGATCTCTACCTATCCGTAAATCAATCAATTATATATCATTCCTTTTCAGTTACAACACAGGAACATCCCACTGGCTAGATCCCAGGCTGGCTAGGGTGAGGAAACATTCGCTGGGTGAGTGCGGGGAGGACGAGCTGCCGTATGGCTGGGAACGTGTCACCGACGAGCGGTACGGCTCCTATTACGTTGACCACATCAACAGACGGACTCAGTATGAGAATCCAGTGCTGCAAGCAAGAAGACTTAGAGGTTATTAACATTTTTATATTACAGAACTTAGTGAATAGGGGTGAGAGTCACGTAAGCGTAACTCATTGCTTGAAAATTAAACAATGCCATTTGTAATAGCAGTGATAATAATATGTGGTTTGAAGTTTGGTCTCTCAGGCAGTGGACCTAGGTTCGAATCCTGTGCAAACTTTTAATAACAGTGAACCAAATTAATAAAACCAGAGTTGGGATTTTTTAAATTTAACAACTTTTCTATAACAACAATGAAAACCCCATTAAAATTGATTTGTTAATTTTTAAAATTATGCTTTACATTATGAAAAACATCATCTTTTACAAACACCATAAAAATAAACTTACAACTAATTTGTTGTGTAATACTTCCGCAGTGTCAATGTGCTTGTCAAACTGATAATCTCATTACCTGTGACAGCAAGACTAATACCTGGAACTCTTCCCCATGTTTACAGCCGGCTGTTAGATACCCTTGGCTAGTGCTTACGCCTTAAATTGCATTAGAAACAGCCTTGGAAAGTTCCTTCTCAATAGGATGAGATGTAACTTACGAGGGAATTTATAAAATTAGATATTGAAATATGTTCTAGAATAACCTGTCGTAGGATACTAAAAATACTTATATTCGAATGATAGCGATAATCTACCTTAGATTAAATGACGACTCCATAGCCTAGTTGATAGCGACTCTGCCTGCGTAGCGAGGGGTCGCGGGTTCGATTCGCGGCCAGGGCAGACATTTATCTGTCACATAATGTGACAGATAAATGTGTATTCTCGGGTCGTGAGTGTTATGATATTGTGTTATTTGTGTTGTCCATGCCACCCGCGACACAAGGAATCCTATTTGGGGGGTATGAGTGCGTAAGCGTTATTATTTATTTACAAATTAACCGGACCATTGCATTCATCCTAGGATTTTCTACAAAGATCCAATTTGTCTGTACTATATAGAAGCCATAACTAACGTTGATACCAATCACTTAATCCGAGGCATTAAATCTCATTTCCACTAATCGGCTAATCGGTAGCGGCTGGCTGCGCGTGATTTCTATTCACTCCAATATACTAGTAATTATAGTCATCGACGCAGCTACGACACAGCAGTCGTCTACAAAAGATCAAACGACCCAGCACGCACGAATTTATTACCACCTAAGGGCTGTTGCCTGCCAGTGTCAACATGGAAAACAGTGGAATAGAAATAAATCGCGAGCGACTGGCCGTCAACGAATAACCGCTTAGTGATAATGTGGTATAGAGTGGACTCATCATAACCATACTGAGATTTGGTCGTGTAACTAACTGCCAATCCAGGCTCCAGATGTAATTGTAATCTGTAATCATGATAACATTGGCCCATCTGGCACAGATGTGCGTTATAATTTTGTTTTCTTTTAGCTGAAAAGCTGGCGGCGGAAAACGGCAACAGCCAGCCGAACGGCCCGCCGCCCACTGGTGAGCTACGCGGGGAGAGATTCACACTCAACCTCACTAAGGGAACTCAGGTTTGTTAATTTTTTTAACAATGAGTTGGAGTACGAATGAAATATATTTCTATTACAATAGTCGACAAATGTAACTCAAACTCTGTAACTGTTAACTAACTTAACTCTTCTTGTTGAGAGGGAAGACGCGAGTCGAATAGAATGATCACTGGATATAATGATGATGAAAATGAATGGTGTAACGGGTTCCATCTACCTCTGGGTCCAAGCTACCCTGCTGGACAATGGATAAGGTTAGGAGGATAGGATTCAGAGGTCCATAATTTCAAAGGTCGTGGGAATTTGCGCCATCCAGGTAAATCCCGAAGGTACTCTAGGCTTGGTTGAAACCCGGATGGCTAGCTACCACGCTCCTACATGAGCCGACCGCCCAACGACTTGCTGTGTTTCAACTAGGGGTTTGTGTGCTAATATTTTCGTTAATCCTCATCCTACTTGTTGGTCGGCAACGCATCGGCGATGTCTTTGCTACTGATGTTTACGGGCGATGGTGGTCACTTCTACATACACACTATATAATAACACATTTAAAATAAAACCATTTGAGGTTCCGTATAATAAATAATGACACCAATTTGGTCCACCACAGACACAATACACAACAGTACTCTCATTCCAGGGCTTGGGGTTCACTCTGATCGGCGCCGAAGGCACACCGGAGACTGAGGGCTATCTACAGATACGGAGCATCGTGCCGCACAGCCCCGCTTGGATAGACGGTGAGTTTGGGCTTTTGGGTCAATCATGATTTTGAATGGCGATAGATGATGATAATTAATAAGTTGAGTTATGACGAGTATTTTTAACCCCCAACGCAAGAGAGGGGTGTTGTGAGTTGGACGTGCCTGTGTGTCTGTCTGTGTGTGTGCAATGTAGCTCCTAAACGAATGGACCGATTATGGTGCGGGTTTTTTGTGAGAAAGCTGACGTGATCGAGATGGTTCTTAGCTATCATTTATGAAGATCTTTTCAGGCGTTTGATGACCATTGGTACATACAGTACAGTACAGAATTTCTTAGTCGGAGGGTTTTTGAGTTATTCTGTACCTGATGTGAAGTTATTTTCTAGGTGCGCTTCGACCTGGTGACGTGGTCGTGGGCGTGGGCAACCGTGGGGTGCGCGGGCTGACGCACGCGCAGGTCGCGCAGATATTCCAGTCCATCACACCAGGCACTGAGGTCACTCTGCATCTTGTACGAGGTTTGTACGGTCGACCTACTTATATTTATACAGGAAGTTTGTGAGCATTGTCGGACATTTTCTAGTTGGTTTCAAATTCTAATGAACACTTTAACTGTCATTATACATGTTAGCCTGACCGGGATTGAACCTTGGAACCCTTCACTCAGCAGTCGGAGGTAAAATAAAAAATTCGTACAAAAATAGGATATATATTTTGCAGGTTACCCTCTGTCATTCGACTCGGAGGACCCAAACACCCGTGTATTGAGCACGCTGGCAGTGGATTCCACGACTCCAGCATCCTCGGACGCAGTGGCCATGCAACAGCTGACCAGGGCACTACGGACCAGGTACTAACAATATCATTAGTCACATCCCTACACTACACATTCTAGGATTATTTGTGCCGTAGGTGACAAAGAAACACCTATAAGCAGAAAAAAAATGTTCTGCCGCGTAAGTGGTTGGTCCATCTGTGATAGAACAGAGGACGCCTCACTTTGTAAGGCTACTGCCAACCAGGCTGTGAGGTGCTGCTGGCCAGGTGAGGCACTGATGTGTTTATGAGATTCGGACCCCTAATCCTCCTCATGTGTTGGATGACTGTACTGTGCGATGACAATACTTTAGCACAGGACTTCCCAACCGGTGGGGCACGCCCCCCATGGGGGGCGTAGAGAAATTTCAGGGGGGGCATACTAGGTACGTTTCCATTTCCGAAAAAAAATCTAGTTAACGGGTATGTAAATTAACAAGTCACAAAACGCGCACCCAGGTGTTTTGTACATTTTGGACGGGGCATGAAAATATTATTTTTGGTTTGGGAAGGCTCGGCAAAAAAAATGTTGGGAAATCCTGCTTTAGCATGAAACGCTACAGATAGAAGAGCCTTGTTTTAAAAGTGAACAATTCGTTGGCTAGATTCAACCTGGACTCCCCAAGTGACGCGGACCCGGCCCCGGGGCGGGACGAGCCGGACAGCTCGCCGGGCCCGGGGCAGGGGCCGGGGCCGGGGCGCGCGCCGGGGCAGCGCCGGCTGATGTCCCGCTCGTTCGACCTGGACGAGCTGGCCACTGAGACCGACCCCGTGCCGCCGCGCTGCCCCTCCGCCGACCATCTGCTCACCTTGGCCACCGGTCAGTACTGGATTAATGCTATCTAGCAAACAGAGTTATTTATTTATTTTATTGATTCATTGCCAAAAATATGATACATACAGGTTTGTAGTATGTCTGTCTGCACGTGTTATGTGTTGTGTATGTTTGTAGTATCAATCAGCTTCGCAACAATAAGCAATAGCAACGTGTGTCAACCTCCAAAAAATATAAATTGTGAATGAAACCTCCTATCCCGTTGCGTGACGCAGTCGGATAATATAGTGTCAATGTTGTCAGAGCACCAGCACGGCGGCGGCGGCGGCGGGGGCGGGGGCGCGGGCAGCGAGCCCGGCCGCGAGCTGACCGTCACGCTGCGGCGCGGCGCCGTCGGCTTCGGGTTCACCATCGCGGACAGCGTGCACGGACAGAAGGTTAAGAAGGTAATGTATCGCGATGATAACGCCACCGTGCTGGCCAAGTACGGGTTGACTGACTAGTTTTTATTGATAAGTAGCTGACGCGCATATTGTTTGTGTAAGGGTACTTTTTGATGGCAATTAAAAAAATACAAAAAAAAATTTTTTTTCGTCGAAAAAAGCTTTTTTTCTGGGCAACGACACCCTGATCACATATCTATGAAATATTGTTTATGATCTGTTCTCATACCGACAAAATATACAAAAAAAAAAAACATAATAATCGGTCGAGTAGTTTAGGAGTGCGACCGCGACTAACGTTAAGACAAGATGATTTTTATATTTAAAAGTAAAAATTCTCATTGTCGAAGTAAATTAAACTACAGAAGGTGGCCAAATTATTTATGATTCCGATAATTTAAAAAATGTTTTTGTTTTACTTGTTACTAACAAAATGTTCAATTCCCTTTCATTACTTTTTTTATTAGCGACAACATATATTTTCTTTGCATTGCAGTTAAGTGAGAAAATACAAAAATCTGAATTCTGACCACAGTTTTGTCACACAATGCAGTTATTTCGTTCCAGGTGCTGGACAGAACCAGGTGTGCTGGATTGCGTGAAGGAGATCTGCTGCTACAGATAGGGGACAATGACGTCAGACATGCGCCGCACCAACACGTTGTCCAGGTAAGTTAAGTGCTCTTCCAATCCAAAGTAATTGACCATCACCACGCTATTCCATTAAGCATTAGTAGAGGGAGCACTGGCCATTCAAAGTATTGGAAGTTTCTTATGCCAAAGGCCTCTGGCATAGCTTAATTGTATGCGAGACTGCGATTTTCCGTCTGCGAGTTTCCGTTTCATTTCATGTGCGCGTCATTTCCGTTTCATCGAATTCCAAATCACATCAATACTATAGAAGCTTACACTTCAAAAAAAATATGTTGATATTGAATTGGGGATCCAGCGTCTGTCTCTCTCACACTCAAGCTGTTACTGGTGAGTCACGCTGTTGCAGGTGTTAAAAGACTGTCCAGCGCTACACGAGACCACGCTGCGCGTGTGGCGACGCAACAACGCGATCACCCGCGCGCCGCGCAGCCGGTCCGCCACTCGGGTCCAGCCCGCTAGTAGTGAGTTTTTTTTTATTTTTTTTTATTGTGTTTTTATATTTACTTATAACCAACACTCGAGAAACCTTTGCTTCGGTTCTAGTATCTGAAACATTTGTCAGCAATGTTTTCAGGAATTATAATTTTGTGTTAGTTTCATTTTATAGAATTAAGATAACAAAATAAACAAAGTAAAAGAGGGTTTTAACCGAGTCGCACAGTGAATAATGTATAAACGAGTTGTTTGTGTGTTGTCCGGAATTCTGTTTCATTTCAATCCTGAGCTGAAGATTTTTTTTATATTGATAAGTTACTGCTTGACTACAATCCCACCTGATGGTTAGTGGCGATGAAGTCCAAGGTGTCAAGTCCTAACATGAAATAAGCCCACAACGGAACAATACCTACTTGCATGAAAATACATACTACACATAGTAGAATCGAATGGAAAATATACCAGCTGATTTTTTAGTCAGTTGACATAATACTCGTAGTATACTTAGTTTTTCATTCTCATTCCAAATATGTAATTAAAGAGGGTGCTTAAAATTTGACGTAATTATCAATTACAAACCAACAATGTGGCAAACTGAGCGCGCGGTCTTAAACTACTCCACTAAAGTCGCCGTACGACACAGCTGCTCGCCATACAATCCGGGTATTTTTAGATAATTTTGATTGCCATTTTTGAAATAATTATCGTGTAGAATTTTGACTTTATTTGCTTAATCATTGTTTTTTCATGTCCTCGAGTATTTCAAGTGAAATAAAAATCACCCAGTATACATAATATTCCATCCCCCAGCTGCCACTAACAGTCAGCTCGGCAGAAGCAAGACGCCCACTGCGGAACAATTGCGATCGCCCGCGCTACACGCCCAGGACACGCTTAGAGATTTGCAGAATGGATTGAACTCGGGTAATTACTATCAAATAAAATATGGAGTATTACAACATCCTTGTTTAAAGAAAACCATTTTTTCTTATATGGATGTCCATATGGATCGAGTCGTTTGTACATAAGTCATATGATGTTTTATCATTAAAATGGCGCTCACTCGGCGCCAGAGTGGCTGACTCTTTTCGGCTATTGAGGGTTATTGTAAATTTATATTATAATTTTGTATCTTAAATGCATAATATTGCAATATTAACGTCAAAGTGAATCTAATTGCATTTATTTGTCCCACAGTAGAAGCGACTTACGCGGTACCAGAGCATAAGACCCGCGAGACGAGAGAGAGTCTAATGGACCGTCGACGGAGAAGCAGCACCCCGGGGGCTCGCCTCACTCTGCCCGTCGTGACCCCCTGGACCGAGACGCAAGAGAGAGACAGCCAATGGCAGGAGCGAGAGACATGGATCGACAACTCGAACAACATAAGAAACTGGGCGGAGAACGCCCAGAAGTGGGACGATACTACCCAGAAGTGGGATGAGAGCGGTCAGAAATGGGACGAGAGTAGTCAGAAGTGGGATCTGGGGACCGGGTTGGAGGGGCCGAGTAACGGGAACGGCTGGGACGGGAACAGCGAGCGCTGGAACAACAACTGGGGGGAGGTGCCGACCCCAACGGTGCATGTGGACATGAACGCAGCGTACTGGCGGGGCAATGCGAGTGTAGCGGATAGCAGTGATAATGGAGGTAACGTATAATACGATATTTGATGACGTAATGTAACAGACAGGCCCTGCATTGGTAACTGGAACTGCCAGACATACTTGGTCATTCGATTTTTTGAATTCACACTCTATTTTTTTAAGCTGTGTGTTGAGTAATTGTGAACTAATTTGTATGTACTTGCTTTTTATATTGTTGAAATTATTACTTGTAGTAGTAGTTGTAGTAGTACGATACAATTGTGCGTAATTATAGACGTTTTATTGGAAGCCGGTTAGAAGCCATAGCATCGTTTTACACGCATATAAAACACCATCTATGTTTGTTTTTAATATAATGTATTTATAGTGCTGACATAGCCTATTTAGCATAATGTTGTATGTTGTTAAGGTTAATGAAATGGTCCATGATACTCATCCAGGGTTCCCCGAGGACGGCATGCTTCACTCCCCGACCACGGCGGCCATCGGCGGTCTGTCGAGACAGTCACCGTCTGCTGGTAGGATAAGGCCCCACTCGCCCTCTAACTCCACAGGTATCACAAATACTGATAAGGACTGAACTATAACCGGCCTGTTCCACTAAACTAAACGATCGCAACTCTCAATACGACTCTTTAGAGGTAGAAAAATAGATAAAATAGATGTAGAAAAATGAAAGTTTTGAACAGGACTAACAGATGTAGAAAAATGAAAGTTTTGAACAGTCCCTGTCCCAGTCCTCATACTTACAAACTAACCAACTAACGTTCTAACACCGTCACCTAACCGGACTAACTATCCCAGTCCCCATATATGAGTCTTGTTCTAAGTTGGTCACAGTTGTCATGGGCGGCAGCGGAAGGTGGTGCTGCATGCTCGTTTGCTGCCTTAAATCAATTTAAAAAAAAACTTAGTGGAACACACGAAAATTGTAATCATTTTTATCATGTCATGTATTATTATCTAATGAATTTTTTCATAACACTAACTAACACTGAATCATTTTGAGTTTGCAGGCTTAATTCGTATAAAGTAAAAAACGAAATTCTAATTTCTAGATTAAAAGATTATCTAGGGAAGAAATAAAAAGGGTTAAACTATAAAAAGCTAGATATAAAAAGGGTTGCAACTATAACCAGTTTAAATGTAAAATTGCAGGTCGATTAAGAAGTCATTCGCCGTCGAATAACAGCGCAACGGACCGTCTGCTAACTAGCTCCCCGTCGACGCGACTCCAGAGTCAGTCGCCTTCTAACAACTCCTCAAATGGACGACTTAAAGGATCTCCGCTAAGGTATTAATAGAAATAACTAATTTTACTGATATCCAGGTACCACATCACACAGGTGATATTATTGTAGCTCGTCGTGTCGTATTGTTGTGAGTCGTTGTCGAATTTTTGACGAACGAAACGCAACCGTTTTTTCGACGACGAAAACGGTTACAGAAAACCATCGTTGTCGTAGTTGAAAATGGACGGGAGGTGTCCTATTTCCCCAACCCTAGGGCAATGCACATCCAGTGTCTTTGTATCAGGTAGTCTTTTAAAATGGTTCCACAGATTGTCTGTTGTGGATTTGTTGCTTAATTTTTGGTAACAAACGGCATTTAGTTTGTTCATTTTCATTGTGTGTATCAAAATGCTAATATATCCGTATGTTTTTTGTTAATTTATTAGCAGGCTAAGGGACACGTCGCCGTCCCGACACATGCACTCGCCGGTGTCGCGCCGCTCGCCGTCCTGCTACGACAACGAGACGCAACCGAATGCCGTCTACGTCGCTAACTACCCTCAGGTATTATTAACTATTTCACATTTTAAATATTACTTTTGTTTTAAGTTTGGAAAGTATAATAAATGAAAATGATAAAGTTTACGTTTAACTGCCATAAAACCGCTTAAAATATTTTGTCGTTGTTATTTTGATTTTTTTATGATTGACATTGATATGACACTGGAAGCTAAAAGTTAGTAAATACATAGTTAGTATTTTACGGCGTTGAATTAAGGTTCAATTTCGTGTTCTTAACCGCGAATAAGGAATCCATCCGCTTCGTCGATCCAGCATCCAACAAACAAGAATGTACTGCATGGTTTTGAATTAAGGTTCAATTTCGTGTTTTAACGGCGACTGAATCCATCATCCATTGGTCCATCATCAAAACAAGGATGTACTGTAAATCCTTGAATTAAAGTTCAATTTCGTGTCCCAGGTGGAGGCAGGGGGTAGCGCGGACCCCGAAGCGGACGTACTGGTACGACTGGCACGCGGCGCCGCCGGCTTCGGGTTCCGCATCGTCGGCGGCACCGAGGACGGTAGCCGCGTCGCCGTTGGTTACGTCGTGCCAGGTACCAGCACCATACCACCACGTCACCACGTCCTACTATCTGTCTCCCCAAACACTTGTTTGTTTCATTGCATGTTCCTATGTGGGAGGAAGGGAGGTGCCCTTCCTTGCTATTGGCATGAAATTAAACACCATCATACGTGTTTGCTCGCGAATTGTTGCAAAGTAGATTAATATTTATTTATTTAGGACAAAAACTTACACTAATACATGTACACTGTGAAAAATCATTGTCATAATTATTAGCTAAGTGTAGTCTTAATAAGTTGCCTATATATAATTTAGTTTGTAATAATGGAATTCCGCAAAGTTACGCCCCATACCTAATATGACCAAAAATAAAATCTTTAATGTTAGCGATAATAAAAATTTAAATTATTTAACAAAGTGTGTACTGCAATGTTTCCTCAGGCGGGCCGGCGGACGGCTTGCTCCGTCAGGGGGACCTGCTGACGTCAGTGGACGGCATCCCGCTCGCGGGCGCCACGCACGCGCGCGCCGTCGCGTACGTCTGCCAGGCCGCGTCACGGGGACATGTCAGTATACTATAGAACCTCAATACCATCGTGGTAACCTAACATTGGCCGCGATAAAAACTAAAGGCTAATATATAAATTATTTATAAAAATGTCAGAAGCTGTTATGCTATTGTTATCATCAATAAAATATAGAAGTGGTGTTTGTGCGTTTGTACAGGTGACGCTCGGAGTGCGACATAACCGGGCGGACATCCAGTCGCTGGGGCTGCCCGCCATGGTCGCCCCGCACGCGCATCAGCCGCTGTTGACGTGAGTTACTCGAATTGTATTTTTTTTTTCTAGATGGACGCTCCTTAAATTATATTTTTTTTACTTAAAAATAATAACAATCTCACTTGATGGTAATTCTTCAATTGATACTCAAGTGTCATGTATGGTTAATGTATATGAGCGTATTAATGTTTATCATGCTTTCTCTTGAGACATAACAATTTTGAGATGCTGAGGCTATTTTCAATTGTTTGAATGTAAAATTATAAGATAGGTATATAAATATGTGTATCTTTATATACAGGGTGTAATTGTTATGTGTCCCAAGTTGGATTTTTCATAAATCCAAAAGATATATCTAAATAAATTTAATTGACATCATCATCGCTGCTGATCGTGTCCAATGCGAAATAAACACTTGCTTAGTAATTAAATTAAACATCATCCCATATATTGCTCTGTCTTGCACAATAGCGTCAAAGTTGTGGTGAGGAGTTTTATAACGTAGTTATTTTTAAATGTATCAGTGATACCTATATGAATAATTGAATTTGTATTTAGAGCGGACACAGCGTTGCACCACATAGCGCCCGCGTCCTACAACATCCTACACCCGGCGCCCATGTACCCGCCCGCTGCGCAGATGCCTATGTGAGTTATTTATTTAATTATACAAGCTTTCCGCCCCCAGCTTCGCCCGTAAAATCGGTCTGCTCTGACTGGAAATCGAACCCTGGACCGCTCGCACCGCAGTCACTGTTATTACCAACTGTGTTATACTTTACCCATGATCTGTACAAAGTCAAAAGCGTCTGTCGTAATACTCGTTTTAATTGGTATGTATTTGATGTTCAGGTACGGTGTTCAGTACGACTCGGCGAAAGGTGGGTGGTCGTCGATGCCGTATGACGTCACGGTCAATAGGAAAGATGGGGAAGGTTTCGGCTTCGTCGTCATCTCCTCCACTAATAAGGCAACTAGCACCATCGGTAAGCTAAACTCTCATATTGACCTTGTAGAAGGAATGAAATATTTATTTATATATTATTTGCCTTGAATATATGTAGTACGAGCTGTGCCCGCGACTTCGTCCGCGTAGAATTTAACAAAATGAAAGTAGCATAAGTTACTCCTTATGACATCAGCAATCTGCCAGTGAAAGTCCCGTCAAAATCGGTCTAGCCGTTCCAGAGATTAGTTCAAACAGACAGACAGACAAAAATAGTAAAACATGTTTTTTTACTGTATATAAGTTACCGCTTTTACAGTTTTTTGGTATATGCACCGTGTATACAGCCAAAATGCATTTAGTAAAAAGTGGTTATTTTAATATTACAAACAGACACAACAATTTTATTTATTTGTATAGATTAATTTATCAGAAGCTCATAAATATTTGGCCAGTATCCTGATGCACGTGCTTGTGAATCAAGAATGATTGATCTGTCCTATAAATGCTCCCGCCGAGAATGCAACCCGATGTCTCTCAGTGTTAAATAATTTAAATGTCCACTCTCATTTCCAGGTCAACTGATCCCCAACTCGCCGGCGGCCCGCTGCGGCCTGCTGCACGTCGGCGACACGATCGTGGCCATCAACCGCATCCCCGTGCGGAACCTGCCGCACCCCGAGGTGGTGGCGCTCATCAAGCGGTCGGGCGCCTCCGTCACGCTCACTGTACACCCCCCGGATCCCACCCCTGACTGATAGAACATGAGGTAACGCGTTGATCACGACCCTAAACTACAATTTGTATTAGGAATAAAAATAATAAATACGTTGTAGGAGCGTCTTCATCAAAATGTGCAATAATTCGAATGATACAGCAAAGCTAGAGGTTCAATTGCTACCAAAGTACCATCTGTGCACGTTGTTAGATGGACACACGATGTTCGTGTCATCATGATCATAATGAAAACAATTAATTAGTGTATTTAATAATCCTACTTTTCGAAAAAGTCCTTATATTTTCGTGGAAGCAATTCTTCACCAGCATACATACAATTCGTATAGGAAGTTGTAATTGAATTAAGACCAATAAGTCTATAGTCTTTGACTGGCTTACTAGGAATTTAGTCCACAAAAAGGGTAATAAAATTAAAGTTACAGAGAACTCTTTGCAATTAAGCTTTATGGCCGATGAGGATCTATATTTAACATGATTTAGGACTGTACTCTGATAATGCAATTTTATCCCAATTCAATACAATAATGCAGAGTACATGTTGTATTGGCATACCACAGGGTGGCTTTTTGTTGCCTCTTCTCTTTTCATATCATGAATATGGTTCGAATTTATATTTCTTCTTAGCTTTGATGATCTAAAGGTCACTATTCATTGATAGTGAACCCTCAAAAGCTGTCGATGCGTGGATTTTAAGAAATAATTAATGATAAATTCAACCATAAAGGATGATTAAAAGAGCTATAGAGTATACAACTATAAAAAAGTGGAAGAAACATTGTTATTTACCCAAGGTAGCTTAACATATTGCTGAATAAGGTTTTTTTAAATTATAGCCTTGTTTCATAAAATAATTTGAATATAATTTTAATCTATACTGAATATTACAATAGGTATACAATGGAATAGCTTTAATCGAATATTAAATGTAATGTAAAGGTTCTTGTATATTATTAATGGTAGCGTGTCTGTTCTTGAATGTAATTGCTTTATGAAACAACATTTTGTTTGTCTATATGTAGTATGCTGTTAGGTCGTATTCTACAATTTTTAAGTCGCTTAATTGCCTCCCTCAAAAATGCTGTAGATTTAAAGCGGTTTATTCCAAAAATCACCATTATAAAAGACCATAATTATTATATAAAATAATAAATTCATAAAAGAAAAGTTTTTAATTCAAATCAGTCTTATTCCAATTTAATCAATGCTGTAAAGTGTAAAGAAATCTGCGTTTATAGACGGTTTTAATAATAAAGAAAGAGGAATAATATTAACTATAGTGCAGCGACTTTCTAAAACTTTTTATTTTTATGGTCTGGTTTTCCAGCATGTGCAGATATGCCATTATTTTAAAATTAATTTTGTATATCGGTAGTTCAACGTCAATATACTTATTTATAAGTATGTATGAAACAAAATGATTATAAATTACTCTGGTTTTGGTATGTTATGAACGTGATTCGTGGTTGAGTTAGCCGTCCAAATTGCATTTTTTGTGTAATTAAAACATTTTAGTATTAAGACATGTAAAGTATTGTTTTGATTTATTTTTACCGAAGTGACATGTAATGGTGTTAGTATAACGTATTTTAAGGCATTTTCAGTTTCAAACTATTGCAAATATTTGACAAGATAATAGGGTGATCAGTTTGAAAGAGAAAGGCCGTTTTTCGTACTGATTAATTCTTGGTAACTGAATTTTTCATTATGGTAATGGTTATACAAGGTTCAAGGAAATTTTAACTTTCTGACATATCGTTTAAAATAGTATTAATATTTTGTGATTACGTCAATATATCAAATATAAATAAGCAAGCACAGACCAATACTTCGAAACTTATAGCAATTGTAAATTTTAAATACCAATAACGGATAGATGAATGGTTTTTGATGAATCAAAAAAAAATTATTCATATAAAATTTGTATTGTCTATGTAGTAGTCCATATAGGCCCGTGTTAAATAACATATTTTTATATTATATTATGTAGTAACATATTTATACACTTGTATATTTTTAACCTTGCTGTTGGTAGTGTAAATCATATACCTTATATGGAATCTCCCGCGTGCCTTTAAGTCTTGTATTTGTATATAGAGAATTAGAGTTTAAATTTCTTTACAGTTTTAGATGTAGAAAGGGACCATGGAATGTAGGAATGAAGATAAAAAGTCATCATTATGTGATCATCCTACACTTTTAAACATACAGGTAGTATTTGTTAGTACAATTATTGATTGTGTTAGTACAATTATTGATGAAACACCGTAATTTAATCGGTTTCAAAACTTTTAACTCATAAATACTGAATTTGGCGCATCCAAGTATTTGAACTCAACATAACTTTACCAGTTACATCTTTTAACTTATAGTGTATTCCTGCGCGACATTTTGCCTCGACAACACAATTATTGTGTTGATGAATTAACTGATTACAATACACATACAGTTTTATGTGAAGTGATTAACTAAGGTTAATTAATTTAAATTTATAATGACTGAAGTTGTATGTTTAATTAATTTAAATTTAACGCCTTTTAAGGTTTATTAATAGTCTCGTAGGTATGTAATGGGACCACCGAAGAGGAAGGACAATTAATATAAGATAAATATAAATATTATTATAAGCATAACAGTGCTCTTAAACGGGTTATATTTCCACGTATAATGCTAAACACTTTCGTGTATGGTTAGATATAATTGGTTAAGGATTCATTGAAGGGTTAAAGCGTTTTTAGAATGAGAGTCATTTATTTATCAGAGCATGTCGTGATATGATGAAGATGCCACAGGTTTTAATGTATGACCCGTTTATAAGCACTACGTCCAAGTATGGTAAAAGGCGAAATTATATAATTAGACACAGTAGAATGAGGGAATGAGGCGCTCCGAGTTCGATCCCCGGTCGAAACAAACATATTTGTAACGGATCGTGGGTCATGTGTTCTGTGTGTATATTTATTATTACAAAGTAATGCAATTATAGACTTAGTGCAATAAATCTTCCACTTCCTAATCTCGCCTGTTTATCAACTGAATGTTAGATATACTTTGCAATAAACTTCGTGCCTTCCTGAAAACGTCGTCTTGCCGAATCCAATGTTAGTTATTGAAAGTGTAACTTTTGTCTAACTCGTCCAAAGATATGCCGAAGTTAACGTACTTCGCGGCAACTTTGGTAACTATAGTTATATACATAAGTCTTATAATTGATTGTGAATGTTTTGTCCGCTCTACCCGTGTTAATAGTGAGTAAGTATAAGGTTATGTAATGAAGAATTACGCTAAATATATTTTCTGTATAAAATTTATTTTGAATTTAATTTTCTCTTTATTTCCTTTTAAGAGCTAATCAGATATCGAAAATCATATAAACAATATAATGTACATCACAGTAATATTAAAAATACTTAAAACAAATACCAGTGACCATTTGTAGAAAATCCCCCTAATTTTTACTGGTCTCTATAAAATAAATACATTGGGCAAGCGATAATTTTATTCGTAGCGCCTCCATGCGGAATTCCGAGTAACTAATTGATTGATACCAGTAGTACCAAAATTACTACTAAAAACTTGCAATAAGCACCAAAATGGCATAAATCGAGTTGACAATAAAATGTCGTTATAGTTTTTTTTATTAATTGACCACACCCCCACCACCACCACAATCCAACTTGATGGTAAGTGGTGATGCAGCCTTTGATGGTAAAGTGCACCAACTTAGCAAAAGGTTATTCACTCTTGATTTGTAGACACCAACATTATAATCTAAGGGGAACACCGACAATATAACATAGTCTGACCAAGTATTGATATTATAGAGGTCAGAAATGGTGTGATAGCGACAGGGACCCTAGCGGTGCGAGGTTCGACCGCATCGTCATCTGGTGGGGGCGTCGTCATGGAAGGGGGGGTATTAATTTTTTTATCGACCGAAGTCGACGTCTATTGGACTTGCGGTGGTCATAGAGGTCGTCACTGATACCTTCCACCACCTTTTGCTTATGCAGCAACTCTGACGGGCACGCCCTCACGAGGCGCCTGGGCCACGGCCATGATCCAGTCGGTGAACCGGTCCACCCTGGTGAACACGTCGGGGTAGGTGTCCGTGCCGCACTTGTGGTACTCCGAGGCGAGCCCTACCAACACGTTGCCGATCACCATCGGGGCTCCGGAGTCCCCGAAGCAGGTGCCGTAGTTACCCGGCCGGGCGGCGCAGAGCACGGCTGTTGGATATAATAAAATTTAGTCTGTCTAAATCCTTGCACTAGGACTCCATATTACATAGATAAGACCACGTACATAGGCAAGAACGCTCACCCCTATCGAAACTCATCTTTAAAATTTCCACCTAGCTGGGAATCGAACCCAGCCCAATACGAACGGCAGTCCGGTAAAGTAACCATTTCGACCATGGGTTGTAACGATCGTCTGAAGTTACAACTCAGTTAGAACGACGGCTGAGCATACTTCAACGCAGTACAAAAAGACAGTGCAGAGAACGAGGAACTCACAGTCGGTGATTGCGATATTGCCGACGCCCGCAAATATTGCTCTGCAGGTCAGAAGGTTCACATTGTCCAAGTTAATAGACCTAAGAGTATCCCATTGTGGCCCGGCTTCCTGTAAAAACAAAATCAAATATAAATCAAGTGTAGTCTTCAACCAAAGCGGATTTCACTAGCCACGCTGGTTGGGTTGGGTAGACAAAGGTTCGCCCCACCGCAAGTTTTATGAAGGCGCCAAAAACCAAATGTCAAAAACAAAACTCGTGGCATTTTGACAACGATTGCTTTACCCTCATCAAAGGGTACTGCCTACGATCGGCGTACTGTTAAGTCCCTCTTATTGGAGAAGAAGACCCGATCGCAGCAGCGAGATTAAGTATTATGGTATTATGATAATGAATGATATACACACTCCACTCCATTATCCACTTACAGTTTCAAATCCCCAGCTGACAACTCTGAAACTCTGAGAGTCGCTGATGAAGGATCCCTGCGGGGGGAGAAGCAGCGCATTGATGGTGCTGCCGATGGGCAGCGGAGACGTCAGCAACATGACGGCGATGTCGTTCTGGCGCGGGTTGGCCACGTACTCCGGGTGGAAGGTGACGGACGCGACCGTCGCCAGCTGCCCTCCCGACATGCTGTTCGTAGAGCCCGCGCGGACGTACATGTTTGATAGTACGGCACCACTGGAAACGTAACCACAACCGTAAATTGTACTGAATATGGCTTTAACCCATTTTTGGGTCCACTAAGAGGCAGAAGTGGTAGTCGAGTAGTTGGAACGTTGGACTCCCGCACAAGTGGTGTGTGTGGTGTGGCTGTGTTCGAATCACGCACGCAATTTTCAGAAATTAAGTATGTGCGTATTAATTTAATTATCACTTGCTTCGGTGAAGGAAAACATTGTGAGGAAACCGCAAAGGTGTGTAAAGTCCGCCAATCCGCACTTGGCCAGCGTGGTCGACAATGGCCTGCACCCCTCACACTGTGAGAGTAGACCCGTGCCCAGCAATGGGACGGTTATGGATTGCGATTGCAGTGATGAAGGTGCAGGAGTCTTTCCTCATAGCTGAGGATGCCTAATGCGTAATTCGCCACGCTGTTCAATACTGTCGTCTTACTTAAATATCTAACTCTATTTACACTTAGTAAATAATACTCATGTATTATTTACTAAGTAACTTTATTCATCCGTGAGGAATGACTTATCTTCCGTGTCCGTGGAAACGAGAGCAGGTCCAAATCGGTCCAATCGTCTGACCATTCCTTACCTGTGCATCACTCAATTCATTTTCTACCCAAGGTAAGTACATGCTGTAATAGGTTTTGTATGCAATATCACAGCCTAATGAATATACTTTCATAGTAAGCTGTGTTAATATGTTATAACTTCCTTTGAGGATTTCTGGCACTTACCTACTTAGTTTAAAGTAATTATTGTTTTCAACAATCTAGAATCGTTAACGGTATGTCCAATTACATGAACAATTTTATCAACGCATCGAATGCATTACCTAGCCAGCAATCAAATATAACTATTTTGAAATTATGCACATTTAATTAAGGTACAATTGTAATTTTATAATAATAAATATGTTATTATTTAGATTCCCGATTCGTCGTCCATCTTTAGGTACTACGAGTCGTGCCCGCGACTTCGTCCGCGTGGAAATTTACTAAAATAAAAGTAGCCTAAGTTACTCCTTATGACATCAGCAATCTGCCAGTGAAAGTCCCGTCAAAATCGGTCCAGCCACTTCACTTCACTCATGCTACTTCAGTGCATATAGGAGTTGTTTGTTAGTAGCCAAAACAAATGTCGGAAAGCTTTATGCCATCCGACAGCCACCGTCGACTTTAAGTGTCCTTCGCAACATGGAGGCGCTTAAGAATTTTTGCCACTAGCGGTCAACAGACTTACCTGAAGCAAAATGATGTGGTGAGTATATGCCAGGACGAGACTATGGCGCCGACGCAGCGCTGGATGTAGATCTGCGGGCGAGGGTAGAAGTACACCAGCGACGCTACGTACGGGAAATCCTGGATGTTTACATGGCTGCCGCCCGTGATGCGGCTCTCCCGACCCTCGGGAGCTGCTGATGCTGAGAGGAACAAGGGCTTTAGGTAAGTCACGGTTATGAAATCTTGTTGGGTTAGGTTAGGCTTTGATACTTGTGAGTTACCAATTACCATCAAGTGGGATATTAGTCAAGCAAATAGAAATAGGTATGAACAAATAATAAAATCGAATCTTGTGTTGAATGAAGCCCCTTCTCGAAACGGGGTAAGGAATAAAAAATGACTCGGTAAAACATGATAACAGCGATCTCTACCTATGAATCTGAATTGGTGATAGACCGATACTTACATTTTAAATTTTGAATTAAGTAAGACACAATTATACGACTTCATAGACAGTCGTGATCCGAGAACAGACATTTATCTGACTGCTCCAAGTGGAACTCTAACCCAGGTCATACCGCTTCGTAAACAGGGTCATCAACTAGGGCACAGTCAACATAATAATTATGGACATAAGTATATGAGAAAGCTTCACAATATAATTTAAACTACATACTTACCAGCACAGAAGAGCGCTAACGCCAAGAGGACTACTTTAGCAACCATGTTCTTATCGATCTGGTCAAGGATACCCCTCGATCTACACTTATTTATACTTGTGATAGGTGCATCATTCATCAACATGTTGTTGCTAATTGTGTGCATACAGGGTGTTTGAAATTTAGTAGTAGTATGTAATCCATAGTTGCATGAAGCGCTTTTAGCCCGGCGACTTGTTTCGATCTTAAAGTGATCGACAAAGTTTAGCAACAGCGAGCGCAGTCGGTAGTTTAACGGGTGACCGCTTGTGGCAAAAATTTCTTAGGCACTTCCATTCCACGCTTCAAAGGGCACTTTAAGCCGTCGGTCCCGGCTGTTACCACTTGGTAGCAGTCGTTAAGCCAAGTCGGATGGCATCGGGCGGCATAAAAAATCCGACCCTTAGGTTGTCCACTAACCAATCCGCACTGAAGCAGCGCGGTGGAGTATACTTCTAGGCCTCTTCAGGTATGAGGCTAATGACCATTGATATATTTACATCAATGCTAATGACACGTTAAATCTAGTAGGAGGGTAGAAAGTAGTGTTATATACTCTTTGGTACGGGGAGAGTAGCTACCCATTAGAGTAAAAAGTAAAGTATATATATACTCTTAGAGCTACCCAGCTACCCGAGATGGGTAAGATTTTTTTTAGACAAGTTAACACATTCAAGCATCTACTGTTACATTTTGATAAAAAAATCAAAGAGAGGTACCTACCTATCTCAAGACTTCATTTGCCCTTAATGATTTAAATTATCTGATTCTGCCTGGAGTACCCTTGTTGTTATTTATTTTATTTTTTTAAGAAATTAAGATATGTACACTCTGTATTCGCTTCAAAAGCTTAGATAATTTGTAGCCGCAATCTCGCACGTAGCCTTTATCTTTTAATATTAATAATGACTGATAAGCCCAACAAAACTCCCCGATCGTGTAAATAATACCTAATATCTTTATTTGTAATCCTTATCATATGCTCAATCTATGATAAATAACAATAAAGCTTCATACTTTGACCTAGTGACATCAAATACTTATACCAAATACAATACATATAAGAAACTTTATTTAGCTTGCCTAAAAAGTTAATTATATATGAAAATATGTTTATTAATTTTACGTCGCACATTAATTAATACACGCGTTAGCGATGGCGATGATGACGATAACTGATCTGGAATTACCCTAAATATGGGGAATGAGATAGTGTTAAAGTTAATACCCAACTGTTGATCATGAATTTGTTTACCTCGAACAATTGCGATTTATTTACATAGTATAAAATATTATGATATAAGTAGTTGAGTCTGGTCGTTTTGACTAATTATATGGTCAATCATGAAGTAGGTTTCACCGATTATACATGATATTACATTTTTAATAAATGACATAACTACGTTCCTATTAAACTATCAAATTGACGGTGGTTTTCAAAATCGTCATTGAAATATTGAAATTGAAATGAATTAGTAAGTTCTATTGATATCTAAAAAATTATTAGTTTTATAATAGGTAAATTATTTTATCACATATTAATATGGGAAACCAAGAAGCAAAAAACTATGAAAACCAAGATATCCATTATTGTAATCAAAAAGCAACAAGAAAAAGGGTCAATAATTCACAATCAAGAAAGTTCAAGACCAAACGTAAACCCAGAAACCCGGCGCAGAAATCGTTTCCATCGGGTAATGTATTCCAAAAGATGAAACATGTATTTGGTGACCAAATACCCGTCATGTTAACTGTAATCGCTTCAACGCCAGGCTGCCATGTACAACTAAACAAATCAAAAAGATCCATACATAGCGGAAGTCTACCTTGTACTAACATTTCACAAAGAGCAATTTCCTATCCATGTGCGAAATTTTGCCGCGAATGTAAAAGAAAAATTAATTTGAGTTGTTTATAATACAGCGTTTAATAATTACTACACGAAGAAAAAATAACTAGTATGTGGATAATAGCACAGACGGTAAATTAAAGAAAGCTAATAATGACGTCTCATTTGTGGGTAATGAAAACATGAATACTGGTATCCCCAAAACCAAGCAGTGGCGCGCCTTCATGCGAGAAGGGAGTGTGTCGTATGATTCGGGTACCTTTTTATGTCAAAGTTTAATGTTTTTCCTCGAATTATCGCTAACGAATCCCTTATAATATTTTATGTTGACATTGTAGTGATTATGTGTTGTTATCTCAAGTGCGGCCGAGGTGTGTGATAAGGGTAAGCCGATTGTTTAAACACTTGTTCATGTCATACGTTGGATGTAAAAAGTCGACGATATCATATTGAACTCAGCTGGTCTGAGGTAGCTGTATTAGAATATAGTTTTTATGTTGTTACTGAGATGTCCCCAAGGCTATTTACATCCCGCTAAGGTCGGGACGGGACGATATCTGTTCCGTGCACCTTGTCCCCCACAGTATCGTGTTTTCATTAAAAGTTATGTTATCGCTGACATTGAAGTACCTATGAGAAGTGTGTTTATTTCAGTTTGGTTCTTAGAAACGATACCGGTTATTGCATGAATTTAACAAAAAGTAGTCGGATTCTTATTGGTATAGGTACCTTCAATTTGACATAAAAACTTTTTAAAATATTGTTGATTAGAATAGATTCCGAATCAAGACAATATAATATTTATTAACTTCAATATATGTCGTTATTATTTAATTTATTGAACTTTTCAGTAAAAAAAACATTATTAGTCCATATAAATAAATTATGTTGATTTTTTTAAGTTTCTCACCATTTACCTAAGTTATGTTGATTAAGTGATGTAACTTGAGAGGTTATGTATCATAAACACTTACGTTTCACAGTATTAATAAATATATAATAAAATTGATTTCAACTGTTTTCAGTGTTGTATTAATTTTTATATAATTATTATTATCTATACAATGTGAATAATATTATTTTATAACAATTATATATTTATTAAAAATACTAAACACTCATTGCCCCATACTGCTATTTCCTGTGTCGTGACATTCCGTGCCATGGACATGGGAACATACCCAGACAAAAACCAGAAATTTTGACTCAATATTAAAATTATCATCTGACTAAGAATGGAAATCCAGAACCCTACAATGGCAGTCCGGCATGGTAATGGTTGGACCAAATATGGGTTGTAGTTAGGGTTGCCAACCATACTTTAATATACTATAATTATATATTGTACTGTATTTCAGGACTCCGTTCTATATACTGTTGAAGAAATAAATATATAGTATGCGAATATATTTCAGTACAATAGAATAATGTTTATAATTTGCAACACTAAAACTAATAAGAATGTGAGGAGTGCTAACATATGGTTTTTTTTTTTAAAAAGTGTAAAAAATATAACTTAGTCTATTTTTGTTTCTTCCCATGAAATATTATATTTTTGAAGTATGCTATATATTTATTATAGCTTTTCTTTTAAAAATACTATATTCAGATAACAAAATGTTGGCAACCCTAGTTGTAGTCAATATTTTGTATGTTATTTTTGTCATGAGTCTCAAATTAAAAAAGATTGTAAAATGGTGATAGGGTGTTATCCATTTGAAAAGCTCCCATCCTGACACTAAAATCAACCATGAAATGTTGTCATTTGTCAGACACAGTATTCCATAAATATTTATGGTAATTGAAAAGCAAACAAACCGATAGTGGGTTTGTTCAAATCAAGCCCCTTTCAAATTGTTTGTGATGCTTTCATCAAATCATCATGATTTTGCCACATTTATTTAATGCATGTTAATAGTAAATTGTTATTCGTTAATAATAAATTATTTCATGAATAATAAATTGTTTGGAGTACATCAACAAACTTATAGTAACTGCCATTTTGTTGCGAAACAAATTTAACCCATGTGGATATTAACTCAGTTGTTTCAAAGTAAATAACAATACACACATCAATATATTATTATATTCCAGTATTTGCTATTTTATACATTGTGTGGACACAAATCGAAAGACTACACACTCCTTTAATGCAACCCTAGATGAGTCTTGTCATATCAATGATAGCCCTGTCCTGGCATAGAACCCTGGACTGCTAGTGCAGCAGGCAGGGTTGCAATTAGCTGAGCTACAGGGATCTTTAATTTCTTCAATGAGATTATGTAAACAAGCATATTAAATTAATAAAAGATACATATAATTATATATAATACATGATATTGTTATCATTTTATGTATATAACCATGTGTTTCTTAGAAATTATGTAATTTCACAGGGACAGTTCAATTCATATTAAATATTCATACAAAATATTTGTTGAATCAGACCTTGTATGTGAGTGGTGTGGACAATTTATTAATAAAGTCACATAAAACATTGCGTGAATAACATTTGATGACGCTGAGTTAGTTGGTAAAAATCTATCAAATGTCTATCTAGTAGATAGTGACCCTGCTTGTGAAGCGAGGGGTCCCGGGTGCGAGTCCTGGCCAGGGCAGATATTTATGTGACAAATAAATGTTTGTACTCGGGTCATGGGTGTTGTGGTGTGTAATTTGCGTTGTCCATGCTACCTGCAGAACAGGGAATCCAAGTTCAGGGTCATGAGTATGTTAGTGTGTACGGTTAACCTTAGTGTGGAGCGGGGGGTCCCAAGTGTAATTTGAAAATAAATGTTTGTTCTAGAGTTGAAGGAGTTTGTGACGTCTCATTTTTGTATGTCTATGCCAACTGTGTGTGTAACACATTTTTTTTTGGGTCTTATTTAAGAGGAAATGCTACTGGTCATTTTTCCATACAAACGTTCTCGACTAATCCCTCGCTGGTTTTTGACTCTAGATCAATAATTTTTTCACACAAGAATAATATCATCATTATCTATGTCGCTACGTTTTGATTTTTTTGATATTTTTGTTTTCAAAAGTTTTAGGCTACTTCAAACAGCGCTTAAAACGGCCAAATAAATATGCCGCAAATAAACGCCTAGTACACAAATTGTATAATAATTAGCACAAAAAGCTAAACGGTCCGACACAGAATATTTCCTTCCCATTCAATTTCCAAAATTTCGTTAAGATTGCTTTAGTTTTGGCGGGGGGATTAGTCGAGAACGGAACCTCGATTTTGAGGATTTTTTGCCTCCGGTTTTTACACGGCGCTGCAGTTGTCCCTATCGCACTGACATACACGCCGCTCGCAAGCGCGACAGAGATATTGAGTGAAAAAATCCCAAATTTGAAAAAGGGTTCGCGTGGTATTTCCTCTTAAGTACATACTTTATTAAGTAGATAATTTCTGCTGGAGCACTAAGTCAATAAGGCATTTATGATAAATTGATAAGTTATCAAATATTTAATAGTTACATATTTAATACTCACCATCAAGATTTACTTCATCACCTTTTCATTAAAATCCAATTATAGTTATTAGTTACAGACTATCCGGGACTAACCTAACCTAACCACATAAACATATTGTGTAAATTAACATCGAAAATCTTAACTGTCCCACTCTATCTAATTTCGGATCTATCTCATGATGTGAAGGCAGGCTTCGAAAACAATTTTGAACATTAAGTATAAGAAACTCCTTGACATATTTCGACAAATTTTTTCATTTTATTAAAATCCTTTTTGAGTTTACTGCAATTTGTAAATTGCTAATACAATTTGTAAATCAGCATATAAAATTGGGAATAGGTAAGTCAATAATTCTCATTGTTTTAGTATAACTAGTTTCAAAACACAGATGAACAAAAAAGGTGTTAATCTGAGTTTCAAAAGTACAAAATTATGTCATTCAAATTAAAATGTTAAGATTAGAATGGTCGTAACACCTATCGATTATCGAATTTGAGACAAGATGTAAAAAATGTTGTATTTTGGACTTGAAGATGGCCAAATTACGGCATTGTTAAGTAGCTTAATGATCCTAAATTGATTTTCTTTTCATTTAAACGCGGTCGGGACTCGGGACTATATTGTGTAATAATTATTGTGTGTGTTCCAATCTGTGATTTTTTAATGTTTCAATGTCATTTCTTATCTGTATAATTTGGAACAACAATGATTCAATCTGGTGCGCGGCGCTCGGTGCGCGCAATAATCGCTCTAACTGGAAGAGTACCGCGCACTAATTAATTGCCACCAACGAACGTTGCCGTTGGAAGTTCCACCAAGACGGAGTAAGCGATGGCGATCTCTGTATGTGACGTGAAGTTTCTACTTATTTCCCCCCGTTATCATTATATTAATACGTGAAGCAAAAACTTTGAACCGATAAGCAGATATTATCTTTAACCGAATGACAAGACTCTAAAAACTACTAACATGACTAACTATCACTAACAGTCACTGCCCCAGTCCACATGCTCATGATCATCATTCTACGAACCAACTAACGTTCGAACACCTGCTAACTGGACTAATCATCCTAGTCCTCTTTAGTCTTGTTCTGTGTCGGTCACAGTTGTTATGGGCGGCAGCATTAGTGCACGCACGCACTATGCGATTGACCTGAGTGCGGCCAGCCGTCCGGTTGACCGCAATCAACAATATGTATGAAAAAGTGGTTTTTGGAAAAGATATTTGATGCACACGCCAGCCGCCCGCCGCCGGCTACTCGACAAGAGTGTCACAACTCATAACAAGCTCGGTTATGGTGAGTGCACTTGTTCTCGTCCGCTGGTGACGACTGCGACTGTCGAGTGTCCACTAGTTGCGTCTTTGCATCTTGCAGCTTAGTTCCTTTATTCCACAATATGGTACGTTTTGCTATTAACGAGTCGTAGATCATATATATAAAATTCTCGTGTCACAACGTTAGTTACCATACTCCTCCGAATCGGCTTGACCGATTTTTACGAAATTTTATATGTAAATAGGTCTGAGAATCGGCTACTATCTATTTTTCATACCCCTAAGTGATAAGGGTTACCACTTAAACCACCACTTAAAGTGGGCTGTGGTTACCTCAGAACTTTCGACTGGGTGAACCGATTTTGATGATTCTTATTTTATTTGAAAGCTGGTGCTTCCCGTGTGGTCTCCTTTCAATTTGGTCCAGTTCTGACACTGGCATTTTTGAGAAAACCTTATATGGACTTAAATTTGCATTCTTTTGAAGTCGGTTATTTTACTTGTAAGATTATCGCGTGTCTTATACGCTCATATTTTTTGACAATTGGTGTGTGTCAAAGATTTACTTGCAGAATTATTCGACTCCTGGCCTACCAGTTCCGGAGTCAGACGTTCAACCTCTTGGCTATCACGGCTTTTCTATAAGCTAGATACCTATAATAATGATAATGAATTTATCACTTGACTTATCGGTGTATACCAGTAATAAAATTAATGACACCGCAGTATAGATTGTGAATACATGACCAATAAGGTGATATACAATAGGTATAATGACTGGTCAAGATCGTTCGTAACTGCTGGCTGAACCAGGATTCGGTCCTACTCCGACAGTAAAGTGTAACCTTTTCGGCAAGTGTACAATAAACAAAAATACCAATCGAATAGAGAACCTCCTCCTTTCAGAAGTCGGTTAAAAACGTACGAGTACAACACTTAAATTTAGTCCTGTGCGTGATGTTAACGATAGCCGTTAGTAAGTAGTCAAGCAACGCAATTTCCACCGGGACCTCCAGGAGTGGCCACTGGGAAAAATTTAACAGACAGTTTATAAAAACGCCGATGTTTTAGTAGTCACGCAAGGAATCATTCCGCCCTTTTTTATGCTGTTCCGGAGATTAACTCGGACGAACCGAAAGGCAGTTAGGCAGACTAATTAAAAAAATAGTTTATGTTTTAGTATGGTGTAAATAACTATTAGAACTTGAGGAAACAGTTCTGTTATTTTGATATCACATACAGACACTTCAATTTTATTATGAATAGATAATACATACGCGTAGGAATACATTTGGTAAAGTTAGAGTTTACATGACAAGAAGTGCAGGAAAATATATTTTATATACTACTAAGTATGTATTACTAAATTTGTAAAAGTAAAATAGTGTCAATGTGAAGTAACCTTTTTACAGAATGAATTACGGTCGGATTTCGAACGCGTAGCGGGTCTCTAGTTATAATTATTTTGTATTCACATCCGCATGGAACACGAAGGAATCAATGAAACGATGCCCAGATCACTAATTGTGCTAAACGATTGTTCAATAGGTAACAAGCATGTTATATCAATCGGTACTCTGGCTGTTTCTAGTTCTACAACCTATCTCACTTGCTGCAGATATTGGGTCAAATCATATATGATTATTACGCTTACAAAGAATAACCGCGGTTAAAGTAATTTATGACGGGAAATAAAATACTCCCTCTCATCACTTTTCTCTTCTCCGCTGGGGTGAGGAGAGAGGAAAGCTCTCTCCTCACCCCAGCTCACCTCCAAACCTTGTTGATTTACCTGTGTAGATAAACAAGTAAATTAAATAACTTGGTCTGATTGATTATAAATTTCAAAGTAAGTAAATACGAGTACCTACTTACTTAAATCTCGCCACAAGCTTTTATATCATATAAATTGTGCAATTACGTTATATGTAATTTGATAGTAAAAGGTATAAAGGAAAAGTTTTGTTTATTCTTTAAAAAGAAAAGGCTAAAGCCGCATTTAAATAAAAGCTTGTTTTTAAAAGTTTTTTACATTTAAGTATCTATAATCCCTGGATAAGTTAGGGGATAAAATTATATCAACTGACACTATAATGCTCGGAATTTTCAACAGTTGCAACTGACTCGAGGATTATTGATAGATAGAATATTGTGAACGACCATAAGTAGTGTTATAGCTTATCGCCCTCTCGTGTCCTAAGACAAGTCGCAACAAGGCTGCCGTGCGAGCGTGGAAGCCTCACTCGTGGATGAACAATTGCAAGCTCTGTTTACTGTCAAAGACAGGTCCAAAGAGTCATGTGAGCATAAATGTTAACGCTGCATGAAGAATGTGGAGAATAAGCCGTGTATATCGTTATTGTCCACCTCGTTGCCTAGTTGGTAGTGACCCGGCCTGCGAGGCGAGGGTTACCAGGTTGGTCCCGGATATTTATGTGACAGATAAATGTTTGTTTTCGGATCATGAGTGATAGTGACGTGTTTTTATTGTCCATGCCAACTGCGACACGGGGAATCTTGAAGGAGGTATGAGTGTGTTACCGTATTTACTTACTAGTGAAACCGCCCCCGCTCGCCCGGGAAACTCGTTCTTGTCGTTAGAACCATCAATCAAACTTCAGTTTTATAATTAGCAGAACAGACCCAAGCTTGAAGCGTCTTGCATCACGGCATAACCCGCAGTGGTGTTTATTGTTCTGCCTTATCCTAACCGGATCCATAAAGTGAAATTGTACACGATTCCGTGTTCAATCACGTATTATTTATTTGAGAAATAAATGGTTCGTAGCAGTGAACGATATTTCTGCTCGTTGGTTCGCAGTCTCAAACGGGTATTACGGGAGTCGCAAAGGGAGGTAAGATTAAAGGTCGCCGTTGATTTATTTTTTCAGCAGAGTTTAATTCACCTGTGCAAATTAACGTCTACAAAAATAATCTACGTACTTGCCCGCTTTTTCGCAAATAACATAACGTCCTGAAATACGTGTATGTTCACAATTTTTTGAACGTTTCCTAATGCTTCTTGCGGTAGGAGGACTGGTACAAAACCATGAAAATTGTAATGTAAGGGGAACCGGGAATGATTTCTTTTTTTTGAGTCTTAACAAGTATATTTTTATGGTTCAAAATCATTCAGTCATTTTTTTAGGTAAATAAAATAATAATAATTAATAATAATAGAGAGAGGAGATAGAGTTAATAGAGAGGTAATTTTAAAGTTAAATATATATAAACTTTTTTTGTATGCTGTTCAGTTGTTCGCCATCGGAAGTAATAATCTAGCTGGGTTCCGTCGCCATTGTCTTTCCTGTTGTGGCGTTTTAAAGAACATTATTAAAGTGTAAAGTCATGCTATTTATGTTTAACCGTAAGAAAATATTCCATTGTTAGTATTGTAATAGGTTGGAAAACATTTTTTTAAACGCGAATATTAATGATGCGAACATGGGTTGGAATGATGATGAACCCAACCTTAGATCTGGTCAAAATTATTATTAATACCGTATTGTTTATAGTCATGATCAAAGTGTTAATCTGACCAAAAATATTTTAATCGATTTCGATCGATAAAATTATCTCGTTTTTAAAACTTACTTTATATTTTCCTTATGTCATGACCATTTTCACTACTTGAATGTTTTATTTAGTACTTAATGTTGTAACTTTTGATCGATAGTGGTCATCACCATGCGTGGACATTTGTTTTAGCATTAGCAGAGGTGAGGTGATGAGAAGAGAGGATAAGAGATGAAGCTGGAGCTATAAAAGACAGTTATGCCATTGAAGAAACTTATGGCACTGGCAACCTATATATCTTTTTAAAAATACTAATTACATAATATTGACTTGACTAACGCGAATTGTAAACCAGACAGGATGCTCTCGTGTATGCGTGACAGTTGATGGTGCACACATTGGGCCTTTGTTTACGATAAATCAAACCGAATACATGTTATTCACGGAATTGAATTGTAAGTAATCTCAAATAATGCGGAGAAAACCGGTGTTAGAAGAGAAGATTATGATTCAGAAATTGATTCGTACTAAAATGTAGTTAAATAGAATCATCTACAATCTACAGTTTTTCTTGATGGTAGTTGCAGGTGACCATTAGCGGCGATACAGCGTCACAATGGACACAAAAGACAGGAACACACACACCCAGACCAATAACAGAAATTGAAAATCATCATTCAAATTTCCGCCTCGCCGGGAATCGAACTCAGGACCCTGGAAGGCCGATTCGGCTTGGTCACTACAATTTTAATTAACTTCAAAAAAAAACCTTTTTCATACAAACAAATTACAAAAGTTATTATACTCTGTAAGTTACCTTATATAACTCCATAAATAACTCAAGCCTTCATGTAATATAACGCGGGGTGGCGTGACGCTCGTGACGGGGTGGTGTACCTGCGCGAGGTTACGAGGGTGGCTCTCGCCTTCTCGATTACATTGTTACGCTAGTCAACCAGTCGACACTGACTGGGATGATGTCTACGATCTTAGAAATTGCTGAGTCGCTAAATTACGCTCCGTTTATTAGGATTCACAATCAAATCCATAATTATGTGTATGCATGCGTGGATCCTTGTAATCAAATATTATTATAACTTACCTTAAACTATACATAAAATTAGGAATGTCCAGAGACTGTTAGGTTCGCCTTCGGTTAAGATACTGAATTGCTGGCGACGTGGCAACCATACCGTGAAATTTGTTGGAACATTTTTATAGCCCATTTTATATTTTAATTTTAATTTTGTTTGGACCTTATGAACCTAAAATTAAATATAAAACTTATGAAATGACGAAAACGTTTCTTTCGTTACTTTTGATTAATCAACAACATTATGAAAACAGTCTCATAATGAAACACTCACTTACCTCTAGACCTGACACTCGCTTGTCACTTTAAAAAGGTTTGTAACATTTTGTACTTGGTTGCTAACGCTTTTTAACATGCGTAAAGCCGTTAATCTTGAAGACTGTTTAAAAGGACAGGTAAAAGTTACAAAGTGAAATATGAAGACACTGCGACTCTTTTTTGTCTGAAAGCGTCAATGAATCATGGAAACCATCCCATTCATTAAAATAGTTTTATAAAATAAAGTTTTATTCCTAATTTCCTATGGTCATCCATGCCTTACTGTGGTACATTCTTGCGAGTAACACAAGGGGACTCAACGAACGGTCGCCAAGAAAAATGCGCTTATCAACTGGCAGTTCAACAACGAAACGTTAAAACACTGCACTGCTAATTTTAGGAGGGTAGTAGGACCTGCGTATACAGGTAGTTACCACCTAATCCACTATAACTATCATCGGGATTAAGATAGTACAGTGCTCAGAGGCCTGTAACCTGTAAATGGGCCTTCAACGACTTAATACTTTTGCTTCGTGAGTACGGTATATCTCAAGTGGGAGACATTGGTTCGGAGTCAAGAATGAACAAAGAACAGCAAGAATCGTAATCCGATTTTCAAAACCAAATGATCTGCAAAAACTACCGTTTAACTTTATACAATATTATATCTGTCTAAATCCTTAATATCGATATCAAATCTTGTTACCAGATTTTATTCGTTCACTTCCGAACATAAAATGTGTCTTTATCGAGATAATGAGAATGTTAAGGATTTTATGATCGATAAAAAATTCGGTTCGTAATAAATGATTACTATGTCTTTTTTACGGCTGCGTGAGTACGGTTAAAGTCAGATTGAAATTGATCGAAATATCTATATTTTATTATGCTTTTATTAATTTTGACCCCTACAGAACTGCGCAATTTTAACTACTTATATGTATATTGTATAAGAACTAAACGTTTAGCCGGGTTTTGATAATTATGAGTATTCTAAAATAGACAGATCTAGTAAAAACTAAAAACTGCATCAAACTAGGTATCTAATGACTTATAATTTATAAAAATAATAAGAAATAAAATTTAGAGTTTCACTTATTTTAATTTTACTATTGACAACAATCCCACCAAATAAGCAGAGACGAAGTTAAAGAATCAACACATTAAGTTAAACTAAGGAAATCCTTCGGTTATACTTCATCAACAAATTATAAAGTGATAATTTTTACACTTTTTATATACTTCATTTCTAGTTTTGTTTCACTTTTCGTTTCTGAATTCTGCTTTACTTTCGTTTTTGCAGTCGCCTTCAATATTGAGTCGGGCCAAGGAACTCCTTTGCATCTCATTGTGTTCCGAGATGTCGCTCGTTGTCAATAGTCTCCACAAGTATTGTTCACGTCGCCATTCACCAAGCCCACGTCTACAACCGTTTGATCGTTATCAACACGTCACATTTTACGATTCATCTGAATGTTTCTGAAATGTTTATTTACATCACTGTTTGTGTGGTGAGTTTGTTCAAAGGAATGTCTTTGATTATATTTGTAATCTTGTATGAAACATCTGCGATAATGTTTGTTATATTGAGACTTACGAGTTGTGAATTTGCTGTAGCTTATTCGTCGGTTTGTTTTCCAGTTTCACGATTATCGTACTACATAACATTATATTGTAAGTACTATTACATATAATTAGTAATTTAGTATTTCTTTTTCATTGGGACATTTACACAGACATTTCACAGAGTTTGGTGTTTTTATCAATGGGGTCCTGCAAGAAGCGGATTCGTCGCTTCCTTCTTCGGCGGCAACGCGTCTGTGACGTCCCTAATGTTGGTGTGTGGTGGGCGACGGTGATCACTTATCATCAGGTGAACCGTCTGCTCGTTTGTCTGTTGGCGATTATTATGTGGTAATGGAACAAGAAGTCTCGATTTAATAAAATCTTATAAAAGGCGGAACAAGAACGACATCATAAAATATCTACACGTATCTAAACGTATTAAGTGTAACAATGTAATAAGCTGAGAGCTATAAACTCAGAAAATAAAACGCTTTGAAACATTACTTCGTTCAACATAATCGCGGCGCGAGCTTACTGTACATTGTAATGAACATAAAGTCGAAACTGAGGCGGAATCTACAAACTAACAGCAAGGCCGTTTAAGCTATCATTTATGAACCTCTATGTATTTATGGATCTTGGAATTCTAAAGCTCATCAGTATACGCCTCAGCGTCTCCGGTGAAGTGTGAAAGGGCGCAACCCGCGCTAAAGTGCGATTGTCGTTAGTGTCGTGTGTTATTTAGGCATTCATTAGTTAGATACATAAGTTGTTGTCATGTCTTTTATCGCGTTTGAAATGGATCCCACTTAAAAGTTTAGGCGCGAAAATAATGGCCATTCTGTAGACGTCTGAAAGCCTTTTAAGAGTTGAGGAGTATCTTTTTAAGTTCTTCGGATGCATTGTACGCTTTTGATTGTATTGTGGAAACGTTTAATGGTTTGTAGAACTGAATTTTAAATGAATTCATCTTTAGGTTTATTTTACTGAATCGTAGGCGAGTTTTTTAGATCGAAGTTGAATGTCATAATCTATAGATACATACAATAAATCTATAACTGATCGCTGTCTGTAACATCGTAGATATATGGAAAAACTTTTACTGGGGGTCTTAACCCAAACAATGATTAAAAATGTCCGCTTATGTGTTTGTCTGTGGTTTAACCGATTTGAGTGTGGTTTTCACTAATATATTGTGGCTAGTTTCACTTAATGTTTATCGTTTGTTTTGTTTCAATCGGTTAATAAATAAAAAAGTCATGCCACTTTAAATAATCACGCCTAACTATTACTTTTACTAGAAGTTAATAATAACTAACATTCAGTAAAACGAATTTTCGACTTATTATTTTTCCCGACATTTGATTTCAAATAGCTTTAATTTATTGATGCCACTTTTAATGCCCGAAGGTTGATTGGAGGAGAATGCTTCTAGCATTGAAATCAACTTTGCTTATTTACTCCGTACGGTACTTAAATAAATTCAGTTGAATGAAGATTTTCCTGGCGCGATAACTTGGAGCATAAATCTAAAGCTTCCAAGTTTGCTGACCTAGAAATGGGAAAGCTTTTATCTTCACTGCTCCGAGCTTAAACGCACAGGACGGAGAACCCCTATTAAGAGGTGGTACGCGACCTGGTTTCAAATTTATTCGTTGTAATAATGTCTTCTTCGTTTACTGACATGTTTGTGCACGATGTAGCTCTTGTAAAGTACGTTGCCTTTAAACTTAATGTATATTTATCTGTTTTCTGTTCTAACTTTCTATATTTTACTTGGTCAATTTGGATCTGTAAAATACTATTGTACGAGTAAGTACACAGTAAAGATATATTGATTAATTGGGTTTGATTAAAAAATGGCAAAAGTTATAACAAGTTGCGATCAAATTTTTCTGATCCTTCAGTGGTTGCCAAATTTATTTTAGGCATAAAAATTAGGTAAATTCTAGGCAAATATTTATAGATATAAAGGCAGATTACGAAAACGGCAGCTTTTTGCTGTATAGGGAAAAATAAATAAACATTAGGTCGTTTTTTGATAAATTATTTTAACTACATCCGTGTACTATTTGTATTCGTTTTCCTGTTTCGTTTCCTTTATCTGAAAAACTTTTAGACTTATAGAATCATTAACAAAATTAAAATAACATTATAAATGTTTTGGCGTTAGGTGTACATGGGAGTCCGGGCGGGGGTTTTAGTCAACAAAATATTGCTTTAAAATTTGTTACTCCAGCCAAGATTATTTCCAAAGGGCTCTCACCTTGAACAAATGAATAGATCCATTATATAGGCTACCTGGTCTCGTGGAAAGAAAATAATGCTTCAAAGGGCATATCTATATTTAAGTAAGGCCCCCGAGTTAAATGCTCGATTAGGCTCAACGCACCTCCACATATTGATTGGCCTCTGAACGCCCTGGGGAAAGCTAGTATGAGATAGTACTTGTCATCAAATGGCCGGTTGTATGCTGGCTGAATAGCTGAAACGTAAAATAAACTACATCGTTGGAGCTGCGTTCGGATTTCTAAAGAATTCATTCAGATTTTTTTTCTTTTTAATCTGTATTGTTTGGCCACGAATGCATAATAATCTAAGATAGAAGATAGAATACAGTTTCAAAACGGATTCCAGCCAGTGACGACGAAATATCGCGATAAAATTTTGTGCCATGACTGCATGGGTCGTAACGCGTAATGTACTACGAATTTGAATTCAGATAGTGAGTTGTGATGGAAATAGTGTCAATCGTTAGTTCCGTACATTCATCTTTTATTTAACAGACATACAACGTTCTATGTTGAGTTAATTGGAAAGAAATTCCGCGTTATACCAGAAGTACCTACTATTCATGAAAAGTTCTGAAAGCGTGAGCTTGGGCAATTTGGTTTATCGAACTGTATTTATAATCTGTTGAAGCTGAAGAGTACTCATTTATCTAGCCTTGCAGCAGTAAAGGAATAAAGTCCATATGGGCCCGTCATACATGCTGTTTTAGCGTAAAGGCAGTGAGGGAGAAGGGAGGAATGGTTATATGTGAAAATCGTAAGGTATTATGGTACTACGCGGTCGTCATATTCGTGCTAGTGTTCAGTTACTACTTTGTAGACTTAAGGCGAGTGTGGTATAGACTTGTGCTTCATATGTTTTACTTCGTGTGTGACATGCTGAAACTTCTGATGAAGTTGGTGGAACTTTACTGAGGATGGGTTTATTACTTTAGTTACAAGGTAAGAAGTACTTTTGTTTTGTCAATTCTGTATAGGGTTCATTATAATCTGGCCCATCTTAATTCTTTTTGAATATGGTACGAAATGAATGATACTTTAGTCTTTATGCTAGAGGTGTAAATATTTTGTAATTATGTAATTTAATATTTGCATTACATGTGCATACAGGTTTATTTCAATGTTGTATGCTGTGAAAACGTGATTGTTCTAAACTGGTCTGAAATAGATGCACTGGCCTTGCACAGCAAGGAGTTTTGTATGTCGTCCTATGTAATAATGACACAGATGTACACTTTGCACTAAATATAGGTCAGACGAATATTATCTGAAACAAATACATACCTATAAGTATTATGTCATTGATCTTTCTGTCTTTCCTGTTTGCTTTATGTTTCCCACGCAACGGTAATGCCTTTGGTTTCCGAGGTCCAGGGGTGACGGTGTCCATTTACCATCAGGTGCCTCGTCTGCTTGTTTGCCGGGTATTAACATAAAAAACATCCTGCTCTGGTACGCACATCAAGGGTACGCGTAGTACACGCGAGCGGCCAAGTACAAAACGGAACACCAGCCTATGATCGCTTATTAACATTCCTCCGCCACTACAATCGAAATAGATTAT
Organism: Ochlodes sylvanus; assembly: GCA_905404295.2. NCBI lineage: Eukaryota > Metazoa > Arthropoda > Insecta > Lepidoptera > Hesperiidae > Ochlodes > Ochlodes sylvanus. The sequence goes on from FR990146.1 coordinate 4,542,347, forward strand.
AGTGTAGTAGCTATCCAGGCAGGTTGAGAACCCGACAAACAATCGTGAGGACCTACTGTCGATAGGATGATTCTCTCACCCTTAGATATATACTCTAAGCTCTCACCGAACTGCAATAAGAGGGACCTGACGCGGTAGCCTCGTCCATTGTTGGGTTTTTAGCAAGCACACTAGATTGACTTGGGTGTAAGAATTGATCCTTGTATCCTAATAACTTGGACGTCTGGTGCAAGTGCAGTAACTAACTCTCGTATCACCAATATGTATTGTAGTTGGCACAAGTTACGCCGTTTCAAAATTAAAATCATTTCAGTTTTCAAGTTATTTCTGAATAATTACGAGTTATAAATTGTTTCGCTGCAATAAAACAAAAACGGGCGTACATTTGCAAGCCGTTGTTGCAATGTTTACTCTTTGTGATTGGATTGATTTGTTTATATACAAACAGTTCTTGAGAAGACTTATGCTAGATTAGAAAAAGTCCAATCCCACATATTTGGTTGGAAATCTGAATGTCATTAGAATTTAAACCGAACGCTTAAAGATATGTTTTTGTAATCAGTTTTGAGTATGCCAAAATTAATCGGTTACAATAACAGTTTTTCAATGTGAATTATCTTTTCGAAATATGAAGATCAATCTTGAGTCTGCCAAAAATTACAGTTATGGGAATTTTAAATTTAGAATGTTTTCAAAATCGTGAGAGTACTCTGTGGTATCAAATATCACTATATTAAAATCAACGAAATTTTAGTTTTTGAAGTTTAGTTGTTGATTAATCAATATAATTACATAAAACTCTTCAAAAACACAATAAGCTGTAATTTGGCATTTGGCAGCACTAAGAGAGGAAGATTCTTTTTTTGCCCCCTAAGGGGATAAAAAAGGGGATAAGTTGAAAATTTTTATTTATTTAATGGATTCACTTGAAACTTTTATGTACCTAATATATGTAGGTTCCTCAAGTGAGAAGCTGATTGGCTGTATTAGTCTTGTTTGGAGTTTCAACTTACATTCCAAGCCAGACGTTTTTATCAGTGACAGCAATTAAAACGACCAAATTCAACACCCCCACAATTTTGGGCCCGTTACCGCCCCCTCTAGGCATTCAGCGGCCACAAGGGGGCGTTATCGCCCACTAAGAAAGAATCATTTAAGTGATATTTATCGGGTATCGTTTTTTCCAGACCCGCAACACCCTAAAAATACGCCATATGTCGCAAATATTGGTAAAAACTATTCTAAAACTACTTCAAACGATCTGTTTGTTTGTTGATGTCGTATAAACGTGCAGATTTTCCGTTTATGAGCAAACGACTCAACTCGGCCGTTTTTAAAATGAAATCCGACGCTGACGTAGCAGTTGCTACGTGGATCGTATGGAGCTTCATTCATCGGGATTTGTTACGGCTATTACACCGCGTAATAGCTTCATTTATGTTATTATGTTGTAGCATACGGTAGAACGGTCCAGAAAAGTCTTGACCGTTCAATGACAAGTCATTATTAACGTTATTCGATACTAAGTAGTAAATATTTTGTACCTACAATGTTTCTCTAGTTACTCTCTTTACTGAGACTATTAGTAGGTAATAGAGTTCGCCCGGGGTAGTACCACCGCCCATCACAGTACCGTATCATTTCTACCTTATAATAATTGTTATAAAAGCAATTTGTGTTCCGGTTACAAAGGTGTGAATTCAGTAAACCTTTTTAGAGGCGACCACCGAAGTCCTCAAGTGTAGCAATAATACATCTGTGACAGAATTAGAGCGAGACTCTTACTAACAATAACTAACTGGACTATTACTAACAATAACTAACAGGACTAACTATCTCTAACAGTCCCTGCACCACCTACTAACGAACTGACTAACTAAGGTTCTAATAATTTACGAGCCTAGCGTGGATTCGAGTCTTGCTCTAGTTTGATCACAGTTGTCATGGGCGGCAGCTGAAGGGTGGTGCTGGATGCTCGTTTGCTATCTTAAAGACATCAAATATATATATATTTTGTTCTTTTCTACCTGCGAAATAAAAATATGGGCTGGAACGTCGCACGATTTAAAGATTACATGATTTGGGTTTAATGTTGTTCAACAAGATAACATTGGTATGAAAATATTAATGGATTCATTTCCGTTTCCCGTTCATGCCTGGCGCGTGGCATTCGTTCGAAATAAAGTTTGCTAAAGTGTCACACTCACACAGTATGTCTATGTATGTGCTACTGCTATGTCACCGTGGAGTTGGATACGCGTTCGTATTGTCAGAGTATCACATTGTTGACAGGTTGTGAACGTTATATTTACAAAAATGAATGCGTTATGCATTAATTTTTGGTAGTTTATGTGATCTATTATTTGAAATTGTGCGCGAACTTACACTTGTCGACAAGGTTCATGATCTTTCTGATTTTATCACCGGCCAGGTTATAAAAAAAATATATGTAATAATAAATTAATTCATGGCTCATAACCTCAACCCATTAATGACCCACCACAGGGCCCCCCGCATAACCCAGGTCGCTTAAGCCATAATTATTCCACCATGATACTACGGTTCAGATTGCTGGAGGGGTTAGTGGCCGACCCATGTGTCGGAAGTTTTTTGCCGCCCGAAACGACTGTTATCTGACAATAAAAACCCGGAACGAAGGCTTTACGTGCCTTTCGAAGTATGGAAATGCTCAAAAAATTATTACCACTAGCGGTCAATTGGTTCATAATTATCCCCGTGGTCCATTGAGAGAACTAAAGTTCACCAGCATATGCTCCTTTGAAGAACCGTCAAGTAAGATGCAAGTGTTATAAAATGTAATAATTGTCGCTGTTTTCAGGTGTTGTTGCATGGTGGGGGTAAGTCGCCACGATGGGGGACAGCTTCCTGCACCTGGGGGACATCGTCTCCCTGTACGCAGAGGGCACGGTGTCCGGCTTCCTCAGTACTTTAGGGTGAGTGGTTTTGATACATTTTTGTTTGCCGACTTTTGTATACGTGCCTATTGTGGCGACATCGCACACACGTCACACGATGTCGTCACGACAAACCTGAATCCCGCTATCGAAGTTTTCTACACCGTTCATAATATATGTTCCGTTCATCAGTCGGACCTTGGCCCGCATGACGCCTCGCCTGGCGGGAGATCTCCCTTTGCCAAACTACTTTGAGAATTGGATATTGGTTTTACACTATTTTGATTAGGTAGAAGACTTTAAACGTAAAGAAGAAAAACCAAGCTTCGACAAAAGTGACTAAATTAATAAAATAATTCTTAAAATAAATGCATAATCATAGTACATCTGCATGATACTAAAAAATATTTTATTTTTTAGTCTCATGCAGATGTATAATTAAATTACATACGGAGATAAAAATGTGAGGCAAATGCTACAGATAATAATTGAGACATAATTTTGTTGCACTGAGCATGGAATTAATTAATTTGAGAGTTTTTAAATTAATAGCTGTTCTTATTTACTAATTATAGACTATATTCGTATTACGATATAATAAAAACCCTATCAAACCGTACCGACCTGAGTATGACTGATGATACTATTCATAAAATGATCTCATTGATAAATTTTATTACAAAGCCTGCTTGACAATTACCAACGCAGGGAGGCTTCGAGATTTTAAGCGAAACGGCGTAGTTACCCCACCTACATCTCTAACAAGTACACTTTCTGTAAATCCCTCGTCGTGTTTTACGTGTCGCCCGCTGTACTCCCAGGACTTCAACTCTTAATTAAATCCCTAATCGCGTTTAAATGTCCACTCGCTTTGCCCCCAGGTTGGTAGATGACAGGTGCGTCGTTTGCCCCGAGGCCGGCGACCTCACAGATCCGCCCAAAAAGTTCAGAGGTAAGTACCGTTCTGATTAACACTCAATTAACAATAAAATTTGTATATATCGGCAATATTTTTGTATACCGCACTACAGTAGGATGGTACTCTGACGGTCAGAGCCTGACCTCCAAAATTACGAGGAGAGCTGTACCCTGATAGGCTGCTACAGATTAGTGATTTGACAATTTGGTGGTGTATGTAACTTTTACGCATTTACCCATAGACGTTAAAAAGACGTCTAGACGTCTCCGTTGGCCGTCTGCATGAAAGAGATCGTTGGTCTGTGACTTGAGCCTTGAATACAAGTGGCACGTTACAGGTTTACGTGTATTGAGTTACCACGGGGCAGTGTTGCGTTCCGAACTGTAGTTAAATAAAATTAACAAGTGCAAGTACTTCTGTTATGATTGGGGCAAACTTAATTGAATCGCTTCACCGGAAATGTGTATTTTCACATTTGTGAAACGTAAAATTTTAAACTTCAAGTATTATTGTAAAATTGACAGTGATGGGTTGCGATCATGACGATGACTAGAGAAACTAAATAACACTTGTAAACTGTGTAATTACATCGCAATTACGGCTGGATGACAAAGTTGCCTTTGCTTTACTGCATGTTATGAATTCTTAAATCTGGCTCTGAACATACTTAGTTTACTACATACTTAGTTGGCACAAAAAGATTCAACAAAATAAAAGATATTGTAATTAAAGTGAAAAAGGGATGAAAGGGGAATCGGCCTTTAATCTATCGCGATCCTCTTTCAGGTGGGTTTAATCCTAGGGATTCGCTTTGTAATCGCCGACTTTGATTAAACGTTGGCAGGTTAATCCAAGCAAGTCACAATGTAGTACGTAGGTATATGTTTGTCATAACATATACGGTTAATATAGATCGTGAAATGTACTTTTGAACATCAAATGGAATTCATTAGTTTGTACAATAAAAAACTAATTACCTCAATGTAAAATCTCCATGTACACACATGGAGAACAATTGCAGAAAGCTAAAATTCATATAGACACGATAAATAAAATAATAATAATTCACCTTTGTAGGTACTTGTATTGTAACATCAAGCTATACTCTTTTACTAAACCTGAATAACGTCACCAACATCAATATAAATTTACCGAATTATGTTCGAATATTTTCCACACGTACACACACACACAATGTTACGTTGTATTGCAGATTGCTTGTTCAAGATATGTCCCATGAACCGGTACTCCGCGCAGAAGCAGTTCTGGAACACGGCCAAGCAGTCAGCCAACGCCAACGCGGATACCGACACGGGACTGCTGAAACGGTTGCACGTGAGTACTCTAGGTTTCTACTAATTGGGAGGTGACTGACTGCGACACTAGCCTGTTTTTCGGGATGATAGGAAACTCAACAACGGGGTCCGCCTCCATCGGGAGATTCTAGTTCTGCTGAGTTTATGTCCGGGTAAAAGGAGACCCTTGGGACCCCCAGAGCCCTCAAAGGGCGCGGCCGCGAAGCATGATAATGTACTAGTATTATCCACTATTGGGTTACTGCAAGTGTCACCACAAGATGTCGCCTTACAGCTGAAGAGCCCTGGAAAGTACTCAACGGCCTACGTCGCTGTTGAAATGGCTTCTAGTGCTTGTAGTACTCACTTTGTTTTACTTTAAATTGGCATGCAAAGTGAAATAGTTCAGAAACATTTCCAACCCGAGAACATTTTTATCTGACACATTGCCGCCTGCCCCGGCCGGAATTGCAACCGAGGGCCCGATTGGCACTTTGGCAGGCATTATAGTAAGTGTGATAGTAATCTCAGAGCTGCAGAGGTGTCTTCATAATAATAATGATGTCAAGGACAGGAATGATCATTTACGACCTGTACAATCCTTACCGAAGCCCTTATTAGCCCTCCGCAATATCCACCAGGCAAACAAAAAATTACCATGTCCCTTAGAAATGTCGTAACCGTGTTTCGAAGTGTTAATTTAAACTTAAATCATAGTGAAATATAACAGATTGGTCATTAGTACGACAATAAATTTTTAGTTAGTGGAATCCCTACGCTATGTGGAACACGAATAACTTTAATGTGGTGATTATGAAATGAAATGAATTGAAATTTATTCGAAGTTGGTTTTTTACAAACACTTTTCAAATGTCAATCTACGCCATCGCTTCGACAAATCCCTACCGTGAGTAGTCTTGGAAGAAGAAGCGGCAAGAAACTTCCAAGAAGCTCTTTTTGCTACTCATATGGCACTTATTACTACTTACTAGCTAGAATATCAAACTCATGTCCAAGCATTTTTATCTTTAAAATAATCATCAAGTTTGTAGGTAAGTCATAAGAATGCCTTTGACATGATTTTTAAATTTACAGTACGGCATTTCCGTCAATTCGAACGGAATTTTATTATAGATTTTAATACAACTACCCATGACAATTAACATACATTTATTTATTATATATTTTATAATAATTTTGTAGATTATCTTTCATTGTTTCATCATCACCCATATTTACCCACTTTTGGGTTCGCGTCCAAATGTATAAATAACATAGCACATTAAATTTGAAATTATGATCGGAACGATAATGGGGTTATAACCCCATTATCGATCCTATTAAAATGGTACGTAAAATAACATCTGAATAGTGCGGTTCTGTAATGTATTGAATGGAATCTGCTCCCATTAAACTAATGCCAATGTAATGGCATATTACGCTAACGTTCGTTATCCTTGACTTCTTCTTAAAGTATTTCTGCGTAATTTAAATTATTTTTTAATGTCATTAATAGCCCACTACTGGGCACGGGTCACTCCTCATATCTAAAAAAGTCTAGAGTCTAGATACCCCACGCTGCTCCAGTCGATTGGTCGAGATTTTAGTGGCTATTTTTTAATATTTTACAATAATGTTAAGTTTATAACAAAATCATCTATTTCCTTTTATTGTATATTTACAATAATGATGAAAAATTATCAATTCATTTAATTATACCCTGGTAATAACTACATATGTACATGGTAATAAATACATTGCTAATACAACCCATTAAAGCCATTAAGTTGGGCGTTACAATCATAACCGAATGATGGAAAGCGGCGTAGGAGACACTGGCGAGATTGGATGGCCGCATTATTCAAGACGAAATAATGCTTTTTATAAATTAACTAGTTTTCAACTCGCGGCTTCGCCCGCGTCAAATTCTTAATTTCTAAAAAATCCTATCTTACTGTTCCCCTATACCCCCCAATAACATACATACATGTCAAATTTGAGCTTCTTGAGTTCCGTAGTTACGGCTGTGCGTTGTCTGCCCGTCACAGTAACGGAAGAGTTTTATGTAATTAATATTGATACGAACGTTACGAAACCAACGGAGAGATTAATAATTCAATTATGAATCTATTATCGAAGGAAATTCAAAGCATTTTTACCTCCTTAATAGTTCTATTTATCAATTAAATGGGTCGTTTGGACGAGCGCAGATTCTTTCGGCGTGATTTAACTAGGTGATAGGGTTGCCTCACGTCTGGATTTCTCCAGTCTTAGCCTTGTTCTTTTTTTTATTTTCTTTTCTTTCCTTTTGTTCTTTTTCTTTTCTATCTTTCTTTCTTTTCTTTCGTCCTTCTTAGATTTGTACGGCTATCATAAAATATATTTTATTAAAACTTTAAAATAAAACAAGCATTTACGAGCTTTCATCTTTTACACCTATTTCATTATTTATAATTCAAAACAAAAAAACCCACATTTTTGTTTTATAACTAAAACTTAAGGAGTTATTTAGAAATATCCGCATTTTATAATATCCAGCAAACTGCCCCGCATTTTAAAATTTAGAGATGGTAACCCTACTCAGGAACGCCTTTATCTAATACTGCAACTGTTTATTTAATGAACGACTCATATTTTTTCGTATGGAAATAAAATTACGATGACGTGGGTCGCTTTCATCTTAACCTATATTGTTATTGTTAGTTTTTCTTTATTTGATACGATCCACGCGCTTGCTTCGCCCGACGTGGAATGGAGATTCGTCTACTAAATTACTAATAATTTAATATGAATCACATAGGATTGAAATGTTTTACCTTTTGGAAAATTTATTGCGTAGTTTAAAGGAACTAAGTGCACAATGAAATATTTATACCTTGCTTTGTTTTAGAAATAGATTATATTTTGTTTTTAGAAAATCAACATTACTTGTCTTACAGATTGTGTGTTAGTTATTAATGTAAAGAAATGAAAATTGGCTCGTCTTGGTGGTAATAACTTTTATATGTAACTAAATTGTCGACAAACGAACCAAGTCACCTGATGGTATAGTAGTGGTGTTATACGTAGATCTTTTAACCAAATTACATGAATCTTAGTCATGGTTAAACTTATTAGTCTCTGCGTCAAAATATTGGCCTTTCGTACTCACGAAAGCAAAACAACTTAACTCTTTGTAGATTGTGCACATTCTGCATACGGCGTACTTACGCCGTATGTATTTTTTTGGCGACCTGTGCCGTGGGTGGCATAGGCAACACAGATAACAGACCCGTTTTAAAACGAACAAATGTATCTGTCACATAAATATCTGCTCCGGCTGGGAATCGAACCTGGGACCCCCCAGGCCACTAACAACTGGACTACGGGATCGTCAAAGTTTTAACATTTTATATTGCGACGCACGATTACATGTGAACGAGCTGTGCCCGCGACTTCGTCCGCGTGGAATTTAACATAAAAAATCTAAAATAAAAGTAGCCTAAGTTACTCCTTATATTATCAGCAATCTGCCAGTGAAAGTCCCGTCAAAATCGGTCCAGCCGTTCCAGAGATTAGCTCAAACAAACAGAAAGAGAAAAATTGTAAAAAAAAATATTTTGGTATATGCACTACATGGTGCACATCCATTTGCATTAAGTAAAAAGCGGTTATTTTAATATTTCAAACAGACACTCCAATTTTATTTATTCGTATAGAGTACGAAGCGTTATGTATGGACGATTTGTGTGTGATTGCAGCACGCGGCGGAGATAGAGAAGAAGCAGAATGAGCTGGAGAACAAGAAGCTGCTGGGCACGGTGGTGCAGTACGGCAGCGTCGTCCAGCTGCTGCACGTCAAGTCCAACAAGTATCTCACTGTGAGTTGAAGTTACGGGAAGGGTTTCGTTTGTCTCTTGTATTATTCCCAGAATACAATTTTTTTTTTGGATTTGCACGTTCATAGTGTCAATAGGTACACAGGTTAAAACATTGCATACATGAACATACGTGAAGTGTGTCTCCTTTTTTAATAACGCTACACACTCATAGCCCCAAACTAGGATTCCCTGTGTCGTGGGCGCCATGGACAACACACAAGACAAGAACACACACATCCAGACCAAGAACGAAAATTTAAATTCATCATTCAAATTTCCGCCTCGCTGGGAATCGAACCCAGGACCATCGGAACAGTGATCCGGCGTGTTAACCATTGCGCCATCCGGGGCGTCTTTAAGGTCTAGCGTGCTACTTCGGGCACTCAATAGTACAATACAGTGACACGGCGAAAATCAAAGCACGAACGAAACGATGATTGTCGCGGAAGATATTAATATATTAGACACATTGTAGTTTGTTTGCGTTCGGGAACAATCATCGTCTGAAACTGTAACCGGGACCACTACGAACTAGGCTTAGGGGTCGATAATGCTGCATATGTAGCACTTTAAAACGGGTTCCACTTACGATGTGCGAGATACTGTCCAATAAATGAACGAATGTAATGAAATTTGTTTTTTTAAAGGTAAATAAAAGATTGCCGGCGTTGTTGGAGAAAAATGCGATGCGTGTACACCTGGACGCCAACGGGAACGAGGGCTCTTGGTTCTACGTCATACCCTTCTACAAACTGCGCTCCACCGGTAAGTGGACACATCCCACTGACGTCACGGCATAGTGTTGTGATGACGTATACAGGTTCAGTGTATACTACTGTAAAGGATAAGACACGTTCTGTGTAAGATGATTTTTTTTAGGATTCTTTTTTTTTGTTTTTTATGTTTCATCATCACAACCCATAACTGTCCCACTGCTGGGCACGGGTCTCCTCTCACAGTATGAGGGGTATAGGCCATAGTCCACCATGCTGGCCAAGTGCGGATTGGTGGACTTCACACACCTTTGAGAACATTATGGAGAACTCTCTGGTGTGCAGGTTTCCTCACGATGTCTTCCTTCACCGAAGCAAGTGATAATTAAATTTTAATACGCACATAATTTTTGAAAATTAGTGGTGCGTGCGGGCGGGGTTTGAATCCGGACCCTCCGGTTCGGCAGTCCAACGTTCAACCACACGGCTATCACTGCTTTATGTTTAATTTTTTATATTTGCTGTTTATATCTATTGTTTTTAATAATGTAATAAATTATCGACACATGTAAAAAGTCTTAAGATAGCAAACGAGCATCCAGAACCACCTTTCCTCTTCCGCCCATGGCAATTGTGATCAAATCGGAACAAGACTCAAATCGGGACTAAGATGGTTAGTCCAGTTCGCAAAGGGTATTATTAAGAATGTTAGCATGTTACTTTGTTAGTATGTATGAGGACTGGGGCAGGGACTATTAGGGATAGTTAGTCCCGTTAGTTTTTGTTAGTACCTCAACCATGCTTACCCTAGTTCACAATCTCAGTTACACCCCCTGCGTGCTATAATACTCCAGAGAGTATTAAGCGAGCTTGTTTAAGCGTATGAGCGCAAACTAGATTCAAAGCTGTTATCATTATCACTAATTCACCAGGCGACAACGTGGTGGTGGGCGACAAGGTGATAATGAACCCGGTGAACGCTGGCCAGCAGGTGCTGCACGTGTCGGCCAGCCACGAGCTGCCGGACAACGCCGGCTGCATGGAGGTACGGCCCGTCACGGTTCATTCACATTTTAACTCTGCCGCATACCTGATCAAGATGGCAAGGCTACATTATCGGCTACTTAGCCTAATATTGTATCGTATTTTATGTTTATAAACAGTGAATAGAAACAAAAAATTAAAACACATATTGAGGTTATGTTCCAAAATAATTCGTGATAATCGGTATTCTATATAAAACGCAATATATTAATGGCGCGCTAATTGAGGCCTGACACATTAATCACGTCAATTAACACACTTTTGATCAGTTTACAAATGGTAAAAAAAACTAATGCGGGCAATGACGTCACGCTCTTTGTTGTCGATTTGTCGACTGGCACATTATTAGAAACATTGGATCACTTTTACATCAATATGTTGACTTAAAACTCCTTTACTTCGAAACGTAACAGTCTATTGACATGTTTTATATTGAGATATAGAACCTTGATTGGAATAAGTTTTGAGTGGTTGAGATATTTGCCAACTTGGTGACCGCTAGTGGCAAAAGTTTTTGTGCACTTCAGTACTTGGAGAGTCGTTAAGCTATTTGGTTATATGCTATGCGCCAGGTCACTCACTGACTCACACTCATCACGAATATTGAAAACCGCGTGACGTATCAAGATGAAGGAAGGGATGTAGTTTATAGTTAGTAGACCTGCAAATAACAAATTTTGTTGAAAGACTTTATTTGAAAATCAGTTAAGTACCTCCACGCGGGCTAAGTTAAATAAAATGTTCACCTTCGCAGGTGAACGTGGTCAACTCCTCGTCGTCATGGAAAGTGACGCTGTTCCTGGAGCACAAGGAGAACCAGGAGGAGATCCTGAAGGGCGGCGACGTGGTGCGGCTGTTCCACGCGGAGCAGGAGAAGTTCCTCACCATGGACGAGTACCGGCAGCGGCAGCACGTGTTCCTGCGCACCACCGGCCGCTCCAGCGCCACCGCCGCCACCAGCAGCAAGGCGCTCTGGGAGATTGAGGTCTGTGGGTGGACGGGTTCGGTTTGTTACCGGTAACGGGAATACATTTTCTCGGTAACACTTGTATGTATAGATGGGATTGTAATAAAAATAATGATTAAAATAAAACAGACAAGATCACACCAAGTTTACTACATCAGTAAAATCGCATGCAAATCAGTTAAGCCGATTTGGAGCCGGAATAAAAGCACTGATAAGCTAAAAACCTAATGAGCGGGAACACTGAGTGAGTCCCACTTGCATCCTTACACGATTTTCAGCCGCAGCGCACTCTTACATGACCTAAACAATTTCTGTAACCGAAAATAAATGTTAGGTATTATAAGAAAACATGGTTTGTGAAACTATGTATATTATAGCTATATAATATTGTTTCAATTGTAGGTAGTCCAGCATGACCCTTGTCGCGGCGGCGCCGGCCATTGGAACTCCATCTTCAGGTTCAAACACCTCGCGACAGGACATTACTTGGCTGCAGAAGCCTGCGTCAGGCCGCAGTAAGTTCCCAGTGGCCAATTATCATTATAATACAACAACATTAATGTAGTTGATTCCCAGCTGGGACATATATTTATGTAACAGATAAATGTTTGTTCTCGGGTCATGGGTGTTCGTGATGTGTTATTTGTGTTGTCCATACTACCCGCGACACAGAGAAACCTAGTGCGGGGCCATGAGTGTGTTAGCTTTTAATTATAATTGATTCATTTGCGTCCACTAACTACTCTGGCAGTTGATGGCGTATGTGTATTCCAGAGATACACCGCTGGAGCCTGGCGAGCCGGCGTACCAGCTGGTGTCGGTGCCGCATTCGTCAGAGATCGCGACGCTGTTCGAGCTGGACCCCACCACCATGACGCACTCGGACGCGCCCGTGCCGCAGAGCAGCTACGTACGGTAAACACTCGCGTAGATGGCGCCACTTGCCTTAACCACGCTGTTTCTATGAATGGGTCACTCCGAAAACCAGCAGCCGCGGTTCTTTCGCGACTATATGCTGAGCTTGAACCTTTTTCACCTATCTACATATTATTTTATAGTTTTAAAGTTATAACGTTGTAACATGGAGAAATAAATATTTATTTATTTCTTACTTGCCAATATTCATGCGATGTGTTATTAAACTTTGTGGTAGTAAATGTTAAAAATATACTACCATAAATTTAATGAATTATGGTCTTACACTACTGCATGACCATTATTTTTATACTGTACGTATATTCCAGGCTACAACATCTGTGCACACATACTTGGGTACACTCGACAGCGATACCCATTGACAAGGAAGAAGAGAAACCGGTCATGTCAAAGGTACGTAAACTTATACGCAATATGAACACGAGTTGTTTATAAGACATCGAATTAACATCAATAAAAGTAGCAAATAAAAAAAAATGTGCGGTTCAGGGACCCCGTCTGGAACGAAGTCCCTTACGTTTAAACTTCACTTAAGTAAAATAAAAGTGAAACTAAAAAAATAGAAAAGCAACTAGAATATCAGTATTTAACGTAATATAGTGATTTTTTGTAACAACGCCATCTAGGGACTCTCATCTGAACTAATATTATACATTGTTAAGCAGCGCTGTACTGTGCTATCTATTTACAAAATAATACTGTAGATGGCGTACACCACGATTAAAAACATACACATACACAGCATATGGCATTTCGTTACGTAACGATTTCTACTAAATCGCACTACCCGTAAGCCGCGTTAATCATCCTACACATTCTAGGCAGCAATCCTATTCTATAATTTCTTTCTTACTTGACCAGCAACGCATCGGTGATGCCTTTGGTGGTACTGATGTACACGGGCAACGGTGACCACTTACCATCAGGTGGTTCCTTTGCTTGTTTATCGGCTATTTACATATCTTTTTTAGGGTTCCGTACCTCACACGCAACCCTTATAGGATCACTTTGTTTTTTCTGACTGTCAAGACCCTTTTTCTCAGGAACGCATGGGGATACAATGACATTAAAATTAAAAAGAGGTTTTTTTGACCAGGTGGGGTGTTCGCTGGTGAAGGAGGATAAGGAAGCGTTCGCCCTGATATCGGTCTCCCCGAGCGAGGTGCGCGACCTGGACTTCGCCAACGACGCGTGCAAGGTGCTGTCGGCGCTGTCCACCAAGCTGCACCATGGGAACATCGAGCACAACGAGATGAAGTAAGTTGTGATTAAGTATAAAAATATATTTTGTGTCATTTTCGCTAGCCTATTTTGGTTTTGTTGTCAAACGGGTTTTTCTCTGAATATAAAAACGTTGGTTATACTTCTACCACAGAGCACCTAAACATCACCTTACTTCTTCGTTTCATTGTGTTCGCCTTTCCATTTTCAGTTACTTCAAATTATGTTTACCTGACAGTTAGATAAAATTTTATTTTTCATTAATATGTTGCCAAAGAGTGTCCAATTCTTTTCGCTTTTATGACCACTGCATCCGGCCGTTCTAATTGACGCTAAACGTTTATAAGCAATGAAATAATAACAAAAAAAAATTGTTCTTCTATCCAGGGCCCTCACGTGTCTGCTCCAGGACATAGTGTACTTCATAGCCGGGTTCGAGAACGAGCCGAACAAGACGAAGGCTCTAGACCTGGTCGTGGAGAACCCTAACCGCGACCGACAGAAGCTGCTGCGGGAGCAGTACATCCTGCGGCAGCTGTTTAGGATATTGCAGGTCAGTTGGTCGGCGAAATATTTATGGTATGTATATAGGTCCTATGTAGGTCGCTAGACTATGTAGACAATAGATGCTGTATTGTCTGAACATTTTGAATATTATGGTACATTAATAAATAATAAAAAGAAAGTTAGAAATATGTAACATTTTAATAGGGTAATTTTTTAAACTTTGATACCACCAAAGGGCGTGGTGACCCCGCTTGTAGTGACCCCACTAGCGAAGATAAATTTCGCTGAATTACCGGTCGGGGGTAGATGTTCCTGTCAAATTAATGGTTGTTCATGGGTCGCTGCTGTTTATGATGTGTTGTCCATGCCTGCGAGTCTGGGTATTCTAATCTGCGTATTATATTTGCAGGGTCCATTTCAAGAATCTCCAGATGGCGAGCCGTTTCTAAAGATCGAGGAGCTCTACGACCCCCGCTACGCTCCGTACAAGTGCATCTTCAGACTCTGCTATCGGATCCTCCGGCTCAGTCAACAGGACTACAGGAAGAATCAGGTACGGTTTAGGTTGGATAAATGGTAACAAGTTTTCACCACAATGTATGTGAAAGTTGGACGTCAGTTATAGGTACCATGAAGGTAACATATTGTCAATCTCAATTAAGACCTTTGATAAAAGACTAGACCTTTGATAAAAGACTCAAATATTTTCTTTCTTTCTACTGAAAGTAAAGTTACACTAGGATTTCGACATTTCGACCCTACCCTTAAAGGCCGTAGTTTATGTGAATACGAGTAAAAAGCTTAAAATACCCGCCGTAAATTTTTAGGTGATTCAATTAATTTCCGACTTATTTCAGAAAATAGAATAACGAGAGGTGTGTTCTTCAAGTATTTCCACTTATATTTTTTTATTTTTCGTCTACAGGAGTACATTGCAAAGCACTTTGGCTTCATGCAGAAGCAAATTGGATACGACATCCTTGCTGAGGACACCATCACAGCCCTGCTACATAACAATCGGAAGCTTCTGGAAAAGCATATCACTGCTTCTGAGATTGAAACCTTTGTAGGTAAGTGTAACCTGTTACCTGTCCCAGAATTTTGTTTCAAATTTCTCCCTAAAAAATTTCAAAATGCTCGTTTGAGAATTAAATGTTAGCATTGAAATATATTTATATGGTACGTAAACATTTATGTGCTCGTCTGACGTAGTCCTTGCCGTTCCAATTTCAAAAATCGGAGGATTTTATGGCAAAAATGATTAGGTTTTTAACTTAAGTTCCAGTTATTAGAAATTAATCATGATACCATTTTCATCACAACTATTTACCAAACATATCTCTTTAATCCGATTGCTGATACCTGCAACAGATAAGCCAACTGTCTCTTAAGCATCGCAGTTAAAACACTTTTTCGATTATCATTGGTCCTTCGAGCTGAAAGGCTGGCACTCCTTTTCCGTTCAATATTTAACTTCAATTTTGCAGGCCTCGTCCGTAAGAACATGAAGACCTGGCAGTCTCGCTTCCTGGACTACCTGAGTGACCTCTGCATCTCAAATAAGAAAGCCATCGCCGTCACGCAAGAGCTGATATGCAAGAGTGTCCTCTGCGCTAACAACGCCGACATTCTTATTGAGACCAGGTATTTTAACGGCTCACAATTTACTGAGTTACTTCAGTTCGGATAGTACAAGCAGTTATTATAACTTTACTGATATTTCTTATCAACCTTCACAGATTAGTTTCAACAAAATACAAAGATGCGACGGAGACTGATGATTCTGGTAGTAAAATCTCAGTTGAAGACGAAGTCATGTTATTTTGGAACAACAAAAAGGTATGTTCAGTTAATGTAACTAATATACATAAAGAACATCTAATTGTTTTCGAGTTAAAGCAATAACGAGTCGTTAAGTCGGTCCTTATAATCTTTTCTTATAGGAACATTTTTAGTTACGCCTCATAGATAGTTCTACTATCCGTAAGCAAAGCGAATCGTTTTTCGAACAATGGAACCGGTTATTAGCTAGTCGTTTATGATAACGTGTGGGTGCAGAGCTCGCGCCACCTGTCGGCGCTGGCGGCGGAGGCGGCGCGGGACCCGCGCAGCGAGGCGGCCGCCATCCTTGACTACTACCGGCACCAGCTCGACCTGTTCTCCAACATGTGCCTCAACCGACAGTACCTGGCGCTCAACAGCCTCTCGCCGCAACTACACATCGATCTTATACTCAAGTACGTGTGTTTGATAAGTTGGTAAATAAAATAAGAGATGTAATATGGTTTAAATCTGGTGTCAAGTAATTGGTTTAAAGTCATTTCTATCATCGTAATATATCTGTATGGTTAAATGTACTGACGAAGTGTCAATTGTAGGTTATACAATTATTTTTTGTTGCAAAATGCAAATTGTTTATTTTGTTTGTTAATTTTGATTGCCATTTTTGAAATAATTATCGTGTATAATTTTGACTTTACATTTTTAATCATTACCTATGACCATGTTCTTTCATTTCCTCGAGTATGTTAAGTGAATTAAAAATCACCCAGTATACTGTCACCAGATGCATGTCGAACGCGTCGTTGTCCCACGAGGTGCGCGCGTCGTTCTGCCGGCTGATGCTGCACCTGCACGTGGACCGCGACCCGCAGGAGCCCGTCACGCCCGTCAAGTACGCGCGCCTCTGGACCGAGGTCTGCGACCGGATACACATACACGAGTCAGTATCGCGTTCACTACTGCGGCGACGTCGCGTCGAACCTGGATCACGTCGAAGTTTTCTACAACGCATCTATATGCAAGATATACAAGTTTTGAATATGAACAATTGGAGTTCGGCAGCTTCCCTGCATGTTAATCTAGCCTGGCGCTCCCTTTAAGATGTGCCTTTGCTAGACTGTATTGTATTGTGTTACAGTACAGTACAGTTACAGTTAAGTAATAAGGATGGATGCATCTGATAAGACTCGTAAGACTGCCCTGTAGCCAGGTTGGTAATGAATCTGACAGACGTTTATGTAACAATTGTAGGAGTGTGTGAATGGGTAAAATGTTGTTTTAATCGTTAATTATGGATATACATCTTGTTAACTCTTATTTAGGCTACAAATTGAAATTACAGGTTACTGTAATATTAAAAAATCCACGACGTATTATTTGGGGTTTAAATTTGGTTATTCAGCTACCAATGCGTAAGAGGCGGTCCGGACGCGAACCGCGTCAAAGTGAAGGAGCAGTTCGCGTCGACCATCCGCTTCGTGGAGAACTACCTGTGCAACGTGGTCACCCGCACCTGGTACTTCAGCGACCACGACCAGAACAAGCTCACATTCGAGGTGGTCAAGCTGGCGAGGGAGCTCATATACTTCGGGTTTTACAGGTGAGTTTCGTGGTAGTACTGGCTTTCTACGATAGATGGCGTCACATGGTTTTAGTTGAGATTTGACTAGTTTACGATTTTTTTTTTCATATTCTTCTCCTCTATTTTTAGTTAATCTTTGGTGTGTGTACTAAGAAATCGCAATAAATGATAATTATATAATCTGCTATTATATAATTATCATTATTATTATAAGAGGTACAATACCTACATAAACCGACTCCTACAAAGATACAATCTTTTGAGTTAGATTTATTTCTCACAAAAACACTATCCGAAGTTTTTGGCAATGTTTCTAAAATTTATGTTTATATTTCAGCTTTAGCGATTTGTTACGTCTAACTAAAACCCTACTTAGCATATTGGATTGCGTGACGGCCATGGATCTCATCAACGAGACCAGCGCACTCTCCGGGGAAGTGGAATGTAAGTCGTCAACACATTTTTGTTTTGTGTTTACAAATACTCAACATACAACTCACATTAATATATTTGATACATTTATGATGGATGGATATTATAAGAAATTTTTTCGGCTTATCAGTATTGACAGTGGTGTATACAGAATTTTTATATACAGAATGTTTGTAATAGAAAATTGTTACTGTGGCAACATCGCACACACGTCATACGGCGACGTCATGACAAGTCTGAATCACGCTATCGAAGTTTTCTACACCGCTCGCATATACACATATACAAGTTCCGACAACTATTCAGTTGGGGCTTGGCCGCCTCCCGGGCATGTCGTCTCGCCCGACGGGAGATCTCCCTTTGCCAAATTACAATCGGCTTTGCAATGTGTCCTTGATATCGTCGGTGTTGATCTGACTTGTATTCTCATAGGATGAAGTCCACAATCTTTATTTTATTGATTTGTTATCAGTTAAGGATAGTCCAATGTTTCCTAAAATCCTATTCTACACTGCACTTCGATGATTATATAATCGCAATCAAAAACTTGTCTAAATAACTGTTTCTATTAAAATAGTAGTATAAAAGTACTTTTAATTTCCAAGCAACCCAAGAAGATATAACCCAACGTAAGTTAGATGTTGTGCCAACTCAATCTATGCTTTATTTTGTAGAGGATATGGTTGTGTTTGTTCGCTTTTTTGTTTATTATGCATATTGCATTTGTTGTTGTTTACGCAGCAATATTGTGTGTGTCTGTTTATATTGAAGTTAAATCATGTTTTGCTTATGTTAATATACCTTTTTACCTATTCCACGCCACATCGTATCACTAAGTTTTATGTCCCAGTAGTTCACAATGGATTTGTATTCGTGTACAATTAAAACGACTTAATAAGGAGAGGAGAACTTCTGTTAAAAAAAAATTAATACAGAATTTTTTTTTGTACAAACATGTTCTCTGAATTGATCGTCAGCCGTAGGTGTTTGATTATTAAATCTCTGTTATCAGTATTTCCCCGAGACATATTTAGGTATGTCTAAAAATATAAATATTCAGTTTCGGGTCGTGAGTATTATTGATGTTTCATATGAATTAATACAATAATACAGAAAGTCCTATTGCGAAGTACGGATTTATTTATTTAACTTTACCATTAGCCTATCATCGTTCTGATATACTTCATTATGCCAGAGTCTTTTATATATGTGTAAAATTATTTCTATTATGGCTTAGAAATATTGTACAGAAGTCAGAAATAATTTCAGCGGAAGGGGGAGTCTTGCGCAGTATCGGGGATATGGGTGCGGTGATGACGTCTATCACGCTCGGATCTGTCGCGCGGAATGTAAGTATTGTTATGATTGTAACACTTTTTATTTAAAAAACCAACTTCAAAATAATGCAAATTTAAGACTTACATGGGCTTCTCATGGATGCCATTGTCAGAACTAGACCACACGGGAAGCACCAGCTTTTAAATGAAAAAAGAATCATCAAAATCGGTTCATCCAGTCGAAAGTTCTGAGGTAACAAACATAAAAAACAATTCTATAGGCTGAAGTTCTCTAGACTTGGAGTATAGCATTATCTTTCGTTTATAGTAATTGTATCTCATTCCCTCAATCTGTATGCAGGTGGTGGGCGGGGCGGGCGGCCCGCAACGCAGTCCCAGCGCGCTGGCCCTGGCACGGAAACATCCGCTAGTCATGGACACCAAACTCAAAATTATTGAGATTTTACAGGTACTCTAATATTAACCAATATTTCCTTTAAATTTGTCAATCTCAATCAAGCTTTTATTTAACTTGCCGTATTAGTTAGTGTGGGTGGTGTAGTCTTGCAAGCTAAATTTGACCCACTTCTCAGTCTCCGATTGAGTTGAAGTTTGGAATACGCCTTTAGTTCAGATGACAATGCAATTTTGTGACAAGCGTGACCGGATACGGACGGATGCTAGGATTGGCTCCAGACACCGACCACACAGCTAATATACTCTCAACGGTGAACAGCACAGTGACCAAATTAATTGCTTTGCGTTTAAACTTTACAGCATCATGAAAGCGTGTTTTAAGTTTTTTAACTACAAATTATGTATAAATATATACGATATCGTTTCCCAGTTCATTCTAGACGTGCGACTGGACTACCGCATCAGCTGTCTGCTGTCGATTTTCAAGAAAGAGTTCGAGCAAGCGGGCGACAAGCAGGCCGACAGCCTAGGCCGCGCCGACGTCGAGGCTATCGGCCTGCAGGCCGAGGGGATATTCAGCTGTCGGTAAGTGCTTGTCTGTATGTAACGTACGTTATAGTTATGTCAATAAATTATTAATTAATTATTATAATATAAATTAGTATCTTTTGTAGTGTAAAGTACATATTATGCTCGGGGTATGCAATTTATGTCGTAGTTCAATCGTAAATTTGACAAATATCTTCAAATTATCGGACATTGAATATTGGGTTCTTGTGTTGTAAAATAGTCAAATTATTGTTTAAAAATGTCGTTTAATCATGGCGTCTATTTAACCGCGTTAAATATACATAGATTGTCGAGGGAAAAAGATGTAGTGTTGAATAATAATAATATAATTATAAATGTCACCTCACCATTTAACCTTTAATAGGATACTGTTAATCTTCGTCTCTGACCAAGTTTCTTTAAATTATCTTCCAACGTTATGAGAGAGGGACGGTCTACATTGGCTCAATCAAATCTGTTTTGACTGTTAACTATGGACTTATCACAGGTTAACAAAGGGAGTTATGATTAATTTTACGCTCCATCTTTTGACCTCGTTAACGTATCGGTGAATATATATTTATAATTATGTGGATAGTAATTGTATGGTTGTTCATTTAAAGAAAGCATGTTACAATAATGTTATGTAATAAGAATCTAAGTTTAAACTTATAATAAGCAGAAGAAACGAAGCGAAAGAGGTGTATGTATATATTTGAAAGATGAAGTCTGTGATTAATACCTTTTTTAGTGGGTTTAGTTGGTTTTTTTTAACTATAACTGACTAATAAATATGTTTATTACAAAGTGAAATTTTGACCTAGTTATGTAGAAAGCAGCCATATAACACTTTTTCCAAAACTGAGTTAGAAACAGCCATAATAATTTTGATATTGCGAATTTTTTGAGAAGATAACCAGCTCGATACGTCGGACGGAGATAGGTATCAATGGTCGAATACAGCCATGTCAACCAAAATATTTTGTAAAGAACAGCCATCGCGGTGTAAAATACAGCCAAATTTGGCTTAAGCTTGATGCTTTGATTATATAATGTATATAATCAAAGGCTTGATGATTTAAATTGCAGATGTCACCAAAACTACACGGCTGTTTTATACGAATTTCATTATGTTAGAAGTTTCAGTACAAGAAATTTATAAAATCCAGCCAGCTGATTTTTCATATTAAAAGAGGATTTAAAGGTTTAGTAGGACATATTATTTTATTATTATTTTAATTATATTATTCAAATTTAAAATTATCAAAAAATCCATAACTAAAGTGCAATCATAGACAGTAAAACTCTAATAACTCGATTTGTGGTTTTGCACAGGTGGTTGTATTCTGCACAACTAGGTCCATTTTTCCTGTGTTATGTGGGTGGTGTATTCGTTGTAATCATTATGGTGTGGGAGTTAACCTATATGATTACGGGCTGGGTTGATTATTGTGTTTTTTAATTGGGTTAAATCGTATGATTTTAGATTACATTTCATGTATACATGCATAAACATCCACACACTCACGCCCCCGCACTAGGTTTCCCTGAGTCGAGGGTGGCATTTTCATTTACAACTCAAAAACGAAATATATCTGTCGCATAAATTCATTCTCCTGTCATGAATCGAACCCCGGGCCCCTCGCTCCGGGCATAAGTAGTTATCAATAGATAGCTGCCTTCAGCTCAGAGGTCGTCGAAAGGCTTGAGAAGTTATGAAATAACACGACACACGGCTATTTACATCCTGTATATAAAACAATGTAGTATAGACTAATCGTTTTCGGTAGAAATTTAACTAATCTGTAGTTTATTTTATTTAGTTTTTCTTCTAGTAGTAACTAATAATTTTGTTCTAATTATTAAAACCTGTTACATTACATTCAAAAATATAATAGAAAATAAAAATGGTGTATTCAACAGAGGGTTTTAGATGTTGTTAGGGATAATGAACTTTACTTACTGTAATAGTATTTATTGGCTAACGCATTGTTTCCGAGGTGGTGGGGGTTTTTGGGATTTTCTTTTACTAAATATGGTTTACACTCTTTGGGTTGTATATGGTTATCAAATCATAACTGTAATGAGATCCCGTTTTCTGTTTCAAACAGAACTAGAATGGATTTCAAAAGATTTACTTTTAATGTTTAAATATTTATGTTGATATTATTTTGTAATTGTGATTGAGATAATTTCTAAAACACTTCTTTGAATTGACTTGTAACTATTTACTTACTTTTAAGATACTTTTTTGATTTTCAACCTTGCATTAATTGAAACTTTTCTTTAGATAATAATCATTATTGTATTTTATTGTACCATTAATTAATATGACAATAATTATTTCAGAGCAATACAGACTGTGCCTGACAACTGCCTTCCAAAAAATGTAGATTTGTTAGTAAGACGACTTATAATGCATGATGCATATTAACCGGCATGGAATGGTGTTCGAAAGTGGCCCTTAATCCTATAGTTATAGAACTGAGTTTAGCTGCGTGGACATGCTTCAACTAACAGCTAATAACAGCTAATAACTCTTTATAGAGCTAGCCTTGCTTTGACGGCACGTAAATCTAACATACTAACTGTAAAAGTTTTAAATTGTAGCATGTAATATATTGTAAAGTACAACGATCGTCACTTAAGTTTGCGACTTTTCATGTAGTCACCATTTAATGATACTTGCGACCACTGTTGCCAAAAACTTACTAAGATATAAAACCTTTGGTAAAAACACATCAGTTCTATAGTTTAATTACCCCTGAATCTGAAATCCTGAACGTGTATTCGTATTTAAGTTGGTTTACGCTGAAAGTAAAAATTTAAGAGTCGCAAACTAACCTCACGATCATTACCTAAAGTCCTTGTAGGTCCATAGAAGATAAATAATATCCATAGTATCACGTGTCCACTGTATAATAATGTCCTGTATGTGTACTAAAACATCAGAGAAACTGCTGGTTTAATAAATGTTTGTTTTTGGTGCGTTATGTTTGTGTGTATTTATGTGTGTCCCGTCCAATCCAAGTTCCCGGTTTTATTTGAGTAGGCATGTATATGTTGGTTCGTTCCACGTTCCGCTGTGATAACTTATGTTGTGTTAATTGATTAATTTTGTTTGTGTCAGATAACAGCATGGTCCGACACGGATTTTATGTTTTCGGAGTCAGTATCCCATTTATTTCGTCTTGAAACAGATTTATGACGTTTTCAATTTCAAATGTAAAGTTTTCCGTCTACGTGTTTACGTACGCGCACGTTACGTATGCGTGCGTACTTCTATCGAGTAGAAACAAACTATATTTTCTTCTTATTACACTATGATCTGTCCAACTTTCTCTTTTTTTTTAATTTTGTATTCTCTTGGGGCTTTAAAAAGTCTTTTATAATCAATAAAATATTACTCAAAAAAGTCACGATGTTATTATTTTCAACTATTTATTGTCCTTTTAATAAATCCCATCAGTTATCAATTATAAGAAATCGATGTGAATATTTTTCTTTTAAAGGTTAATGAAATAACCCATTTGGTGTTAAAAATGTTACGTTTCCCCATTCCTTGCAATACCTTCTGTGTATAAATATTACTCCAGCATGAAATGGACGTTGTGACGGCAAAAAGCTTGTTCGCGTTGCTGCAACCGACTGTAGACCTTAGCGTTATTAAAATAGAGTGGTTTATCCAGGGATGGGTTGGATCTGGACGAATGTGGGGGGCGGATGGTGTTGCGAGTCCTACTGCAGTTGTGTTCTCAAGGAGCCTCCGCCGCCTTGGTCTCTGGAGCCCTGGCGCTGCTGTTCAGGCACTTCAGTCAGCGGCAAGAAGTCTTGGCTGCTTTTAAGCAAGTGAGTGGCTTATATTTAATTATTATTTTTATTTATATTCGTATAGTACGACGTACTGACTAAATGTCGATGATGCCCATGGCAGCTTTTTTCTTGACTACGGTAAAAAGAGAAATATGGTAAATACGGTAAAAAGAGAATATAACCGTGTCTTACACTATCAACGCTATCATATATTATGATATATGATTATTATGATAGCTTAGATTTTAAACTTACCTAAACGCGGATTGCCCACATTTTACAATGATACGGGTACTCGCGATATGTGTTTTTAGTCGATATTTTGATACAGTTACATGAATCATGGTCACGGCAATTTTTCATTTGTTTCGTTGAATGCAAAGGTACAACTGCTAGTGTCGGACGCAGACGTGGAGTCGTACAAGCAGATCAAGGCGGACCTGGACGTGTTGCGGCAGAGCGTGGAGAAGTCGGAGCTGTGGGTGTTCAACAAGGGCAGGGCTGGCGTTCTCGACGATCACACTGGTATTGAAACGGGTTTATTTCCTTAACGTTATTTCGTTAATTGTAATCTTAAGTTGAGTTATTGTAAGTTTCTCATTTTGAGTGATGTAAAAGTCTTATGAGAAATAAAGATTTTATTAAACCTAACTAAAGTAAAAAAATTAAAATTGATGTGAAAGTCAGTTTGTTTGTTTGTTACGGTTTCACACAACCATTAGTTACCAGATCAATTTGAGTTTTTTCATACTTATTGACAATGTGAGCTCAGAGACGGACTTATAGAGTACAAAGTTCAACTCTTAAAAAATATATAAGCAAAATCTTAACCCTAAAATGGATTAAAATGCCAGCAATGAAACAAACACATGAAGTAATAACATCTTACTATTAAATGGTTAAGAAACTGGTAGTAAAAAGAGATTGTTATACAGATATAAAGGGGACAGTGGGGCCGGGGGGAGCAGTGCTGGAGCGGAACGCGTCGCTCGACAATGTGCTGGACACCTTCAGAACGACCAAACACGATCACATGAACGAGTATCGGAAAATTAAGGAGGTAATCATAATTATAATAACCTGTTATATAAACAACTAAATTAACTGTGCAATTAATATGTCACAAACAAACATTTATCTGTCACATAAGTATGTGCACGGCCAGGAATTGAACCCGAGATCTCTCGACCTGCAGGCCCAGTACTAACGGGGTTCATAACTTTCTCCACTATATAATTTAAGCATACTACACATAGCTCGGCAGCTTCCGCCGATCTTGAGTAACCGACAGAGCTCTGGGCCTCTTCGACTATGGGACCCGTTCTCAATAGTAGGCTATTAACAACTTTACTATTAGCAAGTTCCCCAAACCTTAATTGATACAAAATTGATACCTATTGTTTCATGTTGGAACAGATCCTGCAGCGTATGATCAAGTACTGCACGCAAGGCAACAGCGGGCTGGGGGAGGGAGAGGCGGGCGCTGCCGGGGGCGGGGGCGGGGGCGTAGGCCGGCCGCGGCGGCACGAGCAGCGGCTGCTGAGGAACATCGGCGTACACAACATTGTGCTCGACTTGCTGCAGGTACACACACACACCCATATCTAAAGTTGTAACTCCTGGTATTCGCTCGATGTTGGTTAGAGGTTAGAAATGTGGAAGTATGTCGCAGTATACGTACAAGAAATATTGTATTTACGAGAGATAGGTGACCTGGCTTTAAGTTTGTTATACTGAAACTTAATACGAAATTATTGCTTCGAACAATGCTCATAAAATAGATTATCTACACTAATATTATAAAGAGGAAAGATTTGTATTTTTGTATGTTACGAATAAACTCAAAAAGTACTGGACCCATTTAAAAAATTCTTTCACCATTCGAAAGCTACATTATCTACGAGTAACATAGGCTAAATTTTGTTTTGGAAAAAAAATAGGGATCCTTATAATGTAACCCAAGGTGTAAAAAAAATACCTAAAATATTCTTTACATCGCGTGCGCTGTGAAAACTATGGATAATAGAAGCAAAGTGATGTACTACAGTTTTATAAAGGACATCAATATCTACAATAAAGTCCGCGATGGCATATGTCTAACTATTATAGTTATGCCACAATAAGTGTTTTTTTATTTAAAAAACTTAATTGAGATACTGCTGCTGGAAAAGGCTCTTTATTTGTATCTTAGTATTAATCCTTATCAAAATAAATTAATTCATATTGAAGACTGCTTAATTACCTTTATATAACTTTTTAAATTATTCAATTCTTACATTCCATTCGAAAGATATCACGAGTTTAATAATTTAAGTATTAGAAAAAAGTTGCTCTGCACTAGGAGAAGCTGACTGACTGATTGACATGTCAATGCAGGGCTTAAACTATAAGGGTTAAAAACTTGAAATTTTGCACAGGGGCTCCTTTTATAACGTGGGGAAGCACTATGAAAAGATTTTTGAAAATTCACTCCCTAAGGGGGTAAAACGGGGGTGCAAAGTTAGTATGAAACTTTGCCGTTTTTGAAGGTATTCGAATGAAATTCAGTATGAAGGTTTTTCATTGAGAGTTATGAAACATGTATAAAATATTTTTTCGAAAAACATAACTTAAGGGGGTAAATGGGAGGCGCAAATTTTTATCAACTTTTATATATTTAGGGGTTTATGGCGGGCGAAGCCGCGGGGGAAAGCTATCATTTATAAAGATATCCTGTGAATTATCCAAAATATATAACTAAATCTTTGCAAACCGAAGGAATAAGTTTCCCGAAGCGAAGCGAGGGCGGGTCGCTAGTATAGTATAAAGAGATACTTTATTTTCATAAACATGGAAGCATTCTTGTTTATTTCATTTCATTAATCAATAAATTTATTTTGCACTGCTTTTTATTGGTAATTACATATTACAAAGAATGTGACATACTCTCGTATAGTTGGGGGTTGCAATTAATTTGTATCTTTTATAACATCAATATGTAAATAAAATGTAATATGTAGACTCTAACAGTACACGTGAACTGTTAAAAAGAACACTAGAAAGCACGTACTTTTTCAATCTGTTTCCGTAATAAACCACAAAACATACATGCATTGCTAGCTTTGTGTGTGACAGGTGCCTCACGACGAAGACGACGCGGCGATGGACGAGCTGCTAGCGCTCGCACACGAGTTCCTGCAGCACTTCTGCCACGGCAACCACCAGAACCAGGCCATCCTGCACAAACACCTAGACCTCTTCCTCAACGCCGGCGTAAGTCGCCACGTCACTACGTCACTTCTACACGTAACGTGCTATCATCAATAAGCTTATTCTCTTTACCACTCAACCGAACATTGCTGATTGCCATCACACCATGTGATATACAAGTCAAGAATTAAGTTGTAAGGAAGAAATATGTTGACGGAAAAAGTGAAAGAATAACACTATTACAATAATGAAGAGTACGCAAGTCACTCAATAAACGACATTTTCCTTAACTAAAAACACTTGCCACTGTCCAATATTTTTTTGTTTTTTGGTCGCTGTGTAGAAGAGCCAGAAAAAATGCGCATTCGTAGCCGTCGCATGTTTTTAGGCCGACAAGGCATCGGTGACTACTTGGCGTGTTACTGATGTTTACGGGCGCCTGATGACCTACCATGAAGTGGGTCGTGTACTCATTTGTCGGGTATATACATGAATGAAACCGTTTTGAACAGATCCGGGAAGCACAGACAGTGTGCGCGATATTCGAGGAGAACGCGGCGCTGTGCGCGCACGAGGGCAACGAGAAGGTAGCGGCGCACTTCGTGCACTGTATCGAGTCGCGCGGCCGCCGCCCGGACTACCTGCGCTTCCTGGGGACCATCGTGCGCGCCGGCGGACAGCACATCCGCCGCAGCCAGGACCTGGTCATGCAGGAGGTGGGTGCCCGGTGGTGATTGTGATGAGCTGGCACGGTGCTGATGGTGCGCACGCACTTGTTAGAGGGGAGGGGGGGGGGGGGGGCATAAGATGTTTTATTATTATTATTTTTATTTGGGATAACAACAGCTATGTAAATTACAATTTATACTACACTAAATTACAGCTAGCTGAGCCAATTAAAGTTATCCTTTAGTAATACTTTATTTCTTATAGGTACATAAAATTTAATATTGTGATGTCATATTGAATAATAGATTAAAGAAGAATAGAATTACGTGCTCCACAAAACATTTAACAGTAGACTGTAACTAACGTCCCGGTTACAGTTGGGGTCCGCACCATACCACCCTTACAGAAAAGACGCTCAAGATTTGTTGCGGGTAAGCCACAGGCACTGGTATACCGTGCGTGTGCGTTCCTCAGCTAGTATTTACGCGTAGAACAGCCAAAAGAGTGTCATGCGGTTTAAATTAAGCTAAATGTACAAAAGTCTAGCATAGTTACAGCATAAATATATTTTTTGCGTATCACTGGTCACTCGTATTACTCGATAGATTTTATCGCTATTTTAGAGTATTATGGAAACATTATTGGCCAATTTTTAAAAGTAGTTTACGGCAAAAACATAATACTTATTCGATCAACTTGTATCGCTTAACGTAACGGGTTTGCTAGTACACAATATAAATGCATTGACAAACAATATCTGATTGTTCCAGCCTAAAGAAAATCGAACATAACTATAGAAGTTTCATTGTGTTTAGATGGTGAACGCCGGCGAAGACGTGCTGGTGTTCTACAACGACAAAGTGTCGTTCAACTACTTCATACAGATGATGCGACAGTACAAGCAGTCTGGAGAGATGCCTGAAGCCTTGAGGTATGTATCTAACCATAAGTAACATCCGATAATTGTTCCAGTGTTTTAGTGTACTTTGCTACAAGCGATTGTTTAAAACAATTGGACAAGTCATTTGATTTGTACAAGGCCTGTTTAATTTTGATACTCAAATACCGCTACCCACGGCGGGAGCGTATACCGCGCTCATTTGAACGGGCTTCAGTCAATAACTGTTTCAATATTGTGTTAAATTTCATTCGCATGCGCTGTTTACAATATAATTATAGATTGTTGGTGTTCAATTGTTATGGACGTCTGTGGACGGTGACCACTTACAACCAGCTGTTTGTGTGTGGCAGGTACCACATTCAACTAGTGAAACTTCTCACGTGCTGCACGCTCGGCAAGAACGTATACACGGAGATTAAGTGCCACTCGCTCCTGCCGCTGGACGACATCGTGGCCATGATCACACACCCCGACTGCATCCCGGAGGTTGGTCGCGATCTTCTTTATATTTAACTGCAATGTCGCCTGATCTCTCTCTCTCTCTCTCTGTGTGTGTGTGTGTGTGTGTGTGTGTGTGTGTGTGTGTGTGTGTGTGTGTGTTTTCATTCGTCAAAATCGTTGTCAGAAACGTGCCACGAAGAGGTCAATAATATAACCGAATTTCGAAGAAGTCGATCGGCTAATGTAATTGTATTATAAAATTGCTGTCAATCAAGTACAGAAGCAACATATTAAGTCATGTAGTTTTATTTATTTTTACATGCTTAAAGTGAGATAAATATGGTGAATATAAAAGTAACATCATAGATCATCATTATTATTATTATCTGATGAGAATTTTACATACATTATCTGTCTGATTTTTGATAATTTCATCGGCGGCAGGTAAAAGAAGCATACGTGGGCTTTCTGAACCACTGCTATATCGACACGGAGGTAGAGATGAAGGAGATATACTCCAGCAACTACATGTGGGACCTGTTCGAGCGCTCCTTCCTGCAGGACATGCAGGCCATCCTGCACCACGACTCGCCTGTGCACACCGCTCA
Organism: Ochlodes sylvanus; assembly: GCA_905404295.2. Taxonomy (NCBI): domain Eukaryota; kingdom Metazoa; phylum Arthropoda; class Insecta; order Lepidoptera; family Hesperiidae; genus Ochlodes; species Ochlodes sylvanus. The sequence goes on from FR990146.1 coordinate 4,572,384, forward strand.
CGGTAGGCTGTAGTTGAGAGATAACAAAAATATTCGTTTTGTAATTTATAATTGAATCTGTTTTAATAGCGAAACGTAAGAACTAATGCAGTCATCATCAAGTCCGCTTTACTTCCCTTATAAATAAGGGTATAGAATTTCGATAAAAAAATATACTTTTTAATTGACTCGAAGGACCAATAATACCGTACGACTTAAAACATCTAGTAGCGATATAACACAAACACTTTATTCTAAATAAGCATGAACACGGTGTTCGGCATATCCCACAGGATCAAAAACGGAAGCGCCGCCGTCGCCGCGCGCGAGCACCAAGCAGGCGTGGGTGAACTACGTGACGGACGTGCTCGTGCACACCATCTGTACGTTCTTCAACTCGCCCTTCAGCGACCAGAGCACCACTGTACAGGTTAGAGGCCATTACACAACTGTTGTATTAGTCATTATTTATTTTATTTTTATTTGGGAACAATATCATTGTTTGGGAAACATACTTTATCGAGCGTTTATAATTCGGGTTACTTACATAACAATTATGTAAAACCATTTTCAGTAAAGTTTCCACTTTCCACAGTTTAAAATGTTTGCTGCTCATAACTTCTGTAATATAGGATGCAACAGCTATACTCTTTTATGGTTTTCTCAGCATTTTTTTCTTCTTTGTTTAAGAAATAAAATAAGGCCAAAGTCAAGTCTCTGAACGAAAGAATTTTTCGCTAGTTGCCTAGAACGCCATAATTATGTTGTTTATTTTAGGAGGGTGCTTGCAAAATTCTGGTATTTAATAATATCTAATCTATTTATAAAATAATCATTGTATGTATCGTTTCAATGCTCAACTTCTCTGGATTGCATGTAAGTATATGCTAGATGTACCACTAGTTAATTAAACACTTAATAAAATTTTAATTTGAACGATTGACGAAAAAAGTGTATAAGGCGAGTGTGAATGAGTGTTGGAAGGGGTAGACCTAGGCGGACGTTTCGAGACCGAATCAGGGACGTTTTGAAAAAATCGAGGTCAAGAGTACCCTAAACCGAAGAGCATGTATGAAAGGAATAATGAAAGTGGATGAACCGAAATATGTATGTAAGGATCTGCCTACCCCTACGGGAAAGAGGCGTGATTATACCGACGTGTTCCGGGCTAATTGTATTAAGCGACACTCTGGGCGATATAGACCTTCTTTACATATTTGATATCAGCGAATTTTTCTGCGTCGATTGAGCTGGATTTGGTGACGATCAGATAATCGTGTTAATATTCTTCTTTTTGAAAAAATAATGCGATTTGTTAAAGTTATAATTGTTTTCTAAAAATCGACACTTTAAACTGCTCTGGGTAAAGTTTCAAATGTCGGTTAATACAAATAGCCTATATACCCGTCGATATGTATGTAAATGTAATAGAGCTGACGTTGTCGTCCAGACCCGCCAGTCGATCTTCGTGAAGCTGCTGCAGACGACGTTCCGCATCTACCAGTGTCCGTGGCTGACGCCGCCGCAGAAACTGAACGTCGAGAAGTGCATTCGGACACTCAGCGAAGTCGGTCAGTATACACTTGTCGTTCTCGTTGGAAATTATCATCATCGCAGCTGATGACAGTTTAAGAAACAACTACGAAGAACATTAGTGAAAACTTTAACGCGGGATATATCAAGGTGTTTTATTTTCACAGCAAATTTGCAAAAGCAGCAAAAGATTTGAAACCAGGTCTGTGCGTTTGACGTTCATACCACTAGGTTATTAGAAGTCTCCTATCTGATCCCTGTATACAAGGAATCTTCATATCAGATCTGATCCTAACGATTCCTTGATAGACCATTACTTGTCCTTACTTTAGATACTATTACTTTTTTATCTCTAACTTCCACGGATATCCAATAAAAAACGATAATTCACCAATTTATTGTACCTAACATCGTCCGTATATTTGTAAACAGCAAAGACACGCAGCATAGCGATCCCTCTGGAACTAGAAGCTAAGATACAGACGGTATTCGAGAAGGCGGCGGCGCTCTCCCGCCAGACCAGCAAGTGGCTGCTGGCCTCCAAGACCTCCAAGTTGGAAAAGATGGCCTCCCAGGTTAGGCTCCTTACTATTTTAATGAAACTTTACTCATTAACAATAATAAAACCTCATTTAAACTTTTCTATTTTACGCTTATTCATACATATTTTTCAGAACACTGTTTATGCTCTACAAGAGGGGTATTGAACTACACAGTATAAAAAAATATAACTACAGCAACAGTACATATTAAAAATATATGTTTTATACTAGGATACTGATTTACGTCACAGCTTATTAAAATTTTAAAATGTGTCGCACTAAATTTCGATATAGTAATGTTAAATTGTAGTTTTTTTAATAGTTACAAATATTAGTTATAAAACACAAAACGCCCAGTATTCCTATTGCCCCTCTCAAAGCCTCCAGCGTTCACAAGGGAACGATATTGTCCACTTTTAGAATATAAACTTCATAACTCGCAGCTGTGTATGTTTACAGTTTACACTTACGTTGCGTACACACTTGCGTGCAGGACGTATTTGACATTTGATTGATCACTTGTTTCGCATTGTGCAGACGAACCTGCAGAACGACCGGTCGGTGATGGAGGGCCTGCAGGAGATCGTGGCGCTGCTGGAGGAGCAGCTGCGGCCGCTGCTGCAGGCCGAACAGTCGCTGCTCGTCGACATCCTCTACAAGCCGCACCGGCTCTTCACCAGCCCCGGGGAGCTCACGCATCCGGACACCAGCGGCATCTTTATATCGCGGTCAGTGGACTTGAACCCGGTTTCTATATTCCAAAACGACTCGTTTTGCTTACGAATAGTAGAACTATCTACGAGGCGTAACTAAAAATTACTTCTATAAGAGACGACTCGTTACTGGTAACTCGAAACGATTGGTTAATCAATTAGTTAAATATAGGAAGCGGGTATTAAACATCTCGTAGGCAAAGGTATGAGCGCGTTCCACTAAGCGATCACAACGCTCTAAACGGCTCTTCTTCAGAAAAGGAACGTATAGTTCTGAGCGAACAATATAACCACTTAATAGCTGTTAATATCTGGTGTTCTCAGATTGATCCGACACACAGAGAAACTCCTAGAAGAGAAGGAGGAGAAGCTGTGCGTCAAAGTGCTTCGCACTCTTCGAGAGATGATGGCGGTCGATCCCGAATATGGAGAGAAGGTAATATTTTGTGTCATAGAAAATTGATATACATATTGAATAGATTGACGGCTCTGTGTGACATATTCTATACTTGCTCATACGTTACAACTCTTCACGTCCCGCCAGCGACGCGTCGCCGCCACGCCCCGTCGGCTGTTTGACCGTACCCTAAATAAACAAAATACCAAATTATATTACTTTGAATCTGCTGCTGATACTGCTGATATAATTAGATTTTCACAAGTAAACACACATTTTATTAAAGTGGAAAATGCATTAAAATGACTAGTCTATGACGTCTATGTTATTAAGTTCATATGTTGTAGGGTAACCAACTGCGCAACAAACTGCTATCTCAATACTTCATCAACCGCAAGTCGGAGCCGAAGATACAGGCCCCGCCCCCCATCGTCACCGTCACGCACGGGCCCGGTGGTAAGTTAGTCCAGGGTTCCAGACGCTACCACAGCGTGCGGTCAAGGTTTACAGATGAGAAGCTATCGACACAATACTAGTAATACATACGTTATCGTATAATACCATCTGTAAACCTTGTGCCTGTGATTAAATAATACTACAAAATAAAATAGAATTTAGTTGACTACATTTTTTATTCGTTTGTCTACTACTCTAAGGGCCAGTTTCACCGGTTACGGATAAAGTTCCGGATAGGCCTAGGAACTCAACTCCCAGATAAACTACAACTTTTGGCTTCTCAGGTAATCTGATAGAAGTGACAGAGAAAAGTGTTGGATAGGTATCTGGCAGTTCAAGTGGCTGTTAAAGGCGTTATCTGACGGATAATAGTACATTACGATACGTGTGCGTAAAGTAGCTTATTATTGCACGGTGTGAAGTTAGCGCACGAGCGGAGCGAGTGCGCTAAACACTGTACAAATAATATAGCTACTTAACGCACGAGTATCGTATACTATTTTATAGCACAAGTGACATAAACCCGCCTATACTCAAACATATAATTATTTACATGGAAATAAAAGAAAGGAAATGTTTACGAAGCTGTTGATGTTCTTAATTGATCACTGTCTGCTTTACCGACATGTCAAACGTCATTCAAAAGTATTATTAATTTGTCTGCTTTACCGACATGTCAAACGTCATTCCAAAGTATTTATTGTTTAAAATGTATTATAAAACTATATATCTCAAAACATTTTTGCATTGATTCCAGAGCATCAATAATTAAATTATAGGCATACATTTACTGAGATCATAATAAGAAACATTTGTAATTAATGATGACTAAAATGCGGGTTTAGGTTACCTAGCAACCTAAAGGGTGTGTTCCGATACACACTAAATTACACTGCGAGTCCACTGTCCACTTGTCCAGTGCTCTTTGGTGAGAAATTGGTTCCGTTATGGATTAACAGTATACTGACGCAGTATCCTTGATAAATATTATGACGTCATAAACGTTGTCATTATTGTACTCGTAAGCACTGGTGTTTTCGAGTTAAGATGCTCTCAGTGCTTTGATCACATGATTAAAAGCGTCCAGAAATTTAAAAAAATGCTATTGATTATTATTATTGAATTATTGAATATTGTTTTACAAAGTGGCCGTTTTATTATGCGCTTAATTCAATTGCCAAATTATTTTTCTTCTTAAACAGATCACTTGCATATTTAGGTATTACATAAATTGATGACAGTATACTTTACTGCGTACCGTTTTACAAAATAACCAGTATAGTTAACTATAAAGAACGGCTTAGTAATATACTAAATTGACGTCACACCTTACAGTGCTCGCAGTGTATATCGGAACACACCCTTAAATATTCGTAACTACCTCCTAAATTTGTTATAAATTTGTCTGCTGCCAGATTCTAAGTGTCAATAGTGTAAGTGTGAACTTGTGCACGGTGTGAAGTTAGCATCATAACCCGTGCTATAATCGACTACTTTACGCACAGAAAAGCGTGGCATAAATGCGGGTTTAGGTCACAGTGTGCTATAAAAAATGTTTCAAGTGGCGTTTCTATAAACACATTTGGAATTAGAAGTTTTGAACTGTAGTAAATCATATTATTATAAATCCTACTATTTTCGTTCTATAATGATAAAATTATACTTGAAAATATTAAAAAAGTCGAATTGGATTATTTTGAACAAAAAGTATTTTATTAATTAAGTTTTCAAAATAATTTTCAAATGACAATAATTTACGTAGTAGTAACGAAACGCAAAAAAGCGACGTTGCCGCTCTGTCAACTTTAAGTGGCAGATAAATTCCTAGGGCTATCCGGAACTTTATCCGGAACCGGTGAAACTGGCCCTAAGTATTTTATTCTTGGCAAGGGCAGATATTTTCATTCATACATTGACGATACAAATAAACCTAGTAGGGATTTATTTCTCTTGAAATTAACCATACAGAAAAAAATAATTAATAAAGTAGTCAGCTAAGTTAATGTTAAAAATCATCACTATAGTCACTATAGTATATATGATTAGTGCACTAAAATCTGTCAATCTAATAAGAGTACTGAAACGACTCCCTTCTACTGTAACAATCACCTCGAAGTACTAGAAAAGCATGTAGCTCTTGTAGTTATAGAAATGAGGTGTAGCTTAAAAGATAAATCCGTAAAAGTAAATAACGTTAAAACGTACAATGACCACGAAAACAATTGACCAACCAAACTTTACTGTATTTTTGGATTCCTTAAACTATTGTACTTGAAAGGGATAGGAATAAAAGTCTCTGTAAAGGTAAAATGAACAAGTAGATCGTGTAATATTGTTATTATTTTTTTATAATTTATTTCATATGGGACGATCCACAATACATCATAGTAAAAAATGATATAATCCTTTCGATAGAAATATGTACATTTTTATGATGCCTGCACTATGATATACATACAGGGTGAGTTTTTAGTCAGTTAGAATATTAATAGGGGGTACTCAGTATTCGATTCTCGTTCCAAATATGTAATAAAAAAGGGTGCTTAAAATTTCACTTAATTATCCATTAAACAACCCAAATGTAGACAACCTAACGCGGCGCCGCCGCCGCCGCCGGCGCCGCCAATATTCGGGCGCACAAAGACGCCGTCGATTTGGCCTTGAAATTGCCGCCAACCGCCGGCCGGCCGCAATGTCCTTCACCCCACCTTTCGAAGTTTCGAGCGCATTGGAACTGTGTATTTTACTATTTTCATTTTTCTCTCAGTTTGTGTTGGGCTACTCAGCGATTAGACGCAAATAATTTTACTTCCTGGATCGTGTATCTTAGTTACATAGTGAGTACTGTAATAAAAAATAACAACATTTTAGTTGTATCGCGAATTATTCCCAAACCGAAGATACGTGATGCTCCCTACGCCTTCGCCTTACGTGATGAAGAATACCTATACCTTACGAGGTGCCGTGCGCGCGGCCGGCGCGCTGGCGAAGCCAAACATCGAAGCGGTGACGTCAAACAACTTGTGTACGTTACGGAGTACTCCAACAGAGACGAATTAAAGTCAAGAATAGTGACTGCTTTTGGCAAAGTTCGTAGTGAATAGTAGTGATCCTCTCGTCTTAAATCGCTTGAAAGACAATTTGTGCAAACATGGTGAACTGTGCATTGAGCGATAAGGTGCGCATTTTGAACAATTGTTAAGGTTGGTGTAATTTTGTTTGTAAATAAAATTTATTATTACACATAACCCATGACCCGAGAACAAACTTTTATCTGTCACAAACGTCTGCCCTGGCCGGGAATCGAACCGGGGACCCCTCGCTTCGCAGGCAGGGTCACTTCCAACTAGGCTACGGGGTCATCAAACTTGTATGATGAAAGTTGAGAAGTTTACGGAGTTTGCATTAGTGACGTGATAAATTGACTAAATTGTATAAATAACAGAATTTTAAAAATACTCTTTTAATCTTTTAACGTTTAACAGTGTTTATGTTAAATTATTTTTAATATGGTAATTAAACAGTTATTTATAACTTTCAACGCCCACTACTGCTATCTTGTCCTTAAAAGGTCACTAACCCCGTCTCGCCCCGTATGGCACAGCCGCGCCGCGGCGCGGCTGTGCCGCCGTGGCGCGCGCCGCGGCGCAAGCGGCATCAGCTGTGATTTCGGGCGTTTCCATACGTTCCGAGTATTTTGAGATAATTTTGATTGCCATTTTTGAAATAATTAGTAGTGTAGAATTTTGACTTTATATTTTTGATCATTACCTATGACCACGTTCTTTCATGTCCTCGAGTATGTCAACTGACTAAAAACTCACCCTGTATACCATGAAATGAATCTTAATAAAAAGTTGAAAACACCCTTAGGTCTGTCTATAACTTTGTAATCAGTTGGTTTATATGGTTTTACGATTATCTATATGAACTTTGTCCATGGGCTGTAATGGCGTCCGCACATCATACATCACAATTACATACAGCAGTACGTTCGTTCGCTATAAAGTACATATACGAGTGAAATCATTCATGTATTACTAATGCTTAGTCTAGAATCAAACTTTTCTCTTTGTCAATGCGCATGCGCCGAAGAAAATCACCCGCATCAGACGAAAACAGGTGGGTTCATGTACTTTTGTGTTTGTGTGTGTATATGTTTGTGTTTCTTTGTTTTGTTTTTGCTTAATAATGTTAATGGTTAATGTATGGAAGTCTAAAAGAGTTTCGGCTAAAGGTTACATTCGTGTTGTCTAGATAGATGGACAGAAAAATATTTTTACAGTTCCTATTGTAATAAAATACTGTTAACTATCTTCAAATTGAAGCTATGAAATGTCTCTTAATTTTTAAGAACCAAAACGGTTTCATAAAGTATCATATTTTGTTTCTGTAAAAATGACTTCATTATTCTTATTTTAACTTGCACAACTTGCACTAGCACACAACACAAACTAGCACAACTTGATAAAACGTAGAAAATGGGCGGTTCGATCTAAATCTTTCATTCTGATTCTGATGATGCGAGTATGTGTGGTGTTTATTATTGAATATATTGCTATTATACACATAATTTATTATGTTACTTTAATTGTGGTTTAAATGAGCGTGGCACCTCCCTCCCTGTACTAATTAAAAGTATAGCGCTGGTGCTGCGTGGTAACTTAATAGCAATAGATTTCTACAAGTACTACTAATATTAACTATTAAGTTTCTTGTTATAATTTTAGTTTTTATACAAAATAAGAGGCAAAATTGAACCGTGTGTTATCTACTTTGCATGAAAAGTTTGTAGTCCTCCATAGCATGCATTTTAGGCATGGCCAACGAGAAAGTTCTAATTAAGGTTACATCTCGAATTTAATAATTATTCGTTTATGTAATATGAATCTCACGTTAAACGCAATGAAGGAAGGGTACGTAAGTCGTCAGTTGAAATTTTTACACTTATCAATTTGGCGATTATACACTTATATGTTTTTTTAATTGGTTTGAAATACCACTTGGCTGATCTGCTATCCCCGCATAAATATCCCAAACGTAAATGTAATAATACGAACGAATTCTAAATGTGGTTGATCTGTTTATTTTAAATTGTTGTTTTGTTAATGTTATTTATTCATGTGTAATGTTTCGTTATTATTAATATACATAATCAGTCTTGTTTGATCAAATAACTTGTCTCGCACTGTGCGATAAGCATTGCATCTTTATTTTATTTTAATACGTGATTTTATACGTATTATCGTCAATCGGAAGTAAGTTTTATTTTTTATTTTAGGTAGTTTTATTGTCAAAAATATAATGTTAATCATAGAGTGGTCCCCAAAAGTCACGCGAGGAAAGAATAGCGTACAGTATGTTTAATTGCTTTCAATGTTTCTTTTCTCCGTATATACGCTCTTTGTTGTACCGTCTTTAGAGTTCTCTCGATTTTCTCAAGGTTGACGACTGTAACACAAGTTGTTGGACCAATTATGAAAAATAAATTAAAAGCATTTATGAATTAAATTAAATTAATTCAAAGCATTTATGAAGCAATTATGAATAAAAAATAATAAAATAAAAAATGAAAAGCACTACCGTTGGGTCCCCTGTAACGTGATGTTTCCCTCGGCTGTCGCAGCGAAGGTACTGCTGCGGACGGGCCAGACGCTGGCGCAGGTGCAGGCGCACCTGGACCGCGAGGGCGCCTCCGACCTGGTGGTGGAGCTCGTCATCAACAGCACCAACCGCCCCGCCATCTTCCTCGAGGCTATCCAGCTCGGTAAGAACACACTTGTTCGAAATTTACGAGTCGAAACGCTCAAAGCGTAGTCGCTCTGCGCTTCAAACGTCAGCGTCGAGCGTTAAAAACAAATGTATGTTCGAACTGATTAGTACCTACAGTTGGCACGTCGGTTCGTTACAAATACGATGATTTCTTAGGTCGCGTAATCAGCGTAATGCATAAATTGATGTGGAAGTAAGTTGAGTGAGAACTTAGTTACTTACACTGCCTACCAAAAGTTTTAGATTTTCGCCGAGGCAAAAAATTATGTAACAGCGTACAATGTGTTTTAATTTATTTTCAGGAATCGCTCTTCTAGAAGGAGGAAACCCAATAATACAACATAGCATATTCACAAAACTGCAAAACGGAGAGATATCACAAGCATTTCTGAAGGTACGATATAAGTTTTCACCTATAAGCCTGTACAATTAATCATCCGCATTTCATTTAAGCATAACATTACTTCTGCCGTAGCATTGAAAAATGAGCCTTACGTCGTGTTTCTTATTTAAATAATCGACATGTATTGATTTGACGATTTTATTGATTATTTAGTGTTAATGATTAATTATAGGTATTCTACGACAAGATGCGCGAGGCCCAACAGGAGATTCGCTCGTTGGCGACCAGCACAACCACCGCCACCAGCTCCGACAAGCGCTCTTCACCCACCGACCAGAAGAAACCTATCGCGATCGAAAGTAATTCTCATAAGGAAATGACTTGTGTAACTTTACACACAATTTGTACATCACCTGAATACCTGGCATTCGTCTACAGTTCAGTTTTCACGTCATTTCCTCGAACGTCGAACTTCCTAAATCGGTGTCCCCACAGTGGCCACGGTGCTATAAAATGGGGTCCTTCAAGAAGCGGGTCCATCGCTTCCTTCTTGGTCGACAACGCGTTGGTGACGCCCCCGGTGTTGCCAATGTCTATGGGCGACGGTGATTAGTTACCATGAAGTGACCAGTCTGCAAGTTTTCCTGCTTAGGCTATAAAAAAAATCTTGTTTTCTTCTTTCTAATCTTTTAACTTTATTTTCAGACTTTTTGGTACGATATCTATTAGCAAACTGGTTTCAAAAAGGTTTAGTTACTGTATTCTTAAACGTATTTAGATTATTAGTCGGGCTAGAGACGCTAGAATATTTTAGTAATTAATTTTAATAATATATTAATGTAAAAAAAGAATACCAAAATCTGAATCCAATTTTAATTACAAAATTTCACTATAGTAAATTAAAAACTTCATAAACATATTGTTAATCATACTGAGTCGACAAGCTAGTTGTTAAATCTAATACAATGATATTATAAGTAAAAAAGTAGTACTCGTACATATGTCACTAGCGCGCGAATAGTGAGGCAGTCAAATTCGGCTAATTGACATAATTTTTAGGTATATGTTTCTGTCGCAAACGTTCTCTACCATAATTACAATAATGTCATCGAAGTAGATCAAAAAGTGCAACAGTTCATACACGTGATGAACTCAACGCAATTATAGTCTTTGATCAAATACATCAAAATATTGTTCGTTAATAAGTTCAGTTCTTTTCCTGTTTCCTTAGTGCAGTATTGGACAACAAGTGGGCTTACTGATTCCCACTTTATCAGTTCCTATGTCAGTTCCTGATGCTATAAATGTGTTTGAGCGGCGTTTTAAATTAAAATAAGGGTTAAGTATATAACATCCCGCTAGAACAAGGTTTTTGTTATTTCGCATGTTTATTAAGATGATGTCGTAAACACCTTATTGCTAACATTGATGTTTCCGTTACGTCCCAAAATCCACAGACGACAATTTTCACCGGTTAATAACTCCTACATAAGCTTTGATTAGGAATTTCATTCCAAAAGTGATACAATTGATAGTAAATGGTAGTGACAGTACGTTGCGCCTACAGGCAAGTCATCGCCAGGGCCCATGGTGGTGGGTGAGGACATGGACGACGAGGTGGCGAACGCTTGCGGCTCGGCCGTGCACGCCTACTCCGACATACACACCATGTCGCACGGTAATTACTTAACTACACTAATAAGATTAGTATTTTTGTATTTATAATGTTTGTAAACTCAAAAACTACTGCACCAATTTCAAATTTACTTCACCATTAGAATGCTACATTATCTCTTATAATGTAGGTTATTTATTGTTTTATATACCTATAATATACTCTTTATTCAAATGGTTTGGGGTTAATGTTAGAGATAATTTTTTTTCGCTATCATCATATTTTTATCGCGTCGCTGGCCTCAGTTGCCTGCCGCGTTTTAGGAATCTCACCTTTAAGGTATTTAGTATTGTGTTCATGTTGTATAGGTACAACGGTTCTAGAGGAGATAATGGCAGAGAAGAAGCGCGAGACGGGCAACGCGGACGTGCTGCCGGCCAAGGTGGCCGTCATGCGGCCCATCCTGCGCTTCCTGCAGCTGCTCTGCGAGAACCACAACCCCGACTTACAGGTGGGGTCCACACCGGACCACTAATACCTGCTTCCTATATTTAACCTATCGTTAAACTGATTAAAAGTCAAACAAAGTATTTACTTGTGCGTACATTGCGCACGGTGCGCACGTACGTTGTCTGCAATTTCTCGTCTATACTTGTGCGCGCGTCATCCTTGTTTAAAACATCTATTAGAGAGTAAAAAATGAATAATCACGAATAAATACACAGGTGTACTCTTGGTTGTTCTCGTGCTGAATATTCGAGGCCATTCTAATTGCAGAATCTCCTTCGCAACCAAAACAACAAGTCGAACTACAACCTGGTGTCGGAGACGCTGATGTTCCTCGACTGCATCTGCGGCTCCACCACCGGTGGTCTCGGGCTGCTCGGGCTCTACATCAACGAGGGCAACGTGGCGCTCATAAACCAGACTCTCGAGACCCTCACTGAATACTGCCAAGGTAATGACGTCCGGTACCGCTAGGCGGCGCTAGCGTCAACGCAGGGTTGCGTCAATAGATTGGAAAGACTGCTTAATTGTTTACTTGGGTAGCAAAAGAAAAAATACGTGGTCAATTTGATTTAGATACATAATACTATTCTTAAACTCTTTTCAGTACTTATAAACTCAATAGTTGTAATTAAATCTGTTGTCGATATTAAATGTAAACCTTTTTGATGGTAATGGTAGGTAAATAAATAAATGCTCACATACTTCCCCGCACCATAATGCCTAGTGTTCTGAATGACATGGACACAAATACTTAAGTAAGACCCATTAACCACATTTGTATTACACAAATCTCTACCCATATGGAAATCGAACCCGCGAATCTTCTCTCAAAAGCAGGGTCGAAACAAACTGAGCTACATCGTCATCTTCAAATGACGTTAGATCCAACACAACACTTGTTGCGCCAGGCCCCTGCCACGAGAACCAGAACTGCATAGCGACGCACGAGAGCAACGGGCTGGACATCATCACGGCGCTGATCCTCAACGACATCAACCCGCTGGGCAAGACGCGCATGGACCTCGTGCTCGAGCTCAAGAACAACGCCTCCAAGCTGCTGCTCGCCATCATGGAGTCGCGCAACGACTCCGAGAACAACGCCGAGAGGATCCTCTACAACATGAACCCCAAGCAGCTGGTAACGTGCGCACGCACACGCACGCACACGAGCACACTGTCATTGTTCATTATGTTATAGTAGCTGACTCGGCAGACGTTGTCCTGCAACATATATTATTTATATCTCGGCTTCTAAATGGGCTATTAAGATGAAGCATGCACCAGTGTTAAAGTTAGACCTCCACCTATACAACTGCGAAAACAGCATTCAATTTCATTCATTGGTTTTCTCAAATATCATCTATGTACAGACTTAAACCAGTTACTGATTTACAGTTTATTACAGGTATAGATTATGTAAAATCACATATTATTTTTATTGTTAACATGTAGGTGGATGTTGCGTGTTCGGCTTTCCATCAGGAGCACGCAATGGACGCGGACTCGGACGGCGAGGACGATGCGCCCGTGCAGGGCGTGTCTCCTAAGGAGGTGAGTACGCACTTGTTAAATACGCACGTATTTGCGTACGTATACGCAAACGTGTATGTGCAAAACGTGTTAACGTACTTTGGAGGTCACGTTAATGACGGCATTAAAAACTTCCGACATATGGATCACTACCAACTCCACCAATACTGAGTAGCGTGTTGGAGTACGCTCGAGGTCCCTCTGTTATGAGAGACCCATGCTAAGTAGTGGGTCTTTAATGGGTAGAAGGCAATTAAGCGTGATTTCATATCTTATACCTACTGCTGTTCTATGTGTACCACCAACCACACAGCCAATAGACACGTAATGTTTGATTTTCCGTATGGAATGCATTCTGGCAACTAGCTGAGGTAAGACGAAGCGGGGTGACTGGCCAATTCAACGCTGTGATTGGCTAATTCAAGGCCACACGAAACGTTGGAAAGAAATAGATTAATCTAAGCAACTGGTAAGAATGAGACGGCACGAATTTATATCGGTACTATAAGCCAGACGTGTTGACAGAAGCCATTCACCTGTTATTAGGAGTGTATTGGCTGTGTGGCCGGTGATGTGTAGTATGTCTGCGTGCAGGTGGGGCACAACATCTACATCCTGTGCCACCAGCTGGCGGCGCACAACAAGGAGCTGGCGGCGCTGGTGCGCGCGTCCCCCGGCGGCCACCACGCGCCCGCGCTGCAGTACTACCGGACGCACACCGCACAGATCGAGGTCAGCTTACGATGTTACGATGATCACAAAACGGTTAACAGTTCATCATTCTTGAAGTCGACAACGAGTCTGGCTCTCTTGCCTGTTAACAATTATTAATCTCATAAAAGACTAAAACAAGTCAAATCTGTAACGCGACGCTTGTCGCGTGTCATTAAAGGCCAAACGAGAGTCTATATAGTGTGTAGCTTTGCTTTACAAGAAATTGTATGTGATAACGTCTACTGAAATCCACGAATACGCTACGCGCGAAATGTCAAACGTTAAATAAACGAGCCCTCGCAGTTAAAATGCTTCGCGTGCCTGTGCACAGCGAGCGCTGCGGCACGGTTATAGTATCATACAGTAGTGTGACTAGGCCCTATCCTTGAAATAAATGCCTACTGCCCCGCGCGCTAGGGCCGCCTCTTTCTTGTTGTAGTGAATGTAAGTGGGTAGGTAATACGCCCGCTTCCTGATTACAAACCCACACGTTCGATCGTCCCTATGGCGCTTCTGTGGCTGTTGCATACTTAATTTGTACTAAACTCCGAGGCGCGTAGGTATGATTCACGTTCCGATCGTTTGTATGAAGATGGAATACTGTATGATAGTATTACCGTGGCCGCGGTGCAATACGGTCTTGATAATGGCGTGTGTACGTACAGATAGTCCGCACAGACCGCAGCATGGAGCAGATAGTGTTCCCCATCCCGGAGATCTGCGAGTACCTGCCGGCGGACAGCAAGCACCGCGTGCTGCAGAGCGCCGAGCGCGACGACCAGGGCAGCAAGGTGGCCGACTTCTTCGGCCGGCTCGACAACCTCTTCCATGAGATGAAGTGGCAGAAGAAGCTCCGGGGTGAGTTCTGAGCGCGCCCGCTGACACTGACATTTGACCAGGTGCTATGCCAGGTTGTACGAGGATTTCGCCTCAGTCTGAAGGAGGAGCTGGACTGTTACATTTATTTGTTTATTTAATTAATATGAACCACCAACAAAATTATATGTTAATACTTTCTTAATTAATATTTCCTTAACTTTCTTAATACATATAATTTCACTTATAGGTAGTTACAGCATGCATAATGATATTTTTACGATAACAGTTAATTTTGGGAAAAAGTTAACAAGTAGGTGATAATTTACAAAAGAAAGTAATTTACAAAAGTATTTAAGCTTAATAAGCTATAATAATATTAATAGTGAGAAACAGACTACATACCGCTCATGGCTCTATTTTAATTTCGGAGTGAGCGGTTTAGGGCAGTGACATTTGTTCGTGGCGAGTTAAATCCTTAGTTCTCGGGAATAGCAACTATTTCTGATTTTTATCTAAAAATAAAACCCTTGTTACTTCCGTAACGAATTGCATCAATTCCACAATACACGCGAGTACAGCCGCGGGCAGTCGCTAGTATTGAATATAGTTTCTGTGCGCAGGTCAGCCGTTCCTGTTCTGGGTGTCGTCCTACATGTCGCTGTGGAGTAACATACTGTTCAACTTCGCCGTACTGATCAACGTCATCGTCGCATTTTTCTATCCCTTCCAAGAAGAGAATCCAAGTGAGTAATGTTTTGAATTTTATCAATGTTTTGAATTTATTCAATTAATGTTTGAGTTTTATTTTGGTTCAAGTAAACTTCCAAAAAAATCTCGGTGTTCTATTGGAGAATACATTAGAGAAGATCATTGAAGTCGAATTTAATCATGCCGCTTAAGTTTGAAATCGCGCTGGCTTTTAGATATTACAGAACAGGCAGTGTACATTACAAATCCGAGAAGTCTAATAACACCCGATCTGTGTCTATAGGTCTGTATGTATGTGTGAGTGTGTGTATGTAAACCTCCTAGAGAATGTCGCAAAGTGCTTTAAAATCTGTTGAGCCGCGCGGGAAATATCGTTGACGAAAATTTGAGTTTATCTTAAGAAACTTAAAATATACTTCGAAATTTCGTGACATATCAATTTTAGCAAGAAGTTTTAGACAACCCATTTTGTTTTTGTAAATTCTCCTCTTCTCAGCCGATTCGCTCTTGCCAGAGCGGTTGTGGTCGTCATGCAGTAGTGATGCGCCTCACGATCTCTCCTCACGTCCACGCCTCACGTTTTTGTAAATAAATAAATAAAAATAATGGCAAGCTAACGTGTGGTGGTTCCGGTGGCAGAGCTGGGCCAGCACCTCTCGCTGGTGGTGTGGGGCGTGTCGCTGGCGGCGGGCGCGCTGGTCGCGTGGCTGCCGCGCTCGTCCGGGCTGCGCGCGCTGCTCGCCAGCGGGATCGTGCGGCTCATCTTCAGCGCGGGGCCGGAGCCCACGCTCTGGACGCTCGGCATGCTCACCGTTAGTACACCACCGTGTTACCGTCACCATTCTAGGTTGTTTGATAGTGTGCGTACCAGCGAGTTCCAGGTTGTTTATCACAAACAAATATTTGTTCCCGGGTCGTGGATTTCTTATTTTTGGTGTCCATGCCACCCGCGACACAGATAATCTTACTGCGGAGGTATAAGTTTTTCTTCTTCTAATGAAATCAAGGTAAACGAACATGCAGCACCACCCTTCCGCTCCCGCTCTTATTTATTCTTTATATTATTTTTGTTCTGCCTACAACTATTTGTAATTTGTGTATGGAGATAAAATAAACTCTTTTGTTTTAAATACAGATAGTGGTGAAGGGTATCCACCTGGTGAGCATCATGGGCAACCAGGGTACGCTGTCCAAGTCCACGCGGCACGTGCTCACCGACCCCGAGCTACTCTACCACGGGGTCTACCTCATGTTCTGCTTCCTCGGAATCTGCTGCCACCCATTCTTCTTCTCTGTCCTGGTGAGATTGATGATAAATAAAGTAATAAAATAAAATTAGTAAATTATTAATATGCTCGAATATTAGAACATTTTAAAAATATTAGAACATTTTATGTGAATAAATAAATTTTAAAATTTATTAAGTAAAATAAATTTAGTTCCTTACAAAATATCTATTTCTGGGCCTACACGTAACATTATTACTCAAGATCAAAGTCATCTAATGAAAGTAATCTGTTCAAAATAATCTATAACAAACCGGATCCAACAAAGCAACAACTGTTGCTTCCTATTTCTCTGCAATCCCCCCCCCCCCCCCCCACCTTGGAGCTCCTCCACAATGTTACCCACCCACGCGTCATCTATGCTAACTCGCCCCCCCCTCCTTGCCCAGCTGCTGGACATAGTGTACCGCGAGGAGACGCTGCTGAACGTGATGCGCTCGGTGACGCGCAACGGGCGCTCCATCCTGCTGACGGCCGTGCTGGCGCTC
The DNA here is from genome assembly GCA_905404295.2 of Ochlodes sylvanus. Lineage (NCBI taxonomy): Eukaryota > Metazoa > Arthropoda > Insecta > Lepidoptera > Hesperiidae > Ochlodes > Ochlodes sylvanus. Next base: position 4,589,789 of record FR990146.1, read on the forward strand.
GTGCTCGTCTACATGTTCTCCATCGTCGGGTACATGTTCTTCCGGGACCACTTCCTGGTCGCCGTCGATCGGCTCGATGGTAAGGGACGGTGGTGATATGGTGGGCAAACTTTTGCCCGACTTGTAAGTGTCAGAACTTGTATAGTGTTACCGTATGTGTGATTTATGAAGTTATACTTTTAATGGCGCGTTTGCATAAACAAGTATGAGTGGGACGGAAGTTGAGCGTGCTGATGTAACACAAATTTCTTATTTATAAATGTGTTTAACATAAAGTTACTGAGAAATTTTGGTATGAAATTGAGAAAAAAAATTTTACAACATGTTCTCGTATGTGTCTTTCTTCTTTTGTATGTTGTAATACCGCCATCGCTGATATCTGCTTATACTATAGTTGACTGATCTGTTTTGCATAATAAAGTTTAAATAAATAAACATATTAAAACGTTTTCCAAATAAAATAATACATATGTCGCCGTCAGGGATGGAGGAGCGACACCAGAAGTACCATCCGAGTTGCCGAATACAGGGTTCATTGCGTAGATACGTAGTTGGTAGTTGAGGCGTAGGTCTCAGGCAAATGAAATCCGTTAACGTAGGTACACTTGATTTAATACACTTGCACTCGTAATTAAGCGAACAAGTAAAGTAAAGTAATCTAATAGGTCTTGAGTAAAGCCCACGGTCCCGTGTTGAGCGTTTCTTTTCGTCCACCATGACATCCGAACTGACATGACAACCTCGACACGATTCCGCTCACGAATTCACGATCGGTCCCCTTCGGGACGTCTCGGCGCTCACTCAATTCCGGTACAAAATAATAAATTGACCATCTAATTAACGTAAATTGTTATAATCGCCGACACATATTTAAAGTAATTTCGTAGATTTCAATAGTTAAATATATAATTATATATATCGGAATCAGGTATGACCGGTGCGGTCGATTGTATGGTTTATATGGTAAGTAGCTCTTCTTCACCAAACATCCATTGTGGGCTTATTTCATATTATCAGGACTTCAGCTTAGGATACCAAATAAAAGACAGGATTCCGGACCAACACATAAAGAACTCATTTATTCACTGATCACTGTCCGATTTGGTATTAACGTTATTATACTTTGTTTACTTGGTTATTTACGTAGAACTCCATTATGACATGTATCGCGATCTTCCTCCCCAAACCATAGATCAACCAATACCATCGATTAACGCGTATCACAGACTAATTCGTAATATTTACCACCTCCGACACGGCCATCTCTGACCTGTCACACGTCCCAGTGTGACTTTGTTAGTACTACCATCACAATTGCTGTTTCCGCAATTTTCTTATCAATTACTTCGAACCAAAACAAAACTCAAAATCTTAAACATAGGAAAATGGCTACTAAATGCAAGTGGATTTTAATTAACTTTGTATTGCATTTTTTATCCCTAACTACCGTAAACTACCACTGCTTCCAATGTGTCGCTATGGAGAAGAAGCAGCGGAACAAACTCCATAACATTACAACACATGTTTGAACAAAATTACCAATCAATTATTTGCGCGATTGTTTAAACTTTTAATCGGTACGTCGTGCCGTATAAATCTACGCGGTTCGGCGTCTCCACGTGATCCATCCTCTACCAGCTCTACCAGCGGCAACACGTACTTAGCATTGGAGATTACCTGTAACAACAAAACACAAACGCGAGTATCTCTCCAAGCTCGGCCCTTCCTGACCTACAATAAAGGCATTCTCAAAACTCTAGTCTCTGTCAGACCTAATAATTGTTATGTTTCAAAAATTATCAAAATCTTCATCTAGTATGATCAAACTGTATTCTAAAACTTTGAGCTATTGTCAAACCAGTATTTACACAATTTGTGACAGTTCACCCAAGAACAGAAATGGCTGAATGTCACTTAACTCAAATTAAAACAAACTTTTAGTCACCGCTTAGTACTCACAAACCATAGCCTCTCTTCTCTCTCTCTCTCTCTCTCTCATAGCTTCTTTTTCTCCAAACAATAAACACTGTGTTGACTATCTCTATGCCCATCTGCCTTAATTTCCTCCTAAATTCCTCACAACAAATTCAACAATAACAGCTTCTACTCAAATTAAATTAACTGGTCACTATAGATTATTTCTAAAACAACTTAATTTTTGTCAAAGTTAGTTAGCTTTCCTCAAACAAGTTGTCCTTTTTTTTTCAAAATAAGTAAACCGCTCCAAAATAAAAGAAATCTCATTCCACTAACTTCACTCCACTTCATTTCAATTGTAAACATCGAGGGACCAATGAACGAGCTCTAGGTTAGTCATTGTATGTCTGGTCAATGCCACACAGTCCAGTCAAGGTCACACAGTCCAGTCAAAGCCACACAGTCCAGTCAAGACCACAAAGGCTAATCACGGCCACATAGGCTAGTCCAGGTCATACAGGCTCATCAGTACGAGTCAGGCCTGTTAGTACTACACAAGTTTGTCAGTACCACACAGGCTAGTTAGTACCACACAGGCTTCTGAATATATTTACCACATAGGCTTGGAAATAGCTATGCAACACAGACATTTGAGCAAGTAGTAGTAGAGCAAGTAGTGAGCAGTAGTTTGGTTTTTTCATAGGTTTTTTTTATTACGCTCTATTTATCTATGCAAAACGCCCCTTCTCATTTCATAACATTTCGCAATTTCATCAGACAGTTCATGAGCTTCAAGTTAACCAAATAAGTTCATTGTCTTTTCGTTGTTCTGCTTATAACCAACCATCCGAAACTAACTTCAATTCACCACTAATGGGCACCACTAACAACCCAAACTCAAAATGCACTTGATTAATTATAATCCAATATCAAATTAATAGTTAACAGATTAATCAAAATAAATTGATAATTTTACTACCTTTGCTTATCATCAAAACCTTAATTCCTCCATGTGCCATCAATTAATCACTTTACCCTATTACCTATTTACCCACTCATAAGGTAACTCAAATTACTACAAAATGGTGTAGTACTTTTACGCCATTACACTACCATGCCTCCATAACAAACTATTATAAATAGTAATTCAATTTAATTTTAAACTCTGACACATTGCATTGAAATATTTCTCCAATTAATAATTATTTGATCCAGTAAGTAGTTATTCAAAATACTAGCAACCAAGTATTAACAATAACTAAACTTCATTTTAGGTTCTCAAATTCCTAAACATTCAAAATAAAGACAATACAGAGATACCTGACAAATCCTTCAGCGTGGACTTGTGGATAGCAACTCCTGGATGCAGCTGATGCAAACTCATGTAACTCAGTGATGTAGCTCTCTTTGACAACATGTAACATGTTCACACACGCAACAATTGCATAACATGATATTCAGAAAACATCTGTAGTACTTCCTCGTACTTCCAGTCTTTCCTTGGTGGCTGAACTCAGCAAAAATCTTTCTTTCCGGTTAAAATAGTTTTGTATTGCATTGTAAATTTGTAACATGATGTGACAGGTACTTAATAGTCATTTCTCAGTTCATATTGACATTTGGATGTCAATTCTTCGAACTAGATTTCTCAATAACTAGTTTTTAAGGATTCTTTATCCCATCTTCTGATATCGGAATCAGGTATGACCGGTGCGGTCGATTGTATGGTTTATATGGTAAGTAGCTCTTCTTCACCAAACATCCATTGTGGGCTTATTTCATATTATCAGGACTTCAGCTTAGGATACCAAATAAAAGACAGGATTCCGGACCAACACATAAAGAACTCATTTATTCACTGATCACTGTCCGATTTGGTATTAACGTTATTATACTTTGTTTACTTGGTTATTTACGTAGAACTCCATTATGACATGTATCGCGATCTTCCTCCCCAAACCATAGATCAACCAATACCATCGATTAACGCGTATCACAGACTAATTCGTAATATTTACCACCTCCGACATATATTTTGCTGCAATGTGTTGTAAAAACGTGCGATTTGACACAGACGACGACGATCCTCGCTACGAGGCGGAGACGGAGAAGTGTGAGAGCGGGCTGGAGGGCGCGGCGCGATACACGCGGCCCGCGCGCTTCGTGTCGGTGGGCGGCGAGGTGCGCGAGCGCAGCTGCGACTCGCTCATCATGTGCATCGTCACCACGCTCAACCAGGGGCTGCGCAACGGGGGCGGCATCGGCGACATCCTGCGCGCGCCCGCCAGCTTTGTGAGTGGACTTGCGTTTTGTTGCCTAGCAACGCGGTGCTTGTAGGGACTAGCGAGAAACCGTCACGTGATGTAACTTTTTGGATTGACGTAATGACGCTTTGTAGTGTTGTTTCGTTGAAGTATCCGGCTCGAAGGACTAATGTTGGGGTTTGCAATTCCTTAGTTCCTTAGTTTAATCACCATTTTAAGTTTAAAATCACCATATTTCGTTTAAAATATATACACATTCACTTGACTGGTTAATATACGACTCGGAGGACCATTTTTTGAACTGCTAAAATACCGGAAGACTATGTAAGTAACTTTGAATCTTGCAAAAGTGCATCTTTACATGGGTTTTAACCATGTATATTTTACATTGCATTTTACGACACATTTCAAAATGACCTTAGTACACATTACATGCGCAGATGTTTGTTTGTCCGTTCAGGAGCCGCTGTTCGTGGCGCGCGTGGTGTACGACCTACTGTTCTTCTTCGTGGTGATCATCATCGTGCTGAACCTCATCTTCGGTGTCATCATCGACACCTTCGCCGACCTCAGGAGCGAGAAGCAGCAGAAAGAGCTCATACTGAAAAATACTTGTTTTATATGCGGTAAGATACGGCCAAACTGCTCGCGTAGTATAGTGATCGTCGCTGTACACCCCAACCCAGGGTCAACACATTCAATGTCTTCCTACTATTAGACACTTTAATTAACAGAAACTCACTTTAATAAACTTTTATCTAACTTTTTCACCCATCCGGAAAAAGCGCGATCAACGACAACCATCTGACCGTTCTAGTGATGAACAGTGTTGCTAGGGTTGTGACCAAGATCTTCGTGATTACTTGATTTTCATCTAACAGTTCGGCCATCAGACAAACCTTCGGCCTCCGAAGGAAACATACAACACCAACACTTTTGCATTTCCACTAATGCTCCTCAATAGCAGACATGCTCCTTAACTTCAACCCTTTTTGGATACAATTATATATCAGTGTTCTCGAGCATCACTCAGTGCTCAGGCGGCATTACAACAACCAAGCCCCATATGGAAGATCTCAACAAATATTCCTCCATCGGCCGTCGTATAATTTCCAATTGTTCATAATATCTTTAGTATGGCAGCTTCAGACATGGATCTTTATGGTAACCATAAAATGCACCCCGTAAGGTAACTGTAGGCATATTCCCCACGTATGAATATGCACTCCATGCAGTAACTGTGGTTATGCGCCCCATTCGGCAACTGTGAACCATCACCCCATTCGGCATTCACAGTTACGGCCCCCCAACGGCAATTGTGAATATGCGCCCCGCACGGCATTCACAATACGGCCCCCCAACGGCAATTGTGAATATTCGCCCCACACGGCATTCACAATACGGCCCCCCAACGGCAATTGTGAATATTCGCCCCACACGGCATTCACAATACGGCCCCCCAACGGCAATTGTGAATATTCGCCCCACACGGCATTCACAATACGGCCCCCCAACGGCAATTGTGAATATTCGCCCCACACGGCATTCACAATACGGCCCCCCAACGGCAATTGTGAATATTCGCCCCACACGGCATTCACAATACGGCCCCTCAACGGCAATCAACAAGGAATAAGTCATGCATCACGCATAATTATGATGTGCTATAATATTAATATATACTTTTTTTTTTTTTTTTTTTTTTTTTTTTTTTTTTTTTTTATTATTTTTAATCGGCTATATCATCTTCGTCCGATTCACTCTCACACCTGGCGTGCCATAATTTTATTTTGTCACGTGCCATAATACTCTGGTATGCTCGTTTGCCCCGGTCGGCAGAAGTAACTTGGTATCTGTCATTGGGCAACACCGCTGTAACCTTGTACGGTCCAGCATATCGTGGCACCAACTTACCGCTAGTTAACCCAGGTCTCATAACTCTTCTCTCCACCATTACCAATGAACCAATAGCAATGGGCTTGGACGAACGACGACCCTTATCATACCTGTCTTTCATCTTAGAAGAATTTGACTCTATTTTATTCGCGGCTTCTGCTCTCAACACATCTATATCATCAGTGTAAACAGCCCCTTGAAACTCACCGACCAGACGAGGCCTCAAACCACATAACAGTTCCAATGGTGATTTGCCGGTCCCTTGACTTACCATCGAATTTATGCCCAACTGTACCTTAGGAAGATATAGGTCCCACCCCTTTTGTTCATTACCCATATAAGATGTTAGAGAACTTAGAACTGTTCGATTTAAGCGCTCCACCTGTCCATTAGCACGTGGAGACGCCACAGCATTTAAAACGTGTTTAATACCACGTTCTTCGCAATATTGTCGAAATTCCCTCCCAGTAAAAGCAGTTCCCCTATCACTCACTATTCTCATCGGATCACCAAAAACTTGACTCAATTTGTTAAGAGCGGCTATAGCTCCCTTTGCATTTGTACTTGCAACAGCCTCAAGCCATACAAATTTTGTAAAACCGTCTATAATAGCGAAGATATAAGTCTTACCATTACTTTTACAAAAGGGGCCCAGGTGATCCACATGTAACGTGTGGAAAGGTATGGATTGCCTAGGAATAGGATGCATCAGTCCTGGCTGCTTTCCAGTAGGTTTTTTACTAAATTGACATCCTATACAACTACCCACATACTTAGTGACACTTTTTCTTAATTTTGGAAACCAATACTTAGCCTTTATGGCCTCTATGCATTTTTCAGATCCTAAATGACCACTATCGTCATGATAAATTTTCATAATATGCCATCGCGCGCTCTTAGGCAAAACAGGTCTAGGACCTTCCTCAGTAACACGATGTAACAGTCCATTCAAAACCTTATAATCCTTGCACAATCCATTTTTTTTATTTTTATTGGCATCAATTTCTAATTTCAAATTTTCAACTAAGCCTTGTATCTCTTTATCTCCATCTTGTAGTGCATTTATAAAATCCTTCTCTTCAATGTGAAACATCGGTATTGGATTTCTACTCAACGCGTCGACGTGAGACATTGAAGTCCCTGGTCTATGTTCTACGTCGAAATCGTACTCCTGCAGATCCAGCCACCATCGCGCAATACGAGGTGACAAATCTCGTTTTGACCACGCTAACCTCAATGCAGAACAGTCAGTCACAATTGTAAACTTCAGTCCAGAAATGTACACCTTGAACCTTAAAATACTAAAGACCACAGCAAGCGCCTCAAGTTCGAAACTGTGATATTTAGCTTCAGTAGGCGATGTTTGCCTGCTTGCATAAGCAACAACTTTCCACTCATTATTCTCTTGGCGCTGTAGAAGTACACCACCAAGCCCTACTTTGGATGCGTCAGTATGAATCTGTGTATCTCGTTTTGGACTATAGATCGTAAGGACTGGATCAGATGTCAACAATTCTTTCAATCGTAACATCGCATCGTTATGCTCTGATTTCCAACTCCAGGTAATGTCTTTCTTCGTCAAGGAGGTTAGAGGTTTAGCAATCGTCGCAAATCCTTTTATAAATTTGCGGAAGTAGCTCGCAAGACCTAGGAACTGCCTGAGTTCATGAACATTTTGCGGTGTATTAAAATTTTCTACAGCACTTAACTTGTGTGGAGCTGGACGAATTTCTCCTCCAGCAATCAAGTGACCTAGATATTCAACCGTTTCAGTAAGGAAAATACATTTCTCTCGCTTCAATTTGACACCAGCAGCATCAATCAACTTAAGTACCTTTCTTAAATTTTCTAAACATTCATCCACATTTTCACCCCAAATGATCACATCATCAATGTACACTTCAGCACATTCATGAATTACAGGTGCCAGTATGTCATTCATAGCCCTCTGGAAAACCGCAGGTGCATTACATAACCCAAAACTCATCATCCGATATTGGTAGTGACCATCAGGTGTGACAAATCCCGTATATTTTCTAGATTCCGGTGCTATCTTAATCTGGTGGTAACCATTAGCCAAATCTAAACAACAAAATACTGATTTATCCACTAACCTATCTAATAAATCCTGAATAACTGGTAAGGGATATCGCTCTTTCTCAGTTATTTTATTCAAGGCCCTATAATCTACGCACATGCGGAATCCTCCCTCTCTCTTCTTCACTAAAAGAACTGGGCTTGCATAAGGTGATGTAGATTTTTCAATTATTCCTGCCTCCAATAAATCATTAACAATCTGTCTAACCACCTCCCTCTCGTGAAATGATATTCTATACGGCTTGTAATAAATTACTTTATCTTCTATTAACTTAATTGTCATCTCAATTTTGCAATTTCCTAGTTCCATACCATCACCGGAGAAACTGTTTCGATATTCACTGAGAAGAGACTCCAACCTCAGCCGTTGATCGTCTGATAATTGTGCTCCGGATTTTGGCTTACTGATATCTACACACCGATCCATTATGTCTGCACGAGCAATGCAATTTTCACTCTTCAGTTGAATATTTTCACTTGTCATATTAACTAATTTAATAACTGCCACGCCCTGTTCACTTTCAACTTCATCAGCTAAAATATCCTTCTCGTTCCTTGGTTCCCTCTGATAACTCTGTCTAACCTTTAAGGTGCCACTAGCCACAGGTTCAGTCCTCACTGAAACTTTATTGATACCGGGATGTACAGTTACATTAGTGTTAGGGTATAATCTCACCTTTTCTAAATTTTCACATAATTCTGCTATTCCCAGTGCCATTTCTTTTTCAAATACATTTAGTTGGCTTGAAGTCTTCACTACTAAAATATTTGGAGCTTCTGTGTATGGCTGTCCGACCAAGACATCAAATTCTTGAACCTCATTAGATACAACATAAAATTCGGTATGTCTCTCAACACCATCAATTGCTAAATTTGCTGTAACTACACCGCTTGGTAAAGTCAAAGCATTGCCATATCCCTTGATCACAACAGAGTCATTGACCTTAGTTTTCAAACCCAGCTTGTCACACACATTCTGTTTTATAATATTACATGAGCTACCAAAATCTATGAATGCATTTACTGGTGACTCATTAATTAACACCGTCTTAAAATATTTATTATCACAGGAATCAGAACCAGCTGATTGAACATTCCTAACAGTTTTAGATTGTAACGCCATGGAACTCTTTCGACACTCTTCTAACTTGTGTCCCTTGATTTTGCAAAACGAACAATACTTTTCCTGATTTTTCTTTTTGAAACAAGTTGCTTCAGTATGTCCAGATTTATTACAAAAGGAACACTTCATCTGATTCTCTATTTCCTTTCTCCCATGGGTGCAAACAAAAGCCTTATGCCCGTCCTTACCACAATTAAAACATTTAATTCTTTTATTAGTACTAGGCCTCGTCTTTGGTTGTTCATTGCTTGCGTTTATAAAACTTGCCAAATACTTCAGTAAAGATGTTGTATCTTGGCACCCTGCTGACAATGCTCCTACTTCTACAAGCTTATCACCCATTGTACCTATGATGGCTTGAGTAATACCCTCATCGCTGAGCTGACATGATAGTCCTATACCTAATTTGTTGTAATAAAATGCTATGGGGTTCTCACTTGGCAACCTAATCCTATTTACCAAATCCCTAATCTGGGCAAGCTTGTTTTTAGTAAATGGAAAGGCTTTGATTAGTTTGTCTCTCCACTCTGACCAGCTTATCTCGTATGATGCTTGTTGTTCATACCAGCCTTTAGCATAACCCCTCAACTTGGAAGTACAATTACAAATTAATGTTCTTTCATCCCACCCATGCATTTTAGCTGTGCCTTCCAAGTTACGGATCCAGTGCTCAACAGAAACAGATGACTTTTGGGGATCAAACTCGGGTATAAAATCATTTCGTCCCACATAACGTACTGATGGCATAGTAATTTCCACTGAGTTGTCTCTTGGACGATTTTCCTTGTCACAAAGCTCTCTGACTTGACCTTCTAGTGTTTTAATACGATCTTCATTTCTTCTCTGCTCTTTTCTGTACTTCTTCCTTCTACTCAAGCTTTGTTCACTCCTTGAACTCCTTGAACTTGAGCTACTTTTACTAACTGACCTATGCTTCCTCTTATGGCGACCCATGTTAATATTTAGTATTTAAAAATTATTAATCTTAGTAGTATTAATTGTTTTAAAATACAATCAACTTGAAAAATCTTGAACTTGAGAAAGTAAAGTGTCTGCACTCATCAATCAGTAGGTAATTTAGTTTAATCAAAAGTCAATTAATCACAAAATGGAACAAGCTCACCAAATTCTGCATGCATCCATTAGGCACTCATATGTAATTAAGTTTTACAAACACTGTGTCCACAATGGTTTGTCAATTTAATAAAAAAAAACAGTTTTTCACAACCAACATTCACATGCAAACACGTGGCGACTTGTCGAAATTACAATAGACAGTAATTAACTTGCGTTGAGACAAATTTATAACAAAACACACTCAACGCTAACAAATAAGCACGCGGGATGCCACTTCTGAATACTATTAGACACTTTAATTAACAGAAACTCACTTTAATAAACTTTTATCTAACTTTTTCACCCATCCGGAAAAAGCGCGATCAACGACAACCATCTGACCGTTCTAGTGATGAACAGTGTTGCTAGGGTTGTGACCAAGATCTTCGTGATTACTTGATTTTCATCTAACACTACCTACCTACATATACCTTCATACATATACTTACTTACATTATATATTTTACGAGCTGCGCCCGCGACTTCATTCGTGTGGAATTGAACAAAAAAAAACTAAAATAAAAGTAGCCTAAAGTTACTCCTTATGTCATTAGCAATCTGGCAGTGAAAGTCCCGTCAAAATCGGTCCAGCCGTTCTAGAGATTAGCTCAAACAAACAGTCAGACAGACAGATCGACAGACACAATTGTAAAAAATGTTATTTTGGTAAATGTACCGTGTATACATCCATTAAATGACACTCCCACGCCACGGTTCTAACATTAAATATTTGCAGTGAGTTTTGTTGAGAAAATCCTCGTGAAACCAGTTTACTGATTCATAATTACTAGCTTTATATCTAAGTTATATTAAACTAATACTAATTTGTCCACCCCACGGGCAGGCCTGAACCGATCCGCGTTCGACAACAAGACGGTGTCGTTCGAGGAGCACATCAAGAGCGAGCACAACATGTGGCACTACCTGTACTTCATGGTGCTCGTGCGGGTCAAGGACCCCACCGAGTTCACCGGCCCCGAGAGCTACGTGCACTCCATGATCAAGGTAACACTCTCTCTCACTCGCTCTCGCGCAGATTAACCCTCGGTGCGATTTGTTCGCGGATCATTGGAAGGGAATATTGTTTGTTGTATGACTGTGACATATAACTTTGTAGTTCTTTAATTAATGTAACTAATGCTACTGTATTAATTGAAGTAAAATTATAAATGAACTACTAATTATTTTAGTCTTTAAAAGACCTGCTTTCACTGTCTTCGATGATAAAGCATCCGTTGCAAGCATCCGTTTGTGAGTAATAGCAGCGAGCAGACGACATACATATAATAATATACAATAGCGGTTAGTGTCAGTGATAACTATTAGTGTCGGAGGAAACTGTCAATTCTATCTTTTTCTAATTTCGCCAAACCTTACGCTTAAAACGATTGGTTCATGCTTTTGAATAGGTTACGTAAATTTTACCGAGGTCCGTACGGCCACCGTTTCCCGCAGAGCACCGACCTGGAGTGGTTCCCGCGGCTGCGCGCGCTGTCGCTGGTGGGCGGCGGCGAGGGCGAGGGCGGCGAGCTGGAGCTGCGCGCGCTGCACGCTCAGCTGGAGCGCGCGCAGCTCGCCGTCAGCACGCTCACCGACCTGCTCACCGACCTGCGCGATCAGGTGCGCGCGACTACACTAATTGGTCATTTGCTTTAAAATAAATGAATGGAACTCGGGAAAATTCATAATCTTTCATTCATAATCTATTCGCTTATTTTGATTAGGATTAAAATGAAGTGTATAAAGAATGATATACGATAAATTCAAAAATAAGTATGTATAACGCTATTCCATAGCAATCGGCTACGACATTCAATTTTATCTCTATAATCTCAGCGCCTCTAAACAAATTCCACTTCAAAAATAAACGCTAACACACCCATTCCCACGCAATAGGATTGTGGCATGGACAACACAAATAAAAACGCACTGACTCCCATGAGCTGAGAACAATATCTGTCACATAAATATCTGCTCCAACCTGGAATCGAACCCGTGACCCCTCGCATCGTAGGCAGGGCCACTACCAACTAGGCTAGGAGGTCAGCTTTGTTCTTACATCTCTTTGCGTTAGTATTCAATTGCGGTACAACTGTATTGTGGCACGTCCACAAACAGGAATATACACATTCGTGCCCGTGAAATACACAACAATATAGTTCTGTGCACCGCTTATCGATGTAAAAAAGTATCGTTGACGTCATACTGCAGTGGTATTTGTCCAACTTACTAACTACAAACCATTGACATATCATGCAACAAACACAAGTTTCCTTTGTTAAATGACATCACTGACGCTTGACGTTTCGCAGATGACAGAACAGCGCAAGCAGAAACAACGTATTGGGCTGCTCAACTCCACCTCGGCGTATCTACAGACGCTACAAATGAACCTGCCGCCGTGAGCGACAAGTACACACACACATACCCAACACAAACACACACACACACACACACACACACATACCCAACACAAACACACACACACACACACACGGTTTCGTGCTCAAAGGATCAAAGTAACATTTTATTAACCTTTATTACTTTGGCCCTTTAAACATGCTCATTTTTAGTCTCGAATGTTAGAAAAGAAATACTGTTAAGACCATATCGGTGATATGGTGATGATGACTATTTTATATTTGACAGAAATAGCGCACTTTAAAACTTATAAAACAACAATGATGAAATGGCACGAACTGCCATTAATAAACAAAACTTTTGTAAAATATTTATGATATAATTACAAAATAAATATATATCAATACCAATACCATATTGCGAGCACAAAGATTGGTGTGTCAACGATTGATCAGTACCTCATGACATCGCACAAGGAACTCTATTTTTACTACAAATGAAGTTTAATTTGCGATAATTCGAATCTTTGAGCGCTCGTGTTACTAGTGTAGTACAACTTATTGATTGTAGAATTTACTAAATATAGGTTAGCAATGCAAAGGAACACGCATCTACAACAAAATACGACGGAGAACATATTGTCGACAAAGCTTATCGTATTTACAGTTTTTTAGTATGATTATATCTCTTTCCTATATACCGATATTTATTACAATGTCCAAACTATGAGACTTATTTAATGTCGGCACATTTTCATGTTTAGACATATCCTAAATTCGTCTAGTTATTGTAAAAAATCGATTTGAATTCAGTAAGGATATGATTATCGTAAAAATAATATAATATAGGAATAAAAAGTGGCGTTCATATATGTAAGTAGATTAAAAATAATATTTAAATATTTTTGAAAATTAAATCTTTTTTCTATTTCCATTTCTAACGGAATGACGCTCAACGTGATGTATACGCGCTCGGTAATAGCTCATTATATAGGGAATGATTTAAACAAACAACTTTACACAAATCTCACGGGTTTTTTTAGTAATTTTCTAGATTACAAATCTACTAATATTACATACTATATTATTATGAATATGAAATAAATGAACTTTTAGTAGAGGAACTTTTAGCAGAGTTACGTATACAGAAACCGTTCAAGTTAAATGTATTAACCTCGTTTTGTTTCAAGTTTGAGTAATAAATATCATAAGTATATTAAAAATATGCACCGGAAAATCCCTTTGTGTAGTTTTCGAGTGCAAAGTTGTTGTGCTTAAACTGTTTGTGTCACTATTTTCTTCCTTCTTTCTGTTGTAGCATATTTCTACAGGTAAAAGGCAATATGATTTATACTATATTTTATTATCTTTAATTTTTATCTTAGTTAAAAAAGATTTCTTATATTTTTCTTATATTACTTTTTAAGATCTGTTTGTTTATTAAGATGCTCGATTATTTTATCAAAATATTTATTATATTTTGTTTAACTTGCATGTTATTGAGTTTATGGAGTTATATTGGTTAAAGATTTTTAAAATTGAATTGACATAACTTATAATAAGACAATATTAGCCAAGTTTGTTATATAGATATAAATTTTAACTGTTTCCAACCGGCAGTGTATTATATAAAGTGCAATACATTTATAGCTCAAATCCGTTACCTATTTACTGTAGTTCGTGTCGCGTGTCGTTTAATTCCTGTACGACACTGCATCCCTCGGGATACGATATTGTTTTGGAGATACCATTATGTTATACGTTCTAAAGTTATGTTATAATGGGATACTTGTTGTTATAACGAATTATTAGAGTAAGGTAAAGTTGGACAGGCAAGAATGATGGTTCGGTTAGTGAAGTGTAGCAATATCAAGGATGTAAATTAATATTTGTTCAAACGGAGGAGAATAGTCATTGTGATGCTGTGTTATCGTGTTCGTATGAGGCTTTAGTACCATTCGTTTGAAAGTTTGAACACTGAGTAGTAAACACCTTTGTTAGTTACTCGTGTGTGAATTTACTTTCTCGAAGAATATGGAAACTCTAATATTATACCTATTTATAGTGTAATTTATGAGGATCTAGGAACAAGTTGATGAAACATTTTTTTTTGTACAAAACAGTGCCATTTTTTGTAATGAGTAAAAATAGAGAAATATATTTAATAAGGAATTTCAAATTTCATCACTTCAACTATTACTTATAGTAATATAATTCTGTCTTTATAAACAACTCGTGGTTACTATAATATAAAATAAATAAAATAATGTAAATCAAAGCGTACTGTGTTATCTATTAAGTACTTAATTTTGTCTCAAAACTGTATTCATTAAGATTGTATATTCTGTAGTGGAATGATGTTGTCGCCCAGCGACAAATTCGCTTCAATAAATACATAAATAAAAAGATTATATACAAAAAGCCTACGATGTATCGACTCGCAATTTTTCTTTTTCATACTTAACATCTTGGAAATCTTAAAACACTACATTTTTATTTGTATACTAGTGACCTTCGCTTCCCTTCGGGAAACTTATACTTTACACTTACAAATATTAAGTATTGATAAAAACTGTTTTCCCTGCCTCCGGCCTTTCAACTATATTCGTACCAAATCACTTCGACTCGTTGTTCCGTTTTCACGTAGGAACAAACAAACACAGTTTGGCATTTACAATGTTAGTAAAAAACCCTATAGACGAGCAGATATGCACACGAGTCGGTACATTTGGTATTACTTCGTTTTTGAAACTTTCCTTACATATATTTTTAATTGTTTGCAATTATCAGTACATTCCGCTAAGTGAAATCAATACGGAATCTGTAAAAAAATCTTTTATATAGTGTATTTAGTAAATATTTTATGTAATTCTTACTTCAGTTTTATCTATAAAAATATTATAATTACATACTATACATATATGATTCATATAAAATATTCAAACTTATATCAAATAATCATTAGTCAGAAATCATAGTGCCGTACCGGCTCCTATTTTTTATGTTTTAAATGTTTTTATTCACTTTATTATGCACTTTTATAATGTTATAGATTTATTTTGAGCTAAGATAAACATTTTATTCCGGTACATACGAGTATATGGAAACTCAATAAAATGTTCTTATTATATAAAATGTATGTATGCCGATGTTTATGTTACGAATTCCTTAGTCTAATTTTATTTTTCCTAAAATAGATGATATTTTTAATAAAATGTTAAAAATTGCTTTACTTGTTAATACGATTTGATTTTTATTTATCGTTAATGTCAAGAGTCACCATCAGCTTGTAGAAATAATTGTGTTGATTGTAGAAGGGTTAATGTTTTGCCGTAAAAATATCGTTCTCTCTCGCTTGCACAGTACGCGCTGGTGTAATGTACGAGCAAGAAGGACACAGTTCACTCTAGCGTCTACATAATTATGTAGATGCCTTATAATTATTACATTTCCCTACAACAAATGTTTAAAAGTACTTATTGTAAAACGAACGTTTTTTTATTGTTTAATGGCACAAAATGTAATAAAATTATTATTAATTATATTTGCTATCAAAAGTCAATGATCGTTTTACGAACGGTTTTCAATTTTATTTTTAGTCAATATGATCAAATAAAAAAATGTGTTAGAATCGAAATATTACATTTATTTTTATTAGTTATTTTGGATTTAATACATGGTATTTTTGCTTGTTTTAGTAGTATTAAATTATGTTATTTGCGCGAAGCGCGGTCATTGACTTTTATCCTTCTGACCAACTTCTATATATTAACTAATCTTATGATCTATTTTCCCTAATCTCTATCATTCGATAAGTTTTATATATACAAGAGTTTATATAACACTGTTTTGTTATACATTCCTAGCGTATTTCATTTATATTACTTATGTTATTTAATGGACAGATCTGAATGTGAAGCGGTAAGGGTTGAAGGTAGTAGAGATAATATTGTATTGTGATAGCCGTTAGCAGCGGTTGCAATCTTGCAATAAAGTGTTTTGTTTTAACTAAAAATAAAGTATTGCAACAACTTGATTTTTATTTTTTCTCATCCAACAACTACTCAATTTAGTTAGAAATTAACTAACAGTATGGCGGGGCCCAACTTTGCGAATTTACCAAATGTGTCAAACTATTCAAACACGAATCAATGAAGCAAATTAGCAGAACTGTCTGACTGACTGTCTGTGGGTCTGCCACCTTATTACGCTTAATCTGTTAAACCGATTGACATAAAATTTGGTTTAGAAATAACTTGAGACCGTGGAAAGGACAGTATACTTTATTCTCGGTAATACATTCGCTTGGGGTAAGTTAACGATATTTTTTGTCAATTTCAAAATTACCATCAAACATGTTCTTCAGTTGGGCTGAGGAACGGCCGAGTTCCAACTGTTCACTGTCGGAACTTGTATATACGCGAGAGGTGCAGAAAACTTCGGTAGCCTTATTCAGGTTTGTCGTGACGTCACCATGTGACGTGTGCGATGTCGACACACCAGTAAAGTGGATTGAATTCGAGAGCTGTCATGACTCGAACTACGAGTCGATTCACGTTTTATTTCTGTTTATGATAAGATTAGAATTGTTCTTCACAAACCGATGATGATTCAATAACTTCTTAAATATGAGTTGTTTAAGCTCCCTGGTCACGTGATGGTAACTGGACATCCGCAAAACGCAAGCCATCTTTTGCCTGATTATATGTTAAAAATGTTGGTACGCACACCTTAGAAGCACAACTTAGAAACTTCTTCAATTACAAAAGGGCAATATTTAATAATACAATTCAACTAAAGAATGCTTTCTGCAGCTCAGATTTATTATCAGCAAGTTTTCCTAAAGCTGAAGGTTCCACTTCTTACTAGGGCCCGTGTCACGGCGTCGCTCGCTCTTCCCTGAATTTATATAAATGAGCCGATTGATAGGAAACGTTATCTATCGTTAGCGATAAAGTGCCGATAGTCGTCAGTTCGCAATCATGTGTCGATCGAGTATCATTCAATTACTTATTGTTTGCGGTATGTACCAAATTTGCTTAATTTATTCCCGATGCGTTTATCTAATGTGTAAATAGGAATTTTGCAAATGAATGGATTGATGTATGTAATGCGATACAAAGTGAAGTAAGTGATGGTTTTCATTTTTTAATTATGTGTAGCTGCCGCGGCAGGCGTTGTCCTGCAGCATATATTTTATTAATGCTAAGTTTACTAATAATTAAAGAGATCCCTTAGGAATCTACCTGGGTCACTCCGGACCTTAAATTTATATGTAAGTACTGTGTAAATGCTCATCACACACAATAGGTATTTTTTGCTATGGTGGCATTTTCATATCTATAAAAGTTTGGGTTTCCCTAAGATTCACTTTCAAGGTAGACTTTTCAAAAATTTTCTTTCACACAAACCTTGTACTTGTGATAATTGTGATTACGAACAAACAAACAAGAATTATCCAATTTGGTACAATCGTTGGGAAGTGATACGCGTACATAGGTAGGTATGTAGGAAGATACTTATTTAGTCGGTCCATTTTTATTTATATAAGAATATTTTTATTTATTATTATTATATCTGTTATCACTCAAGTACCTACTGCAAAATATCTGTCTCAAGTTTGTGCTTCTTATCATTTCCCTTCCTCAATTTCCTAATGCAACTTGTAATCTATCAATACTTATGTCGCAAACTCGCAATCAATCATATGGTCAACTCAATGTTAAGTCGTTGCAATTTGTAGAGTTTTATTTATTTGTATTAAAATTTTAAATGAGTTTAATAAGGTATCCTTTCAGTTCAGTTATACTCTAGTAAAGATTTTCCGAAACATTCGATACTTAAATTAATTTCTTAATAGTCAATTTAATTAATTAAACTGACCTATTTTTTTATTATGAGGTGATTGAAATAAAACAAATACTAAAAGTTACTTTACGAAAATACAATGCAACAATAAAATCAGTTGGCCGTTCCAAATATTCGCGATGCAGTTCCGCCAACTAATGTTACTTTATGACTCCGACAACACCTTGACTACTGAAAGTAAGCGACGCGCTGGATGAATCACTTTATAATTATGCCTCGTATACATAAATTGTTTTTCGAATATAGGATTCTTAAACATTTAAGTAAGTATTTTCCACTAACAGAACCCGTACCTATGAGTATTTCCATACAACAAAAACAAAATTTCCATACACACTGTGGTGTAAAATACAGCCTGGGTGAACAGGAAAGCATTTCAATTAGTCAAAATAAACCCTCTATTATTAGCCGTAGCAAGCGGCCAACAAGAGAACGTTTCAAGAGTGGACATTGCGGCCGTCACCAGCTCGCCCAGCGTGCGGATCATCGGCGGCGTCCCCACCACCATCGAGCAGTTTCCCTTCGTTGTACAGGTAATTATAGCAATTGGGCTGGGCTGATCTCCTTCAGCTTCAGTAGTGTCGGGACCCTCGGGACTAAACTTGTGAACTCATCGTCCTCTAATGACGTTACCAGACGCCATTTTATTCCAACCTTCATATCAGATAAACTATACGACGAATTACATGACCAAACTATAAAATTGCAGGTTTTCGTTTCGATTAGATCTTAACGCCTCCTAATATTTTTATGATATTACCACATCCTTTGCCCACATCCTCCACATACCTACCTGACGCCACAGTCTTGGCCCACAAGAGTGCGTTATTGCCGAATTTGAGCAAGACTGCTCTATTTGCAAGTGCGGTGGAGAGCGCGGATTGTAGGTAGGTACCTTGGTAGTTGTTCTTGTATTGTTATGGTTGACATGACCCCTCCAGGTGACGTACAACAACCAGCCGCACTGCGCGGGCTCGCTGCTGTCCACCCGCCACGTGCTGTCGGCCGCGCACTGCTACGTTGATCAGTAAGTGCGCCAGTCCTCATACTTACTAACAAGCTAACCACCTAATGTTCTAACACTGTCTGCTAACCAGACCAACATCCTAGTCCCTATTTGAGTCTTGTTCATTGTTCAGGTCGGGCACAGTTGTCATGCACGGCAGCGGAGGGGTGGTGAATGGGGATTCATGCTCGTTTTCCTTAAAAAATCGTTTATCTCATTTATAACAGTATTTTCAATGTAATGGTTATATTTTCTTTGGTACCATTTGTTAGTATTTTAGTCATCTAATTACAATAATATCCGGTAGATACCTAATAACGAGGTACTAGGTACGTAATACCTGTCTTATACATTAACGTCTCTATTATAATCTCTTAAATTTTAATGGCAATTCAAAGTAGAAATTTTTATATTTATGATATTTTGTTTATTTTCGTGCTCTTCAGTCAAACTTGAAGTAGTCGGAGAACATTATGAAGACGGTCGTAAAGCATAAATAAATTACACCTAATTAACACACCACATCCTATTGTAATCGTTACAAAGTTTATTAATTAGCTACCATTTCATAATTGCATGACACACTGGAAGAAAAGTAGGCTTCTGATAAGCCTTATCTAATGAATCAGGTTTGGATTCCGAAGGTTTATCTGAAGGAATGGGAAGTACTTATTTATCGATAAGCAAATCCTTGACCTTATATACTATGATCGATACTCTTGTATTTGTCTATCCATCAATCATTGATCATCAGGGTAGGGTAACATTTTTTTAGGGTAACAGGTTGTGTGTAACATTTAGGTACGTGTACGTTGACTTTCGATATGTTAAGCTGTTGTCAGTGATATGCAAAACGACATGCAATGATCGAACCTTGCTCGAGATTATGATTGCTATAGTATTTAAGTATGCATATGTAAGTACCTACTTCATAAAAAATTTAAGAAATTGGCAAAGAAATTTATTTTTTATTTTAAGTTTAATTAATACTTTAATTACATTACAAAATATTGTTACAACAGTTATCCTTTTTACAGGAGTGGAAGAGTCGTCCACCCTAGGTTCTTCAGGGTGCGAATGGGCACTACATATCTGAATACCGGTAGGTACGGCTTTCTGGACGTCGCTCTGCTATTAGTTGGATAGTGCAGGTGACAGGTTTCTCACGCAAAGTCCAAATAAATATTTTACTAGTTTACAGTACTAAGGAGCACGTACATTTGCATTTACATGCAGAAGCCACCACACATGTATACCAAAAAAAAACTTTACTTTCTGGAAAAATATATGTAGGTACTATAATTATTTAAATTAGAAAAGCCCTTTTAAAGATAATCATAATTTTAGCTGTAAGATTATGAACTCTATACTGATTATTATCATCAATGAATCACCGTAACAAACATGATACCTCAGCCTAGCCTAGGGTTGTTGGCCACGTGGTTTGAACGTTGGACTCCCGAACCGGGACACACGCACTTAATACAAAAAATGTGCGTATTAGAATTTAATTAATCACTTGCTTCGGTGAAGGAAACCTGCAAATCTGAGAGTTCTCCATAATATCCTCAAAGGTATGTGAATTCAACCAAACCGCACTTGGCCAGTGTGGTGGACTATGGCCTGTACCACTCACATTGCAATAGGAAACCCATGCCCAGGAGCGAGACAGTTATGGGTTGCGATGATGATGATGAACAAACTTAACTCTGGCTTTCCATCCACTAGGTGGGGTTGTCCACGATGTATCAGCGATAACGGTGCACAGCCAATACAATGAACCGCCTCGGGACAACGACATCGCTGTGCTGGTGTTGTCCACCAATGCCAGCATCGGCAAGAAGGAACTCGCCAGCATCCCCCTGCAGGGCGCCGTGTTCGCCGATAACTCCACCGTCACATACGTCGGTTGGGGCAGGACCAATGTAAGAACCAGTTTCCCATTTCTTCCCAGGTGATATGGAGCAGAAGTGACATTTTTTTATAAAATATATCGCTTGACAGCGATCTCACCATTTTCATGGATTTACGATAGCAAATGAGCATGCAGCATTACCTCTCCTCTGCCGCCCATGACAACTGTGAACGACACAGAAAAAGGCTCAAATCGGGACTATGATGGCTAGTAAGTTAGCAGAGGATTGCCGATTGGAGGTTGTGCCGTGCTTTGTCTTGTGGAAAGTGGATTGTTAGTGGTGGTGGTAGTTGATCGACTGAACTAATTGGACTGGATTAACTACTAGCCAGTAGGTACAAAATATTGCACGCATAGACACTATTTAAACTGTTATGTATGTAATACGTTTTGTTCAGTTAGTTCACCATTAAACGGCCGAAGCGATACACGTGTTTCATTTACAACAGTGGCGACGAGTCATTTACAACATAAACAACAGTTGTTAAATTTTATCAAATTGTAAAGATACCCGCGGATATAATATCACGCTATGCATGTGCATGTATGTGTAAGAAACTGATTTGAAATGACCTTTTACGAAGTTGGTTAAAATCGGAGTGTGTGTGTGGTTGCAGGCGACGGTCGCAGTGGGGTCCTCGGTGCTGATGGCGGTGGACGTGCGGAAGGTCCTGCACGCACTGTGCGCGGCGCGCTACCTGATGCTGCAGCAGCTCACCGGCGACCTCTTCCCCGTCACCGACAACATGATCTGCGCCGGCCTCCTCGATGTCGGCGGTCAGCTTCACAATTTATTTATATTTCATTTACATGGATACTCTTTATCTGTAAACAAAAGTATGTAGGTACAACAATATTTACGGCCAGTCGCAGCCGCAAGCCGCGATGTCACACGTCCGAACCAATTTCCGTGTAATCTACGCTGTGCGCCATTTCATTCGATTGAAGTACGTTGCACATTGGCATGAACTGAGTTGGCGTAATTACGCGGCTCAGCAGTACCTTAGATGGATGACGACTTATATTCTTGGATATGGATTCTTACTGCTGTTTATTACTACAAAAATCCAGCCTGAAATCATGGAATCTCTCAGTCAAACTCGATCGCCTTTGAAAAAATCTATCCGCTACAATTATATCATAATTATTAGTAAGTAAGTTATTAATATTATCATCGGTATCTTTACGTAAAACCCGCAATTCTAGCTTCCATTCTCTTGCTTAAGTCTGCCGCCAAGTGACTGGTTGTGTTCCGGCAGGCTGCTAGACCCACAGCTAGAGAGCCACTGAAAAATTGTTTAAATCTTGAATAAAAATAGGATAGGTACTTATAACAAAAATAATTGATAATGTTTTGGATATTATTATAATAATTACAGACATCCCAGGTTTGATTTTCTTCGGGGGAGACATTTAGTTGAGAGATAAATATTTGTTTCCAGGCCGTGAGTGGTTGTGAAGTATTCATGACAACATAATTATGTTTACCACTAATTCGTGCTGTAGTGGTCCACTGAAGGTTGAAGTAATGGTAACGTGCTGCAGGGAAGGACGCGTGCCAGGGGGACAGCGGGGGGCCCATGCTGTACAGGGGCGTGGTGGTGGGGGTGACGTCATGGGGCTACGGCTGCGCGGACCCCTTCTTCCCCGGCGTCAGCGTGAACGTCGCCCGATACACAGACTGGATCATTGATGTGGTAAGGATATCCTCAGACTGTTGCGTTCCATTCATCTCTTCTTTCGTGGTTCAACGCATGTGAGCAAATGGTGTTAGATCGTTAGCTGGTAATTTGGTTATTAAGTATGAAGACTGGGGCAGACACTGTTAGTGATAGTTAGTCCTGTTAGTTGATGTAAGTCTTGTTCTAATTCGGCCACAGATATGTTGCTAGCCTTTGTCGACTAAGATATTCGCCTTTAAATATAAATCATAGTTGTAATAGCTTATAATAGGGGGCACCAGTGTGAGTGGTGCAGCGCACAGTATGTCTGTCGCCGGGGGTAGTTGGCAAATACATATTTCCTGTGTACCTTCGCCTTCTGAGATATAGCAGCAGGGCATATCTATGGCTGCTACAAGCTTATGAAATACAAATCAAACTCGGAGTGCCAATAGTTCCTACCTACCTATTGATCCACTTAGGAAAAATTATATAAGTCCTTAGTTTCAAAGTCCCGTGTCATTATCTGGTAGAAGGCAAAGAAAAATATTTTTCTCACAACAACACTAATATAACACTAAAGAAAATTAAAACCCCCGCATATAGCCAGCAAAGAAATCGTTGTTTTATAATCCTCGAGAACTGAAAGATTAAATTGTTATAGACGAGCGGCGCTCGTCGGGCGGCCGGCGGCTGCGGCATCGGACTAACCGTCGCCATGTTTCTCATTCTTGGATTACTGGTATGACTTTATTTAGTGTATTTAATGTGTTATGTGTTAATTTGTAGTTTCATGTGTTATCTTTAAAAAGGTGTAAGGAAAAAACGATCTCAACGACATTCACATCAACAGTACAACTTTCATCAGACAGAAACACTATCGAGAATGGTGACTAGTCTAGTCATGTTTTATAATCTTTAATATTCTTCTGTAATTGAATCAGTTTTAGAAATTTCTGTTAAAACCCTAGTATTAATATGGTATAATCAATATTTTATCATTCACAATAAAAATGTGGCTATCTTCACAATATTGTGTGTGGTATTTGCATCTCTCAAAGTATATATTAGAAATAAAATGTATAATCTCATGTATTTATCGACAATAAATAAAACAAGCAGTGGTAGATATCACATATGAATATTTTATTTACGAATAATGATATAGATATAGTATGTTACACGTTAAATAATTATAAGGTACAAGGTGATTCGCTACTCGCGTCATGACGTCACGCGCCGCACCCCCACCAGCACCACCTGCCGGCACAGCGCTGCAACACACACACACACACACACACACATTTATTTATTTAACATGTATACATTTTTATGCCAAGTGTGATATTTTAACTAATATGATTCGTATTTGGTTTCTGTGACATAAGTAGGTGTCCCAAGAAGTGGGGTTCCGTCGAGTTGGTCAATACACATTAACTACACTTCTTAAAAGCTACAACCGAGGGCTTTTTATTATGGGTTCAAAACAATTGAACGCAGGATATTAAAAATACAATAAGGTAGTCTTATAATTTGCTAATAATAGTAACATTTGCATACAAATTTCCAGAGCGCGCAACACTAACCCTTATCCGTGAGCGCCTCGTCCACGAACAGCTCGGCCCGCAGCGCGCCCGCCGCCGCGCTCAGCCGCCGCGGGCCCGCGCCCCCCGCCCCCGCGCCCCCCGCCGGCCACGCCTCCTCCACGCAGCGCCACCGCGCCAGCTCCTCCGTCGCCGGCACGAGCTCCACCGAGCTCTCCTTTAAAAATACAATTTGAATTTGTACAATCATTTATGTTTACTGATTTTTTTATTTTAACTGCCTAACGCTAGATAGTTTTGATGTTAATTGTTTTATATATTTTGTATTGTCATTTTTAAGTGACAGCAGTAACATACATAACAATAACGTACATAAGCTCGCGAAACAGTTATCTGCCAAGATAGATTAAAAATTAACCTACACATTTGTTAAGGACATAGGAGCCTAGATAATAATAATTATAATGATAACGTAATTAAGCTCGCCATATGTACCTTATTTAGTTTGTGGTCATTAAAGTTTAAATAAATAAATAATGTACATTTTGTTAGAGACTACGAAATCGAATATATCGTATTATTGTATTGGACATAAGCATAACACAAGACTATCCTAGTCCCCATTTGAGTCGTTTCATAAAAGAGCGCACCTTGGAGTCGGCGGTCCACTTGGAGTCGTCGCTGGGCTCCCTGGTGTCGGTGTGGCGGTAGCGCGTCTCCAGGAACAGCGCGAAGGCGGGGTCCTCCTCGAGCCGCAGCGAGCGGTCGAGCACGGTGCACGTGAGGCCGCGCGCCGCGTCCAGCACCAGGTAGCTGCGCCCCTGCTCCTCCGTACCCGGGCCCGCCGCCGCACTCTCCTCCGGACTTAGTTTACTGTCGATCTGTCCACCAAATTTATATAATTAGGGTCCACCATCCATAAATTACTTCACACGTTAAGGGGGGAGGGGGTCAACGAAATGTGACATGGTGGGTGTGATTTCAGGGATAGCCAAAATCTAAAATATTAAAAAGCGAGGCTTATATTATATAAACAAAAATCTTAAAAACAATACTAACTCGATCCATCTGCAAGGTTTACGACGGGTGTAGTCGTCGGCGAGTGCTATTTAATTATTGAATAACATTTGTGTGACGTAATTTATGGGCGGATTTATCTCGTTTTACTAATAATTATTTAATAACAATTATTTAAATCTGCATAATGTGCAAACCATAATTATACATCGACAAATGTTGATATTAAACGCGCGCGTACTATGTGAAGTGGGAAATGTAGATGTAATGTATGATTTGTTAAATAAATATATTATGTTACTTATACCAATTTGCGTTTTTTTAACCCTTATTTAATCTAACCCAGTGCGTTAAATAAAACTTTGGAAATATGAATTACCAATGTAGTGTACTGGCTAAGCGCGGATTTAATACACGCTATTACATACGCATTTAAATAGACCCACAGCATAATCGAACAAGAACTCCGAAGCTAGCAATTTATTCCAGTCCTTCGCGGTACTCATAATAAATCACGAAGCACAACGTCCGTACCGGAGGGATGTTAACGACGAAAGGATGGATACCCGCCGTGCGTCGGGGCATTCGGTAGTGGAGGGGAGACGGGGGAATTAGGTCGTGCAATTTGTGAGCACACTCTCCGAAAGATAGATAATTGATAAGATAAGATAATGACCTGCGGCGCTGGATCGACGATGGTGGCGACGCGACCGTTGAGCATGTCCGTGAGCACGTAGCACCGCGTGCGCGCCGTGTCCGTCAGCACGTACATGTCGGACGTGTCCGCGTCGGGGTCGGCGTCGGCGTCGTTGTCGTTGTCGCCGTCGTGGTCGGCGCCGCCGCCCGCCGCCGTCGTCTCCACGTCGCCCCACGACGTGTTGTCGCACGACAGCTCGTCCAGCGCACCGTCGCCGCCGAATTGCGACTGCGATAGATCTAGCTTCTCTTTAGCTGAAATGAGGACGAATCGTTTGTTGCATTACGTTACGCCGCGTTCATATTTACGGCGAGAAGAGGCGAGAATGAACTAATACAAGTTTGTTAACCGTTATAGTAGTAGTAGTTAAAAATTGAACATTGGTTCGCATGACTAGAGATCTAAGATCTGAATATTAGTTTTACTGCTTTTTACAATTCTATTTTTTATTATCTTAAATTTAACGAAACAAAGAGTCAAAAATTTAGTCGATTGTGTCCATGTGTGGGTCAATAGTGTGTCCATGTACTTGTATTGTAGAGTAGAGATCCTTGTAAATATATTCACCATGCAAATGTTCGGGCAGCAGTCGACACAGACCGTACTCCCGCAGCGGCGCGGCGCGCGACACGCGGAACCGGCGCGCGCGCCCGCCGCTCGACCCCACCCACTCCGACCCCAACTCTGGAAACAATACAATAATATGTAAATTGTTTTTATGACATCGTGTACCTCAGAGCATCACCGGACAGGTGCATTCAGTAAATGTTGCGGACAGAATTTTCACGGAAACCGCCGCATGTACGAGAGCAACTTACTATGTCCTTATTGTATCAGACACCCATGCTAACCCATGTATTATGTACCGTTATTTGATTGACAGTAGCGTGACTGTATACTTTAGATTTGATTCAAACCAATAATGCAAGTCACATGTGACATGAAATCTCCTTTTACCCTCGTAAAATGTATCAGTTTCAGTAGACGACCGGTGATAAACAAGCTCTCAACTAAATCGTACTTGACTGTTTGAACTGAAGCGATCCCTATTATAAAAAAAGTATATAAAGCTTCGTCTCCAGTCTTATCATTAATCAGACAATCACACACAGACAATCAAAAAATCATTAATTCCGTCAGTTGCACTTCGACAAAGCATACATTTGTTATCAGAACAATTTGGTATAATTACACCACAGAAGCCCCCAAAGGTTATTGTACCCACTCCGTACCTTCGTAGGTGTTGACGGCGCTGTCGTTCATTGTGGCAGCGAGAATCTCATGCTCTTCTGCGCTGTGCTCCGCACTGTACACATCCTGCAACATTATATTACAAAATTTTATATCTATCTTGTTACAGATATTGTATCGGATATTGACAATGTATTTTGTAATGTATATTCTCAGGATTCATCAGGATAAACTTTATTATAAAAGTGAGAGATAATACAATTAATTTCAAATAAGCACATAACTGAGAGGTGAGTTTACAGGGTTAATACCCAGATCTGTGTCTGCGCAAAAACGGCTGTTGTTTTGGATTGTATCGTTACATAATGGTATACTAAATATTTTTAAGTTAAGGTCGTAAAACCCAGGAAGTAGTAATGATAACTCTAGTGAACGCGCCTTCGCTTGACTCCTGCGTTTGGTCCGTGTGACCCACACACTACAATACTTCAGTAAATTTTACTGTATACTATAGGAAACTAACTACTTTTCAACAATAAAAAATACAACATTCCATGGCTAATTAATTTTTTTTAGTAACAAAAGCAAATGTGTATTATATTTAATTGTTTCCTAAATATCCCAAAAACACTTTCAACGAATCCTTAGAAAAACTGTCGACGGTGGAATACCTTGGGCGGGCCCTGCTTGTAGTGCAGGCTGATCTTGCTGAGCTCGTGGTCGAGGTGCGCCAGGCGCGCCGCGTGCCGCGCCGCCGGGCGCTCCGCCCCGCCGCCGGTCTCGCCGCCCTCCAAGCCCTCCGCGCCGCCCGCCAGCCCGCCCTCCACGCTCTCCGTCTGACAACACACCGACGGCATATACTCTACGTCCTTTTAAAATAAGCCTTACATAGTAATAGCATCAAAAGCAATTGGAATTCTTCAAACGATTTACGGATTTAATGACTAGAGGCAAACTATAACAATCATTACAGATTACAAGTTGATCTGGTGCATTTTACCCAAACGTAATCATTATTACAGATTACGATTACGTCCGGAGGCGTGGAAATGCCCCCGCCAATAACGCTTTAAGTACTGTGTCTCGAAAGGCGCTTGCGGGGGCATTTCCGATGCAAGTGTAATCTGTAATCATGATTTCATTTTGCTCATCTCTGATACGAATTACATAAATTATGTTGTATTTCGAGTTCAATTCAAACCATGACTATTTTGTGGAGATGAAACAGGACACCACATACATTTAGTTTGATTTAATAGTTATGTATGTGTTCCGACAATATTGCAATTTAAATTTCGGTGTAAGAACTATAAACGGTTTTTTTTTTCAATTTGTCGTCTCTTTATAAATAATTTTCTTCATTTCATCATCTTCATTTACCTGCCTAATCCACAAGTGACTAATGCTTGTTAACCGTTTCCTCAAATGATCGCTTCATGAGCATCAATCATTGACAACATTGAACTTTAACACGCAACACACACACATACACACACAAACACACACACGTGTGTATCCACTCCAGAAATATTAACGTATATACATAAATGACAAAGTACCTTGTGTCCGGGCATGGCGTGAAGCGCGCGCGTCGGCGACAGCGCCGGACTGTACTCCAGCGGGGACTGCGGCGACACGGGCCCCTGGGGGCGCATACACAACGTCGAGCAACGTGCTCCACAAGACACATGATATGGTACATCGAGTTATCATGATGTGATGTGCTATAGCACATAACCTTTTTACACGTTACGTTCATCAAAATACAGTTGTTGTACAATTGTACTTGAACACTCCCATTTTATGGGACACTCCCATTTTATTTCTGAAATTATGATGATGTTCAAATTGTTATATATGTTGTAAAGCTCAGATGCTCATTTTTAAACTTTTACAGTCACTCTTATGTTAGTTAATGCTGTTCAAGTTCTAAAAAATCATAAAATTATATACTGTAAGTAATAAGTATAGGGGTTTGCTACATGTGCCCTTAAGGAGAACAACCCCCAATGTTGAAAATGAAAATGTATGTCATGGGAAAAAATATGTATTGTTTAACTTTCACAGAATGCATCAGCCTGCATAATTAAAAATGAATACCGTCGTTAAAATCACCCTTAAAGACTTTAAAACTTCCTCTGACAATATTTACAATTTACACAAGTTCACTGTAAAACTAACAAGAGTTTAATATTTACAACAAACTAACAACAACCAAGGAAGATGATTGAATGATGGGGATATACGGACATACATGCATTGGGCCATGCTACAAGCGATCACGTGACACGTCACAGTATCATAGCACTTACGCTGTTGGATATAGAGGCCAGTTTGTGTTGCAGCGACAGCATGTACTCGTTGTACGACTGCGCCTTGTTGGGCGTGCTCGGCTGCGACGAGCCCGTAGAGTTCACGTTCGTCATGCCTGCGATTGATTGGACGTTGTTTAAGTTTAACACAATAATTAGTTTTTTTTTTCACTTTAAATAACTAATCTTTATATTTATCAATGAAACTATAGATAAAGTCTGTGTAAATCAAGTAAAAAGTATACAAGTAAACATAAAACACGTGTACTAGTCGCAAATTGCAAATTCGCAAAATAGATTTTCAACCTTACGTTAAAAGGTATAAAGCTCATAAATTGAATTTTAGTTTTGTCGAGTCTTTTAGTTGAGTTGGCGTCGGTCGGTAGTTGAGTGGGTCTATTGCGCGCAACCTTTACTGTACTATAGAGTGGACTGTACTGGACTGTGTAGAGTGTAAGTATGGCGTAATGTTTTCAATGCCGGCCAGCCGTTCAAAGGATCGAAATGCAATTCCCAGCAAGGCAGAAAAAGAATTGATAAGTTTAAATTTTCTGTTCTCTGTCTGGGTGTGCGTTCTTGTCTTTGTGTGTTATCCACCCACGACACAGAGAAAGCTAGCCTGAGGCTATGGGTAACAATAGTTATTGGTAACAATATTTATTTATTTATAACCCATACGCACACGCACCCATTTCCATGTCGACGGCGCGTCTGGCGAGCGCGTGGTGCACTGCCCTCTGCGCCACCAACTGGCCCAGGTTGGGAGCTACCAGCCCCAGGGCGCCGCCCGCCATCAGCCCGCCGCCGCCCAAACCCAGCGACTGCCCACCGAGACCTTTTGTCCAAAAATTGTACATCATGTCAATTAACTATCAAAGTTACAAGATAAAATACGAGATATAATTTCTAATTTAAATTAAGTCTGTTGTTTGAGCGAACTGACATAGTATGGACCCTCTTTTTACTTATAATGTCATTGGTATGGACTGTATGTTTAAACTGTTATTGCGAAAACGCATTTAAGAACAAACACTTCTCCGAATACTTTACTTTTCCTCTTTTTTTTTTTTACTGAACAATGAATATGAAAATGAACACTGAAGTAGATTAACGAATTAAGCTGACTCACCCAAGTTCTGTCCAAGGTTCTGCCCAATCAAATTCTGGTTGAGGCCCAAGTTGGGCGCGAGGCCCATGTTCTGTTGCAGTCCCAGGTTCTGCGCGGTGAGGCCCTGCTGCAGCTGCCCGCCGAGGCCCAGGCCTAGGCCAAACGAGCTCATCGTCTGGCCTCCAAGCTGGTTGACCGAGGTCTGAAGTACTTGCTGTTGAGCTGAAAATTTAACAATAAACTTTTAACAATTGTTCTTGCTCGTTTTCATTTATAAAAATATGTATTTATATGTATAACTACTTATAGATAATAATATATAAACTTAGGTCATAGAAAAGTATGGTTGATTTGTAATACTACTCTCGACAAGCGGGAAAGTATCTGTGACCATATTCAGGACGACCATAGCCATGTTAGATCAGTCGTAAACACTTACCATCGACATATAGGTAACCGCTTTATTTTCAAGCCCGCCATGTTCACATCACGGCAAAATCCGTTTCACTAGTTTATAATTACAATGCTCGAAGCTAGTGGAACACGGTAGTGAGCGTTTAGTGGAACGCATTGTATATAGAAAAACACACACGTTGCCATAGCGTCACATCCGCTGGTTCGTGACGTCACGCATGCGCTCTTTACAAGGATATTCAAAAAATGTCACAGTTTAAGCTAGGTCGCCATACAAAGCCATTCACGCCACGCTACAGATGGGATGTTGAGTAATGTCGAGCACGATATTTATAAATATATTTTTCTATACGGGTCACGTGGTCGTTACAACGTTATATTATGTTCCCTTACACTGATAAACTGTCAAGTTTGACAACTACATTTGTGAATAGGCACAGATAAGATAGAATACGAAAGGATCAGTTAACATCATTGCTGTTCGGATTCAAGTGAATTAGAGAGTGAATTGAAGCATGCATTCTGCATTGCATTGAAAATAAAATGCTACAATTCAAAGTTATGTATTATTTTATTATGGTCAACATCCCAAATGTGAATACAGCAAGCGACGCAGATAGTAAAACAGAGTGGGGTAGTTACCGATGAAATCGTTAGCGGTGGCCAGCATTGGTTGGTAGTACTTGGGCGGCGCGTAGTGCAGGCGGCCGGACGCCATCGCTACGGTACACAGCTTGTTAGTCACGTGGCACACGCAAACGGGGAAGCGAGCTCTCGTACGCATATACACGGTATACATACATATTGCCATTTCAGTACAACTAACTACAGGATCACGTTTTATACAACAGAAAGTTAAAGGAGAGGACGTGTTAGTTAGATTGCCTTTATTACAATTTGAACATATTTTTTATGTTCAATTTTTTTTTCCTGTTAACATTTCTGTCAATTTAAAATTTTATGATCCGTTAATCTCTTCAAATTTTAATATTTAACATTCATATTATTTTTTATTCTACGTCATTATTCAAATTACTAATAGATTTTTGGTAATTTTAAATGTAAAATCAATCATAACGGTCTTGATAATAAAGTTGTAATATTGTGTTAAATTCTCAGACTATTACAAACATAGTAATGTTAAATGGTTTGCAAATATACATGCAGTAAATACAGTTATATTAAGGCCATTCAAACAAGAATATACAGAGCCATATAAGAAAATTATACATTGTGATATGGGTACACATTGATGCGGGACGTAGTGATGGGTACTGACCGGGCTGAGCGTTGGTGAGGATGTTGTTGTTGAACCCGAGCTCGGGCTGCGGGAACTGGGGCTGGTTCAGGAGCCCCAGGAGATTCGGACCCGACAGGTTCTGTTGTTGGCTGACAACCAAAATTATGTATAATATTTATCTACAATATACAACAAAATTGTGTTTAGAAATTAACTATAATGTTATGTATAATTATGTTTATCGCACAACTCAAATAAATATTCAGTAAACGAGGACATCCAACACTCACTTCATAATATTTTGTTTGAGCAGCATCCGCTGAATGTTCTCGGCGTTGGGCAACGTGTCGGCGACCCCCTGCGTGGGCGTGAGCGTCGGCTGGTACTGCAGCTTGGCGAGCCCCATGGGGTCCAGCGGGGCCACCTGTGGCAGGCCCACGCCGAGCCCCAGCTCCGCGCCCACGCCCATCGGCGTGCCCACCTGGCTGAGCCCCAGCAGCGGGGTGTCCGTCGCTATCTGCAGCGGCGTCGTCAGGTTCGAGAGATTCGGTTGCAGGCCGCCGTTGAGCAGGGCCGGATGGACCGTCGTGGGGTGGAATGGGAACGCCTGCGGAACGGCGGTCGTCAGGGGGGCGGCAGTCGCGGCCGGCGGCGGGGCGCTGGGCGGCATCTCTGGTCCTTTGACGTCGCTAGGCCTCGGCTCGGAGACCGTCTGCGGCGCCTGCGCCAGCTGCGACGCGGTGGAATACTGGTGAGTAGGAACATAGTTTTCTTGCGGAATGACTTGGGACGCCGGCTGGGGCTTCGCCTCCGGCTCGGGGAGCCCGTTGACTTGCGGGGGCGGAGGCTCGGGCTTGGGCGCCGGCTCCCTCGTCACGTCGGAGTAGAGCTTGGGCTCGGGCGGCTTCTCCTTCTCCGGCTTGCCATCGGGGTCCTCACCGCGGTCCACCACGGGACTGACTAGGAAGCGCGATATCTTACGCGTCGGCTTCTGTGGCTTCTTCTCGCCGTTCTGCGACTCGGTGCTGCCGGACCGGTCCGCCAGCGGCCCGCCGTCCGATTGGTTTGAACCTGCAAAAATCCAACATGAATGTATGATCATTCATCCAGTCATTCACACAGACCACCTGTCTGTTTTGTCTGTCTGGAACCTTGGTACATAGGAGTGTGTATGTCACTAATGGTTACGGGTGCACGCGATGATATATTGTACACTAGCGACCCGCCCTCGCTTCGCTTCGGGAAACTTATTAGTTTCATGGTTCTTTAAGAGATGGCGCTAGGCGTTCTTATTCTTTAAGTTAGGAAGGTTCACCCCTAGATGGCGCTGTGCTTAAAATCCGAAGAAATCCCATACAAACTTTCAACCTTTATTTCAACCTTTATTTCAACCTCTTCATCCCTTTTTGTCGCAATAAAAGGTAGCCTACGTCCTTTCTCAGGGTCTAAAGATTGTCTGTGTCAAATTTCATCAAAATCGGTTGAGAGGTTTAAGCGGGAAAGCGACACAGACAGACAGACAGACAGACAGACAGACAGACAGACAGACAGACAGACAGACAGACAGAGTTACTTTCGCATTTATAATATTAGTAGGGATTACAAAGTATTTTGTAATTTATATTGTAGTTGTATGTAATATTTGTAATTTATGATAAACGCAATGCCTTATTGTTTGTTGTTAACTTTGTGTACTTGAATATCATTATAAAAGTAACTTGCATGTTAAACTACAATAATATTTAATTTATTTATGCTCGAAAGCGTGAATCCTAGTTTCCACAACACAGGGCGCTGGTGACACTGGTTTATTTTATTTGTATGTTTGCTTAATAAACAATTTCAAAATACCGATAGAGGAGGCGGTGCTGATCTTCCTGGAGGCGGGGTCGACCGGCGGCGGGGGCAGCGTACGCGGCGCCGGCGGCTCGGGCTCCGGCTCGGGCTCCAGCTCGGCCAGCGCGATGCTGTCGGCGGACGCGGTGGGCGTGGTGCACTCCGAGTTGTCCTGGTTCGAGTCCGTCAGGTTCTCCTCGCGCTCCGTCGTCTCCGAGTCGTAGTCCGTCTGCGTGGATTACACAAATGGCTTGGCTAGCTCGGCAAATTTACAGCCGGAACGATATTGATACTCCCCCTATAATGTTATTCACTTAAGGCAGTTCCCAATATCCTATAATATCCTATTTATAATCCCTGAATAAGTTAGTAGGAACAGTAATAACACAAAATATGACACTTCAATTTGTGACTATTTGATAATCACTAGGTAACCTATTGAGCATTATGGATATTATATGAAACATTTATAATGACCGTTGACGCTAGGCGGATTCCTTATCATCATCACAACACATTAATAATAGGTCTCCTCAAGATATTTTTCTTCAAGATTAATTATAATCGTGTCAAACTATCACAATTGGGCCCCCTATTACCTGCCAGCCTGGCCTCACCTTATCGATGTTAAGACGCAAAGCAGCGTGGTGTGGCGCGGGGTCCGCTTTCAGCTGGCGCACCAGGTCGCGGATGAGCTCCGTCAACGCACCGCCCTGGCCCTCCGGCAATAGATTGTTGGACACCTGGATACAATGAAAATATTATTAAAATGCCTCGTCGTCCGTCTGAACAATCGTTAACGGTGCTAAAGGTACAAAAACTAGTAAAGATGTTGGAGTTTTAGCAGTAGTAGAAAGCATAACACTAAACTTGTAACCTTGAATACATTTTAGGAAAACAGTTCCATTCCATATGTACTTTCCACAGTCGCATTTTCAAAAACCTAATGAAGCCGCATTTTTTTAATGTAATGGTTAACGCAAAAGCATTAACCCCGTTACGCCGTATATTCGTCATTTGACTTTTACGTCTATTTTGATCTAAACGAAATTCAAAATGAAAATTACGAATGACCACATTATTTTTCACGTAAATTCATTTAACATAATGACAAAAAAAAATGTAACCAATCGCACATACCAAGTTGCTGGCTATCTCCTCGGGGTTGACGTCGCTGACGTGGAACTTGAACGTGACCGTCTTGGACTTGGAGTCGAGCTGGCACTCCACCACGGTGCCGCCCTCGCTCACCGCCAGCACCGTCAGCCGCGGCAGCTTCTCCTTGTCCCGAGACCGCTTCTTCGACCCGCGGGACCTCTTCTCGCTCGTGATCGGCGAAGGGATAGCGGTGCTAGCTGCGAATGTAAAATTTTATTAATTAAAGCTACTTTTTAGCGCTGGATGATTCGTCAAGTGTCCGAATACATTTTACGTGTACGCGGCTTACATCCATCGGATTGTTACATCCGTCAGTCATTCGTAAGCGAGGTATTGTCGCGGACCGCCCTAGAAGGACCTCGGAATGATCAACGAATCGAACGAATCCAACAATACTAAAACGTAGTTACTTTTAATGACTGTTTGTTTTGTTTTTGTAAGACTTTTGGCTGAAAGATTTTATAGTACAGGGAAACGAGAACTCAATACATTGATATCAACACGGCGATAATCAAAACTGACAAGTTCCTTTCGCCATTTATTCCTTTTTTAAATAAGGCACATTTCTGAAGCGGTGGTGGAAACAAAATAATGACGTCCGTAAAGTGTATTAAAAGATTTTGAGTTTAAGTGTACAAAACATGAAAAACATTGAAATTACAAAAAAATATTTCTTTTTAAATTGTCATTATTTTATTCTGTATATTATATTTTATAATTATAGTTATTTTAAAAAAAAAATCATCCTTTAAGCACATTTGTAACACACATATAACAATATCTAAGATGAATCAAAACCGTTAAGACACATAAATGTCTGGCCTGCTGAAAAAGGATCTCCTTGGAACTCGGAAATTCATACATATGTTGCCATGTGATAGCTGGCAAACCTTAACTATAAAAAATTTAAAATAAAACCAACTCACGTTCAGAGGACCCCTGACTTTCCGCCTGCTTCTCCTCCACAGAGCTCAAATCGGGCTGCTTTATGGCCTCCGTGTGTGTCGCCCCCGACGGAAACTCACTCATAGGAGTGAGGAACTGCTCCTTCTGACCACCGTTGCCCTGATAGTTTTCCGCCTCCGTGTGTATACTGAGCTGTTGCGGCACCACCTCCTGGGGGGCCGCGCTGACCGGTTGCGGCTGGGGGGCGGGGTCTTGGTTGATTATTTGACTTTGAGGTACTGAACTAGGAACTGAGGGAGCCGGTTCTTGGTACTGAGACACTGCGGGGTGCTGAGGCATGGCCGATGGCACCGACGACGGAAGCGACTCCTGGTACTGCGAGACGGGTGCGCTCTGAGGCATCGAGGCGGGGATGCTCTCCTGGTACTGCACCGGCTGCAGGGTCTGCTGGTTCTGATACATCTGCAGGGGATTAGCGGTGTAGTGCTGCACGGGCGTCCCTTCATGACTAGATATCTGTCTCTCGTTCTGCTGCATCACGTTGAAATTTTGCTGGAGCATGCTGTGCGGCATCGACTGGCCCTGCATTTGCATCGTGTGGTAGCCGTGATCCTCCGATTGGATGGACTGCTGCTTCTGCATTTGTAGCTCCTGATTCTGCATATACTGATTCTGCAGTTGGTGCAGCTGGTCCATCGACATTTGCGGCTGCAGCGCGGGCTTCTGGTACTGATCCTGAACCACCGGCTGCTGGTCGTGCATATCCACCGAGCTGATCTGGCTCTGTTCGGAGCCCTGACGGGTGTAGATGGGTCGATGAGCTCGGAGCATTTCTTCAACTTTCTGCTGTTGCTGCCCCATGAGCTGCTGCTTTTGAGTCAGCAACGCCAAATTCTGCTGGTCGATGAGATTCTGTTGCGTCTGCAGCTGCAGCTCCTGCTGAGCCAGGTACTGCTGCTGCTGCAGCGTCCTGATGTGCTGTGGAGAGAGCGTCTGCCCTGGCATGTGAAGCTGTTGCTGCGACATCATTTGTTGATGAAGGACCAGCTGTTGTTGGGCGAGCATTTGTTTTTGCATGTTGAGTTGTTGCTGAGCTTGAGCCACCTGATGCTGGGCCTGGGCCACTTGCTGCTGCTGCGCGAGAATCGTGGGGTCCACCGCCGCCGTCAGGATGCTCTGCATTGCAGGCTGGACGTATTGCGGTTGGCTCTGTTGAAAATTCATCGCTTGACTAGTTTGCTGCTGCATCTGTGCTCCCAATAAATTATTTATATGTTGCTGCATGGTTTCTTGATCCTGCTGCGTTTGCTGCTGGACCTCGAGGCTCTCGGACTGCTGACTGACCATCGGCTGCTGTTGGGTTTGCATCTGTTGCTGCTGTTGCTGTTGTTGTTGCTGCTGCTGTTGTTCAAATTCTGACTCTTTCCTAGATTGTAGGTTATCAGGCCTGTGGATGATTTGGGTTAGTATATTCTGCAAATTCTGCAATGAGGGATCCAAAATCTGACCAGTGGCAAGATTTGGCTGTGGTCCGGCAATGATGTTCTCCTGCGCAGTAAATTGTTCCTCCAACTGCTTCTGGTGTATCGCTGCCGCTTGATGCGCTATGATATTTTGCTGCTGCTGTATTATCTGTTGCTGCAACGCCTGATTCTGGCTGTTGTAGTCGTTCGTCAACTGTTGGTTGAGCAGCGTGGGCTGCAGCGACGTCTGCTGGGGAGGCTGATCCATCATAACCTGGCTCTGGACGGACTGCTCCAGCATCTGCTGATTAAGGAGATTCTGTTCCATCATCACCTGCTGCTTAAGATTCTGTTCGAGCAATTGTTTCTGTTGCAAGAGGTGTTGATCCGTGTTCATGGACGGCGACATTCTGGCCTGCATCAGATTGTGCTGGAGGAACTTCATCGCCTTCTCCTCGTTGTTCAGATGCTGCTGGTACTGATGCTGTAACAGTTGTTGCTGCGCTTGAAACAGTTGAGACTGTTGGTCCAACCTAAAGAGATTTATATACATTTGAATTTCAGATCAAAAGGGAATGAACATATTTTGTATACATAATCTAACATTATCTGGTAATAGTTGCCCTCTACTCACTGCACGGCCGCCAGCGCGGGCTGCGAGCCCACGCCGTTCAGCAGACTATTCTTCACCTGGTCCACGGGTCCCCCTTGCTGTTGATTTTGAATCATCTTCACCTGGAATGATTATCACGATTTAGCATTGCTTTTCTTCATATCAGCGACAAACGATCATAGTTTTCACTTTAACCGAGTCAATATACTGGTATGATACTATGATAGGAAGGACCTTCGGCAGGGGCGATGTACTAACCTAATATACCGATAGAGGAGGTAATTGTGAGTACCCTACCTGTCTTAACTGCTGCTCCAGTAACAGCTGCTGCTGTCGATTCTGCTCGTTCATCAGCTCCTGGTTGAACAGCATCTGAGCCTTCTTCTCGCTCCGTTCACTGCAGACAAACACACAGTCAAGTCACTATATCGATGTCGGAATAAAGTACTCCCTTACCTTACGGTTTTCGGTTCTGGTTTATTGGGAGGATATTAATGCCAGGTTGCGTAAACATATACGGACATTTTTCTACTTTATGCAACAAAGTGTGTAACCACACGACAAGAGCAATCCTTAGTGTACGACCCCAATGTAAAAACTGGATGTTTAAATAATAGACATTTTGATAAAACTAATATTATGTACTGTACAGCCAACGAAAAATATACAACGCGTAAAGTGTACACGCTCTTAGGTGTAAGAAACCTGTAACGTTCACATGTATGTAAATAAATAAAGAATTGTGTGAACGAGAATACTTGATTATTTTAGTTACTACTACAAAAATGCTACTGTGAGTGTTACGAATTCTTAAATGATATTATACCTTAAATGTTTTCAATATTTTTGACATAGATTGTGAACATACCATACGTTTTACTTGAACTAAAGATCAGCCGTTCCTAAAAGTAGAGAAAGCCGAGACCCGGGTCGTATGATATCATCGAACCCACTTAAAACGCTTACAACACTTGAATGAAAATACACAACACATAATTAACTTAAAATTAAAACCAAACAAATTTTCAAATCAACGTAAGTCACAGGTAAACTTAATAAGTATCTTTGACATCGTGTCACCACACAAAAACTTGTTGCAAAATCGAAAAGTTGCAAGTAAAAATAATACCAACAACGTCATAACACAGACTATTTAACCCGAAAGGAAAACGAAAGTTAAAATACCACTATCGTCCGATATACTCCGATGCATACAGAAAACGAAAAAATTTGCAATGCAAAGTGGCCCTGAGAGAGCTCAGACTGCTACGCTCGCGATCACTCAAAGAAAAACTGACGGAATGCGAAATCCATACGACCGAATGTATCGATATTCGATTATAATCGCAAGGAATCGCAAATAAATAACTCTAGTACGGGGTAAAGGACATAAAATGACTGATATAGAGTTCATTTTGCGTCACGCGACGTCTAACGCGATCGTGGCCAGCGGGTATTTATTCAACGACGGTTGTCATAGCAACGATTGTGATTGATAGGGTCTAGGTTAAGCAATTCTTTACCTTTTAATTTAACTCTTGCGTGTAGACTAAATGTTAAATAATAATTAATTAATGATTGCGATTAAATTAAGTGTTTAAATAGTTACATTATGTGGCCTCGGCCTATTTAAACGCAATTGAAATATTACCTACTTAATTAACAACGAATTAATACGTAATTTCGAGAACTTGAGAACATACAAATATCGACCTACACAAGTGATCACAGCAACCGGAAGCGTTAAACTCATGAGAGTTATACGATAAAGTGTTATCATGGTATATTCATTATTCATTTTAGTGATAAGGAAATGGAAACATTTTAATGATTTTATATATAACGCACGAATGTTTTATATAGCTGTCTAATAATACATTGAATCAAAACGTTAACTTTATTTTTTTCTAACTAATAGAACTTACCATCCTTTTCCTTATTGGAAAAAAAATTAAATCGAATATTGCCAATGATTGTAGAAATCTGTGTTCTTACTTGTTGAAATGGGGAAAAGAAGAAATTTTTCATTTCCACCCATAGGTGCTAACACACGGCACACCCATAGGTACTAAGACACTCATCTAGCCTAGTTTCGGAACTTTAAGAAATCTACATAACGATAACAGGCAAATGAGAATAGACGTCATAAAGCTATGGGTAAACCACTAATCTACGAATATTTTGTACAAATCGTGAATCCAATTACGTGGACGTAATGTGAATCGCGAAGAACGGGACAGTCTTGAAGGAGACACGCAATTCAAGTTTATGGTTGCGATCTTACGGTTGTTTATAAATTAACTATACATTTTTGCACAGGAATTCTTCTCTTAATTAAAATAATGACACATTTCCTACTTCTACTTTGTATTGACTATAATTTTCCTGTTTCAGATTTATTTATATATGTTGTCTATTTGATATTATTACCGTATGTATACTGAAGCTCACATGAGAATTACCTTAGAAGTGACATTCATATATTTTTAAAGACTGTATACAACAAAATTCATCGCGTTGTTATTGTTTTAGGTACATTTTGTAAGTAATGCTTTTGTACATATATAACAATTTTGTATATTAACGGTATTAACAGTATCTTCGATAGCAGCACTCCTAATAAGGGCTGAAATCACTGTCTTCGTAAAGTGTAGTGCGGTATTGTTTTGGTACAAACATCCATAATTCCAGAGCGTCACCACGTGGGCTCTTCAATTAAAGCGCTCATGGCACGGCGGATACTGAAATTCACTTATAATCGACCGAATTAAGCAACGTCGGTTGCAATCGTCAGTTGGAAGGATAATCGCTATTAGCAAAAAATTATTGAGCAGGTCATTAAGTTATTTGGGGGTCGTACGGGTACCAATGAATTTCCGACATTTGGGTTGGCCATTGTCGCCGTCGCCAATCTATTGATGCACGGTCAAGGTCTTTAAAAAAATCGGAAAGACCTGTATACCCTATAGTAGCTTTAATTAAAAAAACCACAGCCTACAAACTTAGCTGGTTATAATGCAGTACTTATTAAATAAAACTACTCTACAAAAAATACTTAATAAATTGAGAATAATTTCGTCATATTCTATCAAAGACGTCGTTCATTTTAGATAGCGCAACGTAGCAAAATGATGAGCGACTAGGTACGAATTGTCGTAGACTTTGACATCAACTACAATTAGTGGTTAACAAGCTTAGATATAATTTAGCATCATTAAATAAATCCAACCTTACATATTTGTAACAATATTCCTGTACGCAATTTAACTTAAACTCAACATACAGATAGATGTGAACAGTTTCGTTTTAACACAATTTACTTTTCCATTTACGTACACTGAATATTAATATGAAGGCTATTGATATTATTAAAATTAACTTATGATGAAATGGAATTCCGATTCAATTTCTGTTAATATTACACTAATAGATCGATTTCATCCGTTGACTGAACAGACAGAGAAACTAAAGACAATTGCACATAATATGTATATCCCACAATAAAGGATCGACTACTATATATTATTTACACACGTGTATTGTACCTTGCATAGCGCGATTTCTACTCATCGGCCGATAACACGGGCCAAGGTCAACGAACTGGTAAAATAACTTCACAAAAAGCGAGTCTTAACGGATGTCAGTATTTGAAAAACGTCTTTTAAATTTCAAACTAGCACAATACTTTTTTAAAATCATTTCCGTTCCAAGCGAAGTTGAAATTATTATGAACGTTTAGCTAAGTTTCGCGTAAAATTGTAAATCCGCTCGATATATTTTCCGCGTAGTTTTTAAAACGTCGGACGCATCGACGCCGCGAGGTGATGTGTCGCTCATCGTGAACGACTGATCATACAACATCAGCTTGCATTTAATGTGGCGTCACGGCAATTATTTATGCGCAGTGAAGCGTCGAAACTAGCATTCGAATTATTTGTGCGCTATGCCAGAGGGAACCAGGAAAATTTGTTTATTACGATTACATCAATATTGACAAATTTATATTTATATACTGTTGACAACGTTGATTTAGACGGTTTTTGTTTATATTTATTTAATTTATATATTTTTGTTGTAAAGTGTTAGCTGTAAGCGGGATCCATCCAACTGGATCGAATATTCGGCGAATAATTAGTAAATATTATGATACTCTGTGCTAAATCGAAAATGAGTTTAGTAATTACTAAACTCATTTTATATAATATGAAATTATTTTTTAAATTTGCTGCGTAAATAATACATATTTATAATTTAAATAAATATAAAATATAAATTACACTAAAATAAACATTAATTCGATTTATGAAAAGATATATAAATAAAGTAAAAATAAATAATAAATAAAAAATAAAATGATAATGTATTAATTAATTATACAATTATTTATGTAATTTTAAAAACGATGATTCTAATCTTATCCATTTACGATACGAAAATGTTGTCTTAGCAAAATAAAAATCAATATTTTTCAGTGTTGCATGACTATTCGCGGTGCTCACCCGTTCGGCATAATTAGAAATGCGATCTCAGGGTCGCACTCCGACTATAACACGCTACCGATACTACCTATCAAATAATCTCATTCAACAAATAGTTCATCGATGTTCTTTTTTTAATAAAACAACCACGCTGACACTTTA
This sequence comes from Ochlodes sylvanus, assembly GCA_905404295.2. NCBI lineage: Eukaryota > Metazoa > Arthropoda > Insecta > Lepidoptera > Hesperiidae > Ochlodes > Ochlodes sylvanus. The sequence continues at coordinate 4,633,151 of FR990146.1, forward strand.
TTAAGATTTCCACTTTCACCAAACATACTGTTAAAAAACAATATTTAACTTTATTTCGTTCTTTTATACTACTGATATATTATTAATAAATACTCTTTTCATCGTCGCTAATTGAAGACTTATAAGAAAGTAAATGACAACCTAATTTCATGACCTCATTTATTTTAATTTCGATTTAAATTGTCGAGAACCTAATAAATATTTAACAAATATTTCAAATTGGTTGTTAATTTCTGTTTTTCGAAAATACTATTTATTTTAATTCTCCGACCTTTATTCCTCCTTTAGTCCTTGTAAAGAAGTTAGCAACTAAATAGGGTACTCACGATATGTATTTTGTACGTCGATATCTCTACCCAGTCATATCGTGAGTACTCACATTAACATTTCCATTCCACATAAAAATAATAAATAATTATGAGACACACATACCTCTATAAAATGAGGTCAAGTTTATTGGTTAAGTTTGACACAACAGACGGGTGTAGCGAGCGGTTCGCGGTAATGGTAAATAAACTATCAGACTTTCGCAAATATCATTGACCTTGATCAAAAACAAAAATATCTTGCATTAAATAAAAACACTGGATTGTCATTGGATGATTTAAGTAGTGATAAGGTACAATCAATAAATTTTGTTTAGTTTTTTTATGGCGCCAATAGAAAATCAAGGCGAAATTCTGTCGGATTGAAATAAAAAAAATATTTATGAAATAAATTACTTAACATTGTGATAACTACAATTTTGGAACTAAGTTCCTCAATGCGGCTTGCGTTTGCGGACTTAATTTGCACAATCCATTTACATTAATATACTCCAAATTTTTACGAAAATCATCAGATACCGGAAACACTTTCTTTTTCTTCATCTCCTTCTTTCTTTCTTTCTTTTTTTCTATATTATATTAAAATTAGATTTTATGTTCAGGTAGTAAAACTTCATGTTCTGGGAATACCTGTACAATGTAACGTAATTGATTACTAAAAACCGTAACTATTTCTAGTTACGTGCCTCCTCCCGAAATTTGAGGGATACAAGCCATAGCCAACCACGTTGGCCAAGTGCGACTTGCCGTACTTCGCACACCTTTGAGAACATTATGGGGAACAGTCAAATGTTCAGGTTTCCCCACGACGTATTCCTTTATCGAAGCAAGTGATAATTAAATTGTATTACGCACATTTTTCATTACAGAATTTGAACGCGGACCTCGGGTTCGCGAGTCCAACGTTCAAACCATTCGTTCATCACTGCCGTACGACGCCCCGAGTAGCAAACTGTAGGGGCCACACAAACGAAAACGTCAACGTAAACGTCAATGCCGAACATCGCGATAATTATTGCGATAAAATTAACGCGATAAAGTGAGTGGCTACACTTGACAAGTGTGGCCGAACATTCGAACTATCGCCCAACGGCAAACGGCAATGTGAATGCCGTTGTAAAATTATCGCGTTAAGTAGTGGCCACACCAACGTTGAACGTCCGTCATCGCGATAATCATCGGCGTTTCCCGTTAGTGTGGCCCCAGCATAAAAGTATCTACAGACACCGACCGGTTGAGGCTGATGAGCTGGCTCTTGAGCAGCTTGTCGACGATGCGCGCGTCCTCCTCCATGATGAGGCCGGCCTTCGCCATGTCGTTGGCCACCTCCTGGCAGTCGTCGCTCTCCACGTCGAACTCGAACTGGATCGCTTCGTTCTCCTTGTGTGTGTACGATCTGGGACAACAGTACAATATCAACTAGGGTTGCCGACATTTTGTTATCTCAATTTAGTATTTTAAAAGAAAAAATAAAGTATGCTTCAAAAAATATATTATTTTATGGGAAAAATCAAAAATAGATTAAGTTATATTTTTACTCATTTATTTTTTACAAAAACTACATTTTTTGCACTTCGTGCATCCATATTAGTTTTAGTGTAGCGAAAAATAAACATTGATCTATTGAGACCAATGTTTATTTTTCGCAATTACAATTTGCTTCAGTACAATTACTGAAATATAGTATTTTCGCTTAGTATATATTTCTTCAACAGTATATAGTACGGAGTCTTGCAATACAGTACAATACTATATATTATAGTATGGTTTGCAACGCTAATATGAAGATAGGTTGCCAATGAAAAAGGAAAATGACAAACTCATTTATTATTTATTTGTCTCTGGAACACAATTTTATTATGTATGTTAAAATACTAGAAGTACCTAGAAGGTAGAAGACTAGCCCCAGGAACTGAAACACTTTTCCCTCGCTACTGTAGGGATCAACCGTTTACCTAACTGACCGATTAATTAACTGACACCACTCGTTTTCTAAATCAGCATACTGCACCACAGACAGACAACTTGAACTCACCTTTTCTTTGGATCGATGATCTTGAGCCGGAACTGTATCTTGGTGATGTCCGACGAGGTGACCAGGTCGCGGCCCACGATCTCCAGCCGCAGACCAATGTCCTCGCCGAAGAACTCGTGGTTTAGCAGGTCTTTCACTTTTGGCCTGTTGGGAGTGATATGCATTACATTTGGAGTTAAGGAGTGATTGTCGATTCATACTGTACTTGTTGTAGTTACTAATACAATGACAGTGTAGCTTCTTAACGATTGGACCAATTGAAATCATATACACATACTATAATAATAATTTTTCTTGAGAAAATGTTTGGCTACAACCCATTAATGAATGGCCCACTACTGAGCACGGGTCTCTCCTCGTACCTGAGGAGGCCTAGAGCATACTCCACCACGCTGCTCCAGTGCGGATTGGTGGAGGGGTTAGTGGCCAACCCAAGTGTCGGAAATTTTAAGCCGCCCGAAGGTATCCGACATGGCTTAACGACTGCTACCAAATGATAACAACCGGGACCGACGGCTTTACGTGCCCTCCGAAGCACGGAAGCGCTCAAGAAATTTTTGCCACTAGCGGTCACCCATGAATGAGGAAATGTTTAATCGAGGTTAATACAGCCTGCCAAAAAAAAAATCATGTACGCTCTTAGGTAGATTGGGTAATTGATCTTATCTGAGTCAAATTGATTAAATTATCTACTAGGTGAAGTAGACTCCTCAAAGGTCTCCGACTTACCTATCAGTTTTGTTAGGCTTAATACAAGACTCGATGATGTCCCTCACTTCTGGAATGGTCACCTTCTCTAAACTCTGAGGCTTGACACCCTGGGGGAGGAAAAACAGGAAAATAGTATTTTTTCGATATTGACCATTACTAGTCTACGTGATAATTATCAAGTTTTATGAATGTTTTTTTTTAATCACCTCAATTTATACGTTTATAACCAACAGACTGTCATACCATCAGGTGGGAGCATTAACAATTTATAAAAAAAAAAAAGAAGTTGTCCCACTGTATGTATGTAGCACCAGCTTGACGTGTTGAATAATTCTTCAACATTCATCCGACGCAATGAATTCAACCTTCTTGGAGTTTGTTTTAATCTTGTTTTTTATTAAAAGTAATCTATCAATAAAAATATAAGTGTATTTTTAATACCATACAGGAATTTGACATTTCGTGTGTTGCAAGTTTTTAATATTTTTTAAATATTGAATTAGGTAATGCAATCGAAAACAAGTAATCGATATTTTCCGATTATTGTGCTAAAAGCAAATATTCAAAAATCAAAAAACCACATTAGCATCTGTCAAATTACTCTACGGGATTAAAGAACGTTCCCTTCCCCGTTTCCCCTTTATTCCCAACGACACCAACAACAACGTCAACATCAACAACAACAACAACAAGCCTCACCGAGACAACCTTCTTGTATATCTGCGCGGGCCCGCTGCACTCGCTGTACGGGTACTCGCCGGTGGCCATCTCGAGCATGCACATACCGAACGCGTACACGTCGACGGACTCGTCGTAGTGCTCCTCGTACATCTCCGGCGCCATGAACTCCGGCGTGCCTGGCGCGACAAACACAACAGACTCGTCAACAACACTTTCTGTGTCTCTAGGTGGTCTGGATGTCGCTATGTAACGGTAAGGCCGATCTTAGGGATGTTTATTATATGAATGAATGAATGAATGAATTCCCTATTCTTTTGATCGCCAACTAGTTAACAGGTTTGCGAAATTATACAAGAAGTAAACACTCTGTATTGGCTTATTACTATATTGCGTTGGGAACATGTAATAGCCAAGTGTAAAATTCTGATAGGTAGGTAATTATTTATTGAGCATATAATATGTAAACAGCCTTCGAGACATTAGATATTTTTATAACCGGAAGTTAGATATAGTACATAATTATGTAAGACATAACATAACATTAACAGCCACAACGTATGGGCCTTGTATGTGTCATTTTATGTAACTTAATTGATAATTATTATCTGACGATTCTCCATTAAAGAGCATTTATGAACTGGTTAGCGACCGCGGTTGCTATGCTCATTGGATAAGAGTCAAACTTTGAAACAAACAGTATCAGGTGGTCACCGCCAGCACTCACCAATAACGGACTTGGCGAAGCTCCTGTTCTTGAGCGTGGCGAGCCCCAGGTCCCCGATCTTGACGCTGCCCGTGGTGCCGGTGATGAATATGTTGTCGCACTTCAGGTCTCTGCACAGAGGAACGAGCCTTACTCACGGCTGACGGTATCACCACCAACTTAGGGTTGACACCGTTCACTATGGCAATGATTACAAAGGGGATGTAAGCTGGACGGACAGATGAATATAGAAAAAAGTAAAATCAAATGGAGAAAACTGTCCGGATAATTAAGGTAAGCTCAGAAAGCAGCTATCTTTTGACTGACTGCATACTTTTTTACAATCTCATGGTTTATGGATACACTAATATTACCAGCTCTCACCTGTGAATAATGGGCGGAGTCCTCGAATGCAGGAAATTTAACCCTTTCAGGATCTGTCGGCACCACGACTTAAGGACTTTAGGGTTTATCCTCTTAAATCTACGAAGATACCTGCAGATGAACTACATTTCAGTAAAATATATCCAGTGAATATTATCGTATAACGATTTACAGTATGCACACTTGGGACTCTATTGTGCTTGACGGCTAGTACTATCTCTTTTCTTGACCAGCAACGCGATGGTGATGAAGGTAGTGTAGTCCATGAGCAGCAGTAACCACTTACCAACAGGTGGATCGTCTGCCGGTTACCCACTGTTTACGTGAAAAAAAAAACACTGATATTTTAAACATTACTTTTTATTTTTGCAACATCGATGCATATTGCACACCACTTCAAAGGTAACCTGTTCATCGCACACTTTGAAATAGGTAATGCAATCAGAAAACTTATATTAAAGAATGGTAGCTAGCCAGGTAAATATCCTACCATGTTGCAGATAAAACACACCTTACACAATCATAACGATACAGTTGTCTACTCACGCCTTGAGCGTCCCGGACAGCATGAGCTCGGTGATGAGGACAATGTTCTTCTTCTTAGCGACGGTGCCCTCCCAGTAGTTGTAGAAACGGACGATGTTGGGGTGCTGCAGTTTCTTCAGCATGTCGGCCTCCTCGCGGAACCGGAGCCTCTCGGTTTTGTTCAACTTTTTCTCCTACAACGGTTAATAATTATTAAGTATTGGTAACATCTAAACAGAATCTGAATCGAGTTGTGTTTCTAATCTTTAGAACGGCTGGATCGATTTTGACGGGACTTTCACTGGCAGATTGCTGATGTCATAAGGAGTAACTTAGGCTACTTTTATTTTAGATTTTTTTTGTTAAATTCCACGTGGACGATGTCGCGTGCACAGCTCGTAGAAAATAATACTGAGAGGTATGTGTCTATCGTTGTACTGATGAATATTATTGTCAATCTAGGTCTTCAGCTAGTGTATGATGTAAAAGATGTCTACTGCGTAGATGCTATAGATGTGTAGTGCTATATAAATATGACTGTAGCTACATACCAACAACTCGCACCAGGCCACCGCGACCCCAGTCTGCGTGTCTAGTCCGTGGTACACAGTTTTGAATGAACCACGACCTACTTCTTTGTCGTACTTGAAAAACCTGGCAATAAGAGATAGCATACAATGAAAAATTATTGGCAACGAAACTGAAGTGAACAACAATTTAAACAACGCATCGTCGGCATCTGGGTCACATACCAGTGTTTTAAACAACATTTTTATTTTATTGTATGTTTGAGGTCTCATCCTAACCGTTAATACGAACACTGACTTTTCAGCACCGAAGATATGTCAGGTTTGGACAGTTATCATAATAGACCGTGCAATGCAATCAAGCCCTTTAACCGGTGTCCATATTTTAAACACGCTTATACTAACTTGACCTGTATGTATGTATGTAACGGAATCTTTCAGCATATTTTTTTTAGTAAGCACACTATTATAATTTCAAATTGTATAAAATACGATAGGTATCCTGTCACTATAGTTATGCACGTTCACTGTTTTAAAAGTGATTTATTGAGGAGAAAATCGGCGAAAAAAACTAGGTAAACACAAGCGGCACACCCACCTGCCGCAAGGCGAGACCCCGATGGGCTCCTCCTCGTCTTCCTTATCGTCCTTCTGCTTATCTTTCTCTTCCAGCTTATCCAGCTCGTAGATCGGATCGTACACTAGACCTGCAAAAGTCGATACACTCTAGAAAATCGATTTTTGCACGGGCCCGTCTACCTCGATTTTCATTATGTACTCGCTTAATCGACTTTCAAATATGTTCCCGAATACCAACTCAAATCGAAGATGTATTATGATGTCAAGTTTTATCAGCAAACATTGTATGATAGAAGATAGTGTCTCCGTAGACTGTAAGGGATGGAATCGACATCGACAAAGGTATTACATTATACACCAATATGACACACTCGTACCATTCTGCTGCTGTTGCGGCTGCTCCTGGTCGGGCGCGTCGGGCGGGATCACCTTGTTTATGCCAATGCTTTCCTCCTGGGGGATTAAAGATATAACGCCATAGTTTATTATCAGTTATTTTACAATTTTGAGTTATAAGTTTCAGCGTCTGGTAACTTGACCGAGTAACCTAATAGAAATAGTCCATAAATATACATTTTTTTCTCCCGCCTCTACACATTCTCACTGACCAAATCCTCATGAAATTATTTACGTATCTAGTTGCTGCACCAAGTTAAAATCAATTCTCCAACTTATTTGTAAATCGCAAGATGTGACAGTATATCATGGCAACACTAACCATTACCATACACATTTGTTTTAGTAACTTCCTCTTGTCCATTCAAGTGGGTGTAGATAGGGTCCACTCACCAGATCCTGTTCGGAGATGAACGCATCGTCTTCGAGCCTAGCCACCAGCTTGTTGCCGCTGTCGTCCAGCTCGGGGTCACAGAGCCCGCCCTGACCAGAGCTTCGTCGCCGGTACGCGCCCACGCCCACCGTTGGCTGACTCGCCTGTACCATACAAAAAATAAGTTCGGTCAGCATCTGGCAAAACCTTTCAGGTTAGCTTGGAAAATTTTCGTAACTTGGAAACCCTTTTTAAAACAATCTAAAACTTCTTAAATAAATGAACTGATTTGGTTATAAACTGTTTTGCATTTTCATATAATGTTTTTGCATTTTAATGCAATTTTAAAAGTGTAATAAAAAAACTTATTAATTTCATTGTCACACATTTAAACTAAGGACTATAATTATTAAAATAAAATAGGCTGATAAAATAAGTGACAGTTGTTGTGTTAAGTATTTTATAGCAAATTGAAGAGCAATATAATTGACCACCAATCCCAACGAGGCAGACATTTATATAACAGAAAAATGTTTGTACGCTCGTGCAGGTGTGTAGGTGTTGGGTATATCAATTAATCACTTACGACGCTAGTGGTGAGCGAGTTGAGCATGTCGAAGGTATTGCTCTGCTGCGTGTGGATGATGGCGAGCGCGTTGTAGGGCCGCGGGCCCAGGACCGGCGCCTTCATCACGTTCACCTCGCCGCCCACTACCACCTGGGGAATCACATCGCCACCCATCATCCTTATGTCCAAATCGTATCCAACCATTAATATCCTCTGCGATTGCATGGCAATAACCCACTGTAGAAGTCGTGTTAGGACGTCACATAATCAGACCTGATCAGATCAGTGGTCTGGAACCCAAGGATATCGTACAATTCATCCCGACAGTAGATCTTGGGGGCCAGATCTAACGCTAATGGGTTTAGTTAAAGATAGATCAACGTGATCACAGTGGCCTTTGGGAATGCTAAACATGCCAACTTTTTACAAATAATAAAGAATAAAATAATACATAATTATCTTGAAGACGTTAATGGCTTGAACTATACGAGTAGGGTTTGCACTGAAAAGCAACGTAAGTTACGGTAGAGTGTGAACCTTTTTTATTGATAGTTAACAAATGTTTTGCAAACAGTATTAGGATAGGCTATTGCAGCGATTACCTGATGGAACTAATGTTTCTTCCATTCTTAATACTAACAGCAACTAGGTAATACACTTCACTAGTGCATTTGTATTTTAATAACAATCTGTTATCTATAGGTGAGACTTATCCAATCATAAGATGATTCACTTTAGTTTTCGACAATGCATGACGGAAATATTGCATTACTAAACATTTACACCTAACTATTATATATAATGCAAGTGATTCGTCATTCATCATCATCATCATCACAACCCATAACTGTCCCACTGCTGGGCACGGGTCTCCTCTCACAATGTGAGGGGTATAGGCCATAGTCCACCACGCTGGCCAAGTGCGGATTGGTGGACTTCACACACCTTTGAGAACATTATGGAGAACTCTCGGGTGTGCAGGTTTCCTCACGATGTTTTCCTTCACCTAAGCAAGTGATAATTAAATTTTAATACGCACATAATTTTTTGAAAATTAGTGGTGCATGCGGGGTTTGAACCCGGAACCTCCGGTTCGGCAGTCCAATGTTCAACCACACCGCTATCACTGCTAATTCGTCATTACTGGTAACAAACACTGATACATACTAGTTCACTAGTGGCTACCCTGATCATTTGCTGTGGTAAACACTGTAACACATTTAATGAAATTATGGAGAACAAATTCCAGTGCAGTATGAAAAAATAAGCGCTTAACGTCCACAATACTAATATAAAAAAACTTGGATTCCGTGTTATAAATCAACGGGATTTAGAAATCAAGGGAAAATTCGTAACCAAATATAAGACACGGGTCAACTTATGTCAAAAAATGTTAAAACAGAGTGTTAAAGAAAGCCGTGGACCCGAAGGCATGGTCTACAGCAAAATACATACATTACATGACAATTTGATGCATTACAGGACAATTTGATGACCTATTTGTACTTATTACTATGACGTACCTTGAAGGTCTTTTCTTTGCCATGCACGGTCTTCTCTTTAGTGGGCAGCACGGTGGAGTCTAGGTGGTGCGACGGCTGCGATATCTGGTGTCCGTGCCCGTGGAGACCCGATGTCATCTGGAAATGATAGTGTAAACATTTATTTTTTGTTATTTACTTTTCCTTAAAAACTACTAATCACACACTACCCTCGCACTAGGAGTCAACAGTTGCTGGTAGTATTTTTCCGACGTAGACATAACGTGACCATGTATGAATTTTCAACATTTTTCAATCAGTCAATGAAACTACAACTCATTTTATGTCAGGCTTTTTATAACTTTTCATGTTTACCCCATACATCTTAATCTTTCTCGTGAATAACATGTCATCTATTGGTTTAAGCATCGTGAAAATCCTTGAATCCGATTATGTAAGGTGAATAAAATTGTTCATCCAGAAATTATTCACCCGGTGCTTATTCATATTTACTTGTATGAACATTAAAAATAAATAAAATAAATAAATAAATAACGCTACACACTCATAGCCCCACACTAGGTTTCCCTGTGTCGTGGGTGCCATGGAAAACACACAAGACAAGAACACACACACCCAGACCAACGGAACAACGGAAATTTAAATTCATCATTCAAATTTCCGCCTCGCTGGGAATCGAACCCAGGACCCTCGGAACGGCGATCCGGCATGTTAACCGTTGCGCCATCCGGGTCGTCAATATAAATAAATATATTATATAGTAAATATATTAAATTAAGATCGTTTATTCCAAAAGTTAATAATTATAATATCTCTCTATCAACAAAAAAATAATACCGTTGCTCGTTGCCCACTATAATATAAAATCTAAAAATTAAGTCAAATATAACATGAGATTGAGAAAATAAGGAAACAAAAATATGAAAAATTTAGAAAACATAATGAAAAAGCAAAAATATTTTATTGAGGATTAATTGGTAAACGCCTTTACAACACAGTAACAACGGCAACTATCTTATTAATCTGTCTGTGTGGAACTGGAGCGTTTTATTATATATGTATAAATGACTTGGAAATAGACTTCCGCGACCGGTTCTGCTCATGTTAGTATGTAAGTATAAAATATGTAATTAGTTTTAAGCACTATTTTTTTTTAAAGATGTGGAGGCACCTTAGCGAAACGGTGGTAAATGCAACAAAATTGACGTTCGTAAGTGTATTTAAAAATACCTACATGAAATAAATTATTTGAGTTTCAGTATTCTGCTATTTATTCTTATACCTACCTACTTACCAAAAGTCCGTTCAGCCATTTTGTGAGAATCCTATCCGGGATCTCAATTTTAACATGAATACTAATGAGCGTCATCACTCAACACTATTATTTCACACAGAATTATTTTGTTTAACTTCAAATGTTCATTATCAATATTAATTATAATCATAGATTTACTCAATTTCAAAATCATTTCAAGTGCTTTTTAACGAGCGAAAATTGTAAACCTAATCCGTTTGGAGCTACTTGAACAATGACTTAAAATGACTTTGTATATTATGACTACTTCTGAATGAATGTTGAATGAGTTACTTACAATTTTCCTAGTGGAGACGTGACTTGAAACGAGTGCCGTACATTAGTAGGTAAGAAGTGGTTTTATCTATGACGTGTGGTAAAACAAAACCACAACTTTAGTAGGTTATTGTTATATTTTTTCAATTAGTTATACTAACAATTTGTCATACGTTTTGTGTCCACATGTATGTAGCATAAAACTATTTTTTCCTACAGAAATATGTTTTAAGAACCAATAAAAATATTTTTTGTAATAGAAGTTGTTGGACGTTAAGTTTCCCTATAAGGTAAAATAATAGTACATTACGATACGTGTGCGTAAAGTAGCTTATTATTGCACGGTGTGAAGTTAGCGCACGAGCGGAGCGAGTGCGCTAAACACTGTACAAATAATATAGCTACTTAACGCACGAGTGTCGTATACTATTTTATAGCACGAGTGACATAAACCCGCCTATACTCAAACATATAATTATTTACAGGGAAATAAAAGAAAGGAAATGTTTACGAAGCTGCTGCCTGCCTGCTTTACCGACATGTCAAACGTCATTCAAAAGTATTATTAGTTTGTCTGCTTTACCGACATGTCAAACTTCATTCAAAAGTATTATTAGTTTGTCTGCTTTACCGACATGTCAAACGTCATTCAAAAGTATTTTAATTTGTCTGCTTTACCGACATGTCAAACGTCATTCAAAAGTATTTATTGTATAAAATAAATGTAAATTGTTTAAAGTACCTCTTTATTATTATAGGAATCCTACCCTCTTATCTAATCTAATACCTTTAAACGAGCAAAACTGAAAAATATGACTCTTCCTGACATCTATTGGCGAATAATAATACTACTATACTAATACTAATTGCTTTAACGCCACAACAGCAGAATAGATGGCGTTGTTAAATGAAAATCAATTGTTTATTTATATTATTTGTGTCTTCTTAATATTATTATTCGTACTTAAATATAATTTCCAAAAAACACAATTTATAAAAAAAAATACCGAGCAAAGCTCGTCGATCTAGCTAGGAATCATTTACGCTATCGATTTATCGTAGCGACCAATGTCGATGTTATCGTACGTGCTTATAGTACATTTTAGCCCATAAACTTGGTGGGGCGCACTTTTGTGACAAATGCGCAAAGTATGCCAAGAGGACATCTTCACAAAAAGAATTTGATTTGTAGGAAACAACTGCGCCATTTCTTAAATGCATTGTACGCTGCTGTATATAGCCTTTTTGATTTACTGGGCAACAAATTTAGGGTCACCGATTTTGCTATTTCTTTTATAGCGTCTGGAACAATTTCATCAATTCCATCTTCACTAAACTCACTATCCGAACTACGAGTATTCATTTTAGCGAAAGTTATAATAAATGTACAACTATGACTTTGATAATAATTATTAATACCGTTTCGTTTTGACTTACTTAGTATTTCTACCTACCCACTTCTCTTTTGATATTTTTCCCCTACCAATTTGTAATTGTCAACAGTGTAAGTGTCAATTTGTGCACGGTATGAAGTTAGCATCATAACCCGTGCTATAATCGACTACTTTACGCACGGAAAACCGTGGCATAAATGCGGGTTTAGGTCACAGTGTGCTATAAAGGTTATTAGAATAGCCATGAAAAATACATACCCAAAAAATCTCTTAAGTACTACACATTTCACATGCCACCATCCTTACACTACACTGGCGTACATAACACATTGTCACAAAATAATATACACAATATAATAATTCATAAAATATATAAAAACCACAGTTCCCGTACGTATAACAAAAAATGAAATCCTAACTCCTAACGCGAAAGAGTCCTAAAATGACCGGCGCTAGACTGTCACTGTTTCATTCATAACAACAAACAACGCGATAAAAAAATATGGAAACGCATATAAATAAGGTCATTTTTACATGAGCATCTAATCCGCCCTTACTCGCTTCTTGACACATTGTGACTGGGAAATTTTCTAACAAACTTTTTGTTTTACAACAGTATGTTGTTCATGTCCGCGTTGATAGAGCTATACTATATGAGTAAATAAATACGAATTTTAGCAATACAATGACAAGGTCGACATCACGAGCGTAAACGTATAAGGAGTAGCGCAAGTCAATATGCGCTCGGATGACGATCAAACAAAAGTTATCATAATAGCCCCATTTATCATAATAGATTGGCTATCGTTAAACTGCTGTTATTTAGAGACAATTAACTTTTACAGATTTAAGATAATTATGGCTCCGCAATTTATTCCAGAGTGAGTTCATTTTGATATGATAAAATTATACATAATAAAATGGGGAAACCTGCACTACGTTAATTTTGTGGAAAATGTAAACTAAAGGCAAATTTTCCAGTATGCAACGAATCATTTGCAAAATCTCGTCTATATGAAATAAATAAATTTGCCATGAAATGTTCCTAATTTAGCAGTCCTAATAGTGTAAACACATTATTAATGGACTTATTAGCATTATATAACAATTAACAATGTTTACACAAGCAATTTATATACCTACAACGTAATTATTGAATTAGACAAATTAAACGTCTCCCAATTACAGTAATAGGTTTTTATCAACTATCATCAATTTTCGTTCTTAATATTACAATAAGTCATATGAATCCTGAAACAAAAACCTCTGTTTGTAAAATATGTATATCTCATTTCAGTCCTACTTCAAACAGTAGACAAAAAAATGGTGAATTCCTGAGATTTGCAGACTGCTAAAATCTACGGTTTAAGGCCACATTGAAAGTTGAAATGTAGTTTTAAAAAAACAGGTAAAAGAATTGCATCTTAGTATTTCATAATGTTTTTTCTTTCTTCCTAACTATCCTACATACATACATCAGTTATCATTTTAAATTATGTAATCTTCTTGCGTACTTTTTTTATACACCGCTATCCCCTTTTTCTTTACTCTTACGTTATATCCTCTACCTAAAGGTTGCCTGGAAGAGATCGCTACTTTCGCGATAAGGTCGCCTTTTGTATACCATAATTTATCTGTATCACTGTATATGCATATATCTGGTGTACAAATAAAGAATATTTGTATTGTACATAAGAAAGGATGATTGAACATAATTAAAAATTTGTCTCTGTAGCCGCCTGACAATCGCAGCGTCACACCTGCCGCGTACAACATAAGCGGGACAAAAACGGTGCATTATGGATAACGGGCCGATGGGTATGACGGCACAATCTTTACTGGAAAAGGATTTGATAAGGCGTCACAGTTATCAGCCAGGCTGTGATGTAACGGCATACCGCGCTGATAGAAGGTCGCCGGACAATTACGTGTTTAACGTAATTAGATCGTTGTTTGATGAGAAAAACAATCGAAAACTTGACCTTGGTGTAATATAATTTACGCGCAACACATTGGTTTTCCGCGTGTAAATCTACAAATAAACACAGCGCTCCGGTCTTAATAAGAAAAATCTCTACTTTAAACTTTGAATGTGCCAGTTGCTGTTAGGTTTAATTTTAATACGATCCTAATCCAAGTCTTGCGCAGTTCTCCCCATATTTCGAAGATAAAAAAGAAAGGTAAAAGGCTTATTAACATGCATTTGTAAATGGATTTGACATAATAAAGAACAGCTCCGTGATAAAAACAACATTGTGTTATGTTACGAAATAATATTATGGTAATAGAGCCTGAAACAAGAATACTACACGAAGCAGAAACTACGAAGAAACAACTAGTTTTCTACTTATGTTTTAAAAACAAATGTGACGTAATTCCGATATCCTATATCGAAAGAACTGAGCTCGGGCAATAGTACTGTATTCCATATGGCGGCGACAAAAGGAGATGAATTATTGCACCAAAAATCCTAGAAGCATGTCTTAAAGGAAACGGGGCAATGTTGATAATGATGAAAAAAATTCGTAAAGATCATGGCAGTGTAAAGTTTAACTTCATGTTTACATTAACAGTGTCTGTATACACTTCTAAGGTTATGTTTTCCTTTTAATTCAGCTATTGCTCAATCAATGTCGAAAGCTCGTGCAACACACTGACTCATGTTTATTACAAGATTGATCAAAGCAAGTAGATAACAGTGTGGAAAAGTCTAATAATATAACAAGTTTTGGCTGCAATTTGTCCAGCATCATAACCACGATCTGTCCAATTTATTGTATTTATTGAAAACTTCACATCCATTATTTGCAAAAAAAATGTAGAGCATCTACTTTTCATTTTTGGTATTGACAGGATTACAGCTGAAAAATAAAGAACAATAATACTGCCGAGAGCGACATAATTATTATGAAAATGGCGAACCATAGGTACATTCCGGGACAAATCTTTAAAATCCTTATGAAACTAAACAGTGAGGTTTCTTGAGAAAAATCTATGGCGCATTCTCATCCACTGGCATTATTACCACAAAGATCTCAAATGAACGCAGTTTGCAGTGCGGTATGATGATGTTGTACATGAAATTATTTGTGTTGTCTACAAATATTACATCCACAAATACGGTATATAAAAGAGAACTAATAAATCCTGCATGCATTTTCCTGTGTAAGTCTCATTTAGATACATATTTGATATATTGGATCAACGCTATGATTCATTTGGTATCTAGTTGGATCCAGCTAACATGGAACTTACCTAGTTTTAATTATAACATTACCTAACAGTTACCGACTTCTGATCGATACAAAACCGAAAACTCTACGCCATGTATTATTAATTCATTAATTTCAACGAGCGATGTTGAGGACACTTAAGGAATTCCAATTTCTTCTAATCCAATGGCAATATCTTTCAAAACACCTGACGATTAATTTAAATACGCGCATAACTTTGATAACTCAAAGGTATTTTGTCGGATTAGGTAAACGTTTGTGATAAAATTTAGATGATTTGTAAAAAGTTTATCTTTTATTCTACGTAGGTACGTACCATCATACTTCTGGACTCGGGTCTCTTTCTCAGTGTGAAAGTTACAGACCATAGTCGACCATGCTGGCAAGTGTGGTTGGTAGATTTCACATAAACTCGGGTTCACAGGTTACCCAATTTCAGCAACGATTACAAGTTAAAACCTAATACACAAAATCATTAAAATTAGAGATGCGTGCTCGATTCGAACTCAGGCTCGCCATGTTGAAAGCGATGTTCGACTATACAATAATTTCAAATAAATCGGGTATAATTATTCAATGTTAGTCCAAAATGTAAAATCGCGCAGCTTCGAAAGCCAAAACATTCATAACTGATATGTCGGTAAGTGGACAATTTAAACGCGATATATCGGCTGCAACCGTAATTAGTTATGAGCTTACGATGACTTGCACAGAAAATAAATGCAGAACTTGAGAAATCAATGACAATTTATTAAATTGTACCCATTGACATATGATTAGTATTTATGTCAATGATTGTACCTATTTCTTTCCTAATTCTTATTATTATTATTCTTGTTCTTATTTCTTTCTTTTCTTTTTCTATTTTTTTTCTATTTTTTTTCTATAATGACATACGTCTATTTTCTTCTTCTATATTAAAATATCCTAACTCTATGTATGTAGGTTTACAATGTTTTCATACCACAACACCTTGTGTCTTCTTTTTTGAAGTCTTTGGAGTTACTTATGTCCATGAGCGACAATGAGGTGGAACGTCTGCTTGTTTGCCGGCCAGAAAAATATTCAACAAGACAAGCCCCTTGATGGCAAGTGATCACCGTCGATGGCCATCAACATCAAAAGTATCATCAACGCTTTGCCAACCGAGAACGAAGGAAGAGGAAAGAGAGAGAATACGGGTTCTCAGCTCCCAGCCGAAATATGACAATTCGTTTGGCGGCTAACTTATAGCGAGAGGGTGGTGTCTAGCCAGCCGGGGTTCCGCCCTACCAAGCAATTTGTCTATTGATATAATAACAGATTAACAGATTATTTTTGTTTTTAACACACAGACATCCTAGTCACAATTACACATGTAGTATATCAGAAGATAGCGGTAAAAATAGGCGCCTTCGGTTATTCCGCCGCTCGTAAAGTATCAATGAAGATGGTACGAGCGCTTTTTTTCAATGTAGACATTTTATTGGACTTAGCGCGACGTTGAATACCAACTGTAATAGCAGAGGAATTTTTATCGCTAGAATCACGTGTTTGTGTAGGTACAGTAGATTTTCGATCGCCCTGACTACAACCCGTTAGGGGCCCACTATAAGACATATTTTCTTTAAATTTATATAAGCATTCCAATAGGTCACATAATAATATGTGACCTATTGGAATAATAAATCACCACAATACCACAAGTAAATAACTAAAATACTAGTGTTTCTCTAATATCTCCATGTACAGACATCGAGCCGTTAAAGTTTTACTATATGTATGAATGGATAAAGCGGAGGAGTAATAATTAATTTATAATTATAGTATGTAGAGAAGGTCAATGTCCGATAGGGGAAAAAATACTGAGAAATGTTTACCGTTGTTCCAAATAAGGAAAACTGTATCTTAATACACTTATATGCAGTTCACATTGCATTCCATTAAATAAGCTGGCGACAGTTAATTAAAACTACCTAAACCGATTTGGATGTGGACTTCACACAAGTCTGTATGTATGTATGTTTGTGTATGTACCTATGTGTGTATATACCTATGTAATATATTTGGTGATGATGTAAAATCGGAAAATAATAACCTATTTAGTTAAATGATGAGTAAATATTGTCTAGTTTTAGTGATAAATCACGTCTAGGTTTCAATTAGAATCATGTGTTGCATTTAATGGTACTTTACTATAAATATTGATATACGAGTATATGGATCCATACATGGCGGACACAGTAACACGCATTCTGTAGAAATTACAGATGTCTTTCTTTTTTCGTTGAAGAGATGGAGCCCCGCGACAGACAGACAGCGCAGATAAGGTTTCGTTAGCCATTCCTTGGGTACGGAACCCTAAAAATCTCAAGACTGGTGTGTATGTTCCATCGCGAACGTATTTGCTTTTGACAAAATTGAAAGTCGCACACGACTAAATGTTTGATCAGCAAATTCCTGTGAACCATTGCCTCATGCTCATCACACCATACATATTATGTAAAATTTTGACACTAAAAATATTCAATGTAAGAAACATAAAATATATAATTGACTGCAGACAGAGACTAAATAAATATTTACGTGTTTCTTAAACATAAAACGGAGCCATAAATGAAAGAGCAAAGGGGAGAGTATAAAGTTGTCAGAATTCTAAACTAAATTGATTCTGAACTAAATGTCAAATTGTATGACTTGAATTTTATTTGTTAAACCGCTAATCGGAATCGATGGACTGATACGAGGATTTTCGAGTATTTTGAAAGACGTTGCGTCTTTCAACTATCGGCAACGCATTTTGAATACTTAAGATAAACATTTATATCTCAAGTATAATTTTGCGAAGTTTCTTACTTTGATAATGCATGAAGTAAGTGTAAATAATCAAAGTAAGATGAAACTTGGTGATGATGAAAATTATAAAATATACCGCTGAGATTTCAAAATTGAATTTGATATAAACATATCTGTTATTACGCTACTGTGTACCCGTTAAACGGACATGAGTCAAAATCTATTTTAATGTCATCATCAGCCTACACTTACTACATATCTTGGGTAAGAGAAATCCTCAAAGCCAATAATTGCTGTTTGACGGTGACTAGGATACCTAATTATCCCTTTTAATTCCACATTGTACCTGTTTACTCCAGTATTAGATGCATGTATCTGCAACATTTGTTATCTGTTTGACTGTTGTCTGTTTTACTCTAATACCTACTAATACAATGATAGAAAAGATTGTTAGAATCAAAACTTAAAGAAACACCTAAACATTTTCTCGAGCTTGGGCACGGCAAAGGTTTCGCGAAGGCGAGGGCTAGTATTAAATTAATTGTAAAAACGAGTTCAATGTCTGGTCACACCAAATTGGTATAAGTTTTTTAATATTTGTTTGTTTATTCGATGTTTTTTTGTCAATACAAAAAATATATTTGGATATATCAAAGAATCCCGATGATGAATATCAAAGAAAAGATACACGAGTTACTTACACAAGACACGCCATCGCCATTCGACCAGCAAGATTTCCTTAATCAAGCTTTAACGACGAGATAACCGCTCAAGTGTTTCATGTAACCACTATGATGATTCAATTAAACTGTTTACAATTTGCATCGCGGTACCTTCTAAGGCATTGCAAGGGGACGGGGGAGATTTAACTGATACAGTCTATTTTTAAACTTACTCGAGTCACACTATATGATATTAAATATATCACTAAATATAAAATTCAGATTATATTTTGGATGCAGAAGAATACTGATTGATGGCTTTGGTCAAAAAACCTTCCGTGACTAATCTGGAACCAACTGGATTTCCCAAATTACCAATATATGAAGTCAATGCGTATTCGCTGCCACACCTAAGGTTTCAACGCAAAAACATTTCGACACCAATATACTCTTAAATCCAACACTCTCTATTCAAATACACAAAGTACACTATTTGATGACAATAATTGCTCTTTGTTTTTTCATACGCGTACAAATATTTGCAAGAACAAAATATAATAAATTGTCGTGATGAGACGGGGGTCGGGTGCACGATCGAAGCTACAACTAGGTGGACCCGTGTAGAGGGGCCATTGTTGAATCCAATAAGTAAGGACAAGGATCACCAATATTTCTTGTTAGGAGAAACCAATTGTTTAAAAAAAATTGGCAAAATTTCAATGCCCATCAAGCCCTTAAGTAGTTGTAAAGGTTATTAAGAAATAATCATAAACTATTAAAGGAATCATCGTGGGAAAATAAAATAGAAACTAAAACAAAAAGGCAATATTCGTAGGATTATAAAGAAACGGCAAGAATTTCTCAAAACACTTAGTGGTTTGGCAATTGCTCTACCACATATTTAGCCGTAAGTAATAAAAAGTGCAATCTGTAGCTGTGAGTAGAAAAAACAACTCCTATGGAGTTGCTTACCGATTCTTCCAAGACGGTAGCGATGGCGTAGTTTGACTTTCGAAAAGTGTTGTAAACATCGAATAAGCTTAACTTCATTTTATACCATATTGCAATTATAATTGATCCTATTTTCCCACAAAAAAACGATGTATCGATCCAAATCCAAAGCTCATGATCAAAACCTAGCATTGATGACTTGAAGATAATCAAACATCATTTAAATCAGAGTAAAAATTTTATACCTACCACTTTGCATTTTTTTTTACTTTTTTAAAACTTCAATAGAATCCCACGATATTAAGTAACGATGTCTTTTTGGGAGGTAAAAAAGCAGTAACTTTGACCACTCGGCCAGATGGTGACTTGGTGACCCTAGTCGTGGTTCAATTGACCTCAAGTGTCCAAGTGTCGTACACCCACACATGAGTGATGTACGGTTGGGACCTTTGTCATCCTTGTATGCTAATCCTGGCGCGGATAGGTGCGCTAAATTGTTTGTTTGTGCGCCTCGGAGGTCAGAGGTGAAGGTCAGAAACTATTTGTGTAATTAAATTGTGTCGTGGGACACCAGGTAGGAACGAAGTTCCTTCGGCTACTGTCGCGCCTGCGCACGTCACATTTAACGCTTTTATTCCACGCACTTTTTTTTCCACGCTTACGGTTTTACTATCACATATTTTTCAGTTCGGTCGCGCAGCAAAATCCCTATCCCCTCCAAGATTGCCGTAAGGAACTTCGTTCCAAAAATTGCTTTTAAAGGTGAAACAATAATAATAAACGCTTACACACTCATACTCCCGCACTAGGATCCCAAGTGTTGCGGGTGGCAGGAAAACACAAATAACACACTAACACCCATGAATATTTATCTGTCACATAAATATTCATCTGCCCAGACCGGGAATCGAACCCTGGAGCCCTCAATTCGCTGACAGGGCAACTAGCAACTAGGCTACGGAGCCGTCAATAACCTATCTAAGTTTCTACTATGTGTCTGCGAAGAAGAAAACTTTAACGTATTTTTAACGAAATTGCAGTCTGCTTTGTAAACTTAAGACTAATTCTTCAACTTCAACTATCACGAACAGTGTCAAAATAAAATAATTATGAAAATAAATACCATTAGAATAAAAGATTTAAGTCCGTCTCGCACGCAGCTTGCTCAGTTTTATGTATAACATCCAGTTTAATTCCGATGGTACTTGACTTGCGCAAGGTGGTTGCGAACAAGCTGCCGGTTAGCTACCCTCCTTCAAATACCCGATCAATAGTGTTTCACTTTCTACCTTTGAGCGGTTAATATCTTCCTTGTTGGTCGGCAATCCCTGGTATTATACATGAACGGTGGCCGCCACTTACTTGCACGCTCTGCTTAGGTACTTGTCGATATTAAAACAAAACATATTATGTATTTATAAAATTACCTGTCCATATCTTGACGACGCGAGATGCACGTTGCGATTCTTGAGCGAAAAGTCGGGCCTCTTGCCCAGGCCGTAGCTGCTCTTCGCCTGCGACATGAACTTCTTTGGTCTGTCCAGCCTCTCCGTGGACCCCGAGTCCTCATCCTGCTTGGAGGTGGACGGGATCCCTCGGTACGCGCCCCGGGTGCCCCTGATAGTCTTCTCCGGGCTCTTGTCTTGCTTCCGTGTGATAAGGTTGTCCTTCCTCTGCTTGGTGTTCCGCAAAGATACGTTGGAAGCCATATTGTCCATATTGATCCATCAAAGATCACAAACAAACCCCCCTCTCAATAACCCCTGTCGTAGCTACTCATTGTGTGACTTTAATCTCAAAAACTAACCTACACGGTCGGATGCAGTAAAAGTTACTCTAATTCAAGTTTTGTGAGGCATAAACAAATCGTTTTCGAGCCCCCACTAAGTTCACTTTTTAATCTATGCAAATAATGAACTATAAAATAATTATGAGTTACAAGCTATAAATTAATAATAAATAAATAACTAATTCCGTCTTTTGTTTCTCTCTCTCAATGTTGGCATCCTTTTCTAGCGACAGCCCCGAGCATTCCCTATTCTAATAAACAAACTAATTCTAATGTGTAAACAGTCTTCAGGAAGATTTTGGAAAGTTATTGCGGGATTGGGTTGTTTACTGATGTTATCTGAAACAAAGAAAAACGTTGTTTGATTTACATAGAAACAATGCTGAACGATGCAAGGTCATTGGTTTCGCAATGACATTCGGAAAATTTTAACTTCATGTTGCGAAGATTATTGTAGCGATTGGAATTAGGTACATAATTGCTGATTCTGTTACATTTTACGGTACCGCAAAAGTGAAATAATTAGAGCTTCATCTACCAGTGTAGTCATTATCGTAACCCAGAGATCGAAATTCTTAATTCTAGATAGCATTTTAGAGTGGTTCATTTTTCTACGAAAATCTACCTAGATTTTACTACTACTTAATAAAATCTCAAAAGTAACAACTTAAACTCCATGGTTTGAGCAAACGACACGACTACAAGCAAGTCAGACTTTTCATCATCTGAACAAGCATGACTACTGATTGTAAAGTCTAAACTCTACAATTTTAAGTGTTAGTTTTGCTGGCCTCTCGCTTCTTGAAACCAAAGACGTTTTACGGTAGTAAAATTGTTTTGCCGATTCATTCCCAGTGAAACACAGTTTCAATAATCTTGAACCTCCCGACCAACCCACAAATTTTATTACCACTAAAGCATCGTACAACGCGCCCCAGACAGTCCTACTGCGGAACATAAAAATTGTTTCAACCAAACCAAACAATATCGACAACCATAAAATCGTAGACGGAGTAGAGTATAGAATAGACTAATGGATGCCATCTGTCGCACTCACACAAGAAGAGGAACAACTTACACCAATGACACGAAAAAAAACGGGACAGAATGATACTATGCTTTGTCTCTCTTCGCGTGCCAGCTGACTGTCGAATTTTTCTTGTGCCACATATAATTATACTTTCTCGTGCTATCTCATGTTGGCCACGCTCACCAGATGTCTATATCCTTCTACGCATAAAATACTACTCTCACTACAAATAATTTAACATCCCGATGTTCATATCGCATCGGTAAAAACGCTGATAGCTGTTTGTCTATTCAAAAACCGAGATGACGGGACATCTTATAAACATCGTCCACCACTCTGCCCCAATGCTAATTGGCTTCCCACATCTACAAGCACAAACTTTCACGTGTGCAGATTTCCTCGCGATGTTTTCCGCCACCGAAAGTTCATTCATTTCTTATACAGACATAACTTAGAAAAAATTTTGGTGGTTCCGGTCTAACGGACGGATAAAAAGGAAAAAAACATAAAAATAATAATGACATCTTTCACACAATATAAAAAATAAACCAAAAACAAACAGGTAAGCGTAAAGATCCAATAAGTCATGGTGAAAAAAGCTTGCTAGTGCTAGCAAGCTAGTGTTGATGATATTTTTTAAAGTCCTCCTGGAATACGCTCTTCGCGTGTTTACCCCTTCGAACGTACAAAAATACGCATTGCAAATACGCCCTATGTATAACTCTGCGAATTGGACATTCTGCGCCTAAACCTCAAGATCAACAATTACAAAGAACATAAGGTCAGCTCAGAGTCCTATCGCACTAAAAACAATAACAGTAAAATCAAATTACTGTGTCAAAGTTCATTTGCATTTAAACCATCCTATTTATTATTCGCAATACAAAGACATATCAGGCAACCGTAAATCATAATCATAGCTGATAACAGACGCGTGTAAAATTTTGATAGTAATACTTTTAAACGGTCGTAAAACTGTGAGTTATGTTCGACAGAGGTACAAGATAATAAGAAGGAATGCTGGTTCAGTTACTGTCATACGGCCGATCTCAGCATGTCCTTGGTTAGACAAAATCCATTTGTAAAGGCAAAGTACCTACATATAACTACTACGTCATACGTTAAATTCATACATTAATCCAAGCTAAAAAAATATGATTGTATCACAATCATAATTTTTTAGTAACTTTTGTCTGCCTACATCTGTCTGCTAAATTGTCAAGCTTACTGTGCTGCACCGGTTTATAAGAAATTTGATAAGGAGATACATCAAGAACCTGAAAAGGACCTAAGATAGCTTATATCCCAATAATGCGTTACCTTATGCCAATTTTATCAGAATTTTGTCGTTTTTCGACTATCACGCGGGCGCAGCCGCCAGGAAAAACTAGTGATATATAAACTTCAAAGTCGGTTGCTGCAAAAAATTTTACACGTTTAAATAAAATTAAACGTGTCTAGTCTAGCCTATGTCAAGTTAAACTTAAATTCGAAACCAAATATATTATTTAACTAGAGGACCCGCCCTCGCTTGACTTCGGGAAATACCCACATTCGGAAAATGTTAGGCATGATTCTTTAAACTGACATAACTTTTTATTTATAAACCGATTGAAATAAAAACCTATAATAAATGTAACGGTTACCACAGTAAATATCACATAAATTTCAGAGACTACGGACCATCCCTAAGTACCTACTCTCGTCCTGTCGTACTTCAATCGTTGAAACCTTCGGAGTGTAACACTTCAGAATAAACCCAAATGAGACTCAAGAAACTATCCGCAATTGCTTTCTGCACCAATAACCAAAGCAACTCTAGGAAGTGCTGTTTCTGCGTGATCTTCGAGGTCAAACTAGTTATCAGTGATCGCTGGTCACTAAGATCGGGAAAAATCTAAATACAACTGGAATACGTATCCGTTATAATCGCTCGCAGATCCAAGTTACGACGCAGTCTACAGTCTACGGCCACACTTGTTCATTCTTCGACCAATTACAGGCAAAAATGGAATGATTAAAAAACCTAAAACTGAAAGGTATTAAAGCCAAGGTCTCTTGTGATATCGGAGCGTGCGTCATCGCATCATTGTTCGTTAAGGGCGCTTATCGGAGAACAAACCCCTCGGGTTTGAGTGTAAGGAGAGATCGAAGCTAGGCTGAACTGACCCGCGATCTATACACAAGAAAATCCATAAGACGTGACGAAACTGACAAATAATCGAGACAATGAAAACTTATATACTGAAGTATCAAAATTAGACGGCTTGAAAGAACGTTAGGTAATTTACCTAACGTTCTACATTAAGCCAGAAATTAAACCAACAGTTTATTTTAACGTTGTGGTCCCTGCTAATAATAATAAAAGCGAAGTGATCGCTAATCAAAAAAAGTTGAGACCCGCTGTGATAAACTACAGGGTAAGGACATCAACATCAGTAGTACACGTCACACTAAAATTTCTCCACACATACGTGCCATCTTGAGAAAATGAGGAATAGAAAAACGAAGTTACAAAAATGTAAACAAGTTGAATCAGACTACTGATTAAACAGCCAAAGCAAATAAGTAATTACAATAGTCTAAAAGCAGCCATTGAATGACGTCACTACGGCGATATATCATAGTAAGGAGTAACCATTATTTACGCAAGACAAGTGCGATTAGATTAGTAATAATAGACACAGGAGCCAATCAGTTGCTGGGCACAGGGCAAAGGCCCCGGGCTTTTAATATTATTAAATATAAAATAATTAAAATCAATTAATACATTTAGTGCTGCCAACGTGCCGTAAGCTGCGTGAATAGTTCGAATGAAGTTAAAATTTAAATTGTACTTCATGACACGCAACTAATTGTTTTCGTTTAAGTTAAAAAAGTTTGTTTATTACCCCATGCTTCAACATTTAAGGTCTGCGCACATGACATCAACTCGACTCCGATTCAAGTCATAGGAAAGCATTGAAATATGAGCTTTATTACCTGTATTTACGGTTGAATTTACTTATTAGCTTAAATTTCAACTGATCCAAACAAAATTTCGACCGTAATTTGCACGACATAAAGCTCATATTTTAATGCTTTCATATAAGTTGAATCTGAGTCGAGTTGGAGTTGAATTGATCGATTTGCAGACCTTTATACGACATTTCAATAAATATTACATTTTTAAGAGGCGACTGAGGCGACCATCTCAATCTTCAAGGGAAACAACGCATCTGTGCCCGAATTAGAACGAGTCTCTTAATAACAATTACTAACTGGACTATTACCAACAACTAACAGGACTAACTTTCACTAAAAGTCCCAGTCCCACTTACTTACAAACTAACCAACTAATGTTATAACCCCGTCTGCTAACAGGACTAAATATCCTAGTCCCCATTTGAGTCCAGTTCTAGGTCCGTCATAGTTGTCATGGGCGGCAGTAGAAGGTTGGTGCTAGATGCTTGTTTTTTTTTATGGAATTAAGGTAGGACCCTAATTCCATAAAAAAAACAATAAACACGATTAGTACGTTAATTGGTCACGACTTTTATCACGAAAACATTTGTTTTACATGTCTCATAATTAAATGATTCCCCTCACGACTTCACACCTCATACCTTGTTTGCCGTATTCCATAAAATGTATGAGTTATTGTGTTTTGCAAAATAATTAAAATTAACTCAACTCCGTAAAATTGAATTGAACCTGCATGGCATATTTTTCAGATACTGTTACGAAATAATTAACGAATGACTAAATAACC
Organism: Ochlodes sylvanus; assembly: GCA_905404295.2. Classification (NCBI taxonomy): domain Eukaryota; kingdom Metazoa; phylum Arthropoda; class Insecta; order Lepidoptera; family Hesperiidae; genus Ochlodes; species Ochlodes sylvanus. The sequence continues at coordinate 4,659,616 of FR990146.1, forward strand.
AACCCTCAATATAAAACGTGTTGACGTTTTATAGAATTAAGAAACTTGATCTGGCATTAGATACTTTTTCATACGTTATGCAAGTAATCCGCATTGGGACCAGTCACGTTAATGCATGCTCTTCAAAAGAGGTCGACAAGGGGCAAGTTATTCGATAATAGAACAGCCAAGTGCCATTCACCTGGTAAGAGGTCAGTGGTGCAGAAAAAATCAATAAGTGAGCAGAGACCTCAAATTGGCACAAGGTTTTTGAAGATGTTACCCAACTTCGTCAACATATTACGTCATTTATAGACAGTAGGAGCAGCTGTTTACGAAAATATTTACATATATTAGGGATAGTACTGATGATCAAAGGAAAAATGGGATTTCTTAATTTTGTATTGATAAACTTTAAAGGTTTATATAACTTTCCAACCAGATATGATTCGAATTCAGCAACCAATCTTAAAATTTACGAACCATTTAAATAGACGCCTATTCTATCTAAGTATTAGCCTTTGAAGTCTACTGGACTTGATGTAGGAGTCCCCTAATTGGCGGCTCCTAAGGCGTCCCGGGACATCTGAACCCAGAAATACTTAGGCTATCAGTCCATCTGGTGTGAGGGAGAAGGAGGGGCTTGAAACCTTGAATATTTTTAAAAAATGTAATAAGTTAGACAAAAAACTTGATCAGAATAGTGGATGTTACTGAACTTTAGTACAACAACAACCAAAAAAGGCAATTGTCTATTGATCAAAAAAAAATTAAAAGTAAAAAGTTGTCTGGAGATATAAAAAGATTCAATTCTTAAAAGATAAGAATTTGTTTTTATACTCTCTCTCTTTATACTTCCCTATTTTTGCAACATTAGAAACCATTGAGTTTCTAATTTTATGATGTACACCAAAAGCTTTCAGTCACAATTTGTCTCAAGCTCCTTTTAAAAGCCTTTTTTTTTCTTCAATATCCTCATAAGACACTATATTAGACATAACATAGCCACACAAATATTATTCCCACCACTAATATTCTGCAATATACATATTAGATTAATGCAATGTTTAAATTTCAATCTAATGTTTATTTCTGTCGAGTGCATACTGATCGGTTTTACTGATAACTTGTTAATTTTGCTCGGCTCACTCTTGTAATTTTTGGCACACTCTACAACCCATTAGACACTGTCTTAAAAGATTAGATTAATTGCGTTTGTATACTCAAATCTTTAGACTCAATTTGAACTATGACTTCAGTACAGTAATCATTAATTACTTAGGGTAGTGCAATCTTACAATATATTGTCTCTATATGGAAGATATTGAATAAAAACTATTATTGGGTATATTCATTATAATACCGACATCTTTTTCAGGATTTTTTTTAGATTGTTGGTTTATCAGTACGTCAGTGCATTCGGTCCTCCTAATCACGTAAAGAGCTAAATCTAATCCGATGCAGATTTACAAATATATTGTGCTGAACTTGGAGTAATATTTAATGTTTATTTTATTTAAATTAGTCCATTTACAAAAAAGGTATGAAAGTACTTGAACTAAATTGAATAATAATTTGAATAAGAATTCTATACTCATAAGATGATCACATCACTTTTTTACTCATATATATAATTGACGTTGATCTTACCAAAAAACAGCATCTTGTAACTGACATGTATTGTTAATAATTTTACAGTTTATTCTTCGAAAAGTATGTTAACAAAAGCTCAAAATATACTTTGAGAAGCTGGAAAATATAGGCAGCTACGATATTCATTGATGGATCCCAATACTTTTCGGACTTGCATAGTGTACAAATTGTAGAAGAAATATCATTACTTAGCACTATTCGACAATGATCCAAACCAGATATTTATTAAAGGGTGACACATCATAACAGTAAAACTGTTCATTAAGTACTTTAACGGTGATGTCAATGAATGATAGCAGGTAAGTAAAATGCAATGAGTTATAAGAATGCAGAGTATTAGTGCATAAAGTATAAACAGGGCATGCAAAAGCTACATTTGCCAATCTATTTAGTTGTATTCAGTTATACAAACATTCATTTTTACACCACCTTGGTTCCAAATTCCTCAAGGTAGTGCAATCTTCACATAGCAAGGTACTAGCAGTGATATTTACAAATCGGTGTGCAAAAACACATGTTGCATACTTTATCGCTGCTCCGATTGTTCTATTGGCCGTAGGACACGTCGGATTTAAGAGTGCTGTGAGCTTGCGAAAATAAGCGGCTCCACAATCCTATTTCGTCACGTACTAAACAACAAAACACTGCATTCGACACAATTAAAGAAAGTTAAGAGCCGGCGACCACATTATTGTTACGTACGAAAACACGGCCAGCGCCGTCTAACTGGCTGACCCCCGTCCCGACGTCAACCGACCAGCCATTGCACTCGCTTTCCTCCGCGTTTTATTTAAAGACGTGCTTAAATCTGCAGACATCGGGCGTTTTATTGCAGTACGAATGGCGCATAGCCCGATCGAGCTGAATAAATAGAATAAAAATTACACTGACACTAATGTGAAGCTCGCGAAGCAATGTTACGGTGGAAAATCACACATTCTGTACCTTAGAATCCACATTGTCTAGTATGCAAACCGTTTTACTGACTCACTATTCTTTCTTTGGCTAAATTGATATTGGATTCTATAAATACTTACAAATAAAAATCTGGAATCACACCATTGTTTTTTCTTCTGCACAATCAGTAAATCGATGTTGCCATATGTCAAAATATAAGTTAATAAGTTTCCGTCAAAAGTGGGTCATAATCATAGAGTTCATTTTAGGTTTAATTTCCCTCTTTCACATAGTTGAAAGTTCAGTTCTGATGGTTGTTGAATATCAGGAGAACACTCTAAAATATCTGAAAATGTTGGTTTTTAGTTTCACGTTGAAATAAATATTTTGAATTATTCAGAATATCTCATTTAAAGTTAAATGTACTGTCCTAATATCAATATAATTTTAACCAATTTAAGAGATAATTTAACTGTAATGGACTAGAATAAATTGAAAATTATTAAATATGTTTTGCATTATTTTACCATGTTTACTTGGAATAAACACAATGCTTTTAGATGGCAACATTGCATGAATGTTACTTTACACGCAACATTTTAAAGATGACATGTCATGTTTTGATAGAATTAATCATAGTTTGATTTAATGGTTATTTAAGCAATTATCCTTTATATATTGTATCTATAGTTCATTTAACAACTTGGAAAATAATAAAATAACATCAATTGAAAAGAAATGTAAAATCCACAGTCAATATATAGCCAGTCATCAGTCAACACAACAGTTTTATACGTCAATTCATTACGTTCTGAAATAGCTTATTTTTGTTGTCTTGTCTTGGTCGTATTATTTTCCTAGATCTTAAGTATGACATGACTTATCTTTATATTACACTGAGTAAGACACGTTAAGTTGCACAAATATTCCCACAGTAATTTAACTGCTTCTTAAATTAATACTAAAAAAGAAATTAACTACTTAAATATATAATTTTAACCAAGAAAGCCCTGTTTCTGAACAGAAAATTGTGATGTCGATTGAAGTCGATTGATGTGTACATGGCACGATTTTAATTTTTAATTTATTATAAGTTTACGTGAATTATGAAGTGATTTATTACTTGTAAAATAATTACTAAAAATGGCATTTGTTAGTGCGGTGACCGGTGATGATTCCACCAAAAAATTCATGGATGTCTTACAAAATGACTTCAAGACACTCGGCTTAGAGACTAAGAAGAAATATCCTCAAATCAGAGAGGTTCTTTGAATTTTTTATACTTTACAAATTAAAAATCTTGTTATTTTTGTTCTGTTATATCAAACTCACTCAACTTGATTCAATGAATTGATTAAACCATGTACAAACAATAATTTAATTTGTTAATTGAAACTTATATCCTGCTTAAAGTATCCTTGTATTGTTTACATATTAAGTATCGTAATCATCATTAAGGCAGTTTTGATTCGTTTTTGTCAAACGATTTTAAGGTTTAGAAATACCAACAGATTTGCTTTTTATTATTGTATGGGTTCCTTGCTAAGATTGTCAAGCAAGAACTCTTACTACTGCACTGTTACAAGTTCATGTCATTTAAGTTAAGAGTAAACTGCCCAATTATTACGTTAAGAGTGAATAGGCTTATTATATATACTTTTATCCAAGACTTTTAGCCAACTTTTTTTAGGATGCTAAGTTAAGCCTTGACAACAATCTCACCTGATGTTAGTCGCGATGATGTCCAAAGATGGTAAGCACATTAACTTGCCATCAGGTGGGATTATTCTAGCCAAGCACTGACTTTTAGTAAGCTTTAACTTGTTAAAAATAAGTTAAAAATGTGGAAATATTGCTTATTCATGATAGCCCCCCTCACCTACCTCAAAAGACAAATCACTTATTTATTTTATATTAATGATGAGAAAAGTGTTGGTTCAGGGACATTGAACAATCAATGTCCCTGATCTGAGCTGGTATCTGTATTTGTCTTCTAAAATATTTAATAATTTAAGACTTTACTCTAGACTTTTAACAGAAAATGCTTCTATCAGCCAACCTCTTGAAATTGCAGAATATTAATATAATACGGTTTATAGTTATTTTCTTAAGTTTCTAACTGTTTAATGACAATTTCAATATTTGAAAGTAGTATAATAATAAATATTTTAACAGTCTACCATTTAATTCTTGCAGATACCCTAATCCTACCTTATGTACACCCGCACTAGCACCCTCATTTTCATAGTCAAATCAGTTTTCTTAAACAAACCCTTTTGATCGACAATCAACATTGTTAAGACTTGGAAAGTTTTCTGTAATGCTCTCAATGTTGCAGGCATGTGATGAAGCCATAGAGAAGCTGTCGCTAGCTGCCAACAACCCTCAAGCATCACTGTATGGAGTTGTAAATCAAATCCTGTACCCACTTGTACAAGGATGTGAATCAAAAGATGTTAAAATTATCAAGGTACTATAATCTATGGTTGATACAATTTTGTATATTATAGTCCATTCATTTTACCATAAAAAAGGGGCCTACCTCGGAATGATCATAAGCTTCGTTTATACATACATACATACAATTTCGTTTATACATACCTTCATTTTGGTGTTCTATAAGTTGTCTTAAAAGTCTCATAAAATCTTGTGTCTCATAAAATTGGTGAACTATAGAATAGATATTGTTGGCCTAGATTTGGAATATTGGCTAAATCCATTCTTTACCATTTATGACTTTATTTTTATTACCAGTATCTTTTAAATTATTAGTTTAAAAAAATAAAATCAAATGTATATGTACAAGCCCTTTCTTTAAATTAATAATTTAATATATTTTTTAGAATATTTAATGGTACTTCTGTAAAATTACCTTATAATTGATGTAACCAGGTTGACACTTTTAAGCTGACAATATATTCTTAAGTAAGGATTTTGTAATTTGATCGTAAAATATGTCATTATGGTCCAGCTTTATACAATAAACAAATCTTTTTAACCTGGAAACTGAACTTAGGAACTTTAACTCATTAGGCATTGTCCGGTCAGCTGTCCAAATACATCCCGCCAGTTAAAAACAACATTTTTTGCCTTTTCTTATTGTCTATTGTTCAACAGAGTTCCCTTTGTAAGGGTAGATTGATATGGAGCAAAAGCTGAATGGAATATCTCAAATTGAATGGAATGGAAATGGATTGGAAATGATACTCACATCTTCATTCATCTTATGCATGCCACAAATGTTGATTTAACTCGAAATTTCAGTTCTGTCTGGGCACCATCCAACGTCTAATAGCACAGCAAGGCATAGACGCGAAGGGTGCTCGTCACGTAGTAGACTGTCTCTACAACCTCGGGGACAGCAACATGCAAGAGCTCAAGCTACTACAGACTGCTGCTCTTCTGATGACCACTTCCGACCTGGTGCATGGAGACACGTTGGCTCGGGTGAGGAACTTTACGTTAGTACCCTAGTAACTAAACTATGTAATGGTGTAGGTTCTGTACATTGAAAAATATTAGAAAAATGAAATTCGGTTGTTCGGTTGTTCCGTTGTGGCGCTCGTTGTGAAAATCATCCTTGAAAACACTGTAACTGAACTCATTATTGGGTGTAAAGCCAAGACATTAACATTATGTTTGAAGTAAATGAACTATAATTATGCACTTAATCCGGAACAATATTTCTAAAATAAAACATATGTAACAATATCTGTATAGATATACGTGTGAGGTATACTACGAAAAGGAAACCTTGAGAATAAATATAAAAACACATGCGAGTAATTACATACTTTGCGAGTTAATACAACTGTCGTTTTCAAACAACGTCTCGTCAAATGCAGTATGTGTGGCAAATGATTAAACGTCAAATATATAAACCATTTTGTTAATAAAAATGCCAGACGTTATTCTGATATCTATATATAAAAGGGGAAGCAAAAACTTTGTACTCAAATAAATTACTTATATACAAATAAATTACTTAATATACTTTGTACTCAAACAAAAAAATCGTGCTATTAAAAATAAAATAAGGGACGTAAATAACGTGTAATCTTTTTAATGAAATTAAGATAATAGCAAACGAGCATGCAGCATCACCCGTTCGCTGGAGCCCATGAAAATGGGTACCAACACAGAATAAGACACAAATCGGGACTAGGATGGTTAGTCAATTAGCAAACGGTCGCGGTATTAGAACGTTTGTTGGTTATTTCGTTAGTGTTGCTACCGGAGACAGAGAATGATATAGACATCTGGTGAGCGTGGCTAACATGAGATAGCATGAAAAATAAATTGGACGAATTCAGCTGTCAAGTATGCTTTCCTTGAAAAAGCCGGCACGCAACGTGAAACAAAGCGTGGTATCATTCTTTCTCGTTTTTTTCGTGTCGTTGGTGTAATTTGTTCCTTTTCTTGTGTGAGTGCGATGGATGGCATCCGTTAGTCTATTCTATTCTCTGTCTACGGTTGCTACTCTTGAGGACTTAGGTGTTTGCCTCTAAACACTTTTTAAAGTGTAACATTGACATATCGTGTAATGACGACCCGGATGGCGCAATGGTTAACACGCCGGATCGCCTTTCCGAGAGTCCTGGGTTCGATTCCCAGCGAGGCGGAAATTTGAATGATGAATTTAAATTTCCGTTCTTGGTCTGGGTGTGTGTGTTCTTGTCTTGTGTGTTGTCCATGGCACCCACGACACAGGGAAACCTAGTGTGGGGCTATGAGTGTGTAGCGTTATTTCGGGTTCTTCTGCCTAAATTTGTCCGCCGCCTGATAGGAGGCATATTTAGTAAGTCACAAACCCAACAATCTAAAAAAAAAAAAAAAAAATTCCCAGACGATGGTAATGTGCATGCGCATGGTGTCGCCGATGGAGACGCGCGACGCCAGCACGAGCCACGCGGCGGCCGCCACGGTGCGCCAGCTCGCCGCGCTGGTCTTCGAGCGGGCGCTGCACGAGGCCGATGGTACTACCACAACCACTTCGTTGTTTTATCCTATTGTTTGCTCTCTAAAGTTTTATATTAATAATGACTGTTAAAACTTTGGCAATTTCCTGGCTGACTAACATGTTTGCCCCGGTTTGGATTCGAATCCCGGTTATGCGTTAATCAAGGTCAACAATGGTGTAAGGATTTAAATATCTATTCTAACTATTACTTGGACTAGTACAAGAAAAATCCTATCGTGTTGGACTAAGGCCTGTACTTCTCAATCTCTAAGAGGAAACATCTCAAACATCTACCCAGCAATAGAATAGTTAAGGGTTGCGGTGATGATCTTGACGTGTTTAATTGCTACATGTGTAATTAGTTTCCCACATCCCTTATGTAGCAAGAATCTTTTTGATTTATGATTTGAATATTAAACTTGTATTTTAGGCACACTAAAAGTGAACCCAACCGACGTTCGTATTATAACGAACACGGTTAAAGCGCCCAAGGACCTCAAGCCGTGCGCGGTGGATGCGTACCTGATTTTGCAGGTGAGTTGTAACTATGGTTGGTAAATGAGGTCGAGGTTTAGGGTGTAAGGGACTCTGTCCGTTTTGAGTTCGAAGGGTATGGTACTTGCAAAACCAAAGTTACCCGCGTGGATAGCTGCTGCCGTCCTCCCAAAATCGACCATGTTTCGGTTGCAGCGTTGGATAGCAAGAAATAATGTGGTTCCGCCGCTGCGTTTTTAACTTTTTACCCGGCAATCGGTTAGAGATGGCCATGAATGATGCTGAACACTGATTATAAATGGCTTGTCTGCTCTTTTGGGGATTTTTACATAAAAAGTACTATCAATGTATTTTACAAAGCAGTTATTTCATAGTGGTTTGAAAGTTGCAGCATCGATGTCCCACACATGGACTCTGGGCATTGGGATCGAATACGGCAAGCAGCTCAATATTTTTAAATAATGGTTAATTACTTCAGAAAAGGAAAACATACTGAGAAAAATTATGAAATAGAATATTTGCCCCCTAGATATTATGACTATTATGACTATAGACCACGGATTATTCCACTTTGCCCCACCAAGGCGCCCCACTGGTGGGGCAAAGTGGAGCACAAGGTCGTCTTATGTTCATAGCCGGAAAACGCGCAGATGGACCCGTTTGTACGAATATCAGCAACGCCAAGGCATCACCGTTGTTACACATAATTCAAATTGAAAGTAACATAATACAAGTGTATTATGTGCTTGTACTTCAAATTCATTACCAATATCTCAGTAGATTAGGTTATTAACATGATAACAAATAGTATATCAACTGCACTTCAAATTATTGCTCACTGACTATCGTAAACCGATTATCTGATAACTGTATGAGATTGTGCTATAGTGCTGTATCAGTAATGACTCAAACGTACGAAATAGCACAATTTCAATAGGTATAGCGTTTTCACCGGAGGCTATAACATTATTTTTTTATTTAACGAACCAGCGTATTACTGGCTCTGTGACTGGTTAAACACTACTGACACTGCAATTAAAACAGGTTAAATCCTTAAAAACATTCCACGGTTGAGTATCTAAGGAACGTGGTAGCTAGCCAGGCTAAAATAAGGTCTGCGCACATTATATCAACTCAACTCGGTCGGTCGGTCGGGTTTGGAGTAGGCCGTAGGTATATGATGCAGCGCGTAGCGCGTATTCGTATTTCAATGGTTTCCTATGAGTTGAATCCGAGTAGAGTCCTCGTTGAGTTGATGTAATGTGTGATGTTGATTTAATATGTGCAGATCTTTCCCTTCCATCGAATATCGTCATGTTAAAACTGGACGGTACTGTTTCCAACGACCTCAAACCTAACTAAGGAGGACGTGGCATCGTATCCTCGTTCATTGTTCAAAAATGTATGAGTAGGTCGCCTTAGGATTAAGAATGGATGCAGCTCTTTTCGTACGTCTAAATAAATATTTAGTAAAGAAAAAAAGGCTCGTTATAGGTTTGTTTGGCATTATTATTCAAGATTGTATGAGAATATTTTCCATCTCTTCTGAGCCTCGTTTATTCAAAGAACAGAGCATGTCTGAAAGTGTATAAGTATGTAAATAAAAATGTGTTGTGTCGCTTCTCACAATCTCTACTAGTCGTAACAGTAGTTATCTAAGGACTCCTAGTAGGTAAAAAAACACATTCATTCGTAACATGGCTGAATTTGGAGTTAACGGTTGCCCACGTTGCCCACAGGACATAATTCAGCTGGTGAACAGCGACGCACCGCTGTGGCTCACCGGTATATCGGACGTGCCGAAGACCTTTGGCTTGGAACTCCTAGATACAATCCTCACAGATTTCTCTGCTATTTTCTTTAAGGTTCGTATGTATTTAATCACGTGTGCAGGTATAATATATTGGTTTAGGGTTGTGTACATTCGAAAATAAAAGTATATTTTTACTTAGTCTTTATAAGGTCATTAAACTGCTTGTTATGACTAAATTTTCTCTGATCTATTGGTCGTGATAAGGTAACCAAGTGAAGGGTGTATGCCGTTAATACCCCAATTGTATCTTATCAAATATGGCACAAAATTAGAAAGAACATGAAGGGACTCATTTGACATGCAACAAAACCTATCACAATGCTATGATTTTATGAAGTTTATAAACATTTAATCCGTTATTCTTACAGATCCCAGATTTCAGATTTCTACTGAAAGAGCATGTCTGCGCGCTTATAATAAGACTATTCTCTCCTAACGTCAAGTACAGGTGTGTGGTACTATATATTTTTTTAAACATTGATGTAACAAAGAATCGGAAATCGAACGTCGAATCGTTAAGCGACTGCCCAGGTTATGGGACGCAAGCGGCTTAATTTCATGACCTCTTCCGTACTCTGAAGGGTACGAAACCAGGTTAGCTGCGATTGTTATCATTAAATGATTTTGAATTTGAATTATTTCCACACGTTTCATGTTTTTGATTTGAAGGTTATGTTTCTCTCCTGTGTAACCATTGACTTATTATTACTATGGACGTCGGGTCCGCGCTAAAAAATGTCCGGCCCAAATGAGCAACAAAACGCAAGGAGAGCAACAATTCGGCGTTCACGACTGCAATCGAAATTAAACCGTGATGTAATAATTTTAGTGTTTAAATTACCTTGTTAACATTTCTATTCTTGCAATGGCTGGCGTTCTCGACTGCAATCGCAATTAAACCGTGATGTAATGATTTTAGAGTTTAAATTACCTTGTTAACTGCATGACATGACATGACATAACTGACGGGGACATTTATTTCGCGATTTTAGCATGAGATTAGATGTCGATAGCAATGATAAGTCAATGTGTGTAACCGACATAACGTCCGGCCGCGGCAGGGCGGCGTTCACGGCGGCGCACATCCCGGGCGCGGCGGCGGGCGCGGGCCCCGGCAGCCCGGTGCCCGAGCGGCCGCACTTCCCGGTCACCATGCGGCTGCTGCGGCTGGTCTCCGTCATCGTGCACAAGTACCATCAAGTGCTGGTGAGTGCTGTGTGGTCATTGCCGGGAAACCGAGCCGAGATGGGCTATGTTGTCACTCATCATCAGGTATGGATGTAATCGAGCACGGTTTTATAATTAATGAAGACAATGCAAGCCGAATCGTGTATTGGTAAGAGGGTAATGTCGCCAATTGGTACTAATTAAAGACCGCGTTGCCGGTTAAAAATTAAGCGAAAAAAAATAAAGAGGGCCTGCGATATTTTGACACTGCGATCTAAATACGTAAATTTACGGTCGATTTTGAAAGACGGATGGAAGCTAGCCGGGCGCGTTAGAAAGCCGAAGTCGCGTTAAACAGTTGAGATTGATACAGCCGGTCGGTGAAATCGAATGCATAATCAATGATATACTGCTCGACTGCATTATTCTCCAGAAAGACAGGCTGCAATTAATAATTCAGGATTCAAACCATACCCCCTCCCCCTGTGAAGCAGACTGACCTTTAAACACTGAATATTTTGAATCGAAATGTTTGATTTGTACACTAAACATTGCATTTTGTGTACTTTCAGATAACAGAGTGCGAGATATTCCTCTCGCTGACGATCAAATTCCTGGACCCCGACAAGCCGCTGTGGCAGCGCGCGCTGGCCTTGGAGGTCCTGCACAAGATGACCATCCAGCCGCGTCAGTATTTGATTTATTTTTTCCTTTTGTTAGACTTGTAAGTGGTACAAACCAATCAAAGAATTTGATGTCATTTGGCTCGACTATCACTTAATGTTAACTGCACGCAACGTACGAGTTGGACGCTCACCAATCAATATGGTTTTAAAATTGATCAAGCGCTCATTTAACCGAAAACAATGTGATAGTATATAACATTATGTTTAATAGAAATAATCCTTTATAATAAAGCTGCAGCGGGTCAAAGTTGTATTTGATATTAAACTATTATTACAAAAAAAAAGTTTTTAATTTTTTTTCCTAAATCAATTAATTTAGTTAAACTTGAAATTTATATAGCGCCTGATAAAAATGAGTAGCAATTGTGGGTGCGGAAACTGAGGAATCATCTAAGGTTTCTTTACACGAAACTATGTACAGGTCAATAGTACATAAAACATAATTACTTATAATATGATTGTGGATGTAATGTAACAATTGGTTGGCACAGACCTGCTGAAGGCGTTCTGCGAGTGGTACGACATGCGGCCGCACGCGACCAACATCTTCCAGGACATCGTGAACGCGCTCGGCGCCTACGTGCAGAGCCTGTTCGTGGCGCAGCAGCCCAACCAGCAGCTCGGTCAGTGGATGCACACCTTTACTTTCTTCTATGTTTATGGCCGATAAAAAAGTAGAAGAGTCATCTAATGGTGAGTGGTGACGGTCGCTCATGGACATGTGATGATGGTTATGGACTTTAAGACGCCATGGATGGGGTGGTCGCCCAGGGATTCAGGTAATCCCTGAGCAATGAGATAGTCACGAGAGACTCCATAGTGTCTCGTGACCATACTTATAAAATTTCGTAAGATATTTAAAAACTACATTTGAATTGTTAAAATATTATTTATTATTATCATTGAGCATATCCAAGAATGTATGTATTTCTGTGTCACCATCGATGTTATTCAGAATTAATTCCCCGTGTGATTCACTTCCATCGCTGTCGTAGTGCGGAAAGTCCCGTGCGTCCTCGTATACCTCGGGATATTTCGGATCTGTCGTATGCGAGCGTAAGGTAGACTTCCCGTCGATATCTTTTCTCAGGGACCCTGTCATATAATTGTGAATTATTGCTATTAATATCTATACATTATTCCCTTATATTTTGCTTAAAATGTTATAATGACGTTGACGCTTGATTTGACAGAATAACGGGGTGGCACAAGGACGCCAAACCGTTTCATTTTACGACAAAATACAACTGTCATAATTTTTTGCATTAAAACGCGTAAACGGATACGGAGACGGACAGAAAACCGAACGCAAAAAATGAATGATGAAGGAAAGATCGACGTAATCTCGGTTTAGTTAAATCGAATACGAATGCAAGACACCCAAGATTAGATTTAAGTTAACTCGAGATTTTGACAAAATCGAGATTTAATTAAATCAAGTTTTGCACAATTTTTTTGCAAGCAGCCCTTATGATTTACTAAAGCTGATAATAAAATCCTAACATTAAAAAACCTCATATTTATTAGTCTTTTAATTAACAGTCTAGCTAGCCTTTTTACTTAACTACGTTCTATGAATCTCTTCGTCAATTGAATTAACGTATGAATACTTCAATATAAGTTCAATACCTTGGGCGGAGCGGAGTACAGCAGTGTCGTTGAGCAGGATCTGCGTGTACATGTCCACCAGGATCTTGCAGTGGCGCATACAGGACTCGTACTTGCGGAACCGGTTGACGCGCGGGGAGGGCGGGCAGCCCATGCGCATACTGCAGTAGACCAGCGTTAGATGTCAAGGCATTACATCTATTAGTCTATGACACCGGATGCGTATAATTTTAAACGTAACGCTACGTTACAACGTCCCAACGAGTGTAGGGCACTGTTTGTGGACCGACCTTGAACTAGACTCAAATCGGGACTGGGATAGTAACTCCGGTTAATAGAGGATGTTATTATGAATGTTACTTTGTCAGTTCGTTAGGTATCTTGTTTACAATGCCAGTGCGCCTTTGCTGCACGCGACACTGGGATTTCCAGTGTGTGGGTGTTAGTATTTTTGTTTTTTTTATGTTTCCCAAAGAGAAATGAAAAAAGAAAGAGAAAAAGAAGTAGACGATCGCGTCCATCCACGATATTGGATTTGACTGATAGTTGGCACATATTTTTTATTTTTATTTATTCATTATATATTGAACCTTACATAAGTAATGGAATGAACGGTGGACATAATGCTAAGAGCATTCTTTGTCAGTCAACCTTAGGGCAGTGGGAAAATGTAGAAGACGGTAGTAACAAAGAGAGAGAGAAAGGGAGAATTCATCACAATCTGACTATCCCATAAAGTGGGCTTTGTGAGGCGTATAAATACAATAACAAATAGGCTTAATAAAATCACGTTCAAGTAGTGTTAAAATAGTTCAGCTACCAACATGCAGTCTTGTTTCTGGAATACAAACGTCCACACCGGCTTCACTTGTTCCTCGCAGTAGCCAGCCGTGAACCGGCGCGTGCAACGAATCACGTCGTTCTCTGAAATTTTATCTTGTAGTTATTCAAGTTTCCTCTCAGTGACAACGTGTCAGCCCTGGGCGGATGTAGAATAGGTATTAAGAAAAATTGCCGTGGTATTTAAAAGACGGCCATGATTGTAGTAATTATAAAAACCCTTATATTCGGCTACAGTGACGATAGCTGGAGAGCCTGTCATAAATAACGTTGGTGGCTTTTTCTATCCCCGATAACACGTCGGTGCTAGATGTTTCTTAAGTCCATGGTTACCTGAAGGTTACCTGAAGTTGAAACTGCGATTTGTTTAACCATAAGCAGAAACATAAACACGTGATAATATGTATACATTTTCACGACGCTTCGTTCAACTCCCACTAAGTGATAATGAAGTCACGGCTTACTAGATAATTCACTCGTTTTGCGTATGTACTTGTACTTTCTGTCCTCCCCAGCAGTTTAACAGTTCACAGTTAGATATCGAAGCTCTCGATAAGCTCATGACTAAATTGTCCCCTTTATTTGATTACAAATTTATTACTAGCTGGAAAATTGTCTGTAACTAACTAACCTAACAACTGACTAACCATCCTAGTCCCGATTTTAGTCTTGTTTTGGTCAGTGCCTGTTGAAATGGGCGACTACGGAAGGGTGGTGCTGCGTGCTCGTTTGCTATCTTCACTACATAGTATAAAACAAAGTCGCTTTCTCTGTCCCTATGTATGCTTAGATCTTTAAAACTACGCAACGGATTTTGATGCGGGTTTTTTTAATAGATACGAGTATAATGATTCAAGAGGAAAGTTTATATGTATAACTAGCTACCATACCACGCGTTGCTGTGGCTCAGTGATTATAATAGATTAACAACGCCACCTACCGGGTGTCTTCGCAACCTAGTTGTCAAACGAATGCTTTTATTGACGAATCAACCAACAGCGCCATCTATGAGGAATTCATAAAACTAAACATAAAATGAACACTATTTTTGTTTACTAAACATTTAAATTGCAATTAAAATATATAAAAACTATCCTATCTTTTAAGTTACACCAAAATACGGGTACATGTGAAATTTGATTGAAATCGGTTAATTGGTTTAGGAGTCCATTGATGACAAACATTGTGACACGAGATTTATATATATTAAGATATATTAAAGTTTTGTGTACATTTTTTTTCCCGAACCGAAGCGAGGGCGGGTTTACTAGTAAATCCATAAAAAAGACTCTTGGTCTCCAATTGCACTCATGAGTACTGTTACTTCAATATTAAAATTCAGGTTGGTTCACGTTATTATCCTCAGCTCAAACAGGCATCCCTCAGCAAGCTGGTTTCTACTGGAAGGGCGTCTGGCTGCCGTTGTGCGTCTCCTTCGAACCTGGGACTGCCAAAGCTGTATAGTGAGTGTCATCGCGGAAATATATTCATTTGAACTCTGCGGTTTATAATTGGATGTAATGCTTTATTTTAATTGGTGTACAACATAATTGATGACTACTAGATTATATGTAGCGAGTTTGGTTTTAGCAATTCCAAGCTCCTTTCTTGCGGTTTTCACAGTCTGAAAAGCTATGAATGAACATACAAAATAACTACCAACAACAGAAGGGAACTTGCGCCGTTATTTCGTCCATTGCTTTTGGCGTATGGGTTATTCTGCATAAATTTTTGGATACAATATGCCGTGTAGGTGAGGTATCTCTATCTAAATTTGAATGTTTTACTTTTGCAGTATAGAGATGCTGGACCGAACCGAAGCGCCGACTATCCAAGACGGGTACGGTATCTCCGTAGCGTACGCCTGCCTCGTGGAAATCATACGGTCCATAGCTATCACCGTCGAAGGCAACGAATATTTTAGGTATGTATGTGTGTGTGTGCGTGTGTGATTGTGTGTGCGTGCGTGCGTGCGTGCGTGCGTGTGTGTGTGTGTGTGTGTGTGTGTTTGTGGAAAGGTATTGAGGCTTCAGCAAAACGTTATATACGTTATTGATTAATACATAACGGATATAATTTCTTTATGTATAATTTTTTATTTTATGTAGGTTACAAGCGTTATACGAAGACACACAAAATGATGTCGAGGAGAAAGAAATTAACTCAAATAAACATATCAAAGGTGAGTGACGAATTTAATTTAGAAAATAACATTTAATAAACGTAAATTTACTTGAAATTATAAACAAAATACAAGTGATTTACAGAACAAAATATTATGATCATATTAAGTACCACGACTTGCTTGATTTGCTTGCGATAAAATGATAAATTCACTTTTACAACATGTAAATGGAAAGAGAAACATATTCACAAAACTATAAATTCTGACTAGCCATGATATTATTAGTAAAAAAATAATTATAGTTTATAGTTTAAACAGCAGACAGCTACATGGCCATACTTAAAATATGTATTGCAAATTGTAAGTTACGACAGTTTGATATTTTATTACGCAGAAATAGAACCAAAGACAGATAGTAAGGATATAACGAATAACGGTCACACCGGCGTACCGGACCAGAACTCCAACGTGGTGGAGAAGATAGACCCTGAGCTGGAGGAGAAGGAGCGGCTCCTCAAGTTGCAGGTCAGTGAATAATGTACATGTTGACCGTACGATGGCACGCTCGAAACCCCCCTTGCTCAATACCACGAGTCATTAAAATGGCTCGACAGCTCATTTGCCAGTTATTTTTCAGCTAAATAGTTATTAAAAGTGCTCTAAAATGTCTATTAATTATATTAAATATTACTTGTAAAATGTATATCTAAATCCAATTAATATTAAGTTTAAATGTTATAGGCATACTACAAAAAAAAATCAACTAGATACATTGTCACATAGACTCTGATATTGATATTGACATTTGATGAAAATAAGTCGATTTCACCTAGCAATAAACCGCGCTAGATGGCGTTAGTAGGCTCAAATCAATGTTTATTCTTACCCTTTTTAATTAATTTCTTATTAATGATCTGGTGTTGTCTCTTGGTGGATAGTTGATCAAGTCGTCGTGGTGCGGCCTGGTGTGGGGGCTGTCGGTCCTAGCGGAGGCTAGCGTGGGCGAGTTGGAGAACATCCTCCGCGCGCTGCAGACCCTGGCTCGCGTCAGTGGGAAGGTAAACCTCACACTTAGCTACATACTGTTATATGAAACACCGACACGGCACGTAACACGCAACACAATGATCTAATATTTTGTTCGTATTGATATATATTTCGATAACCTTGACCTTGACGTCTAAAACAATAACAATATAAAAACTGACAGTTTAAAAACCAGTCTGTAATAACCGAAAGTACAGCCTATTCCCTAGCTGTTGGTTTACGGCCCTTCCTATTAATTTTATTTATTAATTCTATCTTCTTATTAATTCTTATTCGTCCTATTAATTCTATCTATCCATAACGATGGTCGAATCTGAATGAGGACCATTGAAATGTCACGTAAACGAATTAAATAGAACGAAACGATAATAAAATTAAGCTTCATACGAACGAACGAAATAATAATAAAATTAGGCTTCATGGAGGCACACAATACAGGCGTACGTTCACAGGTGGGCGTGTCGAACGCGCGCGACGCGTGCATCGGCGCGCTGTGCCGGTGCGCGCTGCCCGCGCAGTACTGCGTGCCGGTGCTGGGCGCGCTCGCGGCGCTGGCGTGCCCGTGGCCGCCCGCGCGCGCGCCGCCCTCGCCCGCGCCCGACCTGCGCCACCACGTCGTCTGGGTCGGGACGCCGCTGCCCTGCGCGCAGCCGCAAGGTTACCGTTGCGTATAGTACGCCCGACGGTTCTAGGCCGCTCTGAAGTTAGGCTTTCGGGTATAGTGCGCAGGTATTGTACTTTAGAGAGAGATAGCGACACGAACACTGAGCGTGTGACTGAAACAAACAATGCTCAAAGTGGCACCCCGCGCGTCATGCCATCATTTCGACCATAAAATTGACTTTTGCGCAGCGATCCGAACAAAGTTCAGAGCGGCCTAGAACCGCCGGCCGTACTATACAAACCTAAATGTTTAATGGATTTGTGAATCTGTGGTGACATCGCGCACAAGTCGCACGGTAACGTCACGACGAACGTGAATCACGCTGTGGACTTCTTTTGCCCCGCTCGCATATATATAAGCTCCGCCCAGGCGTTGCACCTGTCCTGGCGGTAGATATATAAAATCGAAATATTTCGGGATGAATAAAAACTATGAAATTTTAGCGACGTTTGATGTCTATACGTCGCATATTGATGGCACGTCGAAGGTGTCAACCTGAATGACGCTATCGAAGTCTTCTACAATGTTAACTTGATCAGATTCAGTAGTTGCACAATTACATTTTGATATGGTGCCATAGGATGTTTAAAATAACGTTGCTTTTTACGTTTTCTAATTACTACAAATGCAGATTATTAATTTTCATTCAACTTTTGACCGATCATGAATCGGAGCACGGCCGCACCTCAGTCAAATCAACACCATAACATTAGTGCCTATGCACACTAACAATGTATTTATCTATAGAGACAAAATATCTTGCTTAAATACTTATTTTATTCTTATGCTACATCTTTTCACTTCGACCAAGGACGCGGTAAGAGAGCTGTCAAACTCCCGCTAGTGATGGAGTTACATCGGCGTGGCCATAGTGTTGCACATTATCCCCTGTTCCGGTATTTCATCTAACATGGACCTATGTACTGAGTGGTAGCGTACGTGCAGGCCAACAGCAGCAGTCGTTCGTGATGGTGACCTCGCGGCACGTGACGGCGATGCGCGCGCTGCTGGAGGCGGCGCGGCGGGACGGCGACACCATCCAGCAGGCGTGGCTGCCCGTGCTCACCACGCTGCAGCATCTGGTAACGCGGCGACGCTGGCCGCGGCCGGCCATTTTATGTTGCCTAGCAACGTTCAAAATGTAGTAGTTGCGTATATCGTAGTGGTAACTTTTATCTCTGGATTAGTTATACAGTAGGTAAAGTAATAACCACTACTAACACTAAATATATTAAAACTCGATACGTTACGTTCATACTACGCATGTTACATTTTTGGATCCATTACAGTTTTATTATAAGTATAGATCTAACACTTCATCCATACTGATATTATATATGCGAAGGTAAGTCTATCTGACTGCTACCTTTTAGGGCTTAATGTGCTGAACCGATTTAGATGAATTTTGGTATGGATATAAATTGAAGCTCTGGAAAAGACCGTTTTTATCTGGATAATTTGTCGTTATGCACCCCCTCGCCAGCAAAGCTGCGAGCAAAGACGAGTGGTATATACATAAATTTGGTTTGTTTTCATCCAGGTGTGGATCCTCGGGCTGAAGCCGTCCACCGGCGGCAGCATGAAGGCGAGCCGCGCCAGCGCGGACGCGAACGCAGTCATGAGCACTTCGGCCGTCATGGCCGACCTACCTGGTAAGATGCACTGGCTTTTACGTGCACTGGAAGGCACGGATACAGGTTTAAGATCGCAACAAGTTGAAACTCTTGCTTCGTGCAAAATACTGATCTTGTAATAAGTTCTAGTTGGGAAAATTTTGGAATTTCCACATTTTCTGAATTGTAGTTAATTTCATACCAGTAATCTCTTAATCATTAAAACTTTGTGTTGTATGGATCGGGTATGGATCTATTACCTCATTATATTTTATGAGCACGGATAGATTATATGTGTGAGTTGCACTACAGGTTTAAAACAAAACTTATGTTGGTACGCCTTACCCGGTACAGGACACACTATTACTTACTAATGCTTATCATTGGACCATTTTCCTTAACTTTATAGTACTGACATCTTGCCTAAGTACCGACCGCTAGTTTGAAAATACTGTATTGTATCGAAACACTAATAACCCCGCACTAGGCACTATTTATTTAGAAACCCGTTACAATTTTTTCGTCCTTTTTCCTTTTATAATTTTGATAAATAAAGACGCCTATACGAAATAATAGCGTTGAAACGATTTCTATCTTTTACTCCATAACTTTTATGTAATACTTAGAAAAAAATAATTAATAACTTGAAATCTCCGCAATTTTTAACTGCTTTAAACGTCTTTTTAGTCTGTGAATTAAACATTCTCAGTTTCCGTCAAAAAGTGGTCGGTACTTACCGGTTAACCCTCACCGTGCGGTCAGTGTGTTCTACTGCTCGTTGTTTTCAGGTCAGCAAGTTCCCGTCGCGGAGTCGCTCGGCGTTATGAGTGGTATTTACCGACTGTTGACATGTCTTGTTCTACTGATTGTCCTCTCCAAGGGACGCAAACGTTACAGTGACCAAACTACTGCCTATACGTCACAGTTGTCTATTGAATGGATGTCTTATGCAATGTGTTTGTTGTTAATGAAATTAAAAATTACTAAAAACAGGAACAACAATGTGTAGATGCTTGTTGCAAATATAATTAGTTATTTCAGTGCCAACTGAGCTATTTTGTGGATATAAAAAATATGAACAATCAATTAAATAATTAGGAAACTAATCGGAGAACTATAGTATTTTTCTTCTTTCGTAAAGTAATGAAACAGTGTAGTGTCTTTGTGTGAATAATTTCTACGTTCCGAATTTATCCGGACTTTAGATGGCGCCACTGTATACATCTAATTTCATTCTCTTTTTTAACATACTATTCATGTATCGATTTGTATTTCATTTATTTATTCGGTAAGTAAAGAAAATAAAAGGCATCGCATAATATTTTCACTGACAACTGTAGATGTGAGGGTAGTTTGCTCGGCTTGTCGCTAGGGCTGTCGCTTATGTCCGCGTGCACTGGGATGGAGCTTGCTGGCCGTGTTATACCATCGTTGTGTTTTGCACCCTGTTGTTTTATTTTTAGAGGTGAATTTACTTCACCGTTGTACCGACTGAATACAGGAAATCTTAATAATTGTGTACAACGGAACTTTGCGTGTTAGCAGTAGTTGGCTACAATCCATTAATTGCTCACTACTCTACACGAATCTCTCCTCATACACTCCAGTTTGAATTGGTGGAGGGCTTAGTGGCCAACCCAAGTGTCGGAAATTTTAGGATTGTTTGAGCTTGTTAATACAAACAAGAAAACTTTTTAAGAATTGCCATTATTGTTTGTAGTACAATATAAAACATCATGTTAGGGTCACCTTGATAACTAGGTTATTTAACTGAGATACAAGATATGTAGAGAGTTATTCTACGCTTTGAGTCTCGTAATGTAAAAACAAACATTTTCTATTTTATATAAGTCGTATATTCACTTGCCTTGAAAGCGCTTACGTCCGTTGCGTTCACTGCTGATAGCCATGTTTTTTTATTCTGCACTGTTTTTCATTCTTGGTCAACTATATATATGTCAAAACTTGTTGTTAATGTTGATATAATAATATTATAAATATATACTTAAATTATAAATATGTTACCTTCATACTCATGCAATGTGTGCTGTTTTGTGTAACATGACACACATAATTGACACACATTGACAAGATTCAATTATTTTTATTGGGTATCAACCCCGAGAAACTAGTTTTGCAGGCAATGCCCTAAGGACAGCATGCAAGCGTTTATTGATAATAAAATCTAAATGTCACTGTCATGACATATGGTTTCTATTGGTGCAAGCAATTTTTATATTTAACTTACCTTCTCCAAAGTTATATTTTGAATAAATAGGTTCCATAGTATAATTTCATTATACTTAGTTGTGTCAGCTTTTACAACGGTTGTCTCTGTAATATAAGTACATTTAAATAACAAACAGAATAATGTCCAGGATAATAATCCAAACCAAACCAAAGTACAATAAACATGCCACGATTTATTCTAGAATGAGGATGGTAGCCGAGCAGGTAAACAACCCTACCACATGTAAAAGTACCGTCAGGATTAAACTTGGTGGTACGGAGTGGAGACAGGGCTCTCAGACTGTTATAAACAGTTCTCAATCACAAAAAAATTAATAACAGCCTATCCAGTGTTTTACATCAACATGACGCATGGCACTTCCTTTTATATACCATCGTATCCCTATTACATAGCAAACGTACACGCCTAGTCATTTGCGCATTCTCTCACGTCTCATTTACTCTACGCTTCACACTTACTCTCAGCAATACGTGTATCTTTCGTCCCTGTCGCGTCTCACCTAAAGGTTTGTAACTGGTGTCCCTTCTAGCGCTGTCGGCGATGTTGTCCCGTGTGTTCGAGGCCTCAAAGAACTTGGATGACGTAGCGCTGCATCACTTGATAGATGCGTTGTGCAAGCTCTCCAATGAGGCGATGGACTTGGCTTATTCGAACAGGGTAAGATACCAATAAACACAAACAAAGTAAAAAAAAATAGGTCGTATTCTGTAACAAAATGGACAGGGACATTATAAATCCTCAAAAAAGTTACAAATACGTCATTATACACTAAAACCACTGGGTAGCACTGAAAACCAGCGTTGCGGCTCCAGCACCACCGGCGCTGCGGCAAAGCTGAGTGCGTTCGGTTTTCGCATAGTACTATAGCTACTGTATATTGTGTTATTATATTTAAGTTCTTTTTTTTTGTCATGTTTGCTGTAGTACTGATGTGAAATAAACGTTTTTCTATTTCAAAAATAGTTTGTGAGAGAAATTTCTCACTCTACACATTAGACATCAAGTACTGAAGGTTAATTATTTCACAGGAACCATCTCTATTCGCCGTCGCTAAACTTCTTGAGACGGGATTGGCCAACATGCATAGGATCGAAGTCATGTGGAGACCGATCACTAATCATCTTCTAGAGGTAGGGTATCTCTATAATTAAACTAAAATTTCTTATAGTGATCGCAATAACAACTGTGACTCATGTATCATATGGGCGTAAAAATGACATGAGAGACAATTTTATGTAAACAGCCCCATAAAAGAGTAATCTGGTAAATCCCCGTAAATCTGGCGGGAGCTGGTAAGTGGTAACCGCCGTCCATTTACGTCACTACTACCAAAAGTATCACCGAAGCGTTGTCATGGAAAAAGGGGAGTAGACATTTCACAGTTCGTTTAAGAAGGAAGTTCGAAGCCTGACTAGCTTGTCAGGCTATTAAGAAATTCTACCACCGTGCGCACGAATATCGTCGGGTTTAAATGAGTGGTACAGAGCAGAATGCCAACAGGATTGTCCTGATGCCTTGATGTCCTCTGTTGTTTTTGCTGAGTGCACGTGGAAAAACTTTGACTTCAACGATGGTTGTAGCACATACACCTTCGAAGAACAGTCAAAGCCCATATTATTGTAATAAATCTAAATTTAAATTTTCGCCAATTCGAACATACACATTGATAGTGTAACCATGATTGTCTGTAGGTGTGTCAACACCCACACATCCGCATGCGAGAGTGGGGCGTGGAAGCCATCACGTATCTGGTGCAGGCGGCCTTCCAGTACCATCACAACAATCCCGGACAAGTTACTGAGGTAATTCTAATACACATATGTCAATATTATAAATTGTCATCATCATGACTTCCACATTAACATAACACGCACGCACGCAACGCGGCCTTCCGCCCGCAGGCCCGCGAGCGCCTGATCGTGGAGCCGCTGGCGGAGCTGTGCGCGGTGCGGCAGTGCGACGTGCGCGCGCGGCAGCTGGAGTGCGCGGCGCGGCTGCTGCACTCGCGCGGCGAGCAGCTCGGCGCCGCGTGGCCGCTCATGATGGAGATCATCTCGGCCATCTCCTCGCACCACAGGTACGCTGCGGTTCCTAACGCCAGGTTCCTATATTTAAACAATAGTTAACCAATAGTAGTACCATTTCTACTGTTTTAACAGCAATTGGTTTACGGTTAGAACACAATTGCTGTTAAAATTAAAAAAAAAAAAAACTCTTTTTTAGAGTGAAGAGCTTTATGAGGGTGTAAGCGTTCATTTATTTTAGTTTTTTATTACATACTATCAACTTGTAGAAGATTATCACCTGGTACTTAGATAGTACCAAGTACAGAGACCATCGCACTCATTCTCATGTCCTCAATACCGCTCGTCCACAGCGAACAACTAGTGCGGTCGGCGTTCCAGTGCGCTCAGTTGGTGGCCGGCGACCTGCTGGGGTGCGCCGGCCCGCGCTGCCTGCGCCGCGTGCTGGCGGCCGCGGCGGCCTTCGCCAGGCAGACCAAGGAGCTCAACATTAGTCTCACGGCTGTCGGCCTCATGGTCAGTGTACTTTGAATTCGCGGAGTTTTATTAACATAACATATTTTTTTACGACACGGACCACACGTTTGCTACTTTTGCTTGCGTTAAGATGCATCAAGAAAAATGCATATTTTTTTACTATTCAGAATAACTATAGAAGCTATTCGAAGCGTGATTACCGTCTGAACGTTATCACGTCGTACCGTACACGTACCATACGGCAGGTACGGTACGTACAGTACGGAATTTACAGGATGCGTTGTGCTACGTTGTAGATTTTTACTGTTTATCGTCGTATCGCAGTGTAGTGGCCTCGCTCTTGCACTTTTAAGATTTAAGTACGGATAATAATAATAATTGCAGTGGAACATCTCGGACTACCTGTACCACAACCGGGACAAGCTGAGCGCGGCGCTGGCCAACGAGGCCAACGTGGGCCCCGAGCCCGGCGCCGACCTGCCGCCGCTCGACCGCCTCTGGATCAGCCTTTACCTCCGACTGAGTGCGTGCATTACATTACAGATACACACACAACACACGATTTTATTTGTATTTGTATACCATTAAAATAATTTTCAATTTATTTACTTACTTATTAGTAATTACGGTTATTGCTATGGAAGAGCGAAACTAATATAGTATTTTCCTGCCTATACCGATGCGTACCGACTTGTTCCAAGTTGACTGTTCAGATAACCTATAACGCTAAACATAAACCAGTAGCCCAGGGCCCCATCACTAACCACCGGTATCCCCCCCTCCCAGGCGAGCTGTGCACGGAGCCGCGCGCGCCGGTGCGCCGCGCCGCCAGCCAGACGCTGTTCAGCTGCATCGGCGCGCACGGCACGCTGCTCGGGCTGCCCGCCTGGCGCGCGCTGCTCGCCATCCTGTTCCCAATGCTGGACCAGGTGAGAAAACGGTACCCTACTACCTGAACCTATTTGAACATTTTTTTTACTACTACTATTTGACAACACTGTCAAAATGGAATAAACATGAAACGTTTATACAACTCCTGATAATCCTACCTCTAAAGCAAGCCGCATGAAGTAATCTCATTCGGAGGGCACGTAAAGCCGTTGGTCCCGGTTGTTACCATTTGGTAGCATTCGTTAAGCAATATCGGATGCCTTCGGGTGGTAAAAAAAATCCGACACTTGGTTTGGCCACTAACCCCTCCACCAATCCGCTCTGGAGCAGCGTGGTGGAGTATGCTCACACTACCCACCATTTCAGTGCAATGCATATTCGTAAATTATTAATATTGGGCATATTACTATTACCTTACTGTAATCACCATCATAATACACGTAATGATACTGAAGACGCCGGCGTCTCCAGGTGCAGAAGCAGTCGAACATCGCGAGCTCGGAGAAGGTGGACACGGGGGAGCACATCCTGATCCACCACACCAGGAACACGGCGCAGAAGCAGTGGGCGGAGACACAGGTATGTTCGATATTAACGTCGGCTGAAAACCACTCGAAACTTTCTTTACTGAAATTAACAAAATGTGCTTGGACTTTTACTGCTTGCTTGCTTTAACGACACAACAGCAGATGGCGTTGTTAAGTAACACGAAGTCAATGAGTGTTTGCTTTGAGGTTAGACTAAGAAAATCAATTGTTTATTTATATTATTTGTGTCTTCTTAATACTATTATTCGTACTTAAATATAATTTCCAAAAAACACAATTTATAAAAAAAAAATACCGAGCAAATCTCGGTCATCCAGATATTATACTTATATAGGTCGTTGTCCGCAGGTGTTGACACTGTCGGGCGTGTCGCGCGTGTTCCACTCGCGGTTCCAGCTGCTGACCACGGTGGGGGACTTCAACCGCTCCTGGACCGCGCTGCTCGACTACATCACCGACTTCGCCTTGAGACGGAGTCACGAGGTAATAACGCTCGTTCATGTCTAAATGTACTTACTTCAGGTAATGTTTTAAATACATGTCAACTTACGAAGCCACCAACGCACGCAACGCAAATTATACAGTTGGTAATAACCCTTCGGTATAAGAATACCTTTGAGATGAGTTTTCTTTTTTTTTTCATTCCAGGTGTCAGTAGCAGCGTTGAAATCATTCCAAGAGGTGGTGTCGGCGGCCGGGCGCGCGGAGGTGGACGGCAGCGTGCTGCAGAAGAGGATCTGGGCGGCCGCGTGGGCTGCGTGGACCAACATCGCGTCCGCTGTGGGCGTGGACGCTCCAGGTAACTACTGCGCTCCTAAATCTAGTGGGAAATCTTCGGCTATTAATTATGTGTATGGGGATAAGCTTGATGGACATTGATAAACCTTACATCATAAAACAAAAAAAAATAACTATTGGCCATCAGTTCTCTTCTCATAAATGAGAAGGTCTAGATCATACTCCACCACAGTGCTCCTGTGAAGTTTGGTAGAGGCATTAGTAGCCAACCCAAGTAACGGAAGTTATTATGCCGCTCAAAGGCCTCTGACATGGCTTAACGACTGCTATTCAACGATAATAACCGGGACAATAAGAAAGCCGTTGTGCTTTACGTGCCCTCCGAGGCTCCGAAGCACGGAAAAGAGATTATCAACTTTAAGAACGTCGCGGTTGTGGTATCGTATAACTCAATCAATCAATCAATCGTATACTCGACGTAGTCCCAAGTCAATCTTAATGTTAAAGTTATCTTAATGTTAATGTTATGTTATCGTATCTCTATCTCACTCTATATCTCTATCTCACTCTCGCATCAGCAGCAACGGAAAGCGACAAGCCGGTGGAGGTGTACTCGCCTTCACTCAACTTCCTCACGACGCTCGTGCAGATATTCCCACTCATATTCCAGCACATACGACCCACGTGAGTATTCGATATTCGTATATCACAGGAACTAAATTAGAATCAAATTCATTTTATCTCAACGGTACTCGTCCATAAAAGGCTTTTTAACATCGTTAAATAATGTTTCCATAGGCTTGATTCAAAACAGACAATTTAATGAGCATTAAAACTTTCAAATTCTATGCTACCAACTGATTTTTGCTCTTCTTTAGTGTATATGTATCTGAATGTCCCAGGTTCACGCCCGCCGATGTGCAGAAGCTAGGCGAGTGCCTGTCGAACATCTGCAGCGTGGAGCCGTCCGCGACGTCGCTGGACACGCTCGGTGCGGGCGCGCCCGTCAGCTTGCACGCACTGCACTGCCTCGACACCGTACATAAAGTATGTTGTGTAAATAATACCGTTTAATAATGTCTTGTAACTACTGTAATGCTCTTACGTGGGGTGTATTGATTTAAAACTTTTATTATCACAGACACTAGACATTTTAACTATAGTGGGTACTTACAATTTTATTGTTTATACCGGTATATGAAAAATCGTTATAAATAGTAAAAATCTTGAGTATTTGTTACAATTAAAATATCGCGGTTTATTAACTATTTCAACTCGTGTTGCCAATACGCTGACGTCATTCGCAAATTGTTTCACTGTCTGTACAGGAGGCGTTGGTCCGTCACGCGCTGCTGCCGAACACGTTCGGGGCGCTCATGTCGCTGGCGGGCGCGTGCGGCGCGCAGCAGGCGGGCGCGCGCTGCCTGGCCGCCGCCGCCGCGCTCTACCGCGCCGCGCCGCTGCCCAGTGCGGAACAGCTGCCTTCGCTGCTGCAGGTACATGAAAGAGAGAGAGGTGCACACGTTGATAGAGACGAGTATAGACTGATGAATGCCATGTAACGCACAGTCACAAGAGAAAGAATAATTTAAGCCAATGCTACGAAAAAATTCGAGACAGAATTATACTATTTTTTATCTCACTTTGCGTGCCGGTTTTTTCAAGTAAAGCAAAATTGATTACAAATAAATTTCACAGCTAATCGTCGAATTTTTCTTGTGCCCCATACTTTGTTCTTTCTCGTGCTATCTCATGCTGGCCACGCGCCAGCATGAGATGTCTCTCCAGATGTCTGTATCCTTCTCTGTCTATGAGTGCACAAACACTAATAAGGAAACAGAGAAGGGAGACACGAGCGTATTACAACCATATTTCAAGGCTAATTATGCGAATGAAAGAATAAGAACGCATTTCAAGAAATAAAATTTTTGCATTGCAAAAAACGATTTTTTGCAAAAAACGATTTTTGCATTGCGATTAATTGCGTCATAGGGAGTGCTATTAGGATTCGTCCAGGTCTCTGTTGGTCGGCAGTAGCTCGCGTGTCGGCCATGGCCGTGTTCGCTGTTCCACCGTACAACTAGATAACGTAGTTGTGACAGCCCGGATGGCGCAATGGTTAACACGCCGGATCGCCGTTCCAAGGGTCCTGGGTTCGATTCCCAGCGAGGCGGAAATTTGAATGATGAATTTAAATTTTCGTACTTGGTCTGGGTGTGTGTGTGTTCTCATCTTGTGTGTTGTCCATGGCACCCACGACACAGGGAATCCTAGTGGGGGGCTATGAGTGTGTAGCGTTATTTATTTTTATTTATTTACCTGCGCAGGCGCTGCACTCGGCCGTGAAGCAGCCCGGTGGGGAGCGGCGGCGGCGCGGCAGCGAGGCGCGCGACCTGCACTCCGATGATGCCGCGCAGATCGCCACCCTCCTGCTTCAGGTAATCTATCACCTGTACGTATAATAAGTCTGTAATTGATCGCTGTCTCGACATGAAAGATATATGAAAAAACAATTATATATCACAATTATTTTTAGAATTTTTGTCAGTTTGCCTGTGGTTTTGTACGCGCTAAGTGTGTAGAGAAATTATGATGTCACTCAAATTTATATAAACTTTTGTAATTTAATGCGGCAATTAATTTGAGTGATAAACTTTTTAACTATAAACAGTACAGCTAAATTGGTTTGGTAGTTATTTTTCTACCTGCAAGGAAATATACAGAATGTAGGATAACTCCGAATATAACAGGAATACACCAAACGCGGGTGAATTTTATTATTTCAAATGTGCAGACAGACTCCAGGTCAGGTCACAGATTCCTTTCAAATTTTAACCATTAAAGTATTTGATGGCAGGTGCTGGCAACCGCGTTGCCGCTGGCGAGGGAGCGGTCCGACGAATATGAGAAGTTCTGGGACATCCTACCCACCGTCCTAGAGACGTTTATGTTCGAACCACCGTAAGTTTGATAGAAAAAAATCCTAACTCGCAAAAACTCTTAATGTCATGTAGGTGGTAGTGCTAGCGTTGGCCTCGGAAGTGTGTAGAACATCCTGCAATATTGTATACACCTAAGGTATATCTTACACAACTGGTGGTCAAATCGCCATTGTACTTGGATGGTTGTCGAATAAGTTTTAGTACTGGGAATATACACATAATCGTAACCTCTGCTAAATAAATTTGGTAGTAATTCAGTTCAAAATAGCGGCTGTACCTTGCTCGATGCGACACTTTCTCAATCCTTTCCGAAACTGACTTTGAACTAATAATGTGTTGCTTTAATGTATTGTTACAATACCTACATGATCTAGACCCGTTTTCAATATTCCATCTATCTATAATCTCTAGTAAAGTCACCTGTAACCTACAAAAGATTAAAGATAGATAGAATGTTGAACAAGGTTGTAAATGCCATTGTATCGGTCAGCGTGGGCGGCAGCGCCAACGGGCGCGAGCTGGTGGGCATCGTCCGCGAGGAGGTGCTCCGCGGGTCGCCGCGCGCGCCGCCCGCCGCCGCGCGCCGCGTGCTCGCGCTCGTGCGCGCCGGCTCCATGCACGCGCACGCCGACCAGCACACGCGTACGTCGCTACGTTGTTATTTTATGTCGATTTGTTGTTGGCCAGAGAAGGCCAAAAAAAATGTAATCATGATTATACATTACAATTATATCTGGAGTTGCGGAAAGTAATCATGATTATAGATTACAATTATATATGGAGGCACGGAAAGTAATCATGATTACAAATTATAGATTGAGAGCTACCGCCAATTTTTGGGTAGGTATTTGAGGCTAGCTGAAAACTTGTCTCATAGCTCTCCTACTAAACCCCAACTCGGAGCTGCAGACCTGGCTGCTGAGTAGCGGGGCATTATGGACCCCTACAATTTTAAAAATGTAATTTTTTTATTCCAAAAAAAATGTTTGAGGCAATATGCAATTTTTATAATGTTGTAGTTTAATGTTTAAAGAATAGAAAAAAAATAAGCCAGACGATTTAGTCGGGGCTTTGACATTGCCAGGCGCGTGCAAAAATTAAAAAAATAAGGTTTAAAAAAAGTGTTTGAGGCAACTTGAAATTTTAATAGGGTGTAATTTATAGCTAAAAAATAAGATTCTCAAAAAGACAGATCATTTCGGTGGGGCTTTTTACCCGCCAGGTGATCTAACAAATCAGGGTAAAAAACGGTTTATCTCGATTTCTGGCAAAACTACAAGTCCGATGGAAAAAAGTTTAATGACAAAGTTGTAGGTAATAAAAAGATCTATAATCTTTGTCTTGACACTTTTTCAGATAACCTCAAAATTTATTTGAAAATTTAAAAAAACCAAATTTTTGGTTTTTTATTTTTATCTCTTCCAAAAAAATTTTTTTTTTTCACTAAATTTGGTGCAAAACCTACATATTTTTGTCTCAAACACACTGTATTTTTTTTGATTTAATATATATATTTTTGCACCTTGTATTGACTTAATATCGAAAAAGCACCCTAATTTTCAATCTAAAAGTCTTCAATTCAATCAAAATTTCTTTTTTTTAAGTCGGTGGGCTTTTTGTTCGTTAAAATCAACAACTCATTTATTCACTGATCACTGTCTGGCTCCGTTTTAACGCTCTTTTACTTTGTTTATTTGGTTATTTACGCGGATCTTCGATTCCGACTTGTTTAATTTACTCAGCGATACGCAATATTGATTTATCGAGCAAACCATTCGCTATATTCGCGAGTTATGTGATAGCACGTTTTATTAGAACTTTATTCCCTTTCAGAGATTACTCGCCTTAAGGTAGCATTCGGTTCTTAGCGACCGCGACGCGCGACTGCGTCCATCTCCATTCAACTACACGACCATGGTCGCCTGTCGCGGGGCGACCCCTAGCTTTCGTTGTTGTCGTGTTCGTTGTCGTTCTATTGCAGTACGATATGTCGGACAGTTTATCCGCAGCAAAGTAAAAGTTATCCATCAGCTATTGGTGGATGAAGATGATGTTATTATCTATGCCTCCGGAAAAAAGGAAGAAGATTGACTCAATTTTCACATCACGAGAAGTTGAGCGTTGCTTTCAAATACTCATAAAACCACATTTTAATTATAAATAAAGAAGAAAAGTTCAGAAAATATTGTAGGTAAATCATAAACAGTTTGATTTTATGATCAGATTAATAAATCAAGACATCAGACCAAGAAGAAATGGCACATCAGTACACGGCACTGCCTATTCAGTGGATGAGACGCGTGGAGCCGCGCGGTCGCGGGTCGTGGTCGCTGAGACCGAATGCTACCTTTAAGATTACCTTTATAACTTCTCCCGAGAATTCCCTTTACGCGGGACGACATCATAATGAACTCCATTTTGATAGATCACGCGATCTCCCGATCCATTGATAAACAATACCATCGATTAACGCGTATCACAGATTAATTCGTACCATCGATTTACCATCACCGACATACATATATATTACTATGGTAAATTTTCTCAGTAAATGCGCCTTTATTGCGACTAAATCAGGCACATTTTGCACATTTCTGAGAAAATTTACTTTATTAATGTATATTTTTTTACACCATCAGAAAGTCAGCGATAAAAAGCCCACCGACTTTAAAAAAAAGAAATTTTGACGCGAGAATTTTAGGTTGAAAGTTAGGGTGCTTTTTCGATATTAAGTCAATATAAGGGGCAAAAATAAATATTTTAAATCAAAAAAATTACAGTGTGTTTGAGACAAAAATAGGTAGGTTTTCACCAAATTTAGTGAAAAAAAAATTTTTTTTGGAAGAGATAAAAATAAAACAAAAATTTGGTTTTTTTAATTTTTCACATACATTTTGAGGTTATGTGAAAAAAGTGTCAAGGCAAAA
This sequence comes from Ochlodes sylvanus, assembly GCA_905404295.2. Lineage (NCBI taxonomy): Eukaryota > Metazoa > Arthropoda > Insecta > Lepidoptera > Hesperiidae > Ochlodes > Ochlodes sylvanus. Next base: position 4,691,961 of record FR990146.1, read on the forward strand.
ATTATAGATCTTTTTATTACCTACAACTTTGTCATTAAACTTTTTCCCATCGGACTTGTAGTTTTGCCAGAAATCGAGATAAACCGTTTTTTACCTTGATTTGTTCGATCACCTGGCGGGTAAAAAGCCCCACCGAAATGATCTGTCTTTTTGAGAATCTTATTTTTTAGCTATAAATTACACCCTATTAAAATTTCAAGTTGCCTCAAACACTTTTTTTAAACCTTATTTTTTTAATTTTTGCACGCGCCTGGCAATGTCAAAGCCCCGACTAAATCGTCTGGCTTATTTTTTTTTCTATTCTATAAACATTAAACTACAACATAATAAAAATTGCATATTGCCTCAAACATTTTTTTTGGAATAAAATAATTACATTTTTAAAATTGTAGGGGTCCATAATGCCCCGCTACTCAGCAGCCAGGTCTGCAGCTCCGAGTTGGGGTTTAGTAGGAGAGCTATGAGACAATTTTCAGCTTGCCTCAAATACCTACCCAAAAATTGGCAGTAGCTCTTGGACCATTACAATTATATCTGGAGGCACAGAAATTCCATAAGTATGTGTGTTACCCGCATTACAGGGGACCCTTATAATATGCAGGTGTGTGGATGGGTGAGTTAAAAATTAATTTCAGTAGAAGTACTTTTACTCCCATAACTGTTACTATAACACTCAGGTTTCCCTTAACATATCTTATATCCTTAGGTTCCTTAGGTTCCAGATCTCTGTTATCTCTTTTTAAATTAGTTGATTTGTTAGCAGAATCTGAGCAAGAGTTGCGCGAGCGAGAGGAGTTCGCGCGAACGTGTTTCGAGACGCTGCTGCAGTTCTCTATGGAGGAGGACTTCGAGACATTCACCGACGGCGATGGTGAGGAGTTCATGGTTTAAATGCACTTCAAAATAATGCACATTTAAGACTTTTGGTTTTCTCATGAATACCATTGTCAGAACTGCACCAAATTAAAAAGGGACCATACGGGAAGCAGCTATCAAAAAAAAAACTTCAAAATCGATTCACCCAGTCGAAGGTTCTGAGGTATCAAACATAAAAAAAATGTAGTCGAATTGAGAATCTACTCCTTTTTTGAAGTCGGTTTTATAGAAGTAGGTGTGTCACTAGCGTACAAAGTGACAGTGTCTGACAGTGACTCTTTCTCTCTCATGCGATCCGTAACTATCTATCACATCCATAGTTACAGTAATGTCTTCGGAGCGGATCCAAAAGTGCAATTTACGTTTATGAACGTAACGTATATTTTTAAAATCTTCGGTAACCTATAGTTTTAATATCTTTGCTTCGAGCAGTATATTTTTACTACACAATAAACTAATGTGTCGAGTGCGCACGTATTGCAGGCGACTCGGACCCGCTGGCGATCATGCCGCTCCTGGACAGGTTCCAGGAAGTCATCTCCAGGTATACGAGGGAGGAGGACAATATGGAGCCGCTGCCCAGGTAAATATTTTTCTCTTACATCAAGTAATAAAAATGATATCCTCTTTTTGTAATTACTACTGACTAGTGCTACATATGTATGTATTTTATGCCGTCAGGATGTATGTCTAAAAATAATTATGTATATCCAGACATCAGCTATCGGAGATATCGTTCGTGCTGAAGGCCATAGCGACACTCACCGAGTCCATGAAGCGCGCGCCGCCCGGCAAGGTCGACGACTCGGCCTGGCAGAAGCTCATAGGTAACGTTTGAATTGTGCCGGGGATAGTAGAACCTAAACTATTTGGCAAATGCAATAAACAGTTAATAGTATAACGAAATGATGTATGACTCACCTGTATTCCTATGTTTTTATTTCTTTATTTTCTACTATCTGCTAGTCAATCTTCGGGCAGTAATAAAACAATGAAAAGTTCTAAAGGCAACAATGTTAATTACTTTCAATGAAAATCTTCGTGTTTACAGGCACGAACATTATCGAAATACTTTTTTTGTGGAATTAAGATAGCAACCTTCCGCTGCCACCCATGACAACTGAAGGCTCAACTCGGGAGTAGGATAGTTAGACAGTTAGAGAACGGTGGTCCAAACAAGCTTTGATAAGCAAGCAGTTTCTGGTATTTCGATTGTGTTTTAAGCGTAGTCAGGGAACGATATAGACATCTGGTGGGCGTGGCCAACATGAGATAGCATGAGAAAGTACGATTGTATGTGGCACTATAAAAATTCGACGGTCAGAAATTTGCTTGTAAGCAACTGCTTTCCTTGAAGAAACCGGCACGCAATGTGAGACAAAATAGAGTATAATTCTGTCTCGTTTTTTCGTGTCATTGGCGTAAGTTGTTCCTTTTGTTGTGTGAGTGAGATAGACGGCATCCATTACTGTATACTCTTCTCCGTGTACGTCGTAAAGTACCTTAACAGTAGTGTTTGCGCAGACATCTACCCGTCGCTGGTGCGGCTGGCGGCGGGCGGGCGCGCGAGCGCGGCGCGGGGCGCGGTGCGCGCCGCCCTGCTGCAGTTCGCCGCGCTGCTGGCGGCGCCCGCGCCCGCCCCGCGCCGCGCGCCGCTCTAGCGCCGCGTGCTCTACACTATACATATATAGAGCACGCGCATCTAGCGACCGCGTATGTGAGTTGTTGCTATTTTAATTGACTGATTGGCGTGGCTCTTCGATCAACAATACTAACTAGATGTCGGGTCAGCGCACAAAAACCGTCTACAAAAAATACAGTGCGTTTAAAATGTGCGATTCTATTTTGTTTAGTTGGCTCGAAACACAGTCAATGTTAAGACCAACGCAGTGCCGCAAAATGTATTCAAAAGATGTAAAAGTAACACCCGAAAAAGCAATGTACCGATCGGAGTGAATTGTAGATGTGCTTTCGGTAAGTACTACATGTACAATAAGTTATATATTAAGCTACTATAAACTAACCAATAATATTAAATTTCAACCGATAATCATCGATTTTAAACAACGCTACAAATGTTGGCCAAAACCAGCCAATGCACGCACAAACGTAAGGCAAAAACGGGAACAATATCTTTATTTGCTGCACACACCACATGTTATTTAACGTGTGTATGTCATTAAATTTCTAAGTTACAGGAGTATTCATTGCTTTGCTCGTTTATTGTAGCAAATGGTCGTAAGTATAAAATAATATTTGAATAATATTTGTGAATTTATTGCTAGGTTACATGGTTGTAATTAGGTTCAAAGTAAAACTTTAGTCTTAGCTCGTTAGTACAGAAATAAAACTGTATAAGTATGTATATATTCACGTGGACGGTTTATAGAGTGGATTTAGTATGTGAGACTTTATCTAGTTGGTATTGTTGATCGAAGGGCGTGGCATAAACACAAACTGTCAGATATTGTAATAATTATAATTATCTAATTATATAGGTGATACCATTATTTCCAGTGGGTGGTGACACACCAGCGGCCGCTAAGGACGCGCAGTGAATACGTCACTGTCAGGCGTCTAGTAAGGCGACTCGTTCCCCGAGCTATGCCTGGATACACGCGAAACTAACGCTTACCACCCTACACATTAGGTTTAGTGTGACCTCATTCATCTATGTAGTGATCCGACCTAACGGAAATATACTAATGGAGGTGCCTCGCGATTTAACGTTGCAGCTTGGTCAACTAGAGGTGGCACGTTCGACACGGACATATTGCGTTTTTGTATAGTCTGTAAATACCCGTACGGAGTGACGGCGCACTGCGTACGCATAATTATTACGTTAATATTGTATTTCATTCTCTTCGCCTACGTATGTATGTCGTCGTTAGAGAATTTTATTTGCGTTTATCTGTACAATGATCACGGAAAACTTGACACTGTATCCACTAGTTATATGTATGTTGTAACTAGCTATGTATTTTCGACCTTATTGTGTGTCATTTAAAGTTCGTTATAGATTAATAACACTCTGATTTGTATACTTCTATGGACCCATCGCGTAGTATAAATTAAGTCGTATCGTATCCCTGTTGCGTTGCTTGTAAAGCCTCCGTTGGGATACTTGGACCACTGTATATATGTATACGTCCACTGTGATGTGGTATGTCTATATAATCGTGTGTCATGCAAGTTTTTACAATGTCGTAGTTGTTTTATAGTCTTGAGCGATACATTTCCACACTGATGAAGTAACCGGTCGATATAATTTTCGGGATTTTGTATGCAAGAAGGTTTTTCATAGTAAGTGCCAAAGCACGTTTATTTCATTTATAAATATGTGTATAGTAAGATGTGTTGTTGTTGATTATCGTGTTTGTATATTATTAATGTGTTTCGTCTTAAATCAAAGTGCCCCGTTGATTGAAAGTGGCAAATGTGAGGGAGATAGCAACATTATCTAGTATTGGTAAGAAAGCGAAAGGTATAGATTTGTTTGCTTAGGTCTTAGTTCGAAATCGCGGTTGAATATCTTTTGTTAAATATTGTTTTATTGTGCTTTGCTCAGATAACTATTTATGTAAAGAATAGATTATAATATAGCATTAGCGTTTAAAATAACTATTATTTATACACAACTAATGTTATATTTCCGGACACAGGATCGTGCCACCATTTTTTGTAATTGTTTGTAAATTTTTGTTTAAGTGAAACGTAAATTGAGAGGTGGCGCGATATCCGTGTTTGGTAGTATATATTTCATTTCCATTTGTTATTTAGGTATGTAGAATTACTTGTCAACATCTCCAATGTGGAGGAATAGGCGACGCGGCGACGGTCAGGTCGCAGACGAGTTACCGCGATTATAAATATAGCCAACCGGGGCAACTTTAAGTAGATAGCAATTCATTTGAATATATTAAGACCGTTTTGAATTCAAACAAAACGGTTATTGTGTGTGTGGAGAAACACACAGCATTTGTTTGAAGAAGCATCTGCAGATGAATTATTTAATTTAGCAAAATTCATACCTTCTGTCATTATGTTACCTGTCACGTTACTGTATGTTACGTACAGCAGTGTGCGGTCGAATGTCAACTGCCAAGGGCATAGTCATTTCTCAAAACACCAGCAAGAATTCATTCAGCATTGTTTTGATATTCTGTTCTTCCTGCTGTATATTTAGATATTGCAGATTTATGCAGGAGAATAGGTTGTCTTCAAGACAACTTCGTTGAAAATCTAGCCACATCACTACCATTTTGTGTTAGGGGTTAATATTGTTGAGCTCACACCGTGAAATCCATTATTCTGATTGGGGATATAGGTTATCAGAATTGAATCCTGCCAGCTTTTCTTTAGCAGATCTCATTCTTCTATTGACCAATGGGCTACTAGATTGGCCCACACCCAACTTTACAAGTCCAACTGTACCACTTGAGGAAGAATTCTGCCTGTTGTCAGGTCTGTTAGATTGTTGTTCAGATTCTGTATCAGGACTGGTTCTGCTGATGCCATTCTCCGTCAAGTCTGCCAGCCAAAAGCGTTGCATCCAACGTGAAGCTTTCACAATGTACACTCCTACACTGTTAAACTATATTTAAAGATATAATCTACAGATGTTGCTCTTAAACAAATTCTGTGTTCGAAACCACTTTATAATTACTTATGTAAATTATAAGAAGAATATAACGTTTATTTACACTAGATATAAATGTCAAAGATTTTGTGAGAACATTATTTATATTATTCTTATTTTTACAGTAACATCACTAAGTTTAGATGTAAGTGTATGCGATGCTTATTTGGTATTGTCAAAGTATTCCATTGGGTTTCTTATTTAGTGTTTTCCGAGGGAAAAATGTTTATTTTTTGGCTGCAGTCTGAAAGTATATCACACCACTTTTATCTATATTTTTATTTTTATTATTAAAAATTTATAATTAAAAACCCTAAATCCTTCGACTAAAGAGTTGGTCTATGTCACCGCTCTATTGTATAATTAATATAAATTAATAAAATAAATTTAAGTTAACGTATTTATTTACCAAAAAATAATAGCCGTATGGATCACCTTTTTCGTTCCTGTATATTCGCAATTTGGCAAATAAATTGCTTAATTATATGTATATAGGGCTAGAGAAGCTAGAATTTTGTATTGAAGAATAATGATTTCATACGGGCAATACTGTTGATGATGTGAACATGTGGGAATATAAAATAGTGTCGGTGTTGCCAGGTGCCTGCGTCAGTTACCTTGTTTTATTTCAATAAATAGTAATTTTACTCATGATGTAGTATTAATTATTTTTAATGAAATTTGGTTTATATGAAAATCTGAAAAAATGTTGTATTGCACGAATGCAATAAGACATTTTTTCAGGTTTTTTATGGCATTAGATTAGATATCAACGTTTATAATGTTACATCTTTGAGAAATAAATGAAAAACGAATGCACCGAAGGCCACCTGAAGTAGTTTTACTTGAATAATTTTCGGGAGTAGACATGCTAGTTTTTTTGCATTTGTATCTACAGCGTACTTTGAAACTGAAAACTAAGCCATCATGGGTAATTATGATAACCATAATGATTATGTCTCACATTGATTTTTATCCTATTAAATCTGGATAACGAATACGCTTCGCGTTATTTACCTTGAAACAGTTGTATCATAATATTTTTCTGATTCATCGCGTGGCGATGATGCCACCCAAACTGATTAATAACATCGTAAATACTAGACTTTTAGAGGGTAGGTTACAGAATCATTATCATTATTGAGATGATGTGTAGATTGTGTATAATTTGTATCAATGTGAGTTAAATACATACTAATAATAATAATATTCATATTACTCAGTGAAAGTTACGTTTACTTTAGAAAATGCTTTACATTGGTTTCAGAAGTTTCAGTATAATGCACGCTACGATTTTCAATTTTCTTACACTTTTTTGGTTATAAAAAAACGTAGGAAAACGTTGTTTATTATTATCTTTATACTGTAGATATGGGTAGGATAGATAAAATTAACTTACCCCGCACTGCACCAATCTTATGTATGACTTTGACTCATTCTAGTTGTGCCATAGGTTAGGTAGTGAATTAAAACAGGCTGTTAGCAAAAATAACTGCAGTAGGTAAGTTCTGTTGTATTGTACCTACCTATTTAAAATCTTTATTTCGCCGATTCAAACCGATCCCTAAACACGCTTATAAAAATGTAATTGATTGAAAAATATTTATTTTGACCTATTAAGTACTTCCAATATTTAAAGGGTTATGTTATGGTGTAATCGGATTGCGTCACATAATTTTATTGATATTTTAGTATTTTTGTAATTACATGCGTCGTGTATAAGCCGTAGAGGGAGTATGAAATTAACATTAGACGAGAAATTTAAACCAAATAAAGACATGAATGTTTTAAATGTTTTTTTATTGAGCATTGATACTATCCCAAGGTGATGACGCCGTGTGCTGATAAGAGTGATGTTGTCGTATGAAGCTTCATAGAAAGTAAATATACTTAACAAGCTGAATAGCTCGAGTTGTAGTGATGCTGAATAGTTTCCGCATTGAAAAAAGGGTGCCAACCTTTACCTGTGTAGAACTGTAGAAGGAATGAATCTACACGCGGTTCACGCCGGGCCGACCTAAACGTTGTTTCCCTGCCAGGATGTGGATGCTAGATTGCGGCGCAATCGGATTGCGCTAAATTATTGTACCATTCTAAAGACGTAATAGTGGAGCACTAGACTAGGCTTTGGTTGAATTAACTATAATCACATCCTCAATGGCTACAATCTACTCATTCTACATTATTCGTTAGTCGACAAAATAATATAATATAATAATATAATTTTTCACTGATTAAATTTTAAATGCTTCACATCACATTCATTTGCATCGGACCATTGAGCACTGTTGACTAACTAAATAAGGTCCTGTGACGCATTCCTGCATGCTCAGACGATGTGATCAATGTCATTGTGGGAGACCTATATATGTACATACTCGCATATATTAAATTCTAGGAAACTAACGATATTCACCGCACCTTGTGCACTTATATAAGGACAATACGTGAAAATTAAATCCAATAAACAGGGTTAAATGTTTAAATCTTTTTTAGTGACCTCTTTCTGCGCGGTATACCTAAATAAATAACCCAACAGAAAAAAGAAATAACCCAGAGCAGCTATCCTGCGCTCTCCTGCTCGGGCGGTCAAGCGCAGTCTTTTGATGACGAACTTGTGCTACCTACTGTACGCTATGTACTACCGCTCGCGTCGTATTTCTGCGACGACTGCAATTGATATTTAGCCAAGCGCCCAAAAAGTTATCACTTAGCCAGGATAAATAATTTGTCACTCATCAGGCTATTCGAAACCCCACTAGCGGTTGTCTCAGGTGGTACGTGATTTTGTTGTCAGGCCAAATCGATGATGTATCTCTAATCTCTTAAAACTATAGTCCACCACGAATGCGTGACCAAAACGTTTGAAATCGGCTTTGCTTTTTAAGACACGAATACCGAGGCGGGGAGTCGTCTCAGTTAATTTTAACCGGTTCAACGATCTCTAACTTCAAACATTGTACATAAATAGAACGGTCGCACTGCAGCCGGTCAGATATCGGAAGAGAGATGTTTCATGAAGATTTTTGACCTATCACTACCTACTCAAAGAAATCTAATTTGAAGCAAATTTATGAAATGTATACAGCTAAAGTACATGCTTATTTTAAGCATGCTTTGTAAAAGTACCTATGTGTAAAATTGTAAATGTACCTTTAGCCAGGAAGGCGAAGCCCCTTTCAAAATTGAAAATACCCGAATCCAACTGTACCTGTACGATAGTAACTATCGGTTATGAATAGATGATGGTACCTACTGTTTGCAATTCAACTCTATAGTAATGATTTCATCACGACAAACTTGTATTTCTTGTTTAGATTGAGAGGGAATAAATACGAGTATATGTGTATAATATGTGTGGGTAGGTATTTATTATCACAGCATCACGTCACATCATATCACAGCACGTATGCACAGCTGTGTCACTTCCAAATATGGTGACAAGTGCCTATTAAGGCCTGGTTGGTTACGTTATGATGTCAGGCACTCGGGCTTCGGGCCGGCAACCGCTCGCCCACGCTTTCGGCAAGTTGGCGATCTTGGTCCTATTACTTTCAATCTTGTACATGTAGGATGGCGTCAAGGATTTAAAATGTAGGTATTTCGCGTAGGCTCATATACTTATTTATAATATTTGAAATTATACATTGATTAATAGTACCTACGTTCGTACCTACCTACCTATCAAAAAAATACACGTACCATGTAGGTATATGACTTATATGAGACATGCAGTTTATTAACCGGTAAGATAAGAACTCATTCATTCGTTTCAAACCGGATGATTCTTGATCCACAATGGCTTGATTTTAGATTCAGATGCACAAAATAGATAACAGGTGGGAAACTTGAGAAATTATAGTTGCTATGAGGCTATCGTGCTATTTAGATAATTAAAACAATCTTTGATCTCCGACACTAATGATAAAATAAAAGAAGTCAGTTCTGAGCGGCTTGACCTAGTTACTCGAATCCCACGAACTTCCGCGAAAGGCATCCTTTCACGCTTGTAGCAGTATCTGTAAGTGTAGTGTACTTGTGGCGGAGTTGAAACTTTCAATCTAAGTATGTTAAAAAAAAGAAAGCAGCTTTATTCTGTGATTAAGTATACCTACTGTAGCTACACAGTATACACTAATCACTACCAACGAAAAACCGGCCTAATCCCTAACTACTTAGTTAATATTACATAGTTATATAGTCGATAACTAGAAATACGCAAATACCTACTATTTATCTATTCTGTGCTAGATGCAGAACATGTAAGAAGTTAAGGACTACTGCCGGTTTAACAAATACATATAGTAAAGTATATAAACAAATACATGGAGAGTAGGTAGACCTGGTAACCCAATTGGTAATTAGAAGCGAGGAGTCATTAGATGCCAGTCTGGAGCAGATATTGTGAAAGATGTTTGTAATATTCTGGGATCAATGTAATAAAATGTTACTCAATTACATTATTGGGTGATTTTTAGACATACTCGAGAACATGAAAGAACATGGTCATACTCATAGGTTGATTTAAAATATAAAGTCAAAATTCTACACAATAATTATTTCAAAAATGGCAATCAAAATTATGTAAAAATACTGAATGTATGGACATGTGTGCGCTACAGCGAGAGCGACCGACGACGTGGCGACACCGAGCGGCGGGGGTTAATGACCTTGTGGAGTAGTTTATACCGCGCGCTCAGTTTGTCGTTGTCCACATTCTGGGCCTGGGTATTTGTATGTAATATTTGTAATGGATAATTAGGCAAGTCAACTCTTAAGCACTTCATATTTGGAATGACTCGAATACCGAGTACCCCCTATTAATATGTCAAGTGACTAAAAAATCATCTTGTATAGGTAATCTTCTGTATTGGTAGGCTAGTCTCGAATTTTGATAAACGATGAAAATGAAAGAAGTGAATACTTTTATATTTTTATTTCATTTCACCGGAATGTATCGGTGTGAGTGCTCCAAAGAATTATGACGCTAAACAGCTTAATATTCTTCGGCTCCCTCGCCTTCTCCCTCGGCGGAGTCCATGCCGACCTCTTCGTAGTCCTTCTCGAGAGCGGCCAGATCCTCACGGGCCTCTGAGAACTCTCCCTCCTCCATACCCTCACCCACGTACCAGTGGACGAAGGCGCGCTTGGCGTACATGAGGTCGAACTTGTGGTCCAGGCGGGCCCAGGCCTCAGCAATGGCGGTGGTGTTGGACAACATGCACACGGCACGCTGGACCTTGGCGAGATCACCTCCTGGCACCACGGTGGGCGGCTGGTAGTTGATGCCCACCTTGAAACCGGTCGGACACCAGTCGACGAACTGGATGGTGCGCTTGGTCTTGATGGTGGCGATGGCGGCGTTCACGTCCTTGGGGACGACGTCACCTCGGTACAGCATGCAGCAGGCCATGTACTTGCCGTGGCGGGGGTCGCATTTCACCATCTGGTTGGCGGGCTCGAAGCAGGCGTTGGTGATCTCGGCAACGGACAGCTGCTCGTGGTATGCCTTCTCGGCGGAGATGACGGGCGCGTACGTGACCAGGGGGAAGTGGATACGGGGGTAGGGCACCAAGTTGGTCTGGAACTCGGTCAGATCGACGTTGAGGGCGCCGTCGAAACGCAGGGAGGCAGTGATGGAGGACACGATTTGACCGATCAGCCTGTTCAGGTTGGTGTATGTGGGGCGTTCGATGTCCAGGTTGCGGCGGCAGATGTCATAGATGGCCTCGTTGTCGACCATGAAGGCGCAGTCGGAGTGCTCCAGGGTGGTGTGCGTGGTCAGGATAGAGTTATAGGGCTCTACGACGGCGGTTGAAACCTGCGGGGCGGGGTAGATCGCGAATTCGAGCTTGGACTTCTTGCCGTAGTCTACAGAGAGACGTTCCATGAGAAGTGAAGTGAACCCGGATCCGGTACCACCTCCAAAGGAGTGGAAGATGAGGAAGCCCTGCAGACCCGTGCACTGGTCGGCCAGCTTACGGATGCGGTCCAGCACTAAGTCGACGATTTCCTTGCCGATGGTGTAGTGACCGCGGGCGTAGTTGTTTGCCGCATCTTCCTTACCAGTGATAAGTTGTTCTGGATGAAACAACTGTCTGTATGTGCCTGTGCGGACCTCATCTGTGGACAAACAACAAATCGATTAATTCTGAAACATGAAGAAATTGTTTGATAAATCTATAACTCCTAAGAAAAAGGCCCTAACCTAAATTAGATTCTCCCATAATATTACAACATTAAGTTTGTTCAGTCAGGGTCTTGATCTGTAGTTGCTTGTGTCAGACAATTCCATTTGTCACTAACCTTCTATAATTCATGTAATCAATGTCCCTAACCTCCTTCCCGAATTAAAGTAATCAATGTTTATGAAAATGTTCTTTTAACTCACCAACTACTGTGGGTTCCAAGTCGACGAACACAGCCCTGGGAACGTGTTTGCCAGCCCCAGTCTCGCTGAAGAAGGTGTTGAAGGAGTCATCGCCACCACCAATGGTCTTGTCGGTAGGCATCTGGCCGTCGGGCTGGATGCCGTGCTCCAAGCAGTACAGCTCCCAGCAGGCATTACCGATCTGGACTCCAGCCTGGCCAACGTGTACGGAGATGCACTCACGCTGTGGACAAAAGAAACATTTATTAATACATGTAGTGGGTACCTACCTACATCTACATATGCTGTGTATACTAAAAAACAACCCTGCACTAGAATTTGTTATATTGTAGTTATTCCTACAGGCTTAAAATAAAATCCTTATAGCACAAATTCACAGTTATCCATGATAAGAGTATCCCTACCGTACCAGTGATACAGTACCCGTGATGTCACTAGTACTGCGTGATCTCCGGTAACACCATTTAAGGCATTCAAATAAAAGGAACTCGCAAAACAATTGTTTCTCTATACTCAATCTCCAATAAAAATGAGTTTCTAGTTTAATAGCAGCGTAATTACTGCAATCCCCATGAGAATTCAAGAAAGTACAAAATGATTCAAGCCAAGTGCCCACATCGGCGAAAGTAAAGTGAAAGCATGGACGCCTATACTAAATGGAACCAATGGAAGTGATAGAACCAACTGTAAAAATAAAAACAGTTGATCAACTTTTTATAACCTCGAGATTTAAATGCAGGTGGAACCTTGGAACGTTATGAAAAAAAACCAAGCGGAGACTTCCATGCGTCGACGATAACCTGAACATGAGAATGAGAATAGAAAATAATGGTGAGTGAAAATAACCGTAACAGCCTATTTGCGTGTACTGTACTTCAGAAGAACATTATCTCCTTAGAGTATATATATACTCTTAAGATTATCTCTAACTCGGAAACGAACGACGGGACGGGGACGGGTTCAATGAACCGCATCGGCGGTAACAACCTACCAACTAAACTATGCACCTACTATTATGGCGCAGTATTCGTTCACTACTCTCATTAGTAATCATTATTGTAGCATGTACAATTTATCTCGAAGGAGAATTCAAATGATGTCAACTTAGTCGGTCAAAACAAGTGACATCATTGTAGCCTTCAATGAGATCACCACGTAAGCAGGTCTTTTACGGCTTAAATTTTAGTATAAAAATCTGTTCTAAACATATTGTAAATGCGCTGTAAATATCTGATCTAGAACCCTAAAACTTTATCGTTTCTTTATTGATCTGATCTGCCTAACAAAGGGCGTGGCCAAGCTTTAGCTACCCGGCACGGCAGCCTAGATTAAAATCAATAATTTAATTTGACATGACAAGTCTGAAGCGATGTTAAAGAAGTAAAGAAACAAAGTAGCATCTATGACTTTTAAGAAAAGAACACTTCTAAATTATACGCAAATTCAAAGACTAGAACACCACACCCGGCCTCGTGGACTTGAAAACGGTCACGCCGACAAAATGGCTTCCCGGCACTATAAATGCAAACCGCAAATTATGAACAAAAGCACAAAACTGAAAATAAACAATAGCGGTAGAATAAGAAAGAAAAACTTACCATTTTGATTGAGTTTTGTTGAACTTAGCGTACAAATAAATTAATAAATTATGTCAGTCGACGTTCAGCACGACCGGTTAAGAGGCTTGCCAAACGGGTAATATGGATAAAAATTCCGTTAGGCGCCTTTATATAGTACCGGCGTCATGGGGGACCGACGCTCCCCGAACTATCCTCCGATTGGTGAATTTTACTGCCGCATGGGCGTATCGACCAATGAAGTCGTAGCTGCATTATCTCACCATTGCGGGAATATGTGGGCTGATGATTCATGCTGCAATAAGGATGGGAATCGTTTTTGTCTTTCGATAGATAACCTAATATTTTCTAAAGTTTTATAATAAATACATGTTTGTACAAACTCAAAATATTAGCACGCCCTTTATATTTATATGTGTCCCATGACAACTCTCATTCTTTTACAATTTATTTAGTTTGATTAATAATAACGTTTAGTAAGAAGGTAATTGTATAAGTAATAAAAAAATATAATATATCATAAGTGATACGTTCATGTATTACTCGTAAATTAGGTGTCAGCAATAGTAACAAAACATCAGTATTTATGGAAACAACCATCTTCTCATATTATAAAACAAAGCCCCCCACCGCATCTGTCTGTCTGTCATGCGATTTTCACCAATAGACTGAGGGATTCGTGAGGCAGGTTTAGGTATACAATATATTAAAGTTTTGTGTAAATTGGTTGAAATATGACTTAACTGTAGAAAAAGTTGCAAAGAGTTAGGCCACTTGAGAGCTTTTTTTTACATAAGATAAGTTAGTGCTTTCGGTTAAAACGCTGCCCTAATGCCTAATGCGCTTTGAGATATTATAACAACAAGTAATGTATGGGTGAAATATTGCTCTTTTATAAGTCTAAAATAAAGTCCGTGACGGAATATGTCTATTTTTAAAGATAGCTTATCATACATTCATTCCATTCTAAGTTTAAAAAAAAGATCACGTACAATGCGGTAATTGAAAAGCAATTTAGAAGGATACAGTATAAATTAACCCTTATCGACTTAAATATATAAGTTACCTTAAGGATTTTAGGCACATTATGATAAGTCCTTACACTATATAACTTAAATGAATATCTTAGTAGTCAGCGCTCGTACGCACTATGCGGTTAGCCGGACTGCGGCCAGCCGTCCGGCTGACCGGAATCAAAAATATGTATGAAAATATGGTTTCTATACACACTGTGATGCGGCTGCCGCCCAACCGCACCGGTCGCTGGGAGCGCTGCGGCCCGATCGACGGCTAGCCGGACGGTCGCTATACGCACTATGCGGTTGACCGGTTGCGGTTGGATGTTGTACGTGTTCACCGACGCTCGCGCATTTTATTGATGATAACAAATAATTAACAATTAATTTCGATGCACTCAGTACCTTTGTCTCTGTTTCTTTTGTATATATGACGTGAGTAAATATAATAAATAGCTGTGACTTCTTTAAATTCCATCTTGGAAATGAGTCGATCCAACCGCAAACGACGACAGTTTACTCATACGCACTGTCCGGTTACCCGGCATACGGCCAGCCGTCCGGCTAACCGCTAGGGCAACCGCATCCTCCGGTCAGCCGGACGGCTGGCCGCAGTCCGGCTTACCGCTATAGTGCTTACGAGCGCTTATACTAAAATGAAAACTAACGCGCGTGAAAATTAATTAGCCCAGGGCTTACATCTAACATTTTTGGAGTGAGGGTAGTTAAGGACAAGTTTCCTGAAGCGAGGCAAGGCCGGGTTTACTAGTAAGATAATTATAACATGACAATGTTATCGACAAGTTATTGAACAACACTAAAAATCGATATTTTGTTGGCTGCCGTTGAGCGCTTCGGCGCCACCGTGTTGAGGCGTGTTGCACACTGATGTAGACAAACTGTCGTTTATTTACACACACTACACTAGTAATTATACAGATGTAACCATGCACACAGGCACAATACCGGTCTGAGCTGTTTTTAACATTTATTTGCTGATTATGAAACGTCTAAATTAAAGACGAGCTTTTAATACCTAAAGGTAACAAAAACATAGATGCTCATGAGTAAATTTTCGAAAAATGTGTCCTGTTTCGAATAGAAAAAAAGGTTTCTCCTACAAACGCACACAAAGAGAGTATCACAATGTGCGTTTACATTTCCTTTTATGGGCAATGGGTATTATGGGTATTACCAACCTACCAGACAACTGACAAGTGAGACCAGGCAGGACATACTTTTTAACTTTCAAAGAATGAATTCTGTATTGCTCTGCCCTGCGTCTGTGAGTGAAAAATTAAGTCATTAATTTTCAATAACACGTTATGAAATAATTACTTCATTTACATACGTTACACTTACAAGTTACAACCTACTGAATACTTTACCAATATATTTTGTTAAATTGTTTATAATGGAAATACCAGTTTTAAAACCGTAAAAGTTATAAAAATGCTCTGAAATTGTTATTTGGTAAAATAACCAGACAAAAAGTTCTGAGTTCTTTAATTTATAACTTTGTTATTTTCGATTGTATGACTTAAAGGTTTGGACCAAAGCTGGAGAATTTAATTTACGACAAAAATATTCTTACAAATTTTCAGTGTCAGGCCAATCCAATAGTTTGATAGATAAACCATAAACACCATCTGCGCCCTTGTTTCCACGATGGCAGACGCAGGACAAGGTTTCGGACCCCACAAACTTGGAGTCACCTTTACATACTTACTTTACATTAACCCCCTCTTAACATCTAAAAAATAAAATTGCATCCACTGTCTGACCAACGCAACCCCAAATGTAACCTTTCAATGGAACAATGTAGTACTCTTAGAAATAAGGGACAACTACAATCTACAATTCTCAGATATTATTATAATCTTAGCAACTGGCATAAAGTCACTTATATGTAAGGTTACCAAACATTACGTCTTATCCAGAGTGTCCAGAGTTTATGGATAGATACAATAATTGGAACGGCCGTTATTCGATAATGCCTATCTCCAGCTATGGCCTTGGAAAGGCTGGTAGATATTTGCAGATATCTATACAAAAAATTAAGTTATGGGATGGATACATAGCAACGGGTATTATTTTTCGCTGATACATAGATGTACTTACACAAATTAAAAATTACATTGAATTTACAACACCATCTCTACAACATACTTTGAACTACATCGAACGCCCTCATTACCAGGACAACTTCGCGCAACTAACGACATCTATGTGGTCTCATCATAAACACCTGGTTTAAGTTGTAAGAATATGGATGGATTATGGGATTATAAATTTAATATAATATCGAAGAAAAATATTTTTTTTTTCATGTAAACGATGAATCTAATTTATTTGCGTCGATTCAAAGCGCGTGTGAGCAGGACAGGTAGTAGTGATCTTTGGCGTTTCCGTTCCGTTCACGTTTTCCCGCGCTACGTTCATTCAACAAGTGGCGAACTTGCCGATATTTTTCATTCCGCGCGCGAACGTTTTTGAATCGCACGCGCAGTTTCGATCCGACTTTTATAATCGAAATATATGTTTCGGTAATAAAAATCTCGCAGACTTATGTTAAGTGTGGTGATAATAATGAAGTGCCATTAATTTGAGTGTTAAGTGTTGTGTTTATTATCAAAACTTCGCCTTTGAATTTATATTTTACGAGAAGTAAGTAATTAATTTTTAGATAATTTGCATGTGAGTGTAATAATTTTATGGCATTCACGTGATTTATATTGTGAATGTAACTGAAATATATTATAGACTACAGTTTTCTTATAGACAAGTATATTACCATTTATAGAGATGTATGTTCGCCGTTATGTCCGTGTATAGCCTGGTCTAGGATGATAAATGGGATTAAGTTCGCCCCGGAGCTAAGTTGACTGTTGAAAGCATTGATATGTGGTTGAAAGTATGTATCGTATTGTGCTCATAATTTATCTTTATTTTAGTGGTGATGGCGAACAACGAAACGCCTTTCTAAATTAACGTAATCGCCTCGTGTTTGCGACATTATTTCACGACTCGGTAGCCTAGTTGGTGACCCTGCCTGCGAAGCAAGAAGTCCCGGGTTCGACTCCCGGCCGGAGAAGATGTTTATGTGACAGATAAAAGTTTGTTCTTGGGGCATGGGTGTTAATGATGTGTAATTTGTGTTGTCCATGCCACCCGCCCAGGGACTCCTATTTTATTTATTGATTTATTATAATAGAGCCATACTTCGGAACTTAATTGCAACATACGTGAACTTAATTACTAAGCACTGTAAACTTACTAAGGACCAAGTACCTAGGCATATAGTTCACAGAAAGCCTAATATTTGCCCCATCTTCTTACAAATGGACTAACGCGGTAGTTACGAGTAGAACTTTCGTTTAGTTATTTAGTAGTACTTACCTACTGACATAAAGGCAGAAATAGAACTTGCTTGAACCTAAATAAAAGAATAAAAAAAACTAGTCTATGGTAGGTCTTTCCCAGGAGGATCGTTCGAGGAAGAAGAGTAACAAGACGATGAATGAAGTAATTGAGGATGCCTCTGAAAAGCTTATGATGGGCTACTATTCGCCATTTAATAAGCTCCTAAAACAGTCAGTTGATATAAACTGTTAATTAACTAGTTTTGACATTGACTTTAATGAATTTGACCACGGCTACTGAATGCGGTTTGAAATTAACTGGGTGTAGCGGAATACCTTCAAAAAAGATGATGATTACCAAATTTCAAATGGAATTATGGAATATCTTATATAATTTGAAGTGGTATTTCACTTGATTTTAGACAAATAAGATGTGTTTGTATTGGGAGTATTGGGTTTTCAGTACATCATCAGCACATCTCGGTAAAAATGTTTATCAAAACTTACGTGACCCTGTCGATGAGGTTTATCCAATGGCATGAGTGTTAACAACAATTAAGATGATTCAGAGCTTAATGACAAATAGTTCCAGGACTTTTATTAAAATCTCGCCTTGCTCGCGACCCGTTTTGCTCACTGCTATTTTGGTAAGTATCGATCGTTTGAAATGTTGAAAACCGCAAGGCTTTATGCGTCAGCAATTTGTTACAGGGCAAATATCTTGACACTGTAGCATGTATTTAGAGTTCTTTGTGTAAGCATTTTATAATAATATTGTCTTGTATCTACTATTTACATATGGTACAGAGAACTAAAATACTACTGAATTTTCTCAGAGCTCAGTAAATAAGAAACCAGCTGGGTATTCTTCTTCTTCTTTGTCGTATCGCTCTTGTCAGAGTGGTCGTGGTCGTCGCGTAGTATCATTACTGCGGGCAGATGTTATGCGCCTCACGAGCAATCGCCACTTGGTCTCGGTTGGTGGTGAGTCTGGTACACTCATGTAAATGACCGCCAACTGCCGATTTAACCTGGTCGGTCCATCGCATGGGTGACCTTCCGCGCGGCCTGGTGCCTTCTACTCAAAATACTCAAAAGCTGGGTATAGTATAACGTAAGACTGCGCAATGTACTCGTATGTAGATGCTAAGATTTTTGCAAAATATTTTACCTACATTAAAAGTACTACTTATAGCACAATTTCATATCATCCTTCATGTAAAATAGACGATTTACCTACTCATCTGTATTTGCATGCATGATGATTATATCGATTGCCTACTTGGGCAAATGGTTACAATGTTTTACTTTAGTAACTATGTCTTCTTTATCTACAATACTACATAATTATCTAGAATAATAAATAAGTTGTGTCCTTTTTGGTGCGTTAGCAATTAAAGTGTTTCTGACGTAATTCTAGAGGACGCTCTACTGAGAGATATTGTTTTGTGTGCTAAATAGTTTGAACCAATATTAATGATCGCTAAAAATGCCAACATTTTATACACTTATTGTAAACAAAATTTTCAAAGTAAAATTATAATGGGAGGCTAAGAACAGGTCTAATCTCGAATGCAAGGAAAACGTGTTACAGTCACCTTCCTGGCGTCGCGTCGTCCGTGCCAAATGCAATTGGCATAGATGCAGCAGTTCCGTCAATATAGGAAACTTGAGCTACTTCGAGTCGAGTTCGAGGTATTATTGTGGACGATGATTTAGATTATTGTTACGGCCTACACAATCTTCATTTAAAAAATACCATTGGAACTTATTGGAAGACTTCTTCTTCTAAAATAAAAGAAGTTTCGATTCGGAAACCTTAACGGGTCTAAATTTGAACGAACGAACACATATGTCACACTTATTGATGTGTTTACTTTCCTCGTAAAAAAGCGTGGGAAGCTTCGCAATTCAAACAACGCTTTCGACAATTTTGCATTACGCATGCGTGTGTCCGGTCAAAAGTCCGAAACAGGTTTTTCATTCCTCTCCGAAACGCCGAAAAAACAATACAATTTGGAATCGTGGGTAAACAGTGTGAAAATGATGACATCAGCTTTCGGGTGCGCTAATATTAAAACTTGGCGCACATCCATGGCTGGTTTCATCGACATGGATCATAGAAATGCCGGGAAATCAGACAAATACTCGAAAAACTGGAGCTGAGTTTAGTGAATTTTCGTTCTTATGTTATATAGTATCTAGTAATCGATAGTTTTCAAAAGTTTATAAGCGCTCTAAATAAGTACATATGAATAAAGTTTCCTTGAATATTTCGTAACACCATCTAAGCGTATAAGGTCACTTTCAGTAGACTAGGCTGGAATACGTGGAATAAATAATGTGTCATTTATGTTGCCTGCAGCTGGTTTAAAATACCAACTTATTGATGTCAGGGTCGAAGGATGTTATTGTGACTGGCTAAAGTTAAGTCATATTTTGAGTAACTCTGACTTCTGATAAATAAATAAGGCATTAATCATTTTCAAATGTATCATTCAAACCTATAGTATTGTGTCATGCTGATGTGGTAAACTTACGTTATTCCTCTTAATGACTTACAGTGAAGTACAGGAAAACAGATTCACTAACAAAGTTAGAGCGATGATAATTTAAAGTAACCGAGCGAACATCTGATGAATTCTTAGTCATACTGTTTGGTTTTGAATGTCAATGAACCTGACTCAGACACACACTGATGTTCACTTTGGCACTTTGAAACTTACCGTTTCGGCATACCTACTTATGCTCAGAATATTCGATTGATATGAGAGAACTATTGAAATTTGGCCAAGGAGCAGTCGTGACTTCGCTCTTAAATTGGCGATATCATAAATCAATGGTTGCAAACCTTCACATGGAAATCAAATGTATTGCCTATTCTGTTAGTAATACGTACAGTGCCTACTAAGGCAACAAGGAAAGAAATAGGTACTCACCAAAGAAGGCCTGACAGTTAGTGGAAAAGGTTAGAAGTACCTTGTTCTTTAAGTTGTCTTTTAATTAGTTGTCCTAATGATGGTACGCTGAAGGTTTTACAATCTTCGTTTGTGGTAATAACTTACCCATTTTATGTCATTATAATTTATTTGCATAACGAACTTAGAATATTTTCCTATTTGCATGTAAAATTATAAATATTTGGTATTTCAAAATATTACTTGGTTTGGATTATGATCAAAAAGTGATTGGGTTTTATACTCAAATTGAAATGCATCTTTGCGTATTATCTTTTCCCTGACAATTTAACAACTCTTTTATGACGGTATTTTCGAAAATACATACTTGCAAGCTTTAGACGTTTTTTGTTAAGCTATTGCATAGCTTTTATCGCGGGCCTTGAGCGTGGGGACCGAATCCAGAAATTCCGTAACGAAAAAAACCTAACACCCCCAATCAGCGCCATCTAGTACCTTAATACTAAGGTACGGTACGTATGTTTTCTACAAACTAGATGGCGCTGTTCTGATATAACTATATAACTTCTAATAATTATAATTGCATAAGTTGATAAAAAATGCTATGCAATAGCTTTACCGCGGCAGACTCCGAGTGCCACATTTAATTTTTTTACTACACTGGAAAACGATTACTTTTTCATAATGGAACCCAAATGAAACCCAAATGAATAATAGTATGATATTATTACCGTGGCTAAGGCCTCGTGGGCTCGTGACTTGATACTTACTATGATTATGTAAAGCTTACTTATACCTGCCTTACTTATGCCTACTTTGCATATGAAGATTACATTATCTATTTACTGTAATGAAGTGACTTCAATTATACCTGTGATCAAGTGATAACAAATTACAATTGCACGCATAGTTAAAATATAATATGTGTAATAAAAATACTAACTTGGCTTCTACAATAACGTCTAACTAGCTTTACATTGTCAATCACTAACAATAATTGACACGTGTGGTAAAGCTATGAATATTATTATAATGCCAAATTAAATTTAGCTTTCGCAGAACCGCTACTATAGGTTTATTTCTAACGATACCTGTTGGCCGCGCTGCCAACTGGGCTTCCTCGCTGCTGACTCAGGAAGTTACATCACTGCCCTTTCAGACTTGTGTGTAGACTGATTTTCTAGGGTAATTTGTCTAGGTAATCGTTAAAAATACTAATTTCATAGTTTTGATTAGTAACACCTCCTTTAGTTTGTTTAGTTTGCGTCTTTATTACATTAGTTTACAAACAAGGATTTGTCCTAGTCGACGGTACGTATGTAATGTGCTCGTTGAATACAAAAGGCGTTTCCGACGCATTGAGAAATGTCCGTAAACCTACCTATGTTCATAACTATGTTCATTATAAACTGAATTAAAATTGTCCTTAAAAATTTTACAGTAACTTTGGCTTGCCTTTCTTGAAAGCTCTCATTGTTCATCTTTCTCTCTGGTCGGTCCTTCATGACTGAAGATCTTGGCTATGGCGGGAAGCGAGGCTTGAGTGAACGAATCGTCTCCATCGGCTCCGATCTGTGTCAATATCATTGTTCATAGCTAATCGAAAAGCAAACCTATGTATCATTTAGATGTAGAAAGTAATTCAACATTTTAACATTTAATTCACTAGTTTTTATAAAACGCTAAAGATACGGACGACCCTAACGCGAAAACAAGTTTGACCTGTTTCATATGCACTAAATTTATTTTTTCCTTCTCCGAGACTGATAACCTTGGCGTTTTGTTATTCGCTAAATTTAATTTGGTTTAACATTGAGTGTAGGTAAAAAATTCATTACTCTTTTAATTTTTGATGCTTTTAATCATAGAAACTGTGCATAGAAACTTTAGGTTTATTCTTATAGGTAGGTTATACTTACACTTAGGTACTTATTACCTAAAAATTTAATTTATAACTACCGTTTCCTTATTAACAATATCCAAATAGGTATTTAATTAAATATTCGTTGCAGTAGGTTCCTATATATTTGGATAACGTTGTATTTCAATTAACAATATTTTAATTGAAAAAAAATTTATCAAACGTGTTATAAATACATATTATATGTATAATAGCGAACTTCGTACCGCCCTATATTAATTGTTGTGGTAACAATTTTTTTTAACTTTAAAAATAAAAAAAAATATTATCCTATTCCAGACGAAGACGAATCCGTGGTCACAGCGATGTTACCATTCAATTAAACAAATTTCATTTTTGTATCTAATTGCGTTACTAGTACTACATTCATTGATCACGATAGCACAATATGCGCAGGACAGAATATTATGGAATTTTAATCAGGTGTATACCGATTATATTATACAACACAAGGTCAACACTACTTGTCACAAGAAATGAACCTTCGATTGTAATACTTGTTACATTAACGTGTTTATTCATGTCTTATCCATTCATGCGACGGTACATAGACTAATCCTCCTTGAAATTTTTAAAGGTGTGAAGTGTGAACGAGACAAGCGGTGCGTGTGGTAATTGACGACAATATTTTGTGTTCGTAGGTGTAAGCGTTCGCACATCCGGTGAACTATTTTTATTTTTCCTAAAATAAAACCTTGACTAAATACTAAGAAATATGAAAGAAGCTGTAATTACGTGAATTTACGACACATATAATAATCTTTACAATGGAGCACGTGTTTGACGTGACAAATTGACAATACGCGAATTACACCAAATCGTGTTGGTAGTTTTTTTGAGCAAATAATAATTTATCTACATGATTTTACAAGATGCTCATTTTTTCTCGTGTCTAAATCCATGATTACTGGCCGCGTTTTATCATATTTCCAATTATAGGGAATAATTATGAGAAGCGTGTACTTAGTACTTAATTTAATACATAATACCTATTATTGTAGAAAAATCGGTTGCCTGTAAAGTCGGTTTACGGAAGATAGTTTAACGTGATAACGTCATCAAGAATCATTGATGAAAACATGTTGTCGCGTATTCAATCATTTGCTGTAAATAATGGCTTCCGTCGAGGTAGGCGGGGTTTATTGTAAAAAATCGCGAAGAAGCTCGCGTGGCGGCGTTCCAGTAGCAGAACTATTCTAACTGCTAGCTCTGACGTCACGCTCTGACGTTAACGGAACGGGAAACCTTTTCGTGCGCGCTGCCCATAAATTTATAAGACGTTATCACGTCAAAAATGACCATTTAGTATAAATTTTACGTATACGTTTAATATCTGAACCGATTACCGAAGCCGTAAATGTAAAAATATGGGTTCATTGCTTAAATCCAGCGAATCTATTCTGGTTCGGAATTCAACCTTCACTCAAACGAATCTAGAGCGAGCCGCATTGTGTTTATTTCATCTGTATGAAAAAAATGTAATCTTGCGGAAAGCGGCTGGCAAAATTTTTGTGAATAATAAAATTATAAGTAATGTATGATAAACAAAGTCGTAACAAATATGATAAAACTGTTGTTCTTATGGCCAAAAGCCTGCTCCGTTCGCTTTTTGTGTTGTGTATTATGTATTTTTCCAATTCCAATCTCTAGCTTCTTTTTTCTATTAGTTATTGTGAATTTTTAACATACTTCACGTGTGTCCAGCGATTTCTCTGTCAATTGTGCTCCATTTTGATTTTTTTATTTAACGAAGAACAAGAAGATGAAGCTCAAGAACGTACTTCCGAGTTGGTACCGCTGCCACCAAGCCAACATCTGATGGAATCCCAGGGAAATGGAGGGAAGCCCTCATTTTTTTTAATACTTGTCGATTTTGAAATCGGTTTATTGTTTTGATAAATTAGGTAGTATAGGTAGTAGGTATATATTTGTTATGCTTAATTAGGTACTTCGGGTACCCTGGGATTCTTGGGAATCGTTTTATACTTTAATTGTTTGTTTTCTTTGTAGTGACAATAACGAGTGTAGGTATTATGCTCTTGGCATTGTGTATTCGATTGTATTGTAGTAGTAGTAGTAGCCGGTACAGCACTATGCGTTGTTTTGTTTATTGAGCCGCATGCTCATAAATACCCAGTTCTTATATCTTACTAACGTCGTAACTGCAACGTCGTCAGTGCAACCCAAATTGCTTTATAATCCGTCGACTACCTCTTTATGATACACTTATATGATTTGAAACTTATATTATCGTAGACACTAAACGTTTTGAACCCAAACGAGTATTCACGACTTTGATATAAAAATTCGATACATAGTCAATTACTCTAGTTGCCGGCTTCCGGATAAATACATAGCTGAGTACAACTAGAACCTTAGTATTTTACGAAAAGTTTAAATACACTTACAAGGTAAATAATATCTAATGTAAATTGCCAAAGAAAACAACGAACGAGTAACTAGGCGCTCATAAAATATTGGAGTGGCGCCGAGTTACAAAACTAATGTAGGCCGCAGCCTGGTGGTGGGCGGGCGGCATTCTGCAGCTATCCGCCCACAGGTACTGGACAAACTACTAATATACTACTAACTACGATCGTGTCGTAACTGAAAGTACCTACCTACCTATATTTGAATTACGTTTTCTCAGGTAGATTCCGCCTACGTAATTCGAGACTGGTGTTTAAGGAGATTTTATGCCTAATAGTAAATATTATAACTTAGGTACAAGTAGGTACTACTTAAGTGGAATGATAAAATTCTTACAAACCTATAGAAACTCGCACCTACTAGAAAAATTAAATCATGCGATTTTTTGGGCAATGTCCTATGACCATAAACGATACGATGTAGATATATAATTATGTTTCGCTATATCACATCTACGTTCCGTCTGGTCTTCATCAAACCCCAGAGCCCCTACCTGGACGAGGGATCCGTCTTGTCAGACATTATCTTGTAACATTATGTAACGCGCCTCAAGAAGAACCTGTCGAAGGAAACAGCAGTTTCGTCGATCTTAAAAACATGTGTCCTGCCAATAATAAGTCAATGGTCCTGCCATATACTGCCGGTATTTTCTATATAATATATCTTTATGCTAAACCTACACAAAAACTAACCACCTGATACTAAGCGACCTTGTCAACACTTGTGATGTATCTGACATAATGATTGCACACCTACGGTTTTACGCCAATGACAATAATAAAATCCGTTCACGGAATACTAACAACTAAAACGTACATTATAAGGAGCATTGTAGCTTGACATATAAAAAATGTCGTATCATATGAATGGCAATCTAAGACCTACTAGCTTGGGAATATCTGATTTAGTGCATCTGGAGCATAATGTCGGTTCTACACGTTGGTGTCATAAACTAAAGCTATAATAGCGATGGATATGGACAGATATCATAACCGGCAACCAACAAACACTCCAACTGGTGGTAACTATGTGGTCGTCGTCACTTTGGAAATTAAAAACAAAAAGAGTTACAAGCGTTGCCGGCTGCTTGTTACTCCTCTCCCTCTCCCTCTCTAACTTTGCAAATGAAACTTTTTACAGGTGGTCTAAAAAGGATCTAGAATCTGATAGCAAGCAAAGGTAAAGTTATTGTAACTGGCTAGCTACAATAACTTTACTTACTTAATTGCTTACTTTAGTTATTGTTGCTGGATAGCATTAATTTTACTACCTCGTTATTCAACAAGACGTCCAACTCTCCCAAAGAAGGAATCCCCAAGAAAAAGGAATTATCTCCGTTGCCTCGTACATTGGCAAGCAGGTTTAATAATCTTAAATAATGCAGCTTCTATTGAAACCTGAGCTATGCTAACCTTTTTTCTTGTTGAAACTTCTCTACATATTTCCAAGATTCAGGGTCAGCTGAAATTTTCTAACGAAACTACGATTAGGATAAAATATTATATGGACAAAGAGAAATGCTGGAGAAGTCTTTGCATGGTCAATATTTCTGCACAATTTCACGCAAGACATTGGCCCTTCGCTGTGGGTAGAATTGACGATGACGCCGACGTGTGATGCCGGGTTATACAAGGTTGATTGAAATTAATCGACCGATTAGTGCCCATCACTTCAACTGCCGCCTATGACATCATTTTGGTCATTAGCATCAGCAACTTTTATGACCTCTGGAGCCTGTTAACTGATTAACAATTCACTATTAATACCACAATGTTGTTGGACTTGCTGTCGATAGACACTTCTTATTTTGTGAGCATTTTGGGATCCAATAAATTTCTACATAACGAAAAAAGACGAGCTAAAATAATTTATAGTAATTGATTCTTAAATTGTTTGTTTGTGTCATTTTATATATTAAGGTTTTTAATATAGCAACTTGCGTGTTTTAATTAGTTTTATTTGGAAGACATCAAAGCTTGATTTTTTATTAAAGACAAATGCATAGGATCCGAACATATTAAACTCTGAGTAGGTAGGTACATCATTACTGTTCAAAATATTCTTATATTTGTCAATTGTCTCTCTACGAGGTTAAATCTAGAGAATCTTGTTAGTGTATTGCACATAGTTGCCTTGCCTCGTGTTTTGCCTGATGCCGTAGAGACTTATCAGAATGCCACAACATACAAGAAGATAAGACATTAACGATTTCTGCGTAAACTTGACCCGGTTCTGGCCATATAACGCCAACCTGTCGGGTGACCTGATGATGTCATGGGACTCATTGAGATTTAAATTGAATCGTGACTGTAAAATTACGTTGCATGCTGCATTAAAGTATGAGTAATTTGCTCATTGTTGCGTATGCCGTATGTGGTGATAGAATTGACAAAGCATTCACTTCCGGTAAACCTCTCGATACAAGACTTACATTACTATTTTTAAAAGTAGAAAGTCTAAGCAATCCTTGTCGGATTTTCCATAAAGATGGACAGGATTATTTTTGAGCTTCGAGGGAGAAACTGATCCTATATGATATGAAACCTTTCATAGTTACGCCACATACGAAATAAATACAGAAACACGTAAAAATACATGAAACTTAATCCAGTACAATACTTAACATTTTTATGAAATCTCAGTGAGACGATATCCAAGATATGAAAACATTAGATGCACAAGGAAGTAATTAAATTTTATTACTTTGAATATATTGTAATTAATGAATAATTTAACCGTGAACGAAGCGAAATAAACAAATTCATCAATTAGTTCTCCAATCAATTAACTGTTCTGTGATTTGCTGTGAGTTACTTTATCCAAGTTTGTCGAGATAATAATTATTCTTTCTTAGACAATATGAACAAATCAATCTATCAAGATATTATCCTGTAAAGGACTTCATCAAAGGCTACAGCAATGTACGGCTCTAACGCACTAAGTAAGTATCTACACATAAATATAGCGCTAATGGCATTCCTCTCCTGTTCATTCGCAATCTCAGAAATTACACAAAGACCTCTGATCAATCACCATCGCTCCGACTAGATTTCATTCTCCTCTATTTTTCTTACCTTAATTCCTATTTTAAATTCATTTCATCTGTCACCTTCAAAGTTCTACATAACAAATACATGAGCAGAATATAAAACCAGCTTAAATTTTATTTAGTTGCTAAACATTCATATTAATTCATTTCATACATTCAGAGTTTCCCTTTTTCAATTTAACTTTCTTGTTATTTCTTGTTCTTTATGCAATTCTAAATTGCTAAAACACAGCTACGTACCTACATCGTTCTTAGCTCAGATATTCCATAATTTAAATTCAAGCAAATATTAAATAGGTACTTTAGTACTGTTACAACCTGTATTTGAATCTGTAGATCGTGATTTCGTGACTAGGTTTCTCTTTAGCGTGTGATGCTGATGTTATGAGATGACTACTAAATTGAGTTTAGACTCGTTTCGTTACTCATTCATTCGCTCACGTTCGTGTATTGGCTCATTTCCTCAGAATCCACCGAGAATCGATGTTTTTCTTCGATATATCTCGCGATCCACAGATGTACCTTGACCGCTATTCGCCTTACGAACATGACATCATCGCCGTAGTTTGCTTGCCTTTTCATTTATTTTTGCACTGCTCTCCTCTCTTTCACTCAAACGCGGACATATTGAACGTCTCGTTTTCGCGAAGACAGTAATTAAATGCAGGATTCAAAGAGGAACAAAGATCCTTGGTTAGGCCACACAACACAAAGTGGGGTCACCATTGTGAAAGGAATGTGGGAGAGTTCAGGAATTTTGATAAAGTTTAGGTGGGAAAACAATTATATGTTTAATAGGATTATATGTGTTAATGATATATTGGCAATAGATGATTATTTATTTTATTCTATGATAATTATGACATAATGGTACCTAGGTTTCTTAATTATAATTATGGAAGGCAGAATCAGACTTAATGGATTGATATTTCAAATTTTTTTGCATAGAATTCACAGTTATAGATATTATTTCTCAAAAAGCCCTCTTTATATTTGGGCAATAAATTATCGCGGCGTTAAAATGTTTTTTACCGCTCTTTGCTGAAAACAAAACAACGCCATCTTGTATCACGTCAGCGAAACTTTACAAAAATATTCCAAAACAATAAAGTGAGAAGGACTACGTCGTTATGATATCTAACAGAGGTTATTGATATTGAGATGGATTATTACGACCGTAATTACCATATTACGCTATAAATAAAACGAAGAAACGACAAATATAACGAAAACAGAGGGCAAAGATCCAATTAACACGAACTCAATTAACACAAATTGTTCTTTCATCGGATAATGGGTTAGTCATCCAGCGTATCGAATGTAATTATATTTCTTTATGCAGCCGAAATAATATGTGCTGTGCTTATATTGATAACCTTAGAGTAAAAAGTAAAGATATACATATACTCTACGGGAATAACATTAAAGTTTAACATTAAAGTACTACTTAAGTAATTTTAATGTTGAAATTAGTCTCGAAGTCAATGTACAAGAGCCTGAAGTTTTTATGCCGTCCGAAGGCTTCTTACGATCTTGCCGGGACCGACAGCTTTACGTGCCCTCCGAAGCAAGGAAGTGCTCACCAATATAAGTTACCCCACGGAATACAGAAAGAAGTGGAAGTGCGAAGTAGGCGTGGCACACGGACTAAGGTTGCGCGGAGCTCCGCGCAATTGCCGGACAACACAATGTCAACTTTATTTCTTACAGTTTTAAGTATATAAAATTAGTTGTTACGTAAAATTTTGACATCTAGCGGTGGAAAGAAAATCTTTACAACTGTTATATTCTTAATTGATAAAGGTAACAAGACACCAAATATGGCAAGGAAAAATAAAAATTAAGATAAATCGTTAAGGTGCATTTTCAACTATAATGAGCCGGTTTGATAGACTATTTGAAGTTGACAAGTACCAACCAATAAAAATGTAAGTTTCTTAGTGTGAATAATACGATTAGGGATTTACTTGTGTTTATTTTGCTACCGTGGTTTTCTTATTAATCATCACTTGTACCATTTCCACTTCTTTCTGTATTCCGTGAGTTACCCTATGGCGCTCATTATTGCCACTAGCGGTCACTCATCCAAGCCGAGCTTACCGATATCTACTGACGACAGTACCGCCCGCGCCCGCTGCACAACACGTCGGGCTGTGATCGTTTCAATCCTGGGTAAAGTACGGCCGGCGGATCATGGCCGCTCTGAAGTTAGGCTTCTGGATATAGTGCGTAGGTATTGTACTCTAGAGAGAGATCGCGACACAAACACTGAGCGTGTGACTGAAACAAACAATGCTCAAAGTGACACCCCGCGCGTCTTGCCACCATTTCGACCCTAAAATTGACTTCTGCGCAGCGATCCGAACAAAGTTCAGAGCGGCCAAGATCCGCCGGCCGTGCTATACCTAAGTGTATAAAATTACCTATTAACCACGAATGATTGATACATTGTAGGGGAGATAGGAATTGTAAATCATCCAACCATTTACTCATCAGCCCTTAAAAGTCCACTACTGGACATACGCCACTCCTACTCGTGAGCTTTCTGAATCCAGCAGATGCCCGCTCCTCTTCAGGTCGTCAGTCCACCTGTCCAGTCCAGCCCATTGTCGTCAGCCGGCTAATTCTCCGAGCTATGTGAATAATGAAAGATTATTTAATTTTATTTGTAACATCGCAAAACCATATTCGATATTAAAACTCGGCGTGACTCCTACAGCATCCGTCAGAGTCGGTGTGGGTGGACCGTTGACTGAATGGATGAGGTAACGACACCTACGCTGCTTACGAGGTTTACGACACAGCCTTTATTGGAAAGGCATTTTTTACTGGTGACATGTGTATTCTACACCTTATTATGTCCCTGGTGGTTTGATATCGTCTGTATGAAACAGCTGGCAGTAATACCTGGATTGAACGTTAAAAGGAAGAAAGGAGAATACTTTAATAATGCTAAGTATAATACTGCTTACAAAATTTGACCTGAAGATACCTACATACATAATAACATACCTACGTACTCACATACAAACATTGCAAGTAAAAAAAAATACTTGTAGGTAATATTTATCACTTTGTGTCGATGTTGATTAAGAAAAAAAAATTATTTATACATATATATTATAATTAAGGTAGTAAATCTGTGACCGATCTAGATTAAGACTCAAATGGGGACTAGGATAGTTAGTGTGGTTAGGAAACGATGTTACATTAAAACATAAGATTAGTTGGTTAGTTTGTTATTAAGTATGAGGACTGGAACAGGGACTGTTGGTGATAGTTAGTCCTGTAATCCTGCTAGTAGTTGATTGTAAAAGTCTAGTTAATAAGTCTTGTTCTAATTCGGTCAAAGATGTGTTGCTACTCTTGATAGTCCTCCTCGTAGATAATAAAAAGATCACCAAGCATGTGTATCTACGTGTATCTACGAGATCTTGGATTAGGATAGGATAGATTACCTACTGTTTTTGTTCAAGCATTTCTTATACAATTTAGATATACATACTGCTTCACACCATCATCATTAAAATCCAACCAGTCATTCTATTTCGAAAGCTAATTAAGTTTTAAACCGCAGAATTAGTTCCGATAACCCATACATATTTATTTCGTGGACTTTGATGTGGATTGCTATTTTAGTTGCTGTTTGATCCCAAAAGTTATGGATCACCTTAATGTTACAGAAAGAGAGCCCCTATTCCAAGGGATTAGGGTCAGTTTTCGAACGCTTCGTGATAAATGATTCGCTTGTTTGTTTAAAAGGTGAGAATGAAGTAAGAAGTCGTGTATGATTTCATCGGCCTCGAACGTCTGGTAAACGCGGGGATTGCATCAAGTACAAAACTGATGCGATGCTATTTGTGAACCAAAATGAATTTGAAAATAAAAATATCGAATTAAGTGGATATTTTTGACAAACAGCGTATATATATTATGGCTTTATCAACTGTTGATAAAGCCATCATTATATTAATCCGTTCGGGAGATATCGTCAACGAAAATTTTTGAAAATGAGTAGGTACTGTTTTTTTCAACATAACTTCGAGATTTCATGACATATCAATTTAACAGGAATTTAAGGGAATTACTCGCAGGGTCAACTGATTTTTTAGGTTAGAAGAGGTGAAAATGTGACGTCACAAGTAATTTAGGTTGTGGGCATGCCCATCGTGCCCATAACGGTGGATCCGCCACTGTATCAACAAAGAAAATAGGTACATCCTTTTAAGTAAATAAATGGCATGTGCCAGCAATGGCCCGGCCTTCCTTACGAGTGCCTACTTAATTAAATTTAAAAGTTTTAATAAAATATCATGGCAAGTTATTAACATGATGATTAATCATGGACGGTACAAATATGTATCAACACTCATCCGTATTAAGACTACCCATTTAAGGTGTCACCCTATCTGCTTTAGAAGCTAGGTACTTACCTCAAGACGAGTGACACATCTTTATTATTAATTGAATACCCTATTCAATTAACTTTAATACAGATTTAACTTCGCGGATTCAAACTCAGCTTCTATGGTTATAATCAAAGCTCAGAATTTTAGCTTCCATGTCACATGGATCTTAAATGATTTTTCACTTTGTATTAAAAGGTATAGATGAGCATAACGAGGAACCCTGCATCTTTTTCCATAATACTCTCCAAGTTTAAGTTTGTTTACAAAAATATCTGTGGTGTTTGGTATTTACATGATAAGTCCAAAAATGGTCATTTTCTGTTATTTTGTCACCCATACTTTAAATAAAATTAGCTATTTTTTGGTCTATTCAATGTAAGTCTTCTATGAGTAGAAGTACCCAAAATAGTTTGATCTGTTACTGACAAATCCAAAAAAAAATTATCTTGTTTGATACAATATATTTAAAATAACTTACCTAGTGTTGCAATACGAGTCCTTAGTAATTTTATGGGTTATTTCATAATAAGTGTATTTATCACTGTTTGACCAAACATTTTAAAGGACAAAATTTGTTAAGATTATGATAAGTATTAGATCGATAGTATTAGAACTTAAAACATCCTTAAAGAAAATCCATCACAAATTTCTCACATCGGGCCACACGCATCTAGAATGCGATACAAATCATGCGGCTATTGAAATATTTTATCAAAACAAGGAGCAGCACTATTTCTCACTCTATTACAACTCACTTTATTACAAAAAATACTGCTAAAGATAAGACATCATTTGCATGGAATAGTATTTTTTGGTTGTGGTATGAAAAGTTTAATGACGTGGGGTTTAAATACACATTGACAGAATATGAAGAGTTTCGTTTTTTCTCTATAAAAAGAAGGAGAATAACTATCCTATTTGCCGAAATAGACTTGGCGTCAGCTTACAATGAACCCATTAATATTGATTATTTGAAACATTAAGATATCCTGAACTTCCTACCGTTCATTGATCCAATATATCATGACTTTTACAAATTACTACCACATACTCCATCAAGAGCATCTCGTCAACAACGTGAGTGACAGACAGCGAAGAGGATTTTTATTAAATAATAAAAATCGGATTTTTATGAAATAAGAACCTAATTAATAACAAAAAACTAAAAAGAGGTTAATGTTTTTTGTTATAATATGACATTAGTATATTGTTGTGGCTTTCCTATTGTTAGTTAGTTATTAGTACCTATTATTTGTTGACTGAGTAAAAAATAAAAGTAGAGATACCTACCTAGTCACATAATGAAACAAGAGACTGATTGAAGGTTATTGTTTGCTCAAATAATGATAAGTTCATAAAATTTATGTTTTATTTTATTTTTTCTTCTTTTATCTCAAAAACTAAATATATTATTTAAAATTTTCTTTCGCAAATTAATACCTTATCATAATATAAATATATAAAACTATAATTTGTTTCACTTAAACTTTATTCCGATTTGTAGCAATTTTTTAAACTTTAAAATGCTCGTACTGAAAAACTAGCTTTTTGGACTTACCATGTAAATACCAAACACCACAGATATTATTACTTTCATAAGCCAATGGAGAAGGCAAAAGGGTCAAAATATTACTATCAAATACACCTAAAATCCGAGCTTAGGTCATATACATTACATAACTTTTTATTTCACTTCAATACATGCAGTATTTCCGAAGTTATAAAGACGAGAAGTTCAAGCCCTTTTTTGAATTTCCGCGCTTACGCTATGACGTCACGACGTGGCTCGGCCGCGAGCATGATACGGCGCAAGTATAGAAAATATGGGTCTATGCAGTTCAAAAATCTATAACTTTCTTATTTCTATAGATACAGACTTGAAATTTTGCATAGATGTAGTAGATAGTATGTGAATTATATATGTTATTTTATTATTGATAACTAAGGTTTGCTCGCGGCTTTACTTGAGTTTAAATTAACATTTCGGTCAAAAATCCCTATCAACTACGCGCGACTACTGAGAGATGACGTCATCGAGTAGTGACCGCCCGCCTGCGTTTTTAAAAAAACCAACGTCCGTAAATACGCACTTTGATCGTTAATATCTCAGCCATTTATTGAGATATGGAAAAAGTAAAAACACAGTTTTTCTTGTAATTTTTTATAGATTTATTTGACGTGTAAAAAAAAAATCGTTTGCCTGGTCCATTAAATTAAGGGTACCGTCAAACAGCCGACGGGGCGGGACGGGTCGCGTCGGCTGTTTGATACCGTGTTTAATTATAGCGTGGTTAGAAAAAAACTAAAATTACTTAAAAAACATGCGATAAAATTAAAAAGTCAAAAAGGGGGGGTCGCGTTAGCCCTAAAGGGCTATGAGCTTATTCTTTGAGGTTAAGATCAGGTAAGGGTACCCGAATCATCGATATAGGAGCATTCGCTGCCTGTACATATCTGAGAGACATTCAACCTGCCAGACCATACGGTCTCATCGGAAAGATTGCTAAAGTAGACCAGCTTAGCGACTGGCTTACCTCAAAGCAGCTGACCCCCGAGGTAACGCGTGTGGCGTTTTGTATATATGCGGCGGGATTAAAAAACTTTGATAGCGTGATTTAGGCGACGGCCTCTGATTGGTCGATTCGGTAGCGTCGAATAGTCGCAAAGCAACGAGCTGATATTGTATTTCGCTGCTGCAAAGGCAACAATGCAGCAATCATTTTTAAAAGTAGAAGTGTTTTGTGTTTACGTGGAGAATTTTTATTTCTCAACTATTTATTAGGAAATGAGTTTTGTAGAAAAACGCATTAAAAGTTAATTGTATTTGAGACATACTTAATTTGTTTTTTTTTGCAATTGAAATTTGTAATACATGATCATTTTAAATGAAGTTATGTATCTACAATAACTACAAATTGTACTATTATTATTAACATTCATGATTTAGGTATGTTTATATAAATATTTTACGAGGAGCATTTCTAAGTTTATATGTAACAAAAAAATGTTTTTTAACACTATTTCAGTTATGAAAGTTAATTTTTGCCAAAAAAGATTTACTCCACTTCGAATTCAATGGATAAAAGAAACATAAAATAAATTATAAATTACTAATTGATTTAATTGAGTAAATTTCAATTTACAAAGTTGCGATTCAAAAAGGGATCACGTTAACCCGAAGGGCTGTGGCGTTACATCTTTGAGGTCAAGATCAGGATACCATCAAGGCGTCAAGCTACCAGATATGAATCACATTTACAGACCAGGCTCATCTATTATTCTTGCCAAATTAGACCAGCTTGGCGGACTGGCTTACCTCAAAGCAACTGATCCCCGTTCTACAATGTCCATCAATTTGTATATATGCGTACAATTCAAAAAAATTCTATATCGTGATTCAGGCAACGCGTTCTGATTGGTCAAGAAGTAAAGGGTGAAGCAGAATACAGCGGCAGGAAGAATAATAAGTGTCATCACGTGGGGTGACGTGGTAAACGGAATGTTGATTATTTAAAATTTGGAACAAAATATATTTTGTTCTCAGACATTTCCGTATTAGTTAAAATTGGAACAATGTAAAACGCGTGTAAGTATTTTTACTATGCTGAGCTCGGATTATTTAACAAAAAGTTCTTTTGTTCTATAATCTGAGATCCTGAGTATCGAAATCAGCACCTCAGATTTTTATCAGCTGTTCTCCATTTTTTTTAACAGTTCTATAAAATGTTTTAATACCCAATGAAAATAAAATTATTCACAAAGTAGCTACCTACCCTCGTAAAAACAGAGTTTGATAAATATGAACATGAAGCTCATAGGTGTTTTAAAAGTGAAGTTTTTAAGGTTATCATGGTTGCGACCTTGCGACTTTGAAAATGTTCATAGTTAAGGACATTAACCCCCTCTTTGTACAATTAAGGCTCGATAGCCTTAACAAGTAAGTAAAATACGATTATACATTATTGTCGAAGGTTTGGTATTTGCAATGTTTGCAAACTTTGAGTATTTACCATACAAAGGTGGTTTGTTCCTTACGTGTCTCGCAAATATTATCGAAAAAAAGATTTCCGTGGGAACTTTGAGCTATGTTTGTGTTAGCAAGGTCATATTACATTTTCGCAACTTTATTATATAACTATATTTTTTTACTTTATTTTTTTTATTTAATTACATAGACAACTTAATTAGATAATAGAACCGAGACAAAGTTGGTAACGAGTAGGGTTACCCCATTGATTTGTTTATATTGTCGCGTAAATTAAAAATAAAATAAAATAAAAGAAAAAGAAAATTTGAAAATAGAATTTCTAAAATGTTTTCGATGATAAATTAAAAAATTACGTTTGATTTTGGAATGTTTGAAATTGGTGGTATATAAGGCGATTCCGGCCAAGGCAGAGTCAGTCGAGTCTTGGTAGCGAGTCGGGAAGCGCGCCAGTGGGAAGAAGAAATAGAAATAGTGAAGTGCCGTTTCACAGTACAGTGTCGCGAGTGAGAAGTGAAGTGTGCAGGGAAGTAAAGTGTACAGTAAAGTGTATAGTACCGTGTCGCGTGTGTTACCCTTTCCAGTGAAATAAAAGATCATCTATTGAAGCCGGCCTTATTTCTTCCCATCCCCTACCCACGGCTGTGGCAATATCAATGGGTTACCCAACTGTACGGATTTATAAGGACTCATGATCATGACGTCCTGGAGCACCTTCCTGCTTCAGCGTAGACTGATGGAGAGGGACTGAGGGAACCGGAGGCGCTAACGATATCAATAACTGGGACTAACTAACTAAGACGGTTATAGTAGGTACCTACATATTGTTGGTTGTTGTTTGGTTAATGTTTGACGACCCGGACGGTGCAATGGTTAACACGCCGGATAGCCGTTCCGAGGGTCCTGGGTTCGATTACCAGCGAGGCGGAAATTTGAATGATGAATTTAAATTTCCGTTCTTGGTCTGGGTGTGTGTGTTCATGTCTTGTGTGTTGTCCATGGTACCCGCGACACAGGGAATCCTAGTGTGGGGCTATGAGTGTGTAGCGTTATTTATTTATTATTATTAATGTTTGCGTTGTTCGCGAATAAACGAACAAAAGTTTACCTACACGTTCAATAGCTACTTTATCTCGCCATGACACAGAACATGCCTCCAGATTTGGCGCGCCAGGGTTAAAGCTCAGCTGTTCAAATATTATGCATAATTTTAACTTCACGACCACGGACCACTTTGCCGCGTACCTATATGTGACGGCGAACGTTTATAGTATAGGTATATGCCACAGACCACACTTTTGAAAAATATTAAGTTATTACAAAATAAAAAAAAAGATTATGCTCAGTTCAAAAATGGGGCCTAGATTTTTTGCTACAAAAAACCTTTCTTATTTGATGATAGTTGGCTGGGCAGACTACCCCTAGGTACTAGATGAATAAAGTTAGGATTCATTTGGGAAGTTCACAAGAAAGGGGCCAAGGCCACAAAATAAGGCCTCTCAAGAATGACAGTTCAATCTATATTAATTTGTTTATCTTCCATTGTATTTGTATTGCAGGGCATACGGGAACACATGATTATTGTTATTCGCTAATAAACTAATATTAGCTAATGTACTAAGTATAAGTAGGTAAATATTATTCATTTATGTAATAATTAGGTACAGTTTTATATCCTTTGTATCATGTACGCTGCGTCATATCGGAGTGAAGTTAGTTGCTGTATTATTTAATAAAAGGACGTGTTCGTTCCAAATTTAAACTCAAAAATGTCGCCACATTGTTTTTTGTCTGCATGTTGAACTGCCTGTGAGCCTGTGACATGTAATTTATGTTTGCCGCTAAGGTTTGCCGAATATCTCAGAATCTGTTTTCTGCATTATCAAAATTGATGATTATGTTGTAGTCCTACAGTAAAACTGATAATTTCAAAAAGTAACCATATTTTGTGAGAGGCATATTTCACGTTTCATGAAATGCATACGAAATTTAATGTAATTTCAAACAAATTTAACTTTCGAATCTTTTATTTAAATTAAGATGTTATTGCAACATAAATTAAGTAATTTTAGTACCTACTGACCTCATCATCGTCATTGAAACCCAAATCATCCGCTGGCACGGCTGGGCACGGGTCTTCCACCTACCTATAATACCTAGCTTCCGTGAATTATTATTATTGCAGAAACCTTGGAAGATAAGAAAACAATATTGAGAGTTTTAACTCTTTCTTTTTCGTCATTGTAACGCACACACAGTCACTACCTTTATCTATCTGCTTTTATTACCTATCTCCCTTTTTTCTACAATAGTTTATTTTGCAAACACTAATATAATCACTAATGGGGTACTTATCAATACTAACGATTCTCATCAATTGTTGCAGGTACACGATAGCACAGTGGCAAAATGGCAGCAAAGTCGTACAGCAAGCATAAGGAGTACAAGGAGTACTCCAGCAGCAGAGGCACTGTGCCTTACGCCGACGAACAGTTCGGTAAGAAACAGCGGCTTTATGCAGCAGTAATACATTTATATGATATGATTGATGAGAATTATTAGTATCCCAGCAAGTGTTTCTAAGTTTCTTTATAAGACTATTACTAGATTCGTATATAATCAAAAATTTAAATAAGCTTGGTAATCAGGAAAAGTAGTAATTAGAAACAGGCTATAGTATTAACAATTAAATAAACTCCTTACACTTAATTTTAGTCGATTGACCACATTTTTGCTGAATAAAGCCGTTGCTTCTTTTCTTAGCATTGAGTTTGTTTCTTGCAGATATGATAAAATCCGAGCTACTGCCAAAAGGCAGCAAGCTAGACTCTCTGGGTCGCAGCGGTGCGGGCACTCGCGAGTATCACTATGAGTACAAAGAAGAGAAACACCCCAGCGGCAAGTACGACAGGAAGGACATGCACACTGTCGAGGTGAGAACGCTTGGCGGTGTAGAAATACGTGTGTAGAAAACATGAGAATGGTGATTGTACTGTACCAGTAACCAGAGCAAAGTGGCGACCTTCTTAAAAAATCCATAATGTTGACGATTGGCTCCGTTGCCATCAATTTTCACATCTTATGACTTGGCTGAGCTGGAAAACGGTGGTATTCAATCATATTACGGTCAGACGTCATCAAAAACTGTAGGTACTACAATTCTACTAACTGAAAGTTTTGCGAAAATTGAATGGAATTACATTTCATTCCAGGAGTTCACGATCCCACCTAAGACCATCCCGAAGGCCAGTGAGAGCAGCTCGTATTACTACGAGCGTGAGGAGCGCGAGCTGCCGCCGATCACCACGGGCACACGCACATACAATTACGAGACTACCACTGGATCTACGCCTGGTGAGTCACACACGGTTACATTACCTAAATGAATATCAAGCTCTAGAGAGCTTATTGAGCTTTGATATAGATATCATCTGTCGAATTAGGTATTGTTATGAAAACCTATTAACGTAAGTTAGAATTTCAGTTCAACTCCGAAAAAAGTAAGTTTTCTTAGGAGCAATCACTTTGACCAAGCATTTTATCCTCACTGTACACAATGTGCAAATATGTACTAAGTAGTATTATATTTATGTTGCTGAGGTGGAAATAAAAATAAAGAAATAAGGAAAACTAAAAACTTTTTCGAGCATTTAGTTCAATCGATGGAGCGATGTAATCAATACAATCAAATTCGCCAGTGAAATAAAATTGTAGATAAATACTGTGTGTCATAAAGGTAGCTCTTGTCAGTCCTGCTTTTTTTTCTAATTAATTATTTTGTAATTTTCCAGGGTACTCGAAAGTGAAGAGTTCTAAAGTGACAAAGGAGATGACGCAGAACGTTGAAGAGCTAGATTCATTGCTAGACGATCTCCAGAAGGACCAAGAGAGGCAGCTTTACAAGAGTAAGTATTTAAAGTCTACCCAATTTAAGTAATCACCTATCAGCCAATTAAATTTATTTGATTTGTCCTTTAATAAATATTTGTAAAAAACTTTATTTTTGCACTGAGTTGAACTGAGCTGCATATTACCCTGAAAATTCTTGATCAGATTTTTATCAATTGCTCACATAAAAAGACATTAAAACATAAAGATACTAAGTAAGTATCCTATTCTTGCGGTGGTAAAATTTGTTTATATTTATTTCGTTCTAAGGTTATCTGTGGAAAAATTTGGCCAGCAGTGGTGTCGTGAATCTAGGTACAGATCCTGTTTGTTTTCAGTTACATAACTACATATGAAACTATGTTGCTAGAAAACATGATGAAACATGAATCTTCAATCATTTGATCATTTGCCTTAGAAAATTTATCAAAACTCATTTTTCATAATTTCCCTGTGTCAAGTATACGCTGATTTAGTGTTAGACGTATTGTGATGTTTAGTAGATATATTATTTTAATATAACATATCTATCGAGTATTAATTTAGATTTTGTTGCACGGAAAATTTTAGTTACCTATTTACTTTGTAGAAATATATTTAGACTAATTAAATATAGTTTTGTTTCGTGAAGTGCCTTTTTATCATTTATTAATTGTTTTTAAGTACATATATTTATTTTTATATAAAGTGTTTTATTGTTATGGTTAATATTTGTATGATTTCTAATTACAGGTGGATATACATCAGACACGGCCGAGAGTACATCATTTGATTACAAGCGAGGGTGAGTATTGTGCTGGGTACTTTAATATTTTTTTATTTAATACTATATTATGAACACGCTTAACATAATTACTTTGGTGCATTATTATCCTTTACCAGCGCCATCTATGTATTGTGCAGTGAACAATTATTCATTTAAATTTAAATGGATCCATTTATCGATGGAGGAAGGCTGGCTGAGCTGGTAGTTCACTCGCAGTATACTAGATGGCGCTGAGTAGTAAAACGCTGAATCACGCTGTTGAGAATTTTTGTGGTATATATAAGTATCCGGCGTGACATTCAATAAATGACTTGACTTGTATTGAAGAAGTATTCTTTTATTGTGCCTACTCGTTCAAAGAAAATTACTCTTGGGACCGCCGAGTAGTCGGTGAATTCTACATGGTCCTTCGAGCCGGATCTGTCAGTAGTTAGACGGAAACCGGTGGTTTTTGTGTAAAGAAGCTTGTGGAGCAGCGGATTGCTGTCGGAACTGCGAGCAGGAAGAACTGGAAGAAGACAGGTTGTGGAACCTTGTCACACTTCCGACAGTTCCCTTGTGGAAGGAAACTGTCAGGCGGAGACGACGCGTGGCGGTACAGTCTGGACGCGGCGGAGTGGAGCGATCGTGAAGTAATCTGACGTCACAACGGCGCGGGGCGTTGGTGACGCATTCTGACGTCACAAAGGAGCCGAGTGAAGTAGTGTGGAAGTTAAGTGGTGGTATTCTGGAAAACTGTAAGTAATTTTGAACTGTTTTTTGTTGAAGAATTTGGACTTAGAATTTGTGGTGTTAAACAAAGACTATCTAGCGACGTAAGTTGGACTTGTAAAAATTTTATGATTTTAACTTTAACTTTATAAATTCCAAAGACTTATAATATTTGTTTGCATGTTAGTTAGGACTTAGAATTGTAAACATAAAAACGAAACTACGGGGAATCCATGCTGGTTTTCACCCAAAATTTCAAACAATTGTAATTTTTTCGGAATTTGTACTTTAAATTTTTCTTGTTTGTTTTTAAATTTAGTTTTTGGTAACTATTATGGTTAAGATGGAAAGTCTACTTAATCTTCAATACGACTTATCCAATCGAGTTTTAAAAGCTAAGATTAATTTCAAAAAATCTCCAAAAGAACGTATTACTAAAGACTACATTGAAAACAGATTAGAATCACTAGAAAATTTGTGGATAGAGTTTAAAAAGGGTCATAAGAATTTGTTACTTCAATGCGATTCACAACTTTTAAAAAATGAATCATACATTGTTTCGGATGTATACGAAAACACGGAGGAGGAGTTTATGCTTCACAAGAGTGAAATAAAATCTTTTTTAGCACTATTTGGTGAATCCTCAAACAGCCAAGCAACTCCAACAAACAACACATCTTCATTCAAATTGCCAAAAATAAACATTCCCATTTTCAATGGAAACTACACAGAGTGGACAACTTTCCAAGAGTTGTTTAACTCTCTTATCATACAAAATAAAACTCTAGACAATATACAGCGTATGCACTACCTCAAAGGACATTTGTCCGGCGAGGCAGAGCAGTTGTTGCGGCATATCCCGACTCAGGAGGCTAACTTTGTTAGATGTTGGGAACTATTATCAAAGCGTTACAACAACAAAAGGCTCATATCTAACAATGTTTTAACACGACTATTGAGTCAGAGGAATCTTGCATCTGAGTCGGCTAGTGGGTTGAAATTGATAGTAGACACAACTAACGATTGTCTGGCAACCATTGAAAATTTAGGAATTAATACAAAGGATTGGGATATATTGTTAATTCATATTGTATCATTAAAGTTGG
Organism: Ochlodes sylvanus; assembly: GCA_905404295.2. Classification (NCBI taxonomy): domain Eukaryota; kingdom Metazoa; phylum Arthropoda; class Insecta; order Lepidoptera; family Hesperiidae; genus Ochlodes; species Ochlodes sylvanus. The sequence goes on from FR990146.1 coordinate 4,735,005, forward strand.
ATCCAGAAACACGGCGTCAGTGGGAGTTCCATATTTCTGATTCCTCAGACGAACTACCTACTTACGCACAATTTACAGAATTTTTAACCAATAGATATAGGGCTATTGAGTTCTTAGGAACTAAGTCAAGTGTAGGGCACATTCAAACTACTAAAGTCAAATCATTATATGTAAAGAACGATACTGATAATAATATGGTGTGTCCGTATTGTAAACTTAATCATAAGTTAAGTTTGTGTAAAGAATTTCACAAGGAAGAAGTCGATAACCGTCGCAAATTTGTTCTGCAAAATAACATTTGTTTTAATTGTATGGGGAGCAATCATTCCGCTAAAGACTGTTACTCCAAAATTAAATGTCGCATTTGCAAGCGACATCATCATGCACTGCTACATCCCAGGGGTAATGATAACATGGGAGTAGGTAACAATGAAACCAGTGCGTCTGCTGTCACATCCTCAGAGAGCGCACATACTTCAAAGGAAAGTCCATTAGTTTCTTGTTTTTCCACGGACAAGGTACAACAGCAGGTCTTACTCGCCACTGCGCTCGTGAAGGCCATGTCCAAAACTGGACAAGGGTACAATGTTCGTGCACTCATTGATCAAGGATCACAATCTTCATTCGTTACCGAGTCTACAGTGCAATACTTAGGCTTGAAAAAGATGGTAACGAAAGGTAAAATAACTGGACTCGGTGGAGATAAAAACATAATCTCCAAGGCCATGGTTTCCATGGAAATACGGTCCCGGTTTGATTCAAACGTAGTCATACCGGTGAAGGCATACGTTCTCAAGAACATCACTTCTCTTTTACCAACAACAAGAGTTGAGGTTGAAACGTGGGAAGAACTTAAGAGTTTGCTGCTGGCGGATCCGGAATATCATACGCCTAATCGTATTGATCTTCTGCTGGGAGCAGAAATATATAGTCAGATACTACAAGCGGGAATGAAGAAGAACCCAGTTGGTACTCTTGTGGCACAAGCCACCAACCTTGGGTGGATTCTGTCTGGTGTGGTAAATACAGCAGCCAATTCCTCTCCTCACATCCAGGTTCTGCATTGTTGCGCAGAAGTAAACGAGATGCTGAAAAAATTCTGGGAGTTAGAATCTGACGTACAACAGCCTAAAGAAAAAATGTTCACAGATGAGGAAAGACGCTGTGAACAACATTTTGCCGAAACGACTCGGAGGGATCAGAGTGGCAGATATGTCGTACGTCTACCTTTTAGGAACAACACTCCTGAGGTAACAGATTCTAAAATTATAGCTGGAAAAAGATTAAAATCATTAGAATATAGATTAAACAAGGACAAAGAATTAAAAAGGAACTATCGTGATGTAATAAATGAGTATTTAGCGTTGGATCATATGGAGGTAGTACCTAATGATGAAATTGATAACCCAAATGCAATTTACTTACCACACCATGCTGTGGTCAGGAACGACAGGGAAACCACGAAGGTCAGAATTGTCTTCGATGCATCCTGCAAAGGAAGGAACAATCTTTCATTAAATGATCAATTGCTAGTAGGACCTACCTTGCAACCTGAGCTGAGACACATCCTAATGCAATGGAGAACTTCACCAATTTGTATATCTGCTGACATTGTAAAGATGTATCGGCAAGTGAAGGTTGACCGGCAAGATGCAGACTGTCAGCGTATTCTGTGGAGAGAGCAAGAAGATCAAGAAATGAAGAGTTATAGACTCACACGCGTTACCTTCGGCACGGCCTCTGCTCCATATCTGTCAGTAAAGGTTCTACAACAGGTGGCGCAGGACCACAGTGAAGATTACCCAGTAGCCGCTGCAAGGGTGCGTCAACACTTCTATGTCGATGATTTCATGACAGGCGTTCAAACAATAGAAGAAGGCAAGGTGGTATATAGGGAAATGAATGAGCTATTAAGCAAGGCCGGGTTTCAAATGCAAAAATGGAATAGTAACAGCAATGAATTGGTAGAAGCAATGAAAGGAAAGGGAAAGGAAGAGGATGTCAAGGAAAACCTGAAAATAAAAGAGGATGAGTTAGTAAAGATAATGGGACTTACCTGGAACCGGAGCGACGATACCTTCCACTACGTAGTGACTCTCCCGAAGCTGGAACATCCTGTAACAAAAAGAAGAATTATTTCAGACATATCTCGGCTTTACGATCCCCTGGGTTGGGTAGGACCTAGCATAATTTTAGCAAAAACAATCATTCAAAGGCTCTGGCTAGCAGGAATAGACTGGGACGATGAGGCCCCAGATGATATATTAAAAGATTGGCTAACTTACCGGAAAGAACAAATCATGTTAAATGACATACGTGTGCCGAGATGGATTGGCATGGGGACAAATGATGGCCTCTGCGAGCTTCATGGCTTCTGTGATGCGTCGAAGGCGGCATACGCGGCAGTTGTCTACATACGCGTACTTGATGCCTCTGGAAACGTAAAAGTCTCTTTAGTCACGGCAAAGACAAAGGCAGCGCCAGTAAAGCAAATTTCAATCCCTCGGTTAGAATTATTAGGAGCGGTGTTACTTAGCAGATTGCTTATCGAAGTTGCGCAAATTTTGAATGTGGATAAGGGCAACATTCATGCGTGGACAGATTCCACGGTTGTTTTAGCATGGCTTAATAATCACCCTAGCAAATGGAAGGTATTCGTGGCAAATCGGGTTTCTGAAATACTTACCAACTTAGAGCCAACCAATTGGTGTCATGTGCCCTCAAAGCACAATCCTGCTGATTGCGCGTCTCGAGGATTGCGTCCTTCGGAATTGGTCATCAGCGGGTTGTGGTTTCATGGCCCAGAATTCATCTCACGCGAGCCTATCACTTACCAAAAACCAAGGGTAACACAGACTGACCTGGAAGCAGTGAAGGTTCACTTCGTCACTCTCGACGAATCGGTGTGGGATAAATTTTCATCCCTAACTAAAACTATCAGGGTGATGGCATACTGTCGGCGATTTATTAACAACGCTAGTAAGGCTAAAGGATATAAATCAAGTACACCATATTTAACCGCATCAGAATTAAACGAAGCACTAACTATTTTGATAAAACTGTGTCAACAAAAGAATTTTGAAAATGAAATCAAATTAATTAAGCAAAATAAAGACTTACCCAAAAATTGTAAACTCAGATCGTTAAATCCTTTTCTTGACGAAGGTTGGGTGTTGAGAGTAGGAGGTCGGCTATTACATTCAGACTTGAACCAAAATAGAAAACATCCTATAATAATACCGAAACAATCTCATTTAACGCAACTTATCATAGCCGAGGCGCACAAGCAAACACTTCATGGGGGGCCGCAACTTACCTTGACATACATCCAGAATAAATACTGGGTCGTAGGAGCAAAGCAGTTGGTCAAGGCTTATTATCGGCAATGTGTGACATGCGTAAAGAGTGCAGCTGCCACAAAGAATCCCTTGATGGGCCAATTACCCGCAGCTCGCGTAACGCCGACACGTCCTTTCAGTCACAGTGGCGTTGACTACGCAGGGCCGTTTCAAATACGCACCACGAAGGGTCGAGGATATAAGTCATACAAGGGATACATATGTTTGTTTATTTGTATGACCAGAGCCATACACTTGGAAGTTGTATCCGACCTTACTTCGGAGGGTTTTCTGCAGGCGTTCAAAAGATTTGTGGCTAGGCGAGGTCAGTGTTCGCACTTGTGGAGCGACAACGGAACAAATTTTGTCGGTGCAGCAGCCGAATTGAAAAAACATAGCATTGAAAGAAGAGATCAGCAAACAGAAGTGGCTCAGTGGCTTGCTAATCACCATTGTGAGTGGCATTTCATCCCTCCCCACTCCCCGCACTTCGGTGGTTTGTGGGAAAGCGGTGTAAAGTCGGTGAAGTACCACCTAAAACGAGTGATCGGCGCTTCAACGCTGACATATGAAGAGATGGCGACCGTGTTAGCCCAAGTGGAGGCGTGCCTTAATTCTCGCCCTATGACAGCCCTCAGCGATGACTTGGATGGTCAGATGGTATTAACACCGGGACATTTCTTGATAGGTGAGCCACTCGTGACGGCTCCAGACTATGATTTCGAAAGTTGTAATGTGGGCTCTCTGCGAAGATGGCAACATACGCAACGCATCATGCAAACATTTTGGCGACAATGGTCGCAGGAGTATTTAAGGAAATTTTTACTTCGACCCAAATGGACGGGTCAAACTTTCGAAGTCAATCTCGGGGATGTAGTGGTAATAAAGGAAGATAATTTACCTCCGTGCAAGTGGTTGTACGGATTAATTATTGCTACCCATCCTGGAGATGACAAAATTGTGAGAGTAGTCACCATTAAAACAAAAAATGGAACTTTAAAAAGACCAGTGTCTAAACTGTGTGTTTTACCAGTAACAAAATAATGTAAATTAGTAAATTAGTTGTTATTTTAAATTTAATAAATACTCGAATATTTATAATTTGTTAAAATTTGTATGTCAGGTGACAAGGTTTTATTTAGCCCATGGTGGGCGGATTTTGTATTGTAAAATATTCAGAGTTTTAAAGGGACAAAGTTTACTTTGCCCTTGGTGGGCGGTATGGTGCATTATTATCCTTTACCAGCGCCATCTATGTATTGTGCAGTGAACAATTATTCATTTAAATTTAAATGGATCCATTTATCGATGGAGGAAGGCTGGCTGAGCTGGTAGTTCACTCGCAGTATACTAGATGGCGCTGAGTAGTAAAACGCTGAATCACGCTGTTGAGAATTTTTGTGGTATATATAAGTATCCGGCGTGACATTCAATAAATGACTTGACTTGTATTGAAGAAGTATTCTTTTATTGTGCCTACTCGTTCAAAGAAAATTACTCTTGGGACCGCCGAGTGGTCGGTGAATTCTACATACTTTGTTATAAAAAAAAAGTGTATGTGATAACTATTTAAATAAATGATTTTGAATTTGAATTCGAAAATGTGTAGTTTGGATGAGGAGAACGATATTCAAAATACGTCCACAGAACTCCAGCCAAATCTCCATCCAGCGCTTACTCAACCCTGAAACGCGAGGAGCGGCTGGAGAGCTCCTCGTGGGGCAGTCCACCGCCGCCCACCATCACACGCGCTGCTGAAGTGCGCCAGGAGATGTACCGCGAAGAGAAAACTGGTAATATACCATCAACAATCAACTACAGCATCCAGTGACCGGAGGCAATATGCTCGTTTGCAGTAGTTTTTACTTAAAAAGCGGTATATAACAATAAACATTACTGTTCGTCATATTACAAATACTGGACAGGACCTAGCTTGGTAAAAAAATACGCAAAAACTTTTTCTTCTAATCAACATAATTTTTACACTACACACGCATATTAGTGTAGTGTCCATGGCCAGTGTTAACGCGATGTCTGTGTGCAGAGTCCCGCGTGGTGCCGGCGCAGGTCTCGCCGGCCGTGCCGCTGGCCGTGCCGCTGGCCGTGCCGCAGCCAGTCTGTCTCCACTGCAGCCATCCACCGTCCTCCACTGGCACCGTAAGTGTTGCTGTCTGTAAATAATTAGCGACACACTGAGATCATCTACAATTCTACACCATAGCCAACTTTGCAAGAGAATGTTTACCAACAATCATTGCCTAGCTACCGAAAACAGGCAGAAACGAATAACGTTTACGTTTATGCTTTTGCGAGCGCAAGTATAGGGTTAACCGGCTAATTTTATGCTGTTTGATTTGTCGTCCAAGCCGGTAGTCATCTGTTACAAGAAGCGGTGTTAATTTAGGTACCAGTGGTCACCAATCAAACCCACAACAATATAACAATATGATAGTAGATAGTAAACTAATAACAATACGGCAATAAACAGTTTCGAATTACGTTAAATTCAAAGTAGGAACAGATACGTACATCGCGGGCTGAAATCTCTGCCTTTGCTGTAGTCAACTAAAAATAGCAAAGTACTGGTACCTATATAAATGTTGTATACTGTTTGGGCAGCTCCCCCGCGCGGGCACGCCGATGAACAAGGTGACGACGACGGTGAAGACGTACACGTACGAGGTGCCGGCCGACCAGGACCCCGCGGCCGCGCCGCTGCCGCCGCTGCCCGACCACCACCACACCTACGTCAGCGCCGCGGAGACCGTGCGCGCGTGAGTCTCCAGCTCCACACTGGCTCTCGATCATATCTGTACGACTCTGCTGGCGACACAACTGTTCAACTGCTGGGAACATAGCTTCTGATTAGATCTCGTGAAGACCAGTGGACTAATTGTGATAAGAGCAGATGCTCTTATAGATAGTTATTGACATTCATTAACTTTTTCTGACGGTCGTTCTCAATATTCTACGTATCCATCTAGTCAATTAATAAATAAATAAAACATTACACATACTATACACATTGCCATACGTGCAATGCGAAAATATAATTATGAAGTTGTTTATTTTTTTAAATAAGTTTTATAAAAAAATGATGGTTTATTATTTACAAAAATCTTGCAAACTATATGAAATTGAAATTTTCAATGACTTTGTTTGTTATAGCACTTCCCCCGCGCCCACCGCGCCCGCGCCGGGCTGCCAGCACTGCGCGCACTGCAACTCGCGCCTCACCTACCGCGTCGCCACCACCACTGACGGTACGTGCAACAGTCATTCAACACCGACGAGGAGTTAACTGCCCGATTGTTATAGTTAGCCATTTAATGAAATGACAGATTTTACGGCTTCGCCACGACATAAAAAATTTAATATTCTAAATTTTCAAATATTTTTGAACACTTACCTACCTATCAATAAAATATTGATTATTCATCATTATTATCATTATTCATCATCATCATTATCATCATAATCATCAACAGATATTTCGCACACAGTTTCATACACAATTAGATAATTTCCTTCGTTGTTACTTTCTTCTCCGTTTATTGTGGTGGTATTAAAGGGTGCTTAAAATTTGACGTAATTATCCATTACTAACCCATAATGTGGACAAACTGAGCGCGCGGTTTAAACTACTCCAAAACTAAACTAAAGGTCATTAACCCCGCGCGCCGTACCGCAGACATGAGACACCTGTGTCTCAGGAGTGTCCATACATTCTGAGTATTTTTAGATAATTTTGATTGCCATTTTTGCAATAATTATCGTGTGGAATTTTGTCTTTATATTTTTAATCATTACCTATGACCATGTTGTTTCATGTCCTCGAGTATGTCAAGTGAAATAAAAATCACCCGTATATAAAATGATTGTGATGTGTCCAGAGCACAGCCACGATCGCATGGTGTACCCGTCCCCCGCCAACGAGCCCAAGCTCCCCGCCGAGCCGCACAACGGACACGGCCCCTATGTAAGTTTGACACTATCAAGGTTGGTTTGTTTGTTTGTTATGTTTTTGTCCACGAAAAGGCCGCAACGTGCCGGCGTAACATACTGAACCCGCTCCCACGCCGCCACAAGGTGTCGTGCCGACAGCTTGGTGAAAGGTTTCGGATAATAATGAAGGATAATAATGTAATCAATTTTATAATTGCGTCATTAGTATTAAGTAAGTTAATAAGTTTAGTAAGTAAAACATTTAAGTATTCAGGAATAAAGTACAACACATACCATGACATAACTTATCTTAATCTTAATATATACAGGGTGTTAGGGTTAAGACCAGAAACCTCGTAACCACGCTTTCGGACCGTGAAGTTAAGTCGTATGGCATACAAACTATATTTATTAATACATTAATTTGCCCACAATTTACAAATTTCATTTTAATTCAAAAATAAATGCAAATGAACTTATAACAGTATGCCACTGGAACCTCCACTACGCTAGTACTATAATTACTATAAACGCGCGCCGCGTACGCCGTTATTCATTACGAAAATGGCCATGTGTGCGTAGCGGCCTGCTACACTACTACATCCACGCGAGCGACCTAGCACTAGCAATGGCGGCAATCGTTTACTACCAGTACCTACAGTTATAGTAAATTAAACACCTTTTTATTTTATGTAATTTTGTTTGGTTTCAAGATATAATACTATTTATGTAACGGCATTAGCTTATTAATAAAAGCTACCGATGTCATAACAAAAGGAAAAAATACGACTCAATAATATCACATCCTAGATACCTATCTAGGATGTGATATTATTGAGTATTGTACCTACAAGTACAACATACTAAAGGTAGGAATGGTTAGTATAGGTAAGTGATTCCTATTCAAACATTTGATGTTGTAATAGGTCCTTTGTTTTAGGACATTTTGTATTAATTTATTAAACGAAATATCTACTAAATTTACTTTTATAAAGCATCACATACCTAAGTAGTTACATAATAATAAAATTACTTACCGAGCAGGGTGCATTTAATGTGATTCAATCCACAGCACACTAAACACACTTTACTAATAAACAAAAAAGTCGCCAGTATGCGGACATGTCCGTAAACTCGATGGAACTAAACGTGGACATATTGATAAAATAACTAAATAACTAACTCAATTCACAGAATCACAATTCACATCCATATCCGACCTGCGAAACCAAGCGACTGGTATGTCTTAGTTTAATATCGAAAATATTAATAAGTAGGTAAATAACACAGAGTCGGTCAATTTGAAAGACTTCCGATTGCACAACTACGGGATCTATGAACCTCCGTAACCGTAACCGAAAGTATCGGATATCCGAAATAAAAATTTTATCTGTCCAATTTTCGGTTAATTTCGAATAGGGGCGACATCTAAATGAGACATGTAATGACAGGTTTTTCTGTCTGCCGGCTGAGCAGAGAAGCATACACTAGCCGCGCGCGAATCTTGCACAGTTTTATTATTTCTATTGTTTAGTCAAAATTATATCTAATATCCGTAACCGACTACTACTAGACTAACTATCTGAAACTATCGGATAACGCGGAATAATTACATATTCGTAACCGTATCTAAAACCGGTATAATATTATTCCTATACCCGTATCCAGATCCGAAATTTCATATCCATAACATCCCTGGTACACATGCCGCGCATCTTTGAATGTTTTGCCGCCAAACGTGGCCAAACCGCCAAAAGAATGCGAAGCCGCTCAAGGCGCGGCGCGACGAGGCTCCGTAATCATAGAGCAGTTCTATCGATTTGAATTATTTTAATAGAAGAATCGATTATTTTCCTTTAATAAATCTGTTTAGCAAACCAAATAAACCTACTTACATTTATTATTTTATTTAGATAAAGATAACTTCAAGTGTTTGTGTAACGTTAATCGATTAGGTAACGATTACAGTTAAGAAGAAGGTACAATTTCAAAGATATCTTTGCAAAATCGATTTATTCGAGTAACTCATGTGCTACAAAATAATAATAAATAAATGTATTTATTATTATCATTAATGTTATTTAGCAAACTGCACACAAGTGACACAAGGCATATTATTTATTTATCTTTTTTACATTATCATATTTCACAATTGAAATGTAAGTTAAATTTTATTATTTAGAATTAATGATATTATTTAACAATTCGTCTTAATTGAATAATCGACCAGTTTTTAATTTTTTATTTCTACATACAGTACGCGCTAAGTAGATAGGCGGAATCGTTTTTATTCTCATTATTTATTTACTCATAATGCCGACCATTACAATTATTAATAATTAATTGACTGTTTATCTATGTTGGATAATAAATACATACGTAATTTTCATGTTAACACACATCGATTAATATACGATTAATCGATTGCATTCTCAACAGTGAAATATCAATTTTTCAATAACAACAAATGCTCGAAAACTGGGAAGCGCCTGAATGGCCTGACAGCCTGATAGGTACCTAACGTTGCAAACTATTAGTGTGCGTTTCTGCGTTGTGTCTGTGTGGGTTTATGACTTTGAAGATTTTATTTTTGAATTTGTACCGCGACCAAACGATTTTAATATTGTAAGCAGTGTAAGATTACCTAGTTTGTATTTTTATGAGTACAGCTACGTAGGGGTTATTTTTAAAGTGAAACTTTTATTTATTTCTAATGCTTTAGATAAGTATTGACAAATTCCTTATTAATGACGTTTTTTAATTATGTATTTTCTCTTTTCAATGTAGGTATGTTAAGTTAGATAATTCGGTATTGGTAGGTAAATTATTCTTTAATAGTGTTGTTATTGCCAAGCCACATTCTAATAGTGTAGAATTCAGATTAATTTGTTGTCAGAGTACATTTGAGCTGGGCAGTGTGTTTCGTTAGGTATCAAATTCTACCATAACTTTCGTTTAATGATTTTAAGGTTGTAGGTATAACATTTATCGTAATGTTCACTACGAAGATATTTATGTACCTAAGTTACATTAAATAATTCTAACATTTTCATCGCAGAATAAGATTGATTTAAAATCAAGTACCAAGATCATTCGAACCGTGACAAATTAGAGCGCTACCTTGAGGTTTACGTGTAGAACTGAATGGGAATAGTAATTTTCATTCACTGTATAGCTCGGATGGGCCGCAAGAATAGTGTCATATTTCAATATTTCAGAAAAAAAAATGTTATTTAATTTTATATGGAATAAAAAAAGGGCACTGACATTTTTTTTCTCTATGTAGTATTACTTAGAATCATGGTCCGAAAGCGTGGTTACGAGGTTTCTGGTCTTAACCCTAACACCCTGTATATTTCTTGTGTGCGTGTGTATGTGACTGAACTCCTCCTAAACGGCTTGACCGATTTGGTTGAAATTTTTTGTGTGTCTTCAGGTGGATCCGAGAATGGTTTAGATTCACAATTGGACCCGGTAGGTGGCGTTGCTGTCGATATATCACCAAAACATTTTTTAACGACTGGACCGATTTGGATGAAATTTTTTGTGTGTGTTCAAGGGGATCTGGGAATGGTTTAGATTCACAATTGGACCCGATAGGTGGCGTTGCTGTCGATATATCACCAAAACATTTTTTAATCATAATGCGGTACGAAGTACGCTGGGACAACTAGTATAATATATAACACAACTTAGCTAAACGAGTTACGAAGTTATTAACAGTAGGTACATTAGGTTACTGTGCATATTATTACCTACTTGAATGTTTGCGTGAAGCCCGACTAGCTTGAACACGACCAGCAGTTAATGTCTTCTCTTATTATTCTCGACCACCAACGCGTCGTCGCTCGTTTATTTGTCGGTTATTTACGAATATCAAAAAGTAACAAACCATTATCCGACCAAATTGAAAGGGAAAGTATCCCAGTCTCGCCATGGATCCACTGGGAACACCACAATGATTTAACCAATATTCTTCTGTCCAGGGTCCGACGAGCTACAAGTACTCGGAGACGTCGTACTCGTCGCAGAACACGACGCAGCGGTTCCCCAACAACACGACGCTGTCCCCCTCCCCCGCGCCGTCCCCCTCCCCCTTCCCCCGCCCCGCGACCCCCTCGCACGCGCAGCAGCCGCCCAAGAGGCTGGACGACCTGCTCGCCGACTTCCCGGAGGCTGTGAGTGTTATAATTATCCTACTTTTTTGGTACTAGACGCGGCGTAAATTAAAAATGGTTGTCTGTAGAGTCGGCTTATGGACGAAAATTTTACGTGATAACGTCATAAAGAAACCGATGTTAGGCCAATCGTGCCTCTCTACTCTATCGCGGGTTAGGCGGAACGTGACAATGACGTCATACTTTTTAGAGCGCTATGCTACCAAACACTACATCGCATCTTACCGCTTGCCTATCGGTGGGACTGTAAGTAATTATTAGATAAATTATACTAAGTGCTAATATTATAGATATCTACCCTTCTGAAGATGTTGATATAGTAAACGAGCACGCAGCACCACCTTCCGCTGCCATGACAACTGGGACCGACAAAAAAACAAGACTAAAAGCGGGACTAGGACAGTTAATCCAGTTAGCAGTTATTAAGAATGTAGTTAGTTAAAATAACCTAAACAAATAAGATAGACAAAGTTAAAATTTTAATACACCTTGTATGGTTACTTGTATTATACGTTTTTAATATAAGTTATCTCTCGACAGCGTTTCCCCACATCCCAACCAGACGGCGTCGTGCGGCGCAAGGTGGAAGTGACGCACGAGAGCGCGCAAGGCCAGGCCTCCAACGGGACCATCGCCAAGCCCACTCCCGTGATCCCCAGCAAGAACACGGCCGGCCCCCCGGTGTACTACCCCCCGGGACACACCCCCTTCGCTAAGAAGGAGGGCGGCGGGTATGAGGCCAGTGTAAGTATATTTGTTTTGTAAATATTTTAGATCTTGTGTGTACTATGCCACGATGAAAGCTCAACTGAATGTTCCGTAATCTAATGTTGTTGCAATGCTGCGATATTTAATGGTGGTATTTGTATTGTATAATGTATGTCAATAGATCTTAAGCTTATATCGTATCGTAACAGAGGTCGTGACCACGATCTACCTTAAAACGTCAACATAACCAAAAAATGTAGGTAAAAAGTAATCACTTACTATTCATCCTAAATAAGCTGATGGATGTATTACCAGATGGCGCCGTCGCCGTTTCAAGGGTCCCGGGTTCGATTCCCAGCGAGGCGGAAATTTTAAAAATGAGTTTAAATTTCTTTTCGTGTGTCTTGTGTGTTGTCCATGGCACCCACGACACAGGGAATCCTAGTGTGGGGCTATGAGTGTGTAGTGTTATTTAAGTTAGTACCTGGAGGCGTTAAGTTAGTACCTGGTTTTCGTGTGAACAATTATGGAATTTTCTTAAGAACACTCAATGCGATTTTCGTATAAAAATTTATTTTAATAGGATAGCAAACGTAACAATAAGAAAAAGTACGATCCATCGTCCGAAACGTCGACTTTCGTTTTTCGTAGTAGGCCTCCTAATATGCCTAAGTTTTTTTTTCCAACTTACTTGTTTACGTAAGGTTTTTTAAATACCAAATTTCTTGCTATCGGTATACAAGAAGATATGCCTAAGTTAAACAAACGTATATTTCAGGCGATGCAAGGTGGCGGCGCGTACGCGTCCGGCCGCGGCATGTACGAGTACGAGTCCGGCGCGCGCAGCAAGGAGAAGCATACCGAGAAGAAGACTGCCGTGCCCATCTGCTTGCCGCTCTGCTGCGCCATGCCCTGCGTCATCATGTAGGCCCCGCCCACTGGCGCGTGGTTATCTTCAGGTAACGTGGCTTGTTTGTGTGCGCGCCGCTGCGCCGCACAAACCTAGCTTGTAACACAAAGATTTTCGTTGGAGTCCCGAGGTCACTCGTTCGCACTATAAACATACGATACGTTATGAAACGTGTATAAGTTAGTACATACGTATGGTGACGCAGTGGCGCCCACATAAACAAGCCTCGTTACTAACGAATGTGAAGTTAACCTATTGTTCGTTATGTACGTCGCCATCATCTTGTTGCATCACTCCTGTAATGTAGCGAGGTCTTCAGCCATTTTGAACTTATTTTGTACGTAACTAAGTCATAATTTACAAAATCCTATTCAAATTATTACTAAGTCGCATAATCGTCTTCATGAAAATAATTTTAAGAATTCGGTATAAAAGGTTAGTCTTTTCGAATATTGTAAATGCTCAAGGTAAAGCCGCCAAGTTATTTATCATTACCGAGTCCTTTTGATCTACTTTATTGTGATTTATTGACATATTTTTATTATTGGAATAATTTACAAACTCTTAGTTAGTACCTAGAGTTTAATTATCGGCAGTACCTAAATGGAACTTTTATTATGACGATTAATTTAGTAGTAAAGTACAAAATATAGTGGTCAATCTTGTGGTAATTAAAACATCGAAACTAATAGTGAATATCTACAACTAAGGCCAATATAAAATTACTTTTAGTAATAATTAATTAGGTTATGATAAATCTTGAAACTGAAAAATACCGAATGATATTTCTCTGGCATTTTTGGAATTTAAAATGTGCAATGTAAATCAACAAATTATGTTCTTCAATTAGCGAAACAATTCTTTTGTATCGAGTAATGTTTTCGTAACGTAACAACTCAATATACCTTTTATTGATAGGGAACAAGGTGCATTTTCTACAAAGTCACTTTTTACTAAGTAAAAAATGTCGCTAGAATACAACCCTAAGTTCACAGTTTAAGTAAGCATCTCACTAACTTTAATATTTACGAAAAAAATCTAAATGTACGTTTGAATCTCAACGAATTCTTATAGGGTTAGGTATAACGTCATCTAACTTATAACGATCATTTTGTAAAAATGTGAAACCAGTGTCTACTGTAAGTTTAGTATGTAATGAGTGTTTATTTACATGTTTGCAGAGATGGTCATAATGTAATCATGATGACAGGGGCTTTACCTATAGTGCGCGGTGCACCCGGGCGCCGGGTGTCAGGGGGCGCCGAGAGCCGACCTAATCCATTTCGACTGCACATTTTGATACAAAAGGGCGCCCCATGCATAACAAATTACGAGTAGGTACATCTGGAGGCACGGAAATTGCCGCGCCAAGAACGCTCAACTTTTCCCGAAACATTTCAATCAATCATGATTACATTTTGCCATCTCTGCGTTAAGCGAGTTTATGCAGACCAAGTTTGGTGTACAGCGACTAACAGTGCCATTACCGACCTTGCCCGTCACTCGAGCGCCCGGTCGTTGTGTAATGTATAAATGATATATTTTTATTAATAAATTTTATTAACTGATCGCATCGGCTTTTATTCAATCTAAAATTGCCACACGTCTACATAAGTAGTTCGTGAACCGGACTAATAAAACCGAAGTATTGCGAGTAAACGAAGAATGACAGCGATGATAATAATTTGGGGTATGACTGATAAATTTTGATGTAACATAGTTATGTAGATACCGACATATAATTTTTTTTGGAAAAATTGCTTTTGAGCCGCGAAATTTGTCAATCGGTTTATTTCACGCTCGAATAGACAAAAAACTACATCTGTAGGTAGTAATTACTCTCAAAGCCGATATTATTATTGTAACAGTAGAAGATTCTGGCTAAAGATAAATAATGTACGTAGTACGTCACTATACACATAAAACATTATTAATTAAATAAGCACAATCCATGTGTACAATTTCCAAGAAATCCTAGGAGTTTAGAAACGCATTCCTTTCAGCCGAACTGCAACTTTAAAAACGCCACGCTAACCAAGAGGGTCAAATAAAACATGTCATCGTAATAAAAACACATATATTTTGCTTTTTATATTTCACCAAAATTTTGGATTAAGTCCAACAAGGCAGTCAGGGCGCCGCCGCCGGCCCCGCGCCCCGTGGGGCTCCGACTCAATGGATCCGTCTTTGGAACAACCACAACAAAAACAATCATTCACTAACACAAATCAATTTACATAATTTGACTATAGGTACAATTCATTGATATGTCCCCATACATACATCGTTTCAATTCAATATTTGCTAGTTTTGAACTTTTGAAGTCACTTGGCCGATTACCGACTATTGAAAGTTGAATGACCTTTGAGATAGCAAAAAGTGACTGATTTGCATGTAGGCACGCGTTATCTAATTCGTAACATGGTGTATAATACTTGCTTCTTGTACAATAATGGAATGCGGTTTGAACTTTAAAATTTTTGTTCAGCGTGAATGTATAAGTGGGCATTACGAGCAATTAATAATATAATCAACCACTGAGCGATATCTGAAGTTATATTGCTCAAGAAAATCACGCAAAAACAGTAATGTACCTCTGTACTCGCAAATTTAAAAAGACTGAACTATTTTAGTGCGGAATTTTTAGTTTCTTGATACAATACCTAGTCTACGCAAGTATGTTATTTAATTGATATTTAAACTGATAATTGTTTTGGAAGTATTTGAAAAAACTGTAATTATTTTCTATAATGCAATATACACTATAGCAACAATTATAAGAATTTTTGCTAACCTCAAAAAGACTAATTAAAGATTATTTCCACAGTTGTAGTAAGCTTGGAGTAAGATTTGTGCTTTATTACAATTGATTAAAAAATATATCCGGCAATTTAAAGAGTAGTCTTTTCGAGGGTGGGTATTAATGCTGGAATGAGTACAAAAGTAAGCGAAGACATTTACTAGTTTAAAAATTTAAAATAAAAGTAATAAGAAATCAATCTTGTATGCTCAACAAATGTAGCCTCTCAACAATATAATCGATAGTCGGTGACCGGACAAGTACAATAAAATCGTGAACGCCGACAAATCAGCGTAAATTCATTTCATGAGCGACACTAATGACCAATAGACCATAATATTGTATTTATAACTGTACACACGTTATTGCACGATCACGACCGCTCGCCAACGTGCAAGCCAAGCCCACTATTTACAAACGAGTAACTAACATGTAACAAATGTAACCTCCTCACCAACATTATAATCATAATTCAACAATAAATTTAACCGACTGTTACACAAATAAAAAGGAAACATTAAGCTTGTAATATTAATTCATTAAAAATGCAACAGACACACAAAAACGAACTTTGCAAGCAACCTACAATACGACAGTGGCATAACTCAAAACATTCTCACGGGATATTTATTACATAAAAGTTAATCTAAGCACCAAATTCATTAACAAAAACATTTGAATAATTTCCAAATTCTTGCCAGTGCCACAAACATCAACTAGTGGACGGATTAATAACTTAGGACAATTCAATCATTTCAATAACATATTTTCAACAACCGATCGATTGGAGACGTGTTGCTTGCAATGCCTTGTTGAATGTTGTCTGTTTGTTTAAATACAGATACTAAATAGGATAGATACCGTCCAGTATTCCTGTAACTTGTGTATCCCTTAATAATTATGGTTAACGTTTTTTTTTGTATTATTACGAATCTTTGATCAACGCTAGACCTTCGGACCTTCTTCTTCTTCTTCTGTGTAACGGAAAAAAGTTGTTACAGATTGATGTATTATCGGCATCAAGGGATAAGCTATAGACAAGGCGTAAATAGAATACATATGTACATCGGAAACGCATGTAATTTCGTCTATCCGATGATGGCAAAGCTTTTAGTAATTGCAGAAAGTTAATTTCTGCAATCCTTGGCTAGCTTTTAGTTATTTGATGACAGCCAAAGGGCAGCAAAAAAATGCCAGAAGTACCACCCAAAGTGTCACGTAACTGCACAGATATTTTCTGATCGCCACAAAGCAATTAACATTTTAATTATTGTTATTTTAATATGGCGAAATAATAATATCATCATATCAGGAGAGCTATGCATAGGCATGCCTCCTTTGAAAAATATAATCGAACCCCTTTAAATTACGCAATCTTTTGTTTAGAAAATAACTAGTCATTACCGGCGCGTTTGGAAGTTAACAAACTCTAATTACAGAAAAAACAAAAACAGAACGAATGTCCAACGGTATCCATTCTACTCGTATCTACAATTTATTTAAAAACAATTAAAAATAGTAATGTCACATGTCGAATGAAACAAAATCACAAATGAACCGTATTACAAAAATCTTTGGCGCATTAGGAATTGCACTATAAAAATCTATAATGGTATCTATTAAAATCAAATTCGTATTTCTATACAAAATTTTGCGGCTTCAAATTTGAATTTAATACGAGTAATAAGTAGATTATTTCAACTGATAATGATAAATTAAATGTTAGTTTAAAATGATGCGTTTTTAACGCGTTACTTTCCGATGGGACTAATTTTCTATAATTTTTGGCAACATTTTTTTAATTAAGGCAACTATTCGGCCTTGGAATCAAATATTTAGTAAGAAATGTCTTTAGTAATCTACTAATACATGTAAATATTTCGTTTTAACACGAAGTCTTACATTGTGACGATATTCAGTCGCACGCCATTTTGTAATACGATTGTTCATTTTGTTACACAATAAAATATATCTAATTTCATTATATTTTATAAATATATTATCACTGTATAGGTACAATTGTGCTTCGTGTGTAAAAAAACATATTTGTATTGAATTGTGTCAATGTTGCCACGTGGAAATGATTTTAGAAGTAAACTGGTTTATTTTGTCTGTGTCCTTTTTATTTAATAACCAAACAGGTATGTAACAAAATTTTACATTTAGTTATTTATTAATAATCTCTTCATTAAGACTTCTGTAGGAAGCTTTAGGAAGCTATAGGTCATAACCAGACAGCTTAAATGGAATTTTAGATAGATAGAATAGAAAATGTAATCTTAGTGTGTTTTGGGCAGTCCTACGAGAAACTAAAATTTGCTGATAACAAATTGATTTATGTTGAATTATTCAAATTGATTAACTACGCCGATTTACTCACGTGGCCACTACTGGAATATTATTTAACATTCATTGATATTAAGCAATGCTGACTCTATACGCAAAAAAAAACAAACAAATAAGAACAAAAGGACAGACGGACAATATATACGATGTATGTGAAAGTTTTGTTTACATAATCATACCCTAATAACTACACATATAGTAAGAAATTTGGCAACGCGGAATTTTAAGTCGATATAGACACAGGATAAGGGTCTCCCCATACTTATTAATGCGTAATCGGCTGTCGAATGCAGTAAGCTTTATGTCTGTAGCAATAAGAGGGAAAATGACTTTAGTCGAGTCGGGTGGCTCGAAATGACGCCCACCGCCGGGATAGTTTGCACATTTTCTAATAGCATCATACAGCGTTAGTGGTTACGAAAGGCTGCAATGCTTGTCTCCAACCAAGCAGCAACAACAACGTTCATATAGTGCCGGAGATTGAGAATTGTTTAAAAAAAATTGAAGAATGTTTTATATGCAAGCGCTGCGAAATCAAATCCAAGTAACTGCCGGATACCCAGTAAAATGCGGATCCCTTAAACCGGTTACGCGTCGATAAGTATGGGTCGACCCTTAACCGAGCGGTAAATTATGTAATCCCATAGATTAAACTCGACACAGATCCCACAGTGAGAACATTATATATATAATATAATGTTGGAACGTAATCTGTGACGCTACAAAGGTAAATTTAACTGCACGAAATAGTTCGATCAATAAACCTTAACAAAGAATCTACTTATAAAACTGCAAAAAAACAGAACGTTTTAGTCGCGAGTAAACTATACCCTATAAGCGATCTAGCGCTGCATGTTTTAATAGTTTGGTTAGATGTCATAACTATTGTTTTAGCGCTGCAGCGAACTTTACTTCTAACTCTTGCTAATGTTCCTATCTCATTTTTTCCCACGTTAATGTGTCTGTGTCTTTTTCGTTTCCGTTTCGTTCCATTTGCGCGTCATTTCCGTTTCATCGAATTCCAAATCACAACGATGCTAAAGAAGTTTTCACTTCAAAAAATTTACACAATGATCTCACCGCGAAGTTAGCCGCGAGTTTAATCCGTGAGATTACATAATACCGAGCAGAACCTCGTTCCTTGACATACTCTAGTGATATTTGACACTTCAAAAAGTAAATAGGATACATCGCTTATCTCGTAACTAAATTACTAACGCAAACTAATAGTTATGAGAAAAAGCTATTAGGGCACATACGCATAAAGCGGTTAACCGGCCGACGATGCGGATATCCGCGCGGGTAACCGTATTGCGGGTAACCGCATTCAAATAAAAACCGTAAAATAAAAATAAATAAATAATATATATAATATAAATAATAATATAAATAATATAAATAATAAATAATAATAATAAATAAAAATAAATATTTGATTTTGATTGCAATTTTTTTTAAAAGCAACATAATGCCTTTTTTTATAACGCTGCACACATAGCCCTACACTAGGTTTCCCTGTGTCGTGGGTGCCATGGACCACACACAAGACAATAACACACACCCAGACCAAGAACGGAAACTTAAATCATCATTCAAATTTCCGTGTTGCTGGGAATCAAACTCAAGACCCTTCGGACGGCGGTTCTGCATGGCAACCATTGCGCCATACGAGTCGTCAAATAATAACAGAACAGTTTGCTGAATTCGAAATACCGCATGCGTATGTGCACTAACCGAACGAGTTACATTTAATTATGGAGTTAGATTTTATTATGAAGTCGCGTGACACAGTCTAAACTTTTGAGATCGAATAACGTACAGGATGATGTTTAGAGATCTACATAATTATTACTATTGTACAATCATAGGATACATTCTCTATGGTTTCAACATCTATTGTAACATTTGTATTAATTCAGTCCGCTATTATGTCTGTTAAGTGCTTACATATATGGTGACAGAACAACACTACATTCATACACTCATTGCCCACACTGGCCCACAGCTGGGATCGGATGTTCCCTTACAATGAGTCAGGCTATTGCCCAACATACTTATTAGCAGATTTTTTTAAATTTACACTAAATTTTTGATATTAAATTTCGTCTTATATGACAGTGAGAAGCAAAACAAAAATACGAATAATTGACGAACACATATGTATGGCACGGTGCTCTTCCCACAACCAAAGTGTCTCACAGCTATACTCAATGGAACCCACGGCCAGCAGTGGCTCCTTGTGGACATCTGCACAGGGGCTATCGTATAACAAATTATACTTAATCATATTTATGTAAAACTTCAATAAGTAAATTTCACGGATATTTCACACTTCATAAATAAACAGTCCAAAGCTCATATTGATTGAACAGTGAGTGAACATAAACGACACAACTCTACTGTTACATTTATTTTAATATGTCTGTGGTGCGCGACAACAACCGCACCAGGCACTCGCAGCACAAACCCACCAACATACAGACGGATCCACAGAGCGCGGGGCCGGCGCGCGGCGCCGCTCGCTACAACTTACATGTATTGAAAATAATTTATCGATTGCTCAAGGTACCATTTTTCACTTACGAAACAATTACAGTGGTCGTTTTGACGTTACTAGTTTATAAATCACTTCGCATCTGATATTTGACTCGATATAGCAATATATAATGTATAATATACAATTGGAACTCCTATTATTATCCTAATTTCTTTCCTCTCATAAATCACATTCGGTAACAAGATAACTCAATAAGAAAACAGTGTAGAGATTTTTTTTGTCTTAGTCGGGAATCGGCCCGGGGCGGGTCGGCCCGGCCGGGGCGCCCCGGGGCGCTCCCGGGCCGGCCGGCCGCGCCTCGACGGGTCGATAATATCACAACTCGCGCGAGAACGGTCCACACTCCAACACTCGCCGTAAAACGATTAAAAAATAAATACGCGACTGTCGCGAGCGAACGGGCGCGCGCGAGTCCGTCCGGCGCACGGCGGGCACTTACAGCTAGCATAAGGGCACTTGGGGGGTCGGGGGGCGCGGCGCGGGGCGCGCGTCAGTCGATGACGACGTAGGGCAGCGCGAGCAGCTCGCCGAGCCGCGCGCACTCGTGCCACTCGGCGAAGCGCGCGGGCCGCGGCGGGCGGCCCAGCTCGTCGCGCCCGGCGGCGGCGGCGGCGTCGGCCGCGTCGCTCCCGGGCGGCGCGAGCTCCGCGCGGACCGCCTCCTCGTCGCCCTGGTCCTCCCGCAGAGCGCACGCGGGCGCGACGAGCGCGTCCGCGTACGTGCAGCGCGCCGCCCGCAGCGCGTCCCCGCACGCGGCCATCAGCGCGCGTCCGTCCAGCCCCCGGTCGGGCTCCCCTTTCGTCCGCTCGACGGTGCGGTGGTCGCGCGGCTCGAGGGCGAACTCCTCTTCGGTCGGGGCTTCCGCCGGCGCCTCGTCCGCGACCTCCATCGACGAGTCCTCCAACTCGCCCGCGCCCGCGTCGAGCGGCGGCACCTTCAGTCTCTCGGCGGGCTCCGGGCTCGGAGCAACCGCGGCCTCCGTCCCGGGCTCCTCGCCCGGCCCCGGGGGGTCGTCCGGCGGCTCCGCGTCGACCTTCGGCCGCGGGCTCGAGTCGTCGGGCTCCGGCGGCGGATACGGGCGCGGCGGGGGCGTCGGCGGCAGCGGCGGGGGCTCCGGCGGCGGCGGCGCGAACTCCGTCCACGGCAGGCTGGGGCAGAGCGGCACGCGCGCGAGATTCTTGACGCACGCGTCGTCCGCGTGGTCCGAGTACTTGTAGAGCGGCACGACGGTGGCGAACAGGCCGGGCCGCTCGCCGGCGGCGCGGCGCACCACGTACCGCTGCGGCTCGGGCGGCGCGCGCGTGCCGTTCACGCCGGGCAGCAGCGCGTTGTGCAGCAGCTGCACGTGCAGCGGCAGCACGCGCAGCCGTCGCGCCGCCGGGCACTCGTCGTCCGCCGCCCCCTCCCCCACCTCGCCGCACGTGCACTCGGGGTACTCGCGCTCGTCCTCCAGCGGGAACACGGACTCGGGCGAGGGGGGCGCGGGCGGCGCGGAGAGCTCCCCCCCACCGTTCCGCATCGGCGACACGACAGACACCGGACACGCTGAAATTTACCAATACATTATACGATAACGATTTCTCAGTTGCCGATTCACGGTTCGTAGTTATAAAAAATAATGCTTGTAGTACAGAGCGGGGGACATGTAGCACGTAGTTCCATTTCACTTCACTATCTAATCACAGCTTCTTGAAGTTTATAGACAGATAATTATATGTGATTAAACATTAAATTTTAAATTACATATTTAAAGTCTAAAAATATAATTATCTTTACACCTAGCAGCACACCGGCAGACGAGCTAACTGATGGTAAGTTGTCACGGTCACGTCACGTCTAATTGCCCCTGTATATGGGTTAAAGATTCCTCTTATCCCACCTTATATGTCAGCACGAAACAACTTAAATGTCAGGTGTATAATAAAGAGGGTACTCACGGTCCGGCTCTATGAGCATGACGTCGGGCGAGGCGGGCGAGCGCGGGGAGCCGGGGGAGGGCGGGCGCGAGGTGGTGCTCATGCGGGACTGGATCTGTTCAAGCAGCTCCTTTGTCGTTTTCACCTATAGTTCATTTAGTGATTATTAGTAACGTATAAAAAACATTTTAAGCAGAATAATTTTATCGATCGATGATCGTTCGGCGCACAGAGACCGGCAACATGGCTCTTGGGTGGTTCATTTTATAACCGTCATTCAATTCAAATGTAAGTGAAGCGTGTATTATCCGTAAAACAAGTGCAATAATTTGAGTAAATGGTCGGTTGCTCAACAATGATGCAATTGATAATATAATTTCCGTGAATGGCATCGGCTTTATAAAAACTGATTTTTTGTATTTATACATCTGTTTAGCTTTAAACAGAGTTCAAGTTTTTGTGATATATTCTTAAATTCTCAACGTAACTTATCAGCATCTTTTCGCGTTACCGCGTTTTATTTAATATGTGCAAATTGGAAATAAACCACCTGAAAGTTTTCCATAATCTTCTTTCAAACGTGAAGTCTGCCAATCTACACTTGGCCACAGTCAACTACAGCCGTCCCAATGTGAGCGCAGCGGTGGGATCGTTGAGAAGCTAGGAATACCTTCTTGGCGCCGGCGGGCGGCAGCCGGTTGGCGAGCGCGGTGTACGAGTCGGGCGCGTCCCGCCGCCAGCCGTTGCGGCGGCGCTCCACGTGCGCGGAGCCGTTGCGCGCGCCCCACGCCCCGCCCCCCGCCGCGGCGCCGCCCCCCGCCGCCACGCCGCCCCCCGCCGCCGCGCCCGACGCTGTCGTCTCCGTGCCGGAGCCGGCTCGACTGTGACCCCTGGTCGGACAACAGAACAACAATCAAACACGTCAACGGCCACACTTATTAGGCACTATTTTCTGGCTTCACTTGACTTCAACTATAATTTACCTACCTACTTGACAATAATATATTTTGACGGGATTATTTTCATTCATATTTATTTTTTTATTCGTTAATCCATTGCTATGTTAACCCAAAGCGTAATATAATGCAATAATAAAAACCGCATTGTGATCGATTAAACCGTTTCTGAACTTATCAAGAAAAATCGCAATATGTAAAGTCCGTTGGACAAGAGGAAGTGGTTATGGTTCAGGTTGCAAGATTTAACTCCCACACACTAACAAGACAAATATAAGCTTATAAAATGTGTCAAAAACAAACTTGAATAAAAAATACAATAGAATACACAAATCAGTGATGAATAAATGATTATTCTATTATACCATAGATATAATCTACTATTGCACACTTACTAACCTTCTTTTCTTGGGTTTTTTGTCCCTTTTCGCCTTCTTATCATCGTGGAGAGGTTCGGGGGAGGGTGGCCTCTTTACAGCTGAAATGGAATAAAAAATATATTTAATATACAAAATAACTCGTAAATAATGATTAAGTATCAGAGTCATTATTGGACAACATCTGAAAGACAAACTTTTGCTCTGAGTATGTGTGTAAGAATTGGTCTATTTATGACTTAAAACTAACCTACAGTCCAATTTCAGCACTGTCGCGTTTCAATTTTATTGCTATACTATCAAGATCTATTTTTATTCAATATAATTATAAATTCTGACGCTGAAGGACCGAGGTAGAAAGCTTTTTTTATTGAATAAAGGTAGCAAATGTGCATGCAGCACCACCCTTCCGCTGACTCCTTGTAATAAAAATTAACAACTAATTGTATCGTGGGACACCAGGTAGGAACGAAGTTCCTTCGGCTACTGTCGCGCCTGCGCACGTCTCAGTTAACGGTTTTATTCCACGCGTCTCATTCCACGCTTACGGTTTTACTATCACATATTTTTCAGTTCGGTCGCGCAGCAAAATCCCTATCCCCTCCAAGCCTGCCGTAAGGAACTTCGTTCCAATAACAATTGAGTTCCGGTCAGAAAGGAATCTACACCTTTTTTAGCGGCTACTGACAAAGTGCAGTGTCACTAACATTCCCTATGCCAGTCCTCATACATAGTAACAAACTAACCAATCAACCTTTTCAATAACACCCTCTGCTAACTGGATCAACCATCGTAGTTTCGACTTGTGTATTGTTCTGTGTCGGTCACAGTTGTCATGGCCGAAGGGTGATGCATGTCCATAAAAAAAGTTACGACTAGTACTCACGCGGTGTGACCGGCTTGTGGGACAGCTGTAGGGCGGGCGGCGGGGCGGGCGGTGGGGGAGGGTCGTCGTCCACTAGGATGACGTCTTGAGAGTCCGACTCGTAGCCGCCCCACGCTGAAAAACGCATTAATTTATTTAAACTAGTTAAATTCGACCGTCATACTTTTTCTTCTTTCAAACGTTTCAAATTTTCAACATTACTGAAGTTCTTTTGTTAAACGGTTATAATAATTATATTGGCAGTACAAACGTAGACATTCAATGTTATATCCTTTAATAAACGTAATTATATATTTTGTTTTAAAATTTAGCTTTCTGCGCTTCTTCTCCATGCAATCCTTCCTTTTTTATGCCAACTCTCACGTTTAACCGAACATGCAATGCTTTAAAAGGATTTCAATGTTTCTTCTTCACATATAGATACAAATTATATCTTGTATTATTGTTTATGAATATTATGAAAGTATGCAGTTTAAAACATAAGATTTAATTTAAATTCAAAAATAAAACAACAATACGTTTGAGATTTAAATGGTATATAATGTGTATTCTTAAGTGTACTGGGTACGTATGGAACTGACACTAAGTAAGTATAACATTTTTGCGCTAGTTTAGTTAAGCGCCAGTCATTCGAGTTCTTCGCTGTACGCAAAACAAATGACGAAGCAAAGCGCGTTGTCCGTACCGGACGGTGTTTGCACAGGGACGGTTGTTCGCCCAATATAAAACATTTCGCCAAAGAACAATGTCAGACTATGGTTATACTCTGAATTCAACCCGTTATTCAAAACTTGTTGATAATTTTTTTTTTCCTAAATAAAGGTGAACAAAACTAAAAAATAATATCGACGCAACAAGCGGAAACATTGTAACCCCACAAAATAGTAAATGTTCATCAGAGCCGATGAACTTTTGAGATTTCAGAAGATAAAAATAGGGTCAATTTCAACGCTGTAAAAAAAAATCGATTGGTCATAGAGCCACGACACTTAGGATCATTCGATGCAGAATTTTATTGTAAATCTGAGTTTGCAATAAAAAAAAATCCATAGGCGTGGGTTAGAACTGACAACGTTTCCGCATTTTTGCGACGATATGCTCAGAGCTTTAGAAACAGCACACCTTCAATATAACTTTCAGAGACGGCAGCAAACTCTAACTCACGTGTCAAGTATAAAGTACGTTTATATTGTATACGTTTATATTGTATAAAGTATAAGTTTATATAAGCAAGTATTACCTGGCCTGGAAGGAGGCCGCGGACTGGGCACCGCAGGGCTCACCACTTGCTGGAAATATTTGCCAATTCAATGCTTATTCCAAATTTACCTTCTATTTTTACGTTAACAGCCGACAAACGAACACAGGCAAACGAGGGCCAAGTTGGTGAGTAGTGGGCACCTGCGCCCGCGCGCATCCGTACACCGTGTGTGTCACAGACGCGTTGCCGGCCAACATTCAAAAGTTGAACGAGATTGTTGTATTTACAATTTTTTGTAATTACTTATATGATATATTATGTTACTAATTCACATAAGAAGCTAGATTAAAAATTTAATGGTTTTTTTTTTCAATGTATATTTTCAGATTACAACGACTAATATACTTATAATGTAATTTTGTGATTGGCTTCAATATGAAAAAAAAACAATCAAGTATAACACAAAAATTTACAAACATGGAAATTTCTCGTTTAGCTTGGCAATTAAAAAAATGGTTAAGAAGACACGTAAACTGTATAGGATAAATAGCACGATTTATTCAGTTGCATTATCATTTAACAGCATGAATTTTCAGTTGACAAATAACAAAACAAAAAAGATCCAATGTAGGGTAAAACGACATACGTAAGTTTTGAGAGAGTTTTGATACTTACCCGCGAGAGCGCTGGGGAGGTGAGGGGCGTGCCTCCTAGCCGCCGGACTGTGCGCTCCGCTGACGACCGGTTTGAACCTGGGAATTAAAAAAGTAACGAAATTTCTAGTAATAATAATATTGAACCCTTAAAAACCCTACCCTACTCTACCCTAAAGGTATGTTATAGAGCTAATTTCCATGTCAAAATTACACAAACAATATTTTTGGACGTAATGGCAAAAGAGCCAAAATACAAGTATTTTTCAATTTTATTTACCACAAATTTCAATAAGAACAGGGAATGATATGCTCCGTAAACTTTGATTTTTTATTTAAAATTTCTTCATTACGTTATGCCACAATGTTTCAAACAATTAAAGACAAAAATTTTCTAAATGTACTTGGCCCCTTTTATCACCACACCAAAGATATACCGAAACGGAACACAAAAGTTTCGTAAAACTCTATCGGGTCACACCACACCTTACTAAAACAGTTCGCAGCGGTTGGCGCGCCGCCAACACCTTGTTGAGGTGGAGCGCGGATTCATTAAGCCCTATTCTGTTAAGTGTCTCTTAGCAATTATTTAACGAGTTGTTAAAACAATTATTTTGTATTTAAAATATAAAAGTGCCGAGTTTCGTCTTCATAATTTTATGACCTCTAGGTGCTTGTGCATATTGTGACTTATATCAGTGTTTGTCATTACAAACACTAATGTAAGTTACCTACTCTAATAGAACATTGTTTTATTTATTATTTTAATTATTTATAAATTCTTTCTGCATAACTGTGACAAGTTTCATACTCTTGCGTCGTAATTTTCATAAAAAGGGGTACAAAGTTTATGCTTTACGTATTAATATTATAGACACAATATTGACCATTAATTTAACAAACTTTTTTCTTTATTACTTATATTATACTTATGAATACACCTAGGTCTAAGTTATACTGGTAACTTAACTAGAACGCTTACACAAATACATAATGTATATACAGCCCATTAGTAGTTCTGTTTATAAAGACAGATAATAAAAGCTACTAGGCACTAGATTATTAAAAGCAAATTTAATTTCAGACTCATTATATATCCGAACAAACTTGAAATAGATGACCCAGTTTTGCCATAATTGATCCCAAAACGGCCGAGTATATCACTCTAAGAGAACACCTAAAAGTATGAATATCAATACTGACCAGTGTGGCCGGGCGAGGCGACTGTGGGGATGACGAGGTCACGCCATCTTTTCACCAGCACCTTGGCGCGCCGCGCGAGGGTGGGGTCTGTGGTCTTCCGGCGAAGCTCGTTCACGTGCTTCCCCAATCTGGTGGTCTGCAAGGGTAACATGATTGGGGTGATATAAGGACCAGTTCTCTCACAATAATATCAACTTCATAAAATCCTAACAGTGATTGAATAGATTTCGATTGCACTGCCTAACTTTTTATCAATTCTGTATAGTCTGACTGTAAACTATAATCGAATTTTACAATTCGTAACATTTACACGGGGCCTAGGTTATTTCGCTTCAATTATTGCAGCACTTAGACATTCATAACTAATTTCCAAGACCTCGCTCCAAATAAAACACAGTTCATAGGTAGGTACTCCCACCTGCAGAGGACGAATTTACACGAAAGAAATCCGAAACAACCAGGATCCAACAGTAAATAAATTACTTATTAAATGACGACCTGTATGGTGCAATGGTTACAATGGCAGAACGCTGTTCGAAGGGTCCCGAGTTCGATTCCCCGAGAGGCGGAAATTTGAATGAGTTTAAATTTCTGTTTTTGGTGTGTGTGAGATGTGTGATGAGCGCCTACAGTATAGTTACAATAAATATAATAGTGGAATACTATACCTCCAACAGCTCTTTCGTAATATTGAATTTTTCCAAAATGGATATGATTTCATTAACAGCCTGCATGTCGACCACCTGAAGTTGAAAATAAATTATGTTATTGTAATTATAAATGTTTTATTATTTTTACAACTAGATTATGAGCTTAACCTTCCGTAAAAATATACGGATGCCGTTATACGTCGAGTCTCCTTTCAACGATTTTGATCTGACTTAATTTGAAGCTAAAATCATACAATTTTTAAAGAATGAACAAGAAGAAGAATGCATGTTTGAAGGAAAATAATTACTGGTACCGTCTCTACACCAGAGTCGAAGAATAAAAAAAAAACATCTGAAATACACAACACAGTAGACTTATAAATATGTATATTTTAAATGAGAAATACAACATTTATTTCTCGCTTTCCATTACATAGAACAGCTGTGTTTGTGTTTATTTCACGCATTAAAACAATTGGAATGTTGACTACTTTTAGAAGTGCTGAAAACGGTGCACAAGTACCGAGTACGAGTATGGTAGTACAAGTAAGAGTATGGTAGTATTCTACCTCTCAAACCATTCTTCATCAAATTCACACAACCCTGGACACCAAATTACACGACGAACTACATGCTACTAATTACTAAATACAGTGTGGCGACACCGCACACAGGTCAGACGGCGACGTCACATCAAGCCTGAATCACGCTATCGAAGTTTTCTAGACCGTTCTCATAATAATATTCCGATAATGATCAGTCGGAGCTCGGCCGCCCTCCAAGCACGACACCTGGCCTGGCGGGAGATCTCCCTTTTTATGACAGGATTAAACGGCGAGAAACTGTCAAGCAAGATAATCCAACGACTAGGGGCTCAATATCCTCACTCAATAATAAGGAAACCGTCACGAGGAGAAATACTCAAACGAGCAGACAAGGCCCTGATGGGAAGTGGTCACCGCTGCTAATGGACATTGATGACATTGAAGACATCACTGACTCCCCAGGGGTGAGGACCAGTTATTTGTTAAAATTTAAGTAGATAATTATGGTTAACAGGTTAAAAGTAACTTAAAACTGCACTACTTGTTATTGTTATACATGTTGTATTAAGTTTTATTATAATACGGGTACTCACGATATGTATTTCGGTACGCCGATATTCAGCAGCGTAGCGGCGCAGTTCAGTCGTGACCACGATCCATGCAACTGGGTCGAAATATCGGCGTACCAAAATACGTATCGTGAGTACCCGTATTATAATAAAATGTGTACAATCCGCGATAAGTTAAGTTTAAAATCATGTTACATAAAAATTATATAACTTGCACAACATAATAATATAATTTATCCATCAAATGAAACACAACTTTACTTTTATTTGACCGTGCAACGTGACTTTGTAAAGTCTAACATCCGTCGGTGCATCTGCAAGTGTCCAATTGAGGTCATATTCACCCAACAACACTTATATAGTTAAGGTGGCAAATATATTTTATATAGATACACTTTATATATATAATGCAATTGAAACTCTTGTTTTTATGTTGGTGATAATTGCAGTGAGAATTATTTATTTATTTAAACTCTTTATTGATTGCACACCATAATATATACATAGGGTAGACATTTTGAATGAAATGCACAATACAATGGGCGGCCTTATCGCGACGATATACGAGCTATTTCTTCCAGACAACCCAATTATGTACACATCTCAGCAATTTCCAACAAGATTTGCTACTCTTTTTCCCATTAATCCACAGTATGCCAATAGCACAGCTTTAAAAACATACAACAATTGTTGTCTTGAATTCAAGGACTACTGAAGTCCTTGCGGAAAGCACATTAAGGAATATAAGTTAGGATAAACATATTAAAGTTAATTGCAATAAAAATACAAAGCTAAACCTAAAATTTAATTTAGAAACTGCTACTTGAAAAGTAAAATATAACAAAGAACAAAATCTCATTTCAAAGGCATCACTGATTGAATAACAACCTGTTGTAGTTTATCGGACCAATGCATTTTACGATCCTTGCCAATCAAAGAGTAGAGCAAAGTGTTAAAACAAAAAGCCACTTCCTTCAACTGTAAGGTTTTTGCTACATTTGAACAAATTATATACCATTTGTATAGTCTTACTTTTACCATTTTATAAAATTATTAATTTTAACATTACCATAATTTTTCACATTCAATCCAGTTGTAGAACTTTCTCAAAAATCATTATTGTATTATAGTTCCACCAACATCATTGACAAAATCAGATTCATTTAAAATATCATCACATCAGAGGCATTTAAAATATTATAATAATAACAAGTGCCTATAGTCTCCTTCATGTAGTTGGATGGGTGACCGCTAGTGGCCAAATTTACATAGATGGATAGATGATACAGACGTCGCGTCGGTCCCGGTTGTTAACATTTGGTAGCAGTTGTAATGCCTTCAGGCGGCATAAAAATTTTCGACACTTGGGTTGGAACACCCCCCCAATCTGCACTAGAGCAGCGTGGAGGATATGCTCTAGGCCTCCTCAGGTATGAGGAGACACCCGTGCTCAGTAGTGGGCCATTAATGTATTGAAGCAATGATGCTACTGATATGCTTTCGTGTCCATCTAAGCCCTATTCTTGAGTATAAAGATGACAATCTACAAGATAAAAAAACAACTTGACAAGACGGAACCTAATGTCACAGCTGATACCTCAATATAAGTTGCGCCTAATCACTTGGCCAGATACAATGTAATAAATTTATTCTTGATAACAATGATAATAATTATGACAGTATTTTGTATTATAATAATAGTAAGTCCATTATTACAATACTTTCAAACAGTGAGTACATGTAGTATTGGTGGGCAATATAGGTTTAGTATTATTGTAATTGTTACTGAGAGTTTAGAGAAAAAATGAGTCTGTTTAACATTTTCTAATGAGCATACCAACACAAACATATTTTAGTATCACTCTTTGTTTATTCAATATGATTATAAAATTAAATATACTGAAAAATGAAATATTTTACAGGAGTTCCTTGTATACCAAAGAATAATTAATTTAAGAAAAATTACATGTTCCTGATACTCATGAAATAGCTGTACTAATTACTTTTGACTTGATTTGAACAATTAATGTATACTATATTAGTGACTGAAATAATTACTAAAGGAATGGAATTTAACTATCAAGGAATTTACAATAAAGCATTATTTTGATTTTTTTTTTTTTTTTTTTAATAATAAAATCTTTATTTCTCCAAAGGTAGTAGAAAATTGGGTTACACATTTGCTTAGTGGTACTTATTCTAGTATTAAGTAACAACATTATGAATCGTCAGTTGCCTAAACTGGGCATAAACCTGTAATATAGGCAACTAGACTCTCCCAAAAATTGTCTGTTTTACTATCGTATAGAATACATGACCAAAATATACATGTGTAGATATATTATTATTATGTATTTAGGGCATATCTCTGTAAACACTCTTTAGAAGACTATAAATTTAATAACTAAGGAAAAAGAAAACAATCTAATAGAATATAAATTTAAATAATATCTGCAACTTTACATAGGATTAAATCAGAAGGACCTTTTTACACGCAACTAACTAACGGGATTGCCCGCTATAATATTTTAACACACGCTATAATTCACAAAACAATGTTTTTAAATGTGTTAAACCAAATAATTAGTTTTCATAGCTTTATTCATGTCTTTAAAGCCTATACTTGCTTACTAGTCATTAAAGATGATAACTGAAGTCAAGATAACCAATTATATACAATGACGGACAACAAAACAGGAAGTGTGTCTATTTGTAAGTAATGTCAGGGAATCATGTCTATGTAGGACTCAATGAACTAATGGATCAATCTTACTAATATGGAATCAACTGTGTACAGTTGTAAGTTACCATCCCGTACACTACACCTACAGTGTGTGTACTTCTATATTTTTGTATTACAAATTTTGGAAACAGTCAAACTGACTTCCGTCATCATAAATATATACATAAGTGTTGGTAAGTTAGTTAGTGATAGTGAAACTTTTACAAAAATTCACAAAAGAATGTTCAGTGTGGAAAGATGATGATTGGTGGTGCAGTAGTTAAATTGTCAATAAAGGGAAATTCTTATTTTTGGCACTAACTTTTGTCATACTTTGATAAAATAATAATATCAAAATATTATTATTATTTGTTATTTTCAATGTTACACGACAGAATCAACATTTAAAAAAAGAAATAAAACATTCACCTTAGTATAACCTAAACATGACAGTTTTGTTACAGAGATTTTACTTTAAAATCATTAAAAATTATCACTACTTTCTACTTTTATATATATATATACTATACTATATATACTATACATAGTATAGTATATATATATATATATACTATATATATCTATACTATATATATCTACTTTTATATAATATATAGATTATATATATAAAAGTATATATAGATTATATATTATATAAAAGTAGAAACTGACTGACATATCTACGCATGGCCTAACTATAAGGGTTAGAAACTTGAAATTTTGCACAGGGGTTCCTTTTATAATGTAGGGGAGCAATAAGAAAGGATTTTTGAAAATCCACCCCCTAAGGGGATAAAACAGTTTTTTTTACTTCTTATAAGGTAGTGCTTGACAACAACCCCACCTGATGGTAAGTGGCGATGAAGTCCCTGAGGTGTATTATTGGATCTACCTTGAGAAAGGCAAATAAGTAAAAAAAGTAAGAGTAAGTAAGTTAAAGCTCTGAGATCACATGTATGTATGTCTTGTACATGCAATCTCAGAGCTGGCAGTTTTCTCGCTCAGCATATTAGCATAGCTATACAGGGTGAAAATGGTGCCAGCATTTTGGGTACTGCACCGTATCATACATTTATTTCAATGTATAATTTATAATACTTTTATGTTTCTTTTTACTATTGGATTTGAACTGTTGTAAATTGAAGGGTCTTGTTTTCGGGTTGGATTTAAATTTGAGTATGTTGAACAGTAAGGATCTTATTAAAATTAATCTCATAAAAATCAATAAGAACTGTTAATTGATTATTTTAAAACTGTTTAAAGCAAGTTTGATAAAGGTCTCTCTCAACTCTGTACCATAGTCCATACTTCAATAGGAATTCTTCCTTCATAATTATCATTTGAAAGGACTGAAAATTCATATTCAAATAGCATGCAACATCAACAAAAAAAGTTACAATTATAAATATGGACTCTCACAAATTGTGGCAGCATGCTACGATTTTGGATCCTTGTTGCATGCTCCCTAAACTACAATTCTTAATATCAGTATACATAAGTTATAACACAAAAAATCTTATTCATAAAGTGGCATATTTCCTTATTCATATGTGCTTCTTCCATCAAAGCCCATACCGGGTTTAGTAAGTTACCATGTGATTTTACTGAACCACATGGTATCAGATATCATGGTATAAGGCTTTCGTCACACGGTTTATATTCTCTTAATATTATAGTTGTAATCGGTTTTAATAACAATATAGTTATTAAGCTAACTGTACAATGGCAATTGACTGTTTACTTTAAAAATATTCAAACTGACAAGTGTTGCAATGTATCAATTATTATATATTCATGTAGTCAACTTTGCTAATACTTTTTTCCTACAATCATTAATATTGACAACGAAGTTAGTGTTCACATCCAAGTTGAAAGCATATTAGCAGACCATTACAACCTCTTCCAGGAGTCCTCTTATAATTGTCGTGAGGACACTAAACGGTTACGAAAACTGCACTGACCTGTCATTGCACCACCAAAAACGAATAAAACCTTTCAGTAACACCTTCAATCTGCAACCGAGTGGCGACCACCATGTGAACATGAGGTGTTCACAAACCGCCAGCGATGCCATCTCCAAAACGTAAGGTTGGAATTTACCAAAAAACATATATTGCCTTTATTTTCGTCACCAATTCGAGTTTAACAGCTCAACCAGACAAAAATCTACGGGAAAGGTCGCGCGTGGCACAATTCCATACTTTCACATTGCAAAACATTTGGCACTAGGGACGGAGGGACGAGAGGAGCGCTGCCGACGTCAGTGGCCCCGTACATCGCACTTCACGCTCACGTATCCCCACACAGACACTACATTTTCAACACGTATCTTGCTTTATTCGTTATTCAGCGTCTCTGAAGAGACTTGTTACGCTTTTGCCACGGCATACGCCACTAGGAAGTTTAGAGGCAACCTCCCAAGAGGCCGAATTGTAACTCGAATCGGGTGTCACAGGCTCGTGTAGACCGTTTCCGTATATCAGACTCGCTTATCGGACTTATGATCTTCAAAACTCGGAAACTTACATTGTAATTGTTATCCAACGCATTCAGAAGTCGATTACTGAGCTCATGAGCGTTATTACTCATTTATAAACGAAAATATTTAACTAAATACGACGAACGTGTCTCGGCTGCGTCGTAATGGCGGACCGACGACTACGTATGCCCGTGCCAGGGCATTTTAGCCGAATAATTCAGCTGATATCTACTGAGGCGACGCACATTCGTGTTTTTCCGTTTCTTTTGACGGTAAAATCGTTCGTTTACTCAGGTTCGACACTAGATGGCCATACAAATTATGAAAAAAATATTGTTATTTCATCATTATAGCAAAAAATTGTAATTATAAATAATTTTGTAGAGATTTTAATGTGAAATTTAGCGTTTAAAAGGATTTAATAAAATATTTATATCTGAAGAAAAGAAAGTGTAGCAACTTATTTATTATTTTATTTTTATAATATGGCAACTATTCTCAATTAGTTCAATAAAATATTCATAGATGGAGTGTTGAGTTAGAAAGAGAGATTAAATATTTTCCATCCTTTCTTAAGTTCTTGCCAGAAATAAATACTTACCCTTGTTTGAAACGAAATTATCTGACTTTAATCAACAGGTAAGAAAATATTGTAAAAATTCCTTTCGATTTTACTACCCTGAGCGAATATACTGTATTACATCTAAATAAGAAAAATATTAGTTTGAGCAAAAGTGTTGTTCACGCTTTAAACTATATTTTTTGAATTAATATTATTTGCATTTAATTCGTTTCCAAAGTAGGTAACTATGAAACACGGCAACACTTTGAAATATTCTCATCATAAATAAAACGCACGGTTACTGACGGACAGCAAACACACAAGCTGAACTGAAGAGTACCTAATATAAAACAATGCGTGAACACTGAACAGTGGACCTTAGAGCACTAGAGAAGGGTATTCTAAAATGTATCCCCTAAAAGGGTTAAGTGGGGGGTAAAGGTTTATAAAAATTATATTTCCACGGACGTAGATAAGTCACGCAAAAAATCTTAACGCTACTTTATTTATGGTTCAGTTGGTTACGCAACAGTTACGACAGCAACGATCGTAGAAACTATGCCGAATTACCTGTAATACAAAACCCTTAAAATTCCTAATTCTCATATAAACTTAGGAATAACAAATTTATAAAAACGCTTTATTTAAAGTACTATCTTATTTAATTATTCATTTTTTTATTTGCCAGTAATCTCACATGATGGTCATCACGTGGTGATGTTTTCTTGGTGTTGAGTGTTAAGGCCATTAAGGGCAATAACTTAGTAGAATCATTTTCGACGAGGCTGGAAATTCATTCCAGCAGTTCTTGATACGCAAATTATATGACGAGGCGAAGCGCGTTGACGAATAGAATGTTTAAATTATTTTCGATTGGCATTGGACTTATGAAGATTGGCGAATTTCAATAAACGAACATATTTTTTTTTATCTCGGATAAGAATATGGCCTGTACCCCTCACATTGTGAGACTCGAGCCCAGCAGTGGGACAGTTATGGGTTGCAATAAAAAAAAGTCGTTACGATTTCATTTTTTTGTTTTAAATACAATCGATTATCTAAGCCTAACCGGGCTACAGGCAAGCATCCATCAGTAATGTGTGGCCGATTTTAAAAGAAAAGGGAGATCCGGATTATTTCTGGCTCTCCAACATTACGACTAAAACACGTAAAACCATTTACAATAGGTTTTAGAAGTAGCCAGGAAGGTAACAAGACTCCAATACTGCTTAAATTGGGTGATACAAAGACCTCTAACCTCTAACAGTAGTGAACTGGTACCTCGTCCATTGATCATCAGGTTGCACCACTATCTCCGCTGGATCGAACTTGAGCCCCTTATACCCCAACTACTATTACGATAACTGCAACTGCGACCATTTAGTTAAATTATCGCAATGGTACCGGTATTGATACCGGAAAATTTGGAACCGGAATGGATTTTACAGGATTGTTGGTGGCTATTTAAAATGGTTGGGTTTGAATATATGTTTAAAAAGTATTATTCTGAATTACTCGTCTCTTTTAGTATTTTAAAGTCAGAAAATTAATTAACATGAATGATTTAATATGAATTTATTGCCATCGGTAATATTTTTCAATTAAGGACTGGTAGTACTGATACGCTAACAAAAGTAGAATATTATGATTATAATTCACTTTTGTAATAAGTTTTTATAACTTACTCTCTTTTTAAATATATTTTTGGCAAGTAAAAAATTATTAATTTATTTATAATAACGATATATTGATGTAATTATTGTTAGTTTCCGAACGACTGACAGCTTTTTTCGGGAAACGTAGTTTATACTACTAGCAACACTTCGATATAGCCATCTATCAAAATGTAAAATTGTCATTTTTCGTTTTGTATGAGTCGTGTGTCGCGTAAATTACGATGGCATAAATATATAAATATACATTATTTTCATTAAAAATACAGCGACTTTTTTCGCGAAAAGACCGCATAAATAACGCGGTAGTATGTAAATTCAGTGTCGGTTCTAAGTACGATCATCTGATTGATAAATGGCGAAAATATTCATTTGTGTTGTGTAGTGGAGTGAGGCGATGGATCGTCGGTGTTCTCAGTCGGTCCGGACGCTAGTTTTCGACGATTCGGACTCTGATCCGCCGAAAAGCGGTCAGAAGAAAGACTTGGCATCGTCCGGGTTCCCGTCGTCTTTGAACCAGAGCGTGGAAGGTCAGAGAAATTTAATAATTAGCTAAATAAGTAGCGTGTTGTTGTTAAAGGCATTTTGTAATCGGCAGTGTTTTCAAGGTTTGCTTTGCTCAGCTGTCAATGCGAGCGGAGGTAGCTACAAAGGCGTGAATGAGTGGTCGCGGCCCATTGGCCGAGGTGAATAGTGCGCCAATTACAATCCGTCGAGACGTTTTTCGTGACCGACTACATGGCTACAGGCAGTCTCGCTCGTCTATTGTAATTATGAAAGTGTTAGATGGATTATGTATCGCCAGATGGCGACATTTATAACACGAACTCGTATTTATGTATGTTAGTAGTTTACTATCTTGTGCTAGATTTAGCATTATTGTAGTATCTTATAGAACCTGGTTCATTAAAAATATATGTGCAGATATTTTATTAATATTCTAATTTATATATTTCAATATTTGTTGATATTTGAATATAAAGAACTAAGTATATATGTACGATCTTACCTTATAACTTTATATATGTACGATCTTACCTTAAAACTTCTAACTTTCTTAAATCCTTTACAAGGGCTTTCCTTTTAAAAGTCCTTGATACTTAATAACCTTCATTACTTGTTTCTATATCATCCATCCATCCATCAGCCTTTATTCGTGCACTGTTGGATATAGGCCTCCCCTAACTTGCACCACTCTGACCGCACCTGAGCCTTCTGAATCCAACTGTTGCCCACTATCTTCTTCAGGTCGTCAGTCCACCTGGTCGGGGGCGTCCTATACTCCTTTTTCCGAGATGTGGCCTCCACTCGAGGACCTTTCTTCCCCAGCGATTATCAATCCTCCTAGCTATGAGGCCAGCCCATTGCCACTTTAGCCGGCTAATTCTTCGAGCTATGTTTTTATATATTACAAGAATAACTTAAAAATATGTAGCTTGGGTTCAGATAAATGAGAGGACTTAATCCATTACAATGGTTACTGCTCCCCACCTTTATTACATGCCTAAAATCCTACTGGTCTCACCCACTATAGTAGATTTAAGTATACATATAGTATCATTCTTGTTATTCAGTTCAAAAACAAAAATGAAAGTGGGACACCTATATATCGACCAGGAAAACGATCTTGTACAAAGATATGTTTACACAGTATTTTTGATTAAGGTAAACCAAATAACTGATCAGTTTGGTACTTCTTAAAATATTTTGGCTACTGTTGCCTTGTTTGTCTCTTGACTTGAAATTGTAACTATTATCCTGTGGGATTTGCCAGGGTTTCATGTTGGGTAAGAATAATGGTTTGTAAACTTCTAAGGTTGTAGAACCACTTACTGTCAGGTGGGATTGTAGTCAATCATTGACATATCTCTGCTTTGCATGAATACCTGCACAAACCAAAATTTTGAAAAAACTGGTTTAGAACTAATGTGTTTATTAAAACTGCAGAATTAGGTAATTCAGTTTAATTAGCTTGGTAGCCATGTTTTGACAGAATGTCCATCTACCTACATTACATATTCTCATGTGCCCACATATAGCACTAACATTTATCTTATTTCTTAAACAAGGCAAAGAAGTACTACCACATAATTCCGTATACAACAATAACACAGCCAAATCCAAAATGGTCCATATTTTATGGTCAGTAAAACTCACATTCATAATGGCAAAACAGGCGTAGTGGCGCGCAAAAATTTGATTTTTCATGAAAAGTTATGACTGCTTTCTTCAAATGGCTACCCTGTAAAATTTGTGTTTTTGGATTGTGCAGTTATTTGTGCAAAGCAGCGATATATAAAAAAAATACTGCAATTGTCATTGTGAGTGTGTTAAAGATAATCAGTCACTTATTGTTTGTATAATATAATTATAATGTATCATCTTCACATTTATACCTATTATGCACTTGACTTAATCAGTGTATGCCATTGGTACAGCTCCATGTTTTAAATGTTTATGTGTTAAAAGCTTAAAAATGAGCTGATAAGCCAGTTGACGCAAGTCGTCACTGATACCCATGCTTATCCATAACAGCTATTAATTATTGTAGGTGGTGCACTAGCTGGTGTACCTACTTGATTGTTCTTTAGATTTCAATTAATACTAATAGAATTCTATCTTAAGATTGATTGCAACACTGGTTGGGTGTAGCAGTGAATGCAAGATTACTCATTGATTGAATTAGGTATATAACATTGTGGATTCCTTTATTATTTAAAAAAGAAAGAGAGTGATGGTTATTGTAATGTACCTAATTACTTATACCCACAAAATAATTTTCATTGATAGAAATATTATCTCTTTGTTGACAACTTAAGTATATGAATTCCCACACAACTTTGAACTTTAGATAGCAAGTATTGTTACCCATATGCTGAATATGAGAGGTTCAAAGGTGATTTAATTTGCATAAGTAACCCGTTAATTAATTATTTAATTTATTAATCTTATTCTTTGGAAAACTTACAACTAAAAATAACAACAATTAATGTTAGACATAAAGACATAAAATGTTAAGTACCTACACACTGCAGGATGGAGTGACCAGTTCCTATCGAATGTCCTTTGCCTTGCTGTGTAGTGTAGGTTACAGACTCGACTTTTTTAATAACAGTAGCCGATAAATAAGCATACGCGCTCACTTATAACCGTCACGGCCCATGGACATCCATAACGCCAAAGAAAACTATGTTACGCTCATAAATAAAGTGAGAAACCTGCTGTTTAGCGATCTTTCAGATTAGCGCGACGTTTACACATTATACGTTCGTTTTTGTAGCGCGTGTCTGGGACGTACGATAACATTTCACCACTGATTGTGGAAGCAGATTAGCTAGCTTTGGGCTTTAGAAATGTAATACTAAGATAGGACACGGTGTGACCCACACTTCTACATCTCTATAAAATACTTTCAACGCCTGCATCACCATAAAACACCGAGAGCACAGAAGTTAAACTCGTGTATGTTGATAGTTGATAGTAATAAACACGGGCATAGACACTGGCAAAATTTTACCAGTTCACAGATCACGATTATATCTGGGAGCACGGAATTGCTTCCGCCAAGAACGCCCTAACTACCTTTTTTCTAGAAACATTTGAGTTTTTTAGAATCAGATGTAGATAGCAGACTAATAAGTTTTATTTATCTAAGTAATTTTTAAGCTTGTACTTATTTTATTAACACCTAAATAATGTCGAAATTTCAAGTTATCCTTTACTAAAAGAACTGAACAAGAATTTTATTACGCCTATAGAGTACTACTTACCTATAGTTAAAAGTTATAATTTTGTTGGAAGCGAGTTCCACTTGATTTCCCTAGGCGCACAAAGATGGTCGATAGCTGTGCACCTAGTTATGGCCTCAATACATTAGTGGCCCACTTCTGGGATTGGTCTTTTCTATGTGACCGAGACGTGTAGCCCATTTAACGACGGTGTTAAATTGTGTTTTGGAGAGATTAGTGGCCGACTTTGCTCTGTAAGGCGACAATCGACTACGTATTAAAAAATACATACATACCCCCGTTCTAGCACGCCCTAGTATAATGGACAACACAAATAACACATTACTAACACCCGTGATACAAGAACAATAATTCCGTTTTGTCATATAAATATCCGATCTGACCGGGAATCGAACTCGGGACCCCTCGCTTCGTCGGCAGAGCCACTTGAACTAGGCTAACGGGGTCAAGTCATACCTCGTTACAGTGAGTAGCTAATTAATTAGCAAATACACATCGTCATCGGCGACCTCAAACCCCAAACATATACGGGGCTCACTTTATTTAATTACCACCCCGGTGTCGATTTTTAATGATGAATTTGAAATTGATGAACATTATATTAAACCTATTAAATTTATATTGACTATTCAGTACTTACTCATTCTCACTTCGCTTTCGGGAACCTGAAAGTTGCTACTCAATTTTATCATATCTTTTTATTTGTGAATCGATTGGAATAAATTCAACATTATTTTTACCTCGCGCTAACAACAATACATCAATAACAGTCAAGTCGGTTAAGCCGTTTCGTAAATTAGCGGGGACAAAAGTACTGGCCAACGGGAAAAATCTAAAATTAATTGTTACGTTTTTAGTTTGTAGTGGTCCCAGCCCAGATATAATAGTTTGTCTGAAATGTCAAATAGATATGATCAGTTAGAGCTGTTTTATTATCCAAGATTTTTATCCAAGTTTCTTCACAATAAAATTCAAATAAATTCCAACATGTAACGGAGGTACTGAGGACCAAAGAATCTACATATAAATGTTATTCATTAAATACAATTATACAATGCGTACATTCAATTGTTTTGTTATTGAATAAACTTGAATAACCAAAGGAGGTGCGCTGACATCATGGTAAATGGATTAAGTAAATACAGACATTTGTCTTTAAATATATAAATTATTATTTTCTTGGGTATACATTGTAATAGGAACAGAGATGGAGAAAATTTAATCATGATTACAGATTACAATTCCATCTCTGAATTGGACCATCTTTACTAATCGGGTAAATGCAAGCCACATAGCTTGAAGGACCACGGCAAACAAAGATCACGCCTTGGCAAAAGAAACAAATTACCTGATTAACTACACTATGATAAAAGTGTATGTGAAAGTTCTTATGTGATATTTCCTGCGACTGTATTACTTTAATCAGGATGTTTTAATAAAGCAGATCGCTGTTGGGTAGGGCCCTACGACTGTGATTGTTGTGAGACCTTTGTTTTATTTAACAAGATAATACGGCCAATAGAGCTGTGAACTTGTGCGAAACTAGGTAGGCCTAGTTGGTAGTGACCCTGCCTGCGAAGCGAGGGGCCCCGGGTTCTATTCCCGGCCGGGGCAGATGTTTATGTGGCAGATAAATATTACCACCAAATTCATTAATTCAGTTGTAATTAAGTAAAAATAACAATTCAAAACAAAAATCTGTTAAAATGTCAAAATAATAACGAAATATAATTAAATACACTACTTACCTATATAAATTAATGATAAACCCTATAGTCAACGTTAATTTATAAATGTATTATGTTACGTAGTGCACATTGCAATTGATGCTGGTGAATGAGGTGGTGATTGACCGTTAAACGAAATTCTAGAATATTCCATGTACTAATAGTGATCAATTAGGTTCTACTATAATATTATGTATAGAATATAGATTATGTTCAGAGATAAGCAATATTTATTAGCGGTAAGTCGAATCAAAGTGTTCGTCATTGTGAGAGCCAAGTAGTGGGTGGACTGAGCTATTGACTGCGGTAACCAATGTTTTTATTAGACTTTCTTTTACTATTTCGTAACTGGTTTATTAATAATGATACCTACCTACGTATCATTCTGATTGAGTTGTCTAATTTTGTAATCGTTTCTAACTCTATAAATTTTTCACATTTCAAACGTTATTTATTATACATATTTACAGAGAAATGATATAAAAGTAAAACAATGAACCTTAAAGTAAAAAACCTTAAAAATATAATAAAATAACTAAAATATAAATTGTCAGTTAATCTATGTATAAAATGTCAATTTATATAATAAATATAAGGTGGTTAAATTCTTTATGATCGGCATCTGACGACCGATATGGCGAGGCGGAATTTTTAAATTCACTTCTTGGTCTGGGTGTGTGTTCTTGACTTTGTATAGCAACTACGACACACTAATGTTAGTCTGGGCATACTGGGAAATACCTACTATTATTTAATCTGCGATGTGGGGCTATGAGTGTGTAGCGTTATAGCGTTACTGTTCGACGTTTAATTAAGACGTTTATTATTTTAATTTCTTCGATCGTCACCAGATGGCGTTGTTTCATGGGCTGAATCACGCTATTAATATTCTTTGTAGGAATCCATAAGCATCGACCTGAATAAATATTATTCGAACTCGCTTTAAAGCGTGTTTCATTGCACCTAGGGATCCTTGGACAGTTACTATATTTATACTCTCATATCTTAAACCTATCTCCGTGCTATTACCGCAACAGTTACCCGACCCGAGGTATTGTTGTGGGCGCCCGCACCGTTACCGCTACAAACCGTTTAATTGGCCGTAACCGGTTATGCTAATGTTCGACGGGCTAGTGATAACGTGTGCAACTACATTTCAGTTCAAGGCCGATTAAAAAGAAACCGTGACTTAGATTCGGCCCGATGCCCTTCATGGCCGGTCGAGATTTCGTTAGGAACTTCGACTTATTCTAAGGCTGATAATAAATGCTTACACATACGCCATAGACTCGGATTCCCTATACATCCATACAAGAGTGCCTTCGAACGTGCCAGAGATTTATTGTTATTTATATCAGGCGTGGAATTGAACCTAGGGCCCAATGATATATTACACTAGATACGCCACCAACGCTCCTAACGCGTGCAGTGGAAACGGCCCGAGCCGGGCCGTTTGCAATCAGTCGAGCTGTCGGCTGTCATTGTGAGCGCACGTGTCGACTTCATACTAAAAAAAGGTAAAATGCCTTCTTGTGCATTACGAAAATGCAACAATTATGATAGAAAGGTAAAGAAGGAGGACGGTAAATCATATCATAGGTAAATGTATAAAAATGTTGAAATTTTAAATAGATTAATTTATATTTTGTAATTTTAATGAATCACAGCTTGTTTCCAAACGATAAAAGAGATAGA
Source organism: Ochlodes sylvanus (assembly GCA_905404295.2). Classification (NCBI taxonomy): domain Eukaryota; kingdom Metazoa; phylum Arthropoda; class Insecta; order Lepidoptera; family Hesperiidae; genus Ochlodes; species Ochlodes sylvanus. The sequence goes on from FR990146.1 coordinate 4,779,350, forward strand.
ACATTGCTTCACTCACAGGTGTAACAAAGATAGCACATACGCTAAGATCATAGATTAGAGGCAACAATGCAGACAGTAGGTACAATAGGTAGACAAGAAATTGTTAGTGTAAAGATGAGATTTTTTATGAATTTAGGCTGAATTCTTTTGTTTCTACGTTAAGTAAATCGTTACTTTTTTAATGTTCCGTAGATTTCCTACCAACAAGGTTAATCAACAAAATTGGATAACTGTTGTGCGGAGACAAAGATGTGAATATTATTTAATGCCTTCAAATTATAGTAGGATTTGTAGTAACCACTTTAAAAATGAAGGCAAATATACGTCAAGAAAAGGTTTGATATAGATGACGACTTCATTTAATTCATTAATTTAACTCATGATAACCATGATTTTACATCTAAATCACGTGCTGCATCAAAAACATATTTCACTTATACCATAATATTTTGTTTTAATTTTTTTATATAATATTTTCTTACTTATAATATCTTTATAATAAAACCCCCTGTTTCAAAATGCTGATTCTAATACTTAGACGACGGTTAGATGTTAATATTATGTACTTCCAAGAGTCATAGCAGTTTTAGGCATAAATCATTCTAAGAATAAATGTCTCGTCTGTTACATTTATCTATGACACTTATGGTTAACGTCAATAGACGTCAGTGCAATATTTCGGTTGCGTTTGTCAGGTTCATTTTTTATATAAGTAACATGTCTACCTCTTTTTACTTATAATGTCATTGCTAGGGCCTCTATTCTTTCTCAGGCTCGTTCCTGGCTCCCCGTTTGCGCCAGATGACCATCAAGACTAACACCCCGTTAGTGGATAAAATCCCACACAACAAAAAAACCTCTCGGTTATCTGAAGCAATTTTCTCTCTCGGAAAAAAGGGCTCTACGCTCTGTCAGAGTCAGTCAGTTTGGGTTATTATAACGCAGGCTACGAAACCATCATGGCAAAAGTTGTGTGGTCATAAACATAGGTGGCTCCAAGCCACCTATGTTATATGACCACACAACCTCGTCGTCACGAGCTTGCTCCGGATTCGAACTTGGGGCTTGCTATTAGAGTTCTCCGTAATTATTTTCAGAATATAAGTCTTCAATCTTACCTCTGACGTTAATACTATTAACTATATTCTAACTATGTACATAATTATGTATACTACTAGTAAACCCGCCCTCGATTCGCTTCGGGAAACCTGTCCCTTAGTACCCAAGTCCAAAATTGTTAAACGTAACCAGCGCACGAATTTATTTTTACGCGCGTTATTTTTCAGTTTGCGAAATCTTTAATATATTATAGGTACATATAAACTTTCCTCTTGAATAATTCTATCTATTAAAAAAACCCATGAAAATCCGTTGCGTTGTTTTAAAGATCTAAGCATACATAGGGACAGAGAAAGCGACTTTGTTTTATACTATGTAGTGAAGATCAAAGAGTAAAAAGGACAATCTATTATGAATTGTATTTCTTATTCTACAGAGCCATTGCATCATTGATAAGATATGCTTAATCTATTATATCAAATATATGAGCTCTCCACACAACTTTCCGTCATATAAGTGAAAGGCCTTTCTAACTGGTTTTGTTATTTACATACGAGCTAAATTCAAGCTGTTTTAAGATAAAATTAATTAATACAATATAGTTAAGTATACGAGAAACATGCTTTTGTAACAGTATATTAAGTTTTAAACCCCTATAAAAGAAGTTGTGATATGTAGTTGGAGAGCCATACCTTCATATATAAAGTATAAAACTAAACAGCATTGACTTATTAGTGTTAGTGGTCAGGGTTCTGAGCTGTCCGACATTCGACGTGGCTTAACGACTGCTGTTTAACGATAACCAACTTTTAACGTGCCCCACAAAACATTAGATTGTTCTCCACTAGCAAACACTTCAATAGACAACTTTATATAAAAGGATTCCATATTATATCACCCATTCGCGGACTTACACATAGGCAAGTCTTATAAAGGGTAATTTGTGTGCCTTAGCATTTTCACACCTATGCTTATGTAATCTAAGGTGTAGTGTCAGATAATCGGTGGGCTGTAATCATCTGATGGTAACATGAAGAGTTGAAGGGCGTGGGGAATGATAAGGCACGCGTGTGTTCCCAAGCACTTTTAACTCCGCTTGCTGTAGGTTTGTTATCCTTAAAATGTTTTAAAATCGAATTAAAATTCTCATGAAGTCTCACTCACATCTTCGTTTCGGCTAGCCCGGAACCTTTTTCTTGGCGACTTACTACCAAATGACTGGTTTTTACTATTACAGTATGCGCGTCTGGGTGCGTTGGGTTCATGTCATTAAAAAGTTATCCTTTAAAGGCGCCCTAGACCTTCAGACATATCTGGAAAGTACCTGTTATTGTTACGCGAGGCGTTAAAACGCACATCACGCCCTGATTGCCACAGATAATACGTCAGTGCCTGCGGCCTGGTTGGTCTACTCTACGTATAAGAGTTAATTTTGGAGTGTAAGGAGCAGTCCATTTTGAGTTTAAGTCAACCTCCCCTTCTTGCTTTGGACTACGACACAAGGCAACAAGCAAATGGTGACGGGTTACTTTTGTCGAAGGTCTCTATGATCATGATTACTCATCAACGCGGGGGAGGTCTGTTCGGTGTTCGATTAGTTACATTGCCGATGGTAAGCAGGCATTACTTTTAGAATTTTAGTGAGTAGAAATTCCACATCGTCTTAAACTTTTCTACGAAGAGCCCGGGGTATCTTTTTGAGTATCTTTTCTTTTTTTTATTCTGATAGGAAGAAGAAATAGCTGATCACTGATGAACAGCCAGACTATAGCCCTCTTTGACCTAGATTCAGTGTCGCCTGATTAATCCGACGATAATCGTGCCTGGTGGTTGACTCCTTTCTGAGCTTTGTTTGCCACCGCAGACCTGATTACAGTGAAATTTAAGTGAAGAATGAATTAGAGCCATGGAATATCTTTTCTTATTCTCTGTAAATTACTTCGAAAAAAGTTGTGATTTGTTTTCGTAATCATTCAGTTGAAGACAGATATCAGATAGACATCTGCGACCAGTTCTACTCATGTTAGTATGTATGTATCTGTATGTAGGTATAAAATTTGTAATCTAGCATTATTATTTTATTTTTTTAAAAGATGTGCCGAGGAGTTTCTTTCGCCGTTTCTTTTTCTCCTCAAAGATTTAAAAAATCAATATTTAAAGGCACCTTAGCGAAACGGTGGTAAATGCAAAAAATTAACGTTCATAAGTGTATGCATCATACCTACATGAAATAAATGATTTGAGTTTGAGTTTGAGTTTTGAGTTTGAAGTTCTTCACTTAGTCTTGTTTCTTATTTATTTCTCTGAATTTTCGTCAACCTTTAAGTTAAGGAAAGTTCACTTAACAATGGCCGGTACTGTAACCGTTTGGCAACAGCCGCGTAGATATAGGCCATTGTGGTTAGGGTTGGCAATTTTATAGGTACAACAGTCAAATTTCTTTCTTTCATTCTTTCCGCCTCTTGGCCGACAACCAATCGGTGATGCCTTTGGTGTAGCTAATGTGATAGACGACGTCGATCACATATCATCTAGTGGGCCGACTGCTCGTTGGCCGGCAATTAACGTACAAAATTTAGGACTCTGATTTTCCATCGAGTCTATAACGATGAAGAAATTCGAAAGAGTCAAAGTGTATAGGGTTGGTATATGTGATAATGAGGTATATTTATCTCATTGGACATTCCCAAACGCCAATCCAAATTAATGAATTGTTTTCATTTTTTTTCTTCTCAAACACGAGTCAGAGGTCAATGTTTCGGTGATTAGATCAGCTCTTTATTCCTTCTATCTGTTACTCTGTAGTATGTATGTGATTATGTATACCTACTCGCATTTGTGTTTACCTACCTTATACAACTGCAGTGCAAATCCTTAAACGAAGCAAGCTATCAAAAATTAAACTAATAAACTTATTTTTTATCGTTTAAAACTATTCGATCTATCGATCCATAATTCAACCAAATATGCGGCAACCCTACGTGATAGTAACATGAAATTATAATAGTTAGGAAACTAGTGCATTAGGTACTGCTTATCGATCGATATTGTACTCCCTGTCCGGAACTTGAGCATAAAGGAAAATCACCGGCGTTACGGCCATATTCAACCTTATGTATTGGGTCGTAAAGGTCATGTCAATGACTTTAAGACGTTATAGTTCGGCAGAATTTCTAATAAATAGAGTATGTTGGAGCGGTACTTGTACCTCGTAAACCATTTAAGCAGTGGCGTGCTATGAGTACATATTATGATGCTGGGCACGGGTCTTCTCTCGCAACGTGACGGGTATAGGCCATAGTCCACCACGCTGGCCAACTGTGGATTGGTGGACTTAAAACACCTTTGAGAACATTATGGAGAACTCTCAGGTATACAGGCTTCCTTACGATGTTTTCCTTCACCGAAGCAAGTGATAATTAAATTCAAATATGCACAAATAATATTTTTTTAAAGCTAGAGTTACGTGCGGGTTTTGAACCAGGGCCCCCTAGTTCGGGAGGCCAATATCACTGCTCATAGTCAAACACGATGTTGCGTTATTGGCCAGATCAACTAAGATTTACATGGGCCAGAGAGTAAAGAGCGCTTCACTACAGAACTGTCCAAGTAAGGTTATATTTACCCACCGTGTGTTGTATTAGGTTATTAATAATCATAATTTCTCATATTTCTACCGAAAATCCTTGATGTCAGCCTTTGTGGTTGATGTGGTCGGAGTGAGCAATAGAGCGATATTCTTAATGGAGAGTTGATTTGCTTGTACCTGAGCGTTGTACCTTGCACATAAAGAAAATCGTTAAGTAAATATCCAACTAAACCGTTAAATGTTAAACCCGTAACTGAGGGTACTTAGTACAAACAATCGGATTTTATGGTAGTAAGATGCTATACATGCTTATTTGACGCACGAAAGCATGCTTTTATTGAGGCATTTGCTCATTACAAGAATGTGTGTGTGTGTACACGTGTCATGCTTGAAATAAGTAATCTATAAGACAGCTCACCAGTATCCTGATTGTAAATAAAATGTAACAATCCCATTTCATATTAAATGGCGATGATGTCCGACTCCAACGATAGTGGGCTCATTCACCCACACACCCTAAGGACGTGTACCGAATCAACCAATCTCGCAGCAAAACACGTGTCACTGATTAAGGGAACTAACGAAATTATTTCCGAGCTAACAAGCTTTTAGGCCGCAATGAAGTCTTTGTATAGGTAACACAATTACTTACCACTTACAAAGCTATCATAGTTGCAACTGATATGAAGTTACGGTAAAATGAATATGATGTTAATAAATATGCCTGGTGAATAATAATAATGATGAAGTAATAAATAATTAGTCAAAATATATTAAAGTGTAATAATAAAATTTATGCACCTAAATATCTCGATATAACAAGCGAAAAAAATAAAATAAATAAAATATCTAAGTTACATAAATTATAAGTATAGTCCAAAAAGCTAAGTTATTGTTATCAACATGTAATCATTATTCAACAATGTTTGCAATGTATAAACCTTACTCTGAATTTTCATTACGTAGAGTCCTAGACGTTTACAAGTCCCCTTCAAAAGCTCTATCATTTATGGGGGGCCATTAACGCCTTTAATGTCACAGCTAAGCCTTTAATGACCGGAAGTTTGATGATTATGGATAAAATTAAGTATAAAAAAATTAGGTGTCTATTTGTAATTATTGACTCGCCACAAAGTATCATAAAATACCTGTCGCCATCATCACTGGTGCAGGACTCCAAACATTCACAAAGTCATATTTATCGATCTGCTGTTCACTCCAACACCCTGGTCGATGATGAAATGGTACACTGAATCCTAATTGCGCGAATTGCTCTTGACCCGTTTATACACTTCGCTATTGCAAAATGAGCTAAGTACAGTAGAATGTCGTACGAAGGCGTGTTTTATGTAACTGCGGTTCAATTTATTGAACAATGCTGTTTCGAAGCCGCATAAACGTGGTTTCAGAGACAATGCGATCGCGGCTCGGTAACCCGGCGACTCGCCTGGCTGTCAGAGTGTCAGCGCTGACATCGAATAATGTCAGGTAAAAGTCAGCGCTGGATAGAGAGATTGGTTGCGTTACTGTGGGCCCGTTCCACTAACGATCACAACGCTTAAGACAGCACTTTTTTTTTGTGATCGCTTATTGGGAACGCCCTGTATGTCGTGGCTGCAAGCTGCAGGCCCCCGGTAGACGACGCGATAGCTTCCGTGCGGCGGCACACTGTGCGCTCGCCTGCGGTGCATAGCAATATTCACTCTCCTCTTGAAGACTTCCACATAATACGCAGGTGGGAATAGATGTTATAGACGATGTTTGTTGTTTTCCTTCACTGAAGCGAGTGATAATTATTTTTTACCTTTGAAAATTATTCAAATTCAGACCCCCTTTTGTTGCTCACCAACGTACAAACCGTTAGGATATAACTGTTTTAAATATAGCCTTGTGTTTATGCCTATACCGTACAAAAAATATTTCATGCAATCTGCTTCCCACACCATCCGATATCGGGACGGCGCGGCATCGCGACTGCTCTAAACCTCTGACTCATACATGTTCTTTGAAAGTTGAGATAATTATGTAGATATATGTGATAGATATGTATTGTATTTGGGTAATCAGGCCAATAAACGACTCAAAAACTGTTTATTGTTCTGAATTATAGTTTTGGTTTTTGACGTGACAACGTCTTATAATTCGGTGGCACGCATGAAAAAACATGACTCATGCGTTACCGTAACGGCGTAGCAATCGGCCTTTGCGTTCGGCAGCGTTCGGCAGCGTCCGACATCCGTCTCTCTCCTACTTGAGTGAGCGATGCGTCTGCGTGGACAGCTGCTATACTATAGTACATTTATATGTTTTGATCGAGTATCAAGTGCAGTGAAAAGTGAATGCGGTGTCAATTGTTTATAGCAACGATAATTACAGCGATAAAGGTAATGATTCTTTCGATATTAATTATATATTCAGTGATATATTGTCGAATAGGTATTCGTGCTTTCATCATTAAAATGAATAGCATCGGTCCGCTAGTGCAGCGATTGTAGGTTATGCTATAATTGACATTGACAAATCTATTAAACACATTAAATTAAAATTTTCTTTTGAAAAATGCTACCATTCCATCAGTATTTTCTTAAGACGTTGTCACGTTCAACTATCGTCAGTAAACCGACTTTACAGACAACCAATTTTTTTTTAAATTACGGAATTTTTAACCAAATCCTCACTCTTTTGTTCTATATTGGAATCTTGTGTGAAGAGACAAGATGATACTTTTATGTTTGAATTACGAAGATATGAAGATATATTGGCTATTTCTTGGGATTCTAACAATGCAATACTGTATATGTATTGTTTGTTAATACGGGGTACGTAATAAAATACGTCTGTCGTCTGATGTGAACATGACATACCCCACAACCGCTAGCCGATACAACAGTTGTGCAAATAATGACATCGACACCTTACTCTTTATTATTAATATCTGGATGACCGAGCTTTGCTCGGTATTTTTTTTTTATAAATTGTGTTTTTTGACTTCGTGTTACTTAACAACGCCATCTGCTGTTGTGTCGTTAAAGCAATTAGTTGCTCACAAAAAAGTATTATTATTCGCCAATAGATGTCAGGAAGAGTCATATTTTTCAGTTTAAATTGGGACTACAAAAACACGAATAAAATGACATTTTCTAAAAATGATTCCTAGCTAGATCGATTTATCGCCCCCGAAACCCCCTATATACTAAATTTCATGAGAATTGTTGGAGCCGATTCCGAGATTCCAATTATATATATAAGATATTGACTAGCTTTATGGCGCAATAGTTATCATGCCTTGCAATGTTCTAATGTTGCGCCTTCGCCAGTAGGTTCTTTACGAAATATAAGGAAAGTTGGGCCATGTCCAAATTAACCAGGCTGGGTTCCATTGTTATGTTATAAACTTATGAGGCTTCTACTGAATTGTTTGTTTATAAAATGAACTGCACGTTATTTAAAGAGTTTAAGTCCACTTATCAGATGTGTTTTCGAAGATGGGTCCTGGGAGACGGAGATGGGTTCTTAGAAAGGCGTCCTCGGGTGTGTGCTCCAGAATCGGACTCTGGTAGACTAGTTTTCGTGTTATTTTACAAGATTTAGCCGTTGCACCCATTATGCAAAGGAAATTAGAAACAGCAGAATTATTATTGGTGTGCAATAAAGTGTATTTGTATTGCATAGTATGAATATACGTAGGTTGTAGTTGGTGCACCTCATGCACCGATTTGTTTACCAAACATGACCCAGTCGCAGCGGTGGCTATTTACGTTGTAAACGATGTTGGCCTGTAGATGTCGGACATGTCCGCCGGCGTTCGCGGGAACAACAAATATTTGGATGGGAGCCGAACGAGCCCGAGCCTAGGGTTGCCACCCGCTTAAAGTATCATTATTACATAATTGTATTTGATGATTGATTGAGCTTAAATACTAGTTCATGATTATTACTACACAACTAAGAAAATGTGGCATTACTTATGTGCTACGTACTTGTGGTAGGTATTATGATGGTATGCAATTTAACTTAATATTAAAGTAGGTACAAAAAATTAATAATAAGTTAAAGTTATAGTTCTTACTTAATCAGAGATTTTTTTCATTAACGACGTGAAAGGGGTTTCTTTTACCGTTTCTTCTTCTTCAATCTAATGCGCCATTAGTCTTAGCAATATGATGACTTCCATAAAACTATTGAGTAATTATAAAATAAATAAAATCAATAGTAATTGTAAGAAATAAAATCCTTGAAATTTTTGATTGAGTTTATTTAAATATTCATTTTTAAACTTAATACAAACTGCATTATAACAACCACGTAGGACAATATTAGAATTACATACTCGTTTTTTTATAATCAACACCGTTCATAACAAACACAACAACATTTGTAATTACTGTAGCAGACATAAAAGTGCCAACCCTATGAGAGGCGAGCCCACGTGAGATTATTTTCACGTTTGCAAAATCCTCATGCGCCCGGGACTGACGCACGTGAGCGTCACCAGCGCTCAGATTTGTATGCCAGCAACGTGTTGATACCATATTTCGTTGGAGCACCTGGAGGCAGCTAGTGGAAATGTACTGTCGAGTGGTCATTAGACCATGGTCTTATGACGTCGGTCTAATCTTAGTCTTAGCCTTTTGTTGCCTTAATGTCTGACCAAATATCAGGTGATCAAATGATAAAATATTTCGTTGGAGCATCTGGAGGGAGCCAGTGAAATTCACTGTAGAGTGGCCGTAAGACTATAGTCTTAATTATGGCTTCGCTCTAATCTTAGTCTTAGCTCTAATCTTAGGCTTAGGGTGGTATGTTGTACAAACAAAATATTCAAAATTACAAAACACATTAATTAAAATCGTTAAAATAATAATCAAAGGCGTCGAGATAATTTGACGTTAGTCGCTATTTTTATAGGACCTATATAGGTCTGCAAATATTATTATTATTATTATTTTAATGATTTTAATTAAGGTGTTTTATAGTTTTGAATATTTTGTTTGTACAACATACCACCCTAAGCCTAAGATTAGAGCTAAGACTAAGATTAGAGCGAAGTGTGTTTTATAATTTGATATAAAACGCAAAGAATGTTGGCTCAAATGTTCTCGCAAACATTTTATCCAAGTGCAAATGACGTGTGAATCATAAATTGAATGTTTTATTAGTGTTGGTATCGTAGTGCGTGTTTTTTTTAATAGTTTATTTTAGGCGTGGCGGAGGTGCGGTCCGGTCGAGTTTTTTTACAGAATTTCGTTTCTTTTATAAATAAATATTATGTATTACATAAAGTTTATGATAATTTATTTATACCTACATACCATTGACTTATTATTACTAGTTTTGCTGCTAATAATAAGTTAATGATACTTATTAATATATGTAATGAACTCGAATATACTTAATGTATTGTTAACAATACAATCAGCTGTGAGTGTTTGTTTATATGTAGGTATATCTGTTATGGCATCACACAGACAAAGATAAACAGAATACTTAATGATTGTGTTTATGACATGATACAAATTGCATTTTTATGCTCACCTAATTAAAGTTTTAAGCGTAAATTAAAAATTTTACTAGCATTCAGCACATTGGGGATTTTGGGTACCTTTTTTGTTTTTCTTTGTTGTTAAAAAGTGCATGGGCGATGGTTACTTACCATCAGGTAACTTATCTGCTCTTTAGACAGATATTTACATTTACAAAATAGTTTTTCTCCCATACAAGTCTCTGAATACAATTAATCTTCATTACTAGTCCATACTAATCCTCTGGAGAGCTCTTTCGTTTTCTTTTTCTCACACTCGTTAATCTATCATGTGACTGAGAAAATTTACAGCGGAAAGGCGATGTATAAACAACGCTCCAAATGAGAAAACTTTCACTCCAGTTTAACTGGTTCCAATTCACTTCTGTATCATCATAGATAACATTATGTACGTTAAAAAATTCTCTGATAGTTTTCTTAGGAAAAGTGATGTTCATAATATTAATACTAGGAATAAGGCTAAACTGATTGTACAGAAATTCACGCTCAGTAAAATTGGTGGTTTTCATTTGGCCATAACTCCTAAGATACCTGTTAGTTAACTTACTCACGAATCCCTCTGTCTATTGGCGAAAACCGCATGAAAATCCGTTCAGTAGTTTTTGAGTTTATCGCGAACATTGCGGCCATAACGCTTTTCGTGACAGGCAATCCTAATACCCCCCCCGTCTATATATAGAAGTTTCACTTCAAAAAGTTATATCAGTTTAAAGAATCACGCCTAACAATTTCCGAATGTGTGTACTAAGGGACATGTTCCCGAAGCGAAGCGAGGGCGGGGTTACTAGTATTTAAATTAGTCACCATTACAGTTAGAATCCTATTACACTATCAATTTTATAAGATACATTATTTATTACATAAGAACAAAGTATGCACAGCATTATTTCCTGCTACAGATAACGTTACAATAAATAATATATTGTACCACAGATAACAATCACATTCGCCATGCATTGCGTAGATAAGTATCTATAGGTATGTTGCACAAAAATAACAGTATTATTTACAAAGATATTATATCATTGATTAACTATTGTTGTAATAATGCAGTAAATTTATTTTGTTTGCTCGAATTAAAATTTTACCTTTGTAATTATTTTCACCAATCGATCAAAAATTGTTCCCATTACTTCAACTATGAAATAACTTTGGCCTTGTATTTAAATGTACTACACGAAGGAATTGGGTTGGGCTTGTAATGTTAGATGTAGTTGTTCGGACTAAAAAACTAAAAATGTAAAGTTGAATATTCTTTAGGCAATATATATTATGTACATATATGACTTTATGCGGTTTAAAAATGGTAAATTAATTTAGCGCCATGAAAGGCTCCTTCCATTCTGAGCTCAATCTCCCATACGCAGTACGAAGTGACTTAGTATCGGGACTAGGTCTTGCTAGTCCCGATTCTTTGGTTAGTTTGTTAGTAGGTATGAGGACTGGGGCCTGGTAGAAGGATCACCTTTGGCCAAGTATGCCCCTTTAAAAAAATATTTTGGTTCCAGATGCGGGCAAAAGCGTGCGCGTGAGCAACCTCGCGCGCATGCGCCGATCTGCGCTCGGCAAGTCAGCGCCCACGCTCTCCGTCCACGTGGTGAGTGTTCCAATAACTTATTTACCCTTAGGCAGTTGTCCCACCGCCGGCGAATGAGTGAGTAACGGCAATTTTTAGCTCAAGAAAGTATAATAATATGAATGTCGTTTGCAGAAGGAGTCATGTGCGGTCTCGAGACGGCCGTCCAGGCTGCCGCCGCCGCCGCCGCATCACCGGCTCTCACTTGTGGTGAGTAATCATAAAATAATAAATACTCTACACGCTCATAGCCCCACACTAGACATGGAAAACACACGAGACAAGAACACACACACCCAGACCAAGAACAGAACTTTATACTCATCATTCAAATTTGTGAATCGAACCCAGGAGGACCTTTAGAACGGCGATCCGACATGGTAACCGTACAGTGTTGAGTTGGAGACTTATATTATTTTTATAGCCTGAGAAGTTGTCGAAACAGGTGTAAGAGCGCGTTTATATGACACGCATGATCGTAGCGCGACGACCTAAAGGGCTTAATCCAACTTATTTGCCCGTAGTGCAACCTGCTGAACAACGGATGAGGTTACAGCGCCCGATATCTGTTTTCAAAGGTCCGCTGGACTTATACCATACAGTATAATCCCAAAGGTACTCTAGGCTTGATGGTGTGGGTGTAGCCCGGCTGGCTGGCTAGTGGCTACCACCCTCTAGCTTGATTCAGCCGCATAACGACTTGTCGTGCTCCAGCTGGAGGGGGCTTAAAAGCCAGTGTTTTCCTTCTTTCCTCTACCTTCTTTCTTGGGCGATAACGCGCCGGCGATCCCTTTGGTATTGCCGATGTCTATGGGCGACCACTTACCGTAGGGTGGCTCGTTTGCTAAAAAAAAGGAGATGGCCTATCAGACGATAAATGGTCATCGTCTCCTATGGCATAAAAAACACCAGAGGTTAGCCAATGTCCTGCAGGCCCTGAAGGGGAATTCTTTTTACATCTTTCTCGTTGAATCCCATGTCGGAGTCGTCTCGGATTACTTGAAAAGGAAGCTTTATTCACAATTTTCATGAACTTGGTGAAAAGATCTTAGGAATAGTACCGTAGAGGTAAGGTAAGCAGAATATAACTCGAGAAATATACCGTTACTGCGCGCTTAATAGGCATCGATTATCGAATAATCGAATCTGTCTATTACAAGTGATTTTGATTCTTCTAAATCTAAATTATATAATAGTTATAAGCTTACAAGTGTACCTTAGGCATCGATTATCGAATAGTCGAATCTGTCTATTACAAGTGATTTTGATTCTTCTAAATCTAAATTATATAATAGTTATAAGCTTACAAGTGTACCTTAGGCATCGATTATCGAATAGTCGAATCTGTCTATTACAAGTGATTTTGATTCTTCTAAATCTAAATTATATAATAGTTATAAGCTTACAAGTGTACCTTAGGCATCGATTATCGAATAGTCGAATCTGTCTATTACAAGTGATTTTGATTCTTCTAAATCTAAATTATATAATAGTTATAAGCTTACAAGTGTACCTTATTCAAAGGGGCTATATTATAAGTTCATATGCATACTACAACGGGAGTAGCAGTTGTTGATCCGCTCCGATAACATTACTGTAACTATGGATGCGAACTTACGGAATGTATGAAGCAGAGAGAATGAGATAGGTAAATAAAAATGACGACAATTAGCCAGATCTGCTTCTTTTTTACTTGTAATATCATTGACCTTGTTGAGATTATGCGCATTTTACTACTCGTAATATACGACATGTACCTATCATACCATATGTCGAATATTTCGACTCAGTTGTTTGAATCGTGGTGAGTCATAGTGGTATTGTCTGTTTCTGTGCTAGTGAATGTAAAGAGGAAATGCCTTAAAATTAATTTTATCAAGCTTTGTGACCTAGACCTTGTCGAATTCGATTGAGGTCAACGTCCTCGCCTCAGTTGTCAGTTGCTTCAACCACAGTCGGGACATTTATGCACCTATAAATATTTTATAAAATCGGCATATTTGGTTAGTTATCTCAATTTCTTATGGTTTCAATCATCGCAAATGGATAAAAAATGGGGTATAATCTCCAAGCACCTTGAAGCGCATTGTTGTTGAAAAATGAAAACGAATCTACATACATCCTGCCCGAAGCTGCCATTCGGACTTGACCGGTTTCTATTCGATACCGACTAACCACGTAATGACACGGCAAAGTGTTATGATCTCGATTTGCGAATGGGGTTACGTAATAAGATTGATGGGCTCTCAGCGCTGGTCGTATGTTGTTTGTATGCTTGTCTGTCGGTGAAACTTCACCGCGTGATTCCGGTTGTGCAAGTCAGCCTTGTGTTAGTTATCTTGAATAAAAAAAATACATAGGTATACGCTCACATTCCCACATGGACACACAAATGAGAGATCACAAACACCAGGATCTTATAACATAAGTATGCCATTTTTTGTCCCGGTTTGATTGACCAAATATTAACCTTTTCCGTCCAGTAAAATTTGAGTACGAAAGAGGGATAGACATTCGCACGACTGATCTAATGGGGCATTTAGACAGCATGGGGTAGTCCGCGCCGCGCCCCTTCTAAACACCATGATCTATCCGTGTCCGGTTTTTCTGGCATGAAGCAAAGGCGTGTCATCATCCATGCCGTGTAAAGTATTCGCGTCCGGGCCAGTCCACCCCGGCATCCGCGGATGGCGTGGCGCGAGCTGCCACGCGCTATCTTAATGCGCCATAAGAGTTAGAGTTCTGTATTATAAGATACCCTCGACCATCTTTCATCCATCCATCATCTTTATAAGACCACTGAATTCACGGAACCCTAAAGTAGTAAGCCATGGAGGATTGAACACGTTCCGCGCTTGATCAATTTGATCATGGCTCCGCAACGCTGCGCCGCGCCTCGTTCAACTTATATGAACGCTTCATTTATTTATCAAAGGCTCAGTTCACTGCTTCATATCGCCGGTTGATTTATCGAACGCCCTTGATGCACCGCAGGAATATGAGATGTGGCTGGTCGCCGCTCCACGGTATTGGATGACGCGTATCACACATGCGATCGCGTTATGTTGGTCAAGTGTACACATTACATAGATAAAATGCGCGCTGTGCGTATTGATCGAGGGTGCAATGATTTTTTATTTTCGTTTTTTAGGACGCTCTGGATCAATCCACGTCTAGTAAAGTTAACCAAGACGGAAGTGTGCAATTGTGTTATCTGTTTCGCATCATAATATTGCCGTCCTTTGTTTCTTCTCCACTTACCATCAGTTTGTTATTTACTCGACACTCCTCGACCAGGTGATTTTAAGACGGCCAGATCATGCGCATGACATGTATGTTGCGTGAATTATATGCCGCATGATGGACCCCATGATCGTCTAGGGCCACCTTAAGATTCACAAGGCTCAGAGCGATCACAAAGGCGTAAGTAACGTGCTTATGCCCATTAGTGGTGCGGATGGCTTGTCATATTGTAATAGTTAAGAAATATACCTAAAACGTATGTTCTAAATTGGAAGAAAATGGTTTTATTTTTAAACAAGCGTAGGTATTTACTGCAATCTAAGAAATGGTGAAGGGTGGCCAGTTTTAGATTGTTGCTATTTCCGAGAAAAAGTAAACAATGAGCTTGGCCAGCTTAGTACATAATGTTTGCTTTTGATCTAAATTATGTAGTTTTTATTAGTTACTACTAAGACTTGTCATCATCATTACAACCCATTATTGTCCCACTAGTTGGCAAGGTCTTCCCTCACAATGTGAGGGGATTATGCCACAGTACCTCAAGTCGGCCAAGTTCGGCTTGGATGTTTTGAAGGAAAATTTGGATCTAAAATATTATTATGCGTATCAGAAACTTACACTTGCTTCGGTAAATGAAAAAAATGTTAGGAAACCTGCATAGCTGTTCTTTATAATCACCAATCCGTTATAGGCCGTGGTGGTTGGGGATAAACGAGCTTATTTGTGGGACAGTAATGGGTTGTGAATGTTGTGATGACGAAAAATTTAAATAAAACATTCAGCTAAAATAAAATTTCTCAAACGCGTGTGTTACGCCAAATTTCGTCTTCGATGTGTTTTATGTAAGTTGGCAGACTCTCAAGTATTTTAGGAGTCGTTTTGGATGGAATATTGCCTATTCTTCACAGTAGTGCCTCTTTGCTCTTGCATAATTATTATTTCGGAAAGAAAGAGAATTGTTGTTAGTAAAGGCAGAATAGCTTCAACCCAATCCATAAAAGTTCCAGTGCAGAGCACAGAACTGACCTCATCCCACAGTAGACCTAAAGTATTCTCATTTCGGATTGTTGGAAAAGTTAATGGCCAACTGAATTGTGTTTTTTGCGGCCAAAGGGCTCCGACACGGTTTAACGACTGCTATCTAATGATGATACAATCGCAACCGATTCTTCATGTTTGTAATTACAGAAACGCAGAGTATGGAACAGAATTTTATTAAAATAAGTAAAACTTATTGCACAGTCTCTACTTTATTGATCACCAACTATAAGTATCACTTCTTTGTGGTTTTTTGATTTTCCTAACCAACCAGGGAATAGGGTAAATGTCGTCAAATTGTTAAGTTACTGCACATACCCGTGTAAGTAGAATGTTGTTTGAATTTTAAGTAACTTTCCCTCATTTTTAATGTCAAATACATAGAAAAGTTGGGCTGGTACTTATTCACATTGTAAGTGCGTGCGACATTTGTTATATAACAATGAGTGTATTGCGTGTTTTGGTGATAAGGTGTGTTTACACGGATCCCAAACGATCCGTTTAGGTACTATTGGGAATAAAAGGGACCAATAAAGATCTGACATGACTACACAAAGGCTTTTGCTAGTGTGATGAACTATGGGTCTGTAGTCCGCCGGGACTGGCATTTATATGTGACAAATTAATGTTTATTTACGGGTGTATTTGTCTTCAGGTGTGTAGATGTATGTTAAATTAATTATCAATTACTGGTTTTTGCTCGCGGATTCTCCCGCGTGGGAATCGGAAATCCACATAATACCGTTAAAATGATCCCAAGGGTACGTATTATCGGGATACAAACTATCCTATGCCCTTGCCGGGGTCTCTAACTATATCCATACCATATTTCATCTAAATCGGATCAGCAGCTTAAGCGTGAAAAGGTAATAGACAAATAGACAGACAGTTATTATATAATATTAATAAGGATTATTACATTTTGTATTATGAGTGTTGCTGTGCGTGTTGTATTGTAGGGCCGGGCGCGGGTGCGTTGTGCGATTATATTATATTTGGCAGTTAAGGCCACGCCTCTGACCGCGTGACTCAGCGGTCAGTGTCAAAATCCGCACCAAGGCGACGCGGACAAAAAGTTGGAGCGTGGTTGAACACGCGTAGGATACTTTGTGACAAATTTGACAATTTTTATGCCCAGTTCCAATATTTAACCAATCGTTAAACCGATCGTTTTCGAGTTACCGGTAACGAGTCGCTGAAGTTGTTGACAAGAGCTATAAATCTGACATTTGAACTAAAAGGTCCGTACTGAACTAAACTACCTTTTAGTTTAAAAGTAATTAGTAGGTAATATAAAAGTATTTAGTAGGACCAAGTTATCTATAAAGTTGATGGTAGTCACAAAACAGATAGAACTGACAGCGGTATTATTTAAATTAAGGACTATTCAAAATGAGGATTACAGATTGTTTACATTGTATAAATTACCAAGCGCTACTACGATCCCACAAGATTGTATGTGACAACGTAAAGTGCGCTTATTTAGAAAACGCATTGTGAAGTAAAATTTATAGATTTTCCCCAGAAGGATAACTAAGTAGTGATTGTAATTAATTGAAGCGTCCTTAGCTACAGCCCAACGTTGTCTGCGGAAATTAGACGGGTGACTGCTAATGAAAACATTTCATTGGCAGTTCTGTGCATCGGAGCCTCGGAGTGAAACATTTTTATGTAATTTAAACATCTGCCTCGGGGACTAGCTCCCTCGTCGGAAGGCTGAAGCAATTAGAGCTACTTACATTGTTGCTATGGATAGGCTAATTGAGTTAACCGGTATACTGGTTATGTTTACATATTTTCGTTCATTTCTTTCTTCTCGTTTGAATGCTTCGTTGCAGAATATACAAGCCGTCCCTAAATTATCGCTACTCCGATCCCGGACACACTGTAAAATAAATAGGATTTGTTCTGCCTATTCAAGTTCAGTGCACCTCAGTCATGGCTACAATTTCCTACTTAGGTTACCTTCAAAGTGTTTCTCCATTAATTCTTTAATACTTCAAAGTCTACATAGTCTGGCGCTGCGACTGCGGACTCTATACATTATTTGTGATCTTATTATAAATGAGTCGTGGACACGAAATTTAAACAAATCGCCACCTCTCACCCATCGTCACTCTATGCATTCATTACTCTGTGACACGGCTGTCTATAATCTTAGATAGGTCCAACATAGTTGTCCTTGACTGGTACTCGATCGACAGTACTGGTTCTGATTGATGTGGTTGACGGTGCTCGAGACTGGTTCTCGCTGGCCGCTGAGTTTTGTTTAGCATGTGGTATGTGTACGTATGATTGCCGAGTACAAGATATTATTGTGCAAGCCAAGCAATAATTAAATGTCGTACTAACGCACCATTGATATTGATTAAAATCGAGCAATAGCACGTTGTTGTTATGCTCCGGGATGTTTAATCGAATCACAATATTTTATTGTTTATGAACCTAAATAAATCGATATTAGGTATTTTTACGGAATTATTATAGCAAACGAGCATGCAGCACACTTCTGCCGCCGCCCATGACAACTGTCACCGACATAGAACAGGACACAAATCGGGACTGGGATGGTTAGCCTAAACGCATTAAGCAGCTGGAGGTATTGCTCCAAATTTGAGGGTTGGGTTTTTTCTGGGCCAGTCTAATAATTCTAAAAATGTGTAGTTTCTTGGCTATATTGACTTAATAAGCTTTATTGCTACTATAATATTTGTTCCAAGATACGGAATAATTACGGGTCACGTCCTTTCAACGAAGAGGCTTATTTGAGCCTTAGTATTCTAACAGAAAACCTTAGATAGAGGGGTAATGACCTGAGGTTATCTGGAAGTGTTCGCTCTTAGCGATAAGTTAGTCTATTGGTTATACTGTTTGTTTATCTCCTTATTTGTACATAATTATAATTTATTATCAACCTCCGCTGCGAATATTAATCGCTATGATGTCAAGTTGAAGGTAATTCCTTTTTTAACCGAATAAAAAAATGGATGAGGTTCTCAATTCGACTGTATTGGCTAAGATGGAAATGAAAGAAAGTTCTTTCTTTCAAGCCCCCACCGAGAACATGACAAGTTGTGTTTCGGCTAACTCAAATATCTAGATGCAGAGTTCCACGACTATCCAGAAAGCTAAATTTTGTTTTTTTGATCTAGGTGGGGTCCGGGCGGTGCTCGTCCCCCGGCACGGGGCCCCTCTCCCCGGCGGAGGGGCCCCGCTGGCACGCGCACCACGCTCACCCCCTCCACCACGCGCTGCTGTCGTCCAGCGTCAAGAGGGGGAAGGATCTGTAAGTTAATGACCGTTTTTTCTATCATGCTACGTCTGTAATTTGCTCACATGCGGGGAGATATTTCAGTAGAATACGCGGGATTACGGACGTAAGTAAATTTGAAAATCGAAGACGTTATTCCTCCTTTGTGATGGTGGTGGTATTATTGGTCTGTGTTAAGTAGCGGAAATTGTTCGCCAATTTATTCATAATTCATTAGTCTAATATGATGTCGTTTTTTTTTCATGGCTGATCCTAACCAGGAATAAGGATATGTAAGTTTCAAGTTCTTTTGTTTTACAGGACGGATAAAGTGATTACTTTTAGTTTGTTTAGAAGTAGTCAGGAAATGAAGGTTGTTGAAAAAATAATAATTGTAAATTAAGTATCCCGAAAGGGCGGGACTAGTTTGTTATAGTAATATGCAAGCAATGTAGAAAACTCTAAATAGCACACTGAACACTTTGACGTTATGAATCAATTGAATCATGGTATAATGTCCTAATATTGTATGGTCGCTATTATACACTATTATAGCTACCGTTTCTCGTGACGGTCGTGATGTCAAATCTAATTTCATCAATTGATTTAGCGCCCCTGTATTCGCTGACAGTCTGATAAAAGTTTATTAGATAACAGCTTTGATTGTGCGCGCTGTTTGGTAACTGGCCTGGCATACAGAAACGGAATTCGTTTGACAATTTGTAGCAACCAAGTATTTACTGTGTTATTTATAGATATTTAGATAGAACTCAGATTAATGAAATCTCTCGAGAAATTTCTAAAACCGCGACTGTATTTAAACTTGATTGTAAACCGCAAGTTTTCCCTTCGCCATGTAAATAAATAATCGTAAATAAATGGAATAATAATTTGCTATAATTTACGCAAATCTGTAATAGATATATTATTGAATACGATTACACCTGGAGGCACGAAAATGACCCCGCCAAGAACATTCTCTATAACTACCTTTTCTCGAAGGGCGCTTTTTGGGGACGCGGCCTCCACAATTATAATTGTAATCTATAGTCATGATTACATTTTGCCCCTTTCTGTATAGAGCCCGGCGTCCTTCGGGAAAACCTTGCGACGTTCGTTGCAAAGTAACGCATTTTCATTGTTTTTTCCAGAGACGGAAGGCGGTGGTCAGTGGCATCGCTACCGTCCTCCGGCTACGGCACCACGCCGGGTAGTTCCAGTTTGTCAGTAAGTGTTATAAGTGTTTTGTTGGTTGTTACATTGTTGGATATTATGACGTAACAGAAGAAGGTCTCCATTCGAATATCTGGGGCCGTCCGTAAATTACGTCACACTCATACGTTGAGGGGGGAGGGGGGCGCAACAAAGTGACAAAGGGTGTAGGCGGGGGAGGGGGATCACTTCAAAAATCATGAAATAATGTATCGTTTCATGGACAAACCTATGTAAAATTCTATTTTTCTCAATGGGTGTGATGGTGATGGGATGGGGTAAAAGGTGTAGGTGTAGTGGTAGGTGTAGGGTGCTAAATATAAATCTTAGGCTCTTCCGGGACACACATTAAATTCCTTTTATATATATATTTTTTTTAAGCTTTATTGACCATAAATATTACGGTACAAATGGCAAGCTCAATGCTATGCTGCTGCATGCTCTACCAGCTAACCCAATAGGCTAAACAAAAAATTACGAAGAGCACCGGCTTATCACTGATTTTGATACTTATTAACAATTTATTAACTCCTTTGACAAATCGATCGTTAATTTTCAGGATGCAAAGTATTGTTAATAACGACCGTTTGACCCTTATAATATCAGTTGAAAAATACGGAAATTCATATTAAATCAGTAAATCCATAGTCAATGTTATCAATGTGCGTCATAAGTCATTACAATGAAGCCACGAAGTACGCGACGAGTGAGTGATGAATAATGATCGTTTGGCAAATGTGACAGAGCACCTTGCTGGTGGCCTGTATTTGGGTCAAGTGCCGCGTGCCGGAGTAATAAATGATGTTTGGATGTTGTGTTTTGTCTACATCAGAAATGATAACACCGTGATTTGTCACACTTGTTCATTCCTGTTTCTAATTGATCTAAAAATCTGCGCACATTACACCATCTCTACTTCCATCCGTTACCGACTCAATTTTAACGAGAATATTCAATTATGAGCGTTATATCTTGTCTTTTACCGTTGAATTTCGAACGTATGCCTACTCGAGTTAGTGGTGGGCGTACGGCGCGTCGACAGTAGTACTTACACGTCTTTCGAGTATATTTCATAACTCATAATATTGAACGCTTTCTTTTGAGTTAAGTCGGTGCCGGGTGGGAGTAGAGATGGTTTGACATGCTCAGATCTTAAACAAGTTTACACTTAGTTGATTAAACCAGTTTCCCAAACTTTGACGAATTGTCATACCATTGCCAACCACTACTTCACCTGAAACATACCACGTACCATGTACCTAACGGTTGACTTCTGAGTGTAGGTATGCATATCTGGAAAAAAAAACCACTGATCCACGCGTGACTGAGGCATTGTGTAACTACGGACCTTATCTAACACGAAATAATGCTCAAATTTCGATGTTTTTCTATGATTTGAATCGGAGTCTAGTTGGATTTGATTAAATGTAATGTGCACAGGCCTTTAAACTGTCATGACAGAATGTCCGTCGGCATTCCGCCCTGTTATTATGACAAAACGATAAAGTACCCACAATTCTTACTGAGATACATACTGCCGACAATTAAAGAAATGATAGAGCTTTGATTTTTTTTTTTGTTAAGTTACTTAAATATAAATATTTTTTTTAACGTTCAACAATTTTATTGGTTTTTGTTTTACATTATCTCGTTTATGGAGAAATGTTCAGTTCAACATATGTACATAGGTTTGTAGACGTGTTAATGTGTTGAAATCAGTTATCTCGGATAGAAGAATACATTTGTCACAGAATACCGGTTACAGTTCACTTTTTAGTATTGATAAGGTTAATCACAAAAAGTTATTTGAATTAATTCCTTGTTTCAAAAACGTTCGCAATACATACTTATTACATAAATCTATTTCTTTTTTACATTATAATATCCTGCTTTGTATGTATAATTTGTGAAAATACCTATAGTTTGTTGAATTGTAAACTGTTATAAGTAATCATGATAAGTATGACCTTAATACCTTATCGTGTGTTACTTTAATCGTTTTTAATTTGTTTTTATATTAACAAATTGTTTATTTAAAAACGAGGACGCATTTTATTACCGGCACATAAAGTCAACCGTAAAATGTATTTAATACAACTTTTAGTAGGTATACTTTTACTTATTTCACCTTTTGCCGTATACTTACTACAAATTTATACTATTTTTAAATGTAGGTAATTACTTTAAAGCGGACCATACACGCTAGGGGCGCACCTGGCAGGTTTGATTGTACAGTTACCTACCTAAACCTACCTAAATTGAAAAAAGTTAGCCGTCACTCGGCCTTTAGAATAATGAATATCGCTAGCAAATATAAATATCGTGGGTACCCGTGTCTCCAACCAGGACCCGCTGATTTAGTGGCTCCATCGGCTTGGCATTAGTAGCACGTGAGGATCCCGTCGCGTAACTCGCGTATGGCGTTTATGCCGTGACTCACACCGCATCCGGACTCTCGGTCCCACTCCGTACGAGCAATATGGTAGGGGAGCCCGTGGTGCTAAATGGGGATTTACTCGAGCGTCACAGAGACCTATTGGGTTGCAAAGCTTAGATGATAAGAAGAAAAAAATGTTATATGATATATACCTTTTCATCGGTGGGGGAAGCGGCTATAGATTTTTAAATATGTAAAAAAAAACTGATGCATGGACATCCTCGAGCGCGTCAGATATTGATAGCATCAATGCCCTACGTATTTTTAATAATGTACGTATGTTAATCTGACCGTTTGCATGGTGGGGGTGGTTGTATGTAAGGGTTGAAAATGAAAAAAAAAAAATTTAATCGAGCGCGTCAGATTTTCTAAGGGAGTGTTAAGTGCACCAAAAATAAGCTCTCATTCACTAATCTGACGATTTCGATGGGACGCAAACTCGTGGCCATTCTCATAATATGCAAAAAAAATTCGCCATTTTGACATACTCAAGCGCGTCAGATTAAGATATATATGGTTCATCTTTATGTTCTAAACGTACTGTCTCATAATCTGACGATTATCTAGAGGGATTCGCCTAATCTGACAAAAAAACGGTTCACCCTAAAGGCCATCCCTGCAATTTCCCGCTAATTCCATTCCTGGGCGCTTAAAATTGTACTTATGACATTTATTTTGAGCTCGCGGAGTTCAAAGAAATAATATTTCTATGCATTTGAGCTCTCCCAGCTCAAAAGTCTGATAGAAGTTTCATAGAACACTATTTTTGGAATTTTCAAACCGCAATAACTTTTGAATGGATCAACCAATTTTCACGCGGTTGGCGGCATTCGACGCAGTTTTATCATCCTCATAAGTAATTTAAAAGTTTTAATTGATCGAACCAAAAATTTCGGAGTAATCCCGAAAAAACACTTTTTCGGGTTTCTTTCGTTCACGATATCTCTCGAACGAATCAACCGATTTTGACCAACTTGGTGGCGATCGACGTGGTTTTTCAAGCTCAAGGGCGGATTAGTTTTTGAAGTTGATCGATAAAGCCGTTTAAAAGTTATTCCAAAAAAACCCCTTTCAAAAAATTTTTTGCTGGAATATGGTGATGGCGTCATGACAGCAGAAACTAGAGTGGGGACGGAGTGAGAGAGTAATAGATAGAGAAAGAGTGAGAGAGGAATAGAAACGCGGAGAAGGAAATTCGGCTTGCGGAAATCGTCAGATTATATATTTTTCGTTATTCTTGAATTATTTCCTTCAAAATAAAAAAAAAATTAACTACGCTCGAGAATGTCAAGATGACGTTTTTTTTTTACAACTTTGCTGCCCTCCCCTTTCTTTACGTCACTCTCAAATTGTCAGATTAGTGGAATATACACTTTTTAGGAGGTAATTAACTCACCCTACCTTAATCTGACGCGCTCGAGAATGTCTGATGATCAATTTTTTTTTACTAATCTGATCCTGTATCCTTCACGGGCGGCCATATATATGGGGCTCATATTTGGTGGTGGTACTTAACCGGGTACAAGGTATCCCCCTGTATATTAATCTGCCGCGCTTCAGTAAATCCAGAAATCCCCTCTTGGGCTCCCCTACCAATATGGACACTCCAACTATTATACTGATTATTTTCTATGGTTTTAGTTCACAACAAAAATATTGCAAAAACATTAACATTTATGTGTATGATGAACACAAATGTAGTACTGGGTACCAGTCCGTGTGTGCTAATAAAAAGGAGTTCCATAATGTATGTGACCACACTGATGAATTGCGGTTGGATACAGATACAGAGGTCGGGGCTTAGTGAAAGCGTAGACTCAAGACTGAGATATACAAGTTGTGCGGAGTCTCGAAATTCTAAAATGCACTAAAATTAACATTTTCACTGAGTCGATCTCTGTACTGCATGTTTATGTTTATGTCAAAAATATTATTGACTTTGAATCTTTGCTTATTAAGTTTAAGGTACAAAGTTCCGTGTACACTATTAAAGTTTGCTTTGAATGTCGTCCAAGTATTCTCAAATACGTTGGCGATGACCGCTGATAAACAGGAGAGCTTGGAGACTAATGGCTTTTGATACGAGATATTGTTAGGCACCTCGTCCACGATAGAACTGTAATATTACATGCACGTTAATTTTATTAGTGAATGTAAACTTTTTACGCCCCTTAGGACACTCGGTGAGAACGTTCGAGAAAGCGCGAATACTATGTAAACGGTCTATTCGTGCATCTTCGGTATTCGCTACGAGTATTTGGTCGTTTTTGGCTCGAAACAAAGTATTTCTCGTTTGTATTCGTTCGCGCATGTAACAGGGAGGAGGAAAATGTAACTACATAGGAATAGACGAATATGTTAAGTGTCCGAATACCAAATATTCTACCAAATATCTAAACAAGCCGTTACGTGTATATATGGCGGCTTACCGCACAATATTGTTCGAATTACTTAAAGATAACAAAAATCCATGGTTGTGATTACGTTCTCTGTAGAATGTTACAAAATCTTATCATAATATCATTATACATATTTGTAGAATTCTGTAGAATTTATTTTAAAATTTAAACTGATTGTTTCAATAATAATTGTGATGTGGAAATTTTAATTAATTGTAAGTATCGTTTTCGTTCTCTTCGAATAGACTAGTGGGCGAATCGCTTTACTGAGGGCACGCTCGGGTACATCGGATGGTAGTAGAGGTGATGTATATTTATGTTATCTACGGTGTAATTTTCTTTGTTGCACACTTCTAAATTCTCGTGATAAAGTAATCTGATGTATTAAAAGCAGCGGAAATCTGATCAAGCAGGGCTTATACAGGGTAGGACAGGACAGGACTCGAACGGTCCCGTGATAATACTCTCTGTGTTGGAATAAATAGTATGTTTCATGACATAAATTAAAGATTCTTTACGCTCCTAATTATTCCTCCTTTTTTATCCAATAGCTACATTAAATGGAGTCAGCGAGCCGAGAGACATTTCTTCTAACACAAGAGAATACATTATTGCATTGACCTTGAATTATTATTAATGCACAGACTGCTAATTACCGCTAATTACAAATTCTTACTCTATAATATATTCACCACACTCATCTAGGTATTTAGTATCCTACTGGTAATAATAATATACTTATGTCAATAGGTCAATGTTCCATTGACGGTGAAGACGGAAGCGAGGAACCTGTTTTCACTGGCTTTCGTTCACATGAGACGGATTAAAAACGTTCCAAGATTAATTCTACAAGGGTGGTAGCTAGCTCGAGTATTTTAGGAGTCCTTATACTTACTAACAAACTAACCAACTTCTAACATTTGAGTTTTGTACTAAGTTGGTCTCAGTTTTCAAGGGTGGAAGGTGT
This sequence comes from Ochlodes sylvanus, assembly GCA_905404295.2. NCBI lineage: Eukaryota > Metazoa > Arthropoda > Insecta > Lepidoptera > Hesperiidae > Ochlodes > Ochlodes sylvanus. Next base: position 4,805,662 of record FR990146.1, read on the forward strand.
TCGTTTGCTACGTTAACTCGATAAAAAAGTAGCTAACCCTATTACAAAGAAATGCCGGTGTGATTAAACTAGGTTGTTACCTTGTTTTAATGGATGAAAGTAGTTTTACTACGCAAAAACAAAGTAATAAAATTATTGATTTACGGATAATGAGATATCATCGTTCAAGTTTTATCGGATTCGATGTAATCGATACAGTGAGTCGTTGATCGATAAAGTGCATTGTGAATTGTGACTTTGTGGCACCTCTATTTATAGCACTTACTGATACCTAACTGGTGACTGCATCTAGGTTGTAGATAAGGTGTTTGTGACAGGTTATGTAAAAATACTATATCTACCTACTTGAAAAAAGTATAAATCTGTTCAAATCATATAATTTTGCTTTATTGGTGTGTTTTTTGTAAAAAACCTATAGTATATCTATGCTCTTGTCTCCAGACAACTTACGCAAATAGCGATAGCGTCATAAATCATCATTAAAAAAATAGATATTATTCAATGTTGAATTCATCATCTACAGTCATCATCTATTCATAAATTTTAGTAGTTGTATTATCAGCTTGCAAAATTTGACCTGAACATACATACGAACACTGCAAGTTGAATAAAATACAAATTCAAAATAATTTATTCATATACAATGTATGTATATATCACGTAAGCATGTCATTTTTTTGATTCTGTCGCCTGGTAAAAGTTTTTAATAAACAGGAAATACGTGTAAAGAACAGTGCATAGAGCGTGTGTAACATTTTTCTGCTTTTATATTTAGTGATTGCGTGGGCGGATTAAAAATTGCGTTGATATAATACGTTGAGGCAGGTAAGGTGTAAACGCGATTAAATGACAAATACTTTTGGCATCGCTCGCTGAAGTCGAGACAGATTCTTAAATACATTGAATTTTTTTGTATATTATAGCTTCAGTTTTTTAATATGTGTTTAGATTTGTGCATACATTCTCCAGATTGTTTTTTCTTGTTATACAAGGGATTAAAAAATAAATGTAAAGGAATCGGTAAAATTACCAAACAATAGAATATGAATTTATTGTGTACAAATTAAAAAGTGCTGTGATTATAATTATGAGTATGTATATAGGTATAATATGTATATAGGTATAATAAAACGATTACTGACTGACAGACAACGCACAGTAAAGCTATAGGTTTCACACTGTGTAACAGGAATTTCTTATACAGTGTCAGGGAGCCCTAAGAAACGATTGAAAATTCATGTATACACACACAGTTATTCATACACATACACACAGTTATTCACGTACTCATACACACACAAGAAAGAAACCCCTTTCGTGTTATTATCGAGCAACAGACACGCATATTGACGGTGCGTTTCCGATGTGTTGCAGTCGCAATGCTCGTCGCAGGAGCGGCTACTGGCGGCGCAGGCGGCGTGCGAGCCCCCGCCGCGCGCGCCCTGCCCCCACTGCCACCAGCATCAAAACTCGCTCAAGTATGTACCTATTCCTCTACGTCCCTGTTTTCCAACCGGTGGGGCACGCCCCCCCCCGGGAGGGCGTAGATAAATTTCAGGTACTACCACTACTACTACGTTACTAGGTATGTTGCTATTTCCGAAAAATAATGAAAATGTCCGCATGTAAATTAACAAGTCACAATATGACCCGAAGCTTGTATGTACATTGTAAGGGGGCCTGGAAATAATATTTTTGGTTCGGGGGGGCGCAGCGAAATAATGGTTGGGAAACCCTGCTCTACGTGTTTCGTTAATGTGTACCTAGATGGCGTTGTAAGGACTTCAACGGAACATTAGGTGGGATTGCTGTCAAGCACTACCTTATAAAAAAGTACATAACTAAATAATTTGCTAAAGTTGTCTTTATTTGCTCCCTGCAGCAGCTCACAAGGCAGCGGCATGAACTGGGCGTCGTTGTCGGACAGCGGCGGCAGCGGGCACGCGGCGCGCGCGCCCTCGCCCCGCGCGCTGCCGCGCCGCGTGCGCAGCCGCAGCTTGAGGTGGGCGGGTCGTGTCGTGTTCATTGTTCTATCTGTTACTAGTCATAGTTGTTCGGTCGTTTGGACTGTGGTCGCCCAGTGTTCAAACGTTTGAGTTGTAAGTACTTGTGTACGGGGCTACATTCATCCTTGTATGAATATTAGTTTTGCCCGACGGTATTTGTAAATGGATTTATTTACGTACATGTCTACCACCCTCATTTAGATTGGCGTCGGTGAATATTTATTGTGAAATGACTCTTTACATAAAAAAAGTATGACTTGTCCGGCAAAGCATCAGATGCCTTTTGTATTGCTAATGACCATGGGTGACAGAGACATTCTGATCATTTGTAGGCATCTAATTGTTTGTAGTTTATAAATTGACGACCCCGTAGCCTTGTTGGTAGTGATTCCCGGCCGGGGCAGATGTTTATTTGACAGATAAATGTTTGTTCTCGAGTCGGGTGCTAATGATGTGTAATTTGTGTTGTCCATGCCACCCGCGACACAGGGAATCCTAGTGCGGGTGTATGAGTGTGTTAACGTTTAAAAAAAAATGTTCGTAGTGTTAGTGTGGTAATGATGGTAACTCGTCAGCTCGCCGTCGCGGTCGCCGGGCGGCGGGGGCGCGGAGGGCGCGCGCGACGACGCGGTGTCAGCCATGTCTTCGCTGTTCGCGGCGAGGTTCCCGGCCGCGCAGCGGGCTATGGACGACAAGTGAGTAATGATACGTAGAGACGTCGTACCCGCGTCGCACGGTGACGTCACGTCAAGCCTGAATCACGCTATCGAAGTTTTCACCACGAGAGTTTTCATAACCGTCAAGGGATGATTGTTTGTTTGTTATTTTTTTATATTGTGTCGTTGGGGCAGTGACTGATGCCCAAAATATTTTTTGCATGTTGCAAAATTAACTTTACACATACTTAAAATACTAAGTAGGTATATGGGGTGACATCGCACTCACGTCACATGGTGACGTCGCGAAGCCTGAATCACGTTATCGAAGTTTTCTACACCGCTCACATATACTTATACAAGTTCCGAGAACTCTTCAGTCGGGGCTTAACTGCCTCGGGGGTATGTCGTCTCGCTCGGCTCGAGTCCTCACTTTGCCAAATATAAAATCCTATCAACGTTTTCAGATTACGGGCACTCATCGAAGAACTGACTGAATTAGATAAGAAGCCCGATCGGCCGCCGATAGAGAGATTTGTGCAAAGACAGGTGAGATTAAATGAGAGAGGGCGAGTTTACTAGTAACTACTGAAGTTATAATTTGTGATTTGACCGTTGCCAGGCAATTGACTTGAGGATTAAGCAGGACTAAAAGAATATTCGACACTCAAGAAGCTGGGCCATCGCCTCGCTTCGAAATGGTTTCCTTCTCGACCGGCACCGCATTGATTTAATGAGTGTTTTTGGCGATGGTGACCGCTTACCGTCAAATGACCCGTCTCATGTACCTGCCATACGGATTTAAGCACCGACCGCACACCCAATAGACTCCTAATAACAGGCGAATGGCTTCTTTCAACACATCTGGCTTATAGTACCGATATAAATTAGTGCCGTCTCATTCTTCCCCGTTGCTTAAATTAATCAATTTCTTTCCAACGCGTCCTGTGGCCTTGAATTAGCCAATCACAGCGTTGAATTAACCAGCCAGGTCAAACATTAGGTGTCTATTGGCTGTGTGGTCGGTGGATTTAGGATAGCAAACGAGCATGCAGCACCACCGTTACACTGCCTGCCTGCCTGCCTGCTTGCTTAAAATGTAAAACATCCTCTCAGTGATTACGTTAATTTAAAGTTAAATGTGATGGTGTCAGGTGTTGGAGATGGCGCGCGACTGTCTGCACAAGTCGGAGTCGAAGCAGGTCACCAGCAGCTACTTCTACGACATGGCCGACAGTCTGGACCGGCTGCTGGCAGAGGTGGGGGATCGATCTTATCTTTTTTTCACATACTATAAAAATAAATATACTATAAAATATTTATATATTTTTTATACTGAACTTATCTATGTGAACCTAAAAATTTAATAATTTAAATATTTTAAACTCAAAAAAAATCTTACTAACATTAATCATATTAATCATTATAAATTATAATATACAAGTAATAAACTTGTTGCAGACCCGCATAGAAAAAACGTTAAAGATGACAGAGATAAAACTGAACTTTCATTTTATTTAAACCAATCATTACATACAATTACAACCAAACATTAGATGTGACCTGATAATATAATTATATCAGTAATAAACTAGTTGAAGACCCGCATAGAAATAACATTGACGCTGACTGTGTTAAAACTAAAACATTTAATTTAAATCATGCTAACATGTTGTATTCAACAAGTGACATTCGACGCGATGCTAACACGCTTGTCCCGAACGCGTTGCAGACCCGCGAGAAGTCGGCGGAGGCGGGCGCGCAGGTGGCGCCGCTGGTGACGCGGCTGACGCTCGCGATGGCGCGGCCGGCGCGCCTGCTCGAGTGTCTCGAGTTCGACCCCGAGCGGTTCTACCGGCTGCTCGAGGCCGCCGAGGGGCATGCGCGCCATTTACAGGTGAGGGGGAGGGGGGGGGGGGGTAACTTTTTAGGGTGCTTGTTGCGGTTAGTTTGCCCCTTGATACTAAGGTTCCATATAAGAAAATGAAATAAATACTCTTTTTTATTTATTTACACTTTATACAATATCTTTTTTATTTATTTACACCTTACACTTTATACACCCCTAAAACAAAATATGGACTTAATGCTGAAAGCATTCTCGAAAGCAGAGAATAGCAATTTTTTTCTTGTTATTTTTTCTTTATCATTTTTTTACAGTCATACATGACATTGTTTGTTTGTACCTAGGGCATATCGACGGACATACCGCAGTACATAATCCACAAGCTGGGGCTCTCCCGGGACCCGCTGGCCGAGCTGCAAGTGCCGCCGCCGCCGCCGCTGCCGCAGAACACTTCGCCTTCAAAGTGAGGAACTAAGTGAATCTAATAGTGATTTGTGTGAGGATAGCGATAGAACGGCATCTTGATTTATATCTGTGGTGACGTCAGGGTACGCGGAAGGGCCTCGCCGCCCACGGGGGCGGGCACGGGCGGCGCGGGCGGCGCCACGCCCACCGAGAACGACTACCACGTGATCAAGCTGATCTCCAATGGCGCTTACGGCGCCGTCTACCTCGTGAAGCACAAACAGACCAGGCAGAGGTGAGGAACGGACGCGGGGTTGATTGATCATATTGAACTGTCGCTTTGTAATTAATTATTTTCAATTATTCATTATCGATGAATAAAAAATAACGGCTTGATTTCTTACGTTTAACTAAGAAATAAATGACCCAGTCATACGTTACATATATTTTATTACATAACTTAAATTGAACCGTGGACCCTGTGTTAGTCTGGGTTACTAATCACTAAATTGTAACATTTGTCGTATTCAAGCCCAAGTGATAAATGAAATTTTAAATTGAACCATATCATTATACAAAGAAAAATTTTGAGAATATTGATCTGAGTACTCCAATATTATTTTCAGGTACGCAATGAAAAAAATTAGTAAAAACAACTTAATACTGAGGAATCAAGTGGAGCAGGCGTTCGCCGAGAGGGACATTTTGAGCTTCGCGGATAATCCGTTTGTTGTGAGTACCGGATTTAATAGTTGTAATCTAATGGGATTTATAATTTGTTTTTCTATCTTAATATATATAAATCTCCTGTCACGATGTTTGTCCGCGATGGATTCCTAAACTACTTAACCGATTTTAAATTAAATTGGCACACCGTGAGCAGTCTGGTCCAACTTGAGAGATAGGATAGCTTAGATCTTTAATTATAGTCGCTGTACGGGCTACAGCACGTACATTGTGCAATTTCAGCGTTTTACGCTAACTTAAGTAATTTAAACCACTGTGCGCCCATCGAGCCTGGCGTAATCGGTCACGCGTATCAGCAATATCATCTATCATTAATTAAATTAGTCTTTCTATCAATAAACAATCTTGTAATGTAACGCGAACTGACTATCATTCCAACTATCAACTATCAAACCTACCATCAGCACCACCGTAAGGGTCCCGTAGCAACCCCTACAGTCGCAATTTTATTTTATTGCAAATTATTTGTCTATTAATTATAGAGCGGTACGAAGTTCGCTGGGCCAGCTAGTTTACTATATAGTGTTGATATTGACAGATAATGATTTATTGTCACACTTGTTTCGTTCGTAGTGTCCGAGAGCTAGCAAAAATAAATGTCACTCACCTTGTCACTATAAAATGAATGTATCTCACTATGAAACATCCACTACCAATGCGAGGTGCGTACGCCTCGATACTAAGCCACGCAACGTCCCCCAGGTAACGATGTACTGTTCGTTCGAGACGAAGCGTCACCTGTGCCTGATCCTGGAGTTCGTGGAGGGCGGCGACTGCGCGACGCTGCTGCGCGCGGGCCCGCTGCCGCCGGACATGGCGCGCCACTACTTCGCGGAGGCGGTGCTCGCCGTCGAGTACCTGCACTCGTACGGGATCGTGCACAGGGACCTCAAGCCGGACAAGTGCGTGTTGCTTTATATGAATATTATATAATTATTCTATTAATTATATATAATTATAATAATTATATATAAATAATTATATAGTGTTAGTATAAACTAACACTTTGTGTTATGACTAGTTGTGCTCGCGTCTTCATCCGGGTGGAATTTAATTTTTAAAATTTCTAAAATGAAAGTAACCTTAGTTACTCCTTATTACGTCAGCTATCTGCCAGTAAGAGTCCCGCCAAAATCGGTCCAGCCGTTCCAGAGATTAGCTCAAACAAACAGACAGACAGACGGACAGACATACAGACAAAAATGTAAAAAATGTTATTTTGGCACATTTACTAAATCTGATGACATCATTGACTTATTATTACTAAGTCAATGATAATTATCTAAATTATTCAAAAAAATATTTGTCCTACAAAATGTATGGTTTGATCGTGGTAACTGTGTAACGTGTAATTGAATTAATGATTCACTGGAGTAAATCGACAGGTGCTAATGTAATTTTCTAAAATAATAATGTTGCTATGTTTATAAAAGTGATGTTGTATGATATTATGTAAAAAAAGAACATAATTGTTTTTGTGACACATTTTTTTTATTATTCCAGCTTACTCATCACTGCAACTGGCCATATAAAGCTGACTGATTTCGGACTCAGCAAGATGGGTCTCATGTCATGTATGTGTTGAAATTTTATTCACCAACATAACAACATAATTACACTTTCACACTTATAGGCGTCGTCCTAATTGGCAGCGATCGTACGATGGCGCGATGCGTTGTCGTCGTGCGATGGGGTTCAAATATACAGATTTCATCAGAGTGTCCTATTTTAACCTCGCAAGTAATTGTAATGAAATACCCATCGCACGACGAGAACGCATCGCGCCATCGTACGATCGCTGCCAATTAGGACGACGCCATATACCGCCGTTAGAATCTTTATGTTGCAGGTTGAATGGATACGTGTCCTTAATTCACGTGTCCATTTATATTTGAATTTTCAAATAAGATCTTTCTCGTAGACGTTGGTAAATACCTATGATATTATGTTACCTAAATATCTGCTGCAAAATTTGTCCAAATTATATTGTTTTGTTTTTTTGCGCTCATATGGCGAGCTTACACGCATTTGAGTGCGTTATATCGTAGCGAGTCGGACGTTGAAGATAAAGAATTTGTATACTATAGTGTCTTTGGTCTAAGTGGCCTGTATGCGTTTAAGGCTAAATCGGCTGATACTAACTAAGTTAACATGACTGTATTTTGAATACCACTTCAAACCTACATAATTATACCTACAGATAACTTCATTATGACACAACACTCGTTTAGCTTATCATTTCAACTTACTATAAATTGTTGTTCTTCTATTTTATTAGTAACGGACATCTAAGCTGTACAATACACACCGTCACGACACGACACGTCTCGGCACGGACAAATATATTGAAAAATAAAATGGAATCAACTTTTGGTATTGACATTTGAAGTAAAGAATTACAGTTGAGTAGTGTAGTACAGTTGAAGTGACGTAAGTAATGCAAGTGACGTGCAATGGTTTTTGCAGTGGCGACGAATCTGTACGAGGAGTACGCGGACCGCGAGGCGCGCCAGTTCTCCGACAAGCAGGTGTGCGGCACGCCCGAGTACATCGCGCCGGAGGTCATACTGAGACAGGTACCTTACCTACTTACGTGCCTATCTAAATATCTACCCATAATCGTGGGATGTAAATAAATCGTGTGCATACTTGTTTATTGACATCACCGACCGCACAGCCCAACAACAACTAATTGACTACTATTTGACATCAATTAATTGACTACAACAAACTAATTGACGACAACAACTAACTAACTTGAATTAGATAAGTTTGTTGTGCAATACGTGGGTATTGCATATGGTTTTTTAACATATACAGGGTGTAATCGTTAAGTGTGCACAGGCGATTATTCCGTAACTATTACAGATATCAAAAAACTTTAAACTGATATCGAAAGCACTTTACCTAATGAGTAAAATGACAATAATATAAAAATTTTACCTTCCAATAAAATTGTTATTATGTTTCCAGAGACGTCCGAAGTCCAAGTAATGTCTTCCTGGTGTTTCCTTCCAGCCATTCTATATTATGAGCTGAACAATGATAAACAAATTCGTGGCTTGTCAGAACTAAATTTTTAAAAGATTTCAAATTTAGATCACTTACCTACAGGCTTATTAGATAGGGGGCGCTAATGGCACAGGTAAGATATAGAAAACAGCACCATCTAGCGGCAGACGCGGAAACAGAAACGAGGTACTCGAGGTCCGAAGTCCATTATGAGAGAATTGTTTGGTATCTCCTGGTGGCTTGAATAGAAACGCAACAAGGTGAACATTAAATGTTTTATTACCTCTTAATAGAATGGAAAATAAAGTTATCTGTAACACTTCATTTAACTCAAATCATATCAATTAATATTTACAACAGAAATAAGAAAATATATAGGTATAGTTACTAAAAATCTAGTAACAAAAAATAAAAATAAATAAAAATTTGGTAACGATAATCCAACGCTGATGTAACAAGCGTTAATTTAAATTATAATAAGGGCGCTTTTGCAATAATTAAAGTTGCCCGAAACGTAAATAAAGGAGAAAAAATAAATAAAAATGAACAATTAACAAACTGAAAAATATTCTGCAAGTGATTTCTCACTAGTAACCTCACCGGTTAGGTTTATATCTTTATGATAAAATTTTCGGAAAGTTCCTTCATGTTGCCAATTAGCTTTGGCTAAAATATCATTAATAGGATAATTCTCTATCCAATTTAGAGATGAAACAGCCGACCTAAAACTACCCGGTGAAGCCTGTATACCAGCTTCTACTAAAGTTCGCTTTACCCAACCACCAATCATTGTTGGAGTTGCTGCTCTAGCTCTGCCTCTTGTTACAATGAAGAGGTTAGTTACATTGCTCCTGTAATTTTTTGATAAATCAACAAGAGTCCTAAGCCAAAACACTGGATCTACGTTTTTATCCGGTGATGTATGTAACAACCAGCTCGACTGTTGATGAGATACAGAATCAGTTTTGGAACCGAATACGGGATGCAAGGTAATACTATCTCCATTATCTATGAAGTGAGTTGAATCACAGTGTAAAAGTGAGAGGTCATGAACTCTACGGCTAGAACACAGCAGAAGCAAAGTCGCGGTACGTCTGGAGACGTCATATAAACTAGTTAAATCAGGATTGGTTTCCTTAAGGTGTTTAATAAGGATTCTGGCGTCCCATACAGGGGCTTTAGGACGAACAGGTTTAGCCAAAGAAATTGCTTTCAAAATATGTTTAACCATGTGATTTGAAGATATCTTTAAATTAATGGACTTCGGACGTCGATCGGAACACATAATAATTTATTAAAAATAAAACGAGAAATATCCAAAAAAATTACATTAAACTCTCCCATACATTTAGTATGAGATTCCTAGTAGAAAGGTTTTACTTTCTTTATTTAAAATGGAATAGTACCTACTCCCGCGATAAAGAATTTGAATTTAGAACGAACACCAAAGGGTATCTTTCTTTTTGTTTTTATTTAGTATGTTGCTTTTCAGCCAGTTCAAATCAATACGATATTGAAACAAGGTTTATTAATAATTTGAAGTGTAAAGAAGTGGTAAGATAATTAATCTACACGTGTGTATCTACTTGAAATTCATCAATATCATGTCATACATAATTATAAAATGATAAGGGTAAAATGAGTAGGTACTATTCCACTTTAAATAAAGAAAGTAAAACCTTTCTACTATCTCATACTAAATGTATGGGAGAGTTTAATGTATTTTTTTTGGATATTTCTCGTTTTTATTTTAATAAATTATTATTGTAATTTTACTCATTAGGTAAAGTGCTGTCGATATCATTTTAAAGCTTTTTGATATCTGTAATAGTTACGGAATAATCGCCTGTGCACACTTAACGATTACACCCTGTATACAGACCTACTACGACACCATGTAACAGTAACTGTTGTGAATAACATTTTATATGTAAGTACATGACTGGGCAATAAATTTATACAATACTCAATGTATTGTATAAATTTATTTATAGCACACTGTGACCTAAACCCGCATTTATGCCACGCTTTTCCGTGCGTAAAGTAGTCGATTATAGCACGGGTTATGATGCTAACTTCACACCGTGCACAAGATGACACTTACACTATTGACACTTAGGGCCCGTTTCACCGGTTACGGATAAAGTTCCGGATAGCCCTAGGAACTCAAATCCTAGATAAACTACATTTTTTGGCTTCTCAGGTAATCTGATAGAAGTGACAGAGAAAAGTGTTGGTTAAGCTATCTGCCAGTTCAAGTGGCTGTTAGGCGTTATCTGACGGATAAAAAATGTTTCAAGTGGCGTTTCTATAACACATTTGGAATTTGAACTGTAGTACATCATATTATTATAAATCCTACTATTTTCGTTCTATAATGATAAAATTATACTGGAAAATATTAAAAAAGTCGAATTGGATTATTTTGAACAAAAAGTATTTTATTAATTAAGTTTTCAAAATAATTTTCAAATGACAATAATTTACGTAGTAGTAACGAAACGCAAAAAGCAACGTTGCCGCTCCGTCAACTGTTAAGTGGCAGATAAATTCCTAGGGCTATCCGGAACTTTATCCGGAACCGGTGAAACTGGCCCTTAGAATCTGGCAGCAGACAAATTTATAACAAATTTAGGGGGTAGTTACGAATATTTAAGGGTGTGTTCCGATATACACTGCGAGCACTGTAAGGTGTGACGTCAATTTAGTATATTACTAAGCCATTCTTTATAGTTAACTATACTGGTTATTTTGTAAAACGGCACGCAGTAAAGTATACTGTCATCAATTTATGTAATACCTAAATATGCAAGTGATCTGTATAAGAAGAAAAATAATTTGCAATTGAATTAATCGCATAATAAAACGGCCACTTTGTAAAACAATATTCAATAATTCAATAATAATAATAGCATTTTTTTAAATTTCTGGACGCTTTCAATCATGTGATCAAAGCACTGAGAGCATCTTACCTCGAAAACACCAGTGCTTACGAGTACAATAATGACAACGTTTATGACGTCATAATATTTATCAAGGATACTGCGTCAGTATACTGTAAATCCATAACGGAACGAATTTCTCACCAAAGAGCACTGGACAAGTGGACAGTGGACTCGCAGTGTAATTTAGTGTATATCGGAACACACTCTTTAGGTTGCTAGGTAACCTAAACCCGCATTTTAGTCATCATTAATTACAAATGTTTCTTAATATGATCTCAGTAAATGTATGCCTATAATTTAATTATTGATGCTCTGGAATCAATGCAAAAATGTTTTGAGATATATAGTTTTATAATACATTTTAAACAATAAATACGTTTGACATGTCGGTAAAGCAGACAAATTAATAATACTTTTGAATGACGTTTGACATGTCGGTAAAGCAGACAGTGATCAATTAAGAACATCAACAGCTTCGTAAACATTTCCTTTCTTTTATTTCCATGTAAATAATTATATGTTTGAGTATAGGCGGGTTTATGTCACTTGTGCTATAAAATAGTATACGATACTCGTGCGTTAAGTAGCTATATTATTAGTACAGTGTTTAGCGCACTCGCTCCGCTCGTGCGCTAACTTCACACCGTGCAATAATAAGCTACTTTACGCACACGTATCGTAATGTACTATTATTTATAACCTAATAAATTTATTGTATAAATTTATTAGGTTAGGGAATATAATCTTCTGCGTCTTCTGTGTGTGATCAAACATCTGTTTTCTCACACACAGAAGACGCAGTCAGAAATCATCTTTTCTATCATCATAAATATATTCATCTATTGTAACACGTTTGGTATATACAAATGTGTTCGTCCTGGGCAGGGCTACGGCAAGCCGGTGGACTGGTGGTCGATGGGCATCATCCTGTACGAGTTCATAGTGGGCTGCGTGCCGTTCTTCGGGGACACGCCCGAGGAGCTGTTCGCGCACACCGTCAACGGTGAGTTTGGTTTGTTGGGACCGGGGCTGGTTTGGAGTTCGTCTGCAGGTTGGGTTGGTTCAGCTTCTTAGCACGTACATATGTATATTATATGTTACTGTTGACCGTGATGATCATATTGTTGCCTAGTAACCCGCATTGGCTTTGCTTCGGGAAATTTACAGACCTTAGTGTAAGCATTCGCTTTTTTATTCAAGCGTTAACCGTGGTAGATGCAAAATATTTGAAGTTCATAAGTGTATAGATGAATTGAATACCAACATGAAATAAACGAGTAGTTATATAAGTTCTATGTTTTATTCATTTTATCATTATATAAATATTTTTCATAATTCATCTTTTCCTTCAATCAATCTTTGCATAATTCTGCAAGATTTTAAACAGTAAAATAAATAAAAAATGGGTTTTTCCATATTATTAAATGAGTGTTAGTTTGGTGAATCAACATCTAGCTAACACAGTTGAGCTTTAACTGATTTTATTCTGATTGATATTGAGCCCAACAGTGGGACTGTTGCGGATTGTGATGGTGTTGATTTTTACGGTTTCTTGCATTATTTATGACAGATGATATAGAATGGCCGTCGGAAGAAGACTTCCCCATAGCAGTGGAAGCGAGGGCCATCATCACTGAGCTGTTGGCGCGCAACCCCAGGGATCGGCTGGGGACGGGTGGCACGCACCAAGTGAAGGTAAGGAACTTGTAATATGGTGAAATCTTTCTTTCTTTCTTTCTTTCTTTTTTCTTTTTTTCCTTTTTTTCTTATATATACACTATTTTGTAGGTAGTGTACAAACGTAGTGTGTTTTTAGGTGAGCTTTAGCTTTTATAAAACAGATTTAGCCTTAAATTTTACCCTATAATCTACGTGACCCTTTCTAATGTAAACACGTCAATGTCAAAAATTACTGCACGGATATTCCGTTGACTTACTAATAGATAGAGCGGCCAATTTGTGCTCAATTTGGTCGCTCTACGTCTATTAAATAAATATGTAGTAAACACAATTTTTTTTATTCTATCATCATTTATCCGATGCTGATCCGTATTGCCAAAAGTAAAACATTAAATAATTGTAACAATTGTTTGTTGTCGACAGGAACACATTTACTTCTACGGATTAGATTGGAATAACCTGCTGCGGCGGAAGGCGGAGTTCATACCGCAGTTGGAGAATGACGAAGATACCAGTTACTTCGACAGTGAGATATTTCATAGTTTTCCTTAACAAGTTTAGACTTATGAGTACAAGTAGTTCGTACAACGACATAACTGACATGTTTGTATTTTAGAGACAAGTCTAGAAAACTTAATAATGTGTTTTAGTTAAGGACCATAATTTAAACGAATGAGTACAGTACGCGTCAAATAACTATGCCGCTCTGAAGCTAGGCTTTCCTAACAACGGCGCAGGTACTATCGCGTAAAAAGTGTTCACTGACGTAGGTAGTACGGTAGGTAATAATTATACGCGTAGCACTTTTCGCATCGACGACCGTACGGTACTGTGCGAGCGGAACACAAGCTGGTATCGGACATATACGAGCGACTGAGATAGAAACATAACACTGAGGTTCGTCTATTGCATCGTTAGCCGCGCATGCGCAGTGCTGTCTTTTTTCGTAAAATAGATTACTGCGCAGTGATTTGTAGCCAACTTCAGAGCGGCAAAGTTAGTTGAAGCGAACTGTACGTGCTATCTTGTTTTTATTACTTACAACTTAAGTCATACAAAAAAAAGAAATTGTTATATGCAGTTTCATTACTGTCACATTTAATGTTCTATTTTATGACTATTATTCAGCAGATTATTATTTTAATTGATTCAAAAGGTATGACATTGAAACTTAAAAATCAGTGTCAAGTGCCTGGGGACGCGTTCCATTAAGCGATCACAACGCTCAAAACGACTACATATTTTCCTGGCGCGGTCCACTCAGTGATCGCGACTCTCAAAACGACTCTTATTCTATTAGAAAGAGAGTTCGTTTTCGCGCTGTGATCGCTTAGTGGCACGCGCCCCGGAATTGTTCGTCCGTACCGCTGGGACGTGACGTGTGCGTGCGTGCGTGCGGCAGGCCGCTGCGACCGGTACAACCACAGCGAGGTGGACACGGACGAGGCGGCGGAGGCGGGCGACGGGGGCGAGGGGGACGAGGCAAGCCTGTTCGCCGCCTTCTCCTCCACCTCGCCGCAGTGGCGCCGCCACTACCACCACGAGCACGACTCCAGGGTGCGTTCTTGCTCGTTTCTAAGTTATATCACTTTCAAGTGTAACACAGGTCTGGTATCAAGTACCATTGCGACTAGCCAGTGTGAATGTGTTTATATCAATATATTTTTTAGATTTTCGGTTTGATTATGATATTCGGAGTCTGTTTAGTTTAAATGTTCTTTTTTTTGTGATACTAAATCAGTGCTTAATGATGGAGTAAGCCACGTTCGAATGCCGACCAGGGCGGACATTACGCGGCATGTTTATTTTGGTTCTTTTGATTATGTCCCTGTCGTTAACAACACATAAGAGTTTTAGGAATCCGTGAGCAAGTTGTGTTTTTTTTACCGAAATAGTATAGGTTTGTGTTGTTTTTATTTTTACAAAAGTTAAATATCCAAAAACGGCAGTGACCACTATTAGGTGACCCCTAAACTTGTTTGTCGGCTTCGACGTAATTAATGTACATTTGTGGTTAACAGAGCACGGACAGCTGGCCGGGCACCCCGGACAGCGCCGGCCCGCCCACTACGCCCACGGCCCCGCTACATCACCATCCTAAATGTCCGGTAAGCAGCTTGCTATGTTGTAACATTACTTTAACACATGTTATATTTTCTTCTTTCTTTCTTTCTTTTCTTCTTCTTAAGACGTTATAATTAATTAAGTGAGTGAAAATGTACTATCAAAAATTTTTAATAATTATTCTATTCATAATAATTAATGTGTAATTTCAGGCGATATGCGCGAACACGGGCGGCGGGTCGACGGCGGAGTCGTCGCAGACGGACTCGGACGACGTGTCGCCGGCGTGCCGCCGCCGCGCCGCGCTGCGCCCGCCGCTCGCCGCGCTCGCGCACCCCGCGCCACCCGCGCACGTTGCGCACGCCGCGCTGCCCGCCGCCTTCCCGTCCAGACTGTACGTATCCTTCTATATTCAACTTAAATAAATATTAGACATGATGTACAGTAGACTGTTGATATAATTATTTAAGTGAAAAATAATACCTAGAAGTGTTACTACCGATCAAAAATAGGATAATGAATACTAGGCTGCGGCCTAGTATGCAACGTCAGCCCATTCGTCGTTCCGTTTTTTGTTTTTTTACTGCCATTGAAATTATCCAATCCCGGCTGGCCTTGTGTAATGCGGCATAAAATAAGAACCAATTGTGAACTCTTAGCGGTATAAGTCACTTGAGTGATTTGGTACCATTTTCGAATGACTCTTTGTATGTTGTTGTATTGAATGTAATGTAATGTTGTTTGTATTGAAGGGCGTCTATACTTAACTAACTTAAATAACTCGTTGGGTGTAGAGCAATGTCTACACATTTTGAAGTACATTACTTTTGACGATAGTTTTTCTACCCTCTTGCTTGTGTCAGCCACCAAACGACTAGCTTAACGCATCAGTGATGCCTTAACGCACTATAATTATGCACTAAGACTTTATTATTTAAGCATTTCATTTGCAACTAATAACATTAATAATAATGAGTCAGTGACCTTGATAAATATGTATTGTTACATCAATTTATATGTCATAAAGATGTCGTGGTTTATCAGGATTGACAGTTCGAAGAAGGACGACAAGGGCATAGACAAGACGGATAAGCCGGAGAGGAGCAAAGCGATTGCTCTGGCGGCCCCCAAGTCCATGAGGAGGTCCGCCAGTACGTCGGGACTGTCCCTCGTCATACATCCTGGTAAGTTTAACCTATCATAAAATATAAAAATCATTGCTGTTGTTCGTTAGTCTCGCTAAAACTCGAGAACCGCTGGACTGATTTGGCTAATTTTGGTTTTGAATTATTTGTGGAAGTCCAGGGAAGGTTTGAAATGTGAGTAAATATGAAAATTCAGCGTTTTTTTTGTTATTGATTCTGAGACGCTACGAAGTTTGCCGGGCCAGCTAGTAATATATAATAGTAAAGCGGGAACTGAATAAAGGAGTGCGCACATTACACCAACTCGACGTCAACTCCACTCCGACTCCACTCCGTTTCAACTCCGACGTTCCGTTCCGCGATCAACGCTTCATCGACGTCAACTCGACTCCGTCTCCACTCCGTTTCAACTCCGACGTTCCGTTCTAGGTACATTACGTCATTGTGTCGGTCGACGCGTGGACTACTCGTCTACGGTGAGTCGTCAACGCAACGTCGACGCGTTGGTCTCGAAACGGAACGGCTATGGGTGTAGGGCGAGCCGTACAGGGCTTTTAAGTATAAGTTCGAAATTCAACCTTACCTTCAAAGATATAAGGCTCATAATTGAATGTTAGCTTTGTCAAGGTTTTAGTCGCGTTGGCGTCGGTCGGTCGTGGAGTCGTTGTAATGTGCGCACTCCTTAAAGGTAATGAGAACGGAATGACTATTTTATTAAACAAACTTTAGCGCTGTAATCGAGTGTATTATTAGTAATGGTGTGAACCAACTACAAAATTGTTTATCTTTATTTTAGAATATAACTTTTATTTGCCTGAGAATGGAATAATAAATAACACAAAAAAACGATTACTATGAAAGTGAATTACAAATTTTAACAACAAATTTTACCTTATGGATTTAAATATGGTACGGGTTAACGTATTGAAGACCGATAGTGACGTCACGTTTTGTCCCACCAGCGGAGGAGAGTCTGTCCCGCGGCGGCGCGGCGTCCCCGTGCGCCGGCAACACGTCGTCGACCAACTCGTCGCGGGACTCCTCCCCCTGCCGCGACCCGCCATCGCCGTTCGCTATCGCCAACCACTCGTGAGTACATTATAACTATACGGTACCCTCTACTCTCTAGGTGATGTACGGTTTGTTGCACCCTATAGACACCTAACACAGCCAATTGACACCTAATGTTTGATTTTTCGTATTGAATGCATTCTGGCAACTAGCTGAGGTAACACGATGAGGGGTGACTGGCTAATTTAATTTAATAATATGGAAGCATGTTTGCATAGATGTTGTAGCATCAAATCATACTACTAAATATATATGATTTTAATTTTCAGCAAGTTTTGGTAACAAATATTATACTCAGTAGGTGCCCAGACTGCTCCCTGTATGGGTCCGGGGAAAAAAGGTCCCCAGTCTGCAGGCCTTAAATAACAATCCGACACATTCCTAATTTGTACTATCAGTATATCAACCAATATAAATTAATCTCACATTGTCAGAGGAGACCTGTGGCCCAGCAGTGGGACAGTTATAAAATGGTTTTACAACATTGTCCAGGTTGATACAGTCGTCGAAGCCGCCAATAGTGGTGCGCCGCGGGCCGCGCGGGTTCGGCTTCACGATCCACACCGTGCGCGTCTACTACGGCGACACAGACTACTATACAATGCACCATTTGGTGTCCGTGAGTACACTGTTTTAAATGGTGTTTTGGTGTGTCAGTACACCGTCTCAGACTTCATCTCCACTTGCCATTAAGTAGGATTATAGTTGAGAATTGATTTGTATCAGATAATAAAAACAATGTCAAACGATGCATGCAATATTAAAAAATATATATCGAATGTACAGATTTGACCCAGTCATTGTTTTATAATTTGTGAAAATCAGAATAATTGCTCTAAGAATTTTTGACCATATTAACATTTAACGAATGTAAATTGTTTGTTATATTATTTAGATTCATTGAATATATAAATAATAGAGTTGAAGCGTACTTTAGTAATTTACAATATTTCATTATTGTTATAATCGCTCGATGTTGTACATTTTGATGCCGCGATGCGACTATATAACGTACGTTGACGTCGGCAGGCGGTGAGCGAGCAGGGCGCGGCGTGGGCGGCGGGGCTGCGCGCCGGCGACCTCATCACGCAGCTCAACGGGGAGTCCGTGCAGGGGCTGCTGCACACACAGGTACGGACCGACGGGGGTCGTGTAGCGTACATGGACGGGGATTATGTAGCGTACATGGACGGGGATCATGTAGCGTAAATGGACGGGGTAAATTTCATCGATTAATCCGTTTATAGTCACAAGGTAACAGAATAAATATAATAACATTCGGGTCAAAATCAGAACTGTTCATTTTCCGGTACCAATTTGTAAAATTACCATGTCATTAAATAAAATTTTCGGACTACTATTGAATCAAATTAATAGTGTGTAATACACTTGAAATTTTCTCATTTAGTTGATTGTTACTATGTATAGGTTGATATACAAATGTGTACTTTTAACTCGACAGGTTCTGAGGTTGTTGTTGGCGGCGCCGCACGCCACGTTGCGAGCTACACCGCTCGACCAGACCACCATTCAGGTAAACTATTATATAATAAATTCAAATTTCAAATTCAAAATGTATTTATGACATCTACACACAATACATTTCATATACGCTTTGTAATTAATGACGTACAAATATTTGGATAACAATAAATTCTTGTGACGAATGTTTTCCTTAATTCTTCTCCTTATGTATACTTCAGGAAAATGTATGTTATACTCATGTTTTACGTAATTTGTATCGATACTCAGGCGGGGGGTAGACGTCGCGCGGGGGGTCGCAGGGCGTCGGCGCCCCCGCGGCCGCGCCCCCGCCGCCGCTGCTCGCTGTTCCGCAGGATATCCACCAAGCGAGCCTCGCAGGAAATGCACCAGGTAACTATTGCCATGAACCCATTAATCACCCACTATAGGACGCGGGTCTCCTTATAATGCCCCGTTTAAATAATCGGCGAGAAGGGGCGTGTACGTGCGAATACGAGTATATAAATTATGTTATAACCTATTCGTGAATCTTCGCTGTTTGTTACGAGTATTCGCTCGTTTTCGGCGCGGTGTCGAATGTCAATGCGAATCAAACGATTTCTCGTATGTAGTCGTGAGAGCGTCACCTTTGTTTGAAAGATCTTTGAGAGAGAGAGTCAGAGATGACATGAATAGTCACGAATGTATGTAAAAGGGTGTATTCGTGGTTGTTCTCGTGTACGAATATTCAACGAGAAAGTACATCGAATATTAGGTCAAGTAACTAAACGTGATATTAAATTACAATTGAAAACTACAAGCAAATCATATTTTTTACGTGTGTGCCTGTGTGTATGGTCAGATGGTGTCGGGCGGCAGCAGCGACTGCCCCTCCTCCCCCGCCGCGTCCCCCGCCGCCGACAGCCCGCTGCACACCACGCAGCACTATCAGAGGTAAACAGATAATAATCGTTATATTATAAGCATTGACTTATTATTACTATAGACGTCATGTACATGAAAAGCTTACGATTTAAAAAAATACGTTCACAAATAACGGAGAAATCGCTGGACATACATAAAAAACTATATATAGGCGTCGAACTTAAGAACCATCTCCCGTTTTTAAAGTCGATAAATAAAACAACCGTGCCCCCAGGCCGTCGTCCCTCCACGGGCTGAAACACAAGCTGGGCGCGGCGGGCGGCGCCGAGGTGCGGCGCGCGTCGCTGCAGCACATGCCGCTGTCGCCGCTCGCGCGCACACCCTCCCCCTCGCCGCAGCCCGCGCCGCCGCCCGCCGACCCCGCCAGGTAGACACACACACACACACATAAACACACACAAACACACACACACACACACATACACACGTACGTATACGATTAAATCAACACCCATGTGGATAAACCTACTTTTCGTAGATACAAACATAGACACATATGATCAAAACAACACCCAGGGTGGTGAATATTTGCTTGGACGGATTACGAGGACACCCAGGTGGATGAACCTACTCTTCAGATGTTGTGCTGCAGCTAATTTCTTATAAATATTTGCTTGGAAGGATTACGAGGTTTCTGCACCATATTCATTCATGTGTCAATACATTATTACGATTGAGGTTAAACGCTGAGAGACGGATACCTCCGCACTAGGCTTCCCGGTTTTGTGGGTGACATAGACACAAACAACCCGTTGCCTCTTCATTCCCACATTTCTCTCACTCCCGTGCCCTCCATCCCTATCCCCTGTATTTTCTAGCGTCTTTACGCGGCCCAGTGTTTGGAGAAACTATAAAGCCTGTGGCCTGGTACCATCTTAATCCTACGACAGGCGATCTTTTTTATCTTCGATTTGAAAAAATCTGTCTGCTACAAATACTATGTAAACACACATATTGCTCGACGTTAGGTGCACATGGACAAAATGTCTTGTTGAACTAATTCACTTTATATAACATACACCCCTAATCGAAGGGATCTAACATCATGTGGCTAACTTCACGTTGTCTGTGTTTGTATGTACTAAAAGGATACAAGCAGAAGTGTCGTGTCAACGAATTTTATTATTTTTATGGACTCGATGTCGCTTCGTATTCTGTTTGGTCTTTTTGAATCTCTGAATTCATTGTTTTGTAAGCTTTTTGATACACAAAGTACATATTAAAAATTATATTAAACCTTTACAAACCTTACCTGTGGCTATAGAACTCGGTTTCTGAATCGGCTATAAAAAGGGTCGATTCTAATTCATGACACTCTCTCGTATCCTTCTTCTGTATGATCATTTTATAATTACTTAACAGAAATGTCATTGATTGCAATTCGCTACCACATTGTAATAATGTCGTAGGAGCCTACGATCATCTCACCATCACTAGCTAATAAATGTGACGTGTTATGAGAGTATGATGCTAATTGTAGTGCATACTCGGCTATAACCGTGTGCTAGGTTCTTTGGCTATCGGACTAACTGGAGGCTATTGGCATAATAAGAAACGAAACGAACGATAGGGACATATCGACGGATATAATAATCGATGTATTGCACTTAAATTCATTGTTAAATATCTGTTATTTTTTGGGGTTCCGTACCAAAATGATAAAAAACAGAACCCTATTTATATGCCTCCGATGTCTGTCAGTCTATCTGTCAGTCACTGGGCTTTTCTCGGAATCTCTGGCACGGAAATAAATAGACACCTGAAATTTGTCGTACAAATTTGTTATTACGGAACCCTACGTGTGCCAGTCCGACTCGCAATTGACTGGTTTTTATGTAAGGTATGAAATTTCCTTATATTACATAATATATTTTCGTAATAAATAATTTTATAAATAGCTACCAAAAAATGGTCAATGATCAATGGTTGTAGGCGGTTCAGTTAGTCCGATAGTGAAAGCGCGTGTGTCGTGACGTGGTCGGCGGCTAGCTACATGTCGGTCGCTAACCGTAGCGTGCGCGGGTGCGAGGCGCGCAGCCCGTCCCCGCTGGCGGCGCGCGACTGCCGGCGCGCGTGGCCGCGCCGCGACCCCGCCTCGCCGCTGCTGCGCCGCGCGCTCTCGCCCGACAGGTGAGTCCGGCCGCGTGCGGACACCTCTTCGATCTGCTTCAAATTACCATTGACTTGTTATTACTATGGACGTCGGGTCTCGTACTAAAAAGCGAAAAAAATGTCCCAGTCACAGCCATCGCGAGAATAGAAATGTTAAAAAGGTATTTTAACACAACTATTATTTCACGGTTTAATTTCGATTGCAGTCGTGAACGCCAGCCATCGCAAGAATATAAATGTTAACAAGGTAATTGAAACACTAAAACTATTACATCACGGTTTAATTTCGATTGCAGTCTCTTTTTGCGTTTTGTTGCTCATTTGGCTCGGACATATTTTAGGGTGGACCAGACGTCCATAGTAATAATAAATCAATGCAAATTACAATGTAACTTTAACAAAACAAAAACCGACTCAACATCGACAATATAAAATGGAACATCATCAACGTAGTCGAAGTTAATTAAATACGCATTATTAAGGATGCCTCAAAAACTACTCGTTAGATGACGCTCAAATTTAAATGGGACCACATGACAACCACCAGCTCGCTCAGATGACACATCTTTATAATGCAAGACGTGGAACTCAACACACAACAACTCAGAATGTGAAGCAGATAGAACATTCAAGGGAGTTTAGAATGGGTTGATGTTCCTACCGTAGAGGTTCAGCGTAGAACAAGTAGCTTATATGCACGCAAAATGCGTTATTACTGACAGATCACTCGATGGTAAGTAGTCATCGCGGTCTATTGATGTCCATGATACCAAAGGTACTGAAAAAGTGGGAAATAAGTAAAAGGAAATGTATCAAATATTTGTGATAGTAACGTAGTTAATTTAGTTATGTGTAATGTTTTATTTTGTTTCAGCTATATTTGCCTTGAAGGCTGTTTTTGCTTATTCTATGTTAGCTTTATAACATCCCTCACGTTTTTCATTTGTGATTCGTTTATAACACGCATGCCAAACATACTAGCAAACACTTTCACATTTTATTACTATTATTACTGTTGTACTTTTTATGTATAATGTATAGCTCTAGGATTTTTATGTTTTTTTATAGTGTGATGTTTATGTAATTTAAATATATTAAGGTTGGGTTTATTTAATTGTTGTTTAGATATGGATATTATAGTATTTTGAACTTATAGTTTAATTATGAACATAGCAATTTTATTTTGTTACCTATGTATTGTTTTAGAATGCTTTATATTTTTTTGTGAAATTAGTATCTGCTTCGGGTGGAATGAATTCCAAACATAGTTTACATTTATACGGCGTAGAATAAGGTAGATCTGAAATATAAATAACAAATCGATACATATGACTTACGAGTATGTTTTAAAACTATATATTTTCTTCGGTCTATATCTGTATAAACGAGAACCGCTTCGTGCACGCAGGTTGCATCCCCGGTCAGCGGAAGCGAAGTGCTCGATATCGCCCCTGTGCTGCGCGGGGGCGCCGGCGACGAGCGCGGCGCGGGGCGCGCGGGGGCCGGGCTGGCGCGCGCCGCCGGGGCCCCCCGCGCCGCCCACCCCGCCGCCCTCCGACAAGCCGGACGAGCCCATGTTGCCGCGGATAGCCGAGGAGAAAGACTCGCCGACGCATCATGCTGCGAGGCTGCCCACCAGGTAGGTCGGATACGCGAGAGGGTGCCTTGGATGGTTCTTTCGAAGGTGTGACTAAAGGCAAATAGTAAGCTGGAATTAAAATGAATGCTATAAGGTTACATTTTTTGGCGTCGCTATTGTTATTTTGTCGTCAAGGTCATCGTACTTAGAATCGAAAGAAAGCAGGGGATCCGCTCAACGTCGGCACACGTTACATCAACTTGACTTAAATCCAACAGATTGAAATGTGGGCTTTATTTCGTGTCATTTACGGTCGAATTTTCGGTCCGGTCGTAGTGGGCCGTAGGCATACAATGCTTCAAGCGCGTGTGGATCAATTACGATCGTGATCAACAATACAACTAACTGGTCGTGGAGCACGATATAAGGCTCATATTTAAATGCTGAAGTCGAGTTGGAGTTGTCTGGATGTACCCAAGAACTGTGACACCAGTTGAACTTTGAGGTTAATATTATACTTTTTCTTTAAAAAGATTTTATAGTGAATCCGATGTGGAGGGTACATGATGAATGACAATTCAATTCCCCAGGACACCGGCAAAACAGAGCACGCCGAGTATATTTACGTCGTCGCCCAAGGCCAGTCTCGACAAGTCCGCGTTCGACGCGAACGCCTCGTTCGCGTCGTTGTCGCTCTCCGACGAGTCGTACGTCGTCGACACCTCTATAGACGTATCTAATTTGGACACTTCGAGGGAAATGAATTTGGGTAAGTGTTAAGGGTAGTTAAGTGTGTTAAGTGTATGCTTTGTATAAGTGATATAATGGTTTTTTGATTAATTTAGTTCTTGAGTACACTATACGCCTTACAATAATTAACCCCTGGAGTGTCGAGACCCCCGAATGTAAAACATGGCCAACGTGTCACGCCTATTCGTAACTAGCGCGATCTTGTCGCTAGGTCATCGTAAAAATGAATTGTACGGGTTTATGTTATAATTATATCACATAAATTATACATCATTGTTATCACAACGAAATTGCCTAACATCTAAAACAATTAAATTAAAGCAAAAAAACTTACCTGCGTAAGAAATTATTCAATTTCTTTTCAACTTCGAAATTTTCAAACACAATGGGGACACATTTTTCCACATTTCACTAACTCACAATGCACATTAATCAAAACTAACACTATCACTACTTAGTATACATATTTACGCATCGATATAATACATTATTTCATTTGGAAACACAGTAATTACACGGTAAAAGAAGTTAGAAAACTAACACGAAAACGGTGCCAATACCGGCATATTTTTAGCGAGCCGCTTAGCGGCCGAAGTTATTTTATTTTTGGTCAATTTTGTGGTAAATATTGTAATCAATATGTTGCTAGATTAATTAGCTAAGAATGTGTAATACTATAAAACCAAACTTGCTGTACCTATATTTATATGAAAATTTACACAGCTTGTCGACTTCAACGACACTGTAACTATGTTGTTCAAAAGTTATTTACTTTTTTCACCAACTTTTTTATCACCATTCACAAAACTAGCACTTTACACGTAATCTGCACAACTTTTCCAGTAATAATAAGTAAAAATCTCATCAGTTAATTCACCGTTTCCTTCTCGAAAACAATTTTATAAAATGTTGCGAACTCAAATGACGCGAAACGAGCGTAGCGACCGTACTGTACAACTTTCAAATAAATATTTTCCTGTTTATCATTCGACTTTGCAGCCAATCACAGTCGGTATTTCGTAGCTAATGAACGTAGGTTCAATTTGAATCCAACCAATGAGATCAAAATATTATGAAATAGACAATAATCGTCCTTCAATACGATTGTATTTAGTTTGCCCCTCCGTAGGGGGTGCACTTCACGTTGGCCTAGAAATTTTTTTGCCCCGACGGAGGGGACAACTACACTCGAGGGGTTAAGTAACATATTTTAAATTTCGCATGAGAAAAAGTTGAAGGTTAGATAAAAACCTTTAGTATTGCATCTTTTCACAATGTATTGGAACGAAAAAAAAAAACAAACGCTTAATTAGTCAAGTCTACAATAAATAAACACAATATAATTATTATTTTACAAGATGTTATTATTGAAGTGTTTTTATTATTGTAACACTAAGGAGGAATAGATCCAAAATTAAAATATAATTTTGATATCTTAGTGTGTTTATACCGCGTACTATTATTATTATTTTATTTCTAGACGACAGCAGATCAAGCACTGAGTCCAGCCTCACGTCATCGGAACTAACGAAGAAACTTAATCCGATACCGGAAGCACTGCCATCCGTTGTGGAAGCTCAGCCCAAGGCAAGGAAAAAGTCAGATTCCAGCTTAAAGGATGAACCTAAAGACCAAAAGGATAAGTCTAAGAAAGATAAACCAGAGCTCAAGAAACAGGACTCGATAAAGAAGATCGAAAAAGAACCTAGGCAGGAGGAGAAACAGCTTCCTGAGGTTAAAGAGGAGAAGAAAGAGAAAGAGAAAAAGGAAATGGAGAGGAGCGGTTCGGTGAAGAAGTCTGATTCGAAGCAGGAGAAGGCGATGGAGCGCAGCGGCTCGGTGAAGCGGCCAGAGACAAAGCAGGAGAAAGCGGAGAAGGCTGAAGCGAAGAAGCAAGAGAAGGCTGAGAAGAAGTTGGAAAAGGTGGAGGCCAAGAGAAGCGAATCGATGAAAAAGATCGAGCTCAAAAGACAAGAGTCAGTTGAAACAAACAAGGTATTTACATAATAACTTTAACTTATAGATTAAGTTACGTTGTAGTAGCCATATGTTATTACTGTCGCCCCTTACAAAACCCTGGTCTGTCGTCATGGGGTTGAGATCAGTGTACCAGCTCTTCCGAAAACGTCCAGTATATTTCGGTTTAAAGAATCTTTATTTCTCATAATAGTACAATGTTACTTAAAGTGAGAAACTTTTAAGGTAGAGTATATTTTGTTCGGCGAAGTTGTAAAAGTTGTTGCTGTAACCCCTGTTACGTCAACCCGTGTCGTAAGTTTTAGGGCGCGTTCACATAGAACGTTTTACCGGATCTGTTTTAACGGGTCAGTATTTCCGTTGTGTGTGGGATTTTTTACTGGATCCGGTATACTGGATTCTGTGTGAAATCGCTTATACAACTACATACGCTAATAACATATCCGTTTAAACGGATCCAGTAAAACGGATTGCTGTTTATTTTGTCGGATCGGTATTTTTACTGGATCCAGAATACTGGATTCTGTGTGAAATCGCTCGTACAACTACATACGCTACTAGCATCCAGATCCAGTATTCCGGATCCAGTAAAACAGACGTTCTATGTGAACGCGCCCTTACGTTCCGTTGCAGTCGCCGGAGGGCGGCGAGGGCTGGGGCGAGGCGCGCGGCGGCGGGCGCAGCAACAGCAGCAGCATGGTGAGCAAGCTGCTGGGCGTGATGGGCCGCAAGCGAGACGACGACGACGCGCGCGCCGCCAGGCGGACCGACAAGCACGCTAAAAAGAAGGTGGGTTGGATCCGGATACGCTTTTAAGAGGCGATCATCTTGATCCTCGAGGATAGCATTGTCTGTGATCGAATTAGAAAGACTCTTGGTGACAACACTTTGGCAAAGGGAGATCTCCGGCCGAGCAAGACGTCTTGCCCGGGAGGCGTTGAAGCCTGAAACCCCGACTGCTCGCTGTTCGAACTCTGTATATATGCGTGCGGTGTAGAAAACTTCGATAGCGTGATTCGGGCTTCGTGACGTCATCGTGTGACGTGTGTGCGATGTCGCCACAACACTAACTGGTTACTAACAACTACTAACAGGACTAACTATCACTAAAAGTTTCTGCCCCAGTCCTCATACCTACCGTTCCAACACCGTTTGCTAACTGGACTAACCATCCTAGTCCCGATTTGTGTCTTGTTCTGTGTCGATCACAATTGTCATGGAAGTGGAAGTTTGGTGCTGCGTGCTCGTTTGCTGTCTTAATTCCATAAAAAAAAGTTGCGACCAGGATTATTATGTTACTGGTGTGATGACTGGGAAAAATGAAGGTTGGGGTCAAGGAGTCAGTTTTGCCGAACTGTTTTGTGACATAATTACTTAGATGACTTCAGATTTTATCTAATGCCCCACGCATATTTCAAAGTATCCTATTATTTTTGTTAAGTTCATAAACGTCTCATTTGAGATCTGTCTTATGATGTTTAATTGAAGTAGCCCGTCCAACAACAAGGATTGTCAATTACGCCGGTGGAATTGTATCTCGATGTGCGGTACGCACTTTCCAAGGCATGTGTACGTAAGCACTTTGTAATTGCAATTTACATTGTTTTTCAGAGTTCTAGCCAACCGCCGCCTCAGACGACGGCATCGGGGAAAATGATCGATCAGGTATCGGTGACGGACAAGAGTGCCGACAAGCAAGACACCGGTGACGATAAAAAAGGGAAAAAGGGGCGGGGCCGCGCCTCTAGCTCATCGTCAGCCGAGAAGTAAGAGCGGGACGGGTAATGTCGCGTCACACCCGCTAGAGCGGTTCGTACGCTTTAGTTACGTACGTGACGTATTGCGTGCGTGTTCATATGACATAGTAACAATAATGGGTACATATTTACACTGATCTCTTTAATATAAATATATCAGAGAGCTTGAAGTATTAATTGGAAGTTTTAATATGTGATTATCAACGACTCCATACGGAATTGTAAGGGAACTAAAATTTGTTTAGATATTTCTCTTTATGTCATCACTGTCCCAAATCCAGTTAGCTACAAGGCAAGCGATAAAATAGGTACAAAAATAATACGCTATCTAATGTATTTATATTATGCAGATTAGTGATAGTAAAGGATATATTTTGACCATTATATCTTTGTCTATGTTCCCATTTCACGTGTAAGCGTATTGTGTAACGATTGAAGCGTTTACTGTACTGTGTAGAGATGAAGCCATTGATTGACGTATATTTTTAATATTGTAGTTTAAGTCCCGCGTAATAGAGTACAATTTTGCACGTATCAATCGAGTGAAGCACACGTGTTTGGCGTTGAGCACGATCGACTGGACGCGATGCCTACTTTGGTAGTTTTACTAATATTACTGTTTATGTTTGACAGAAAAAAACCGCGTGAAATGTCCACGATTTGGTATCAATTTGCTACGTGTTTAATAAAAAAGGTAGCTCGATTATGTCTTTGATGTACGATTAAAATTAGTTTTCAATCAATAAACTTTATCGTAAGCGGTATAAGCAAAGTTTGTAATCGACCATCGAGTGCATCGCGTCAGTGATTCGCACTGCGTGCACGCACGTGCGTGTGCGTGCGTATATGCGTACACCTGTGCTGTAATAGTAATATGTGGGTAGTGTACATTTCGCCAACTTATCTCGCAGAATGTACGTCCAGTGTACGTGTTACCAACTTGTTCATTTCGATGTCCGGATATTTTTCCACATTGAAGATTCATTTTCATTTATAGTTATTTTTAACACAAGGTGTCATTTTATTATCTGGGGCAATTAGACGTCTTCTCAGGGAAGTCGATTGAACGCCGCATTTGAAAGCCATCTGAATAAGGAGGCTTCACAATTTTATGTATTCTTTCTGGACCAAGTCCCGAGGTTTATGGGACGTCCGGAACTTCGTAAGACGAATTCATATAATTAACATTGAGATTTAACGTCATAGCGGGCTATGACGACATTAATACATATCTCACACTATCATAACCTGCCAAGATATCCTAACCGCAACATGACCGTTTGGGTTAGGTTTTACTTGTAAGAACATTGTAAAGTACTACATTAATTTCAGGAATAACCAGAATACTGTATACCTATTTGTTTTTATTTTCATTAAATGTATATATTGATGGATAAGTATATTCTCATGGATAAGTTGGTGAAATATCAAATGAGGCACGCGTCAGTCTTTCTTAAACAATATAAATGTAACTTGTCTTTATACTCTCCTATCTGGTACGATTCGTCGTGGAATGTGGACAAAAACCGACATAGGATTCTTCACAATATAAGTCTTCTAGTGATAAAGTTATGCTGATGCTGTGATGATTTTTATACTGAAATATCTTTTTCTATACCTCTATTATTTAGTTTCTTGTTCGATAGAGCAGTCGCGGCGAAGCGTATCGGGAAGGACCTTTTGTTGTTCGGTGTCGTGTACAATAAAATTTATATATTTAAATGTCGCTATAAGCTTCCCCTAGACTGTGTATACATAGCTTTAGTCTCGTACCGATAAATATACAAGTTAGGGTCCGGTTTCACGGGCGTGGCGATGCGATGTATAATTTCTTTAGTATATGTTATTTCAATTTTAAACAGAATGCAACGAAAAACGATGAGATGCGACGAATTTTTAAGATTTCATCACTTTTGCAGTGAAATTGTATTGTAAAAACTAAGTGAATTTAAATCAGTTTTATAATGTTATTATATCTGAATTGTTTTGTTGAACAAACGAGAAGCCGTTGGAGTTACTTGAAGTGTTTCTTAATATGTAGTTACTTAATATTATGTACCTACATACTTCTCTTTGCTACAAGATGGTTAATTCCCACTAACTAAACGCTTTGGCGTTTCTATAATTTTATTGTACTAAAAACTCAAGTGACGATAATATTTACTGGATTACTTAATGTACACTTATCATAACAAGTACACTGACTTTTAACTTTAAAATGATCAACAGAGACAAATGTATAATATGATTCACTGTATAAACGATCGCTTCGTCTCGCCGGTCAGACCTGGCCCGGCTCTGACGACTGTATTCGGTTAAAATTATAGAGTTTCGTTCCAGTATTACAATGTTGATACGTTGAAAGGCTATTTTTATTGTTTTATGAATTAATTTTAAAATATCGAATAATCGTCCGCGCTTGGTCTCGTGAACAGATGTAATTTTTATTATAATTTCTTGCGTCGAAGAGTGAAACTACGGTGGGTACTTTGTGGGTTGATCCATTGATACACAATATACATTATATTGAATCATAAACAGATACATACATTAAGACAATTAAACAGATTGTTGGAAGTCACACAAATATACTTAGGCCGTATTTCCAAATCGTTAAATTCGTGTGTGTGTACAAAGAAAAACCACACATCTGAAAGACTTAATACGTTCAAATGTCTTATATCATTGCGCTGATTTTCAGGGCGGTCCCGAGTTGATATCGGCTCGTGTATACTTTATACTAATTTCCTACATGTTGGATTAAATCGCTTGAAGTGCGCTTCCGTAGTTTCGTATATCAGCTGTGAGTTAGGTGTATATGTTAGTTTATATGTTTATTAATCTCATTGTAAGCTGCGCGGTGATTGGAAACGTTTCGACAGATGTGTTAGAGTCGTATTGTGATATATTTTGTAGTGTAGTTTTGGTTTTAGAGATGCAATATTTTATCCTATTAATTATTGTTCTAACGCTTGGCTACTGTTTAACGTTTATGCTGTATTTTTTATTAGTTTTTAGTGACTTTGTTTTTTTTTGTTTTTTTTCTTTTTGTAGATATTTTGTTTGTGTGTTGCCGGCCTGATGGTTTTAAATGCAATTTCTCTGAATTGGAATGTTAGATGTAGCGATACGGGAATTGATTTTATCGAAGGAGATACTTATAAAAATTGAATATGGTTTTTTAACTGGTGGCGCATGTGTGTGCGATAGTGAATCTTATCATTTTGCGAAATCATTATTATTTGCCTCTTCTTTTGTAATAAAAACAATTTCAATTTTAACGATAATACAATAATATTAAAACAACGTTTAAATTTATAAGGCTGGTACACTATATGTTTATTTGTTTTAACATCGAATTAATTGTAATTCTCCGATATCGATACGATCGACGAATATTTCGATTTTATAAGATTCTTAATATCCATTGTTCGAAAACGGAAACGATTTTTTATAACATGAATATTGGCTAACATTCCGAACATTTAATTCATGTGCCATACTATTTAAAAGCCTCTCATATATTTTTTTTCTATTTGGGGTGTTTATTAGATATTTGGCGTATATCTGTATAATCGATAGGGTTACGTTGTCTTTGAAAATATAAAAAATTTTGGTTACATAACATCGAATGTATTTTAACAATATGAATGGCGGATTTAAGGTCTTATATTTGACGTGACGTTAACTTCGCTTCTATTCGAATTATAGCTTTGAAATATGAGCTTTATATAATGTTTATTACGGTTGAATTTTCAACGCTTACTCGAAAGTAGTGTACGAAAGTAGTCTAAATTAGTTACTCGGAACACGTATATACCATATACATAATATTATGGTTTATAAAGTTGTTGCCGTTGTATAGTTATAACCAACTCCGATCAGACCGAAATTTAACCTTAACGAACACTATATCAATGTTTTCCTTTGTCGAATTGGGGTTGACGTCGAGTTGGTATAATAGGCGCGTTCCACTAAGCGATCACAATGCTTGAAACAAATATTTTTCTACCATAAAAGGTTGACTAGCAGAGAATGCTTTTAGCATTAAATCCGCCTTTTGTTGTTATACTTTGTATGATACAAAAGTCTAAATAAATAAATGTTTTAAGCGTTGTGATCGCTTAGTCTTAGTGGAACGCGCTCAGTGTGCAGACTTTACGTGGCCTTCGAAGCGTGGAAGCGCTCATGCGAAGCTAGTATCGATCACCTGTCCAACGAAAGGGATTAAGAATCGTTCCTTATAAGGTGTTTCATAAATATATTCATATTCTCGTGTTTCATTTGTAACTGTAAACAGATAGTCAAGCATAATGGGGGGTTTCCGCATTAGTCTTCCAGTTATTAAATGTATTTGTTTGATTACAGACGCAGTTCTCAACATTATTGTTAATTAACTTCCTAAAATTGTTGAACGGACGCTTTTAAAGTTGATCAGATCTCGCAGGTCGTGTTTTGACATAGAGTTTTCGTAATATTGGAGCTTATAAATTCGTTTGGTTTAATTAATTCTTATTATTTGTAGTTAAACAAACATTTAGTATTCTTAATCGCTACGTAACATAACTTTAATGTAATAACATATATAATATATAACTTTCTACTTACTCCCAACATTCCATTGTAATCATTTTATCTTTTGGTTAAAAAAACATTTAAAACAACACCTTCATTTTTATTATTATATAAATTGAATAAACGGTTTTTATTTTATATGAATTGTGTAATTGTCAAAACATAAAATCACATATTACGTGATTTTTTTCAAATTAGTCAGTATTGAACAATAAAATTATTGAATTAAAAATAAAATAAAGTACTGATAATGTAAATCAATGAAATTATTAAAATATTCAATACTTTCCTTTTCACTTTTCAATACTTTAATATTAAAATCCTTACTCATATGCCAATAAAATAAAATCATAACATATCCCTTCACTTTTAATTAAAATTTGTTCTATATCATTATATAAATTATTTTTGGGGTCCCGTACAAAAAAGGTACTAACGTGACCTTATTATTTAATTAATTGCAATTTTTACAACTTTGCTTCTTAAATAGACATGATTGGTTAAGGCATCATGATTTTGTCTCTATTCGTCAGTGTTGCCTGACTAAGTTTCATAATATATAAAATTTTACCATTGCATGGCTTTTAATACTCATTGATTGGTTACTTAATTTATGATTGATTTAGTTAGTAAAATTTAACAGGGTAAATGCACCCGGTAATGCCCTGCTCTTATTTGGAATACTGATAGATAAACTTTGCTATTTCCTATGTATTGTATAACATTCACTTTTGCCTTTAAGGTGTATAGCGAAATGTTTTAGTAGAAAATTACATTTTAGAATTCATTGTATAGTATAATTTTCCAGCATACTTTGTATCCTACTAACATATATTGTATCTTTTAGGAGCTGTTAGTGTCTTTCGGTTTAGGAAACTATCGTTTTTGTAATACCTATAATAAAAAATAAGATAAAAAGGCGATTTCTTACTGCATCTGAATATATTAAACTAGGAATGAGTAGAATCGACCAAAATCGCATTAACTCTTGTATTTGTTATTATTACAAAAACGATGGTAGATTATTTCCTCAATTAGGACTAAATCGAAATGCGTTAGCGTCTTAGCCTACTCATTAGTGTCATATAAGAGTAAGAGGCTCATTCTTCCCATCTTGGTTGCTATGACGACCGCCAAGGTCATAGGACTCGCCGGAGTGACCAACAATAACAATGAATTTTTTATTAGTGTATTCTATCATTAAATTGTTTTGGGACCATGGCTTTAAAATTGTATGTATATCTTGATGTTATAATTTTAGCAAAAATATTATATAAAGAGCGTGGTTACAAGTAATGTGCGATTCCTTGGTTTGTCTGATTGTAAGATCTGTTCTACTAACAATTTTACTAAAAATGAATCGGATTTTTTGTTTGTTAAGCCGGTTTGTAAACGTGTTGAATATTAATCGCTGTGCTTATGCATTCTCGTTTGAAATCAATCTCTGTTAGTAGAACCAGATCGTGTGAAAATCGTCTAGAAAGCTTTTGTCAGTAGTATTATATCGTAATATGTCGTTTTTCAAGTGTTACGTTGCCTGCCATAATAATAAAAAATATATATTAATGCAAAAGTACTAATTTAAATATAAACTTAGTTTTTAATATGTTGAATGTGATTTATGAATAAACAAGTGTCTATGATAGTGAGCGAGGGGATATTTTCTCTAGACTAATATGTGTATGAATTGATATGAAATAAATTCAGTAATAAACTGTTCGTAATTCGTTTCTTTGATTTATTTGATCAATTGATTGACTTTTTAAATAACCTATTTATTATATTCAAAATATCTGGATAAGTTAGTTGGTAAAGTAATCACCATCATCGCAACTCAACTGTCCCAATGCTAGGCTCAGTGTTAAGGTACGGGCTGTAGTCCACCACGCTGGCCACGTGCGGATTGAATATTAGAGAACTCTTAGAATAAATCATTATGTATAGAGAAATATAGATATATCTATACATAAATATATAATAGGTAGGTATGGTAAAAATATATAATAAATATATAGTATGGTAAAAATATATATAATGGTAAAAATATATAATAGGTAGGTATGTATATATTATATAAGAATAAGTATAAATATATACTATATATATATATAATATCTGTTCTATCTATCTATACGTATAAATATAAATGTACACACACACACACACACACACACAATATATTTAGCGACTGTTATTACATGATTATCTAGGAAAATGTAAATCCGTTATTGGCTGTAAGACTAGATTGTAAGTTTTACATAGTTGTATTAAATTAAGCTGTGGATTTTGTTGAAAATAAAAAAAAATAAAAAAAAAAATAAAATAAAAATAAAATAAAATAAAATAATTATGTATTCGTATATACTATAGGAGAATGGTATAGAGTAGTTTATACCATAGTATATAGAGGATGGACAGTTATCAGTTACTGATCCTTACTTATACTTGTCACTCAGGATAGGTCAGTTTGTCATTATACTAATAACAGATTGGAATACAATGGGATCGAATGAGTTTGTTTGATTTTTCACTGGTACCTAAGGCTGGGATTATGAAATAAAAAGGTTTTCTACGGTTGCTAATATTAAATTATTCTTTCGGTTCGTAAAACTAAGTAAATAATACAACGGTTATAATTTTTCAATATTTTATTTTATTGAGGTGTCCATTTTGATGTAACGACTGAAAACCAAAACACGCTATTATAACCCGTAGCAAAGCTAAACGTCTCATTATTACCGGCTGTGGGACTGCCAGTCCACCACATAGCATCCGGGTCGGGCTCTGCGATACAATGTTACATGACTTTTGTGCGCGGAAAAATAATGGCGACGTCGATAGGAACTGAAACTGCGGAGGTTTACATAAATCAACTATGCTATTGCCTCTGGGCCTTTAAGTTGACATATTAATGCATAAACCCGGCCTCGATAACAATCTGTAGGTTAGGCTACAAGTAATTAAGAACAAATATTATTATGTAATTTAAATACATCGAGTTCACTCCCATACAATAAATACATTTAAGTTTATAACCATCCCAAAATTCAATACACACAAACACTTAACCACAGATTGAGGGAATTAATTATATAATACAGTAGTTTAAATTATAGAATACAGATATTGTAGTTACGATTACAAAATGTAGTGTTACTAAAATTACATCATTGACCGTATTGAGTATAGTATAGAAATAAGCGAAATTGATACTCGAAACATCCATAATAGTCTTACCATAACACACAGTTCGTACATATTCAAAGAAACGAGACAGGTCGCTACAGTATTACATTTACTAATATCCAAATCACCTCACAAATCAACTATTACGTTACCCTGTTTCTACGGAATTAAGGAATGACCAACGAAAAATATAGGTATGAAAAACGATACAAAATCTAGCTAACGAACTAGAAGTCGGATGGTCCGAAGCACTTCTCTCGGACCCTACGTATAATACTGTCGTCGGGGGTTCGCTTCCAATTTAAACACCTAGGTTCCGCATCCTCCGCGTCCTGGGACTGCGATTCGAACAGGTCCCTAGAATGCTGGCGAGGCCCTTCGATTTTGTTCGGCTTCACAAATTGACTTTTCCGTTCAGATTTCTGAATGTCGTCGCATCGCGGCCGCGGAGTCTTCCACGCGCGGGATTCCGGCCTTAACACGACATCCGGCGGAGAGAAATATGAGAAGAACGGACTCGAGACCTTTGTTTCTTTTTTCTCCTCGTTCTGAGACATTTCGAGAAAGGAGAACGTGTAATCTGCGTCGAATACTTGCTCTCGTACGTATGATGTGATGTGGCGCCGGTTCACGCCATTTTGCGGATCGTCATTCAATCCTTTGGGATCGTATCTATTATTATTACAGAGCTTTGTTTGTGTTTTTTTGACAAACGCAATGAAATCGTAAAATCTCTCGATACTCTCCGCGCATTTATAGCAAATTGTGTGCAAATGATCCGTTTCTTCAATTACTAGTTTCAGGCATACTAGAATTTTATCAAGCATATTTGTTTTACGGCAATAAGTACCGAATAGGGAAACGTTGAAATCGGTCACTGATAAACACAAGCGGCAAGATAGACGCGATATTTCCATTTTTACAAGTTTTAATTTTTTACTAACAACGAGTAGATATCCTACCTATTATTAGAAAAACTTAAAATTCCCGCTAAATAGTAAACAAAATATAGACTAATTAGACATAGGTACTGCTATTCTGTGATTGGTTGGCGTCACAGATAAAAAATTTACTGTAATGCAGATAAAAAAATATTTTACTTTTTGCAATTAGATCTAAGAATAAAAGCCACGTAAATAGGCAAAAATATTTTTGCAAAAATTACTACCTTGGACGGTTTGATGGATAGTATAGGTAGGTATTAGTTAATTTTTTAAAATCAGAATAAAATTCTGTAGATTTATTTAAACCGTCAACTAACTGACTTAGAATGTAAATTAGTACGCAAAAAATAATAAAGGATTTAATTTTGAGGTTTTAGATTTTTTTCGAAATAATCCGCGAATTTCTTATTCTATTATTATTATTATTTAAGGTAGCTGCAAAAGCAAACTGATATTAAAATTTGCAAGAAATTTAATAAATAGGCACCTAATTTGAAAATTGATAAGAGTAATAATTTATAAGACAAAAATATTAATGTTCCGTTTCCGTATACCACATTCCATTATTTTTGACTCATGTTAAAGAGATTATTTTATGATTATGGGCGATATTTAATCTCGGAACTTTAATGAAGACTGAAAAGTAGATATAAGATAACGCATAATCGGCATAATAGTAAATCCGTAACGGTAGGTACGCTATAATATAATCAGAGAACTTTTAAAGATAACAGGAATAAGTATTATTTTTAAACCATACGATCATCCAAAAGTGAGTTCCAAAATGTATCTTATTTTACAAGAAGCCACAAATTTTTATGACAGATTTATATTTTATACCCTAGTTTTTCTAACAATCGTTTATCATTGCGTAGCATAATTAACTATTTATTATTCGAGATGGAAATATTGTTACATCGGTATTTAAAGATATTAATAACCAAAAGTCACAAAATCCACTAACTACTGCTTTTCAAGATCATCATTACTATCACAAGCCCCAACACTCCTAAGAAAAGGGTTTATTGTCTGTAACTAAATACAAATATCGGTACAGTCGTCGTTTTGAAGCGAAGCTCAGTTTAAATACTGCATTTAATTTCCCTACTTATTGGATTATTCAGCGAATTGTGACATTTCGATGTTGAGTTTTGGGTTAATATTTTGCCACCCATTGCGCTGATTGGCATCAATTAGTTTGGACAATTGCGTGAGCATGTCACAATTCACGGAACGATGCTTAATTGCACGAGCTAAACGTCATCTTCCTTCTTGCCCCAGAATTTATCGAACCTCGTGCGAGCGCGGTCGAGGACTTCGGCTGCAGTTAAGCCGCCCGTGGCAGGCTCATTCACCACCGTCGTGTCTACAATGCCCGGGGCCACCTGAGTCGCTTCAGTTGATTTCTTGACGACCTCCTTCTCTTTAATAGATTCTAGAACTGGGGTTTCTGGGGTTAACTGGTTGCTGTTGATTCCGTTGATTCCGTTAACCTTGTTCATGTCCAAAGCCCTAGTCTCATCGATGGGAGTGAGGCTGGTCGGCGTAGTAGGGGTCTTGTCTGTGCGCTTGCTCAGGCTTGTGGGTGATTCGCTCTTTTTCAGCGAACGAATCGGCGACATTTGTTGATGGTGAATCGGAGCGATTTCTGGAACATCATTCGAATAGTTTATATTCCACCATTGGAGCATACAATTCGAGGTATTTTGAAGCTCAATCAGTACTATGATAGGTATTATTATCACAACGCTTGATATTAATATTTATAAGTCTAAATTGTACACCAATAAGCACATTTAATAATTATTAAATGGTTTTACAAACACAACGAGAGAATACCGTTTTACGTATACAATAATACTTTCATTATCGTGATTCAGATTTAAAAGTTCCTAATAATTTTCAGAAGGTACTTACTTTTTAATTCAATTGAACTACTTTTTAATTGATTCTAATCAGAGATTTACATTATATTAAAATTTTGGCAAATTTTATGTATTTTATATGTGATAAATATATTAACGCATCTTTGGGTATTTCACTTTTTCATGCTTCTTTCTAAAACTAGATATTGACACCAACACTTAACTAGATTTGTCTACATGCTAGAAGAGAAAAAACTAGAAGAAGATAATCAGGCATGAATATAGGTTATAGATAGAAGATAAAATTATTATTGTGAGGAAATATTTTAATGGGAGGGTCTATTCTCTATAATGAAGAAAATCTTTAAAAATGTGTGAGGTATCTAAAGTGTGACTCCTCGTTTTAGATAATCTTGTAAAACTATGTGCAGATAAATAACTCAATTCTGGATATTTACTATTAATTTCTATGGAAAAAATGTCGGTGTCAATATCTCGTAACAGCATGCTATCTTTTCGTTCTTGTAATTACATGAGAGGGTGGTAAACCCAAACGAATATAGGTTCGAATATAGTAAATATATTATATAAAGCTAACTAATTATTCACATCTTAAATTTTCCAAAACAACATGCATATTTTTAAACTCTTTAGATCATTTGACAACTTTCACCACATTCGTTAATAAATAATTACACTAGATCTAATTAGGGCGATTAGCTTATAAGCCATTTGGTTTATGATAGCTAGGAGGGTAGAAAGATGCCAACCCTGGTTTGGTATACACGGCATATAAATTGTATTGTCTAAAATCAACAACACCCACATCTTAAACTAAGTAATGGCATCTTCCCAGAACAACGGGGACAGGCAGCATGCAAAAGTGAACGATTAATGGCATGAAGAAAATAATAGGAAGGTTGAAGTGCCATACAGTAACAGTGTACGCAAACATCGAAACAGACACACACACAGACGAGTGAATACATACGTGGTCGACGTCTCAGCGGAGTACGGTCAAAATAAATAAAAGCATTTCAGTTATTGGATTAACACAATTTAATCATGAACTATTCATTAGATATAATTATAAAAACAGGTTATATATTTTCTAGTGTCG
This sequence comes from Ochlodes sylvanus, assembly GCA_905404295.2. NCBI lineage: Eukaryota > Metazoa > Arthropoda > Insecta > Lepidoptera > Hesperiidae > Ochlodes > Ochlodes sylvanus. The sequence continues at coordinate 4,845,513 of FR990146.1, forward strand.
ATTGTGTGTCGTGCTTATGTGGCAGTGACCTCTAAGACCTAAAGTTGGGTCTCGTAGAGTTCACTGTCGCATGGCTGTCTGTCACACTCATTATGTGTGTATGGCCATGGTCTAGGCGGTGGCGGTGGTCGTCGTACCTGCCGGCTTCACTGCGACACCGTCTTCGGCCACGGAGCCACTCTTAAACTCAGAGCTAGGGCGCTTAATGCTCTCATCTGAAATATGGTGAGTCGTATGGTCGGATGACGTGATACAACAAACGCTACGTTCTACGTCCACAGATAAAGTTTTAGCTTGTTAAGTGTGCTATTGAAACAAAGCTAAAAATGTTGTGAATTTATGATGTTTAGTTTAAACAATATTTTGTAATTGTATTGTAAATTTTGTATGATTATAAGGCAGGTTGAAATGACAATTTATAACGCATGAAATGATAAAAACAATATCTGTGGACTTTGGACAATGTATAAAGAAAAGTAATCACAAAACAAGTGAATGATCACAAATAAATCGTGGAATGAGAAATCGAATGGTGTAGTTGATGGGTTTCATATTTCTCAGTAAACATTTTGTAGTGTGGCCTGTATAACTTCGACAGTAATGTACATGATTCGATTGTGTTTTAAAGTCGGTGTTAGTGTGGCAAGCTCTCTACAATGTTTACTAGTGTGGGGTTGCTATTCACGCCGTCGATATTACATTGATGACGTAATGAGTAGAATGCAGTCAAATGTTAACTAGCTTACTGCCGTGTGGAATGACAGTGTGATGGCTTTTGATTCAAGAATTAAATCACCCATATGAAAGTGCCAATTTAACAAAAGAGTAATAAATCCTGGGCCTAACATCATACGTGGTCACCCCTGAACAATAGTTTTATCGAAAATTAGGCTAATCCAAACCTCTAGGTTTACAATGCAATTATAAAATTGGGCACGAGTAATTACATTTTAATATTTCTAGTAAAATGTCAGAAAATAGGATTGCAATAATTATGTTCAAATTTCCTGGTAACCTAACAATTTCCACAACTTCAATAATTTAATTTCATCAGTAATATTAAGTTACTATTCATAGATACTAACACAATTTAGCTAATTTATTTATGTAAATCTAAAAGACTATTCATTCCCCTCTTAAACCCCCCAATTTTAAAATTTTGTCTTAAACACAACAAAAACATACTTTAATAAAATATTTTTTTTTCGGTTATGGGTAATCAAATTCGTTTATGTTTATCTATATAAAATCACTTACCTACATATTTATTGTATCAACAAAGTTTATAATGTTATGGGTAGGTAAGGTATAAAGAGTATCTCGTTCATACTAAAGACATTCAATAAATCGTACGCAACAATTTACCTTCTATGTCCTGGTCTATGGTTATGGTAGATTTTTTTACAAAGTTGCCATATAAATCCCCGAATCAACAATACTTATTGCAATAATAACTTACAGTATACATTTTTCCTACCATTTTGCTGAATATTTAGTTCCTTTTTTATAAATATTTGAAATCCGTTATTACAATTTAGTATGAATTATACGTAGCAGTAATGCCGTGCCCACACCAGTGATATCATTGTGCTCTACCAACACCAATCAGCCTTTTAGGAAAAAGATACTCTTTAATCAATTCGGATAATCATACATTTTTATTGAAAAATTTAAAACGGGTTCAGTCAGATCAAAGTGACTCGGATACACTACAGTAATGTTACTTAAACGATTAGTCCAATAAGTATTTAGCTTAGTTTTATAATGTTGGCGGCCAACCTGCTTATGAGACTGCACTCACCGTTTTTCACATTTTGGGTGACTGTGAAGGTCTTGCCAGTATCGAGAGGCACGGTCCAGTTGACTGGGTCGGGCGAGCGCATGTTCATTTGCTCAGGCGACTTCACCCGGGTCGGTTCGGGCGGTGACTTTACGATCGGGGAATCGTCGAAGAAGTGGTCCTTAGCGACTGACGCGCTGCGGTGCGACGGAATCTCGTCGTCTGAAACCGTGTTAGGTGATCATTTAAATTTGATGAAAATTCTATACAGTATACTAACACATCTTTTAATTGAATTAGACATTGTCTTTGCTCACTGATTTTTCATGCAAGGTTCTCATGAAAAAAATATGACTTAGTTTTTTTACTTAGTACTACAGTATTTCATTAAGTGATAGTACTAACCACATCATATTTTTAATGAACATCTATCTCCTATTTATTAGTTTAAGTATATTAGCGTGTCTAGTTCAATCAACTGATATGTTTTCCACAAATACACCAAGTAGGACATCAAAGACATTTGGTGTGGCTATAGGCAAGATATAAGTATGTACGTTTTAAGACATCCACATCACAACACAATGAATCTAAAACATAAAAACAAAATTAGTTTTAAGAGAATCAAATTAAACATAGGAGAAATAGGAGTTAGAAAAATAAACAGCGTCTTACTTATCAACAGTGTTTACATAAATTCTACTCTACAAACACGAACATTACAGAAAATAATCATATCGAAACACCTAGAAATTACAAAGGATAGATAATTATGTTGTTCTGATTTCTTTGGGAATTCGTTACTAATACTTATCTCGAGAAATTCGAATCCAAAAGAAATCGCATGCAACTATAGAAAATGACTATAGGGTTAGTGTTTCTACTACATCAAACACAACACACTTGCTAATACATTCCAACTATTTCAAACTTGTAACAGTAACACTTGCTGAAGACTTCCTATTTATATTATCGTACATGGGGATGTGTGTTAATTGTATTCTCAGCTATTAACAATAGCTGAGAATATCAGCTAGCAATAATATATAATAGGTTCATAAATTTAATATAATCAACTGAAAACTAATAGTGTTAACTATTTTTATCTAAGTTATAATTCGTACGTAGTATGCAGGGTATCCGTAATGTACAAGTATTCACAATTAGAGATATTTCGGTGCTCGGGGTGTTTCACACGACAACACGTACAACACTCCGCGCGTGTGGAAGCCATTCTTGCGGGCGGTGCCAATGCGCAAGTCGTGACTACGTTGCGTAGACGCACTGACAAATATAACGTAAAACCTTCCATTCGAAAACATGTTATCCAAAGCAGTAAACACATAAGCGAAGGATTTAAAAATCACAAATTATGAGCTAGATACGTACTCATAGTAAGCTGAAAGATAATTTGTCATTGCAGTTTGCGGGTTGCCAATAGAAAAAAATCACATCCACATAAAGCGCCACAAATTCCACATACGCCGATCAAGAAGCGGAATGGCCGTGTGGGGTGTTGCCAAATGATGAGCACAGAGCGTCGACGCAACTGCCACTGCAGTAGTACGCACCCAGTTTAATGCCAACTTTAGTGACGCTGCGGCTGCGTCGCCCCGGCTCCGAGGCCTCGGTGGCCTCGTGGGCCCCGGCGCCGGTTTTGCTCGGCGCGGATGGCGACCGGCCGCCCCGCGAAGTCGACCTAACCCTAATACTACTCCCTCTATTCAACGGCAAACCTACAGAACAAATGTTGCCATACTAAAAAAATTTCGAAGAGAATTGGCTCTAGTGGGTTTTTTATTCAAAATGGTAGATAAAAAACATTCTAATTTGGGAATTACTGGTATTTGTACTTTTAATAAGATTTAATCTATTCACGACACAGGTAAAAAAGATTTAAAGATAAAAAAGAATGAAGAAAGAAAAATAAAAAAAAAATTGGAAAATAGAGCCATATTCTCAACAGCAGCCAATGGTCGGGGTACAGGCATCAGGCAGGATTACAACACTTAAATGTAAATAATTTTGATTACCTATATCTAATTACACAGATTAATAAAAGGAAAAGAGTCTAAATCTAAACACATAAAAATGTTTATTTATTGATATTCTTAAAATAAATGTGATTAATTTAGAATAAATAAATGTTCACACATAATACAACGTATCTATTTATATTATCATAAGGGATATAAAACCTACACCTGACTACAACGATTGTTATTTAAGGTGATATAGATTTTATTTAAAAAATCTGATTTGGCGTATATCTGTTACAATTTAATACAAAATAAAAAGGGACTCAAATGAACTAGCCTAAAATGGAAATAAAAAAAGATAATGTACATTCTAGCATTATAAAGTGAGCTTAATCAGTCTATTCGATATTTAGTTTTTAACGAACACGAAAATCTATCTCAAGCAAAAAAGATGTGTAGTTTATACCCACGAACATTACGACCGCAAGTTACAAATTATACATTTTTGTATAATTAATTCATACATTATCATTACCATCACGATGCCCTACAACCGCATCAAAACGATCCACCACCACAATTGAAATAAGTATATTCCAAACATATTTCCAATCACCCATGCGTTTATTCCGTAACATGACGTCACTTCCGTAACACAAGACAGTTCGTAACAAAATCCATTTCAGTAACAATTTTTCTCTACCGTACTTAAATAGTATACTATTTTTTCTTCCGTGTTAGAGCATATTTCGGTTATTGTCAGTCCCTAAAACTTGATGTTAATAATTTCTACAGCAAACTCAAAAAATCTCTTTGTTTTGTTGCAGTCGTTGAGAAATGCCTGCTTGGTTGTGTTGTTTGGATATTATTGCCGCATTTTTTACCAATTACAACAATTGACACATTATTATAAATTCTAATGTGTGTATTATTCTATACTGGTATTTTTAAATCAGCAACCAACTTTAAATTTGCAACTTTTAAATTCTCCTAATACATATAAATACTAATATTTTAAACAAAATTTAATTGCACTTATTACAGGCGTTCTGAGAAACAATATCGACAAAACCAAACATTTATTTTTAACTAGTATGTACCTAGATATTAAAAAATCTAACAATGCCCTCATTAAAGGAGACTGAAGAACCCTTTATACTTATTTGATTTATTTTAAGTCCATTATTATCACAGTAATTGTCAATAACTAGTACGATCTACATACTCACTTCGCATACTACCATTTATGAATAAATAGATAAACATTTCTATACTCGCGTAGTGTACCTTGTGGCTTAGCAGGGCGGGGGTGCGCGTCGTGGCCGTTGGGGATGTGGCGCGCGGAGGGCACAGGCGCCGGGTCCGCCGAGCGGGGCCGCCGCCGTGGCGACCGGAACGCGCCCTCGGACTTCGCCCCTGGAATGGTACATTTGATATGTCATCGACAAAGTTGAGCAATAGCGGGCGCGGTCGGTAGTTGGATAGATGACCGCTAGTGGCAAAATTTACTTGGGCGCTTCCGTACTTCGAAAGGCAACAATTATTGTCATTATAACATATCTGATGGTAACTGGTCACCGTTACCAAGGGACATTAGCAAAACCAAAGGCATCACTGACGTGTTAACAACTGAACACATCAAGCAAGCCAAGAAAGAAGAATAGAAAAAGTAAGTACCTATCATAACAACTTTTAACAACAGAATAGAAAATGACTTTTAAGTAACACCGGAATAATATTTTTTTAATCCTATTTAAACGCGAGCTTAGGAATTTCCAAATTTCATGATTAATCAACGTTACAAAACAATAAAAAAATACGGGGATACAATTATCGAATCCCTCAAAATTTTACCGTCACGAAAATCAATTTAATTGCCAACGGGTACTCCCGATTTCCAATATGACCGATTAAAAATAGACTTACGAAACACAGGCTGTGTGTGCGCCAGTTTAGCGGCAACTGATCGATCAGGTAGCAAAGGAGTGCAGCGAAGGCTGAAGGCACCCACCGGAACCATGCTTCGATCGAGGGCTCGAGTTTCCCACGATCGGATTACACACGACTAATTATTTGGGTAAACAAAGACTTGTGCAGCTTTTGTGAATCATAATTACATTGCCTCTTTGTTTATTTTGAGTGTTATTCAGTGCAGTAAATCTTCATTGTTTGATAGGTGATAATGATGTATTGTTGATTTTAAAAACTGAAACTATTTTTGCGTGTTACGATATTTTCTGACCCTTAATAGGATGCTTGAATTACTTTGCTTCAACGTGATTAGCAGATGACTATATCCAATATAATATATGTTATTGTTTTTTAAAGTTAAACTTCTTAGTGGACTTCAAAGACGGTTGCGTTAAACGTTTAACGCTACTGTAGTACGTCGCATTTGTAAATGTTAATGCATTCACAACACAGACATAATCAAGTATGTATTGTTTAGTTGCAAACGCGATAAGACCAAAGACGCTTACAGCGGACAAGTTCCACATTTTTAATTTAAATAATAAATATTCGACAAACGCGAAAGAAAAGCCATCTGATGATACGTGGTGACCGAAGAAGATAAGCTGCATCCCATCTCGGTTCGGATCGGATCCTAAGATTCCACTGGCTATAGTGACTACGTAAGGTATTATTACTACTTAAATATTCTCACCGTCCTGGGCAGCACCTTCATCGAAGCTATGACCTTGAAGCTTCTTCCTCTGCTTTTGTGGCGAGGTCTTATGAGGAGACCTCTCCAAAGCCTTGGTCTCCTGAAGCTTGGCGTGGATGGACTGGTGCGGTGCCGAGCGGAACGACCTGAACTTCTTCGGAGAATGGTTCCTTGACTCTTTTCCATCCTTCTCATCACGTGGCATAGCCCTGGAAGCGGCATTTAAATGATATTTTAGACATCTATGCTCAGTTTAAATTGACGAATCGCTTACAAGATATTTGCCAATATTATCGTCTTCAGCTCTTTCATCTAAATCTGTCTTTACAGCTACTCTACATTGCTGAATGGCTCCATAATCGCACTCCAAGCCATTCTTTGCTTGCATCAGCCATTTTGCTAACTAACTTATGATAGTGTTGAAGCAAGTTACATTAAGCTCTAAAGACCAGAACTCCCACAAATTGCGAAAATAAGGATTATTTCAAGAATAAAACTCGTAAGTTCTAGATTCATCAGATTTCCACAAAGTATAGTTTTTGGTCCTTCGAGCAATGTCTACTTGCCATCAAAATATCTAGTGCATCACTTACTTGTGACTGGTGGAAGCGAGTGATAGGGCTGACAGCGAGGACCGACGGGACACTTGGTACCAGAGCTCGATTTGCTTATTGTAAAGCTGAGTGATGTGTTCTGGAGCTAGTTCAGTTCCCCAGCCGCGGTACTGTCGAATTAATGGCAATTTTGAATATGATATAAGCGTGATCGTGTCGTACCACTTGTCAAGCCGTCACGTGGTGTGATTTGCATTTGACAGGTGGAAGACCAGCTCAGTTGCTATTTTATGCGTGAAAATTGTTGATTTAAAGTCAAAAGTTCTGTTGGAGTTGCTTAGATATCAGTGGAAGACGTCTGAATCTTTGAGAGATTCTTGTCTGAGGATTCGTGATACAGTTTTATTCTTGTCACGGAGAAATCCTTAGGTTTAATATAGAGTAAGATAAATAATTACATATAACTTTACAGAAGTAGGTCGCTAGCCCAAATGAAGGGTTCCGTCTACTTTACAAATCACTGCTGCAAGTCAGCCGTTCGTGGTTCTTACAGATGGTGGGTAGGGCTGTGGCTGTGGGCTAGGTGTAGGGGCAGTGATAGGGTATGAGGTGGGGCGCACACCTTGTACTCGCCGGCGCGCTTGCGCAGGTCCAGCACTTCTCGGTACCAGGAGTCGCCCTGCGCGAGCCCCAGCGGCTGCAGGCCGGCCGCGCGCAGCGTGCTGGCCGTGTCCTCCCCCGCGCTCGCCCCCACCCCCGCGGCCCCCGCTCTCCCGCCCACCCCCGATCCCGCCTCCGCCTCCCCCACCAACCTCTCGCTCGCCTCCTCATTCGACTTCCCTTTCCCCCTGCATTTCGTAAATGTCCCTTTAGACGCCTCATACACGTATTGAGAGAACGGTCTAAATTTCTTTTTGTACTCGCTTTTGTAACGTTTCCTATTATCTTTGGAACGATCCTCCCCGTTGTATATGAGGGCCGATAGCGCGCTACGGAACGTCGATTTTCTGGAAAATTCCATTTTTAATCTTAGACGGCTGGACGTTTGTCTTACGATGAGATGCGGCAAAACAAGGAGCTTGCGCCGAGCCAGGTTAGTAAGTAGACATGCTTCAAATAATTGTCAAGCTCGCAATGGTGAGGTTAGGATGTTAGTCCTGGAAGAGTCTAGAAACATCGGCCGGCGCCGCGATGCTAGACTGGTGTTCGATAGTGTTAGGTGATACATCGACATACAATCTAACAAAAATTTCAATTAACGTTCACATCGACAAAAGTGCACGACACATCGATATCAAAAAAGAATCTATTAGCTCATTCCGTACTAATATAGTCTGGTCTAATTCTACTCGGCCTAGGAACCGCCACCGTGAGGAGTTTGAGATGTAAGCAAATACCAAAAACGAAATTTAGACTTGTTCTGCGGTACCATATCGTGATAGAGAAGTGGCAGAACAGCCGCGGAGGAAACTTTTACTGGTGCATTTGTCGCGATGTGCTGACTCGGGACTGTAAACTCATAATATCTACAAAATTTTACTGTATTTCAAAGGAATGCGTCGCCATTTCTGTCGTCCGAACACTAATTTATATAAACACGTAGGTAGCATAATTTTTACTCAATAATTACTGGTTTTGTTTAACAACAATGTTTTGTTTTAACAAAAATGAAATAAAGAATACTTTTAAGTAATGACTTGCTGTCTATTTAACTAATCGACAGATCACATAGAATAGTCACACGACACAGTTGACAAAAAGTCTTTGTTAATAACAGACTATTGAAGGTTATGCTGATATAATAGTAACACGTATTTAGAAACCTTGACCAAAACACGAAGTAGCGGAATAGGTATCCACAGGAAATTCGTTTATTATTTCAAGGATAAACCGATCAATCCACCAATACTATCTTTAACAATAACGTTTAACGTATTTAACGTTCAATAGGTATTTATGTTATAAAATATTTTACTTGATATGATACTTTTATAATTGAATACTTTAAGTACTCAATTACTTATGTTGTTATATTGCAGTGTTCTTTGTTACCTTAACTTTTGTGAATGAGCTTTAAATTAATGTGCAATATGAATTAGCTCAAGTAATTAAGACGACTCTGAAGCAATAATACTTGTGTACTTACTTACTAAAATGTTAAATATATCTGTAGCATAGTAATCTTTATCAAACATTCGAACCTTATTCTGCCCTACTAGACGTTTTTAAAGTGGATAATTATGTCTATGTCCTTATATTATACCTTATTTTATACCTTTAGAACGTTTAGAACGTTTTTTGTTTATATGTTATTTGTTTATCAGTCAGTTCAAGTTTTATTGGAATTAAATAAATAAAAATCTAGGTAAAAAAGGTAAACCATGTATAATCTAACGAGGTAGATTAGATTATACACTAACGGTGGTCCCTGCCATGGCGTGACGTATATTTACATAAGTAAACGTACTATGTTCGTTAAATGATGGCAAAAATTGCAGGATTTTTATTACATAGTTTTAAAAAATATATGCGCAGAAACAGAGAAATGGAAATAGCGACCGCATTTGCCGTTATTTACAGAAAATACGAATGAACGCCGGTGTAAAAGTTTCCTTCGCGTACACAAAAAAACTAGACATAGAAATATCAGAAGCAAACGAGTAGCAGTGAATCCAGAAAGAAATATTATTAAGTTAAATCTTCACCTGAAAAATTACTTTTTCAAAAATATATTTTTACAAATATAATAAGTTAAATATATTTTTCAGTATATTTATTGTATAATTATGAGTATTATATGATTTTTACAACTTGAATATTTTTACATAATTATATTATATGCTAATGTAGTCCGGACTTTCACGGATTTTTCATAAAATATATATTTTCGTGTTAGGTAGTGTTAATTGTTAACAGTGAAAGGTGTCACTAGTGAACACAGGGTGCTGTTTTTAATTTCATTAAATTTTGGTACCCAAAATGGTTATTATGAAGGCTTGCAAATAAGCGCCTTAGCGTAAGCAAAGCTTATTAATGAATACGAGTGTGTAAGTGTTGTTATTATAGACTGTTCCCCGCGAATGTTTGCCGAATTTATCCAATAGTTTAAAAAGTTAAATGAGGCATGCGAAAATAAGAGAATGTTGTAAAATACGAATTATTTGAAACAATCTATAACTTTGACTAAAAGACAAGATTATGAAAAGCTTCAATGAAGACGTGGTCAAGCTAAAGCTAATCTTTGGTCAGAAACTATTTACAAAAGCATTGTTCATTGCTTGAATTTTGTGTTACATACGTAAATATGTAATTATAAATTATTTTGTAAACAGATTCTGTGAACATTTCTAATGGTTAGTTTGATATTTACTTCACGTTTTTATTAAATACATACACCTAGCATCCAAATGTCACTTTTACAAAGACTTTATTGAAGATATAAATAATAGCCCATTAAGTAAAAATCAGTTGGGCTCTAGATAATTTAAATTTGGTAATTTTTTTATGTTTTTACTCAATTATCAAAGTGTCAAAAAGTCAAAAATAAACGTGAAGTATAATCAACCTGTATAATTATAAAAAATAAGGTGTTCATCACAAGCACCTACCTCTGGACACCCGGTTTTTGCCCGTTCCAAAGGTAATCCTCGATGTACCGTTTCTGACCATCATCGTGGTAACCATCCACGTGATTCATTAAAGGTTCTGCTTCCACTGAGCCTGAAATTCGTTGCAGAAATTTTAAACATTTTAAAAATCTAAATCTTTTAATGTTTTCTTTTTGGTTGGTGTGAGTGATATGCATGTATTTGAGTACTTTGGTGTAAAAAAAGAGACGCATTAATTATTTATTTATTTATTTATTTCACTCTTTATTGAAAGACCTAAAGCTAGGAATTACAATGGGCGGACTTAATGCCTAATGGCATTCTCTACCAGTCAACCCTTGGAGATGGTGAGAAGTTGAGGCAGGTGTTTTCAATATCACAATAATATACAATAGGTGCAAACAATATATAATACATAAATATACCTACAATAAATACAAAATAATATATAATAGATATTATTAAAATAAATAAATAAGTATACATAATTATATATATAAATATATATATATTAACCAAATAGGTATATAAACCTTAATACATACATTATATTATATTCAGGAATTACATTATATTCATTACATTATATTCAGGAATCATAATTATTTTGCTAAGAGTGCCTTTTGGATTACAAATATAAGGTGTTGGTCAAATAGTGATGTGTTATTATTTTAGGTGATGTATCACTATTTCATGCGACGTATCACAATTTAACACTACCTTATATTTGTACTGTGTAGTGTGATGTATCACTTGAACGATGCATAACTAATATTAATCTGTTGTTTGTCCGTCCATTCGTGTTTCCAGCATCGTCGATGGCTTGTCATGTAAGGACGAGGTACATTCGAAAACAATAAATATTAATAAATAAATATTTTTTGATTAAGATCTAGAATAACTATTGTTTTAAAATTTTTTATACTATCCGAAGGTCTTATTACGTCATGTCGGAAAACATCGCTATCCAACGACGAAAACAGTAACCGACGCGACGGCTTTACGTGCCCTCCGAGGCATGTAAATGCTCTTGAAATTTTTTCCACTATCTGTCACCCATCCAACTAGCGACCGCGCCCGGAGTTGTGAACTCGGTCGATAATTTACAACGACACAAGCTGCTGGGCTATATGCGTTATGAATGTGTGTACATACCACAGCTTCTTGCGTTCAGTAGTTTAGACTGTGCGTAGTCTGTCAGTCACTCAGTAACGCAAGAGTTTTATATTAATATATGTATATAAAATTCTCGTGTCACAATGTTAGTTACCATACTCCTCGGAAACGGCTCGACCGATTCTCATGAAATTTTGTGTGCATATCGAGTAGGTATGAGAATCGGCCAACATCTATTTTTCATACCCCTAAGTGATAAGGTTGGCTCACCCTAAAAAAATTTTTTCACTTTTTGAACAAATTTTTTTTGGTTAATGGTTTTCTGGTGTGGCGTAAAAAATACACATGACCCCAAATTTTCACTTCTCTACTCCCGCCCCTCAAATTTAAATCGCGCTTTTTGTATTCATCTATATGGCGGAACAACGTTCGCGGGGTCAGCTAGTATAATATAGATTTTTATACTAAAACATTACATTCGTAATCATAAGTCAGAACATAACTAACCACATGTGCAATACAAATTATTCTGTTGATGGAATTGTTGCTCAAGTTCACGTTTAGGTTCAGAGCGATACCTACAACGAGATGGAAATTTGTTCACAACTCGAAATAGGATTTTCGAGGCAGATTTTCTAAAGGGTACATCAACCGTAGGTACTTCATCCTAGTTCCTGGGTTAGCAGCTGCTCCCACTTGCCCCTACCTGGTTACGCCCATGGGCATCACTGATACCAAGAGAGAACAAAGAAAGAAGATCACTAACAGTAGATAGATAGAATAGTCTCTATTGCACACACAAGAGCTTACATCAGCTTATATTAGGTACAGTACAAAAAGCGATCTTATCGCTACACAGCGACTTCTTCCAGACAACCTTTGGACTGCAAATAGTTGGATGGGTGACGTTACACTAAGAAAAATACAGGTTTTCAATACGTTACAATTTACCCCTTTACGTCTCTAAAAGCTCCTAAAGGCAATATCCTGAAGTAAATGCTGATATAGATCTGCATTTGAATACGGCCCCATAAACTTTTGCTTATACATAAAACATTCCGCGCACGACCAATTCACACCACGTGATTCGCATTTGCGGTGTACATTTGGTTAAATGTGTTTTCGGGGCGCGGATGAGAGTTGCCGTTGAATGAACAACTGATTTTATTCTCTCTTACGGCTGTGGTTCAAATTGAAAGAGGTTTGTTTTTGCTGTTATGGCATAACAATTGTTGGAACTAAGTTCATTAACGCGCCTTACGGGTAGTGCGATTTAGTAGAAATCGTCACGTAACGTAATCACAGAGTAACGTAATGCCGTATGCTGTGTATGTGTGTGTTTTTAATATGGCGAACGCCATCTACAGTATTATTTTGTAACTAGATACCTGAGGAGGCTTAGAGTATACTCCACCACACTGTTCCAGTGCGGTGAGGACTAAAATGTTCGCCTCTAAAACAGTGTAACAATGATGTGAGGTATACCTTCAGCTAAAGCAGCCTTTTTCAGAGCACCCATGGAGATGCTTTTCCGAGGAGCGGCGTCGGTGCTGTCCTTGGGCCAGGCGAACTGGTTCCGGTACTCCGTGCTGACCACCTCCGGCTCTTTCACCGCCAGGACTTCGCCCAAAGCAGTTGTTGCCTGGGGAGACAGGACTTTGTTAAGTATGTACCTGCTCGCCTAGCAGCGGCTAGGAGTCACGTGTCAAGAATATATACTAATATTATAAAGCAGAGTTCGTTTGATTGTTTGTTTGAACAAGCTAATCTTACTTGTTTAGCTAGCTAATTTACAATTTTGTTCATTTTGAGTTAGATTATTTTTTCGACGAAGTCTATATGCTATATGTATTACGTCACGCTACGATCAATAGGAGTGGAGCATCAATTAAAAATTTTGTAAAAATGGGAAAATATTTCATATTAATTGTAAACGTAAAGAACTAGTTTTCATAAAGAGTAATTTGTAAATTACAAAATGTCAATCTCTTACACAATAAGGTTTCTTAAATTAGGTTTCTCTACATAACGTGTAATACGACGTAACGTATTAATTTTATGTCCTGTAATATATTTCAAGATTGATGTTTGTTAAGTTTATATAAAATAATTAACTTTTAAACTTGACGACCCTGTAGGCCAGTTCAGAATCAAACCCGTCCCCTTGCTTTGCAGACAGGGTCAGGTACTGACCCTGTCTGCAAAGCAAGGGGACGGGTTTGATTCCCGGCCGGGGCAGATATTTATGTGACAGACAAATGTTTGTTCTCTGGTCACAGGTGTTTGTGACGTCTCAATGTTAAGTTGCCGTGAGTCCAGGTCATCTTAAAGCGGGGGAAGGAAGGTATTGTGGAATACATTACTTTAGGCTCAACGGTATCAGTCCACCGCGGCTGCCGCGGCCCCTCGGATTTGCTGCGTCGCCCGGCACGGTCAGCGTCGTTCCTTTGAGCACTCTACAAACAGAATAAATGGTCTCATTAAACTCGATGTTCTTGGAGTTAAACCAATAGCAACGTTTTATATGACCCGAGTTTAATACTAATCATATCGTACTAAAAACATGAGTGTTTTTCATTCGATTGGCCAAGAAAGAAGGAAGGGGAAAGAGAAAAATCTGGATCTCAGCCTTCCCTAAGTTGATTGATGTTTATTCAGTCTATACGTAGTATTATGAAAAAAATTGTCTCTTAGGTACCTATATGCTTTTTGTTGTTGACCGAATAAAATTTTAAAATCTACTTTACAAATGATGTAACTATGCCTATTGCTTCATCTACATATTTCGTGCGGACCACAAAATGGCAGACATTGTCTTATGAAAAAGTTTAGATATGAAAAACAAATGCGTATTATTTCGAAACTAGATTAGATCGTGCAGATCTAATGTAGTTTCTAAATTCAGACTATAAATAACACTATAAATGTTATCTTCCTCTAAAATTACGCCACTACAGAAACTTTCGTTAATGCAATCTGATCGGTTCTAACACCGCGATAAAAATTCTCTTGTCACCGTTGGTAATGGTCTGAATCTGAACACATATGATACCGTTATTTTAGACCAGAGGCCCAAGTCTGCTAACTTTTATCTGCTTCAATTGCGTCGTGTTTGAATAGTTTGACACATTTCGTATACCAAATGTGTCAAATAATTCCGACACGACACAATTTATGCATTTATAAATTAGCAGGTTTGGGCCTAAAAGTTCTCAAACTTATTTCATCCATCATCCTCTTTGACGGAAAAAAACATGTAGGTACGCCTTATTGAGATCTGAGACTTTATCGCCGAATATGTCCGAGAAATCCTTTGTGTCGCGCCAAACATACAGACACCGATCCGAGAACGACCGAATACTTGTAGCGAATAGTGAAGATGTTCGAATAGACCGTTTGCATACTATATACTCGTATTCACGCTTGTTCCGTCGAGTATCTAAACGGGGCACAAGTTTTACCTCAAACTGTAATATAAAAAATTACGAGTTTTGATCGCAGTGTCGGAGAGACAATACCTATTATCGGCCAACTCTTCTTTTTTGGTTAGCAATGCAATGGTTGCCTTTGGGGTTACAGATGTCCATGGGAAGAGTAAGACAAGACTGTTATTGCTATTTCGATTAGTGCCTGTCTCCTTAGAACTCCTCAATATTTTCTCCCCAATATTTTCTAAGTAAAATTCAATTTTCTTCCTAAAGAAAATTAGGTTCACTCTAGGCCATTGTCCCATGAAAAGTCTTTTTAAGCTGAGACAGACATCCTTTTGTAAGATAAGTTTAACTTGGTACGTTCAGTGTCAACTTCAACATAATTAATTGAGTGGATCAAATTTTTAAAGGTCATCTTACAAGGTCTAATTGGAGCGCTAGTTAATTTAGAAACGATAAACCGTTACAGCCGGCTGAATCAAATAAAGATAGCATTTAACCGAGTTTAAGTTTCACGATACTTTCATCTATTTTGTCTTAATGTTTCAGTCTGTCTGTTTGAATTAGGATTAAAAACCTGTCAAGTACGAGTCGGATAGGATTACAGACTACCGAGACTACTAAAACTTAATTATACAGAAATATTAGTCCAAGAAGAATCATTTCTTAAAGCTTCAATATATTTTAAGAAAAAACTCAGTTGAAGCGAAATTCGGGATTTACGTAAAACATGGACTCAATTGAATAAGTGCCAGTCCTTATGTTAGGTACGCTTGAAGAATCTTGTGTCTGAACCAATTTTGTCCTAATGTAACCTAAAAAGCTTATTTCTGGCGTAAACCCACGCTGTACGAGTATAAACTGATTATACCAAGGTTTTAATAATGTTCCCTTCATTGACTTCATTGTTTATTTATTTCTTTGTTCTTCCTTTTCTAACTGAATCATGGGAAATCTAAAGCTTTAGAAACGTAAAAATAAATATTACGGGTGTGTATGTGTGTGTCTGTTTGGATTTCTGTGTGTGTCAGGTGAGTTACAATCTAAGTTCTAAGTGGTGACGTGTTGTGCCTCACCCGGGCCCGGTCGAACGCGGAGGTCTGGTGCGGGCGGATGTCGTCGGCCGGCGCCGGGTCAAACAGCTCGTTGGTCTTGTACGCCACGCCCGGGTACTTCTTGCGACGAGGCATCGCCGGCTCCATGGGACCTGGGGGTCATCATCAGTCATCACATACATCAGCTTCTTACTTCTAAATCGTTAATTTATTGACCTATAATGTTAGTAATAATAGTGATGATAAATATTTATTTATTTAAACTTTACCCTTCACATACCCGAGACACATAGAGGAGATCCGAGCCCAGAAATGGAACAGTTATGGGTTGCGATGATGATGATGATGATTTGAACTTTAATAGCCTGATGGTAGGTAGAAGGGAGGACGTCCAGGACAGGAGAGGAGGACCATTGCTCATTGTCATTATAACACAAGTCATCACCGTTGTGTTACTAACTGACCGTCCTAGAATCCGGGTATAAACGGACAAGACATTTGATACTACATAAGGGTAGGTATATACGTACCACCGAGAATATAGTAAGTATAGTATAGATTTTGGTTATATAAAAGTAAATGGCGTAAATTATACGCACATAACAAAATAACGGAAGATCTGGCCTCGATTTTAGACATGGAATAAGTAAGCAGTGTCCTACTTAGATAATAAGTACTCCAGGACTTTGCTAATGGCCTCGGAACGGGGATTAAGAATTACGGAGTTTGGGCGGGAGCTCGAGAAATTGCGCTTAGTGTTATATCATAGATAATCTAGTAATTTACCCTGGCTTCGATCGAGGAAATTGCCATTTGTATCTGCTTCCGAAAGAAATGCTACCTACTCATTTTATCACACTTTTGACTAATGTTATGTTGTCAATTAAAGGGACCAGCTTTGGTTTAGGGAAGGTTTTGTTAGAGAAGTTTTTTTTCTTCAAATAAGTACATTCAGTATTGATTGTGACAATGTACAGGAAATAAAATTTATAATTTTAAGTAGAAATTTTGAAGTCATCAAAATTAAATTATGTTACCTACCCAAATTACTTACAATTCCTTATGCTACTAGGCTATAGAGTCGTCAAACTGGAGATTATTAGGTAGAATATTTGGATGTGTCATATACCCCCTGTGACCTACCTCGCGTTATGGGCAGCGCGGAGGGCGGGGTGGGGGCGGGCTGCTTCACCACGCCCCCCTGCTGCTGCTGCTCTTTGTGCTCGTGCCATCTGTAAGTGCTGCGGTACTCCGAGTGCAGCTGGAACAATACAACATTACCTTCAGTACCTTTCGTTTGGGTGACACTGAATTTAGAACTTGTGTTCAGTGTTATTTTGAATTTGGAACTTTTAGGACTCCGCACCTAAAAAGGAAAAACGGAACTTTATGGGATCACTTTGTTGTCCGTAGATCTATCTGTGTGTCTGTCGACTCTGTCTGTCTGTCGTCTCTCTAACCAACTAACAGGACTTATTATTACTAAAAGTCCCTGCTATTTTGGATCTCGATTTATCTCACGGGGAACCGAGTTCGATCCTAGGAGACACTCCTAATTTATGGCTTGAAATCATGAATGGCTCACAACAGGGCACGAGTCACGTCTAATAACTGAGGAGGCCTAGGGTATGCTCTACCAAGCTCCTCTACCGAGGATAGGTAGAAGGGTCAGAGGTCCACCTAAGTATCGACAGGTTTTGTCCAGCCCGTAGGCGTCCGACTAATCTAACGATAACAACCGATACCGAAGGCGTTTGAGCCCTCCGAAGCATGGAAGGGAAGGGCATTAGAAATGTTTGCCACTAGGAGTCGCCCATCCATTTTCCGACCGCGCTCGCATCACTTAGGATCTACTCAAGCCGACTCAAGAACCACCCAAGATTACAGTCGTATAGGAGTTAATTATCCCTTGCTTTGATACAGAAAACATTGTTAGGAAACCTGCACAACTGAGAGTTCTCCATAATGTCAAATGTCTCTAAGGTGTGTCATATGCGTAATTAGCCAACGTGGTGAACTATACCCATCACATTCAGGGAGGACATCCGAGCCCAGCAGTGGGACGGTTATAGGCTGCGAAGAAGATGTTAGAATTTACGTGTTAATAATAATTCCAACAACTGCGGAATTTGTGTTGAATTCCAGCGTTACTTTAGAACCAGCAATCTCGGTGCGTCCGTGTCCGGCTAATTGGATTAATTGTTAATTATTGCTTCAGGCTCTTATTACATCCGATGGCTCTAAGGAAAGTTAATCCATCTAAGCAGAATGAGTTTTCTCTTTTAATTAATGTATTTTACACCAAAACAAAGTAGTGTTTAGTACGTTGCGTTTCCGTGCAGGGTGTGGTCGATGGCTTTAAAGTAGTAAAGTTTATCATACGAAGGAAGGTAGAACCAAGAAAGTGCTGGCTCTGAAGTCTCCAGCTGGATCACAAAGAAGGGCTCAGCGGCAGATTGTGGAAAGAGTGTAGTATTTAGCAAGGCAGGCTTCATGGAAAGATAACGTAGGTAGGTACTGTTTTTTCGGTCATTGTTGAGCAGGATGAGGAGTGGAAATTGGCTTAAACTCAAGAGTGCTCCACCCCGAGTTCCCCCTGTCCTTTGTGCAATCATTGTACTAGTAATATAGCCTGGCCTCAACGCCAACTTAAATTATAGCAAATTAACCTAATCGCTACATCGTAAAACAAATTTATACGACGAATAACCTAAATAACGTTTATTGGAAAAGTTGGGATAAATTGTTCAGATAGCCGTGTCTGGGGAAAGATATAGTTTCTACTTGGTATCTTTGGTAACAGTGATGTAGTATCATAGGCATACATTTATAGTGGTTCACGCTTTTGTTAAAATGCCGAGATCGTCTAGACACCAACGAACGTAGCGTCATTGCTTAGGATTTAGGGTTATCACTTAAAATAAAATGATTGTGCGTGTGACGGCGAAATGAAAAGAAGGGTTTTAATTTCAGCCCGTAGGTTACAGCTACCTGTATTTTGATATTTCAATAGATATGTAGTTTAAAGAATTTACCTCTGTCGATTTATTTCAGACGCGACGTCGGAATGGAATGTTTTGGTAAGCTAAATAATTCGTGACGTAAAACATTCTTGAAGGCTTCTGAATATGAGTATAACTTTGAATTTTTTTGCTCATCGTAGGATTTACTTACAAAAACTTTGTAGCACACCATTTTAGAATAGTACAATTTGAACTTAAAATATATACACAGTGTAAACAATGGGCGATCTTATCGTTAAAAGCGATCTCTTCTTGATAACCTAGAGTCCCTAAGATCAGGATCTAAGACTACAAACTTAGGTTAATACGTAACAATATAACGAAGAATTCACGTTTATGTTTTTTGTACGAACTCCAACAATTTTATTCCCATATTTCTCACTCATTTACCCTTTTGTGCAAAATAGGAGAAATTATCCCACAATCCGCGCCGATATCCGTTTTCCTGTATCCGGATACGACGATTATTATCCATTATATTATCCGGATTCCAAACAAGAGTAACCCAACACACCCGTCTGATATTTCATGGAACATCAAGTAATTTCTTTATTGTATAAAGTTACGCCGCGTGTAGCTGGGGACAGTCCCGTAAATAAATTGAAAGTATCACGTTGAACCCACGTGAAATTATGTTTCAATTTTATCAAACTAGACCGTGGGTGGATACGCTCAACCCTTCCTCCCATCTTTTCCTCCCATCTCTATACATAAATATGTAGTGTAGCTGAGACACCTTATTATAAGTCATCTTTAGCAATTATTTAATTATCGACTTAAAACATTAATAAACCCACTATTGACTACTGAGCACGGATCTCTCATCATTGAGGAGGCCTGGAGCATACACCACCACGCTGCTCCAGTCCCGATTAGTGGAGATAAACACATTATGATAAAATATAAAAGGAGAAGCTGACTGACTGACTGACTGACTGACATATCAAGGCAGGGCCTCAACTATAAGGGTTAGAAACTTGAAATTTTGCACAGGGGTTCCTTTTATAACGTAGGGGAGCACTAAGAAAGGATTTTTGAAAATTCACCCCCTAAGGGGGTAAAACGGGGGTGCAAAGTTAGTATGAAACTTTGCCGTTTTTGAAGGTATTCGAATGAAATTCAGAATGAAGGTATTTCATTGAAAGTTATGAAATACGTATAAAATATTTTTTCGAAAATCATCCCTTAAGCGGGTAAAAGGGGGACGCAAAGTTAGTATGCAAGTTCGTTGATTTTATCAACTTTTATATATTTAGGGATTTTCTGCGGGCGTAGCCGCGGGTGTAGGCTTGTTTTTAATATGCCAAATGTCACACTCCGACGTGAGTGTATTTATTATCCCTAAAAAATAATTCCAAAAAGGAGCTACAAAGTTTTCTTGTCGCGTATTAATATAATAAATGATACCTTAAACAAAATGAATTACGGTTGAATTTTGACCGCAGAGCGGGAGTCTCTACTATAAACATATAATTCAACATGCTTGTATATCTGTGCATCACGGCGTCATGGCGTGTGGATCCCATCGAAACCATATCACGAGCGAAAATGTTCCGAGCGTACAACACCCCACTAGGGTGTGCGTATCTTATCGGGTTTTATGGACATTCCCATTCGTTCAGGTAATAAAAACACTAATCATACTTTCTTGTTCACGGGGAAATTTAAGGTGTAAGTCAATTTACACGAAAGCTACTAGTAAGTTTTTAACACACCTAATAAAAATTAGGGGTGCGTAATGATTGAAGAGTTTCACTGTTCACCTCATGATTTTATTTTTGGACTCGTATTTCAGTTGAAATATTTTAAAATTTTATTGCCACGGGAGACTAATGTATGTTCAGTTTAAGTCGAAAATGCTTTCACAAGATTTGAAAGACATTTTCAAGCTAAATACAAGGACTTAAGGATTGGATATATAGTATAGTATTATCTAGTTTATGCGTCGAACAAGGAATATGCTGATGCGTAAATAAACAAATCAATTAGATCAACAACATCAAACATCAACAGCAAAGTCGTAAATAATTCCGTCTGTGAAACGCGGTCACTAGGGTGTGTGTACGGAACTGTTTGAAATACGGATGATTCAAATCAACTGCCTGCAAATAACCTGCACTTTAATATTAATTACTATGCTATTTAAAGTTCCTTTACTTGGTTTTGATCATTGCTTTTTCCTCTGAAGTGATTTTATAAAGATATATATTAGATATTATAAAGATATAGATAGATATTTTTTTAAGAAATTCTCCTCATAGAAAATTACTCGTGTCTCCAAAGTCAGGTCTTCCTATTTACTTAATATTTTACGATAGGAAAGGAAGATATCCAATATTTATTAACAAGAACCGAACACGAGTATAAGTTAATGTCACTCGTGGGTACAGTTTTGTATCCAATTCCAGCTTTATTGCTTGTCTATTTACAAGTCGATGACATTATAAGTTTTATTTTGGTAGTCAAAGGAACTCTGACCTTTGTAAAATAAATACACTGGGGTGGAATACGGTGACTGTTGAGTACTTTACTTCTACTGAGTACTGTACTTGGCACAAAAAACATACACTACACATTCTTCATTACACTTAACTATTGCTATTTATTTATTTATTTATTTATTTAGTTATATAGACATTAAAAAGAGAGTTTTTCTTACTTTACTGTTATGTTTATATTTAATGTATGTTAGGCCACATCTGTTTTTATTAGAAAATTATATTATGGTCAACGCCAAAATAGTGTATATTTAAGGCACTCTTTCTCATTTGTATCATAAACAAAAAGATTGTATCATGCATCAAAATCTTAATACAAAAACCGCTTATAACACAAATGCAATATATGTGCGTGTGAACTGCTACACAATCGTTTAATATCGGGCACTAAAATAATTAATGAACAATGTAATCAAACGGTGTCAGACACAAAATGAAACGCAACAGTAGCCCGTTTTCCTTCATTTCAAACAAAATACTTAAATTATTTCATGTATATTTACGAACTCTATCAAATGTCAATATATAGCTTCTAATACGGTGTGTAGCTGTTTTAACTTTTGTATATAATTATGACATAATTATTAATAAAATGTCCGACCGTCCGTCAGTCTATCTTTTGAACGGAAACATGTGGACACCTGAAATTCACAGAATACATGTTACTGTTATTTGAGTCTACTGCCGTTTCGGAAAGTTGCAGGTGGTATATTCCAAGTGTTCCTATTGACAACACGACTGGGAACAAACACCTCACTACCTCCTACCTCCTCCTACAGAAACTCCTCAAACTGTCACCGACATTGTCACCCTGACTGTAAACGAAGCATCATGGCCGCTACCGTGTGCCGGTAACCTGGATCGACGTTAAATTGCTCGTAAACGTCGTAATTGTTAATTACACAAATGGATGCCTCTCGGTTAGAATTAACTTGGCGATTATATCATTAAAGAAGACGACGGTTAGCTGCTAATCTTGATAGTAAACAGGATATTATTGTAAAAGTCTATGTAATGTTAAGTGGTTCATAGCAACGGTACGGTAATCTCAGCTGATTCCGCGGTAAGATTGTTATATTATTAAGTATTTGATTAATTTAGCTATAGTTAATTAGTAATTGCCTTGCTTCGCAAAAGGGAATAAGGATTCGTAACTTGCACGCATTAAAATTTACTAACTTATTTGCTTAGTACTTATAAATAATTTGATTGTCCAAGTAACTAGTGAAATATCGCGGGCGCTAAAAATATAAATAATATCATCATCTTTGTAACCCATGACTGTCTCCTGTTGCGCTCGAGTCTCTCACAATGTGAGGAGTACTGGTCATAGCCCACCACGCTGGCCAAGTGCGGATTAGCAGTCTTCTCTTTTAAGAAATCGCGGGGAAAACTGCAAATAACATACCAACATGACACCAACCGAAAATCTTATAAAAAGTTGTTCTAGTGATTCACGTAACCAGTGCTGTAATTGTAATGTGCTAGATCGAGCGTTGTACATTCCTAATCCAATTAGGGTGAATGAATCTAATCATCAGGTTAGCGCACTTAATCTGGGTCATCACTAAGGCAGTTAAACCGGATATTTGGGATATCCGTCCGGTAGAACCTACAACACGATTCTGGGTTGATACGAAAGGTCTTACAGTTAAGAAAAGCCTGAAAAGTTATTTGGTACAAACATGGAATTTAGCGACGAAGTTTTAGTTACTTACTTTTTAGTGTGGAGTTTTGTAAAAACAAAAATGTATGTTTTTTATGTGAATAGCCGATAAACATGCAGACGATCCACTTGAAGTCAAGTGGGCATCAAATTCAAATTCGTTTAAACATGTTGAAATTTATACAATACACTTAAATATTAAGTTTTTTCGAAGGTGCTTTTTCTTTGATCAGAAGAAATCGTCGCCTATTGATATCAGTAATACGTCAAATGTATATTCTCGCTTCAGTTTAGGTGGGTACCATGGAAATAAGGTTTTGATTCAAAAAACGTGAGATTTATAACTACTGTATCAAGTAATAAAGTGTATAAATTATTTATTTACGATTCGCCCGACGCTCACCAGATATTAAACGCAAAAACTCTGAACTTTCTTATTCCATGACATCATACAGCGCAATTCTGATGACAAATCCCAGTGGTTAGCTGAAAGTGAAACCAACTTTATTCTTAGCGACTCTTACTTCCAACCTATTACTATTCAAATCATGTTTGTTTTGCGGTTCGTTTATTATAATACTAGTGACACACCATTGCTTCACTTTGAGTGCGGTCCTTAATACGTTTCCAAGCACTCCTGTTTATCACTTGTATGAATAATGTTTGAAAATTATTGTTTGCTCGGTCTAATTAAAGGTAGTTGGCCTTAACCCATTAATGAACCACTGTAAGGCACGGGTCTCTCCTTATAACTGAAGAGGCCTAGAGCATACTCCACCACGCTGCTCCAGTGTGGATTGATGGGGGATTAGTAACCAATCCAAGTTACGGGAGTTAGGTAAGTCTATTTTTTACTATTGACGGCGATCACATTTTTTTAGTTTTCTTAGGTAAGTCAAGTTACTTGGCTTGACTATAATTGTATGTAATAATAAAAAAAAAAAATTAAATGTGGCACTCGGAGACTGCCGCGGTAAAGCTATTGCATAGCATTTTTTATCAACTTATGCAATTATAATTATTAGAAGTTATATAGTTATATCAGAATAGCGCCATCTAGTTTGTAGAAAACATACGTACCATACCTTAGTATTAAGGTACTAGATGGCGCTGATTGGGGGTGTTAGGTTTTCTTCGTTACAGACTTTTTGGATTCGGTCCCCACGCTCAAGGCCCGCGATAAAAGCTATGCAATAGCTTAATAGATACCGAGTCCGGGGAAGCAAAGCATAGTATCTTATAGTCTCATCGCTCTTGCCTTGGAGACGTTCATAATTGGCCGTATAATCAGCCTGGAACACCAATTAAGTACAGACAGGCAATATACCAGTCACTATTCACAGTTATTGTTAACTTTTATAGGTATTAATTATTAATATAATTTATTATACCATTCCATTCCATTCCAACAATCCTAAAGTTCGGGACCAGACGATTCGTTTTCATAATTCAATTGGATGACATTTACGACAGAACTTAATTCCGGAGGGTTACTCTTTACGCGTAAAGATTTATGCGACGCAAACAGACAACATAAGCAAAGGGACTAAAAAGATTAAGACCAGGACTTATCCGTCAAAAATAGATGTCAGTGATAGACTAGTTATAAGCCAAATATTAACGAGTGTTCACTTATTAATGAAACTTAAAATTTATAAGATTTTTTATTCCGTTTCCCGCATTTTTTGTTCACAACACTGTCTCGTCAAATGCTACGAAATAAAGTATGAAAAAATTGTAAAAGAATATCTCCAATAGTAAGTGATACATTTTCTCTTCATTGTACAGACATGGATTAGTTAGAGTTTTATTGTATTTAAGTGTAACAATATAAAAAGAATTCTAAAAGTATTCTTAATATTTATAATGCTGTGAGGTTTGAGGTCAATGCCATTCTATCCATAGCCTGGCTTATAACATACAGTGTAGGCATACATAAGTGTCACGTATGAGTGTATATGACCTAAGTCAGACGCTTTAATCCTCCCCTAACCTTGGGAAGTCCAATAACTGGGGATCAAGCGGTGGGTTCGCTCGAGGAGCGCATTCAGCGTTCAAATAATTTTCCGACTGACTTATTTGATGCCGTATAATATCCAGGAGTGCTTGGAAATGAATATAAAATCTTTATTTTTATTCATTTATTACTCAAAGATAGAGTTGGTGTGTTTAGGATGTTCATTTTAAACTTTTTTGTGACAAGTTAACAGTTAAAATATAAAATTCATTACATTGTGGAGTTTTTGAATAAATTATGATATTATTTTTAATCAAATATTTTGTTGGCTATAATGTATTAAATTTATGTAGTTGATTTACCTGCGATTAAATAAGTATACTTAGTTGCTTTACATTGCCTCTTGTTGAACGACACAATAAATCATAAATATTACTCTGTTCGCCTCGTGGTTGAAATTCGACGAATGTTATTACCTTAAATAATAATATTATTTTGTTTCTTTTTTAACTTAATACCATAAAGTTATTTAATAGCTACTAAAAAAAAAAACAGTTGACAAACATAGGAAAAAAGTCACTAGACTGTTTTGTCTATTTTTTAAATTCCGACTTACATGTACCCAAGAAGTGGGCAAGGGTAATGAGTTCTTCGAGGACAACATTCTAAAACTTTTTGAGACAAACTTATATTGTCTGAGGTAATTGCAACCAAGCCAGACATTTCGTCACAATTCCGAATATGTGGTCTATCTTACGTCACGGTGCGGTTTTCACGCTAACTACGATACTGTAGCCGTCTCGTTAAAATAAACCACGACATATAAGGTCATTTTAGCGTTTATAATTTGCGTTCGTTTCATTTAGTCTTTTTTATTTTCAGAAATCGGTTATTTTCGCTCATAATTTAATTTAGCGACTTTCATGTCTCAGCAGGGCTCATCTTTTGTCAAGAAGACCGTAGAAATTACCGTAGAGCTTAGTAAATAAGGAGAAATCAAATCTGAGCGTTAAATTAATACCTACCCACTCAGATTATAGAACAACCTACCCATTATAAATATTAATAAATAATATAAATAAACGTTAACACTCTCATACCCCCATTAGTATCCCCTGTGTCGCGGGCGGCATGGACAACACAAATTACACGTCACCAAAACCCATGACCGGAACAAACATTTATCTGTCACGTAAACATCTGCCCCGGCTGGGAATCGAACCCGGGACCTGTCGCTTCGTAGGGTCACTACCAATTAGGCTACGGGGACGTATATTTTAATAGATTTTATTTAAAGGAAAAATATAATATTATTAACAGCCGGTACCATAAAAAGTTCTTGTGTACGTATAGCAGAAAACTGTTTGGAATATTGGAATAGTAGCTGCATTTGGTATACCATTTCGCGAATGAAAATGCTCTCATACAGATTAGATTTCCATAATCTACCTACATACGGACAAAACAGCGCTATAAATTCAGTTTGCTTTTACTTTTTCCTAATTCCATTAAATTTCCTATTCCCTGTAATCACCACTTTTAAATACTTTCAGATAGATAATTTTTATTAACGCATAAATAAGGCAAGGAAATTGTTCAACAATTATTATTACTTGGTGGATTAAATTTTAATAATTTTATGACTTTTGTTCCATATAATTATGACTTTTAGTAATTTTAATTTATTTAAGTTTTAGTTAATCAAAGTTAAAATACTGTAGCTTACTTTTATATAAGGCTTTAATCTCTTTGTAGAGCCAAGTTGCTCAGAAGGTATTGGCCACACATTATGAGATATAGATATAGAGGCAAATAAGGTTGAACAGCTAAATACCAGAATAAAAAAAATCTAATTAAATGTAACTGGCGGATTAAAAGTTCCAGTATAAAAAGTATTGCAAATCTACGGAGAGGTCTTTAAAACGACCAAGCGACGGACAGCCGTCTCATAAGAGCACTTAGCCGAAAACCGTATCGGTAACAAAACAAGGCCGACGCAACACGAAATATCAGATTTCCCAGCGCCGTCTTTATCCCAGAAAGACAATACCCTCTCACGTCCACATCAACACGTCAATCTTCGCAATGATACCGCTTTATTGAATTACCTCGAAAATATATGATAAACACACCTCACTAATGATACCATACCGAGTAATTAAGTAGTAGGTATGACAAAAACAGTGTTTAATTACATATTGTTTTTGTAGTTTGTATTTTGGGGATAGAAAGATTTAAAAGGATGAATGGAACATAATTATACGAAGGCATTGCATTAATAATGGCATCCTTATTAATCATGGTCATCAATGATGTTATACAGTAGAATAGTGTGTTCAAAAGAATCTTTAAATAAAAAAATCTTAACCGAACTTAATCTTCCCAAAAGCGAACCGGAATCGACTTCCAGTGATTTGAAAACTATCCCCTTATTCTAAGCTGTAATGTTATTACAATTTCCAAAACATGATGTAATACCACGTGAAAGTTTAATCTTTTCTTCCCACATGTTTCTTCAGTGTTATCTTCTATATCTAAGTATTTTACTTTAAATAAATAAAATTGGTTTACTTTTTTACCATTCTATCAAGAGTGTTCAAGCAATATTCAGTACCTACGTCGAAACGTAAGACCAAAGCCGCAAGCAGGAAGAAATTAATACTAGACTAATATCTATTAATCTGATATTGTGAAAGTATCATTATAATCAAATAATAACAAGCATACCGCCAGACGGTGTAATAAGGAAGAACTGTACCGGAAACTTATCTCGGCTTCACTTTCTTATGAGAATTTAATCTACGCGCAATATCCGCTTGGCTTGAGTATCGTTTTATCGATACGTACATAATTTTATTTCTATCCAATTCCCGTCCCTATCTACATAAAAATGTTTCGTTCAATCACATTTACGTTGAGGTACAAAAGCTCGATGTATTTTATCGAACACTTATATGCGTTGGCAATTTGACTAGCTCGTAAAATATCGTTTATTTTCTTTGAATAAATTGCGGTGGTTTTGGGTATCGATGGGATATCAAGGTAAGTGTATCTATATGTTTTGCACTTAGTTTTTTTAATGGATATCATGGAAAATGTGGCGGTGACCATTTTCCATGGCCACTTTAGGCAAGATCAATACTACTGTGACATATAGGAGGTCAGTCAAATATGGAATAAATAGCATATCAGGTGATAACTGCACAGCTAACCATCCTAGCTCAGATTTGTGTCTTGCTCTGGGTCGGTAACAGTTGTAATGGGCGGCAGCGGGAAGGTGGTGCTACGAGTACTTGCTCGTTAGCAATCTTAAATCCTTAAAATCCGTCTCAACATTATTGTTTGTTATTTTAAACTGATATCATTGCGGACACAATTTTTTTTAATCTATACGGGTACTCACGATTTAGAATTGTTTTACAGGTCAAGTTGGATCATAGTCACGGCGTGACTGCGCACGTGGAGACATGGTCTCGCCGTGACCATGATCCTTGCAACAGGGTCTAAATACCGGTAAAACTAATCGAAATCGTGAGTACCCGTATACATTAAAATGATTATTGTTTGTTATGGTTATGTTACTGTCGGAGTCAAAAATGACACTTACTAATCTTCGATATCAGATGCATAACGAGAACAACACTACGAGGACGTTGAAGCGATACATTATTTGCAAGATACCGCCATATTTTTTGCAGCTTCAGTGCCCTGCGGTCTGAGAATTTGAATTTGCACATATTATATTATCATTATCCATTCTGCCCCTTAAGGCTTCGACCCATTAAGGACCCGCTACTGAGCACGGGTCTCTACTCTCTCCTCATCGTTGAGGTCTAGAGCATTCACACTGCTCGAGTACGGATTGGTGGAGTCAATGGCCAACCAAGGTTACGCTACACACTCATAACCCCAAACCCAGGATTCCCTGTGTCAAGAGTGCCTGGACAATAAAGACATCACAAGCACCCAGACCAATAAGAGATTTTTAAAGTCATCAGAGGGACTTTTATGGGTTCCAATGATGATTATTTCCAACCTTGACCGCTTACAATGGAACGGCAGTCCAGCATGATAACCATTGCGCCATACGTGTCATGTCAGATAGCTTATTGCAAACGGCCGATAGTCAACTACGCTTAAGATGAGCCGGCCGTCGTTAATTAGTATTCTTGTTGTTAGCAAACCATGGGGTTTTCAAGTGTCATTCAAGTTCATCGACAACATGACGAACAAAGAAGCTCCCACAACTTTCCCCTCGGAGGTGAAATGGGGTACTGATTTACCATAGCGCTGGGAAAGCGAATTCAATAGACAATACCTTGTCGGTTACAACAAGTTGTTTGGCGGGATTGGCGTGTATTACATTTTGTGTTTGGTTTTGAAAGTGATGTATTAATGAGATTTGACTTGTTGAACCGATTCAGTTAACCCATGCCATAACGGGGTAACTTTGTAAGTGACTACAGCTAGTTAAGTTTAATACGAGTATGTGTTTTAGTCCTGTGTGTGTTTTTAATGTGTGTTGTTGTAATACTATATTAATGTGTGTGTTTAAAGTGTGGAGGAGGTTACACTGTTTTAGAGGCGATTGTCTCAGTCCTCAAGGGTAGCAACACATCACACTACTACTAATAGAATAGTTTTTCCTAATAAGCTTTTCCATGACGTTTTGTAATTGCCCTAGTCGCCTAAAAGCGTGAAGAATTTCTAAATTCGCATACGTGCGAAAAAATAACGCCAAGAAACCTGACTTACTTATATTAAATTTCACATTAATATTATCATCGTCTAGAT
Organism: Ochlodes sylvanus; assembly: GCA_905404295.2. Taxonomy (NCBI): domain Eukaryota; kingdom Metazoa; phylum Arthropoda; class Insecta; order Lepidoptera; family Hesperiidae; genus Ochlodes; species Ochlodes sylvanus. The sequence goes on from FR990146.1 coordinate 4,875,639, forward strand.
TTTTCTTCCACACACATTTTAATTTTCCACTGAGCGCAGTCACAAGTGGCGTTCAACGTGTAGAATTAGGTCGGGAGCGGCCCTCACTCGCATGCGAGTAATGGCGTCTTTGTGTTGCTTAATCGTGTACTTTATCACGTACAGTGCCTTTTTATTTACGATACTAGTAACCCGCGTCGCTTCGTTTTGGTTAACCTGTAACTATAAGTACACGCACCAGAAATTCCTACTTATTTATTTTCGGAACTTAAATTTCATGTTTATGTCATTTTATAATTATGTCATATTTAGATCTCTACTCTCTCTAGAAAGTTGCAATAGTTGCACGAATCATATCAAAATATTAATCGTAGTGGTTATATTTGATATTAATATTTATTACTATTCTTTTCACAGAATTTCTAAACTAAGTTTTATGTGTTAGGCTCTTTATTAGTCGACGCTGTACGCTGCATCTGGCGTCGGGTGACGTTTGATACCGGCTAGTGATATTTGCTGTGTACAAAAATCAACTATCACTATCCGTCTGAATAAACTGGAATATAAATGTCCATGTCCTCCCATAAAGTGTTAATATTAGTGTAAATAATATTAATATTAACCAAGTAAATGAACTCTCTCGTACTGGACACGGGTTACGTTATGAAAGGCGTGTCATTGGAACGATCAGACACAAAATTACACCTCATTATTCATATCCAATATCAAACATTTTATGCATCATAGAAACTCTGCTCGGGAGTCGAACCACCTCTGATTCAACTATGCTATTAGGCTACAGTCTTCATAAACTTATAAATTATTCAATCAATGCAATAACCGATAAATAAAAAACGCAAATGTTCAAGAGAAATAAATTTAGTAGACTGTTAAAAGTTAACTGCACATTTAACGTTATGTGGGCCAGTTAGCAACAGGCCGTCATCGAGCGCCATAACTAATCGTTCGAAGATTGCCTTGGAGACGAGACGATCTTACGTACTCTATTTAAATGAAATCCGGTCAAGTTCGAGTACCACTTGCATACATTGGGGTTCTGTATAGTAAACCATAAATGATTACATTTTTATGTAAACAAATTTAGAACGTGAGTATAGGCTTATCTATAAATTATGGGTGAATGTTAACGAACTTAATTTAACATTACATATTTCACATTTAATTGATTTATCTTCTGTGTAATCGGTTTGCTACCTAATATTGTATTTACCTTTTGTGAGTTTAAAGCATTTTCATTGATATCTTTTAAACTTGCTACCTAATTTATTTATTTCCGATGGCGCTACAAGTCTTTGTGGATCATGGATATCTTTTACATCTTACACATTTAAATTTGTAAAAAAACAGCTTTTAATTATACGAGCGTAAAACATCAAAGATCGTTTGTTCATGACACACTACTATGTGTTAATCTATTTGTTTCGACATTACTTTCGTTAGTCGTAGGACAGACCAGCGAATGGACATGCACTAGCATTCTAAAAGGAACGATTCATTTTTTATTCCAAAATATAAATACAAGTAAAGTGCATAATTCAGGTAATTTTTAAAACCGATTCTAACCAGCTACGCTTTAGCTGTTTGTTGTTTAGGTAAAGGATGAATTCGTATATTGAAGTCTACTAACTATAACTAAATATAAGGTTAGTATAGATCCCAGCGACCTCAAATAAGAGGGACTTGGCTTTTGTTTCATTTATCTGCAGCTTTGGCATTGCAAGTCGAGGTTGGCTTAAATTCAAAGATGGATGGGACCTAGGTTTGAGACATTTATACTTTAATCAAATAGCGTTTTGTTATAATCCATCAATCAACTAGATGACTCTTGAAATAAGGTCAGAATTAATTATAGGACATTTGAAAGGAACATGAGTAAGCGACAAAAGCACTTAAATTTTAAACCCGTTATTTTAATCGTTATTTTTTGTATTATTTTATTACTTAAATTTCAAAATCTGTAAACGAATTTCATGTATTTTATAGTTTTGTTAAGTTGAAATCTTTTCCATATGTTTGTTTGTAATTTCAACTGTATTTCACTCTGTTGTAAAGTTCATATATTCGAAAAATTCGGCCCGGTTTCCTTATTCAAAAAATCCGTTTTGCTTACGGATAGTAGAACTATCTACGTTGAGTAACTAAAAAGTCTTCCTAAAAACTATTATATGGAAAGACTTTAACGACTCATTACTGGTAACTCGAAAACGATCGGTTTAACGATTGGTTAAATATAGGAATCGGGAATGTCGCTTAGTAAGAATTGGTTCAAGCGTCGAAATATATTATTAACGTACATCTATAGCAAATCCATTCATTCGCACTACGATGTAATTCGTCAGTCGCTGTCAGCGGTCCCCGGGTAATTTGTCTCCAGCAGTAGGTACATCTCACGCGATCGGCACATTGAACTGTGATGAGATTACTTGTTTCATTTCTGCATTAGAAACCATTTTGAGGACTAATGAAATAGTCGAATTAGGCTTTTTCTCTTTCTGGAAATGTAATCTTCGCTCGAAAGTCGAACGTAATTCATTCTTCCGAAGAGTTATTTCACTTAAGTACTTCATATTGACATGTCACGTCTTGTCAAACGTATGGTAGTGAACATAGTGTAACTTATATTGGTGTGTATAATATTTTGTTATTTAATTATAAATTTATTAACTTATGAAATGTAAAAATGTTTGCTAATCAACTTTAAAGCGACTAAATGATAAGAGAGACTCGAATATTACTTTCAAATTCAATGATACTCCACTTATCATAGTACTCCGATTTTTTTTTTTCATAATATGGGGTATGATTGTCGCCATATTGAAATTTGATTATTGTTATGTCTTAGTAGCAATCGCAAGATAAAGATAATATATTATTATAATAGATCGCCACAAATAGCTCTACCTTCGCCTAAAGTCGGCCCACAGTAGTTCTAGAAACACAAAAACTTTTCAATATAAAATACATACGAACGTTATACAAAAAAGTATGAGGCGAAATTTATTGCATCATTCTTGAGTTACGATCGAGCATAGACGTGAATTTAGAGCAGAGTTATTTTTGTTCATTTGATCCAAAGTTTTATAGGAAGCCGGCAATTACGGTTACAAAATTCATCCGTGTTCATTAATAGAAATGTATTATTTGGTTGCGTAATGCTCTCCATCCATCCTAATATTATAAATGCGAAAGTATGACTTTTTGCTGCATTTTCAGGCTAATCCGCTAAACAGATTTGGATATTTGGTATCTCCAGTTTGTGACTCTGAAAAGGACATAATAGCTTTTATCCCGATAATATATTTCCCTGGGATATATACACACACTTCGAACAAGAACAGTAAATTCATCATTCAAATTTCTGTCTTGCTGGGAATCGAACCCTTTGAACAACAGTCGGGCATGAGCAGCATGGCGCTACACGGGTCGTCATTTTAAGGGTACTTTGTTGTTTTCCGACTAAAACGCGGACGAAGCCACGAGTAAAGACTTATAAGTTATATGACTACGCTACGTTGGTATTTTTAATTAATTATCGATAATATTTGATATCAGAAATTTCAATCATCGAATCTATTATTGTACGTCAATTCGAAAAGTGTTTGTTACAATCAACTTCGAATAAATTTGATTCCATTTCATTTTAGTCGACCCAAATGTTGTTGTTTTCTGGCTCTCCGTTATTGCAACAATTCACGATTGATTGTTATTTCTGACTGATTTTGACCATTCTGATCAAACAGCGCCGGCTGCCCCTTAATCAGGGTAAAGCGAGCGCCGGGTCCGAATAGGTGCCCGCAAAATAATTTTATATTTTCGCCGAAAATTGTTTTTAGCATTAAGCTTTTTGGCGCCCCTTGTTCCTGTCGCTTAGAGCAACCGCTGCTATTGCGCTACCGCAGGGTTGGCGCTTGTAGCAATGTTCGTTGATATTGGGAATAAGCCGGATGGTAGAGAGCCCGGTGGTGTCCAATAGCAGTGACCACTGCAGGGTACACAGCGCTGGCAGGGTACACTTGAAGCTAGATAATGGATAGAAACTTTTTGCACGCCATAAATTAAATAATATAATATACGAACAATTTTTTGGTATATGTCAAAAAGCACCTAACATAATTTAAGAACTATTTTACTTTTGTAGTTACTTTGTAGTACACTCGTCCTTAGCCATAATTAATACGTAAAAATAATTCATGATGGTCATAGATCGCAAACTATGTCAATCACATGGAATGTTACACAATACTTGTGTCTGTATTCAATCATAGATTATGTCTAAGATTACTCATAATGGAGATAAGCGGGAGTGATTCATTTTTACCGAATGGGTGGGGATGATAACATTCCAATCAGGAATTGTGACGAGTTTGTATAATCATACTGTATCACAAGGTCACATTGACATATGGACATCAGTTTTGGCTTAACCCATTAACGGCTCACTAAAATGCGGGTCTCTCCGTGTAATTAAATCCTAGAGCAGACATTCCCAAAGTGGTTCCCAGACATCGACGACGATCTGTAAGGGGTTCACGTCGTGGTTCCAGTAAAAATAGGGATCGGAAATAGAAAATAGAGGTCCATATAGTGGATTTCATTTCAGCAGGTCGTTACATTAATTTTCACACTAAGTACACTTCTCAAAGTTAGAAATTTAAATGTTTCAAAGTGAGAGTCACTAGGTATATTTCATAAGTAAGCAGTATTCAAAAAGTAAGCGGGGGGTCTACCCAAAACCGAAAGACAAAACCTAAAGTTAAGTGGCCGACAAGATAAATAAAATGTGGCACTCGGAGACGGCCGCGGTAAAGCTATTGCATAGCATTTATTATAAACTTATGCAATTATAATTATTAGAAGTTATATAGTTATATCAGAACAGCGCCATCTAGTTTGTAGAAAACATACGTACCATACCTTAGTATTAAGGTACTGGATGGCGCTGATTGGGAGTGTTAGGTTTTTTTCGTTACGGAATTTCTGGATTCGGTCCCCACGCTCAAGGCCCGCGATAAAAGCTATGCAATAGCTTAAAATTTGGAGATCTCTGTCCCAGAGCATACAGCCGTAGTCCTAGAGTATTGCGAATTGGTGGTCGATTAAAGTCAACCAATTTCGGAAGTTTTTATGCCGCTGAAAGACCTCCAACATTTTTATACGATGCTAAGTTAATCCTTGACATAATAATAATATTAATACATGACTTAACGACTGCTATCAAGCAACAACCTGGCTTAACGTACTCTTCGAAGTGCAGAAGCATGTAAGTTTGCCACTGGTTACTGGTTATCCATCCAACTCCCGACCGCGCCCGCAGTTGCCTAAGTCGGCCGGTCACTTGATCGACAGAAGGCGGTCTATGACCGCTTCTAACTGTTTCGACATCAATTTTACTTAGCTATTTTAGTTTTTGTAGTAGCTGATACCGGTTTCTACGCAGTGTTTATTCTTATAAATATTTCAATAATAAATGTTGTTTATAATAAAGACAATTTACCGAACGTATAGCTCAACAACACTACCGCCGGCCAAGTGCAGATTTTTATACACTTTTACACACCTTTGAGGACATTTTTTTATTACTTAATTATAAGTTAATGCTTGACCAAAATTCCACCTGATGGTAAGTGGAGATGAGGTCTTGGGTGGTAGAGCGCACTAACTTAGTAGCAGCGTACTCACTCTTGATTTGACACCCACATTATTATCGGACACCGACGCTGGCAATTTATTCCAGTCCTTCGCGATACATACATTATGGTGAATTTAAGTATGCAGGATTCTGTTCCTGCAGGATGTTCATCCAGCCCCTGTTTGGGAGTCCAATGTTCAAACCCTTGACTATCACTACTATTTTCCAACCTTCGATACTAATTGGGTAAAAATTGGGGTGGGGGGCGCGACTCGAAGGACCATTTCTTTCACATGTTTTGGTAACTTTGATACTCATTATTTTTATGTTTTATGTTGTGTCAAGACAAATACTTAGTTGTAAAGCCGTTACACAGGATTCTGAAGTCTAATTACTTACATTCTTGTACTGAATTGTAGGTACTGTACTTAGGTATACCTACGTAGTAAATAAAATTATTTTCTGCTTGTGTACATGCGTTATTCTCAAAAATTACTGCACAAATTTTCATGCAGTTCCTATCATATATACTTAGAGCGATTTATAGGGAACGTTTAGTGTATGAGTTAATGTAAAATTCAATAAAACACTTGATAAAGAGTAATAATTTGAAGGGTGTGGTTACTTGTGGAAGCAAGGATCTTATTTCCCGAATAACGCGAGGGCGCTTACTAGTTAATAAGTCATAAGGTTTCAAAATTCATTAAAATGAGTCTTGATTGTGTTCGCAACGTGACGAAGCATATTTCATTTAAATTACCTGCCATCTCGTGCTTATAAAAAGCAATAGTCAAGTGTGATGCCCATTGTTAAGCACAAAAAGTAATAACGTTAACAATGGCTTGTTTTTTCTGCTATATTCATTCTGTGGGAGATAAAATAACATGCAAACCTTTCACAAGTACTCATTTTATCATTTAAATAATACTGAAAACGTCATAAAAGAATTAAAGTAAGATAACAACGACAACTCTTATCTGTATTAAGGAAAATATAAATAAGACTCACCTCTACAGAGGCCTCGGTAGACATTACTCTGTGGGTGCACTATGGTATCTAAATGACTAAAATATTGAACAATCTTTTGTTTTTATATTACAGATATAAAGCAAAGTGTTACAAAACTATTATTTTAATAAAATACACAGTGATTGCGAATATTTTGACACAATTGTCGGGCGGTCACACAGTAATCTAATGCCTCGGTTTCGGCGGCAATGGTTTCGGCCGCGGCTGCGTCGCCTTGCTTTCGCACGCAAACTAAGGTCAAAGGTCAACGGACATTCAGCCAAAAAAATACTCACTTCGGAAGCCCAATGGACGTGCCTCGTATCCGCCAAAACGCTTCTTTCCATTATAAGAAAGATTTGAAGAGTTGATCACGACACCATTTCACTCACGTGCTTCACTCGAATAGGGATTCGTATAATAAAAAATGTAATCTAAAGTTTTAATACAAAAACATCGAAAAAACTTAGTCGAAGTGAATCGTTTCGTTCGGTTTTCTTTCCAGCGTGGTATTTTTTAGAAACTACTTGGAAAAAACGTAATTGCCGGTGTCCGGAGCGCGGTTGCGCCGTCCGTCGACTACCCGTGAGTCACCGACAGAATGTACTATAACGCGACGCTATGCAAATCTTGCATTTTTCACTTCACCATCGCTAAACACCTCTCGGACGCCGTGTAATGACTAAATCAGCTGATAGGTGGAACAGTAAGAAAACTCCGATATTACGCTCGATCGGGTTAGTGTGTCGACAGAGACGCGAGTATCTCCGTCCCGCTTTATCTAGGGGGCCTGCTAGATAAGTGGCGTGATAATTTGCATCTGATAGGCGGCTGATAATAATTTCCTTTTTTGCATCCTATTGTTAGACAGATTATTACGGTGAAAGCACTTTATAGAAAGCCGAAAGGCGGTTCGGGCTTCGTCAAGATAACAATTAATTTAGTTCAGTGTTTCGCGTAAAAATTCATTTCAATTTCAGCCGGTCTCGTTCTGCACTATCGAGCGGACAATTATGAAACTTAATGCCGTAAATTGAGATAATGTCTGCTATCCCCGAACCAGGCCAACGTGAGTCATAAACAATTAAGATCAAGGTACTATCAACCGCTCGAACACTCAACACGACACTTAAAATATGGCACCGGGAAAACACGTGACGAAAAATTTGGCAATTTTGGCAACAATTGCGTTCGGAACACGCGCCGCGTATTCGAATTTCGAACGTGTTTTGGAACGCGGCAAATTTGAATTTGTTTTATTTTTAAAACGGTTTTATTGTGTGTAACATGATTTCGTGTCGCGGGGCTATGACCGACTAGAAGTAAGCGACAAGAAATGGAGCGAGGGAGTGGTGGCCGGTAGGTGGTGGGATCAATAACGTACCACCGTCTGGGGCGCACGCACTGACCGTTCGCGTGGCGGTGGGGCTGTGGATCTATATTTGGACTGTAGGACAGCCTACGACAGGGGTGTGGTGTTATGTATCTGTTTGGAACATTCTATGTGACTGTTTATAAAATTATGGTACTTTTGTGTTTGTTAATTTTTTTTGACTGTTGTATTACTATATAATAGACAACTTATTATCAGGGGAAAGGGAAAGCTTTTCTGAAGGGTGTCTTCCCTTTCATCATCATCATCATTATTCGTTTTGGAACTGGGCGCAAAACCGTACCTATCTCTCCAGAAAGACTTCGCTCTAACGACTAGTCTAGTAGTTCCTTACTTAGTTTCTACCATGTATGTATATCTATCCGCTTTTAGCTCTAATCTAATTACCGTTTCCTTTGAGAATGTTCTATGAAAAGGGGTCTGAAGAAGTAATTCACTTGTCAAAGTGCTATTGAGGTGTGGAAGGAAAATCCCACGGTCGGAAAATACCCCGCCCAACGACATCCCCTCCCTCGCTTGGAGCCCTCCGTGTGACACTCGGCAATTATAAAGAGATTTTAAACTTGATTCATCGTTGTGCATATTTTATTACGCATGCAACTGGATAGAAATATTGGTGTACAAAATAGATATCGTATCCACGTACGTTGGTGAAGTGGCTATATAGTTCCTAAGTATCGGAAGTGTTTCATGATGCCCAACGGGCTCCGTCATGGCCTTAACGCCTGGTACCCAACAATAACAACCGGGACTGAGAGTTTTACGTGCCCCCCAAAGCACGGAAACGCTTTCGAAATGTTTGCCTGTAGACTACTAGTTTGCCACTAAATGCTAAATAATAACACTAGCTAGCTAAATACTAAAAAGACCATTTTGTTTTTATCCAGTGCAATATACATAATATTAACTTTCGTCACCGCACATCACGTAGTAAAGTCAGGTTCCACCAACACCACCTGGATACCTGGCGGTCGTCCACAGTTCGGTTCACACGTCTCTTCCTGCCACGTACGTGTAAACTGTGGAACGAGCTTCCTACAACGGTGTTCCCACAGTGCTATGACATGGGGTCCATCAAAAAGCGGGTCTTTCACTTCCTTCGTGGCCGGCAACGCGTTGGTGACGCCCCTGGTGTTGTCAATGTCCATGGGCGACGGTGATCACTTACCATCAGGTGACTCGTCTGCTCGTTTGCCTGCTAAGGCCATAAAAAAAATATGATAGAAAATATGCGATGTAAATAAATCGCGTGAAGAATAAAGTTATTAAAGAGCGTTCTAAATGATAATAAAGGAATGCTGCAGGACGACTTCACAAAGAGCCGACTATGCTCTGTTTTTAATCCCGTAGAGGCATAAAGTAATTGGACATTTCAGCGGGGATGCAAGTTTTCGCTATTTTTTAAATCGTGATAGGTTTAGTTTGGTAGCGATAATTAAATTCAATTAATATTTTAATTCAAGTTTAAACTTAATTATATAAGAAAACAACCGAAAAACTTCTCTTATCTTACGATTCATATAGGTACCTAAACGTACCTTATCTTGAAAACATAAAAAACGGATTTATTTTGCATTTCATATTAGCGCCCACAGAACGGAGACACAAGTTAGCGCCTGTCAAAACTACGAAATTAAGAACTGACTTTAGTAGCAAAGTTTGGCAGCTATCTACCCTATTAGGAGGGGTGGAGGGTACTCATTGCAAGTAACTTAACTTGCAGTTTCCATAAATGAAGATAGATAAGCACTTATTTCTACCTCTAAAGCTGACCTAGGTATAGCTGAGAGGGTCTATGTTCCAAACATGGCTTCAACCCATTAATGGCCCATTACTGAGCACGGGTCTCTCCCCATAAATGAGGAGGCCTAGAGCATACTCCACCACGCCGCTCCAGTGTGGATTATTAGAGAGTCACCAAACATATAACTTCATATAAAATAGTAACGGACCGGTTTAGGGTTAAATACTTTTAGTTATTAGAAGGCCATTTGTCAATCTTAATTTAAAATCTTGCCGTCGGAAGAGTAAAAATTCCTCGTACATTTGCGGTATTTCCAGTTTTATTCAGGTTGTGCAGCCCTATTCCCCCTGTATCCACCCCGGGGTGGCCGGATATCCACCCTCTGCCTGCAGGCAACCTTGCTTGTCAACCCCTGCTTGTCAAACAAACTTTGATGATGTTACTGGATTACTGTGTTATTCGACTTGGAAAGAACAGTGCAATAATAACAAATGTGTTTACATTTAAAATGTATTGATTTTCGTCCAAGTAAAGAGAATTACGAATGGAGTATTAAATTTAGAAAAACATTTTTTATCTAAGCAATGATACGTATGATTTTAAACTTAACTCATCGCGGATTGTACTCATTTTATTATGATACGGGTACTCACGATATGTATTTTGAAACGCCGATATTTCGACCCAGTTGCATGGATCGTGGTCACGGCTGAACTGCGGTGGCGCGGAGAAACTTTTGACAGGTGACACTTGACACTAATACATTAGTCTATCTACCTTACGTCTAGTTCGTTTTTGCGTTTTGTTAACCATATTACGACACACTACACTGACCACATCCTGCCGCTCAGCATTTTAAACTTTTTCGGACTTACATAGGTTAGGTTAGGTTCCAGTGGTTAGTATAGTGGTTAGTGTGTTGATTCGCACATATTCGTCTCTTCTCGCCGAGTATCTTAGCAGGTCGTAATATTCGCATCACACTCGGTGTCAATGTAAGTAAGTCATATTTGTTAACACAATTGCTAAGTTCTACTGAATGGGACTATGGATGTTCCCGGGCATTTCTTTGAAAATGCGCATATTGCCTCATGTTAGGAGATTGCATAAAAGTTGTGACAAAACGCATTCTTTGAGTAAATTTTACATTGCTGCAAACATACCCTTAAAGAAACTGTAGAAGGGAATTGTTTAAGTCTTTTACTTTTTAACTGACAAGCGTTTAAAATTTTCAGTGAACGGTAATGATATTTACATTAAATGGTAATTAGAAAATGGGGAAGGTAATGAGAAATGGTAATTATAAATCAAATAGCAAGAAGATAAAAGAAAATAAAAAGGATAAACTTTTATTTAAAAAAAATAGTAAAACATTTTTTCAACAAATTACATATAGATAAGTACTTATCAGTCATAGCAAATTATAATTTTTAATTTTTTTTAGTGAATTAGCCGAAATAACAAAATAGTCAGGATACAAAACGCAGTTTAAATAAAAACATGTTTTTCTTTATGTTTTAATCAGTCTTGAACATAATTTCTTACTTAATAGGTATTTATATAGCAGCTACCTCGGACAAAGAATTAGCCTAGCTATTCAAAGGGGGAACGCTGCCAGTATCTTCGGAACCTTGCCTCAAGGGACTCCTTTTAATAATATTTTTTAGTTATTATGTTACTTTTTTTTAACTTTTAAGTTTTAGGTTGTGTGTGTATTGTTTAATTTTAATGAAAGCTAAAAGTCTACGATCTCACAACAGCAGCATTACCTACCGGGTACAATTGTGAACCCATATATGGATAATGTTATAAACTTAAAAAAAAAACAAAACGTAATGAACTTATTGGTAAGGCGTTGGAAGTAAGCGTTAAAAATAACTTTTGTTGAAGTATGTGGCCACTAAATACTTTTTTCTTTTTTGATTTCAGCGCCTGATAATTAGTCTCCAACGTATTTTTATAGCTTCACCAAACAAAACCTTTTTCTTGACTTCATTTATCTTTATCTTGTCATTTATTAGACTCAGAGCTTTAGAATTTGGACTTTCTTATCGTTTTTTCAGTCTCTGGCAAAGATTTCTGTAGTTGTTTAGTTTTCTCTGTAGTTCTGGTTTTTATAATGTATCATCTTTTCTTTTTTCTGCATCATGTACTTTAGTTTTCTTATCTTCTTGTTTAAATGCTGAACAATCGGATTGGCCTCGTCATTTCTTTGTGCTTTTGCTGTTGCTTCTGTTGTTCTTTCCACATCATTATCATTTCTTAAGGGGTCGGTTTCACTATCACTCGGAGTATTAACCATCCATAAGTTCTTGTCCTCGTTTCATTAATAGTTCCCTTTGGTAGTATTTATTGAAATTTTCTCCACATTTTTTCCTTTGTAACTTTTAAGCTTTTGGTGTCTTTAAATCTTTAATACTTAAAAATTTCTTACTTTCTTTTCTTTTCAAGTACCTGTGCCGTTCCTTCTCTCTTTTTCGAGCATATTTTTCTGGATCAGATTTAATTTTAGCGTATATTTCTCTCCGAGCAAATTTAGCCTTCTCTAGGACCCCTTGGCATTGTGAAATTCCTGTCAAAAACTACCTAATTATTTAAAAATTTTCGCGACTAAAACACATTGAAATATATGATTTCATACGAATTTAAATCGCGAATTTTGTTATTACGATCTGTGATTTCCGTATATATTTTTAGGGAACTTTACAGATATCTTACGGATGTTGGATAAATTCCTAATTAGCATTTGTTTTCGATAGTGCACAGCACAGGAATCACAATTAAAAAAATATTATAATTACCATTTTTAAAATTGACTCATTACCATTAATTTTGATTAATGGAAAATACGGTAATTATGCAAATGGTAATTAGGATTTCAAACAATTTGTTGATTAAAGAGTTCTTTATAAGTATTATGAAATTTTAACCTACTTTACCTAAAAAAGGATCTTATGACAACTTAAATAAACGTATCAGTTTAAAAAAATAATCATCGACTTACCATAAAAATTGAAAATGGCGATTAGACTAAATTTTGACAAAAGCAAACGACGACGAGATATTTGAATATAACTCCATAAAATGCGGTCTTTGATGCATCTAGATTGGTCTGACGCCAAGCGCAGACTGGCACAGCACTTGTTAATGCAGTTTAGGGTATGAATTCTCAAATTTGTAGGTAGTAAATTGAGGTTAAAATTTTTAAACGGTAATTATAAAGATACCCGAGGACATTTTTTAAGAGCATTTATTATTCATAATTTATGTTATTTATGTAAAACAACTTGTGTATAGGGCTAAGGAAACTATCCCTATTTAAGAATATTGATCTATAATTACATTCTTCAAAAGGGATTTAGCTATATTGAATAAAAACTTAATCAAAATGGAAAATGGGACACGAATGGTAATTAGAATCTGGATGTTTGGAAACAAATTTCTCTAAATTCAATACAAAAAATATGGTTTCTAATAGTCTAGTTTAGATCTGTAGTACTTATATTCATAGGTAGTATTATCAAAATTAAAATATTTGCAATGTAGAAGGTTCTTTACCATGCGCCGCGTAATATGCACATTCTTAAAGAAATGCCCTCCCGTTGGTCGACTGTATAAAAGAGTTCGTTTGCCTTCGATACCACATTGATTTTGCTTTAGAGAGCGAGTAGTTCGTAGACCTACAAAGCTCGATGGATAAACTTGATACTAGTATTCAGGGTGCGTCATGATACTTGAATTTGAAATTCAATTCAATTGAGTTCCTTCCACTTTCAAATGGCATAATGCAAACGGAATTTCACAGGATTAAATTTAGCTACATTTTCAACCTTATTGGCTTGCAAATACTACTTACGAATAATATGCAATGAAAAATTTAACTAATACCCATTACCTTCTCTCGTTGTTGTTCCATACTCCATGACCATGATGATTTATGACCATAATCAACATGGATTTGGACTGGACCAAGTACAAATAAAATACAGAAATCGTGAGTCGAAGTGTGGCGTAAGTTTTTTGGTAAAATCGTGATGGTAAAATTGGTACATGGTTTGACGTAAACGTCTTATTGAAACCGAAGCAAAAAACTAAAATTGGTACATACTTTGTTTCGTAGGGGTTGAAAGACAAGGTTTTCCTTGGCGTCTTGGGAGTTGTACTGACAAGAAATTCTTCCACGCCAAGAAACCTCAAAGGAATGTTTTCATTGAGTAAGTGTATTGGTTTTTGCGCATAGTTTCTACCGGAATAGTGCCTTTAAGTCTTAAAGAGGTCTAATAAAATAAAGAGAATGTTACAATGTTAACAATTTTTGCTCTTCTCCTCTCCGTTGCAGGTCACAAACAGATAAGACTGATTGTCGAATGTCTCAAGAGCCCGATCCACAACCACAAATAAAATGTGTAAATAAATCAAACAAAAATTTCTATTGATAATTTTTAAATTTCAACCCGGGTTCATTCATGGAACTTTTCATGTCTCCTGAAAGGCCTTCGACATGACTTTACGACTGTTATCTATCGATAACGAAACTGACGGCTCAACGGCCCTTCAAAGCACGGGAACGCTCAAGAAAAATTTTCCATTAGCGGTCACCCATCCAAATACCGACCGCGCTCGCTGTTGTTTGACTCGGTTGATCGGTCTTGTTGATATCTATTACTTTTTTATATAAAACATTATTGTTAGAAGTGCTATAGCATAATTATTTACTGAAGCGAGATCTGTTACTTGTTTTGGAACAACATTGATTTACAGAATCGCAATCGAATCGCATCCTGAACGTTGTTTTACGAGTAGGTATCGGCCCGGCATTTTATTTTTGGAACCCGATGTTGGGTTGTTTCAAATAAAGCCTCTTAAAGTGGCTCGAGTATCTAAGAATTTCACAGTGTTTCAAAGTATCAAGTCAAACTGAACTGGTTAAAAACCGCTTTATACAAGTTTGAAACTTTCAAAATTCGTAGAATTCGTTTCTAGTGTCCCTCTATGTATAACGTGGTTCTTTAATGAAGTTTTAGGCGTAGTTTCATTTCTAACATGGAAGAGACTTTTATATTCTTGAGGGTACATTACCTTAAATTATTAATTAAATTCAACTGTAATTATATACTGATATACATAGTTATATAACTTTATTTATGTTAGAAGCCGGCAAATAGCCGAGCCATTTTGTGGTGAGGTGAAATGGTGATGTTTGAGGTGAAATAACGAGGGACTGCAGAATGGGCTATGGTACACTACTGACACCTGCCAATCAGACTATATTAAAATAGGGGGATTGAAAGTAATCTATACGTAAATAGTTTTAAGTTGTAAAATATACATAAAACACCAAAACATTAGTTCCAACAGGGTGCCCCTCTTTAAGAGGAAATACCACGCGAACCCTTTTTCAAATTTGGGATTTTTTCACTCAATATCTCTGTCGCGCTTGCGAGCGGCGTGTATGTCAGTGCGATAGGGACAACTGCAGCTCCGTGTAAAAACCCGAGGCAAAAATCATCAAAATCGAGGTTCCGTTCTCGACTAATCCCCCCGCCAAAACTAAAGCAATCTTAACGAAATTTTGGAAATTGAATGGGAAGGAGATATTCTGTGTCGGACCGTTTAGCTTTTTGTGCTAATTATTATACAATTTGTGTACTAGGCGTTTGTTTGCGGCATATTTATTTGGCCGTTTTAAGCGCTGTTTGAAGTAGCCTAAAACTTTTGAAAACAAAAATATCAAAAAAATCAAAACGTACCGACATTGACAATGATGATATTATTCTTGTGTGAAAAAATTATTGATCTAGAGTCAAAAACCAGCGAGGGATTAGTCGAGAACGTTTGTATGGAAAAATGACCCGTAGCATTTCCTCTTAATATCCCTCAGATAAGAAAATGGCAACAGCCTACACATTTTCTTACAGTGACCTCACGACAAGCCTGAATTACGTTATCGAAGTTTTCTACACCGGTCGCATGTATAAAAGTTCTGAACGTGAACAGTTGTAACGCGGCCGCTCCCCAGGCATGACACCTCGTCTGGCAGTAGATGTCTTGTCAAAAGAAGATAAATATTTGCCAGCCAGGGATATCAAATTTAACTATAGTTACACAAAAAACCCAATGCTATGCTATAAGTTTGCCAGGAAACCATGTCCAGTTTGATAAATGTAGCCATTAGCAGTGTCCGTGACCTAGGGCTTTCTGTGTAGGCTTACGATACCCTAATGACCTATGGAATTTAAAGGTCGCGTCATTTACCGTATGTAGAAATTATGTAAATTGTAGGCTCGTATGTGAAAGCTGTCGTAGCAAGTGGTTTACACGTTGGACTTCCAGGAGGGCCTGGGTTCGAATCTTATGAAAATGATGTGCGTATTAAAATGAATTATCATTTGCTTAGATGAAGGAAAACATCGTGTGGAGACCTGCACACGTGCGAGTTCTTCATACTTATCTCAAAGGTGATGTCTGCCAATCTGTATTCGGCCAGCATGGTGCACTGTGGCATGTATGTATCCGTCACATTGTGGGAGGAGATCACAGCCCAGCAGTATGACAGTTATGAGCTAGCTGTAGACTAGTAGTTCCGTGCAAGGGTGTCTTTTTAGTGGTAATGAAGTCGTAGTAGTTCTCTGAATAAGTTTGGAAGTTGATACACATGCTTTTCGGATGCTCATTTCGAGCAAAGCAAACACATGCTTGTAAGAAGCAACTGATCACTAAAAGCATGCTTCCGTGCTTAAAATAAGCATGTGTATCTCTACCTTAATTCGGAAGTAGCGTACATGTAGCCCTGCCAAAGGATTGCATAATATCAAGAACCCGCCTACTCACTGCGCTACTGCAGACAAATTGATGCAGTGCTCAGGTCCTTCGAGGAATAAAACATTTTGATATAGGTTTGAGGAGGTGGTTTAATATTTGGTTGGTAACTATATTTTTAAGCTATTGCATAGCTTTTATCGCGGGCCTAGAGCGTGGGGACCCAATCCAGAAATTCCGTAACGTAAAATACCTAACACCCCCTGTTCGCGCGTAATCGACGACAGCAACCGACGGCTGACGACAATTGCCGAGCCGCGCGCGCCATTTAAAAAACTTTGACAAAAGGTATGGTACGTATGTTTTCTACAAACTAGATATTGCTGTTCTGATATAACTATATAACTTCTAATAATTATAATTGCATAAGTTGATAAAAAATGCTATGCAATAGCTTTACCGCGGCAGTCTCCGAGTGCCTTTTAGTGTTTTTTTTATTCTTGCTTCGCTTCATTGTTCTTACCTAAGCTTATTAAATAGCACTGACAACCGAAAATAATTAACTAACAAGAATTATTAATCTTTATCAGGCAGCGAGTAGGAACAGAATTATCAGGCATTTTTTTGCCATCCCCATTTGACTGCTTTAAGGATTAGTTTCCCTAGTTTGATGAATGAGCATCTTATTCTCTTATTGCCAATAGGTGCAGAAAAAGGGTGAACTATTTTTACTACTATTATAGAATTACACAAATACTTATTTTCATAGGGCCCACTTTAAAGTCGACGGCATTTCAAACAAATTGAAACGCCCGTAGTGGTGAAACACAAAATCACAAAATCCGCTCATAAACTATCACTCTTCCAAATTTTATTAAAGTAGACTAATGCTAAATTAATTGCGGGTTTTCGCAATGTAAGTTCTAGATACTACATCATTACATCTGTATCGGTAGAGAATCCGCGACTTCTCCACGAATCAATACCAACGCTGGAAAGTTTTCGCTTTAAAGGACTGCTATTGGCAGCAGGACCGAATATCGACCGCTGCATCTCGCCGCAATGCTCCATGCTAGTCTGGAATAGCTTAATGGAATCCTTCCAAAACAATCGCTTAGGATTCAATATGACCCAAGGCAGTCAAATATTAACGACCGGTATGGTAAAATGGTTACGACGAGTCGTTCGGAGGGTCTTGGTTGAATGCCCAGCGAGGCAGAAATATTGATGAGGTTAAACGTTTGTTCATTTTGCGGTGTTGTTTATGGTAGTCACAAAACACAGAACTCCAGTTGGGGCTATGGGTACTGTAGCTTTTTATTAATATTTATACACTTATTAGCTTTAAAAGCGACATGCGAGTTACTTAAAGCGGATTCCATATTAGTTAATATTTATTTTAGTTTTTATTGGCATGTTTATACGTATAATGTACCTACCTATTATACAATTTTTCGTTGTCATCTTTCCAAAGGTTTTCTGGAACAGATTGTTCGCTAACGATATGACCGCATGTCATCTGTTTAGCTGTAGTACCTAAGCTTAAAAAACGTAACATCTCTTTTTAATACAATAATGTAATGTAAGTCTGTCTAGTGCAAGTTTAGTGACGTCGGAATATGCAATACCTAAAGTAATAACGAATTCAAGTCCCTTGGAAGAATTCCAAACTAAAAATGCATTTTCTTTTTATTCTTAACACAGCTCAAATCAACTTTACGAGACGACGTGACATGATTGTAAATAAGATTTTCTTGAACTCCATTCTATTTAGTAATAAATTAAAAAATCCTGTTTTTCTCGAAGATATTGCAGCTCTAAAATGTTTTTAATTTTCATTACAAGTAAGTACCTACCTACTTATGTGTATCTAATTCAGCCAAAAGGATTTCATTATATTCAATATCTTTGAATTATATTAATTCCTAACTTATCATTTTCATTACAAGTCTAAATTTACTTATTGTCATCATGTCATGTTAAATGTTATTGTATCATAAGTCTATATTTATCTTTAAATTAGGCTTGGCAAGCTCTAACGACAACATTATTCTGTGCGGTCTTCAAGACAAGAGTAAAGTCTAGCTTTCCGGCTAGCTAGTCCTGGCAAGGCTATCACGAGTCCAATTACGCTGCGAGCTGCGACTTCGGTCCGCAAATACCAATTATCTCTATTGTAAACTAACCGTTAGTGCTACTGTGCTAAGCGCGTTCATTTAATTGGCCGTTTTTTAGTTCTGGTTGAGAATATAATTTGGTTTAAGCTTGACTTTCTAGGTGCTACCCTACTACTTACTACGGTAGGTAGGTACTACCCCGGGTAAACTATAGAATCTACCACCTATCAAACACTTTAAATTATAATCGATGTTGGTGTCACTTGGTGTTAAATGACGATTGATGCATCCGGAAGCTCTTCGCAATTTTCACTGCAATCAAATTTCCGAAGCTCAGCATAAAATATAAGAAAATGTACTTTTTCTTTTATTAGTCTTAAGTCCACTGGAAAGCAATTTAATACCGAAGGCAAAAGCTCGAGATATTGGAGAGACGATTTATTGACGACGCGACGACGCGACGCCTCAAGAGTAATACACCTCCACATAGGAAGTTAAATTCTGAGAAATTGAAATTGGACCACTTCTTAAGAACATTTCTAGTTAGAAACAGAACAAACTCTCAGATTTTATGTTTGAAGCTGATTCTAATCATTTAATGAGCAGACTTGCTATCTGAGGCACTAGGCAATAGCACTGGTTACTTTCTGATGGAGTTGTAGTTTCTGACAACCAACAAACAGGCAGATAATAATAACAACTAGCGTCCACATAGCTATGTTTATTTAACTAATGGAGTGGAGATTTTTGGAATAAATCGTATTCCCTTTATTGGCCGGCAATTTGGAATTTTCCGCTCTTGATACCGTTCATGGCGAGGTTACCATCAGATGGTTTGCAGCGTGTTATAGTTGTGGTAATGTACTTTGATTCCTGGTATAGTGTAAAGCGACCTGGCGCCGTACCCACACCGTTGTAAAGCAAGGTTCGCCACGAGTACGGGACGTTGGCTTGGATTCAAAGACGGATGGTACCCCTTTCACCCATCATCTAAATGTAGCTGCTTATATGTTGTAATTTGTAAGCAGTCTCCAACGGAACAATGGTCCGAAATATACGCCACTGAAAGTTTTAATCATTTATCACGGACTTCAGTGCGCCTGCCGCGACAGAATCTATCATTTATTATAGTGATCTTAATTCATTATCTTCTATTTATGACGTAGTATTACAAGTTTAGCTTTTTTATAGTACTAAACATGTTTAATAGGGTTTTTAGTCATAACAAGGTTTAGGCATGTTGCAATTTAAACAAACGCTAACACTCTCATACTCGCACTAGGATTCCCTGTGTCGCGGGTGGCATGGACACAACTCACATTACGAACACCCACAACCCGAGAACAGCAGCAGGCAGAGTCAACCAGGTTACGGAAAACTAGCTCTGAAGCTCGCGGCTGGAACACGACGAGTCGTTGAGCAGCTGATTCGAGCAAGAGGGTACAATGGTACATGCAGGATATGATAAAGCTACATGCAAGTAAGAGAACAGGCAACACGGGAAATTAAACGGGTTTCCGTGGGAATCTTTTGCTGTCACATCCCTGTTTCTGAAACAATATCCTTTACGCCAACATTACAGGAAATGGGAAAATAAATGTCGAGTCACATACAAATAAAAGTTGTTGTCTTTGTTGTAATTACAACACTGAGCAGTAATAGCAAGTGATTCGAATGTCGGACTCCCGAACAAGGGGCTGGGCGTGAATCCTACACATACATACCTACATACCTCTAATTTTCAAAAATACTTCTGCTTCGGCAAAGAAAAACCTGAACATTTGCGAGTTCTCCATAAGGTTATCAAAGGTGTATAAATTCAGGCTAGGATGATGGACTATGGCCTGGACTTTGCGATAGGAGACAGTGCCCAGTAGTGGGACAGTTATAGATTGCGATATACATAAAACTCTTCAGTTACTGAGTGACTGACAGACAATGCACAGCTGAAACTCTTCTGAACACAACATGCTGAAGCACTAAGAGAGGATTTTCGGAAATTTCCTGTTAATTTCCTGTTTTTTTGGAAAATGGCGGGCGTAGCCGCGGGGGAATGCTCGTATAATATAAGTTAACAAGTCTCGCAGCAAACAAAGAATGTTTAAAGGATAACGGCGGGAGCTCGCCGAACTGAATTCTTCATGATAAGGAGTGTCTTGAGGAATGGTTTTACGTCATTCTCACGAGCGAAATATCAGCCATGTGTTTTATTGGAGCTCATTTTATATGAATCGTTTTAAACAACATTATTTTGTGAAATACAATATGATATTTATATTGATACCGCCAAAAGCCGGCAGACACGGCTTACTAATAAAGTTTATATTAGCTTTATCTGTATGTATGTAACGGAATCTTTCAGCATGATTTGCATCAATTTCAAGAAATCTGATTATCTTGAAAATTTGCACACAGGTTAAGGGCCGATGACAATGCATTTATTTCATAGTCTCGTTCTGATTTCCTGGCTAGGATCATCAGGATTAAAGAAAATATGTTGCATTTCCTAAGCGCCTGTAATTTTGATCATGAAATACTATCGCATCGCCGAAAGAGCCAGTGAATTCGCGTAGGCGTTGTGCGTTGTGGTCCTATGTCAATTTGGTCGTTCTGACAATGGCATCCATGAGAAAACCGTATAAGTCTAAAATTTGCGTTATTTTGAAGTAGGCGTTATTACTTGTAAAATTATTTGATAATACTGTCGTTCTGGGACTAAAAATTAAGAAAATAAATTATCTTATGGTTATAAAATACTTATCAAAAAACACACTTTAATAGCAAATCGTACTAAAAAGTAGAAATAAAATAAAAATTAAGTTATAAACAAAATAAAAATTGTGTCTTTTGTGCACAACTACTTAGTACAAATTGCAATATGATTTGTCCTATTTATAATTCTGGTGTTTATTTATAATTAAAGTGTAATAAATAAATAAATCAGCGTCACTGTTTTATTTTAATCGCCTAAAGAATAAAAAAATATGTCACTTTTATTTTCGAATTTGGGTTATCACCAAGGGACAGATTTCCCGAAGTATGTATGCAAAGCCATGGCGGGTTACTAGTTGAGAATAAATCTTTGAGTACACCAACAAACTTTCAATTATTATCGTACAAATGTAAACAGCGATGTACAAAATAATTAAATCATGTTCCTACATGTATTTCCCAGGGGGTGTCGCGCGTAGTTAAGGTGGTGGCCTGCCGCAAACACCTGCGTTGGGACGACCGTTATTAACGCAATAAAACCGCGTCACGTTTTTTTTAATAATATCGATTGTATATGTATCTAGTAACTAACAATCGAACGGATAGGACTAAGTTAGCTTTCATTTTTCCAATTTATTTGTTTTTATGGAAGTATGTATTACAATTACCTTACAAATGAACTATTATGTTATATGATACATCCATTTACTATTATTTTCAAGTAAACTAAAAAAAATCAAGTAAAATATCCTTTTTTTAAATATACATTACTAACATTTTCAAAGAATGGCAAGACTGGCTTGTTAAAAAGCATTATGCATGTCATTTATTTCTGATTGAAAGGAATATTTCTCTAATGTAATGTAATTTATTGTTTCTTTCTTTGTATTAATATAGATATTTTCAATAATTAATCAAAAAACGCATTGCGTTACTAACGATCGTTACAATACCTGTTTGAGTTTGGCCTAAACCAAACACACTGTATAAAAGTTCAAGGCAGAACGAGGTTATTGCCCTGAATAACAGACGAATGAGCACGCAGCGCCGCGCCGCAATAAACGAGCCGGCCAATCAGCGTTGAGCGAACATCGCCATTATTGGCTGTTATCGCAAAGTGAGAAGTTTGACTCGTCGAGCGGGCCGTATAAAAGGTGTTGTATTAGAATTTTATTTCCTTTTGTACGCTGAAAAGGTTTTCACGCGTAATTCATAAAGTTGAGCGGATTGATTGATTATGCTTCAAAACCGTTTCATCTAGATAACGCCCACATTATGCTTTCAATCTGAAGGCCATGATGCTGCAAATTGATTGGGAATTAGAAAATTAGAAACGATAAAAGTCTGGGATAATTATCTAGATAATTATATCATCACCATGAGCTGTAATTACTCCACTGCTGGACTCAGCTCTCACAATGTGGTAAACGCCGCAGTCCACTACAGTGGTCAGTTCTGGAACGTTATGGACTACTCTCCTTTTCATTCATTTTGTTAAGAAACCTTTCTTAACGCCTTTTTCGTTGACTCAAGTACCTATGTGGGATTCAAAATTACAGCCACTTATCGACGTCCAAACCATTAGGCTAGTTAAATAGTTAAATGTCCTCTATTAAGGCTTTCTATAGTCAACATAGATTACTACCTAAACTTGATAGAATAGAATAGAATAGAATAGAATAGAAATATTATTTATTGTGCAATACAGGAAATTACAAATTTATAAGTATTTTTTGTTTGGGTGCGATTGCTATTTGTAAGCATAAGGCGTAGTGTGTAAGTTTAGCGAGACCGAAGTAATAGGAAATGTATTAGCAAAACGGTACAAAGACTCCCCAAAGTATTTCAAGCCGACTTAGAAAGATTTCCAGGGTCACGTGGCATGAGATCCGGTAACAAGGCCTTCCGGCTAACCTTGACCTGGGAAAGATTTTATATTTAGTTTTCCTGCCATTTCTATTCTTATTCTTATTTCTATTTCTATTTCTATTCTTACAGATGAACAGTGGTGTAAAAGATTGTCATAATGTGCCTAAAATGCTTAACCTTAAGCATTTTAGGCACATTATGACAAGCTTTTACACCGTATAATTGACTATCTTAGGAGTTATCGCAAAATGAAAAATAAATTGCGTGAAAATTAATTCGTGCGCGGAAACGTTTAACAATTTTGGAGTGAGGGTACTAAGGGACAGGTTACCCGAAGCGAAGCGAGGGCGGGTTTACTTTTCATATCATAAAACAGGCATTACAACACTGACTGAAGCAATATTAGTGTTTTGTTAGCTTCTGATCTGGATCGATACCCTAAATAGATTACAAATTGGTTAGTTAGTTATTAGTTAGTTGTTAGTACTTACCTAAACCTGATTAGTCCTATTATGGCTTCGTTTAGGTATAGGTTAGCCAAATCCTATTCCTTCGTTTAGTAACAAATTTAATGATCTATACATATAAAAAATGTACCTAAGTGATCGCTGTCTGTACTTGGAAGATATATGAGAAAAGGTATTACTGGGGGTCTTAATTATTTTGTTGTCTGTGCGTTTGTGACCTCAGAAGCGGCTTAACCGATTTGGGTTCGATTTTCAATAATGTATTGTGGTAAGCCTCACTTAAAATAAGCGTTTATTTTATTTTGATTAGTTTATAAATAAATAAGTCATAATTATTTCATTAAGGCGAGGGTGGGTTAACTTGTAAAGAATATTGTCTTTGCTCTTCTGCTGGCGCGGTCATACCGACCAACGAAAATTTGTCATCAGGCATGGACAGACAACTAACACATCACAAAAAATCGAGAAAAAACATTAATTGTCACACAAAAGTCTAACCCGTGAATCGAACCCGTCACCCCTTACTCTGCAGGCATCGTCACTACGCTACGCAGTATGTGGATAACATTGCTAGCATAGTAAAGAGTAAATGTTATGAATTCTTTGTGCAATATGGATTGGGTCCTTGGAGAACCGCCATTGTGTGCTGAAATATAGTGAAGGGAATAGCATTTCATAAGCCGATCCTTATGTAGTAGGCGGCTTTTCTCGGGCGAGAAGTAAATGATATCCGGGCTTTCCTAATAATGAAATTGAAGGAATTACAATCTGAATTTCTAGCCAACAGCTCTCTCAAAGTTCAAATTATGCATTTCAAAGTTCTTTTATGTGATTTTAAACTTCACCACAGTCCTATAGTTTTTATGCTGTCTAATTTGAATTTTTTATAATATTGTGTTAATACCTCAACAATATGTAAAACATTCATTCATAAACAAACATTCAAAATATTTATGAAACGGAAGAATTGATGTAAGTACATATTTTTTGACAAAAAAAGATCAGTGTTAACTGCTAACTAATAAAACCAGTTTAAAATTTCCAACTAGTTTTAGCTCTAAAAAGACTTAAAACATTAAAAGGCTGAAAAGTTGTTTGGAACTGAGGCGCCTGGTGCGCCTCTGGGGAATAAAGCAATTCCAGTCCATTCCCAAACAGAAGCCGGTAGCTGAAACTACAGAAGCAGTATGCATTTATTATTTTTCAATTGACATTTTAGCTTCAGTTTATTACAGATCTAATGCTGGTCTGCTTGAGGGGGATTAGAGCGTACTCTATGTTGCTAAGAGTAAATCGGTGAAATGATAGACCCCTGTAAAGGTATACATCTAAGTGATGGATGGAATTCGTGATGAATGGATGAAGACTACAGAAGATGACAAGGCC
Organism: Ochlodes sylvanus; assembly: GCA_905404295.2. Lineage (NCBI taxonomy): Eukaryota > Metazoa > Arthropoda > Insecta > Lepidoptera > Hesperiidae > Ochlodes > Ochlodes sylvanus. The sequence continues at coordinate 4,900,723 of FR990146.1, forward strand.
CCCTTCTAGAATCAACCGTGAAATGAAGATTCTTGGAGTGTAAAAACGGGTTCCATACGCCACATCGAATTCCATTACATCGAAGTTCATGACATCGAACACGAAACATACTCGTAGTTTACGATATGACAAAGTTGTTTCTCGACTACGCTTCTACGCTTTCCAATGAACGTAGGCGGTAAGTAAGGCTCATTTTTCATTTCACAATCGCTATTTTCTCTGCCAACTCCACAGTGTGCCAACTCGCACTTGGCCAGAGTGATGATCTATGGTAGAAACCTCATTCTGAGAGACGGAACTAGCAGTGAGACAGTGATGAATACCAGGCGATAGATGCTTTCACATACATTACCCACTAGGATTGCATGCATGTTATAACTAAACAGGCAGAGGCAGAGGCAGTCAAGCTCGGCCAATTATCGTACTTTTCATGTAGCTATCCCTTTCTATCTCATGCGTTCCGTATCTTTCGCATCCAGAGTTACAGTAATGTCATCGGAGCGGATCCAAAAGGGCGACTCGCGTTGTATGAACGTAAAGCATAGTTAAAATATCTTTGCATATTGCGTTAGTCAGAGAGGTATAAATACCAGGGCAAAGCCCAGAGGCTTCCTGCAGGAGGAACCTGTCGCCATAGCCTCATGTTTTGTTTAGCAGGGGGAATCAAGGGTAGGTGAGGTTGGCTGGATTCAAGAATGGACTGAGACCCTTACACTCTTACTTTACCTGACACTCTTACGTAACCTAACCTTACCTTTTTATAAACACTGTCATAGCATTAAAAAAAGAAAGAAAGAATAATGTTTATTCGCAAACTAAATGCCGCAGCTGAACATGACAAAACAGTATAGGTAGGTACTAAACCTATAAACATATTGGAAACACTTATTATACACTTGACCTTCCATAACACCGATACAGGCGTTTCATCAACGAACGACCATAATAAAAGCTGTGTACCCTAAAGCTTTGTCATCAAAAAGCTTTCCCTCATCAAATTTACCAAAGCACGGACAGCCTTCTGCAAATAACCGCCCGTTAATCACATTATCCGGCTGGAACGAGCGAATAACCGTTATAGCCGGATGCCTTTGTTTTCAGATGGAGAAGGCCTTATCAAAGCAACCCAGCTGGAGATGAATAGCCTAAAATGACTTTTATATTTCAGCGCGTTAGGATCATTTTACTTGTAGTATTTCTGCTTTTGTATTTTGAAACGAGCTGTTTTCATTTGTGTGAATAGCTTGTTTCAAGTGGTAAGTGGAGCATAATTGATTGTAGTAGCTTGATGTTAAGAAGTTATTTAATCTTAAACATGGACAAAAGCCGGATAATTATCGCACTTTTTTGAAAAATATTACTTCAAAAACTTAAGTTATCTATCCTGCTTCACGCATTTTGAAATATTGATCTGAAATCTTTCGATGTATTATATTTTTAACACATTTTTTTATGTTCATAGCCAACAAACGAAATAGGATAGTTGCGGATAGCGCTTCGCCTATCCACAAAAAATAAATAGGACGACAATCCTTTTCAGTACGTCGAGCGACGCCCTTTTTATTAAAAATATTAAGAAAGCTTTTTAACAATTAATATTTAATTGACTGTGTAACAAACGTCAAAAGCCCGAAATTAAAAACAAACAAACAGACAAAAACGGAGACCCAAAAAGGTCAGTTATTTGAGATGTTAAATTCCCTGGAATGATTAATCGAAAATGTATCACATCCTATCAGATTTATTTTCGTAAGGTTGTAAAAATATGGATCATAAAATCTGGATATCGCAAACTCGGCAATGCGTCATCTGTGTGCTACTTAAGAAAAAGATAGAAGAAGATAAGACGGTATAAGATTTATAAGATACTTTATAGACCAGACAACTGGGTCAAAATATCAGCATTGAATCTAAGACGTCAGTTGCCTAGACAACGACAGCAAAAACTGGTTCTTTATAATCATCCAGTCAGGGATGATTAAAGTGCCAATAGGAATAGTTTTGAAACAGGCTTGGTGATAAGGCAAGCTGTCTGGCAAGCTACAGCACAGCTTCAGTCCGCTGCCAAACGGCTTGTCGTATTCCGGCTGGTAGCTTGAAAGAATTTTATATACATATATCATCTATTCATCAAAATCGGTGTGTACTCAGTAAAAAGTTACGAGGAAACATACATAAAAAAAAAACAAAAAATACAAAGAGGATTTGTTGACACCTTTCACCAAGATACGGGTATCCATGATGGGTAAACTTCAGTTAAAAATTAGAAAATCAAACACAATTCAACGACCCCCCCCCCCAGATTAAAAAATGCTGCTGACGACTGTTGAAAAATTAAAATACTGCACCTATTGATGTGAAGGTTGGTACTGCTTTTCAGCAACTAAATTAGTAATATTTGGATTAATGTTAGTATGTACTTAGTTGTAATCTTCAATCGGCGGACCCCCATACACATACTCGCGGACCCCCAGGGGTCCGGGGACCACAGGTTAAGAAACACTGAGCTAGAAGGTGAGACGCAACTGACCTTATCAACAGGCATGGAGGGGCACGCGCGGCACAGGTTCCAGAATGAGCCAATCATCTGGGGGCTCCCTCTCGGGCTGGGTCTACACGGTGCAACTGTACGCCCGCGCGGGGTGAAGCATGTGACGCCGCTGCAACAGACAAACAGGATTTAGTCTTTTAGTTGCATACATGTATAAATACAGGTGGTACACAAAGTGGATTATTTAAAGATGAAAATGCTTAGACATGAGTTGTGTAGGCAAGTTGGTGTTATAAAGTTAGTAAGTCATTACGGTCGGAATCGGAAAACGAAATACACCGTTGAAATTATCCCAAGGGAACGTACTATCGAGATAACCCTATGTCAGTGACAGGTAGCAGACAGAGTTACTTTCGCATTATATAAAATAAAATCTTCCAAGTAAAAAAAGTAACTTCAAAATAATGCAAATTTATGACTTATATGGTTTTTTTTTGGATGCCGTTGTCAGAGCTAAACCAAATTAAAATGAGACCACACGGAAAGCACCAGCTTTCAAATAAAAAATAATTGTTCACTGCACAATACATAGATGGCGCTGGTATAATAATTCACCAACGGTAACGACGGTAACGCATGAGTCATGTTTTTTCATGCGTGCCACCGAATTATAAGACGTTGTCACGTCAAAACAGTTCAGTCGAAAGTTCTGAAGTAACATACATATAAAAAATACAGTCGAATTCAGAATCTCCTCCTTTTTTGAAGTCGGTTAATAATATTAGTATCGATGAGATTGTTCCGATCGACGCCAAACAATATAATCGTACAAAACACTCGTGTTACAATACATACAGTACATCAGTTTTATCGTCTTGTGTGACCTCTATGAGAACAGTATTTAGAAATGTATCTACACGCGTCTCGCGTGTGCTTAGCTCCTCAACCACTTAGCACACTCTCTGCGTCAGGCGAGAACGTTTGTGATTATAAGGCGTGTTGCGTATGTCTAAATGGATGGATGGATGTGTATTTAACTAATAACATTACATTATATTGTAAGCTTGCCTAATTATTAAATAAACTAGGCTACACACTCATAAGTCATAGGCCAACACTAATAAATTCTTTAATTGTACATTTTATTTCTTAATATAAATGTTTCTTTAAATTGGAGTTATTTGTGTGCAGTGTAACTCTGCCTCTGTTTTAAATACGATTGTTTTACTCGTTCAGAAACTTCTAAAGTTCTAAACATTATGACTTAGTTAAAAGCGAGGAAAAATTACGGAAAAATATGCAGTGTTTCGAAAAAAGAAAAGTCCAGCATTCTCACAATGCAGTCAAGGCCACGAGCTTAATTAAAACCTTGGCTATTGTTCTAATGTTTTATATGGCTTCAACCCATTAGCGGGCTACTGCAGGGTGCCAGTAAATGAGGGGCCTGGGGACATGCTCCTCCACGCTGCTCCAGTGCGACTGGCGGCGGGGTTAGTGGCCAATCTAAGGGTCTGATTTTTTTATGCCGCCTGTATTCGTTATCAGTTGCAATTTTTAAATTTGGGAATTTAAGAAATAATATTTTTGAAGAATAATAAAAGTGTATAAAAGGAAGAAAGAAAGAAAGGAAATTGGCTGATCTGCCACACGTTGTCCTGCAACATAATTTAAATTCTAGAATTTTCAATACCTTTAGGAAATGCTGCTGAAATGCTATAACTTTTTCTAAGGCAGCACTTCATGTCCCAATAATTCGACTGATAGAGCGCCACCTACCGCTTAAAATTGTGAATTATGTTCAGAGACCCACTCAAATGCACACAAAAATTAATCAAAATCGATCGAAATCCCTACTCATAGTTTTTTATTTATTTGGGTATCCGACCACCACGTAAGTGATCACAAAATGAATATTTATAATAATTAATACTTAATTTCTAATACAAACCTGACTTGACCAACTAATTAAACAGATCAAAACAAAACAATTAAAACTGTTAAGTGACTTCTCAAGATTCTTCTTTCATTGCAAAATTTCGCAATATTAAACTAAAGCAGATTTAAATGAATAATAACTTACAGAAATTAGCACTTTCCAAAGTGGCTTTTCTCCGCGATGTTGAACTCATTCACTGTTCGTTAATCTCTGTACAAACCATTTAAATTTCAACAAGTCGACAGCCTGTTGATGAAATGGTTGTTGGATTAATTGTACAGAACATTGTGAGGGAAAGATCGACGATTACAATATCAAATTGCAAATTTCATTGTGTAAATCGTTATTAGAAGACGTTACAATGCTTACTTTACGATATTATTTACCAATTTATTTGTTTATTACTTTGTTTTGTTTATTAGAGAAAACCGAGGAATTAATTACAATGGCGTTATGATTTATCTGCAGTATTTAAATAAAGTAAGGTACAATATTATTGAACTACATTCATTTCATACCGCCGCGGCGGGTGGCTACCAAGTGTTTTAGTGAGTAGAAATCCAAAAGTAACCTGACCCGTCTGATATCTTTTACGAAGATTTACCCCTTGAAAAAGTGGAGCCCAACCCTAGCAGAAATCATGTAATTTATTTCTAACATTTATAAGTAGTTACTCAGTCCTATTTATAAGAACTGTACTGAAATATCAAATATTTTTATGAATTATGGCTTAACCGCAATATACATTAAATTTCTTTGCTACGGAAAATTGATTGGCTGTGAGAGATATCAAGGTGTTTGTACCAAATCAGAAAGAGTCAAGTCAGAGTCAATAATAAAAGTATATTTTCAGTTTGACATGCATGCCAAAATCAATTTGTTTCAATGTGTCCTCAAAGGCAGTTTGAACTCAAACTCTTCTTGTCACCTATCTTGTTGACCAAATAAATAAGAGTTTTTTTTTACACGATACTAAGTTAATCTTTGACACAATCGTTAACACCGATTAGTGTTTTTTTTAAATTAAGGTGAGGACTTAAGTATTATGGACATTTTATTTTAAACTTAGTAGTTTCATAGATAGAGGGGGAGGTGGGGAAGAGAGAAGTTACAATTTTCTTATATTTAATATTTCATCAATTTTCGATTTATTATGTTTGTGAAACATTTTTGGAGAAAATCAGACAGAGAAACGCACAAGCGCACACGCCGGGGTTTCGTTATGGCATACACGGGACGCTAAAATAGGTATGCTATGGTAAGTAGGTTAGATATGGTAAGTAGTAGGTAGTTAGGTAAGAGTAGCATTTGGTTTCTTCATGGAAGCTTGCCAAAAGGCGGCTTCGTGGAACTTGTTTACCGTTCCGAAGTTCTTCGAAACAGTTGTTGTTAATGTGCTGACAGGAATGCTGATGCTAGGTAATAATTTCTGGACGATTATCTTGCCATCGCTGAAAGACTCGAGTTATCAGGTATTTTAGAAACGGTCCCTTAATATGACTGTATTGCCTAGGACCCGAATCCCATACTGACAGACGAGGATGTTGTAAGACAGAAAATCGGCCTCTGTTTGGTGGTACCGCTACTACCCGACTGGCTAGCTGTCACCCTTTTGCTTGATGCGCAAAACGACTTAAAAACCAGTAGATACTTTGTTTATCATTCCTTTTCCATCTGCTGGTCGGCAATGTATTAGTGATGCCTTCGGCGTTACTGATTTCCATGGGCAACGATGACGGGTTTTATCAGGTGTGTTCTTTTGTCGGCTATTAGCTCAAAAGTGTTCCAAGTGTTGGCAACAACCGCCAGTAGCCGCTGCTGCATCCTTGTGGAGAGGCCCACGAAGTGGCACAAGTGGACTGGCAGCTGGGCTCTTCTTCTGTTTGTTTAGAAGACTCGATATTCGAATTGGAAGCAAGGTTATGTCAGCTAGCGTAACGGCGCACTATTTTAGGGGTTTGGTACGAAAGGTTACTTAACATGAATTTTATTATATCAGTTATAGGATAGCTAGGCTGTGGGATACCATACCACCATAATCCACAGGACACTGTGGATTATCTTATATTGCTGCTGTAATGCTGGTTTTATTACCGTCGTTACCACAAGGTAGACAGGTAAGCGTGGCGATGCGTCGTCACGCCAGCAGTATTAAAGACCTTAGATACATCAAAAATGACAAAAGCTGTTTTCTTCAAAACATCTGTAGTGACGTTGAACGACACTCAAAAGTTCCAAACCGCGGATCTCTTTAATGTCTCGTCCAGAATTTTTTAAACGTATGCTCCCAAAAAGCTTGTTTTTTTAATTAGGCCATTATATTACTTACTAAGAGTGCGAAATGTACGTGTAAATGTACAACCATAACTAAACTAAGAGGAATTTCGCGAGGTGTCGGCGACGAATGGTATTGAGTTTACAGACAGCTATTCAAATATTTCAAGAGCGAAGCGTCGGGCATCAAAATTGCTCAGCTCTTAACGAGAAACTGTTGTTTGTAGTTTGTACTGCGACATGCAAATGTCACGGTTTCATTCTTGTTATTATTATTTAGGGTACACAGACTTTTATAAAAGAAAAATTAAAATGTAAGTTAATATTCGGCACACTACTTATTCCAGAAATGTCTTCCAACAGATCATTAAAAAGAATTGCATGAGAAATAAAGTCATTGTGTTAATGTAAATAATAATAGATTAGATTAGACAGTAATATAATAGATAGAATAGAATTTTATACTTCATTATCATTTATACTTACCTAGATTCTTATCCATCACTAAATAGTGTATTCCTTTTTTTGAAGTAAGCGTTAAATTTCCGTTTTGCAAGAACCATCAGAAATTTCTTGAAAGCGTAGCTAGAGGCGTTCTTTACCCGAGGGCTAAATCAGCGTAGGATTTACGAGTTGTTATATTCAAAAATATTCGAGGTTCTTTCGGTGAAGTTACATACATACTTATATGTATAGTAAAGATGGAATGTTTTAAACGACTAATTTCTGTTTCGCATTTTTCGATTTCGCTGTAAATTCCGTAGCAATGACTTTCATTTCCAGAAATTGCATTGAATTACTCGTATAATTTACACAAGGATGTATCGGACGTAGACCGACGAAGCTCGAAGAATTAGCCAGCCGGAAAGACCAGAAAGTGCCTGCCTATTCGCGTGTAGTTTGAAGAAACAATAACCGTTGGGGAAGAACTGACCTTACGGAAAAATAGTAACCTAGCCTTGGATAAAGGTGTAAGGGGAGTCCTACGATTCTTGATCAGATTACACTGACGACATTGAGAAGGTGAAAGAGGAAAGAAGTGGTCTCTGTCTACCCCTATATACCCTGTATATATGTGTATATACTCTGTATACCCCCGTGATTATATGTACCTATGTATTAAGAAGATGATGTATACGTTGGGTTCAGAACAGGACCGGATACAGCGACATTAATTAAGAAGAGTTCTATATCTAGTTGAATTCCCAAATTTTGATGAACGGCTGTAAGATGAATTCCCAAACTAATGATCTAGATAATATCGGATCCACTTCTTAAATTCTATAAGATGTATTTCTATCTTAAGCAATAATCATTAATTATTGACTGCTAATTAAATAATTATATTTTTTTCCTACAATGCGTGTTCTCTTTAATTCATTAAATGATTATGTAAGCTGCAAATCTCCAAGTGTCTTCTTTAGGAGGATTCTCACCTTAATGCTTCTTAAGCTCCTTATTCCTTGAATAACTTGGTTTGGGAGACGATGCACGAGTATTTTATTCAATAATTTTCAATGTTCTATATTAAGTATTAAATGTCATCAGTTTAGGATGTCCAATTAATGAATACATAAATACACAATATGACAATACTTTGGAAAGACAAGAAAGGTTAAAGGAAATATAAAGCACAAGCATTACTCGTAATTCTGCCATAATACTTTTAGACGTTAAAATTGCAAATCCCGCTTGCTATTGTGCTGTGTGTGTGTAGTGTGTTGTGAAATGTTAAATTTTAATACTTAAAACCTTTTACAATCTGGGTCTGTAGAGCAGACATAAAATTTCATTTATGTTTTACACTTGTACAGGCTTCTATTGTTGTACGCTCTTGACTGGTAGAGTCATTTTTTATTTATATTCAACGTTATTTAAAAAATGTGCCATTTGGTGAGCTTTTCGGTAGTTATTACTCGACTGTTTTTATGTTGAACTAGTGTTGTTTGCGGTTTCGCTCGCGTGGGAGTCGGTATACGATAAAATAAGGTTGAAATTATGCCAAGGTGCCGAAATTATGGCACATGCCGGGTCTTGTGTCTCAGTCCAGATCATGGTGTACCCGTGTGCTAAATTTTATCGCATCTGATAAGTATCATTATGATGAGTTTTATCAGGAATGATACTCAAATAAATAAATTATCGTGGGTGCCATAGATAACACAAAGACAAGATTACAAAACCATATCGAGAACAGAAATTTAAACAGCCTTACTAAGAATCGAACCCCCTTTAACGGTAGTCCGTTACAAACATTGCGTCATACGGGTCGTAAAACATTGGGCAATTTTGCCATAGTATAGAATAAGTAGACAACATAGTAGACAACATCTCGAGCAAGATTGATGCTCGAAAACCACGAAACCTTGACAAAATCAACGAAACGTAAAACTTCACGTTCCCCCGAGAAAAGCCGATGTGGATCTTTTCGTGTGACAGCTCAGATTTTCTCATGTTTTGCCCAGATATTTTTTGTTCTAAGAAAAATGTTATAGAGATAGCTATGAAAGGAATTTTTTTAAAGGTTAAAATCATCTCGTCAATGTCATGACTTTTTAGGTCGTTGTCAGGATTGAAAAGGGTTGATAAGGGTTAAAAACGGCTCTATCTCTTGAACAGAAATAAGTAATCACCTCAATGGATTTGAATAACTTGCCTGCGATGGTGTTCCCGTTCGTTTTTTTCAGTTAACGCGTTTTACCATCTAAGGGCTACTTCGCCACTTACCATCAGGTGGGATCGTAGTTAAGTGGTAACTTATATTCAGTAGACAAATTTTTTTTTGGCGGAATACTCGCATAGGCTGATTTTTATTAATTGAATTTTGTTGTAGACGAATTAATTTTATCATCAATAAAATATAGAGCAATCTGTGTTAATGACTAGCAAATTTAATGCAATTTGAACAGAATGTGTACAGAAAACGAAAAGGGCGACGGAAAGTAAGGCTTCAACTGTCCATTTTATTTAGATGATTATGTTTGGTGGAATTGAACATGTTTGTTGGTTGGAGGTTGGTTATGTTTGTTGGAGTGGAACAACAAATTCCCTGAACATAATTATAACCTTGTTACGAATATTAAAACCTATGAAAAGTTATAGAAAATCCAAGCAAATTCTTTGCTCACAACAGCAGCTTTCGGTATAACATGGGAACAATAGGAACATTTACAGTTCATTTTAAATACATTTTGAAACAATGAACGATGTGACAGTTTCATTTAAATATCATTCCATTCAATATTCATTTGAATTGAAATCCATTTTTACAATACTTTGAAATTTTAAAAAGCCTATTGAAGATTTTTCTGAATACCATGATTCAAAGGGAGTAACAATTTGTGCATATTCCCACCGGGATAATTATTGTATTCTACATTCTTTAAGGCCTCAACCCATTTATGGCCCAGTACTGTTGCAAGGGTTGTGGAGCGGATTGGTGGAGGGGTCAATCCAAGTGTCGGAACTTCTTATGCCACCCGAAGGCCTGACATGGCAACGATTGCTATCTAATGATAATAACCGGGGCTGACACCTTTTCGTGCCCTCCCAAGAATGGAGACACAATCTATGTCCTAATAATTTAATTGTTGGCTTAGTACTGATTAGAAAACATTTCACAGTTGCAGAACACTTCACAGTAGCAAAAGGAGGGTGGCAAGACCCACAAGGATTATACTGATTAGTACAGAACCCAGAGACCTCTAATAGGATTGACCTCACGCCCACAGCTTCGTTCGTTGTTCAGCAGGATACACCAGGGCTTGCTCGGGTTGACCTCAAGGATGTAAGCAGCTAATAACATTATCTATCGGCCTTTTGAAATCCACTGCTGTATTTTATATGGTCTCCCATAATTCTCCTTGTACGGTAATGACTAAATACTTACTGCGGTTTTAAAAAACCCTTTTAATGCTGGTAAATTGATGTTTAAATTCTTCACAAGTTGCGGTAATTATATCGATATTTCATAACGCGATATCTGGTGAGTTTCATCTACATAATATAAACCAATTAGTCTTTGAACGGATTCAATTAATTTCACATGAAACTAATTAGTAACATTTTGCGTGACTAATCGCATCGGAAATGTTTGACATAATGTAATTACTATCGCTTATACTGGATAACTAAGTTAATATTCTCTGTAACGTGAAGGGTTAGCAAGAAAAATAAAGTAGACTGACTCTTTCTTCCTCTCATTCTATCTCTCCTTTTCTTTTCATTCCTGTTCAACATTTAACGCAACCGTCTCCGAACTCCACTGAAGTTTCATTTCAAAAAAGCCATTTATCGCACAATAAATTATGTTTCGGTAATTATTATAAACTTAAATTATTAAAGTTGATTACTCAGTTTATAACTCTGTCTTGTATGTGGATGAGTCAGTCAGAACCATTTTTTTAGTCGGATAACTTACCTACTCCTCACTCAAGTTTATTACAAGAATCCTCCCCTGAGAATATTTTTGTCATAGGTACTTCACAACTATAATCCCTCATAAGACGAGGGAAGAGATAAAATATTATATCAGCGAAACAAAAGTGTAATGTATCGGTTTAAACAAGTACGTGGAACTCAGAACATTCAATTTTGGATTTCAGATCTGGATACGGATTGGGATATAGTAACAATATTGCTCCGGTTTCAGATACGGTTACGTATATGCAATTATTTCGGATTGTCCATTAGTTTTGGATAGTTTGAGATACGGATATTAGATGTAGTTACGACTAAGCCATAGAAATAATAACAAACTATGCAAGCCTTGGCCGCAGAAACAAAAATTTGCCATAACATGTCTCACTTAGGTTCCGTCTTTATTCGAAATTAACCGAAACTTGTATAACGGATTCGGTTACGTTTGCGGATAGATTTTAATTTCGAATATTTCGGTTACGGTTACGGAGCTCTACAACATCCCCGGTATGAACATTGATCGCAAAGCAATGAGCTGGAAACCACCCGCTGTAACCGTATAAATTCATAGGCTTCTATTACGTCTTATGTTGGGGCCACACTAACGAAAACGTCAACGTCAACGTCAATGCCGAACATTGCGATAATTATTGCGATAAAATTAACGCGATTAAGTGAGTGGCTACACTTGACAAGTGTGGCCGAACATTCGAACTATCGCCCAACGGCAAACGGCAATGTGAATGCCGTTGTAAAATTATCGCGTTAAGTAGTGGCCACACCAACGTTAAACGTCCGTCATCGCGATAATTATCGGCGTTTCCCGTTAGTGTGGCCCCAGCATTAATGCTTAGGCAAGTTTTTAGGTTCAACGTGTAGGTAAGGAATATTGCAGCAAAGACATAGGTACTTTTTTCGTAAGTAGCCGTAACATGAGCACACAAATCCGATGGATTCAGACGGCTCAGCCGCTCATCGTCACGTCAGAATGCAAGAGCACACGAGCCATATGATGGTATGTGGTTACCGTATTTGACATCAGTAACATTAGTTGCGGTTCCATCTGGAGTCAAATGAGGAAACTTTGCTAACTGTTCCCCTCTGCAACCCTCTGCTAACTGGCCAGCCATCCTAGTTCCAATTTGAGTCTTGTTCTGTGTAGTAGAGGGAAGAGAACTTAAGGGAATAAAGTTTCTCCAGTCATATGTATTCCAGAGTACGGCTGAAGACTTGGAATTGATTACACTGGCGTTACCGTCGCCATGCGAGCCAAAAGGGAGCAACGAACTTGTTAATTGGCTTCCAACTGTGGAACCGAAACTAGTGAAATATTTAATGGTTGATGTTGGAGGGCGGTGGGTGGATAAACGTGCTGCAATGCATGATTCGGGGATGATTCGTGGTTGATTGCTGGTAAAGTCTTTGCAACCCTTTCAAAATCCACTCTCGTTACTATGTGAGGGGTATAAGCCATAGTTCACCACGCTGGCCGAGTGCAGATTGTTGGACTTCGCGCACCTTTGAGGACATGATTAAGAACTCTGAGATGACTTCTGAGTACGCACTTAATATTAGAAAATTTTAAATGCGTGCCGGATTTGTACCCAGATCCCGTTATTCGGAAGTACAACTGACTGATACCTTTGTACTAGACTACTTTAGACTTTTCTAAAGACTATTAATAAAAAGGCCTTAGTGTGAGATATTTCTGTATCAGATAATACAAAAATCTGATATAAATAAAGAAAAATTTTGCTTAATCCGAAACTGTAATTGGTTTTTATACTCGTACCTAAGACCTGCAACTGTATGTTCGATCAATTAATGATCAAAATAGCAACCCAAAACTCATTAATTAGTGGGTATTAATAGCACCAGAGATAGGATAATGACAGTAATATAGACATCAGTTTTACGATAAGCTAGCAAAGCATTTTGAAGGTCTTCGCAATAAGGCGGCACAACCTACACATATACTAAAAGCAGAATTAAATGGTGTCACATAATATGCCGAGTAATAGCTCATGCCGATCTAATGAGTCCGAGGGGATTCGGATGGGTGACGTCACCAAAATGGTGCTAACGATCCATGACGTCACAACCCCACAACATCTTCGCTTAGTCTTGAGATCTGTCTCCCATCTGATGTACTTCTCGTATTGATTGCGGACGGACCAATTCAGACTAATTTTTTCTCTTCATTTGGTTTCCACATTAATTAGTAAAGAACTGTAAATCGCGACAGTGTTAAATTTTTTTCGTGTGCATTTCAGTGTTAAGTTTATTCCAATTTAATTCTAATTTCCTTAAAACAACCAAAATGAATGTGTACCATACAGTGCGGTTTAAGGTGAATAAACAAAATTTGGCGATTGAACGAGTGGTATGTGGTTCTTAATATATTCTATTCTAGTTTATACTAGTTACTACTTAAAAATCGATATCCAATGTCCTTGCATGGTTTACCGATGATTGTAATTCGAATGTAATCACTATCAATTTGACATTTCCATGGGGTGTGCCAATCAGCTGACTACAGCTAAAGCGAGAAAAATATGCAAAAAGATCTTTACACATTCAGCCAAACGAACTATTAAATAAAAACGCAAAAGTAAACTAAAACCACAAATGCTACATGAACTAGTAAAATGGAGACCAGAGACCAAAAATTACAAATGTGTGAGACTTACGAAATTCCTTTCCCAGCACTAAAGTAGCACAAAAACCAAAAATGGTCGGCGTGAATCGGTTTGATTAACTAAAAACGCGTTCCGAAATTAAATTTTAAATGCGGTAAGAATTTTGAGCCGCAAAGCGCGATACAGATGTGTTTTTCGCGCTCGGCACCGGCGTGTCGGGCGACTGCCGCAAACTCCGTGAAAAATCAATAGCTACCCCCGAGGACGACCCGCATGCGGAACTCGGCTGCGACCGACACTGCTCACACATTTCCTTATTATGTAACCGAGAGAGACAGAGACACACATAGCCCCGCACGTACATCGCATAAACAACCCCACGGATCCGGCCAATCATCTTTCACAAAATGGTTGACTGACGTTTGACGTTTCGGCGCGAAAAATGACATTCATGTCAGCGATTACTCGCATCGAAATTGGCCTTCAATCGATTTTACCGCTTCATTTTGATTCCGATGTGATAATGGCAAATCAATATGAACTTAGTTTACATACTGTTTTTGTGAAAGTCGATTTCGTATTCAATTTTGTGGAAAGCAAAGCGTTGACTTGACATTTATTATGTGGGGCTTTGTACCTACGTAATAAAGTATTGGTTTTATTTTATCGTAAAGTTACTGGCAGAAAAGTGGGCGTTGCATCTGTGCATCGGATGCAACAAAAACGTCTAGTGAATAAAGATTACGTATCAGCAAAGTCGGGACCATTCATTTTACGGATTGGTTCGTAAATTTAACTAAATGTGTGTTTTAGATTTTACCGGTTTTCATCAATTTTATAAACAGCAGGTTTCTTTAGGTTAGTGTAAGACTTAGTAATAATATGGTTTAAGTGTATAGGTCTTGTTATGATTAAAAGGGATGATAAATAATTGATGTATACCGGTTTTAATGCACTAGTTTTGTAGTTAGGATAGAATTTGCATGCCACAAAAATTCAATGTTATCTTAGTGTTAGACGCAGTCTACTTTTCTGGCCTTACGTCGGATTAAGATGGTATGACCTTATTTTTGCAATAAAAATTATAATGGCGATCTTTTTCATTAGTTATTAATTTGCAAGGCTTATAAATATAAGCAAGAGAATCAGAACGTAAAACAAGAGTATTTTGCTGCGAACTTTTAATGCAAAGAATGTCCAATGCTTACTCAAATCGATCCCATCGGAATGTGACCTACCACATTATTTAGAACTACTTACAGTAGTGTCTAGCTGCTAGTCGACATTTGTATGAATTGCATTGTACAAAATATAAATACTCTTTGTTTCACACCAATTATATCCATCCACCATCATCATCGTTATATTTCTGCCCATTTCCCAATAGGTTTTAGACCTACTTGCAGTAGTGCTAATCGAAATTTGTATGCATTTCATTGTACAAAATATAAATACTCTTTGTCATCATCATCATCATCGTCATATTTCTGCCCATTTTCCAAAATGTACATTTGGAACTTGGATTCATATTTTTATTATACATAACGTATAGCTTATATCTTATGTAGGTATGTGTATAAGAAGGCTCTATCAGTTTAATGGCGCCGCGAGACACGTCACGGCAATCGAATCTAACTCCCTGTAGAGTGAAGTGACACTCGGCATGAGGTCAACTAACTGGGGTAACTTATCTTATAGCTAATACCGTGGGTTTGTTTATGAGGTATTTACGTATTTGTACGTGTTTTACTGTAATATTGAAATTGGAACATAATAATCTTTGTGTTCACACTGCCTGAAGGTTCATTGGGAGATAATGCTTCTCGCATTAAGTCCGCCTTTTTTCTGTACATATTTGTATGGTGTATAAAGTTTTAAATAAATTAATAATTATTTTAATTTAACTGAAAGTTAATACATTTAATAATAGATTGGGTATCAAATCTGGGACTCTACTAAGCATGGTCAAATAACGTAATATCGGTTACGAAAGGACTTTAGTAGGTACATATAAGAATTTTACAAGATATTTATCCTACTCGAAGATGCAGTCATTTGTAGCCACTTGCAGATACATACTTATAGACATTTGTCGACACTTGCAGACAATGTAAAAACATAAAAGTAAGCACCCGGTTATTATGTCGCACAAGGATTTTGTTTCCCACAGTCACAGTATTTCATAGATAGGGTGAGTCCGCGGGAATGGCTCTATATTTTATGTCACACTGTAACTCAAGAGGAATTTGATTCCTATTGTGTCACAATGCCACAAGTGTAACTTGGCGGGAGTGCAGTGATAGTGCATTGATAGCCGTGTGGTTGAACGTTGGACTCTCGAACCGGGGGGTCCGGGTTCAAACCCCGCATGCACCAGTAATTTTCAAAAATTATGTGCGTATTATAATTTAACTATCACTTGTTTCGGTGAAGGAAAACATCGTGAGGAAACCTGCACACCTGAGAGTTCTCCATAATGTTCTCAAAGGTGTGTGAAGTCCACCAATCCGCACTTGGCCAGCGTGGTGGACTATGGCCTAATACCCCTCACACTGTGAGAGGAGACCCGTGCCCAGCAGTGGGACAGTTATGGGTTGTGATGATGATGATGAACTCAGCAGGAATAAACCGATCCTAGAAGGTAGTTGGATAACCTTACCACCGTGCAAAACAGTTCGCGTTGAGCTTGTGCCCAGTGCACTTTGTGGTTTACGTCAAGTCTTGTCTGATTGGTCGTTACCGAGTAGCCAGGTCTTTGCTCCGTCCAATTTAAAACATCGCTGAAGCTTCTCTGTAAGTACTTGGCAACGATCAAGCTTTGACTGGAACGTGTGCTAATACACACTTTACTTACATTTCTATTTTCAAATTACTTGATGTAAAATATAATTATAAAAAATAGTTTTCCTTACCCAAAGTGTGCTAACGGGAACTATTACAAAGGTTGCCTTGTCCGTCCGTTTATCGCAGGGTCTATACAGTACAGAGAATAGAGGCCTCCCGAAGAAAGGATCTTTTCAGGGTTCAAAGCCTGCTAATTTTTAAATGCCTCAATTATCTCGTGTCGGAATGACCACATTTCGTATATACCAAATCAGTATAGTTTGAGAATTTTGTATATAGTTAAAAGTAGTGATGATAAGTTTAACTCTACATATCCGACGATTTCGACAAGGTGTATTTGTACCATTCTGTGATGGCTGTGATAAAACGGACAGGGAAACCTTGGTTTTAGTAACACAAACACGACGCAAATGAAACTTTTATAAATTAGCAAACCTGGGTTCCTGTTGTTCCTGCTGTGTATCAGGTGATAATGACTTAAGGAGCCTAGAAACCTAAATGTAGCGATTGGCATCTAATAAAAAAATATGGTATTATTCTACGACAAAATAAACACACGGACAGGAAACAATATTATTGTATGTATATTTCCATAGCTGTCCCAAATACTGGTGGGTTGGTGCAATGCAGTTAAATGGCATTTGAACCAACGACTGTGACTGCGGTCTTAGGTAGGTACGGCTACCGGCTTTCTTAACGGGAAATATTATTTATTTGTTACTTGTTATTATGTAAAATCCTACGTGATCTCACTTTGGATATGATATGATATTTGGATATGATATGAATGATAGACACCTGTTATCTGATGATAACAACTGATCGACTGCGTAACGTGCCCTCTGGAGCACGGAAGCGCTTAAGAAATTTGCTTGATGCCAGATGTGCTTGAATTTTTTAAGTATCAAATAACCGGAATAATTTTCTTCCATTATTCAATTTGATATTTAAATACTAATATTATATAATATTCAATCTACAATGTAATAGTAAGGTAGATACTAAAATTAGAGATGAGTTTGTCTAAAATATTTAATCACCGTACCATAAAGGGTTATTACCCCAAATTCTACGCGGCACGCGCGTAATATGCAAATTTTACGTGCTAAAAAGCCTTCGGTGACCGTAATATTTCACGTCGTAGACGCTTGTAGCAAAGCCGTAGCGCATCTGAATAGTGCCTACAGTAATTATACAACATGGATTTTGTCACATTCTTTATTGACCATATTTATTTATTATATTAATAAAAAATAGTAAAAACCGAGTTATTGGCAACAATAAAACATTAAGGTTTTTGGGTTTAATACGATAACAGATTTAATTGTGTTAAATTGACAACCGCGGTTCGCATACTCCTCGTACTTGTGTCTCTATTCTGTGTCCGGAACAAACAGAAATATATGTTAGAATACGACATGAAGTAGGTATCACATATAAATAATATAATACACACATACGTATATGTGTAGTTACTTACGTGAAACAAAAAATTTGTACTTAAGTAAGTCAGTAAGTACCACTTTTTACGATAATTACGCGGACGGGACGGAGGAGTATGTAATTTGGCACAGTCAAAGTTTACATGGAGAAGGAGTGTAGAAAGCTAATGTCTCGTATTTTAATCATCATCTTAATTAACGTTATAATAATTCAAATAATTTTAATGTCAAAAAATAAGTTAATTACTTTATAAGTAAGTACTTACTTAGACTTTTCATGATAAGCAACACAGAAATATAAAATACTCCTAGCGCCATCTACAGCAATTTATTAACGAATAAGTGACTTGTGCTATCTAGCGTTTCAGACAAGAACTAAATTGTAATAGCTATTTCTCCAGAGCTATAGCTAATAAGTTCGACTAAGGCATGATAGATGTCGTTCTACCTAAAGATAGGAAAACTTTGTTACGGTATTGTGAAAAACTACAGTTATTATCTTAATTATGTCTATCTTATCTTAATTATGTATGTATCTTAATAATCTTTATTATGTCGTTTTTAACGAATTAATAGTTAACGATTTTTAATAAGTAGTAGAGCCTAGAGTTCGCCCGGGGTAGTACTACCGCCTGCCACGGTACTTACTTAGTAGGTACTTATCATTTTTACTTTTAATACAGATCTCTGTACAAGTCATCATACTTAATAACAAACTAACCAGCTAATGCTCTAACACCGTTTCCTAACCAGACTACCTATCCCAGTCCTGATTTGAGTTTTTTATTTGGTCATAGTTGTCATTTATTGGCGCAAAATCTTGTTCGTGTCGGTCACAGATGTCATGGGCAGCAGCGGAAAGGTGGTGCTTCATGCTCGTTTGTTATCTTAAATCCATTAAAAAATATATTTCCCGAAGCGAAGCAGGGGCAATAAATAGAATTTCCGTCATGACAACATCTCACGGATGTCGGTAATTAGCTTTCAAGCGAATAGTTTGCGTTTAACTATCAATTAGTCAAATTGATTTATGACGAGATTACGATACGACAAGATCTGAATTACAGTTGAAATGGATTACTCTTATTTTATCGTTGAGAATAATTTTTGGCTGCAGTCCATTAGAGCTTCAGAAAGGTTTTGCAAGTTTGCTGTAGGTATTATACAATATCTTAGTGTGTACAATATATTATATTTGTACTGTATTATGTGTAGCTGCAGGGAAATTATAAACACGGAATTTTCATGAAATTACTAAAGTACTTAGTCAATTCCCCGAAGATTTTTCGAAGCAACCTCTTCATTAATGCTGCAATGGAGCAGCGTGGTGGACTATGCTCGAGGCAGAAATACGAGCGGAAAGTCACCTGAAGTGGCCACCGTTGCCCATGAACCGTGACCACTTGTCTACACACGTCTTGTTGACACACGTCATGAAAGAAGAAGAAAAAAGAAAGTATTTGATCTCAATCCAAGCAAGACGATGATAGCTAAGAAGCCGTGAGGCCTTACCGCTAAGCAAGGTGAAATCGAAAGATATGTTACCTGTAGACCTTTTTGTCTTTTGACGGAAATTCCATACTGTAAATTTAAAATTCGAATTAAAGGTTCGACGACAGGTTATTACAAACTTGATGATTATTTTAAAGATAAAAATGCTTGGACATGAGTTTGATATTGTAACTAGTAAGTAGTAGTAAGTGCTATCTGTAATGTGAGTAGCAAAAAAAAACCTTCTTGGAAGTTTCTTGCCGCTTCTTTTTCCAAGACTACTCACGGTAGGGATTTGTTGAAGCGATGGCGTTGATTGACTTTCGAAAAGTGTTTGTAATAACCAACTTCGAATAAATTTCATTTTATTTAGTCCCAAAACAAATCTTCATCTTGGGAGCTCTTCCGGGATTGATTTCAAGAGAAACTGCACTTGTCTGTACGATATAGATATTAATGTTTAGACAGACTGTATTCCCCCACTTCTACCGGATTGCGTATCCATCGCTGCTTCAATAAACATTTTTACTGTAAACATCACCAATTCACCACGCCCGAGTATTTAACTCCGACAGCTGAAATACTGCTTTGTATAAACAAAAATAAGAACTGTGATTGATAGCTCGTGGGTCATGGATCCCGTGACCCATAAGTCTTTGGGTTAACCCCATTAAACCAGGGCATGGGGGTAAATCGGTTCGAATAATTATTGAGGCTATAAGAGCGTTTATTCTACGGAGATTTATTTGTCTATCAATGTCGGATGACTCAGTACTAATCCTATACATATACTGAGCACATACGCAATGTATAGCTAAATTTAATTGTAGGTATTACTAGTTGTGCCCGCGACTTCGTTCGCGTGGATGTCGGGTTATTTCGTTTGTTATAATAATAACATTGTTTAAAGTTGTAATCAAATTTGTATTGTATGTGTGGGTGCCATGTGCTATGGTTAGCAATAAGACAAGAACACACACACCCAGACCAAGAACAGAATTTTAAACTCATCTTTGTCCCGCCTCGCTGGGAATTGAACTCTGGACCCTTCAAATAGTAGTCACGGTAACCATTGCGCCATACCGTCGTTTGTTAATTGACAACAGATACCCAAACTGGTGATGCAAATGGCTAATCCATCGCTTCAAATTGACGCGTTACTGAGAAACTACAAGCCGATAAGGCTGTCCACAATCGAAATGTTATGAGTAACATATAATGCTGCGGTCGCACACATCGCGATTACCCGAATTCGCGTTATCGCGGTGCGTAGCCAAATTCGCGAATACTTCGACACATCTTTAGCACACATATTTTAAGTATACGTGCGAAATTTAACGTTGCGCAACAAGATATAAAGCTTATAATTGACTTTTAGATTGTCGAGTCTTTTCGTTTTTTCGGTGACGGGTGGGAGTTGAGTGGGTCCACTGTGTGGTCGGTGAGTGGGTCTAATGTGCGCAGTCCTTAAGTCGGCTAATTTACAAATGCTTCAATTGCGTCGTATCGGAATAGTTTGACACATTTCGTATACGAAACTATTCAAACGCGATCCAATTGAATCATTTGTAGATTAGTAGACTTGGGCTCCATATCGGTAGACCGAAAACAAAGTTTGTCGCCTGAATGACATCGCGTTGTATACGGCCGTAGCTATAAAACATTTCACGGTTTAAAACTATAATAAGCTAAGTGGAAACATAAATATAACAGTATTTCACGCATTCGTTATTATTTTAAGAATCAGATAGATTTAGACGACATAATGATTGAATGCGAAACTTTCTTCTTCTTACAAAATATTTTAAATCTAATATGTGTAGGTAAATCTGAAGATCAGCTGATCTGTCTGTCAGTCAGAAATAATTACATCGTAGGCAGCCACGGCAATTGGGCGCTCGTAAAAAACTTTTTTTGTGACTTTTTTGTCTTTATTCTTTCATTTTTGGGGGAAAAATCGAAGACTTAAGTCAGGGTTGGTGGGTGTTTGCTTTCAATGCCAGATTCCTTAATAAATCTTTCTTCCTCTCCTGCCTCAAGCCTCCTGATCCAGGGGGGGGGGGAGGGGACAAAGCTCTCGATCCACGGTGTTTAAACCCTAAGTTTTCGAAACACTATTTCAAATTTAAATCATGGCTCAAAATCTAGTAGCGCCATCTATACAAAGCTGTGCGCCATCCCATCGACTGTTACCATTTCTGTTACCATTTCACGGATCGAACAGGGTCACGCGTGAGGTCAGTACGCTCGTCACACTCAGTGGCAAGTCATCTAGCGTATTTTCAGTGATATTGCACCAATCTACGTAAACGCCGGCGAGTCTGCCAGAAGAACGTGCTTTTAGCTGTGTGCTGATTACCATAGATTTGTCTTGTAACAGAAGTTCAGTTAGGTACTATAGATGACTACGTCAACTGAAGAATTGTGAAGGATAAGATTTTATCCCTATAACTCATCATTATTGTGTACAACTTGTTTACAATTACAACTAAGGAGGCAAAGACGTAGGTTATCTTCAGTTGGCTGTTACATTTTAGGTCATTAAAGGAGCGATAGGTGGTAAGCAGATAGCCTAGTTATATCGATATTCCACTCAGAGGAAGTGTCTTTGTCCAAGTTATGAGCTCCTAAGAAAACCAATAACACATAATTCAAAAATAGCAAAAAATCGAGTGTGCTTTAGAGTTTTCGCCCACACAACTAAAGTAAAACTACAAAATGGTATTGCTAGTTTATTTGTTGTGAATCAATAGAAAAAAACGTCTATACATTTTTTGGATTAACGTTTAAAGGATATCAAAGGAACGATCTAATAGGTATTTTTCCACTGAAACACTGTAATTTACTCTTTGATTTGAGCGTGTACAAACAACGCGTACTGCGCATGTGTGTGTGACGCCATAACCCGCGGATTCTAACCTAAATTCGAATTTCGTGCTTCGCTTTCCGCGGACGCGCGCGCCCAGCCAGCGCTTCCAAATTTAAAAATAAAACATTTCACCCATCGGCATTCCGTCAAACTGTTTCTATCGACCTATCAAACCATTATTCTTTTACGTGCCCGGAAAGTGATTGAAAGGATAATGTTTAAAAATAGTGCGTTCAGTTTACCTACTAAAGCTAGTGCAGACGAAAGTCTCGCTTTTCGGTGACATAGAGCTTCGACCTCGAGCCGCGTAGACAATTATTTTCGCGGTATTTTGTACTTGAGTTCTTTTTTTTATTTTCTGCATCGGTTCATGTTATTAGTGATGTAAGGCCAGTGTTTTATTTTTTTGGATTGCATACACATACAGCCAGGTGAGTTTTATGTAATTTTTATGTTTTGTTAAATGCCTAGGTATTGATACTTACCTATCTGATCTTGTTATTTTTGTTTTATAGCCACACCCACTCTGGTTTCCTTTTATAGTTTACGAACCGATTCATATGCTTTCGTATGAATTTATCCCGGTATTTATATCTAATCGGTTGCTTATAGCAGCGATCAAGTCATTTTTTACAAATACCTCATCTATTTAAAATGTTAAACGGCCGGCAAGCTTTAAAAACGAGACGTCACTTAAAAAAAGGTTTCTTCATTTCTCTTAAACAAAATTCAATTTTAGTCATCCTTATTTACATAAGACATTCCATTTTGACTTGAGAACTGGAATAATTTTGTAAATAAGTGAGTTTTCATTCCAGTATTACGTCAAACATGAATGAAAGTGTTTACGTTACCAGTATCAATCTATTCCAAGTTTAAAACGCAACTTTGATATTTACAGTAAACAACCTTAACACACTTCGGATAAGATCGTTTTTGCCTGGTCTCTTGGATGTGAATTTTACTTTCTCGATTGTACCTATTATGTTTAGTACTCGTTTTTACAACTGTATCCAATAGGTTCAACTAACAAACTAAGAATATGACTTCAACTACAAAGTGTTTCCAAAAATTTAAGTACCAAGAAGATTTCAGAACCCTTCTGTTTATGCTTCTTGTAACCTTTTTGCATTTTTGGTTTCAACCCCCACCCCTTAATTAGTTTTCGCACTAATTTCGCAAGCGCCGCCGTCTATTCGGGTAGGAAAAATATTTTCTTTATAATCCCATCCCGACATTGGCGCCCCACAAGGCGGCATTCTTTCCCCTCTAATGTTTTCTTTATTCATTGCTTAATAACACCCAGCATTCTCAGTTATCATATTATTTATAGCTTACACTTATTTCCAAGTAAGACCGTACGATATGGAGCTGAGTATGCCAAGATTTTTTGTAAAATATGATTTTACTTGATTTTATGTAAGTGATCTAATATTTTCTTGTCTTTAGATAAACATGTTAGGATCAGCATCCATCTATTCACTATTTTCTAGTATTTTTTGCTATTTTCATTTATAATATATAGTGTGTAATACGAAGCAGAAGTCATTCCAAGTCCATTCGAGTCAATTTTAACCTAAAATCTCTCCATACCTTAATAATTGTAATTTCACAAAACCAAAATACACCCAGCGGTCATTCATCCAATGACCAAACACCAGCGGTTTTTCCCCGGACCACACCAAGGGCTGCGAATTTCTGAGTCGTCGATAAAAATATCACCCGATTGTCGTGTTTCGCAACAAAAAAACCGATAACAGATCCCACCACGTCACCGGCTGACCAAATTAGCCGCCCTTGACCACGTTGCCAGGTACATACGACATTAGTGTTCTTCGGAAGTAGGTTAAGTTATATTGGCTTCCAACTACACGTTCATAGTTTTTATATATATTTTTAAATACATACGCAAAGATATTGTAACTATAGATGCGTTACGTTCTTATAATGCTTGCATTTATGTACCCGCTCAGTTACTAAGGATGCGAAAGATAATTACGAAACAAACGAGGGAGAAGGAGATAGCTACATGAAAAGTACGACAATTCGCTCAATTTTCGAGTGCTGGTGTTATATCCATTTTCTTTTTACTTTTAAAATCATTGACTGTACTTGAATGATTGGCCCTGATTGGCCACAATATCACCTTTGGAAGTGTGTTAAGTTATATTGGCTTCCAACTGTCCACGTTCATAGTTTGTTAATGCTTGGCAATAATTGCACCTGATTGGATTTAAGTCTGCGATGGTGAGCACTTCAAATGTATTTCAATTTAAGTATTTGCCTGTGTTATTTTCGTTTAGTTTATTTTTCTTGATTATATTAACATGTGCAATGCAACCTTTCTCTCTTATAATCGTCCTCCTGTAAAGTTTTTAAAAGTACAGTTGACTATAATTATAAGCAGTCGATAGGCACCAATGAGGCGTTGCTGGTCAAAAAAAGAAGCGGAAAGACAGAAAGTTGGTTCCTTTTTGATCGTCACCTCAGTGTTGTTAGTAATTGGTGACAACTTACCATCAAGAGGTTCGTTGCTTACATTATTTATCGACAAATTATATGTTTAAAAAAGTGGACGGCACCACGTAGTGACGTGGCGATGACGTTGCGTGTGCTTGTATCGTAGAGCAGCAAAACAAATTTATACGCGCCGCAAATACTCCTTATAACCGAATTAAACAGTCGTGAATCTAATACATTGTTGTTACGTGCAGAACAGTTGATTTGAATGTTTGCCGTCTGGACATTGTGATGTTAGACTCAAGTCTCCTCATTAGGTTCAGCAGTCCAGTTTTAACCGACTTCAAAAAAGGAGGAGGTTCATGTTCGGCATTTTTTTTTTATTTATGTCCAATAATTTATCCGTCTAACACTAATTACTACATAAGCTACATAATAAGCTACATGTAGCATACATATAGTACATGAAACAAATTAGCGGTCTAACGAAGTTTCCACAGATAACACCAGATCGATAAAATCTCCAATTACGATATGCACCTGATAAGATTACAAAGCCGTGCCGTGAAGTGGACAACGCTTGTAACCGACTTTGACGAGCTTTCAAAAATAGAACATCATTTGGATGTGAAGGCTGTACCACAGAATAACCGTTGGACTCCTGTGTAGGTGCCATGGACACACCCAGACCAAGAACAGAAATTGAACTTTTAACTTTACATTCGAATTTCCGTCACACTGGGATTGGAACTAAGGGCTAAAGATACCTTAAAGATTGCAGCAGTGCATAGTTAAAATGGTGATCCTTTGCAAAATGGTGACCCTC
The DNA here is from genome assembly GCA_905404295.2 of Ochlodes sylvanus. Classification (NCBI taxonomy): domain Eukaryota; kingdom Metazoa; phylum Arthropoda; class Insecta; order Lepidoptera; family Hesperiidae; genus Ochlodes; species Ochlodes sylvanus. The sequence goes on from FR990146.1 coordinate 4,926,414, forward strand.
TATTAACATCAATAATACTGACATTGACGTTACGAGTATGTCATCGAAGCATAATTGAAACATGAGAGTCTTAAGGTAGAGAAACTTAAGGTAGCCATACACGCCAGGGTGTACCTGACAGGTTTAGTTGTAGGTACAGTTCAGCTGTACAGGTACCTTAGAATAATTACACTATAGAAACGAAGTCCGCGCGGCCGTTTTGAAGCACCTTAATTTGAGTCAGAAATGACTCCAAACACCGGGCAGCTCATGTCAACGCACGCCAAACGTGTTTCGCGAAAAAAAAGGATTACGACGATTGGTCCAGTTAAATTGTGTCACAAAATATCTGAAAAGCTATTTATGTATTATTGCTAAAAACATATGATTATCCGCAGCCGAATTATTCCCCGCTTTAGGGAAAGTTTCGGTTTAGTGCTTCACTTTAGACAGAGCGCTTGTATGAAGACTGTCTTTCTATAGTGTTATTATTCTAAGACAGGTACTCAAGTTTACCTGATTACGTACACCCTAGCGTGTATGACTAACTTTATGCGTTATTAGAAGAAAAAATAATCACTCATGAGACCAAATGAAAGAAGGACTTATCATTTGAAAGTATCCTCAACTTCCTGTATCTCGTATATGGTCCTAGTTAAAAATAGGTCAATTGCTGCAGTGAATTGAGAAAGCTAAAAGCTATTGGTAATCAAACGTACTTCACTTTGAAGTGCGTATTCCCAATACTTTAAGATATTGTTTCAGGAGAAAGCTTTAAGAGTTTATAAATAAACTAGCTGACTTGACTGATATTTTATATTCTACATTTTATATACCTTTAGGATATTACGCTCATCAAAGTTTGTTTTCGGATCATGGGAGTGATATGTTTGTGTTGTTCATGCCTGGAACCTTGTGCGAGGGCATGCTTGTGTTAGCGTTTATTTATTACGATCAAAAGGGTTTGCCGTTCGCCGGAAAGACCTTATTTTAAATTACCGTGTTGATTACCCAAAAGGCTGCGATGGACTCCTCCACCGATCCGCACTGGAGTCTGGGGAAGCGCGGTGGCCTATACTCTGGGCTTCCTCAATTAAGAGGAGAGACCTGTGCTCAGTAATGGTTATTAAGGGGTTCAAGCGTGCAGTGGACAGTGCGTGCTTTAAGCAGCAGTTATACGTAGCATGATATCTACAGCTTTCAGCTGCAGTAGACCTATTTTTAATCAAACCAGACACAGGAAACTCAGGACTGTTTGGAATGTGTTAGTGTGAATTGTGTTTGTGTTTGTGTTTGTGACGGCTTTTTTATTCCCAGATTGTTGTGCTTCAGAAGTTTATACCACACACAATTATTACGCAAATGTAGCAATATATCTATGGATCTATGTGTACATAATAAAATCTCTCATACGTGACATCTAGGTAGATAAATACACTTTTGCATTTTTACTTAATGTGACAGAAACTAACCCTTAAACGAAAAACTGAGGGAGACATTAAAATAGTAACAATGCCTGATAAAAAAGAATAGCAACTTTATCGGGTGGGTACATGGTTTCCTAAAGCGACGCGCGAATAGTTTACTAGAATTTGACCAGTTTAAATATTACGTTAGTATTTTTGGTAGAGTCGTCCGCAAATTAATGAGTATTTTCCGAGGGGTCGTGGTTGTTTATGATGACATGTTAATTGCGTATTTTCGTGGTATTTTCATGTTACCCTCGTAATTGTGGCAATGACCCTTCCCACGTGTCTAGTTTGGTTTGACAGCTAATGTTAGTAGATACGCATGGACTATTGAATACTTGTATTGTAGAAGCCAATATCCATTGGTCGTGTGTACCCTCTCAAACTATTGAGGAAACGTTGCCTGGTTATTTAAAAGTATATCTCTATACAGGGTGTAATCGTTAAGTGTGCACAGGCGATTATTCCGTAACTATTACAGATATCAAAAAACTTTAAACTGATATCGAAAGCACTTTACCTAATGAGTAAAATGACAATAATAATTTATTAAAAATAAAACGAGAAATATCCAAAAAAAATACATTAAACTCTCACATACATTTAGTATGAGACAGTAGAAAGGTTTTACTTTCTTTATTTAAAGTGGAATAGTACTCCGTATGTATGAGAATCGAGCAACATCTATTTTTCATAACCCTAAATGTTAAGGGTTGTCCACCCTGAATTTTTTTTTCATTTTTTGGACATTTTTTTTGATTTTTTTAAGGTGTAGCATAAAAAAGTACAAATAATCCCAAATTTTCATTTCCCTACGTCCACCCCTCAAATTTAAATCGCGCTTTTTGTATCTACTTATTATATGGCGGAACAACGTTCGCGGGGTCAGCTAGTTGTAGTATATTTTCACTAAACGGCATAAACATTGTAGAAATTAGCATGACACGCAGTACCAACTAGGCTAGGGAATGAGAAGATGCATTGTTGGATTACCCTTAATTAGTAAGTACGCTAAAGTTGATCAAATCTAAGATGTATGTTTTTTATGGATTGAAGATAGCAAACTAGCATGCAACACTTTCCGCTGGCGCCCATGACAAAAGTGACCGATACCGACCAAGATATTGAGACTGGTATGTATTAATCCAGTTAGTAGATAATGTTATTAGGAATATTATTTGGTCACTTCGTTAATCCCTAAATATAAGGACTAAAACAGGGACTGTTAGGGTTAATTAGTCCTATTATTGTTAGTAATAGTATAGTTAGTAATTGTTATTATAATGTCTGTCTGTTCTAATTTGTACACATACGTATTGCTACCCTTTAGGACTAAAAGGTCGCCTCTAAAAAGTGTTACATGTCTTTAAATTACTTTACACAATAAAATTATGACGTCTATAGTATACAGCTCCATCACCGGAACAATTTTAACCGCAGTAGCAATATACATTTATTATAGTGGTTGATACAGGCTCGGGTATTTTCAAGTGCACAATTCATTACCGTTTCGGTTTGCCTTTCATCTTCCAAATTGCTAACTATATTGGTAATGAAATTTGTTTATATTTGAAGCCGCTCGGTCTGTTTGGAGGTTTATCGAGAAGTTTTTTAAGGTTTTAATTTTCACTTGTCATTATTTTTAAAAACAATAATAATTCTTAGTGTCTTTCTACTCGTAGTTTCTACACCAAACAAAGATAAGATAGGTTCTTAGGTGTTTAGTATTGAAAACAATGGCAGACCGTCAAATAGATTGACACATGGGTAAAATGGTAGCCCTGCTGGTCAAGTGAATGATACCAGGTTCGATTCCTAGCAGACATTTTTGTGAGAGAGAAATGTTCGTTTTCGAAACCCAATTGTTTTTATCGTTGTTTTTATGCGTGATACGACCGTATCCAATTTTTTACTATCCTTACTCTCTGGATGAGGATACATGGATCTCCAACAACATATATAATATATGTACATACATAGATGGGGACGGTTAATAGCGAACTACTGCGAGGTTGTGAACTTGTTCATCATCATCATCATCATCATCACAACCCATAACTGTCCCACTGCTGGGCACGGGTCTCCTCTCACAGTGTGAGGGGTATAGGCCATAGTCCACCACGCTGGCCAAGTGCGGATTGGCGGACTTCACACACCTTTGAGAACATTATGGAGAACTCTCAGGTGTGCAGGTTTCCTCACGATGTTTTCCTTCACCGAAGCAAGTGATAATTAAATTTTAATACGCACATAATTTTTGAAAATTAGTGGTGCGTGCGGGGTTTGAACCCGGACCCTTCGGTTCGGCAGTCCAACGTTCAACCACACGGCTATCACTGCTAAACTAAAAGTTACTATTACTTGTTAGCTATTTATATTAAGAAAAAATAAATCTCCCATCAACCCTCAACCCTCACCTCCTTCGGTGGCATTAACCTTTGCACAAATATTTGTCACCAACTTCACGTCCAACAAGGAAATTGAACCCGCGGCATTGAGACGAGTTTACCTACTGAAATACAGGGTCATTATTGTCGAGTGGTGTATTTGCGTTTTGAATATCACTTCATCGATCGAACTCTTGATTACTGGAAAGGTTTGGAGAGTAATTTGACCAGATATAATTATATGTACATTCGATGCTAAACCAAATTTACTTTGGGTATTAAAATACTGGTATTTTTTTGTTAATAGATGACAGATAGCAAATTTAAATGCTCTCAAATGCTACTAGCATGCAAACTGCAGCACTGCAAATGAACTAGGATTCCCTGTGTCGCGGATGACATGGTCAACACAAATAACACATTAGTAACGTCCACGGCTGGAGAACGAACCTTTACAGGAATTGAACCCGAGACCTCCGCTTCGCAGGCAGGGAGACAACTTAACTAGGTCGTGAATGGGGTTGTTGAATGATTGATTATCTTATGATAAGTGATCGCGGTGATCATTCATGATTGTTATCGATGTGTGATAGAGTGTCAAGACCCCTGAACCACAATCGCCGATATAGATATTTGGTTAATACCAAATTTTGACAATTTTTGGTACTATTTTGTACCTAAATTCATAAGTACCACGAAAAAACGAGAAAAATGCGAAGGCGACCAGATATTCTGATTTCAGGGTGTCTGGACTACATTTGGTTAAATTAAATAGATCCAAACTAATTCAAGTCAAATAAAGTCAGTTAAGTTGGGTTGAGAGCCAGTTTCTCTATTTTTCCATTTTCTTTCCTGAACGGCAACGCATCGGTACCTTTGATGTCTGATGATCATGAGCAACGGTGACCACTTACCATCAGGTAAGTAACATAAAAAATCTACAAAGACTTTTCATACTTTGCTGCAATTTAATATGTCGGCGCCATATTTACCCTGTATATATTTGGTCTCATACATATTTAATACCACATTTTCATAAGGAGACTATGATAAACATAGTACGTACTAAAATTAATTTAAATGTGGACGTGACGAGCATTGATAATGTATTTTTTACTGTCTTATGTCGGGTAGAAGGGTTGAAGGGTAAAGAAGGAGGTAAGAGTAGAGGTCTTCAAACATTTCTTTGTATGTACCTATTTAAGATAGCAAACGAGCATGAAGCACCCTTCCGCTGCCACCCATGACAAAATGTGACCGACACGAACAAGACTCAAATCGGGACTATGATGGTTAGTCCAGTTAGCCGACGATGTTATGTAAGAACTTTAGTTGGTCAGTTCTATTCGTTGGTAGGTATAGAAAGTGGAGCAGGGAACATTATTGCGATGGATAGACAACGATATCTATGTAAAAAGAAGTAGACACGTCATTAGCGCACGACAGGCGCGGTACACACACGAAACACGAAGGTTAGGTACCTTCGTGTTTCGTCAAACGTTCAAGTCAAAGTTGGCTAATTGGCTTACTTCATGTAGCTACATCTTTCTGTCTCATACGTTATCTTTCTTTGACGACCCGGATGGCGCAATAGTTAACACGCCGGATCGCTGTTCCGAAGGTCCTGGGTTCGATTCCCAGCGAGGCGGAAATTTGAATGATGAGTTTAAATTTCCGTTCTTGGTCTGGGTGTGCGTGTTCTTGTCTTGTGTGTTGTCCATGGCACCCACGACACAGGGAATCCTAGTGTGGGGCTATGAGTGTGAAGCGTTATTTATTTATTTATTTATTCTCATTCATAGTGGCATACAAATGTACAATTCGCGTTGTACGAGTATGAGCGTAACGTATCTATACCTACTTTAAATATTTTTGGATAGACATTTAAACTTGCTTTCGCCACCTTCGACCACGCTAACTCTATCTTGCCTTTTACTATGTTCCATGTATATAGCAAGGCAAGGATGGCTACTTAATATGGCCATGAATTAAGCCCCGTTTTCACTAACAATACATACATGCAAATATACAATGCGTTACAAATACACACAATGCGTTTGTCCAAATCGTCACGTACTTTTTTATACGTAAGTAGGTAGGTACTCGATAAAACTACGGCATCATAACTCAAGCATTTTCGGTCTTTGAGATGAATATTGAATATCCTACATATAGAATATCGGATAATATCGGAGTTCAAATATATTTAAAGTATATTGTAATGTGATAGTGTTTTATCGACAAAGCTTTTACGTCCCCTTCGTTAATATACGTTATAAAAGTGACAAAAGCCTCCGACGGAGTCCATTACACGACATGCCGTCGCCAGCTAGAACATGTCTACATTGTACACTAGACAATAGACAAAGACTTCGGTTACAGGGTATACACTGTCGGTTTCTACAGGCTCAAGCTTTTCAATGTTTCCACACACTGAGCATGTATTACGATATACATATACTGTACCTACTAATTAATCCGCCTTAGTTTCGCTTCGGAAAACTTATTTATTACGTTTATAAATATTATGTATGTTATTAATTGTATGTACATCAGTATTATAGTAGTATGATTACTATTGTTAACATCTCAGGTTCTAAGCAACGGATTAAATTATAATGAAACATAGTTTTTAAGTTAGACCTCTGGCAATACAACTAAGAAAATCGCTCAAATTTCATTCAGTAGTTTTTGCGTGATACATGCGTAAAAAAATACAAACAGACATGCGGTCAAAAGTTCTAAAGGTTGTCGTCAAAGGCCTCCAAACGCTATCGATGCAAGCCGCCGCGCTATGAGCGCTTTTAAACACGCCCACAATTAGCATAATCTCCAATCGTGACCCAAGTGTAAACAATTATTTATTAGTCACCTTAATATATCCCAGACCGAGAATTGAGTCTTCGACCATTCAGCCAAGTCTCTGCCTGCAAGTAGTTCGCTCCCCTAATTCCGTGTAAGCACGTGTTTTGATCGATACTCGTACTGACAACAAGTACACACGTTGCCAATAATAATAGAACTGCCAGGCATACGACAATTAGCGTATACAGAAAGTTGACTAATATTGTAGCCATGTCAGCATCCCTATCATATGCTATCATATGCATAAGTTATACATTACTGTGAACTTTTTTGCAAATTATTTTCTATGTGCATTAAGCTCACCAATGTGTTTCATATTTGTTTAATATTAAACAGGTTGTGAAATGAGCGATACAATTTTGACCCCATTTCCACATTCATTTTCGTTGACAATATGAATTAATTTACGCAAGTGAATCTGCAGGAAACACCTAAGTAGCACCAAATATGTGTAACCTAAAGAAGTAATCCCGAATGTCCCGAATCCAGACGAAGCGAGTTTATTAGTCAAATGCGTGTGACTAAATTTAAAATGAGCCGTAACCTGTTATAAATACGTATTGTGAGTAACTGTGACACATCCCAAAGTTAACAATACTACGATAAAATACCACCCACCGCTCGGAAATGACTTACACAGACTCTGTGTCGTCCACACTAAGGGCACATTTACGAGTCAAGTACCTATATAATATAAAAAAAAGTTGTGAGTGGCTTGTCCTAGTTATGGACATTAAGATTATTATCATATAATCGAAAAGTATAACACTAGTGAGTCATTGTCTAAAACAGATCTAGATTAAAAAACTAACAGAACACCTGTACAGCGACGCGTTCACAATTATTACGTCAATTCATTTACGTCTGCAATTTCGTGCCACGTTTATCGCTCGTCGTAAAAGTATGCAAATTTCCCGTAATAGTCGGCCGAAAACAATTTTATCGTTTGTGTATATAAATATCAAGACAAACGTCTGTTTGTACTCCAGAACGGTGGAGATCTGCAGCGATAAAACACTTTGTTTTGAATGTCTTTTAAAGTTTTTATTTACCTTGCAAAGTGAGATAGTTTGGGTCAAATTCTGCGAGCTGAATTAGAATTATTGCTGTGGAGCCGGCTACACTATTTAGGGCCGACCGTCTCAATCCTCAAGGGTAGCAACACATCTGTGATCGAATTAGAACGAGACTCGTACTAACAAATATTAACTGGGCTATTTCTAACAACAACTAACAGGACTAACTACCACTAACAGTCCCTGTCCCAGTCCTCATACTTACAAACTAACCAACTAATGATCTAACACCGTCACCTAACCTAATTAAATAATAGTGGCACTCAATTAAATAATAGCGGCAGTCATCGCTAACGATACCGGCCAAGAAAGAAGAGAGAAACAAAGGTTAACTCTAAATGTTTCATTTGTTTCCAGGCGAAGATGTCAGCAGAGGCCCAAGCCACGACGCCAGATGCAGAAGCCCCCGACACGGGGCAAGCGGCCCAGGTTGCGGCCCCTAAGAAGGCCAGGCCTCGCGGCAAGGCCCAGCCTGAGAAACCGAAACGCAGTCTCTTTTGCCTTCAGCTAGAGAACCCCTTAAGAAAACTGTGCTATAATATTGTTGAATGGAAGTATCCTTTTAATAAAGCAGATAGAAGATTTATTTAAATGTAACGTTCTGCCAATCTGACTTATCCAGCGTGGTCATAGTCCATATTGTAAGAAGAGTCCCGACCCCAGCTGTGGGATAGAATGGGTTTCAATAGTTTATATGATTTCAATGTTTATCATAAAAGTAAAGAGTAGATACCATTTATTAAACCAGCTAATCAATTAAACTATACATAATTAAAATAAATTGGGTGATGACAAAATGTAATGTTTAAAATCAGTATCAATCATGGTCAAGGCTAGTGTCGAAATATCCGTGGAATCCTTTATAATTGAAATATTTAATATCCGCTTTGTAATACATAGTTAACGCAAAAGTAATGATAGCCGAATGACTTGACCGTTGGGTCTGAGTTCGAATCCCGCACGCACCTCTAAGTTAAAAAACTATATGTATTAGAATTTAATGATCACTTGCTTCGTTGAAGGAAAACATGGCGAGGAAACCCGTACTCCTGAGAGTTCCCCATAATGTTCTCAAAGGTGTGTGAAGTCTACCAATTCGCGCTTAGCCAGTATAGTGGAGTATGGTCTGTACTCCTCATTGTGAGAGGAGCCTCGATCCCGGCAGTGGGACAGTTGTGGGTTGCGATGATGATGATAATAAACACATAATTACGTTTAAAATTCTTTGTAATCTGAAAGTCTGATGACCTCTATTATGGTAGGAGCTTATAATGTGGTGAGAGTTTGGTAATAGTCGCGATGACACCAGAAATTACAGTTACACCAGACTATGATGGTGATAAAAATAGTTATTGATTTGACCCTAAAAGTATAAACACAAACTGACACTGAAAATTTCCTAAGCATGTATTCAGACCATTCGAATACATGATATTGACGACGATTTTCGCAAATTGTATAGCTTTAGCCGTGTTCACGCCGTATCCATGCGGGGATACGAACAATACTAATCAGATATTGGTGAGTATTGTATTTGTTACTAAAGAATCGTAGCCCAACTACCCAGATCAGGGGCGGCGCTGTACTCAATATTAAATCCGGGATCAATCTCTGGGCTCAGTATCTTCGCAAGCTCTTTTCAAGTAAATAGTTGTCTAACTAGAAGCAGATCTACATGATGGTAAGTGTTCACCGTCGCCAATGGACAGAAGTATCACCAAAGTCATCACCGATTCAACGAGAAGCATAGATGAAATGCAACGAACAGTGAATAAAAAAGACACCAAACTCTTCTTGAAGCTGGGTTCTGTGGCACCTAGTTTAATCCCTAGGGTAGCTATGCACAATGACAGGGGCTTAACCTTCTAGTAATATTGGAACAAGCATAAAAATATATTCGGGATATTAAACAGCTTTTTTACTTGTTGCGTTATTTTTGCGCTCTTTATGGAACGTCATTAAATTAAATTTGTCCCTGCATTTTCCAGGAAAAAGTCGAATGGATATTCATGGGAATATTTACTTGCGAGTGTGTGATAAAGATTATTGCTTATGGCTTCCTGTTCCACCCTGGTGCTTATTTGAGGAATGCGTGGAACAGTCTTGATTTCACTATAGTGACTATTGGGTAAGTTATAGCGAAGTTCTTCACTACTACTACAATGAATATAGTGTAAGTTATTGCAGAATTCCTCACTGCAATTACTATTGTGTATGTCATTGCGGAGTTCTTTGCTATATTGACAATTTGTCACATCTTCAGTCTCTAAATTCTTCTCCAGAATTCCTTGCACGCTTATGCCAAACAGCATTACCACAACAAGATCAAACACAACTCAAGAACAAATATTTTCCGTCATATAAATATCTGCCTCATCTGAATGCGAACCTCAGATAGTTTGCTCACTAGTCTAAATAGACTTCATATAAGATATAGTTCAGAGCAATGAATATTCAAATGCGTAATACAGACATTATTCAGGAATACAAACACAGTTTTACTCAGTTCAAGGTTATAGACATAAATTTGGAGGCTTTGTAGCAAATAACATTGGAATTGAGACTCGGTCAAGGATATAAATGGCTTATTTGACTCGAAACTTCTTTGTTAGTCACCGGAAAATATTTGGGTATAGGAAAGTTAGGGAAACTGAAACGTTTTATTTCTTCAAACTGTCTGACCTTGAATTACTTGAAACATTGTATATATAGTATACTAGTTGTCCCAGCGTACTTCGTACCGCTTTATAATTAAAAAATGTTTTGGTGATATATCGACAGCCACGCCACCTATCGGGTCCAATTGTGAATCTAAACCATTCCCAGATCCCCTTGAACACACACAAAAAATTTCATCAAAATCGGTCCAGTCGTTTGAGAGAAGTTCAGTGACATACACACTCACAGAAGAATTATATATATTAAGATAGGTTCCTCAAGTGACGCAAGTGAGCACTAAGCAAGGAATTTGGGAAATTGGCGGGCGAAGTCGCGGGGCAAAGCGAGTAAGATTATAAGAGAACGTTGATGAAGAGTACCTGCTGGTACCATATTTTGCTGTAAAATCAGGACGAGTCAACCCAACTTTAAAACCAAAAATCTATTAGTCTTCTTCAGGTCATTAGTCCATCTGATTGGGGGCAACCTGTGCTTTTATTTTAATATAACTTATAATGTCTAAATTATTCTTATTATATTGTAGTATTTTTATAATATAGTTGTGAATTTATTCCTTTTCAGTATTGCTAGTCAAGTGCTGCAGAATGTTCTGAAAGATACGTTTGATGTTAAAGCTTTAAGAGCATTTAGGGTACTAAGACCTCTTCGATTAGTATCTGGAGTTCCAAGTGAGTACAAATAAAAATATATTTTATTTCTATGTTAACAAATAAACAAATGTGAGTGTTATGAGGAAGTGTTCGGCTTTGTACCCACTTAATTACAGTACTTGAGGAATAATAAAGTTTTATCTATCATTGTGGACCCATGGAGGATGTCCGAATTACGTTTTTCAAGATAATTATTTTAAATGTACCGACTCGCAAACGACCTTTTTCTAAGGTCTTTATTCCCGAATAACTCCCATAATGTACGTGGTCAGGACGAGCAAGAAGCGTTTATTAGCTGTTTATAAACATGATCTCCATTTTGGAACCGAATGTTGCTAAACAATTGATGATGATGACATCACAGTCATTGGCTATCCTGTCACATGACGCACCTTACCTTATGCCTGAGAAATGCCGGATGAAATAAGGTTATATTCAGCGACCTAGAAGAACAGCCAACAGAAGTGGTCATTCCTCTTACAAGCTAGATCACTATGCTTGGTATGAGAACGGTGGAGGCTATTGAGTCTGAGTGTACCACACGCAAAGGCTTGGACTTGATGTTGGTTGGAGACCCTCACATCTTAAAAACTGTTTGTTGCTCAGTCACATTCATATCTATTATGCCAATCGACAACTAGTATCAATAGTTTTTAAATCTGAAGCTTATAAATTTTCTTCTTCTTTTCAGGTCTACAAATCGTTCTGAACTCGATCTTGAAAGCGATGGTGCCTTTATTCCACATAGCGTTTTTAGTGTTATTCGTAATCATCATTTATGCGATCATTGGGTTAGAACTCTTCGCGGGAGTTCTGCATGATACTTGCTTCGATAATGTCACAAGTAAATATCACTTTATTTCTTCTAGGCATTTCAAAACGTATTTCATATAAATCATTCACAAGTGCGCCTAAGCCAGTGGCCATTGTGGGTGTCGAAAATTGCTCTACCAGCTGAAGACGATTCTTCAATTTATTCCAAACTATTTTCAAAGAATCTAATACTAATGCTCAATTTTCCACTTGAAGTGTTAGCAGAGTCTCTATTAGTTCAATGAATTGCCGTTATACTATTGTCAGCTTCAGTCTAGTGTACATATTACATCTGGATGGCTTGTAGTACGTCTTGGCGCTAGCTGTAAGTACTACAAGCAATTGATATAAATAAATAAATAAATAAATAAATCTGATACATCTCAAAGGAATATAATTATTATTATGGTGACGTGATCATATAAGTTAAATTAATATTTTTTTTACCCGATTGAAATTTAGTGATACGGAGACTATATAAACGAATACCACTAAGTTTTAATGGATCTTGAACTTGTCTACAATTTTGACAAGTTATATGTATTGATATAATTGATACTAATATTTTAATAATAGTTTGTTATTTTAGATGAAATGGTCGACGAACCGGGGGCATGTAGCCGGAATCCTGATATAGGCTCACATTGCGAGGACACCCAGGTCTGCAAAGATTACTGGATAGGGCCCAATTATGGAATCACAAATTTTGATAATATCGGCTATGCTATGCTGACTGTTTTCCAATGCATCACACTTGAAGGCTGGACTGATATTATGTACGCTGTAAGGAAAACTTTTTATCAAAGCTTCGTATAATATGGCGCTAAGCCGTTAGTTCGTTCTTTGTAACCCTGAAATGGCTAATACAATAAAATATTTATGTAGTAAATAACTATTACAGTGTAAATAAACAAGTTAACGATAATTTTCACCTTCCTGTCTATGTAAAACACACAATGTATCCATTTAACTTTAAATTTCATAAAATAATTTCTTTTTTGCATGTACAATTTATCTTTTTTGTCCACGTTATTAAATCTATGTATTTATTATCAACATTTTGTTTGTTTTCAGATATCAGATGTAAAAGGTAATACTTGGGTTTGGATATATTTCGTAACATTAGTAATCTTCGGGAACTTTTTCGTCATGAACTTGATTCTCGGTGTGTTGTCTGGGTGAGTTTGATATGTACGCTTTAGAGTAAAATATTATTTCCAAATTAACAATGTTGATAAGTCCGTGTTCAACAACTTTTTGGAAAACGAAATATTTGGTGGAGTTTTGATTGCGGCTGCATTATTTAATAAGGTTATACTTTGTTATTTCTTCTTTTAGAGAATTTTCAAAAGAGAGAGAAAAAGCTAAAAGCCGTGGAGATTTCCAGAAATCACGTGAACGGCAGCAATTCGAAGAAGACTTGAAGGGATACCTTAATTGGATAACGGTTGCTGAGGAGTTGGATCTAGAAAATGATGGGGGACAGAAAGAAGAGGACCAGGATGGACAATGCAGACAAGGTTTAGTTAAAATCTAAATTAATGTATTCATATAGAATCGTATAGATAAAGCCGGGTTAATTTTTATCTACTTAAAATAAAACATTTGTTTCCAGATACAAAAGACAGAAAAAGCAACGAAGGATCTCAATCTCAACTCAATTGTGGGGAACCGCAGCAAACTACCCTCTGTAAGATCTACTGTAAGAGGTTTGACAAGGTATAGTACGACTTATCTACGATTATCAGTTCGTCGCAAATAATTATTCTTTATCATCTTCCACTACCGAACGTCCCTCGTCGACGAATCGTCGATAAACAAGAGAAATCTGCTTGTTTATCGACGATTACTAAGAAAAATGTTTTGCAAAGCGTGAACCGCATCAAACCGCTTCAATAGTTTTTGTGTTATGCTTAAGCAAATAGATGATAGATAAAACTGGATGATTTTTTTAAATGGTTAAAATTAAGTATAATTATGAAAAATAAGTAATGTCTTAATTTTTAGGTGAACCGTCGCTTACGCAGGACATGCCGGAAAGCTGTGAAAACTCAAACCTTCTACTGGGCCATTATAGTCCTCGTATTCCTCAACACCATGGTCTTGGCAACAGAGCACCATCAGTAATTACCCTTTTTCTGCTTAGTTTGATGTTAGATTGCATGTAATTTATTTAGACATGAAAACCCAACCCAATAACCTTGAATTTTATGACCAAGAATGCAAGGGTACCCTTGGAGTAGATTACTAAGCTTTTTACCTTTCGGGTTACTGTGTCATAAGTTTAAGTACCATTTTAAAGAAAATACTGTTATGTTTTTAAGAATAGGCAATTTTGACACATTTAGAACTTATGAATTTTTGTTTCAGACAACCAAAATGGTTGGATCATTTCCAGAACTACGCCAATTATCTCTTCGTGGTATTGTTTACTATGGAAATGTTGGTAAAAATGTACGCTTTAGGGTTTCAGGTAAATACTTTATCAATAGTTTATTATGGGAATTGCTGTTGCTGTAAACGGATATGGGTAGAGAAAAGCATCAGCCGTTACCGGCCGAGAAAGCGAAATTGTTCATCAACTGGCTCTCCAATAGGAAACATCATAAAAAGAAGGAATCGCCGTCTCATTTTCTTGATAGATGCTGCACGTACAATGGACCAGGCAAACGAATTTTTTTTTACACGTCAATTAAATCTATAAAAAATTACAAGAAAAACTGTGCTTTTACTTTTTCCATATCTCAATAAATGGCTGAGATATTAACGATCAAAGTGCGTATATACGGCCGTTGGTTTTTTTAAAAACGCAGGCGGGCGGTCACTACTCGATGACGTCATCTATCAGTTGTCGCGCGTAGTTGATAGGGATTTTTGACCGAAATGTTAATTTAAACTCAAGTAAAGCCGCGAGCAAACCTTAGTTATCAATAATAAAATAACATATATAATTCACATACTATCTACTACATCTATGCAAAATTTCAAGTCTGTATCTATAGAAATAAGAAAGTTATAGATTTTTGAACTGCATAGACCCATATTTTCTATAGGTGCGCCGTATTGTGCTCGCGGCCGAACTAAATCGTGACGTCATAGCGTAAGCGCGGAAATTCAAAAAAGGGCTTGAACTTCTCGTCTTTATAACTTCGGAAATACTGCATGTATTGAAGTGAAATAAAAAGTTATGTAATGTATATGACCTAAGCTCGGATTTTAGGTGTATTTGATAGTAATATTTTGACCCTTTTGCCTTCTCCATTATTGTTCTTGGGTTTAATGGTTGTGATGTCTTACTTTTGTGTCCACCACCATGAATGCCGTAGGGTTCAATTGTTGGTCACCAAACTCCAGTCAAAGGAACTTGGCGCCACCTCTTATTCGGATTTTTATTACAAACACATAACCCCTCAGGGCATAACCCCTGACTCGTAAAGTTTTAGAGCTGGTTAACAAAATGATTTACCCCTTCTTCTTAAGTAGCAAAACCTAGGCGATATGATTACAGATGTCATTACACACATATGTAACCTATCTCAGGGCCTGAGAGTTTACGACAACACAGTTTTTTTAATTAGTTATCTCCCCTTTCCAGGGCTATTTCGTCTCTCTATTCAACCGGTTCGACTGCTTCGTCATGTTCTGCTCCATCGTGGAACTGGGTTTAACCACGTCTAACACAATCCCGCAGCTCGGTATATCCGTGTTAAGATGTGTCCGTTTGCTGCGAGTTTTCAAGGTGACAAAGTAAGTCTTATTTTATTAATGATTATATTTTACCCAAGATGCTACGCACTTAAGGGGAGGGGTGTCAACAATCTGAAAAAACAAATAGGTTTGTAATTTCTAGACACAAGATAGACACTAACCTAACCTAACCAAATCGGTTAGGTCTTTTCTTAAAGCGTTATTTCGTTTCAATCAGACAGCATGAAATTAATCTATCGTTCTCGTACCGTCATTTTTATAATATCTCTTTTTACAATTTAAATTAACATTGTTGGCGATTGTTATAAGCTTCTTTCTGTATTTCGTGGTTATAAGCGTATGTACCTGCATTACAATGTTTATTTAATACATAATTATTCATTTCTTTCTTTTGTCAGATATTGGCGGTCCCTCTCAAATCTGGTCGCGTCTCTGCTCAACTCAATCCAGTCCATCTTCTCTCTACTGCTTCTGCTTTTCCTTTTCATCATGATTTTCGCGCTGCTCGGTATGCAAGTCTTCGGCGGGAAGTTCGACTATGACCCTGAAGCACAAAAGGAAAGGCATAACTTTGATTCTTTCTGGCAGGCTGTTTTGACTATGTTTCAGGTTTGCATTTTTTATTTTTTTATTTATAAATGTGATTCATTGCAGTCTGCAAGGGTCTCTTATCATCTCAATTCATAATTATTTCGATGCGTTCGGATTTCCTATCGAAACCCCTGGGGCTAGCCAAGACTATTGGCAGATTAAACACACCTTTGAGAGCATTACACTTTTAAGAGGGTTACTTTCGATTGCGCAGGGTTCAATTACCTGTATACAGCCAACTGGAGTTAACAAGTGCGGGCTATTATATTATCGATATTATTTACATTTTTAGGGACGGCACAATACTTTCTCGTTTCAATTTAACAATTGTCTCCCAAAATCTTTCAGATACTTACAGGAGAAGATTGGAACGTAGTGATGTACCACGGGATCAATGCTTACGGTGGCGCCGGCACTACAGGGATGCTGGCGTCACTATACTTCATTATTATATTCATCTGTGGTAACTGTATCCTTTACCAAGTAAATAAACTGAATCAGTTTTTTATTAATTATGTAAGTTAAAACCGAAAGATGATTATGTTATGAGAGGTTGACTTTCGTTTCTTTTTTAACGCTTTTTTTTACGTATAGCATTATCAATGTAGCAATGATTCCTGACTATATAAAACAGATATTCTTCTAAACGTTTTCTTGGCTATCGCTGTTGACAACTTGGGAGACGCTGAGGATATGGAAGAAGAACAAATCGTCAAAGATATGGAGGTAAATTGTTTTATTCTAACAAACAATCACGTTATACCGGTATCCATTCATTTATTGGTCTCACCTCAGGCTAGATGATCGTGCCTGGGGAGCGGCCGTGTTCCGAATGTTCATGTTCGGAACTTAAATACGAGTGCTGTAGAAAACTTCTAAGCGTGATTCAGGGTTGACGTGTCGTGTGTGCAATGTCACCGCTATAATTTTTATTTTTATTTAGCAAAGTATCACAAACATTGTAAGAAGTAAGAAAACAGGCAATCTGGGATGAACAAGATTTAATATGGAATTTAGTATATTTTCTAAACATAATGTAATAGTTCACATACCTTTTCGTGTTTGAAATTTAAAACATACGTATTAAAAATGTAATTACAATATCAAAATAAATACTCTTCTGCAAATGATACGTACATAATAGTGTTTTGTGCAGGATGCCCAAAACCCAGAAGCAGGAAATCCTCAACTAGATGAAGACAAGGGGGAGAATGATGATGATGAAGAAGGTTATTCTAGTGAAGGGTAAGTCAGATACTAATTAGCACCTGAGCATTATATTTTTAAATATTGAAGATAATTATTTCGTTAAGGTTACTATTATGATAACTATAGTTGCTGATGAGAATGTGAATATTATTACGAGAAACTATGAAAGTAGTTGCAGATTATTTAACATTTCTGCTGAACATAGTGTTATTCTACAAAAAAATATTAGATAAAATTAAAGCAAAATGACAATTCAACTATATGCTATTGCAATATTAATAATTAAAAATATTGTTATTTTTCACGCAGCGCCAAGTATAAATCTTATCAGATTGTATCAAGGTAAATGATTTGTACTATTGAAGCATTTTTATTGTTATGATGATCACATAATATCACCTAGACAATATATTAGGTACTCTAAACGAGCAATTTAAATCGTTATTGATGGATTTATTGCACTTGGAACTATTTTTATACTTGTGGACAAAACAATAATTTTTTTAAACACTAATCTTGTACGAAATTGTACACATCTACTCGTATATTATATGTCGATACATGAAACCATAAAAATGAATAAACCATAAAACATACAAAGTGGCCAGACTCTGGTGTCTTAGATAAACAAACATCTTTGATATACAAAGGAACTAGACAGATAAATTCAATACATTACTAGGCAACCATATTACAACTGTTATTTTGCTCAGGTCAGATCACGAGTACGAAGAAACGGGTTCTGAAGAAGAACTAAACGAACAAGAACAGGAGATAGGTGAAAATGACATCGAAGAAGTCCTTGTTACGAATGCTAAGAAACAAAATGGTATGCACATTAGCAGCGCTTAAATCAGAGATGGGCAAATTGTAATCATGATTAAAAATTACAATTTAATCCGGTGCATTGTGTCCAAAATGTAATCAATCACTATTTTCAGGAGATATAAAAGTAGAGGAGAATCAAACACAGAAACCAATTATGTCGGCGCGCCCCCGACGTTTATCTGAAGTAGAAATCAAATCTCAGGACAAACCGATTCCGGAAGCTAGCAGCTTTTTTATATTTTCAAATACTAATCGGTAAGCGCATACTAAAAACAAAATATAGACTAGCCTGGCAGTATAATTTGCACGAATATATATTAATAATACACATATTATATGTAGTACAAACGGGTAATTTAATTAATTGTGAAGAGGCGGTATAGAAGAAAATAATTTATTTTTTTATTTTTAAGATTCGCCAGTTAATTATAGTTACAAGAAATGGATGCGAACAATCTTTAGAATTTAGTATTTTTTACAAAATATTTCTATGCCACAGTCAATATTTACGGTCAAAATTTCTATGTCTATATTTTTGCGTTTCAATGTGTGTAAAATATGTTTGTTTCGTAAAGGTTCCGTGTACTCTGCTACAACATCCAGAAAAATTCCTGGTTCAAGAATCTGATACTGTTATGTATTTTGGCTTCGTCTGTCATGTTGGCCATGGAAGACCCTGTGGGAGCCGATACCAGCAGACAGAGTATAAATGAGGTATGTAAGTTTGCCAAAATATCATAAATATGACTTGTAGGAATGTAGGTATTTATAAAAATTAAAGAATATAGAAAAGAATAGAATAGAAGCGGAGCACTAAGAGAGGATTTTTGGAAGTTCCCATATGGGGATAAATTGAAACAATTTATTTCTTCAATGGATTCACTTGAAACTTTGTATATAGGTTTCTCAAGTGACGCAAGTGAGCACTAAGAAAGGATTTTTGGAAATTGGCGGGCAAAGCGGCGGGGGAAAGCTAGTGAACAAATAAATTATTAATGAACACAAAATTAATTACTGAGTTAAGGCTAAAATGAAATAATTATAAATTCCATCAAAATTAACACGTCCATTTAAATATTTTGCTCAAATTTTAAACATAATTATGCTATTTCAGGCCCTCAAGTACATCGACTACCTCTTTACAACGATCTTCACAATAGAACTGTTGCTGAAACTAATCACATACGGGTTTATTTTTCACGACGGCGCCTTCTGCAGATCTGCATTTAACATCCTTGATCTACTTGTCGTTATTGTGTCTCTTGTGTCTTTGACTGGGTGAGTTTCATATATTTTTAAACGATTTTTCAATGAATTATTTTTTTGTATAGTTTTTGCTATGCTTGGCTAGCTACCACCCGACGACCTATATGGCGCAATGGTTAACATGCCGGATAACCGTTCCAAGGATCCTGGGTTCGATTCCCAGTGAGGCGGAAATTTTAATGAAGAGTTTAAATTTCTGCTCTTGGTCTGGGTGTGTGTATTCATGTCTTGTGTGTATGTGTGTGTTATTTATTTTATTTACCATCGTCTTGGTTAAATCGATTAATCGAATGAAATGTCTTTTATCATGTTTCGGTCGCAGTGTCCGAGAGTCAGAATATTTCGAATGAGATTTAATCAAATCTTATAGCGATATAATTCTATTCTCGTGGCGAAACCTAAGTTTCACAAATAATTAAGATTTCAGAATTAACATTAAATATTATTTCTCGTATCTTAAATTTAACTGTATTGTTTTGTTATACAGATCAAGTAACGTATCTTTCATAAAGATATTAAGAGTCTTCCGTGTGCTTAGACCCCTCAGAGCTATAAATAGGGCAAAAGGACTTAAGGTTGGTATTTTTTTGATTCCTTTGTACTAATTTGATTAACTTAAAATTATGACATAATAGTAAAAATGGTTTTTATCAATTCTAGCACGTAGTTCAGTGCGTGATCGTTGCTATAAAAACTATCGGCAATATATTGCTGGTGACAAATCTTCTGCAATTCATGTTCGCTGTAATGGGAGTGCAAATGTTCAAGGTAGGGAGTCTACCGAAAAGTTAATAGGTTCTTCTATAAATCGTTATTTACGACACCTTTGGGTCAAACGTTCATTAAAACCCTAAGAGTAAGTATTTCATTGGCTTGTTGCAAAATTTTAGCTTCGGAAATATTGAAAAAATCATCTGGTTTCGTTTTGTGTGTGAGGCTTTCTTCGTTGACATCGGTTTTACTAACAATAGTTTTTTTCGCTTCTTCCGTGGGTCCAAAAATTCGCTAATAGGTTTTGCATGATGTTTCTTGTTTTGTTTGGTCTTGTTTTATTAAATTAGCCCAAAGGTGTTGTGTGCTGTCATATTGTCTTTGTGATTTTTTGGACTCAAGAGAGCTTCAGTGTGTTTCGTTTGCACAGTCCCCTTCCCCCTACCTTGACATTTCCACTCGTTCTAGGAATGAGGTACTTGGTTCATTATTGTGGTTTGATTTTTTTAATCCAGTTAGATGAGGACACTGGCATTTTGTTTTTTAAAAAACTTTTTTTTGTTCAACCAAGGACTAACGCAATGTAAGTAGGCCATGGGTCACTTGTAACTAAACGCATAATTTTATGTTTTTTTTTCTTTTACACAAAATGTTCCACGCACCATGTTTACAACGACTTTTGGACAATGGGTGAATATACTGTGACCGTGTCGTATTTTTTGTTTGGTATTGTATTAACATTATATGTTTAACAGTACGTCGTTAAATGTGTTTTTGCTTCAATAAAATCAATTGGGAATATATTTCTTATAAATCATATTTTGCAATTTATGTTTGCTGTTGTTGGTATACAATTATTTAAGGTATTTATGTATTTTATGTCTTTTTTCGCAGCTTTTTTTGTTAAAATATGCACCGTCCACTATAGATATTTGGGTTATATTGATGTGCGTCCACTATAGATATTTGGGTTATATTGATGTGATTGTATATGGAAAGAAAACGCAGATTATTTATAATTTCATATATTAAATCATTTTTAGACTGTTTAGCTTGTAACTTGGGTTTATTATAACATAATTAAAAGAGATTATCTATGGAAGTGTTCATATTCTCTTAATCAATATTACTTACGCTAGAAAACGGAGGTATGGCTTAGGTTCACATATCTGATAAAAAGCCCTTCTCTTTATAAAGTCATTCGTGTTTTTATCTGTATTTTATTATTAGGATAACTCGTTATTAGTTTCTGTACTGTACACACAATACGTTTATATGATAAGTACAGTTAACATTTTTTATAATTTCTAATAATGTTACTAACTATACTAACTGTCATTTATTTACATAGCGCATCTTTGTTTTGGGTCACAGGAAAATATGAATTTCAAAAAATACTCAAAAAAACTTGTTTTATTAATCACATTCAAACTTTTTCCATGAATCTATGAGCAATCTATCGTGGACGGTAAAATGGAAGGCCAGCGTGAAATACTGACGGAAAATCGAAGCATTTTTAGTGTGCAAAACATTTGCAAAGTCATTTTTTAAGGATATGTTCAAATAATGAAATATATGTTCGATCATCGACAGTTTTTGCTCCTTAACATTTCGGCGCGTCGGTATAGCGTTGGTCATTAGCAGTATTAGTGTTAATAGCAATGTTCTAACTATTATTGTGCTAATTTAGATATTTTTCTGTGCTTAGCTTCACCGTTGTGATATCAAGCAAGGTCAGGTGATTAGAAGTGTTTCTGTGATTAATATCCAATTAATGGTACTATAGTAATTAATTTAATAATTTCAGGGCAAATTCTATGCGTGTACTGATATTACAAAAGTGACTGAGGATGAGTGTCAGTAAGTATTTATGATATAAAATGAATTCAGTGTTTATTTTGGCCGTATTCTGTAGCCCATAGGTGGTAAAGCCTAGAGTTCGTCCGGGGTGGTACTACCGCCCCCTACGGTACTTAGTAGGTACCATTTCTAGCGTGTAATAATTTATTTTGATAGCAATTGTGTTCTGATTAGCAAGGTGTGATGATGCTTTTTGTGTTTTTGACTTCCATGGGTTATAGTGACCTACCGTCGTCTGAGTTGTCAGCTAGTTTGTTGACTGTTGACTTATATAAATAACTATTTAAAAAATTAAAGTTGCCTGCACTACCATATACCATGTGTACCATATACCGTGTGTGCGTGTAGGATGGCCATAAATCCAAGGCATATTTTTGTAATGTATCATTTATTTTCAGAGGAACGTACCTTGTATACAATAATAAGGGCAAAGCGAAAATCTTGTTCAGGGAGTGGGTTAATAATAAATTTAATTTTGATGATGTGCCTAACGGCATGCTGACATTGTTCACCGTATCGACGTTCGAGGGGTGGCCTGGGTGAGTATTACAGAACATTCTATAGCCTACACATACAGTGGAATGTAAATTAAAAATAATGCTATATGTGATCAATATCTGCACAAGGAAATTAAAATTAAAAATGTTATCCAGGGTACTTAATAACTCAATAGATCTCATTAAAATGATTTTCAGTGGTTATGGCCGTTTGTCTGTTCATTTATTTCGGTTTTCCCTGATGTATGTTCACGAAAAAATAATATTCGATTTAAAAAATCTTTAAAAAAAAAATCCTTTTTTTACTAGTAAAAACATGTACTGTAACAAAAGACAGGAATCTAATCTATATAATATAACAGGAGAAGCTGACTGACTGACTGACTGACATATCTACGCAGGGCCTAAACTATAAGGGTTAGAAACTTGAAATTTTGCAAGGAGGTTCCTTTTATAACGTAGGGGAGCACTAAGAAAGGATTTTTGAAAATTAACCCCCTAAAGGGGTTTAACGGGGGTGCAAAGTTAGTATGAAACTTTGCCGTTTTTGAGGGTATTTGAATGAAATTCAGTATGAAGGTATTTCATTGAAAGATATGAAACATGTTTAAATTTTTTTTTCGAAAATCATCCTTTAAGGAGGTAAAAGGGGGGCGCAAACTTAGTACGAAAGTTCTCTGATTTAATCAACTGTTTTAAATTTAGGGATTTTAGGCGGGCGAAGCCGCGGGTATAGGCTTGTTCTTTAATAAAATTCTCAATGATAGTTTTTATCACCTCCCAAATACAGACATTGATTAGTTATGAACTTTATTGTATGTATAACGATATAACCTTCCAGACTGCTTTCAACATCGATGGACTCAAATGAAGAAAACCACGGACCGATAGAAAACTCGCGACCTCTAGTGGCGTTTTTCTACATCAGCTATATCATTGTTATTGCATTTTTCATGGTTTGTACTTTTTTAATCATTTATAATTATAATTATTGAGAATTATTCAGGCTACGAATTTATATTCGCTTCGTTTACACAATGAATATTTTTCGCAGTTTTTAGTTTTTAAGATTGGCTCTCCAAACTCGTTAACATGAAATATATTAATATTGTTATAAACATGAGTACAAAATTGCTTTCAAATGCATCAAACATGGGTTTCTATAATAACGTAATATAAATGTGGTGAACATTAATATGAGTTATAAATATATTAAGTTTAGTATCTTAATCTGTTTTGTAGTTTCCGTAGAATTAATACAGGCAGACAATAATTTATACAGAAATTACTCACACAGTGTACGGGCGCCATTAAGTAAGGACTTTTATAAATTCATTCCCTAAACTTTAGGGGATGATTTATAAAAGTCCTTACTTGAAATGTAATTGAAATGAAAGTACAAATAATATTAATATTAACATTAAATATTTACAGGTAAATATATTCGTAGGTTTTGTCATAGTGACATTTCAAAAGGAGGGTGAGCAGGAGTTTAAAGACTGTGAACTGGACAAAAATCAGAGGAACTGTATTGAGTTCGCTTTGAAGGCGAAGCCAGTGAGAAGGTAACACAAAGATCAATACCGTATTCCATATTACACCTTCTACTATTGATTTAACATTAAAAAACAATTTAATTATTTGAAATTAAGGAAACTTTATTAACAGCCGAGAGTCTACCAGGGATCAACTTTGGGGCCCACATTGTACAATGTGTACTTATCGCGATTATTTTAGAAGTTAATAATGCGAGAGTTTTAAGATATTAGCAGTAATTATAATAATATATTTTCTCAGATACATTCCAAAACACCGCATCCAATACAAGACGTGGTGGTTCGTGACGTCGCAACGGTTTGAGTATTTTATATTTTGCTTCATCGTTCTCAACACAATTGCGCTGATGATGAAGTACCATAACGCGAGACAAGAATACAAAACGGTAATTTTTACAATACCAATAACATTTACTTTAAAACTACACTTTTAAAAGCATTTTACTTGTATTATAATTTATAACATTTCATGTTTTTCAGGTGTTAGATTACCTCAATATGGTGCTAACGAGCGTCTTCATGATGGAATTTGTTTTTAAATTAGCTGCTTTCAGATTTAAGGTATTTTATTTGTATATTGATTGTTATAACTTATTTTATACTGTTTTATTTTTCTTCCTTTTTTCAATTAACATTATTTTACAGTAAAAGAATGTCAACTTAGTAATACATATAATTCATTTTTATAATGATAATTCATTATTATATAATATTTATCTTTAACTATCATCCTATTTTCAATAAAATCAGTGTTGGGTGGATTTTTCTTTCCGTTCTCTGTGTAATTCGATTTTGTTTATTTATTACAGAATTATTTTGGTGATGCCTGGAACACAACCGACTTCATATTGGTTGTTGGAAGTGTGATAGATATTGTTGTTACACAAGTGAATGAGTATAAGGCGAATCCTTACGAGCAGGTAAGTTTCAGTAGATCATTAAGAGGTTCGAATGGGAAACGTCTTTCTGTTATCATCCAAACATCCCAAAGAAAAGAAAAGTCCTTGTGGTACTGTGAAAATATGTTGATTCGCGCCTTAAAGGTTTATTGAGCCCCGTAAGATGTATCAAAAAATATTTGGTTATGTTTCTTTCAAAATTAAAATACTTGTTATGGAGGATATAAGTGAATATTTATGAACATGTACAGTTTTGAAACAACGAAGAAAATATGAAATAAACACTGCTTTTTCGTCTTGGAATATTTCTTAATGGGAAATAATCAAAGTTGTCATGGGCGGCAGCGCAAGGTTTTTTAGTATCGTAATTCAATGAAAAAATCTTTTTATTTCCTCATGTAGGAAAATACTGAGTGAAAAAATATAAAAATTTAACTCCGTGCAAAGATTCCACCTTAACAATTCATCCGAATCTTTCAGGGCACGCAACTTCTAAAATACATAACATTCTTTCGTCTGTTCCGTGCGATGAGGCTCATTAAACTGCTGTCGAGAGGGGAGCGGATACGAACCTTGTTGTGGACCTTTATAAAGTCGTTCCAAGCGCTTCCCTACGTCGCTCTTCTGATCGTGCTGCTGTTCTTCATATACGCCGTTGTTGGAATGCAGGTAATTTGGCCTGAGCCTATTAGTGGCCCACTATTGATCACGGGCCTCGCCTCATCATCCTTTGATAATAATGATCTGATATATGGTGAGATATATGTATGTTCAGTGGATATCTTAGAGTTAAAAGATTTATTGATGGATGGATAAATAAATCTCGTTTATGTTACAGTTGTTTGGAAAGATGGCGGAAGATGGCACTAACATAACTGAGAATAACAATTTCCAAACATTCTTTGGAGCATTGATGGTGCTGTTCAGATCTGCTACAGGTAATAAGGAATGAACTTGGTTTTAGAGTTGCACACATTGAATCTGATATTGTATTCTAATCTAATCTGATAGTTTGTATTACGTCCAAAAAGTTAAGTTATTACTTTTATGGGAAAATAAGAGAATTAAAAAAAACATCTTAAGATATAAAAGGTTAAGACCGTAAAACAAACAGGTATCCCACACAAATATCTGCTCCAGTCGGAAATATAATACCTAAATAATTCTCAAATCCACAGGTGAAGCGTGGCAAGAGATCATGATGGCGCTGGCTCCCACCAACTACGAGCATCCCACTGAAAACAAGTACTGCATCAAACCCAACTTGACAGACACCACGGACGAGTTCTGTGGGACCAGGCTAACATACCCTTACTTCATATCTTTCTCGTTGCTTTGTACTTTCTTGGTACGTACCACACACTATTTCCACACAATTGTCCCATTACTGGGCACAGGACTCCTCTCACAATGTGAAAGCCATGCAATAGACCAGGTCACAGGCTGCCAACCACGGTGGCCTAGTGTTGATTGGCAGACTTCACACCTTTGATAACATTAAGGAGACTCGTAGGTGCACAAGTTTCCTCGCGATCGTTTTCTTCGCTGAAGCAAGTGACAATTAATTTATGATACACACAACTCCCAATTGCAGTTTCAAGACTCAAACTCAGGCCCTTCTGCACGGTAGACCGGCGATTAAACCACTACACTATCACTGCTAATTGCTTAAGAGGAAAATGAATAGATAACTTTATGACATTTATTTCAGATCATCAACTTATTCGTGGCTGTTATCATGGACAACTTTGATTACCTGACGAGAGATTGGTCTATTCTGGGTCCACATCATCTTGATGAATTTGTACGGTAAATAACGTTGATAATAATATATATTATCTTTTGGTAAAGTATTCCTGGCCAGCTATCAGATTCTATAAAGGAATCTTCATGAACATGAAGCTAAAGCTCGAAAGAGCCTAACACGGCCTTTCATCGGCAAACCGTTTTATGTAATTGCCTAGTCACAATTATTTTTAACGGTTTTCGCGGTTAACCTATGTGAGATTTCTTTATTTAGGTTGTGGAGTGAATACGATCCTGATGCCAAGGGCCGGATAAAACATTTGGACGTGGTAACTTTACTGCGAAAGATCAGTCCACCTCTGGGTAAGTTTCTCATATATTTGGCTTATCTAAATCCCAATTGGATGATAATAATGGTGATGAATATAAGTAACATTATAATATCATCTAATGTGTTACATAAAAAGCTGACAAGTTAGCAGACGGTTTTCCTGGTGGTATGTATGTAAGGGGATTTCATCTTTGATCCATTATACTAAAAACGTCACCGATGCGTTGATGGCCAAGAAAGAAGGAAGAGGAAAGATAGAACATACTGGTTGTCAGGCTCCCAGCCGGAAGACGACAATTAGTTTGGCACCTGACTCAAGCAAAAAGGTAGCTAGGCGGCTTCTGATCTCTCGATCTTCTCTTTCGATATCCTGATCAGCCGGCATGGGAATGGAGACTGTATTCTAGACACCCATAAGGCTTAATCGTGCTTTAACTTTCCTTTTTTTTATTCACCGATGTGAAAACCAACTCATGCGCCTCCTAGGCTTTAGGCTAATAGGCCTCCTTTAACTGCGATTCTTGGTAAATTTTCCAACTTCCTCGCGAAGGTTTCGGCAAGCTCTGCCCACACCGGACCGCCTGTAAGAGGCTGGTGTCCATGAACATGCCGCTCAACTCTGACGGGACTGTGAACTTCAACGCCACGCTGTTCGCTGTTGTGCGCACACAGCTGCAGATCAAGACGTCTGGTGAGTTTTTTTATACGTCTTTAAATTTCCGTCCATAATGGGTTCAAAAACCAATGACAACGAAATGGGGAGGATGCATTTTGCTTTGATTGTAGCTCCATATTGATCAGCACAGATTTCACTCTGACAAGTTCGGCGGTTCAACATAATAAAATTATTTGTTAAGTTTTTTTTATTTATTATTATCAAAGCAGTTAGATCGTCAAATTCTAACGACACAATTCTAAAGAGACTTTATGAAACAGGTGTGATAGACAACTGCAACACGGAACTTCGAGCTATCATCAAGAAGGTATGGAAGAGGACTTCCCCCAAACTGTTGGACCAGGTGGTCCCACCACCCGGCGACCCTAACGAGATTACCGTTGGCAAGTTCTATGCCACCTTCCTCATCCAAGACTATTTCAGACGGTATGTGCTAATTATCGCTATAAGAGGGTAGTTCAATCTCTCTGTTTGTATCTCCAAACTCCTGTTCTATTCGCGCATTTTTTTCAATTTTAAAGAGATGTGTTGGATTTTAAAATGCAATTAAAATCACTATAATTTATGATCTCTTATAAGGGAATAGATAATATCATTGCTGATAGTATCAGATTGTTTCACGTCGATATAATTAAATAGGAGGAAATTGATCAAAAATACTGTTTGACGTTTTATTCGAAAATAAAAGTGATCGCCTTTTCTTCAAATTTAATGTGCTCAAAGTTATTATAATATTACTAAGATTTTTCTTGCAGTAAACAATATTGTGATGGTATTACATGCACTATTTATACACAATGCACTGTTTTAAGTACATGCTTATGTAGTAGATAGTCTATACAGCAACTGGTGTTGTCTATGATTATGTTAACAGATCTTAACATCAATGTTAAGTTAGCGTTAATCATTGGTTTTAGTTGCCTGGTAATTGTTAGACCATCCTCTTTACTGTATTAGTAGTTAGACATTACGTTATTTAGGTAAGTCAAATTGTTTTTTATACGAGTATTAAGTAGATAGGATAATGGTATATTGAATTCTATAAAACTAACAATATAATTTCTATTTTATAGGAACCATGCGTAAGTTTACATCAAACTTTTAAGCAACCAATTAAATGGGCTGTAATTTAGCTTGCTACTTCTTGGCGTTCAAGACATGCCAGGAATCACGAGTGTTGCTTGGAAGATTTTCCTTCGTTACTTTTTAAGTTTTGATTGTGAATGGTGCCATCCCTGGTTTGAATTTTTCAATCGAACAATCATCACTTCATATTACTTATCATCAGCAACTGAACTGAACATCAAATGAATGTCAAGATATCTGAGTTCATTGACAATACTGAACAGTACTGGTGTTAAATTCAACCTTTAATTTGATCGGAAACTGGTTTTTCACTTTACTTTACAATAAGTTACTTATGGTAATAATATTGTACGCAGTTATTTAGACTCACTTCCTTTAATGATGGTTACTGCTACACAGCTCTCTAGCAGTATCAACAATGTTTGAAACTATTCATATATCTTTACACAATACTTCAGTGATAATTGTTTGATAATCTTTAAGGTTTTTCAGCTTTCTTCTATTGAGGATCGTCCCAGACTTTAAGCATGATATAATCATACGTTTTAATATTCCAAAGCATGTTTTCTCTGTGTGTTTCCATTTCATCTTCAGCTCTTAGTGTGTCTAGTCCATTTGAGTGCATATATCATTATGATCTTACGAGTGTTGATTCTAAAGCTTCAAATGTTTTTTTTGGAGTTGCATGTCATCGTTATCATTAGCTTTCCTAACATTTACTTTTTTAATTGTGCCAACGAATACCACATTGAGAAGACATGTTTTTGGAATTCAGGCTTAGTCCATAACGCAGCTTAATGAAAAAAAATACTGATTAGTGAATACTTGGTTTCGTGATACAAAATTAGCTGGATTGCTCGAAATTATATGGTTTAGATCCTAAAACACCTTTGCGTGTTTGAATTAGTGAGTCACGGTTTTCGTGTTAGCTTAGCAATCCTTATAGCCTAAAACTTAAAAATGGTATTTGGGAACGGAACCTATAGCCGAGCAGGTTCATTTCATAACTGATTTGAATGGAGTCAAATTAATATTCTAGACCCTTGCAAACCATCAGACATATCTGCATCAACATTTAAACTGTCTCCGAAATTATCCATTGTCAGGGTAAGTTGGTTTGGGGCTAATGCAAATGAGATATTATTATTATTAGAAGTCTTTGTGACAAGTCTGGGTTTTGGTTCTCTGACCCAAATACCACTTCTAGACAACATACTTAACTTTCACATTTTCTAATGGTTCAGATTCCGGAAGCGTAAAGAACAGGAAGCGGCCAAGAATAACCAGATGACTCTTCAGGCTGGTCTTCGCACTTTGCACGAAGCTGGTCCAGAATTGAAGAGAGCAATATCAGGGAATCTTGATGAAGTTGTTGCTGAAGCTGTTGAGCCTATGCATAGGGTATGTTGAAAATATTTCTGCGAAGAAATCTTTCGCTGATCACTAGAACATCAAGGTGCTGTTAGCCTTAGTTCTAATAGTTCACAATTTCCGACCTTTCAGAATTTTGTTATGTCCAAAGATTTTTCAATCCTGGCCATGAATAACATTTTAATACATTTATACAACCATTGATGTGCCTATGATGAATGACTTTAAATTGGAACGTTTCAAAGGATATTACCATGTTTATCAGGAGCAGGAGGAGTATGAATGTAGGATAGGGTGTAGAGGAGTATGAACTTTACAGCGTTTCTCTTTCTTTTTATTTATTACGTTAAATATAAAGCTAATTCACCACCGTTTCTCAATGAGAACAAACTTTGTACAGCTACATCAAAGCTATAACACATTATTTATAATTAATTTGTAATCTTCCAGCGTAACCACACTCTATTCGGAGCGGTTTGGACAAGTATCAAGAAACATGGCCGTGATACTTTCTATCCCCCACCGCCACCGCCGAACAGGAACGCAACGAAAAATAGTAGGTTTTGGTGCCTTAGAACAAGTAATATCTAGATCTTTAAACTTTATAAACTTTAAATCAGACGTCGCTTTGAATAACAAGTATTGTGCCCCTGAAACCTGATTATATCATGAATTGATTCGAGATAAATCAGATATAATCAAATCCGGAGATAATAATCGGATAATTCGAACTAAATTTGAGTCAACATTATAGTCTTGTCTCATCGTTAGACCAAAGATCGATATCGATATTTGGGTTCTGTTTTCAGATAAGAAGGAAGGAGGCACACTGAGCTGGATGATGCAGCGAGAACTTGGTTTAGATGGCAAGATACCTGATGAGGAAGTGTAAGTGTACCTGTCCCATAACAATAAGATCTACATAGATTTACACTGAGTTCCATTACATTTACTTCTGTTTGTTTAAAATAAATATAGCTGTGTACTTTATTGTTTATAGAATAGATGCCGTTGATTATGCTATTATAATATATATATTATAATAATTATCTATTTTACACACAATTTGTATGCAAACTTATCACTAAAACATCTATACGATGATGATGATGATGATTTACTAGATGATGATACTGAATCAAAATGTCACAGGAAATACGACGAAGGAAATCAAAGTGATGGTGATGAAGAGATTGCCATGCAGCCGCTTCTTCACGGCAAGGACTCCGAGAAGATATTCAAAGTCATCGAGTAAGTATACTGCTTTGGTCTAACACGACATTTTGATCTAGTTAAAAGTGGTAATCTTAGGACATAGACTTTATAATTATGAGGAGTGTCTCTCAAAAACCGTCTGGTCGAAAATCGAGATGAAAAATAAGCGATCATAATCATCTTTAAAAAAAAACATGAATTTGCAAGATGCAGATATTTTTTTGTCTACTGTTAAACATCTGCTGTACATCTGAGACTGAGACTGAGACTGATACGTTCTTTTACGAGTATGATGCAAATTGGTAGACCTTACGCAACACTTAGGATATTATGGAGACCCAATGCTCAGGTTTATTTATTGTTTTCCATCATTCATGCCCGTAATAGTTTCATTTATTATAGGTACCTACTCTTTATAAATTACCTATACTTACAAGTTTTGTGATTGAAGACAACGATGCAGGTCGATTTAATATTATCAAGAGACAGTGATAAAGATGACCAATTTTGAATCTTAACTGCTTTTTGTTGACTTAGGTTTTACTAAGAATACTTCTACTTCCGTATTTTATAGGTACCTACCCACTTGAATTATATAAAATACATAATAAGACTACAATAAAAATAATTATGATAACTATTTTAAATTACTACATACTTTTGTAAAATATTGTTATACATATATAACTGAAGTCATCTCATTATTACTACCATAGTCATTAATTATTGTTGGTATGTAAAATTTAGTTAGTCATGATTAAAATCGTAAACAGTCAACCATTTTGATGATTTCTTCGTCATTTATTCTGTGTCGTAGATGTTAACTTTTATGTATTAATTCATTAAATTTAAATCACGGCACATTAGAATTATTAAAATGTTATTATGTATTCATCTATCTTTATACTGTTGCCTCTATTTTTGTTCAGCCGCTACCGATATGTAAGTAAAAGGCTTTGACAAGCATGACATTGCCAGCAAAATTTATTCAGTTATATTTTAATTAGTCTTTTAAATATAGGTAGATAGCATTTATCATTTCATTTATTTTTAAATTGTTCTAGTATTTGTAGATCGTTGCATTTAGTCAAAGATTTGAGAGAATGTTTAATTAAATGTTAATTATTACTTCGTCTTATGAAGTATAATTATGATCTGGTAATATTACTTAAATATTACTATTTTTCTATTTAAATATTTTTCGCTGCACATTATTATGTCATTTAATAAGAATACTGCCATCTAACGGGACTTGTAGAAATTACTCTTTTAGCTAGTCCAGTAGATAGTTAACTCGCAAACAAATTAGTAACAAAATACGTCGCTAGATGTCGTAGATTCGGATTTGACTCAAGATATTTATTTTCACGTTTGTAATCAATTTGTAACATTGTTAATGAAATAAGTACTTACTTAATTATGTATTTTCTGTAATATTTCTCTATCAAAATTGTAGAAATTACAATGAAGGTTTTTATTTTTGAATACAATTCCAAGGTAAAATCTGTAACTTATTAACTTATGTAAACTTATTAGGTAAAATAAATATAATATAATTTATCAATTTACATTATTATCACCAATATAATTATTAATGTGGGTAAATAAAATGTGTAATTATATTTTGGCAGTAGTATAAAGATAGTAAACACTATAAACGTTTGCAGAAAAACATCCAACGATTTAATGCAGAGTATGCGAAACAGCTGTAAGTTTGTTTCAGTGTGTTGTGATTGTGTAATTATTAGATTAATTATTAATTATGATCGTAACCACTAATTATTGTAATTATAACTTTTGTGTGTAGATTTTGGCAAGTTTAGACTAATCACGTAGTATCCCTTTACTTATCTCCATAAGGATTGACTTTTAGTTAGTTAGTTTTGTTTAATTTTAATTTAGTTGATTAAAATGCAATTATGATTAGATACCTACTTTCATTAAGTAGGGCAAGGAATTTCTTCTATAAATTATTATTTCGTGGAAACAATGCTAGTTATTATAAAGTACAGGGCGCGTAAACTTTTGAACACTTGTAATTATTTAGTAATTTAATTTTAAATTTAATAATATTTCGGTTATAAATTATTGCATTTATATTCTTATTTCATTTATTATAGCGACTTAAACAAAACTTCATAGAAAATTGAAAAAAAAAATGTCATAAAAATATTTTTCTCTTGTAAAGTTGTATTTAAAACTGTTTCTTATTTTTTATTTATTTTAATAACATCGTTATTTATTGTAGTTATTTAACGTAATGACGTATCACTAAACAGCAGTAACATGCATGTGTAAAAGTGCTTTGAAACCAAACATTAATAGATAGACCATCTATGACTATGCCAGGTTCCTATCTTCGAAAAACGATTCGTGTTGCCTACGGATAGTAGAAGAAATAACGATAAAAGTGATCCTTTAAGAAAATATTATATTATACTAAAATAAAAGTAGCCAAGTTACTCCTTAATTCATCAGCTATTGGCCAGTGAAAGTCCCGTCAAAATCGGTCCAGCCGTTCCAGAGATTAGCCAAAACAAACAGACAGACAGAAATTGTAAAACTGTTTATTTGGTATATGTACCGTGTGTATCCAATGCATTTATTAAAAGGTGGTTATTTTAATATTACAAATACTCTAATTTTATTTATTTGTACCTATAGATGTATCTATAGATGGAACGACTTCAACGACTCGTTACCTACTGGTAACCCGAAAACGATCGGTTAACGATTGGTAAAAAATACCTAAAAAATAATGGAACCTG
Organism: Ochlodes sylvanus; assembly: GCA_905404295.2. Taxonomy (NCBI): domain Eukaryota; kingdom Metazoa; phylum Arthropoda; class Insecta; order Lepidoptera; family Hesperiidae; genus Ochlodes; species Ochlodes sylvanus. The sequence continues at coordinate 4,960,650 of FR990146.1, forward strand.
GCATCAACGTTTTTAGTGTTTTTATTACTTTACATGCGTAAGTAGTACCCACTTGAGCCATTTTGTAGCGCGGTCTTATAGCCATTTTATTTTGCATACAGATCGTGACAAAACGCCCCGACAGTACAACGAAGTTCCTTATTGTGTAGAGAATCCAGCGGAGCATCTTATTACACGAGTGGGTATAACTATTTATTAGTGATTAGTTAATTATATAAGTTTTTCTATCATGATATTGTGGTTTTGAATATTCAAAAGTGTTTACTGCCCCGCTTAACAAAAAATATAGAGAAATCGAATATGTGAAATAATTACTAATAATTTAATTAAATACGAAATAATTATTCATATCACATTTTCACTTTCAAAGTACAGTGTACGGATTAATAAAGACTTACACATAAATAGCTGTATCTATTATAAATTTGACGTGTCTTTGTGTCTGTGGGTCTGTCTGTGGGTTCGCAGCTCCTAAACAGACCGATTATGATGCGGTTTTTCTCTTAGAGAGCTGACGAGATCAAGATGATTCTTAGTTATAATTTATGAAAATCTGTTCAGGCGTTTAATGATGAGCACGTTAGAGGTTTTCTCAGTCAGGTTTTTAAATTTATAGTTATTTGTTTAGGTGTTAACGGAGCAGGGTCTGGGCAAGTATTGTGACAAGGACTTCATCCAGAGCACCTCACGCGAGATGCAGGAAGCGCTGGACCTCACTCAGGAGGAGATGGATACGTGAGGAAATATTGTTTTCTTTTTATTGAGTTACAGTAGCACCACCGATTCACCGCTGCTAAGACAACTGTGACCGATATAGACCAAGGCTTTCGGGACCAGGATGGTTAGTCCAGTTAGCAGACGGTGTTAGAACATTAGTTGGTTAGTTTGTTAGTAAGTATGAGGATTGGGACAGGGACTGTTAGTGACAGTTAGTCCTGTTAATTGTTGTTAGTATTAATAGTGAAGGTACTAACGTACTAACTACTACTAGCCTACTAACAATTAGTTAGTAAGAGTCTCATTCTAATTCAGTCACCTTTGAGGACTCGCCTATAAAAAAGTACCTATAGGTTATACTCGTATTGTTATAAAATAGTGGTAATATTGACTAGGATGATTTGACGTGTCTATATCCTATTATTTTTCTTATGTTTATCGTTTTTGATATTAAATAATTATAATATTATTAACACGTTATATTTACAGCGCTGCAAACCAGATTATTTTACAAGAAAAGAATATGAACAGGGCTCGGGATAACGGGAATGGCGAGGTAAATTTTCAAATAATTTATTTATATTAATTTTTAATTAAACACATAACCTAAACTATTAAAGCTTTATTCAGATCAAGGCCTCCGCCTTAAATGTTACACAAATTCAAAGTTACCCTAGTTCGTTGTACTGGTGCAGTTATCCTGCTTTTTAATAATAGATATAATATTGACGGTAATAAATAAAGATAATAAATGTATAGTAGTTTTATTTAAATTAAACTTTTCTTGATTAAATTTGGGGTTTGAATGTATTATGGTTTTTTATTTGTCTTATATCAGTATAATATCTTTCAGGAATTTGTACTAACCCGTCAGTACCACCCATTCCACCAGCCACCGTTGCAACCACCGCCGAGAAAAAAATAATTCAAAACGTTTGTAGTTTTTCGGTTTCATTGTTACCCTGCGCGGGTTGACCCCTGCGCAGGCTTTTGACCCTGTAACAAGGGATTGTGACGTCATTCCGTCTTTCGGCAGGCGGAGACGAATTTTGTGGCAAATTTTGTATATAAAATCGTGTAGAGCTGAATTTTGTATTGTAGTTAAGCTTTTTATTACCGTTCCGTTTTGATTAGTATTTTGTATAGCGGAATGTATTGTTGTATTTATTGTTTTGAAATAATTCCAGGATTGTATTGTAATATTATGGTAACGTGCGTTCCAAATAGTTATATTTAACTGCAAGGGATAATTGAAATGAATTTGTATTGTTTTTGCTGTGTTTCGACTTTTAAAATAATTGTATTATTGTAAATACAAATATTTGAATATATAGTACGTCCGAAAGTTTAAGTGGTTAATACAATAATTGGTACTTATAATATTTTTAATTGCCGTCCAAATAAAGGACTCTAGATTTCGGTTCCGTTTTTTAAAAAATACGGTTGCTCATGGAAATTAAATTTTTGTAAAAATATCACACACTATCATTTTCATGTGCCGTATTTCAGCCGCAAATTTCGTTAAAACAATTGTTAAATCACGATGGCGTTAATTATAGCAAAAAGGTTTATATTTTAACCTTGATATCTAAAAATTTTAAAGTTGGAAAATTAAATATTTATTGTATAATCGATGTATTTTAAAGTCCAGTTAATTATAATTTTACTTACAACATTGAAAGTTGTTCTTCTTTAAAATGTATGTATTAGAGTCATTATGTATTTCGGATTGTTAAAAATGTTTAATTTTAATTTTAGATAAGATTACAAGCACTATTACTATAAATATTATGCTGTAATTTTATTGTAAAACAATAATATTTATTATTATGATAATATTATAATTATAATAATTTTAATTGGAATAATGTATTGCAGGATTGATGATACAGCTGGGCACTGACATAGTGCCTTATTAAAATAAACTATAATTATATGTATATTATAATTGAATATAGGTGTTGAATAGATATTCTCTTGTAAAGATATTTACTTGTAATACTTGCGTGCATTATTGGCATAGCAGTTTAATTAGGGTAGTACAAAAAAATGTGGCTTGCTTATTTTCACGCACTCTTAAGATTATTGTTTTGATTATCCGATATAGCTAATTGTGCCAAAGAATTATTATTAATAAAAGCCAATACGATTCTATTATATGGGTCTCTTAAAAATACGGCTAGAATAGTGTTTTAATTCTTTTCGAAAAAATTACTTTCCCTGTTAAAATAAACATGTTCTTTTAATAAAATTAAATAAACAAAATGATTAAGCAATTATTTTCACATCATAAATTGATTGCAAATAAACTTTATTATGATATATTGTATTTTCAGAGATTTAGCAAAATATTTTCTAATTATTCTTAGTGCTTTAAAATTCAAACTTTTGCGAATCGATTCGTAGATCATTAGTAAAAATAATTTGTAATATTATAATACATAATAACTGCTTTTCTTTCGTAACGATACGCTATTTGGCTTTGTAGCTATCATCATTTACTGTTTATATATTTAAAAAAAAATATTATCAAGTATTTATAAATCCACTTACCCAAACTGTTTATTGTAAAAGAAATTCCTTAATTATTTATGTAATTCGAGTATAATCTAGTCTCTTAACGAATTGCTTTATTTGAAGATATAATATAAGAACGAGCGAATATACATCATATTTTATTTATTGTTGTATTTTGTATGAGGTATATTATCCTAATTGTTAACGAGAATAAAATTTTTGAAGGAGTTTTAACTTTGTGCTTTTATTGCAATGAAACCCGCTTCCTCATCAGCGCTGCTCTCCTGGTATTTCATCTCACACGTTTATTTACGCCTAACGTCTTTCAATGGAAATCTAATTTTATAATGTGACATTTGAATTGAAGTTGAGTTTTTTTACTTTACATCAAACTTAAAAGCGAGAAGTTTTGATTCTCATCAAGTTTAAAATTGCTGTGAAAAGTTTTACAAAATGAACTATCACAATTAGGTACAATAAATATTAATCAAAGGCAATAAAAGGGTTTGTTTACAGTTTATTGTCAGAGCTTCGGTTTAACTAAGTATGTAGCTTTTTATAAAGTTAATAATTTCTTCTTTTTATATAGGTACTGCATTTCAGTTAATATCATTTAGTGTATGTATAGTCTCGTCCATCTCGGCTCTCAGTTCCGCTATCATAGTTGAGATGGTATCTTTGTCATTATTGGGGTTATTTTCTTCTTTCACTTCGTCTTTCTTTTCATTTTTTTCCCAATCAAAAGAAATGGTTTGTCTAATATTAGGATTACCTTCTTCGTTATCATCTGATGTGGATTGATCGTTATTTATTAAAATTGTGTCATTAAATACATTCAGATCTTTATTTACGTCTTCTTGCGTATGTCCAACATCTCTTAGGATAATCGGATAGCGATGATTTGATGACCTTGTTAGGTTTTCCTTTTTTAGTACACTTTCATCAGTTGTATAACATGCAGTGTCTTCTTCTGTTTTACAGTTTTCTTGTTCAATATCCTCTTGAGGACATGACGTGTCAGGCTCCTCAGGGCAAGTTACAGGTTCTTCACATTCGTTAACAACTGGGCAACAATAATCAACTTCACATTCATCTTCCTGTTTACATTCATTCATTTGTTTACTCGCACATGATAAATCATTAAGTTCTTCTTGAAGTCTCATAATGAGACATTCAAGATCTGATATCTTTTTATCAATGTCGCGATTCGATATCGATGATTCTCGAGATTTATTTGAAGCTTTAATAGTAAGCTTTTTTATATTTAGTAGATCTTCATCGGATTTCTTTGAAATCTCTAATTTGAACTTTTCAATTAATGAATCCGTGCTAGAGCCACACGGGCTGTTACTTTTCTTGCAGTTGTCCATTTTATTCCGTATACCTTTTCATTCTCTCTTTGCACTCGGCTATTTTTTGTTTCTTTCTTTGTATGTCACAGGGGGTGGGACCTGGTGGGGGTGGGACTATGACTGGCGGTGGACAGCCTGGCCAGGGAAGATCAGGGTGTGCAGCGCTTAAGTCTAGAATTGCGTCGCACCTTTCAGTTGTAGTCTTTTCTCTTTCAACAACGCACACGATGGGTTGATCTGAAACTTTTACTGGAGGGTTTTTTATTTTTTCAATACAAAGAGCGTGACACACTGGTGGAGGCGGTGGGGGTTCAACTGGTGGTGTTGGACATATTTTTATACCAGCTTTTTCTTTTTGTCGGATACGTTGAAGCTTGCAGGGATCCGGTGGTGGAGGCTCAGGCGTTGGTTCGACGGTACATTTTTTTACATTCATATTATACTGGGCTATTATTTCTGCATTTTGTTTTGGTTTTGACTGCTCTGAATAAAACGCCAGAAGGCTATCAAAGTTTTCTTTGTCAGTTCTCTGTTATGAATTGTATATGCCAGAGCTATAGATTTTATTTATGTACCTACTCTGTGAACTATAGTAGGCCTGTTGAATATATCAGTATATTCAATTTGATTAGTGAAAGTTTACCAGCTTTTCAATTGACTTTCCAACCTACAAACACGACACCCTTTTACTTTTACTATAAGACATCACCATTTTGAGGTTGTGGTTCGAGGTCAGTTAGGAGCAACTAAGTACATAAAAGGGTAGGCCCACTACCATCTATATTCAATTTAAACTGGGTGGTGCAGGGCCCAGCGACCAAATTTTTACTGTTAGAACATTTGGCATAGTCCACAACACAGGCATAGTCTACACCCATCTTACGTACTTCAAAGGCGTGTTTGACGTTACGATTTGTTGACGACGGGACGACGATGGGTTACGATACGTTGACGACTGGGTTGACAGGTAGAGAATGCCATTAGTCCGCCCATTGTATACCCATATTTTTAAGGTTTTACAATAAAGATTAAATAAATAAAATAAAAGATTTGTGTTCGACTATATCCATGTGCTGCATATAGTTTGTAAATAGAACTCCAGACCTCCCTATACCTCCCACAAACGAAACACCTCATCGTAATTAGTTTACCATTGTTCACTGTCGTGTTCGCTTGGATTATTTTGGTCCTTACAACCTTTGGAGTATTTCACTCAAACATTAAATGCCACGAAAAAAGACTCATTAACGTGTTGAAGTGATTTTACGTTTTTAAAATACATTTAAATAAGAAAGTCGTTTAACTTTTATTTAGATTTATTAAGTTCCTTTGTAGTATATGTAGTATGTAGGTACTATGAGTCCAATCAGGTTACTTATTCTTTGTCCTTATTCTGTAATAGAAAAATAAATAATGATTATTATTATTAATTAAAAGAAGACTATAAAAAGTAGTCTAAAGTTAACTTAATATAATAAAAGAATATTAGTTTAGATGACATCATCATCATAATTATAACCTTAACACACAGTTGTAAAGTTTTTAATTACATTTATGGAGTTGTAGAAAAACTTATGGAACTTCGTTCCTGACGGGCGTCCCCCGACCGCAGTTTTTATCTAAGTTAATACCTGATGGCATGTATAGGTGCATTCTTTGTTGATAGTACTGTAGTATTAGTGCATTTAGTAGCCGTTTCAATTTGACTTGAAGAGGAAACTAGCTTTTCGTTACTGAAATTTTTTAAAAGTTTATCCAGCCAGAGCCCGTTTGGACCAAAAATCTGAAAACAAATTTAAACACGTTTCTTTATGGTTGCAGTTATAAAGTCTTGTTAAATTATAATGATTATTAATTTGATGTTGCAGTTACAATTTAAAAGGTGACAAACGACACGTGTCGTTCGTCGTATTTTGTAAATTTTAATGTTTCGGCTGGGCGCTTGATCTCCAGTTTTACATTATTTTTGTCTTTCTTTTCTTTGTAATTTTGTCTTTCTTTACATTATTTTTGTCTTTCTTTTGTGTTGGTGATGTTATTGTTATTGATGTCCATGCGCGACGGTGACCACTTACGATCAAGTGTTTCTGCTCTTTTGCCGGCTATTGACATTAAAAATGCTATCTAAGCTGTGGTCTGTGATCGCTACACTTGGAATATTCAACGTTGGAACCGTACTTTCTTCATCACTTTCGGTTTTTGACTTCAGCATTGCAGCAAGTACTGGCACCCTTCGCTGAACACTGACATCTGTTCTTAACATCTTGATAGTCATCTAACAGCTTTTCTTCTTTTTGATTCTGGGTCTGAACATTGCCGTACGGAACTACACAAGGAACACAATTCATTTTTAACTTATTGCAGTTTGTGCAATGTTCAATATTATTTTCTGCCATTTTTAGTTCTTGAACGAGGAAATTTTGAATATTACATATTTATGTCGATCGGGACTGTTAAAATTGATTTGAAAATATACACGTTGACATTAACTTGACATTTTGAGAATAAAGAAAATATGTCGAATAGTGTCGAAAAAATGCTTCTTCATTTTTTCAGAATTTAAATGCCAGTAATTTTTTTGGGTTCAAATGTATAACACTACTACTACTGCTTACATTCATTCTCATCTCAAATCTCCTGTATGATTTGATGTGTAAAGGTAAACATATTGTTTACGTACTCGGTGAGTAAAGAGAAATTGTGTAGGTATTACTAATAGTCTACCACTAGATAGGTTACTTGTATGGTAATTCTCCATGGAAGTATGAAACCTAGAATACGTCCATGTAATTCTCTTATGATTTTTTTTTATTATTTGTTGCGATAGCGACGACAGCAATGATATATTACACTAGATACGCCACCAACGCTCCTAACGCGTGCAGGGGAAACGGCCCGCGTCGGACCGTTTGCAATCAGTCGAGCTGTCGGCTGTCATTCTGAGCGCACGTGTCGACTACATACTAAAAAAAGGTAAAATGCCTTCTTGTGCATTTCGAAAATGCAACAATTATGATAGAAAGGTAAAGAAGGAGGACGGTAAATCATATCATAGGTAAATGTATAAAAATGTTGAAATTTTAAATAGATTAATTTATAATTTGTAATTTTAATGAATCACAGCTTGTTTCCAAACGATAAAAGAGATAGAACATTGCTTCACTCACAGGTGTAACAAAGATAGCACATACGCTAAGATCATAGATTAGAGGCAACAATGCAGACAGTAGGTACAATAGGTAGACAAGAAATTGTTACTGTAATGATGAGATTTTTTTATGAATTTAGGCTGAATTCTTTTGTTTCTACGTTAAGTAAACCGTTATTTTTTTAATGTTCCGTAGATTTCCTACCAACAAGGTTAATCAACAAAATTGGATAACTGTTGTGCGGAGACAAAGATGTGAATTATTTAATGCCTTCAAATTATTAGGATTTGTAGTAACCACTTTAAAAATGAAGGCAAATATACGTCAAGAAAAGGTTTGACATAGATGACGACTTAATTTAATTCATTAATTTAACTCATGATAACCATGATTTTACATCTAAATCACGTGCTGCATCAAAAACATATTTCACTTATACCATAATATTTTGTTTTAATTTTTTTATATAACATTTTCTTACTTATAATATCTTTATAAAAAAAACCCCCTGTTCAAAATGCTGATTCTAATACTTAGACGACGGTTAGATGTTGATATTATGTACTTCCAAGAGTCATAGCAGTTTTAGGCATAAATCATTCTAAGAATAAATATCTCGTCTGTTACATTTATCTATGACACTTATGGTTAACGTCAATAGACGTCAGTGCAATATTTCGGTTGCGTATGTCAGGTTCATTTTTCATATAAGTAACATGTCTACCTCTTTTTACTTATAATGTCATTGGACGACAGTGACAGACAGATAGGGTTTGTCACTCTTAATAGGGATCTCTAATAAACGAACGAAATATAATCGTAACATTTTAATTTAGTATCATTTTCAAAGTACAGCTTTTATTGTTTTATTGTTCCATAAATCTTTCAAATGGATCCTCCTCGTCATCATCGATTTGAGTTTCTTGAATATCGTTGGACCTGTCTCCTTCATTATTAAATATTGAAAATATTTTAGATCTAATTATTTCAAACACGTTAGATGCTGCAGGCGGATCCGGAGTATGATCTATAGCACTTACAGTGGGCATTCGTGTTTCTGGAGGTTCAGGTGGCTTAGTACTCACTGCATCCTTAGGCAATGCTTTGTCGTATTTAGAACTTTTATCAAACTTCGCAGTTACTATATCTTCTTTAAGTTTATTAAAACCAATTTTTACAGCTGGAGGGATTGCATCTGTTATTTTAGACGTACCCGTGATTGCTTTGTCATTAGGGCCATCATTCACGGGTGTGTTTTCAGCTTTTTTGAACAGAAAACTAGTTATGGAATCTGCACTGATATTTCGAACCCTTTTTTTAGGCTGACCTTCATTTGAATTATCGTCACTATTTAAATTTGTATTCGATTTAGATAACAATTTCGCACTTTCTGAAGTTAATAAGGTAACAGCATCTTTAGAAGTATTGTAGAACTTATCAGCATAATCCTTACAAGTTTGTTTGATTGTATTCATCTTTTCATCTGGATTACTTAACAAATTTTCAGCAAAATCCTTGCAACTCTCTTTCATTGCACAAAACTTCTCATTAGGATTATTTATCAAGTTTTCAGCAAAATCTTTGCAAGCATCCGTAAATATAGCTATCTTTTGACCAGGATTATTCAATAAATTTTTTAAGCTATTTAAGCTATTTCCTGTTTCTGTTTGAACATTGTGCGAAGCACTAACACCTACCTTTGGCTTTTCCATAGCATAGTATTTAGGCTTTTCATTCGGATTTTCAGATTTCCTGATTCCTATTACAGTTTCTACTTTATCAAGACATGTACTTGCGGACCGTTTAATAGTTGTGAGGCTTTTTTTGACACATTTAGTAATAGATTCCATAGATATACTTCTATTAAGTTCTTTATCATTATTAACACCATTGGATTGATTTTCAGGTAAATCGGGTTCATCTGTTTTCACAATATTAATGTTAGCTGTAGCTGATTTAGGTTTTAAATTATCCATGTTTTCAGGTACTTTACGAATGTTTGAATCACTTTTTGAGGTTTTTTCATTTTGATCGTGTACATTATTTGGTAAAGTGCCCATTTTACTGACAAAAGTTTCGCTTACTTTATCCTGTATATCCTTTTTTCCTTCGTAAACTTCATTACAGGGTTGATAATCAGGTATATCTTCTAAAGCTTCTTGAATAAGTTTTTCTAATGATTCAATGTGATCTTCGCAATCGTTTGAATGTGTTTTCAGATAAGTTTGAGCGACCTCTTTACAGTAATTAGGAGGTGTGGAAGTTTCACTTAGTTCGTCGATACTCACGCTTTGGTTTGTGTTTATGATATCCTTAATGAAGCTTTCAGTTTCAAGTTTTGTTGATTTTGAATCACTTGGGTCTTTTAAAACTTTGCAATCTAATATTAAACTAGTAACCGGAGGTTCAACTTCAGTTTTATCAATACCTTTAGGCAGAGGGCGTGAAGGACCTTTTACTAAATCAAACGAATCTCTTATATACGTTGAACTAGTCTGTGTTTCTTTATCACTTAAAATTTCAGAAATGTCCAAAGATCCGCAATCTTCAATTGATAAATTATTAGAACTCATAATCTAAATACCTATTATTTTGTTTCACATTTGTTCCTGCACTGTGTTCGGCATGATTAATGTCTGGATAACATGGAATTTACATTTTTATGCAGCAATGTCTATTATTTTCACGTACTCATTTTTGTATGATTGAGATTTCTTTTTTCTTCAAAATAATTTGATGACAATGACAGTTTCAAAAACTGTCTTTTAAAATCTTCTTTTCGCTATTGTTATGTATAGCAACTGATATGGAGGTTTATTATAGTTTACTGTTAGAATCGGCAGTCTGTGATTAGAAGGACGTGCATAGAAAATTGACTGTAGCTTACTCTTTTACTAACATTTTGTTAGTAAAATTTACTGTCTATGTAACCTACCTGTTTTTTGATCCTTTATTGCGCCCTTCCCCAAAGGTTGTCTGGAACAGGTCACTTTATAGCGTTAAAAACGCTTACAGAGCACTGTACCTAACTGTACATTATAAATGAAGTCGTACGAAGAAGTATCTTTATAAAATAGGCTCCTCGTATCCTTTACGTACCTATGCCACTTCTTTGTGGTTTGATAAGGACCCTTTAACCAACGAGCTAACCCGACTTCGAACCTTAAGGAGAAATGCATGTTTAGGTCCGTATCGTTAAATTATTTTAAGAATGATTTTGTGTTATTTCACACTTGATTCAATTTGATTTCATAAAAATATTAAAATTAATGAAAATAAATGAATAAGTTGTTGAATAATCAAACATCATGTATATAAATTCATATGCCTTTATTTCGTACTGGTGCGTTGGCCTTACAAATACACTTATTACAAATTAAACAAAACCTATTATCTTCCTTTATTTACCTATTATTATCATTATGACGTGATGTATCACTTAAATCGATATGCTTTCTCAAACGATAAGCAACGACGGTGTTAACAAATTAATAAATAGGGAACATCAAGAACATTTAATTCAGACATGAGTAACTAAATCGTACTGAACAGTGGACTTTTCTAAGGTAGAAAGTTAACAAGTAAAGTCAAATATGAATAGAAATAGCAATAAGATATAAGCGTCAAATAATTTATAATGGATATTTTGTATTGGGATCATCACAATATTATATTCAAGTTAACGTCTACTAAGTATTATTTAAATAAATTGGATATATTATAAACTTTGTGACACGTATCTTTACAAGATGTGATCGCTCATTGGCAAAGTATTTTAATGAAACACTTAAAATGTTAATCAAAATATATGTAATTTAAAAGTCGCAACTCCCACATTGTAATTTATAGCTTTGCAAAGTTCCGTCTCAAAAAAGTCCACGACATCTTTGGCCATAATGTTATTGCTTTATATAAAAATAAGCTACACTTTAACTGGGTTGGAAAGACGTACAATAAGTCTTTGGCGAGTCTCTAAACTGTATGTATTAGTATTGAAACAAAAACATATTTGCACAATTTACGCTACATGGAATGACAATAAAAGAAAATTTCATCCATTTGTTATTATTTACAAAATAGTTTTAAATAATAATAAAGAAAAATGGACGGAAAAGATAAGATTTTGAAACGAATGTTCATTTAAAATAAACATAAAGTATTATTTGAACATAATATATAAGAATTTACACAATAATATATTATAATCTATAACATCTTGTTCAGATCTAATATCTTTTCAAATCTAAAACGTGATGAGTTACTAGAAACTAACACTTTTTTATAAAAAGTAAAAAAAAGGAAACCGAATAATCTCATTGTAATTTCAAACAAATGTACAAGGTACATTAAGTACTGGTCTCACAGTTTATATATTATTTTGTTCTTAAATTCCATTCACGGAGCATTTACAGTATTAAATCATAATGTGCTAAATATATTATAACAATAAAAAATAAGTTAACTTAAGCGAATAACAACTTTATATGCAATAGATGTCTTACGTCATTGTGCTTCAAGGACAGCTCAAATAAAAAATAAGATACTAAATAACTATAAATCCTGATGTTTCATAAAATAATAAATAGTAAATTTGTATTCTGAGGTAAAGAAACAAGACATTCATTCTTAACCCTAATAATGACATTAAATGAATTACATTTATTTTCATTAAAATACATTATTTACATCTTAGTCTTTATCAAACATTATCAACACTTTGGCTCTCTCATTCATTTATTTCCGTTAAACTAAAAATAATGAGTATAAATGAATAGATGGAATTTATTGGCTATTTTAAAATACATAATAATTTCGAGAAAGCAAATAAGCGTTATACTGACCTCAATATAATTAACATATAACGATAATAAAAGTTGTCGAATTGTACATATTTATTTTATCTACACGAGTCGAGATTTACTAAAGGAATGGATAAGGTAGTAAACTAAAATTGTCACAATTAACACGACAGTGTCTGTTATCACTTGGTTTGTTCGTTGTGGCGCGCCGCAAGCTACTGCTCGCACGGCGTCCGTTGATATCTGAAGCAATACATACAAATAACATTAATAAATAAACAATAACCCTCACACACTCACTGGATTAAAAGGTTTTCTCGTGTCGTAGGTGGCAAGGAAACACAATAAATGAAACGAATAAATGTCTGCAGCGGCCGAAATTAAAATCTAAGACCTCTCACTCGCTTACATTTATTCGTATCAAAAAAGAATGTTGTTCGAATTGGCTTCACCTCATACTGAGCGTCGATCTCTACCGATAACTGCAATCTTAACAATAATTATTAATCAATTTCCCATAGACGTTAATTCAAAACTTTTCACTTACAAAAAGAAAATAAAAGGTCAATTTGTTCCAAAAATATCTATCAAGCCCCAAACAATCCACTTTTAAAGTTGATTCTCAAGGATAGAGAATCCCGATCCTATTTCCCCAGTCGGCCATATTGAATCAAAGCTCGATTCCCCTTAACTTTCGAAAACTTTAAAAGCGATAGCAGAGGAATCACTTAGATTTAATGCCTACAAGTTACTCCCTCCCAAGGGACCCACCTTGCCCTTTGTCGCACCCCCCTGGGAGGGATAAGGGACAATTGAACAAATGCGCGAAAGAATTCTCTATTGTGTATCAATGATGTTCAGATTGATGATTTTAAAGTTGACGAGTCTAATTAGCTCACTAATGATAGCAATGATTAACGATTGGAACTACTCGATCAAATAGATGAAAGTGTAAAAAGTGTTATTTAAATTACATGTAAATTATTTGTTATTTAAAAAGGTAATTTGATAAATACGTAATACGTAAGGTAATAATAAATACGTAAGGTAATTTGACGTAATGAGGAATTACGTAATTTTGTAACTTGTTACTGGACCCCGCTTCGCTTCAGGAAACTTTTTAGACTTGACACCATTGACATATTACTATTTATTTATTTAAGTATTTACTTATTTATTTTACAAAAAAAAGTTTTACAATTTATTTTGTTAAAACTATTACTAAAAAATAGAATAACAGGTTTACTGTTCCTAAATATCGAGCAACATCGATGAGCTTTGAGTTATGTGAGCGACAAGTTATATCCGCGTGAAATAAGCACAAAGCCTCTTCACATATTCTCTACAATATTTCAGAGAAAGGATCACAAAAAGATGAAGCCTGTTATTTTAAAATAATAACTATAAATTATATAAACTTAAATGATTACAAAAACATATAAAAAGGCTGGAAAATAATAATAACGGATGGAAAAACGAAAAACAGGCAAATGAATGAGGATAATAAAGCACGCTCAAACATGAAAACCACAGGTGCGAACATAGCTCCCTGAGGCGTACCTCCAAAAGCAGACTCGTCCAGTTTTACCAAGTGATAAAACGTTTCAGATTTATTCGGTACACAGAGCCATTTGTATCCCGGCGGTAGTTAAATGGGCGAACGTTTTAAAGGCTGTAAAATCTGGGCACAGTCGTAATGTTCTGTGGTCAAAGGCCTCTGCGAAGTCTGCGTCCTCCAGAGAGAAATGTGGGTTAATGTGTTGAGGTAATTAGCTGTGTGATGCGAAATGAGTTAAGTGGTAGATTTGATGCTGCTATCTATCTTAGGTTAACGAGTTTTCTCCCGTGACGAGGATTAGTGCCTTTAATAACTAATTATTTTATCATTATATAGGATGATAAGGATAAAATTAATTAACATGTGTCACTACAAAATGATTTATCTGTTCTGTGTATTTATATCTGAATGTTGACCGCACAACCTAGTTGGTTGTGACCCTGCCTGTGAAGCGAGTAGTCCCAGGTTTGATTCCCGGCAGTGACAGATACCTATTTGATGGATAAATTTTTATTCACGGGGCATGGGTGTTACACCCATGACCTAGACTAGGATAGGACTAGACATGAGACTAGGATCTATAGGCTTTAGTTATTTAGAAAACCGTGTTATATCGTTAGTAGGTTTGAGGAATGGAGCAGGCACTGTTAGTGATATTTTAGTCCTGAATTGCTAATAAGAATCGCATTCTAATTCGGCCACAGATGTGTTGACACTTGACACCCTTGAGGCCTAATATGTTCGCCTCTAAAACAGTGCAACCAGATTCACACATTCAATTTCGGTTCTTAAGCTGTCTTAATTTTGATTTTGAGACTTGAACTCAGCTTACTAAGGTTCTACACTAGCACGTACCAACTACTTAGTAAATAGTTGATACCATACTTACCACTTGGACAGCAGGCCGGTGGCGGCGGAATGTGAGTAGGGCCCGCCGTACGGGGAGTATTGGGAGTATGGGGCTGCGTACGCGTACTCACTAGCCAGGGTCGCCGTACCTGCAATAGAACACATTACGTCTAAATAAGGACTGTTAAGTGATACCCAAGCGCTCATTAGTTAAGTAGCATCAAGAGTTAAATAACAGCGGGTGCGGTCGGTACGAGTAGTTGGATGGGTGACCGATAGTGGCAAAATACTTCGGAGCGCACGTGAAGCAGACGGTCCCGGTTGTTATCATTAGATAACAGTCGTTAAGCCATGTCGTATGCCACTACCTTCCACGAATCCGCACTGGAGCAGTGTGGTGGGGTATGCTGTAGGCCTCATATTGTGATAATAGACCCGAAGCCAGCAGTTGGACAGTTATGGGTTGTAAAGATGTACAGAAATAAATATCAACTAAGATCTTTGTCGCTACTGCTAAAGTTATTGAATGACAAATCGCTCGCTACAATATTACACCATACATCGTAGACAAAAGGCCGGCATTCATGGAAGTAATACAATCCCCGCAAACGATATTGTATGATATCGCGTTTCCGAACATACGCAACGTATCCGAACACACGCCTAGATGACTTTAGAGTTTACTGACACGCCCCCACACGCGTAACCGAACACACCCCGCCCTAGGTGACAGTTTAATATTTATAACCGAAAACCTAAAGTAAAACCACTCCGTGCCATCAGACTTACCACGCTTCGTTAACCATTTCAGACAAAGCCCGTATGATTTCCCCCTCGAAAATTATTTGCATAGAGCTTCGAATGAGCTATTAAAGATGTCTCCCTCCCGGGATAAGCAGATTGTGGTAGATTAAAGACCAAAGGCATAATGCCGAGGCGTCCCCGGCGACGCAAATTTCTCGCTTGTTATTAATATGCATAAGTGCGAAAATTCCGTAATTCCGTGAGGGTTTTATGGCAGCACTGCGCCGCCCCTCGGTACAGAAAATTGGATTTTCGTCGGAGTGCCTCCTAGTGCTGGGGTATGTCGAGACACCATCTAAAGTCCTTTTTTTCCCCGCTGTTTTTCTGTCCGGCCACTCCTGAATTTACTTCCATTATTTTATTTCATCGTCTCGTGAATGGGGACCGCGATTGATGTTTTTCCTTGTTTAAAAAGGTCTCTTATTATTTCCATTTTGGTCTCATTTATTGTTGAGAGCCGCTTCAATCTGGTTTGTTTTCGAGTTCGCAGATGTTTGTGTTGTGTTAGAAAAATAATTTGCAAACGTGTATTTGAATAAAGACTAGCATAAAATTACTTAATAAGCGCATTTTAAGGCTTCTTCGGAGTCGGTAGTGCGTAAGCGAGGATGATATTACAATTATCATGTCTTTGCCAGGATTTTTAACTGTGCCTAAGATAACTAACTGTAACTTTATATTAACCCTACCTGCTCGGGAAGGAGTCCTAGTTGTAATTCCTGGTTATGACTGATACCTACTTAATTTTTTTAAAATAAAGAATATCATGTCCTTACCATCATAATGCGCGTATGGGGGGTAAGGCGGCGCGGGGGGTTGAAGCACGACGAGGGCGGCGGCGTCGGGGCTCCCCGCGGCCGACGGGGGCTCACCCGCAGCGCCCCCTGTTGAACCCGTTGAGTCGTTTGTTGCTGTGGAGATACGAAATTTTAATGGTGCATCATAGACTTGGATACATACCAGCACCCACAGCTCGGCTTGTGTTCTTGTGATCGAGTTAAGCAACAGTAGGCGCGGTCGGTAGGTGGAGAGGGTGTTTGTTAGTTAGTGGTAAAATTTCTTAAACGCTTCTGTGCTTCGGAGCTTGTAAAGCCGTCAGCGTTTAGTTAAATCGGAGACTTTCGGGTGGAATAAAAAGCCTTTTCACCAGTAGTAGGTAGTAGTACACTACTCTTCTCTAGAATTGGAAAAGTCTCAGACCAATAGGTGAAACTGGTTAATTTTGGATCACTAATTTTTTGTAACGTGTTTCGGTTGTAGTGCCTGAGAACCAGGAATGAAGCGCTCCCAGGCTTCCTGGATGGCCGACAATGTGAGAGTGATACCTGTGGTCTTGTATAAGTAATGGCGACGATGAACACTTACCATGAGGTCCGCCTGTTCTTTTGCTGGCTATTCACAAAAAAAGAATGAGACGAAATTTCCAGAGAACTGGAATAAGTGCGGTGGCAAAAAAAATAAAAAAGGGAATAAATTAAGAGGTTTTATAGGGCATGAGGTATGTCTGCTCTTTGGCTGGCTAGCTTCAACCCATTAATGGCCCACTACTGAGCACAGGTCTCTCCTTATACCTGAGGAGGCCGAACTTTTGCTGGCATAAAAACAGATTAAGTTGAGATGTTCAGAGAACTGAAATAAGTACATACATTGGCAAAACTTAAGGTGTTTTATTTTATTACAATACTTTGAATGGAGGAATAGTTTACCCTATATTTTGTAGAAAAAATTGTTTGGATGACTGAAAACTAAGTAGATAATATCAGAAATTTGTATCAGTTTTTTAATTTTTTGTGATAAACAGTGTTTGTCTTATTTTAAGATAACATGTAATCGTTAACTCATTAAAATCAATCCACACTACCGAGATCCGAAATCCGAGATCCTCGCGAACGAAGTCGCAGCAAAACTTGTTAATGAATAATAATGTGTAATAAATGTTAATATCAATAATCCATATGAAGGTGTTTAACCGGAAGTTATTGATTCCCATGTCGGTCGATTGGAAGTTAAAACGATGGAAACCACAAGACGATACGCGGTCGGGATCGCCCATGGGATGGGAACGATTCATTCATCCCCATCAAATGAGATTCTATAAATAGAAACCCGGTATATTCTATTTATAGCAGTGATAGCCAAGTGCTATGAACGCTGAACTCCCGAACAGGTCTTGATTTGAACCCTGCACGGATTGCTAATTTTCAAAAATTATGTGCGTATTAGAATTTTACGTTTACGAATGAAAACATCGAAAACCTGCACATCTGAGGGTTCACCATAATGTTCTAAAGGTGTGTGAAGTCCGCCAATCGGCACTTGGCCAGCGTGGTGGATTATGGCCTGTACCCTTCACATTGTGAGAAGAGATCGGAGCCCAGCAGTGGGAAGTTATGGGTTGCGCTGAAGATGAATATGTTTTATATAAAGAATATATGTATTTATTGAATTCCGTTCGATGACAATGAGGGTGTCAATTAATAATCAAACAGGTTTTACAAAACCATTATTAATATTGGTCCTCCTGTATTCCCTCCACATATGGACGTACAATAATTAATTATTGTAAATTTTAAATGAAATTAATAATATACCCAAAATTGTACCAGAGGTGGGAAAAATGTAATCATTATTACAGATCACAATTACCTACATCTGGAGGCCCGGAAATACCTCCTCGAGCGCCTTTCGAGAAAAAGTAGTTAGAGCGATCTTAGCGTGCCTCCAGATGTCATCGTCCTGTAATCATGATAAAACTTTGCCCACATTTGATTCTAACCAAGACCATTTAACTGGTAGACACTGGTTTGAACTATTTTGCAAAAGACCCAGCCTCCATACAAAAAGTGGACATCTTCAATTTCAACACTAACATCAAAAACATTGTACGACAAAACCAGGCAGCGCGCCGACCACATCCCGATGTGAAAGGAGCGGAGGCGCCCTCCCAGTAACCCGAGCTGTAATGGACACCTGATCTATTATGGACTAGTTCTATGCGCCGATCGGTCAGACACCTGCGGCGAGGCAACGTTCATTCATGGTTCTCACTAGCTGTACTGTTATGTGGTTTAGTACCACGATACCATAGTTGAGACATGATAAAAATAGGCCCGTAGTCAGGTAACAGGTTAAACTGCCCTTTGTCGTCAAAAACGGCGGCAAATGAAGAATTAAAAATGTAAATTCATTTAATCTCAGATGATACATGATGAAAAGGTGGATTTAGAAAGGTTTATAAAGGTATTCTTTGTGTGTATTGAGGACGAACACGTAGCTTAATTGATATTGAGCCTGCCTGCGAAGCAAAGGGTCCCGGGTTTGATTCCCGGGTAGATATGGGACAGATAAATATTTATTCTCGGGTTATTTGTGTCCATACCACCCGCAACACAGCGAACCGAATAGTGCAGTGATTTATTTACAAACGCAATAGATCCCAAAACTAGTTTCGGATGTTTTCAAAATCCAAATCGAATCTAACCGAGGAATGTTAGCATGGTATTCAAAAGGACCGGAGGAACAGTTAACCCAATCAAGAAGCCATAGCATCACGGGTTAAGGCACACCGCAGACAAATCAGGGCGTGACTAATAACTTGGTGATTATGGTGGCGAAGTGGTACCATCCGTTAACAGTCACGAGCGACGGCAATGTTTTGTTGTTATCGTGTTTCATTTTGGTGATTTTAGATTTTGACGGTTCCGTACCTTAAGAGTGACAAACGGTACCCTATATATATAGGTACCGTATAGCAGGCATAATATTATGCCTCCGCTCTCGGTCTAACATAAGGCTCTATCTCTTGAATGGAAATAGGAATAGAAACATCTGAAATTTTGCTGGATCTGTGTCGCCGTGACCGCTAATCCAAAAAATAATGAAAAAGTAAAAAAGTTAGATCGCATAGACCCCACCCCCTTTCAAGCAGGCTAAAAAAATGGGGCTTTTCTAAATTCTATCATGTCCTTGCCCAAATAACTAAAGTTAATATAGCTTTATGCTACGGAACCCTAAGTAAGCAAGTTCGACTCACACTTGACCGGTGTTTTACAATTGCCGTCTGTTTTCGAATAGCATTGATATATAATAATTTAACTCAGTGTCGAATAATAATCGCCGGAAAACAACCGCCATGGACAGTATGCGTCACCAACGCACTGCATTGCAAAATTTGATTGTACTACTTAATTTTTTACTTATATTTTAAGAAACATTAAATAAATAAAAATTGAGGTTTTGAACTGAAGCCGAATGAATGACGTATTAGCTAGAGAAATTCAACTACACAACTATTTCCCGCTTAATGCATCAATGTCAACGAGCTAAACGGTTCCAATTTTAAACTCGGTACCTCGTTTTAATTTACTCGAATTCCGACGCATATTACTGGCCACTCATAAATATTTTTGTATTCCATTTACAAACAAAATTACACGCAAGCGCGCTGGAGTTTTGACGATTAAAAGTTCGATTCCCAATCAAAACTGAACTTAGGTGCATGGTGCTACGTTTCTTCCTCGCAAAACACTGCTGGAGAAGCCGGAGAACTTACCAGAATGGGGGGTGTAGTGGGGATGTGCCGCATGTTCGTACGGCGCGTCGAATAGTTCTCCATAGTAGCCCGTACCGCCGCCTAGCTCCGAAAGTAACTTGTATTCATCTTTCAGACTCCATTTTGAAGATGACCATAGCTGCAAGAAATAATTCTGGTCATTGAACTTTAGTGGTTCATACATAAATATTACTTCCGTCTACATTAGTTCTCTCACAATACATAAATTAATACATTGGCATATTATCATTTTTCACGTTTTACAGATGAGGATTAAAGATTTTATTGATCTTTAAAATCAGTTTATCATATTACGTGTTTTTACAGATTTTATCGATTTTTGAGCACGTAGGTATGCCATATAAATGCAATTTCGCTTTTTTGCACATGTGCCAATAAATTACTACTCGTAGGTGAGCGACATCTGCAGAGCTCTAAGCCCGGTGTCTTTTTTATGGAATTATGGTAGCAAACGAGCATACAGCACCAACCTTCCGCTGCCGCCCATGACAACTGTGAGCGACTTAGAATGACTCATATGGGGACTAGGATAGTTGTCTGGTGACAAGACAGTGTTAGAACATTAGTAAGTTAGTTTAATAAACTGTCCCTGCCCCCTACCATCCACTTATTTACATTAGTAAGTGACTATTTGTGATAGTTAGTCCTGTTAGTTGTTGTTAGTAATCCAGTTACTAAGTGTTAGTAAGAGTCTCGTTATAATTCGGTCACAGATGTGTTGATACACTTGAGGACTGAGATAGTCGCCTCGTAAAAAAATGTAACCGACTCCACGATTCTGACTGATCTATTGAGTTAAGCAACATCGGGCGCGGTCAGTAGTTGAATGAGTGACTGCCAGTGGCAAGATTTCTGGAGCGCTCCCGAGCTTCAGGAGGCACGTAAAGCCGATCTCGGTACCAACAGGTAGGAGGGTAGGTATTCCCACGTAAGCGAAGCCGCGAGCAAAAACTAGTCTTTAATAATACTTTTTTTTTTATTATACCAACTTACATTTGAGTATATTTGATCGCCGTTATAGTGACTCCTTTGCCTCTTGACGTCGTCTTCCGAATGGCTGTTGAAGTCTCGGTTTTCATCTGGAGACAAATTTACCTTTATAATAACGTAGACAAACAAATATCACGATCCAGGATATTATGGACACACACAATAATACTCTAATTTTAACGACTCCAAAAATGTAAAATACCTAACTAAAAAAATATGAAATACATTAGGGACGGTCTGCAATTTCTGTTCGTAGTCGGTACCAGCAAAGTAATATTTATAAAACCACACCGACCTCAAACAAATATTGTAGGCCCCTGATTTATTATTTCATAATTTTAAGTTAACTTTTTGAAGTTGGTTTAATTTTTTTATTTACTACTAGCGACCCGCCCTCGCTTCGCTTCGGGAAACTTATTATCAAGTGCTTAAATATAAAGTTTCATGGTTCTTTAAGAGATGGCGCTAGGCGTTCTTATTCTTTAAGTTAGGAAGGTTCACCCCTAGATGGCGCTGTGCTTAAAACCCGAAGAAATCAAATCAAACTTTCAACCTTTATTTCAACCTCTTCATCCCTTTTTGTCGCAATAAAAGGTAGCCTATGTCCTTTCTCAGGGTCTAAAGATTGTCTGTGTCAAATTTCATCAAAATCGGTTGAGAGGTTTAAGCGGGAAAGCGACACAGACAGACAGACAGACAGACAGACAGACAGAGTTACTTTCGCATTTATAATATTAGTAGGGATTTTATTCCAAGGTTTTTTATTGATATTGTTTTTGAAATGAATGTAGGTAGGTATGTACCTGTGAAATAATAGAATTTTTCTGGAATTGTGGTAACAAAAGATCTTGTTGCTAGTAAAATGCTGACATTTTACTATTATCTCACATTTTTTTTTATTTAATAAGTATTTTTTTAACAAATCAAGTCATATTTTTAATGTTATGGAGGTTCGAGTGAATAAGAATCCCACTCCTATATAATACTCGTAGTAGCAATTACTATTGTATACCTACACATACTTCAATAAAGTAGGCATATTTCCATTCTACTCACTTCTTCAAATATGACACAAGAAGGTAGGTATCTATTATTACCGACGGAGCTCGGAGGCAGGAAGTGCGGCGAATTTAAAGAGGAGTTATAACTTAATATAATATGGCCACAGTTTGTGCAAGACTTAATAGCACAGTAAATCTCGCCGGTTCCGCTCAGTGCCCGCCACTATGGTTAAAAGGATAATAGGGAGGGGAACTTTTACGACTGTGAGTATCGATAAAAATATTCCACTAAAAAAGTAAAAACTATTAATACACTATGGATACAATTATTCTGTTAGTAGGTAATTAGTAAAAATATGTCTGTAGTGTAGTTTAGAAACACTTTATAATATTGGGAAATTACAAATTATAATAAAGCAAAATTAATTTGAACATAACTTAAAAAAACTAATTTAAATCATTGCTAGTCTCAATCTAAGGGTCAATTTGATGCAAGATTAATTTAATTATTTATTTAGTATTATAAGAAAAAATGATTCATTTACTGTGTATTTATTTTTGGCAAGATTTGCAAGATTATTTAAAAATAAAATTTTGAAACACGAAAAGAACACTCGACTTAGAAGTATGACAGTTAAGAATTGCGGTACTTGTAAAATATATTTTACGTATGTTCTAAATAAAGTTTTCTTCAACCTTGGTCTTAGCTAACCTCCTATGCTCACGATGCGCTCTCTTTTGAATGACGGAAGAGGCTATGCCTTATTGTAACTGTCGTCCGTTGTATAGGCAAAGGTGATCGCAAGTTCCCTTTTGTCGACTTGTTTCTTTTTCTTTTTCGTATTATTATACATTGTACCTAACGAATACATCGACATAATAATCACGACCGATTCACAACACTAACCTCGATTTGGGTAGGAACCGCGGGACGACGCGGGGGTCTCACTAGTGTTTTAATTCATATCCTCTGCCATCATTACTTGAAACTTTTCTGGACCCTCATTGAAAGAGTTGGTCGGTTATCGGGCCCATGTGGCGAGGAAAGTTTCTCGGGGTGTAAAAGTTTCTAATTTATGTTCGCGTGATGGCGAATTATAAAGTATTGGTTTTATCTACGGTCACATTATACAACTTAGCCAGCGTGGTAGACTATACCCCTCACATTGTGAGAGGAGACGATTTGTATAAGGGACATCACATACACCCACGAAAAACAAACAAATATTATGTCTAAACGTCTGCCTAACCAGGAATCGAATTTGAGTTCACTTAGCAGGGTTACTACCGATTTAGCCATGAATTGCAAATATCACGAGAAACATTATTAGGTGATAAGAAAGAGGAAATAATTATGTACGGAAAATCCCTGGTCGAAGCAGCAAGCAAAAGCTTTTTCTTTAGAAGATTTCCTCTCCAATCAATTTCTTACCTTGGTCTTCATGCCTCTTCCTCTTCAGTCCGTTCCCGTTATGCAGACCTTCCACCTGCTCGATCCCCAGGATGCCGTTGATGCTGTAGCTGCCCGTGTTGGTGACATGCTGCTCCGTGGTCGGAGACAGCACGGCAGTAGTACCAGGGGCGTTGCCCGCATGGGTGATCACCTGTTGGAGAAGTGGAAATCAGAGATTCACATTGAGCTAGATAAACGTGCTGTCAG
Source organism: Ochlodes sylvanus (assembly GCA_905404295.2). NCBI lineage: Eukaryota > Metazoa > Arthropoda > Insecta > Lepidoptera > Hesperiidae > Ochlodes > Ochlodes sylvanus. The sequence goes on from FR990146.1 coordinate 4,984,619, forward strand.
TAAAGTTTCTTTTAAAACGCTTACACATTCATACCCTCACAAAAGGATTGTTTGTGTTGCTTGTCGCCGGTGGTATGGCCAACACAAATAACGAACGGGAATCAAACCCGAGACCACTAGCTTTGCAGGCAGGACTATTGCCGATTAGGCAACTGGGTTGTCACGTTTGGTGTGTAACTGCATACGCCTTGAGTCGAAGCCAGCCTCCCTTGCTCCTGGTACACCCTGGTAAGTAACAGACAATGATGGCACCAGGTCCCTCCTGTTGAGCCAGAAATAATGCTTTCTCCGCCCCTTTCTTGGCCGGCAAAGCCTGAAGTTAGGTGTCTGGAAGGTTAGGTTAGTAGGAAGCCTGATGAAGCCTGTTATTACCATTAGTGTTAGTGATACCATATTATAGGTATATGCGTGTCGATAACAACAAAGCTACTCACAGAAACAACACTGCCCTGCGCCGAGCTGATCTCCTGCTCCTGTTGTTGTTGTTGTTGTTGGTTGTGCGCGTGCTTCGCTTTCTCTGCTGCTTTGTTGCGCACGATCCTGGAACAATACATCTGTTATAATGACCGAGTCACGAGGCATGCCCTTATAGCTAAGCCTGGTGGAAAATCGGCCTTTCAGCCCCATGTTCTTTCTCATTTCTTGGACGGCATCACATCGGCGTTACGACGGTAACCAATCATCATCAGACAGCTACATTAAACTTTCTCACTTCCTCTCAATCGGTCTCAATCGCTCTCTCGTCTTGGACAAAAACGTCCCACATTTTCATGTCACGTCGATTGCGTTTCGTCCGTAAAAAATTTACCCCTCATGCGCGCAAAGAAGTTTAACTTAAAAAAGGTTCTATTTTGGTTGTGTGATCACACCATGATAACTAGGTATTGGTCCTGGATAGACTGATAGTGCTGCGTAAAAACGTAGACAAAAATCTTATTACGGATAATAGTCCAGATTAAAATGATAACTTACTGACTTTATTTCGCAAGTCGTCCTCGCATGCAAGCCTTAGTTCTTTCATCAATTAATCACGAAATCTAGATAACTACTTGACCTATGAAGATGAAATTTGGCAGGAAGATAGCTTAAGAGTAGGAGACGTCAGCGAAAAATGGATTTTGTCATAAAGTCTCTATAGAGTCTCTAAAGAGGTTAAATGGAAGTTCGAACTGCAGGCAACAGCAAGTAATTGGTATAATGAGAATTTAAGATCATAAAAAATTATAATTTCATACTATCACTAAAAATGAATTACGTCAACATGAATATTCCATTACCGCTGCGACTGCGACACGACACGTGCGCAACGACACGACACGTGCCGCGACATCCAACCGCAATATACGCGCGGCTGTCGCGATTTGTAACGCTTCCTTCCTTGGTAAAAAACCGCGGTTGTAAATTACTTTATTGTCGAATAAAATGATGAGAAATTGGCTCGACTTTTTTAGCTTTTCTTAAAATTTTTGTTGTAAATTTTAATTAATAGGTTGAGATTAAAGTTGAGATTAAAGTTAGTACGGAGGTTGAGTGCAAATCAATCCATCAATCAATACTCAAATCTCTTACATTTGTTAGTAGCTTTTCCCCGCTGCGTCGCCCGGCAATATCCAAAAATCCTTTCTTAATGCTTACACAGTTAACCTATATGCAAAGTTTCCAGTGAATCCATTGATGAAATAAAGTATCAGTTTATCCCCTTTTTTATCCCCTTAGGGGGGAATTTCCAAAAATCCCCTTTTAGTGCTCCCCTACACTCCCCAAGGAACATACATGTCAAATTTCAGCTTGTTGCGTTCAGTAGTTCCGGCTGTGCGTTGTTCTGTCAATCAATCAGTAACGGAAGAGTTTTAGTAGGTACATTGATTGTGTCCCATAATCAAAAGGGCCATTATTCAACCACGTTTATAAAACATTATGGAGAACTTTGTGAACTTTGAGAAGTGTACAGCGTTCCTCACGATATTACCCTTACCGAAGCATGTGATAATTAATTTTAATTTTACAGATACGTGTATTTTATTAACCTTGCCATATTTGACTGTAGGTAATGTCCGGGTCAAATCTTGCAAGCTGAATTAGAACTACCTCCTTTTAATGTAAGGATTTCAAATTTTGCACGTTGTAGTGCTGATGACAATGCAATTTAATGGCAAGCTTCACCGAATACTACGCTCAGAATTGGCTTCAGTTAAAGGAACTACTCAAAGGCACAGCACGGTTACTAAATTGATTGCTTTGTATTCATAATTCAATTCACTCAGCATTATAAAAGCGTGTTTTATGTATATAATCAAAGGCTTTAGGTTTTGAAACAACTAACTTTATTTTGTTTTAACTTTTTCTTTATGCAAATAACCTCTTGGCGCAACACAGAAACATTACAATTACAAAAATTGCCATGTTCATACTAAAATAACAATAATATCAACAATAATGAGCCTTACGTTATGAAATCTCTAGACAATACCGAACAATGCCCAAAATCATGTGCCCACAATGGGATGCAAGCGATGATGTCATTAGTTTGTTGCGCGCCATTTTCCGCGGCTTGACAGTTCATTCCGCGGCCATGATGGATGATGGCGGGCTCGCGGTGAAATATTGCCAGGTTCGCCCGGGTTGACATATGCAAAAATTGTTTTGTAACTAGTAATAGACTTATCAGTTTTTTCTAACAGGGATTTCGTGTGATTTATAGATCCTTATTAAACATTTTTCGTATACGTTTTGATAAATTATTAGTGGTTCGAGATGAGAATATCAGATCTTCATGAGATATATTTTGTCCTAAATAATAGCGATAATGAGAAGTAGGTAGAAATAGAACCCAATAATAATATTTGTGTAAGGACTGTCCACTCTTGATTCATAACAATAGTCCGGACCGTATAATACAAAGATAGGAATACTCATGTAAATTTAATCATGACTTTTGCAAAGAGCATAGTATTCATTACCGGGAAGGGTTACGTTGGCTCCGCAGCCATTTTTTCCCCTAATAAATTTGTTATTTGCGCTTTTCTTTAACGGAAGAACGTACAGCTATTGTACGCGAATATTTTTGATTTATTAGCGCGACGTAAAACATTTTAAGGTTATTATTTTGCCTCTATTTTGGTTAGAGTGTACGAGGTTATACAAGAGTTGCAATTGTTTTCAAACAAACGGCTTTATGAGATTGTGTAACGTTTTTTAATGGGAATAGCCAACAAACGAACAGACTGTTTCCCGATGGTAGGTGGTTACCATCGCCCATGGATATCACCAACGCCAAGGGCATAGCCGATGCGTTGTCAGCCAAGAAAGAAGAGAGAAGAAAGAGAGGAAGTTTAAAGAAAGAGGGAATCTAGAAATTGAATTGATTTCGAATTGGATCAGTTTGACCGAAAGAAGAATTTGGGGAACAGACCCAATTTATTTTAATTACTTGACATTTGCTCTGAGGAACTGTTTGGATAGTTGCCATCGTCACCACATCATAACACCACACGCCGATAATTTAAGTTCGTCACCTTTAGTGATATGCACTGGCTTCGTGACAATGCTCCACAGTCTAGTAGAATTAACTTGTGAGTATTCCAGGGGCATTATAAGCAGTGATACCCGAGTGGTTGAACGTTGGACTTCCAAACCGGGTTCGAACCCCTGCAAGCACCTCTAATGTTCCAAAATTATGTGCGTATTAGAATTAAATTATCACTTGCTTCGGTGAAGGATCATTATGGAGAACTGTGTGAGAAGGTGTGTGAAGTCCGCCAATCCGCACTCGGCCAGCGTGGTGGACTATGGACTATACTCCTCACATTGTCAGAGGAAACCCATGCCCAGCAATGGAAGAGTTATGGGTTGCGATGATGATTCCCGGAGCGCTGTTACGAAGTTTAAATCAGGATTGATCTTGTATATGATTGAGGATTTTTTTCAATTCATAGTGCAATAAAGATACTATGTGCTGCTGAAAAAACTGCTGTTGTTAAATCTCTCAATCTATGTCAACATAATAAAAGTATCGCGACAAAACCACAACCACACAATTGTCAAGGAAAAAAATCTGATATTTTATCTGTAATCGCAAATGACAAAACAAAAAACGACCCTCGAAGCGTTGACAACTCTCTGCCCCACGACAATCCAACCTAAATTATCCTATCGGACAAATTATTCAGTTTTGCGCGGCAAAAACTCAAATGTCAAAAGAGGGTTGCCAGAATTATGACTTCAATTACCCGCCGCCACCGCCCTCGATTAAAAATGTCTTGACGTTTCGCAACTTGGCGTTTTTTTACACTGTGCTTTTTTATTTTATTGTTTTGGAGGGCACTTTTATGGTTATGATTTTTGTTTCGCCTGTTGATTTTACACTGGCCGTTTTTAACATGCTTTGAAATATATTTATAGAATCTGGTAATGTTTTATATCTTAGATAACTATACTTTCAAGTGGAATGAAGATAAATATTGTATTATTAAATATTATAAAAATCATTTCCGGATTCCATCTATAGACAATTAAGACGATTTAGGTATACCTACCAATTCCTAGCGCGTTAAGAAAATTTTGATCTAAAGAGTGCTCAAAAGAATGCTAAATATGCGTAACGGATTTAATTTAGGCACTTTTAAATTAAAGCCAACCTCTTCTATTTGTGATACATTCTCCTAAACAACATACTAAGTACCTAATGGTGTCAGATTTACAATTCTTCCGTTGACTCTTGACATTACTCATGTATTGTTCTATACGTACCTTGCTAGTTACCCTTCTACGAGAATCAATAGTGAAATATACGTATCTTGATTATAATATCCTCTAGCTAGTTATCTAGTATATTCCACACAGATACTGTCAAAACATGTCAATCAGCTGCGAATTTATAGGGTTTAAAGGTGTATGTCCCACTTTTTAAAAAAGCTCAAAATACTCGTAAGTCTCTACCTGCAATATGCTTCATGTACCTATATTGAAACACTGATATTTAATCGAAGTCTAGGTACTCTTCCTAACATATTTTACGTCGTTTTTGAGTAAATCTTAGTTAGTTGATGAAAGTTACCCATGTGAGGTTACAGAAATACAATACAATACAAATACTCTTTATTGTTCACCTGTTTTAACAAAAAAAGCAAGATATAAATGCCGAGAAATGGACTTAAAGGTTCTACATCTACAATCCACCTAAAATTACCAATGTCAATCACCGGACATTTCGCATTCTGTAACGTCTTACATTTAAATATATTTCTTTCTACCCGTCATGCGACCACAGGAAGGTCGACGACGGGACATTACCGCCACGTGTCGGACGCGTGTCGTGGGGTGTGAATCACCCTCGTATGGAGCAAGATTGCTTTAAAATTGACTCTGGATATTTCGGTCCATAAGAGCTCGGGATGGGAGCTACTATCGTGTTTAGTGGTTCGTTTATTAGATTGGGCTTTGATCGGAGCTGTTTTTTCGTAATTGTAACTCGTAATTGGCTCACTGCTGGGCTTGAGTCTTGGAGTGTTTTCACGTCTTGGATAAGCAGAATTTAAATTATTTATAATTAGGTAAATTATATTATGACTGCAATAAAATAATAATTTGAGTTGAGTTTGAATATAAATGAATTCAGACATGAATTATAATATTATAATCAACGTAATATCTTTGTTTGTAAATAGCGCAATTAAGTGAACCGGAATATCTATATTGGAGCAATTTACTTCGACGCGTCAAGAAGTGGAGAATACAGACGGAACTTTGATATTAAGAAACTTTTCTATTGTAATAAAGAAACAGGCTTTACTACAACTTGGGAATGGAATCAGCAAATGTTTTTACTCAGGAACTACGCCATTCCGGCCCTTTTGCTAAGTTAGTAAGTTTCTGAACACCGTTTATTGTAATCCCAACCCTTTTGTGTTATAATACAGTTTATTTTTGTTCGATTGATTTAGTGGAGGACAAAACCAAGTTGTGGGGTTAGAGGATTAGCGATTGTATATTGATACCATTTTTGTTAAGTATATGTCTATATGTATACTTAACAAAAATGCTAGTCTTGCCATGAGCACCACAAACAGGTAAAGAAAAATTTAGGTGACACTCAATTCTTAAAAATTATGTTAACTATTACTAAAATTGTAAATCTCGCAAATGCAAGATTAATCATTATTTAACAATCCCTAAAGTCATTAATGACACTTTCAAGTTAATGCAATCGATTTTTTAAGAAACATATTAATATACTTTTGATACATGATTTTTCGAATAAAAATAAGTATGAAATAAAAATAATAGTAATAACATCGATTTAATATTCAAAATTGATTGTTTTGCAGCGTTTATTTCCATTTTTTAAAACCATTTTGTTTAATTCGTTGCAAATTAAACAACGTTTGACCGCGATTTTCATGGCCTCAAGCAAGGGGTTGCGTGACTGGGAAGAGCTTACCGGAAGACAGATCTCGGGTGGGGGAGCAAAGATGGCGGTACCGGAAGCTGAGACACGTGCTCCTCGCACCGGATATCCGCTGCCTCTATCCACTGAATTATTGCCATTTCAGTTACAATAATAATCATATAAACTATCTCATGGTTATTCCTATTTCCTTCGCTTTCTTCGCTTTGTGGGGTTTTTGCCAAAAGTTCGTATACAGGGTTTTTCGATTAGGGATCGGGAACGGATTTATTTTATGATTCGGTGTCATTGTTATATGATTCTGCTGATTTATATTTGTGAATGAATGTTTAGGACAAGTTGGTTATGAAATAGATACAATTATTCTTTGTTACGATGGTTCGGAAAAGTCCAGTTACATTGGCCTTGAATTATTTTACGACATTGGATAGATTTTGCGACAAATGTACGTCTTACTTTTGTTCGTAGCTTCTCATAATACTCAATGCATAGTTAATGACTTTGGTATTAGTTATATCCAAAAGGTAACAGTAACCAATTACTATTAAGTAGCGGTTCTGCTCGTTTTTAGTAATTTACATAAAAAAACGGTACAATTTCCTTAATCCAAAAGCGCCACAACAAATTAATAGTCAGAATTTCCCGCCATATTCATTACGCATGTCAGCACTATTTACACAGATAACATAAATTTAATATCATAATCGGTAGCACAGATAACAGAAACTCCAATAAGCCACATATCCGGGGAGTTTTATCTAATCTGGCAACACCACGCGTAATTAGTCGCGAGGATTTGTTTATTACTGTGCACTTGAGGTGGAGAGGTCGCGATAAGCTGAATGTATTTGTTAATATTGGAGTTAACGTGATATTGGATATTAAATATCGTGTTGGTTGGGGAAAAGTTGCAATATTTGGAAATGGTAACATTCTAAGTCAAAACCGTTTATTGTTCATTTTGGTATACCTACCGATGCACATAACATTTTTGTAAAGTAACAGATATTTAGACAGAATATTCACATTTTCGTTTCGCTGAGATCCTAAATACCTAATATGTGAAAATCTATCAAGCCCACACCATCCAAAGAAATAGACATACATTATGTACATAATACTCAAAGAACATAATCCTTCAGATGCAGTCCGGTAAATATAATGTTTAGCGTTATGTAAATTAGTAAACAATTGTCTGAATCCTGGGTCGCACTGCCATCTTGAAAGTATACTAAACACCTATTTGCTATCGTACATTTTGATCCACAAATACTAATGTACCCAAAAGCCCCAACCAAATGCAAAAATATCCCCGTATCATAATGTAGGCATCATCCCCCCGGTCCATTTCAAGTAGCGTGGGGACGCAGGGGTCCATTATCGAACAATAAAACAGGATTATTGGTATCAATAAACATTGCACCCGCGTCTACTCGCCATTTGAGTCGTTCGACTAACGCAATTTGCTACTTATAAGTGGAAAGTTATTTGGATGTAATGAAGACAATATTATGCATCTTTCTTTCTCTAACGAAGCATTCTTAGCATGGAGACTCATGTCAGTTAAGAGCGATTTAAGCACGTGGTAAAAGTAACTTAAATAAATAATAATTAAATAACGCTACACACTCATAGCCCCACACTATAGTAGCGGCACAAATTTAAGGCCCCTTTGACACATTAAAATAGTGACATGAAAAATGTTAATTTAGTATCGAAAAAATATGGTCAAGTGCGAGTGGCATCGATACATTTTTGGAATAAAAAATTGAAGCACCCTTTTTAATTACACATTTGGAATGAGAATCGAATACTGAGTACCCCCTATTAATATCACAAGAGTCTTACGAATCACCTTATATTTAAGGTCTCCTCGGCTTTGAGCTCAGTAGTGGGCCTTGTTGGGTTGAGATGATTTATAGTATATTCATTTATGTAATTGACTTACTTACTTTATTAAAGGCGCACTGTATTTTGTTAGTAAAAAAATTAGTTGTCTGTAAAGTCGGTTTACTGACGATAGTTGAACGTGACAACGTCTTAAGAAAATAATTTCCTTTGAATGAGTAGGCAAGCACAATAAAAGAACACTTTTCAATACAAGTTAAGTCATTTATTAAAAATGAATGCTGGATACTTATACATCCTACATCGTGATTCAGAATTATAGCGCCCCACTACTCAACGCCATCTAGTGTACTGCGAGTGAACTACCAGCTCAGCCAGCCTTCCTCCATCGATAAATGGACCCAATCGAACTTAATGAATAATTGTTCACTGCACAATACATAGATGGCGCTGGTATAATAATTCACCAACGGTAACGACGGTAACGCATGAGTCATGTTTTTTCATGCGTGCCACCGAATTATAAGACGTTGTCACGTTAAAACGTGAAGGAATCTGTTCGCGGTACCATATACTTTGTTTATATGGTCCCGCATTAGTCCATAATATTTAAATATATATATTGTTTCAATATCCATGTAATTAATTAACTTTGGGTCCTAAGTTATACATTCGATAAATTTTATGACTTTTTGCACATCACTATTGACAATGAAGAACAGCAATTTGCTCCTTCAAATTTATGTAATAATTTATACGAAACTTGATGATCGGACAGACGTCAAGTAAACGTCATACGGGCCTTCGATTTGTGCTGATACTATAGGATTCCCTGTGTCTTGGGTGCCATTGACAACACACAAGACAAGAACACACACACCCAGACCAAGAACGAAAATTTAAAGTCATCATTCAAATTTCCGCCTCGGTGGGAATCGAACCCAGGACCCTCGGAACGGCGATCCGGCGTGTTAACCATTGCCCCACCCGGGTCGTCTAGCCTAGTATAGTAGCCATTAATTAAACCTAACTGAAGTAAAGTCCACCAATCCGCACTTGGCCAGCGTGGTGGACTATGGCCTATACCCCTCACACGTGGGAGACCGTGTGGGAGACCCGTGCTCAGCAGTGGGACAGTTATGGGTTGTGATGATGATGATGATGATGATGAAACCTAACTTACCTATTAATACTGGAAACAGAAGGCACATTATCCTGGCTGCAGATACCCTCGCTGAGGAGCCGGTCGCGGATCTCCCACGCGAACATGGTGGGGTTCTCCCGCTTGTACGCAGCTATCGCGTCCACCACAGGTGGTGTCGCCACCTTCGGCTTCGACCCACCTATCACGCCAGCCTTGAAGCTCCCCGTTTCGTAGTACCTGTGGGATTAAATTCTTGGTTATTGATGTGAGATATCTTTAGGTCAGACCGGCTGTTGGCGTGGCGACGCGTCGCCACGTTGTGATAGTATGTATGTATGTTAGTTTTAATTTTGTTATTTAGTGAACATAAATGTTTATGTTACGTTTAGTCATCTTATTTTTGAAAAAAATCTTAACATTTTATTTTTCATTTTAGCTTAATTATTTATTTGCTGTCTTAAACTATCCTTTTATGCATAGCTATAACCTGTACCTCGTCGATCAATAGGCCGCCTAAGTGTCCATAGGATGAATTAAACCTCACTCAATCCTGATCAGAATCAACCCTAATGCACTACAGTCTACAATCTCAATAACAGCTAATCAAAAATCGCACGACACAAAAAAATAAATCACCCACAAACAATGGGCCCCTTAAAGTAAAGGGTAGGGTGTCCGTCTAATCGAATTGCCATAATACAGTCCTATTATTTTATTGAGCAGAATTTAATTTTCGTCAGTCTAATGCCATGTCCCGCGGGACAGGGGCGTGAGTATGGAAAGGGTCACAGTTTATGGTTGATTTGGGAATATACCAGTCGATTGTGGATCATCGTATAGCAATATGGTGTGATTTTTCACAGTTTTGTTGTTACAAATGGAAAATATGTGAATTGGAATATATGTGAATGTGTCGGCTTTATACGGCTTGGTTTTTTACGATGTTAAGTTAATCCTTGACAACAATCCCATATCTTGTATACTGTGGTTGGGCTGAATTCTCTTGCATCGCAATGAAATGAAATGAAGTTTATTCGAACTTAGTTTTTTACAAACACTCTCGAAAGTCAAACTACGCATTGCTTCAACAAACTACCGTGCGTTCTCTTGGAAGATGAAGCGGCAAGAAACTCCAAAGGAGTTTCTGCGAAATACTTACATACATTAATCTACCATACATTTAAGCTAACGCTATATTTGAATATTTTCCTGGTGAATAAGTAGTTTCTATTTGGATGAATAATTAGTTTCTAATAAGATGAATAATTATACTGTAGGATATATATATATTTTATCTTTTCACGATAATTTTATATTTAAAGCATTTATTATCTGTCTGTCTCTTATGACAGCGACAGCAGACACTAAATAAATTTATAGTACTACATAGATAATGAAAGTATAACTCTTATGTTAGCAATTATATTTAACACTCTTCTAAATAATTTCTTCCCGCGGGATAAAAGATAAAAAATTTAATACCTACTCTTCTTTGTGTTCAATAGGTTTGGGTACTTTTATGTAGCAATAAACAAAATAACTGCAAATTCTAAGAGTTGTGATAAAGAAAAAGAAAATATGTCACGCAAGATCCTTTGTTATACGATAATAACATTTTTAAGATAATACTCAGCAATGCTGACATTAACATTGTCAATGACAGAGTGCTTCAGGGTCGGGGGCGTCCCGCGGGACGGAACGGGACAGCGCGGGACAGGGATGGGACCGGGATCTTGTTGTAATAATAGATTGTTTTCATTAACAACACAACACGACATAATGTAGAATGTCATTTGACATTGTTGAAAAATATTTGGTAAGTTAAAATGAACTATAAATTAAAAATACGAGTTGACGGATAACTGATGTAGAAGTAACTGATGATGCTTAATTATAACAATACATGAAGGGCTGTTAAATAAATCGCTCACTCACTCATACCCTCGCACTAGGATTCGCGGGTGGAAATAACACAAATAAGACATTTAAAACCCATGACCCGAAAATATTCATTTATCTGTCACACCTGTCACTCTGCACAGACCGGGAGTCGAACCCAGGGTCCATCAGTTTGTAGGCAGGGTCAATACCAACTGGGCTACAGGGTCGTGTCGAAAAACAGACAGTACCTGATGGCAAGTGGTCAATCACTAATGTAATCAAGGTTTTGAAGGAGAACTCTTTTTTACACTGATGTAGTTGCTGGAGACAGTGGTAATGGAAGTCAATAACGTCAAAATATATGACGACATACGACAGCGATCTCTCACTTGTCATACCCATATATTTTGGGGTTTTCGAACTTCGCACCACTAATTTTCAAAAATTATGTGCGTATTAATACTTAATTATCACTTGCTTCGGTGAAGGAAAACATCGTGAGGAAACCTGCACACCTGGGAGTTCTTCATAATGTTCTCAAAGGTGTGTGAAGTTCACCAATCCGCACTTGGCCAGCGTGGTGGACTATGGCCTATACCCCTCACACTGTGAGAGGAGACCCGTGCCCAGCAGTGGGACAGTTATGGGTTGTGATGATGAAACGTAGTGTTTATATCTTCTTTGATACCCATAATATTTAGGAGTTTTGTTGTTTCGGGTGGTTTTGGTAGTGACTTTAGTTTTTCTAGATAGGTCAAATCTTCCATATAATACTCGTATATGACCGTGCTAACGGCAACGTAGGTGGGCATAAAACGTGTATTTTATTAATTAACAATAGGTACTTTATTTCTACATATTGGTTACCTAAAGGTTGTCGGGAAGAGACCGCTTTTAGCGATAAGACCGCATTTTGTGTATCGTCTCTCTATGTATGTGACCATTTTATGTGATGTACTTTGATTTTCTGGTGTACAATAAACAATTGTTGTGTTGTATTGTTTACAATTTTTAAATAAAAGTTCATCGCTTTAGTAAATCTTGCAATGAGAAGTCATAAGATGGTGTATCCAAACGTAACAGCAATTAAAACTTTGCGGTCGTCAAACACAAAATTTGCTCAAAGTTTGTCTAAGTGCACCAACCAAAAATGTATTAACAAGATTACACAGATAAAAAATAACTCAATCGGATCTCGCACTTAAGTAATTTGGAATTGGGGGTAGCTCTATCGGGATAAGTCAATTAGATGTGCGATCACACCCTTACTAAGGACACTTGTGCACGAAAGTGTATACAAAGTGACTGTATAATATTTCTACGCAAAAAGCGGAAACGCTGTAACCCAGAGCATATAAAATATTCACCAGAGCCGATAAACTTTTGAGATATCAGAACATAATGTATGAAAATATAGTTAATTATATTATTACGCTACGTTTTATGAAACCACGGTAAAAGTGAAACTTTTTTTCACATTATAGACATTTAACTAAAATTTTTTGAAATAATATTCCATTAAGGGTATAAAAATCGCTTTATCAATCTTAATTTTATACTTGGAAAATTGAAATGATAATGGGAAATAATAAAAGTAGACTATTACATTAAACACTGACAAAAACAAACAAAATAGCGTGGAGCACTGGCACAAATGAGTAATAGCACAGTAATCTTTATACTGTGGTAATAGTCTATACACTACACGGTCAGCTGCTGCGAACTATCGGCGCCGCCATATTGGCCTTGACTGCTCTGAAGCGCGCCTTTCACTTTATCCCTACTCCGCGGCCGACTGTCACGCGACATGCAACACATAGACGAAAAAGTTTGAGACAATGTAATAAAAGTTTCACTTTAAATATACTGTATACTTTCTTTTATTTTGTTATAGTACCTATGCTTATATTTTTTTGTTAGCGACTATGACCAAGTCAATTGGAAGCATTATGACTGATTTAAACAGTGGTCTCTGTTGTTAATTTACTATCATATAGAGTAGGATATCAAATGAAAGAGGAGAAAATTACGAGTTCGTAAATTAAAAAAATAATACCTAGTTTTCGATTTTTTTTTTAAACTTAAGTGTTATCTTAACAAGTTTTTGGCGTGACTGTACAAGGGTGAAGTGAGGGTTGAGGCGCTTATGTCCCGATGGGGATACTGTCATGATGTTCAGCAGGGGTTTAGGGTTAGCTAGTACAGACATTTTATTGTCGATGCTCTTTTAGTAGGTACTGTTTTGAAAGTTTTGAAAGTAAATTGGTATTTTCAATTGAACCTTTTGATGATGATAGCGTTTTATAAATTGGGAAACCTACCCCTTATGATTACATTAACTGTTCATAGTCATTATTATCGCAATCCGTAAATGCTCCCACTGCTGGGCACGGGTCTTCTCTCACAATGTGAGGTGTATAGTCCACCACCCTGGCCAAGTGCGGATAGTTAAAAGTAATCAGCATTTAGATCATACAGAAATAATTAGCTCATTAATTCTTAAAAGTGTTCAAAAATTATGCTGATCTAATTTTATCCTTTTTACTAATAACTGTTGAAGTGCATAACTCCCCAATCAATAAATGTAAGCCGTTGTCCCCGGCGCTAATCCGTCCATAAGCCGGTGTAAGCCCATTAGGGCAATACACTGGTTACTCGGGCTTATCTAGATCGGCAATATGCCCGATACTCGATGTTGGTACAAATTGGCGTGCGTCTACTACACGTATCGGTTTCAGTAAAATCGATTTTACAGAGCACTCCGCTTCGGCTAAATTAAATTGTGTTTGGTATCTAAATTATTTTAAACTAGTTACTGCCTTTGCTCCGCTTCGGGAGACCAACATATATCCACAAACGAAAAGATGACACACGCAGACCGAGAGCAGAAATTCAAACTCATCATTCAAATTTCCGCCTCGCTGGAAATCGAACCCAGGACCCTTCAAACGGCAGTCCGGCATGGTCACTACTGCGCCATACGGGTCGCCTCATGATGATGGTTGCCTGAGTAATGATGATATTGTAGTAAGACACCTTATTGCGTGAAAATGGCCAAATATACTGCGCATTTGAGTTCTATTTGTAGATTGAGCTATGGGAAACATGGGAGTCATAGAACATTCAGCGACAGACATCTACTGCGACTGCGAGACAGAGACACTGATTTAGTATGTTCCATTGACATTGGAACTTTGAAACATTTTCGTCGCGTTAGTCGGAAATCGATTAGGTACACTTATTTAGAGGAGACCATCTTAGCCCTACAGAGTATCAGCATACTCGTAGAACCTAATCAGAACAAGACTCTAACGACTACTAACGATTACTAACTACTAACAGGACTATCACTAACAGTAGGTAGAAAAAATGGAATCGGTATTTGATCTTTCATTTCCTATGCAGTGACGGGCTAGTCGATTGAAATTTCCTAACTCGGTCTGGCTCTGGGCTCAAATACTGCACCAGTTATTGTTACAAGCTTATACTAGCTGACCCCGCGAACGTTGTTCCGCCATATATATTTTTCATACAAAAATACAAAAAGCGAGATTTATATTTGAGGGGCGGGGGTAGAGAAGTGAAAATTTGGGATCATGTGTATTTTTTAATGCCACACCACAAAAAAAAAACCATAAAAAACGATGTTAAAAAAATGAAATAAAAAATTTAAGGTGGACAACCCTTAAGATTTAGGGGTATGAAAAATAGATTTTGGCCGATTCTCAGACCTACTCGATATGCACACAAAATTTCATGAGAATCGGTCGAGCCGTTTCGGAGGAGTATGGTAACTAACATTGTGACACGAGAATTTTATATATAAGATTTAATTTGCAATGTTTATGTATGTTTGGGTCTTATTTTGAGCTGAATTAAAACTACAGTTTCTTCTTACTCTACGGACTTGAAATTAACTGAAATTACTTGAAATAACGTAAAAATTCCTATCTTTACTAATAGTAGTATATTAGTAAAGATAGGAATTTTTAAGCTTTTTGTTGAAGATTTTTTTGTTTGTTTCTTTGTAACACTTTAATCTCTGAAAGTGGCAGTCCGTTTAGAAAAAATATTTTTGTTTATGATGTGCCTTCTTCATGGATATGAAGAAATTTTATAGAGTACATTTTTTAGCAAACCTCAAATATTTATTTTATTTTACAGAAGCGACGCGAGGCCGTTACTAGTTAATAAAATATCTAAGAATTGAATTACTAGTAATGTCAAAATATCAAAAACCAATTACACGCTAAAATAACGTCAGGAATAAAACATCATTTCCGGGTAAAAATTAAAACCGAAACACCACACAAACGAAAGTAGTACGGACAGTCCTGCGTCCGTATATAATAATTAGCCTGTTTTTTCTGTCCGTACGGCGGCAGGCAGAAAGCGTGACGCCCGCCACACTTCCGCTGTTGGAACTACTCTTTTCACACCCTATTTTCAACTTTATCACATTGAAATAGAGTTGAGTTCGCTGCCAACCAAAAATGAGACTGTACAGTAAAGCACACAGAACAATACCGTTATAAACAGCAGACTGAAATGTATTATATGGCTAAGTAACTAAGTTCAAATTTCAAAAGCAGCTTCACTGGTCAATGTTGCATATATATAACTAAGTAGACTTGTACGTTCGTAAGTAGTATTGTGTACAGTGTTAATGATTTTAAGAAATAATTACAATTAAGAATTGGCACAGTATAATTCGCCTCGTTGGGTCTGATCTAGACCGCTAACTATTTAAATAAGCAAATTATGTTACAAGAAGGAAAACCTAGTTTACTTGTTTATGTAAGTGATCATTAAAACAGGCGAGCGGTGAAATATTTTAACTTCTATGTTTAAGACCAAAAAATACATTTGGTGTTAGAGGATTAAAATTAACATTTTGTTTTGTTAATTTTAGCTGTGTTGGGAATAATTTATTTATGCATTTTATTTACAAGCAAAACTACTAGCAACAATGATTCTTAGTAATGTGAACACAAGAACAAATATTCTATGTCACTGATGCTATAGCTATCATATATGCTATGCTATGCTATCATATATATATGATCTTAGTGATAAAAGTGCTTTATAACTCCATATTACAAGTTCTTGGCAAAGAAACGAATCATATTGCCTAAATAAATAAAAAAAACTATCTTGTCTCGAACATAAGCATTGAAGAAGGAAGTTCCTTCTTATTTCGAAGTTACTACACTAGATACAGACACGCATACCGAGAACAGATATTTAAACTCATCATTAAAATTTCAGCTTCGCTGGAATTGATCCCAGGACCCTTGGATGTATGGTAACCATTGCCCCATACAGGTCGTTAAAGTTTTAGCTAAAAACGCGATTATGATCGAATTGTACTTTTTTAAAATCGTCTGCAATAACGTGATTTGCATGTATTTTATGACCAGGGTTGTATACCTATAGGTATAAAGATACGAAACTCGTGTCCAAGCTCTCTACGTACACTAATGTATACGGATCGCAGAAAGAGATACGGTATTGCAGTGAGCTAAATTCAAAACAGTGTGATGGAAAGGACCGGGCAAATAAATTGAAAAGCGTTGGCGAGTTCTATTCAGACTCCCAAGGGAATAGTGATGTGCATGTGTCGGATACAACTGCAAATTAGGTTTCATGTGACAGTTGTACCTATGGCATTGAAAATTAAGTGAGTAAATTTAGATATATTTTTTAATAATAATTCTTTATTATTAAATGATTTTTTATGACTGTCTACGTTAACAAAGATGTTTAGTATTGCGTAGGGCCTTTAACAAGAAAATAAATCTGTGACTGTATCTTTCTCTCTCGTTTGGTGCCTACTCAAAGCTGTGGAGATCTACCATTAATTTACAATTTATTTGCGTGATTTATCAGAACAGTTGGTTATTAACCTGATTTTAATAGATAGCAAAATAAACTTTAATGTAAAACTAGCAGTCTACGAGATCGCACATCATATAATGATAATGATAATTTATTTGCAAAAATGTGGTAATAAACATTATAGCGTTAATATTATTTTCGAGTGCTCACATTCGCGAAAAGAAGATAAGCAAATACTACACAATAACACCCAAAATTATTATTGCACACACGTATTTTCTATTAGATGATATATTCACATACTACAGTAGCAAATGTCCAGTCTAAGTTATAATCCCGGAATCCCGGGTCCGGGATTGCATCCCACCACTAGTCGGTCAGTTTCAATTTAAATCAGACAATGGCGGCGGCCGAACCTCTCCATTCACATCATTGTGCATTTATATTGAAATTATTGAGTTTTCATATGTTTGTCACCCGGGACTCATTCGTTTGCAGATGATAATAACCCGGGGATGTATTAAAACCGGTCGAGTTTCAATTAATGTGATTCAGTTTTGAGGTTAGGTACCTATATAAATATTGTAATAAATTATTGCGGATGTTTTAACATCATCGCTACTATAATTATGGTTTTAGCAAGATTTTACATGAAAATGGTTTTGGTGAGATTTTTTTTTAATTTTCAACTACCAATCTACTTGCTCTTGAAAGGTGCTTGAAAGTCATAAATCTCTTGTCCTATTTCCGAAGGAAAAAGATCGTTAGGAAGTAGGTAGGCAGAAGCATAAAATAATGAATTCAAGCTTTAATAAACGGGTCCTTCGCTTACATCTTTTTAGAGTCCCGTACCCAAATGGTGACAAATGAAACCCTATTAATATGCCTTTCTGTCTGTCTGTCTGTCACACGGATCTTAGAAGTTACTGCACTCCATTCCTAGGTCTGCTGGAACAGCTATCTTTTAGAAATAAGCAGTGGACAGGTACTTTAATTAATAAACGAATAAGTTTCTGAACAACGTCTGCCAGGTCAGCAGTCTATATAAAAATCAATTTGTGTACATTGTGTCCGTTGTAACAAATTAGCAATGACGAGATCGGATAATTCCTAACTGGGAAAATATTTAATATTTGTAAACGGAATAAAACAAGTTTGCCGAAGCGAAGCGATGTTGGGTTTACTAGTATCGAAATAGAATGTTACAATCCACTACAAACTAGCCAGTAGCTCACGAGACGGATACGATTCGAACACGTTCCGGACACTGAGCAGCGCGTGCGCACACTTAAAATCCGCTAGACAACACTTATGTCATTTACCATTGTTCTTGCTAACTGTACCTACACAACAACCTATTTTAAACGGTATTCCGTAAGATTAAGGTGTTTTTTTCGTTGCAGCAACACGAATTATCTCGCGCGACAACGCACGACCGATTTCCCAAAAGCATAGCTCACGTGTAATCATCATACCTTAATTGTATTTTTGGCTGTGTTATAATAATGGCTACAACCCATTAATGGCCCACTACTGAGCACGGGTCTCTCCTCGTACCTGAGGAGGCCTAGAGCATACTCCACCACGCTGCTCCAGTGCGGATTGGTGGAGGGGTTAGTGGCCAACCCAAGTGTCGGAAATTTTAAGCCGCCCGAAGGTATCCGACATGGCTTAACGACTGCTACCAAATGATAACAACCGGGACCGACGGCTTTACGTGCCCCCCGAAGCACGGAAGCGCTCAAGAAATTTTTGCCACTAGCGGTCACCCATCCAACTACCGACCGCGCCCGCTGTTGCTTAACTTTGTCGATCACTTGAGATCGACGCAAGCCGCCGGGCTATTAGCGCTTTATAATAATATGTAGGTTTAATCTTTGATGAGAATGGTTGTCAAAATACTATTACAAAGTACAGTTCCATAGAAAACTCGGCAAATGCGTGTCGGACGTGCAATGTAGAGTTCCGTAGTTACCGGTTAGTCTGTTGACTATCTTTCCGTCTGTAGTTAGTTAGTTATTTCTAGTTCATTAGCACAATACATGGCACGTGTCTCTCCTCTATTGACGTGACAACGTCTTATAATTCGATAGAGCCGGTGGCACGCATGAAAAAACATGACTCATGCGTCGTTACCGTCGTTACCGTAACGGCGTATCAATCGGCCTTTGCGTTCGGCAGCGTTCGGCAGCGTCCGACATCCGTCTCTCTCCTACTTGAGTGAGCGATGCGTCTGCGTGGACAGCTGCTATTTTTTTATGGATTTGAAATACCTTACAAGTATGAAGCACCACCCTTCCGCAGCCGCCCATGACCACTGTGACCGACGCAGAACAAGACTCGAATCGGACTAGGATGATTAGTCCAGTTAGCAGACGATGTTAGAACGTTAGTCGGTTAGTTCGTAATTAGATATGAGGGCAGGGGCTGTTAGTGATAGTTAGTCCTGTTAGTAGTTTTTGTTGTTACTAAGAGTCTTGTTAATTCGTTCTAATGTGTTGCTACCCTTGAGAACTAAGATTTCGCGTCTAATAATTGTAACCGGATCCTCAACTTTCTAGCTATTTTGATAATGCAAAAATAAGAACGAAAGTGTGTTCTTTTAATATGCCATTACGATTAATCGGCCTTGAATTGTGCATACCTTATAATATGATCTTATAGTATGATCAAGAGCACAGAAAAATACAGCAATCTCAACTACCTGTACTCTCTAGATAAAGCCTAGTAAACGTACCTAGACAGTATCTTGGAGACACATCCATGCGACACCCGCAGCTGGCGGCTGATGTCGCAGGGCCTCACGCCGCTGTGCGCCAACTCCACTATCCGCTGCCGCACCACGTCGGGCAGCGGCCTGCCGTTCACGAACACTCCGCCCAGCTGGTTGACTCCGCCGTGACCTGGAATGAACACTTCGTTAGTTCTGTGCGAGATAAAGGATTCTTCGGTGCTATTGACTACACAAAAAGACCAGGACACATATCCAGACTGAGAACAGAAATTTAAACTCTTCATTCAAATTTTCGCCTCCTTGGGAATCAAACCCAGGACCTTTTGAACGGCAGTCTGGCTCGGTGACCATTACCCAATTCGTGTCGTCAAAAAGATGTAGAATGCTTAAATTTGGCCACATGGATGTAGCCATCGTGGAGTACTGTACCTAAAAAAAGATCCTTTAAATGGTATTTCAACTTGAGTTAAATCCTGGAGAATTAGAAGTCACTTAAAACACCATAGAATTGACAGTTACGCAATTCATTGAAGCCACTTGTTTCATATCAGCAGATGTTTTGGGCCCTAAGCGACTTTCATATCCGGGTAACGATTCGTCTCGGATGCGCAACGCCGGGTATTCGATCGATTCCCGTACCACGGTAGGATAATCCGGGCGAGATCAATACCCGGTTCACGGCCGATCACGGCTCATTGCTTGTGCACTTTTACAGTACTGTTGCCGGATAACTGACGGATATTATTGTCGGATATCAATTTAATTTGTTTATAGTGACGTAGATGTTTATTAAGTTACTAGGTACCCGCGCCTGCTTCGCTTAAAAAACCTATGTGGGTACCACACTCGAAAAATTGCTACTTAATTTTATCAGGCGTTATTAACATACATTTAGGTAATATTAATTCCATTTATTTTTTATAGTTTTTTATCGTTTCTATTACATTTCTATTTTTTATAGTCTAGTTTAGTACCTACCTACTAACACTACGTCCAAACCATTTCTGTGACGCTGTTTCTGAGATGGTAATCTTAGGTATAATTAAGTGTGAAAATAAGTACCAATATTCATTTGTCTGACACAATTATAAACGTAGAATGCAGGATTCGCAAATCTAGGTAAATGGACTTATCTATAAATAGGAAATTTATAAGTTTAAAATTGCTACACCTAAGCAAACGCAAGTGCACTTCCACATATTTGTTGCATAACCAATGCGGAAATATGTTGCGCATATGTTACATCAACTGATTACTTGACTACGTCGCGTCGGGCATATTCATTTTACAGTGTCGCGATAAGACAAATAAAAATTTAATAAAAATATACCTACAGTGTCGTCTATTAAGACAATTAGCTATTAAAATTTAAGCGAAATTGTTTTTGTAGATAGTTGCTTGGCAATAGAGCATTCAAATTTTGTTACCAGAAATACCTTACATTTTATATAGCGTTCGATTAAGTGTCACTTTTGAAAAAAAGAAAACAAAAAAGTTTGTCTACGAGACACGAGAGCGAAAAAGAGAGAGAGGGAAAGATCGGTGTCCCGAAACCTTTTAAAGCCTGTTAACGTTAAAACTACGCTTTAGGTAGGACTGGACCTTTAGTAGGGAGGTATATTGTCATTAAAACTTAAGGCTTTATTTGGTGCTTAAGATAAATCTTCTTCAATACTTATCAATTGCCGTGAAAAGAGCCGACGAGCCATCTCGAGGTAAGTCCTTAGTGGCTAGAGGTATCGTCAGCCAATAAGGATAGAAAATTGTTTTTCAGACAAACATTGTGGATCGTCTTGCCGTTGACTTGGCCTCAATTTTCAAGGAGACCCTTAAGTCTTGGAAAGACCAAGAAAATATCAAAGCTCAGAAGGTACCGAAGTTCATTAGCTAAGAAAGCTACATAATTCTGAATGATAGAGCTTCTTACATCTTTATCGTTACGCAAGAAAGCTTTACATGGAAAAGATATTTTTATCTCCACTGTTCCGGCCCAATAATAGCGCAGGGTCTAGTACTTATCCTTAAGAACCAGGTCATTCACACCCGAAATCGCAATCTCGAAGATATTCGCGAGCCCAAGACGGGTAGAACACTTTCTCGGGGGGGGGCACGAGGCGTGACGCCGCATCGATCGGTCACGCCCCTCGCCCGAATCGATACCCGCCCGGCTGTTTGTTTTGATATCCGCGAACTTATGCTCTCCTGGTACATCCCAGAGATTGTCATACGTTTGTACAAGATATGGAAATGACAAAAGACTCCGAAGAGATAAGTTTATATTCATCCCCGTATTCCGTGCTCAACCTGCTTTGATAATATTTTTTATATCTCTTGTTAGATTTTAGAAGCTCTGACAATACGTATATGAAAGTTATGAAAAGGTCAAAAGAAACTATGGATGGACATGTTTTTATATGTACAAGCTTACCTATGCTTATCTGGTAAGAGAAGCTAGTATAAAATTGAGCCAATTCGCTAAATTAATACTTAATGGCAACACATCACAGGGTTGCCCTGTGATGTGAAGGACATAGAGAGGTCACTATGTGAAGTGGAGTCGAAATATTGGCAAGAGAGAGAGAAGGTTGAGTTGGACTCAAGGATGGATGGAGACTCTCACATCACAATATGCAATAGTTTTTATACCGGATGCTGACGGTATGTCTGCTGTAGGTAGGTACATGTTGTATTGAAGATATATGCTGTGCTGTGATTTGGTTACGGTCTTTTAACTAATGTGTCGTCGTAAGCTTTTCCTTCAAGATTGCAGGCTGCGCGGAAGGTTCCCAGGCGGTGGACCGAGGTCAAGTCGGCGGTTAACGGTCATTACATGGGTATACCAGGTTCACTACCAACCGTGCCAAGTGGCGAATGCTCATGAGGCGCATAACATCTACGCACAGCCATGATACTACATGAGGACCACGACCGCTCTGACTAGATCGATACGACAAAAAAGAAGCTTCATTTTATTTTAATCAATAACTAAAAAAGTTATGCTGGTTTACTTTAAAGAATCACGTCTAAAAATTTTCGGGTGTGGGTACCTAGTAAAGGGCAGGTTTTCCGAAGCAAAGCGAGAACGCGTTACTAGTAAATAATAAACCTCAGAAATTTATTTTACACTGCGACTTCGTCCGCGTGGAATTTGAAATAAAAGTTATTGATCTAAAATAAAAGTCTGAGTAACTCCTTATTACATCAACTATCTGCCACTGAAAGTCCCGTCTAAATCGGTCCAGCCGTTCCAGAGATTAGCCGGAACAAACAGACAGAGAGACAGATAGACAAAAATTGAAAAAAATGCTATTTTGGTATATAATATGTACCATGTAGGCATACATCCATATGCATTTATTAAAAAACGGTTATTTTAATATTACAAACCGACACTCCAATTTTATTTACTTGGAAGTACCTACCTATAGATTAAACTACCTACCTACACGTGTTAGTTTTAATATAAAACAGAGATTAAGTAAGTACCAGAATACGCTATCCTCAACTAATGGTACAACACAATAGATATTCGCGCCCAGCACAAAAACAAGGTAGAGGAACTGAAGCGCCCTTGTTACTTGTTCCGTAGTAATTAAGCGTAATGGCGGACAAGATGGCGCACCGGAAGTGGGGACGCGGGAAAACGTTGCAGGTGTATCCTCTCGGTCTTACAGATTATACCTACTCATCCACAGATTATACAGCGAGGAAAGCTTAACGCGATTCACTTTTTTTTAATTACATACTATAAAAAAGTAAAACGACTTTCCTGAAAAAAGACGTTCCTGTTTGAAAATTAGCGTTAAATAAAAAATATAATAAAGCTACCTATATTCTTATCACACAGAATTGCCTACTAGGCAGGAAGGTAGATAAAAAATACCTACTGTCTACTTTCAAATGAAAGAACTACCTGAGTATCAGTAATAAAACTTCATTGTCAACGTAGCTTCGCTTACCTAGTGGGTAATTTACTTAGTTAATAAGCTAAGGTAACCTACCTTTTAATGGAAAAGTAGAATACGTAATAACGATAATATTTTGATGCAATTAACACCGCGAGTATTTACAACAAAAGTCACGTTCAATGTTCATAAAAATAATTGTTCAGCAAAATATTTAAAACATTCCCCAATTTTATTACAACTTCCGCCACATCCGCGCTCGAAATTCAAAAACTCAATTTTATCTGTGGCCACAAATTTAAAAGTTAAAAAGCGAATGGACATCCTCGTCCAATTTGAAACGGGAGGGGAGGCCTTCCGGCCGCGCTTCCTGCGGGGCATTTCAAATTTGAATTTCGAATGGCGTGATTTGTCGACCCTGCGAATAGACTGTGACTTTCGCGGCTCGCCTTTTGTCAATCGCGTTTGCTAATCGAATTTAGTGATCGTTCCTTAGCTTTTTTTCGTTTACAGACTAATGAATTATGAGACATGGCATCTAAAAATAATAAGTATTTTTTAATTGACCAATAAAAATGTTAAATAACTTATTTGGAAAGGAATAAAAAATGGGCGAATGAGCCATGTATCCATGGGTCATAAAATCATAACAGTGGTAACTCGTAATAGTTGACTTCACCAACCTACAAGAATATTGATTGATATAAGATACAACAAATCATCAAATGCCAAGAAGGAACACACACGCATAAAGATATTATTCAATACATATTTGAATGAAGTGTCAAGGCTTTATTTTTGAAGGATGTGTAGATAGGTACTGAAGTATCAAATGTCATGCCATTTTTTTGACTACCTAACTAAAAACAGTGTCTACATTCTATTCTACATGCCTCAAAAAATAATTTGGCATTAAACTAGAACTAGAACAAGAACTATATTAAGTACAATAGTTGTTATCACATATCACTTAAGATCGTCTAGAACTCTCGATTCATTAGGTACCTACCTACTAGGTATAACAACAATATCTCAAATTGCAAAACTACGTAATTTCACACACAACGACGAAAACTAAAACTCTACAAAATTCTATTAGCAAAACCTCTACCAAGCTCTCCATGGCTATTCACGAGTCCCAACGTTACCAGTCCGCAGTCAAGGACGAACACCATACCCCTCGTCACGGTCGCCGCACACCCATGCCTCCATGGTTTTTGTATGGGATCGTCGGAGACTGAATTAATTATAGGACGTAGGAATGCAGACCAATGCCCCTAGGTTTGTGCTAGGAAAGTGCAATATTATTTCAAACGCTCACATCCTAACTACTCGTACCTTTAGTAATAATGCATCCGTGCTCTCGAGGATACATTCAACCTACAGTCTAAACAAAACTGTCTCGTATATTTTTTGTTAAATAACACACAAATCATTTAACCACTGAAAAGTCATTAGGTAGGTACCACCTACAGACTTCAATCCATTGACGATCAGGAAGGAAGCGCGGGACGATAGGATAGGGAGGATAGGACTTTTATTTTCTCTTTCTCTATAGTATAGATATACGATTGCTAGAAAAATACAGATTCGGAGAAAATAAGGTTTCAAAGACATACAGACAGTCATAAAAATAAATATGGCAACCATGTTTACATTTACCCAACCCTAAAAATGAATAAATTTAATATAATCATATTGAGTTGTAATGTCATACATTTGAAAAAAAAATCGTTACATAATCAACGTTACAATTAAAAAAATGTAATATCAAACAGAATAACAGAACAACAGTATAATAATAAAAAACATAATGGCAAAAATAAAAACCGGTTCCTTTTTTGAACTAAAAGCAAGATGGCGGCAATGGCGGCGGGCGCGCATCCGGTGAGTATGGTAATTCGGTTCCTCTGCCTCTGACATACAGCTTTACTTTATAATTCGTGGAATAAACAAATAAAAAGTATATGTTACTATTTATTACAAATCGTTTCGACGTTTTTATGCCTAGGTACCTATATCTAGAAACTTCTAAATTATAGTTACCTATACCAATGCATACCAAACTCTTATAGGTAACAAGCCTACACCCGCGGCTTCGCCCGCCAAAAATCCCTATATTAGGTATAAAAGTTGATAAAATCAGAGAAGTTTCATAGTAACTTTGCCCCTCCTTTTACCTTTAACTCCTTAAGGAATGATTTCAAAAAATATAGAATAATAGAATTGAAAAAATATTTTATGCATGTTTCATGAGTTTCAATGAAAAACCTTCATACTAAATTTCATTCAAATAACGTCAAAAACGGCAAAGTGTCATACTAATTCTGCACCCCCGTTTTACCCACTTAGGGGGTGAATTTTAAAAATCCTTTATTAGTGCCGTTCTTAGTCCTTTCCTAATTAATTCAATCTGTATCATCGTTTTGATGAGGAAAACATAATTATCAACGATTGACGCAATGTAGGTACCTACCTACTGGGAAAAACTGTTGCGCTACTATGCATAATATTGCGTACCGATGAATTTATGTTATGAAAGGCTGATTCATATCAGCCCGGTATGAATCAACAATCTTTGTCTTCTACAAGCAACACATTTTCTACAAATCCTGAGTAAATTAGCAACAGCTTACAGGTCTAAATTCTAGACAATTCCTATTTTCTTAACACTTACGAACTGGCCTTCGTTCGCTTCGAGAAACCTATGACTATGGGTATCAATAGCCGTATACCTACCTACGTACTTCGAAAATGTTTAGAGGGTATTTTTTAAATTGATAGGTATCTTTTAAGCTATTGCATAGCTTTTATCGCGGGCCTTGAGCGTGGGGACCGAATCCAGAAATTCCGTAACGAAAAAAACCTAACACCCCCAATCAGCGCCATCTAGTACCTTAATACTAAGGTATGGTAGGTATGTTTTCTACAAACTAGATGGCGCTGTTCTGATATAACTATATAACTTCTAATAATTATAATTGCATAAGTTGATAAAAAATGCAATGCAATAGCTTTACCGCGGCAGTCTCCGAGTGCCACATTTAGTTTTATTTTATTTTGGAACTGATTTAAACAAAATAAACATTAGGTATACAATAAAAAACGAATTCAAATCTGTTAAGTCCTTCCTGAGATTAGAAGTAATAAACGCAAAGACAAAGAAACAAACTGACAAACAAAGCAATTTCGACAATTTACAATTTTGTTTTCCTGCGATATAATAATGTACCAGTCAAATAGTTACAATATGGTAACTAGAAAACCCGACGCGCAACTCTCAGTTCAAGAACCCCACTTACAGGAAACCATTAAAATGTAACAATAAATCCTTAATAAAACGTACCTAAATATATTTTAAAACGCAGATAAATTATGCAGATAGGCGTTATTAACGAACATTTTACATAACATACGTGAATTGGAACCACGCAACGTACTAACTGGTCCTATTTCATCAGACCGAACCAACCACCTTTCTAAAATCTCCACAATTACTCGCAACTGGTTCAACCAAGATCTATACGTGATATATGCGCCCGCGCAGCTCGCTAGCCAATCAGAACGCCCAGTTAGACGTGTGCGTAACGCCGTCCACAGTGTAGGCTACAACGCGTGTGTGCGTCGTGATATATGAAACCTTTGTGTGTATGTAATTTGTCTCGGGTTACGGCATACGTATGTTTGCTGTCATTTCCTTTTACACGTTCCGTTTTAAACCTTATCTGGTTTTGAATAAGATGTAAGTTGCATTGTTAAATGTAGCGTTATGTTTGTAATGTGAATGTCATTCACATCTAAGGCGCGGCGTCTTGATACATAATGTTTGTAGGTAGGTCTGTCCGTACCTACGCCATTGTTCAGGGAATCATTTTAACGTGATCTATGCTATGAGTCAGGTTTTAAATGCCTACCAGGAAGTGGTTTTAAATCACGTCTCTATTGTGGATTTGATGAAGTGTTTTTTTGGAACAGACAAAAAAAACATATTTAATTGTTTCCGACGAATTGGTACTAATGTATATTTTGTTATAGACTAGTAATTGTTCTCGGGTCGATTTGGGAACCTATGCCCTACTCGCACTCGGAAAAGGTTTACACGAGGTTCTTCAAATTGACATAGGTATTTATATGCTATGTTTTAACCGAATCAAATAAATTATCTATAAATATTTACCAAAGTCTATGAAAAATATATCACTGATAATCGCATTCAAATTGGTTAAGCCGTTCACAGATTAGTGGAAAGAAACACACAGGTAGGTAAATAAACAATAATTCTAAAAGTGATTGTAATTATTTATTTATTAATTATAATTATATTGTTAGGTACCTACCTATTGACTAACGCATAATCCCTAAAAATAGTTTCTTCCAGATATCTTCACGGACAGGCGTAGAGGACGTAAGCGCAGGTTATAATAATATAAGTAACTTTGTAATATCCAAACCCATTCATACCTACCTAATTTCAATTCAACTTAAGTTTTAATTTGAAGGGAAGATTATAGCCTTGTCTTTTGTTCAACAGAGTGCAAAACGGTAAGGAACAGAAACAAATTTCACCCGCTCTACCTATTGACTTATTATTAATACTTACTATGGACATCGTGTCTCATACTAAAATCGCGAAAAAAATTGTCCCAGTCGCAGTTATCGCGAGTATAGTTCGCGAGTGTATGTTAACAAGGTAATTAAAACACTAAAATCATTACGCCACGGTTTAATTTCCATTGAAGTCGATTGCAGCTCATTAGGCTTGGACATTTTACAGCGCGAACGACGTCGTCAATGTCTCTACCACTAATCATGACAACGCAACGGTTAAAAGAAGTTGAGCACCTAATAGGTACCTAGATACATACCTACTCCTCAATGCAGTGATGGCATTGAACAGGAGGCCCCAGATGCAGTAGGTACCTACTTTGTCTGCCAACATGTAGCAACATGAATAGAGCAGGTTGGTGTGCATTCAAGGATGGATGTAGTAGCAATGGACCTTGGTTACGAAAAGATCGCGATCGTAAAATCCAATAATCTGATATAGGTCCTACCTACTCGACAAAAATAGGTAGGTTACTAGGTATCTGACAATTTTATTTGACAGCATCTAGTTATTAACCGACTTTAATTGCTGACAAATTGCATACTTTGATGTAGTGGAAGAGAGATAAATAGATGCGTTGCAAGCCAATGCTTTGGCCGATCGTGCCTCTCTATCGCTTGTTGCGCGCTCTCGCTTGCACGCACAGGCTCAGGCGGAACGGGACACTTTTATGTGCGCGCTGCCGGTGTTCATCAATTTACAAGACGTTATCACGTCAAAAAGAGGAGGTTCTCAATTTTTGTACGGGGTGTAGCGATTTTGATAATTCTTTATACTTACATTCGATAGCTGGTGATAGTTACCTATGTGATTCCATTTAAATTTGAGCGAGATCTGACGAGTAGTTTTTGAGTTTTCCTCAATAAAATGCGTATTTAATTGACTTTGAGTAGGTACCTATGTATGTAGACGATTGTCTCATTTTATTACCTAGGTAGGTACTTGTCGATGCCGAAGTTGGTTTTTTATTGTTAACTTTATCTTTTTGGATTTATTAACCTATTAGTAATTAGTAGCCAGGTTATAAAGCAAGATTGCCATCAGTTGGGATTGTAATTAAATTACTTTTAAGGTAAGGTAATAACTATTTACGTATGAAAATATGTACCTAGTTTAAATCTACCTCGGAGAACTTTTACTACGCACAGTTTAACAAATTACAATTTGATACGAGTAATGCGACATAGATTAATGAAATCAAACAGTGTAATATACATCCATAAAATCTCATAAAACGCCCCCATAAATCAAATCTAGATAGAAACGAAACTAGAACATTGTAAGGTACACAACAAATTCACGTAGGTAAAATCAAGTTATCCTTAAAATAGAAGCGAGCGGTACAGCCATGTTTCATCTCAATTTGCCTTACGCATGTGGCAACAGCCTCCGAACCACGCATGCCCGCGAAACGGAACGTAACACGTAACGCACACTACGACAGCGCCCCGCCTCGGTCAACCAGCCAATCAGAAAGCGCCGTTGGCCCTCCCGCGCGAAAACTCACTCCAAATCTCCACGCTGATTGGTCGGTTTTAACGATCGTTTTCGGAGGGAATTTTCGGGTGCTTTATGAAATCACGGTCGCAGATGTGCTGTGATGGTATTTTATAGATTGTATGTGGTTTTTATGTCTGTCGGCGTTATGATAATCTCGTTATGGATCGGCCTCGTTGTTTTTGCATAATGGAAGGTTTTTATTCGGCTTATGGGATGGGACGCGACTGCTGGGTAATTGAGACGGTAAATAGGTTAGGTGTTTAAGTTTAGGCACAAATTACTATGTATTTTTGTACTTTATGTACCTACCTATGTCAAACTTGGTTTAATCGCGTATAAGCACTTATATAGGTAATCATTATAAATGAGTATACAGGTAAGTTCATGATAGGTACATAAGTATTAGGTACCTATTTCTGAAAGAGGACATATCTACTAGTTTCACTGTGATAATTACTACAGATTCGGAAATAAATTCTGCGTCAAATGGTCCAAGTCTTGTGGCTCTACGACCAATAAAACCCTTTGTTTAGCGTTGAAATTAACCCTATTTTGATACATTTACATCTGACATCTTCAAAATTTATCGGCTCTGGTGAACATTTTTTTCGATACCTATGACACACCTAAGTGCAACGTGAGAACGACTGACTGGTTTTGGCCAATACAAGCTTCAGAAATTTTATGTCACCCGACGGGTTCCGACAAATCTTAACGACTGCTACATATACATAATCTGCTACATATTCTACAGTAACGCTCAAGAAATTTTGCTACTATCGGTCACCCATCCAACTACCAACCGCGCCCGCTGTAGCTTAACTCGGTCGATCACTTATGATCGACGCAAGCCGCCGGGCTATGAGGCTAGTTACCTTAGAATAATAACACTATAGAAAGACAGTCTTCATACAAGCGCTCTGTCTAAAGTGAAGCACTAAACCGAAAATTTCCCGAAAGCGGGGATGATTCGGCTGCGGATATAATCATATGTTTTTAGAAATAATACATGAATAGCTTTTCAGATATTTTGTGACACAATTTAATTGGACAAATCGTCATAATTATTTTTCGCGAGACACGTTTGGCGTGCGTTGACATGAGCTGCCCGGTGTTTGGAGTCTTTTCTGGCTCCAATTAAGGTGCTCCAAAACGGCCGCGCGGACTTCGTTTCTATAGTGTAATTATTCTAAGCTAATTACTTACAAAATAAAAACTTACAAGTATAATATTCCATCATATTCTGGTTGTATCTGTAGGCGGCGGAGAGGTCCACTCCGGCCCGCAGCCCGAACAGGGCCGCGAACGTCGCCTTACTCTGGCCCTCCAGCTTTACACTCCACTATCACCAGATAAAAACCACACACTTCCGAATCACAAATAAAACACTCTTCGATTTTAACACACTCTGTATAATCCCATTTGAACTTTGTCTATAGTTTACAAGTCCCAAACGTCACAATGACATGACATTTTCAAAGTTTGAAAAAAGAATGCGGTAGATGTCATCGTAGGTTGACAGGCATATTGATGCTTTGTTTTTTGTAATACAATGATATCATTGTTTCTTTAGTGACATAATTAAACTGTTACGGGAGTAGGTACATCTCATTTGCTGTCAGATTTTAAACGGGTTTCCTTTGAAATTTTACTCATAATCTGTCGGTTTAAACGACACGTTGACTTGTTGAAGTGGATGTACTATTTTCTAACTTTTCTCTGCAATGAGATTTTTGATGTAATATTAGCAAATTAATTGTAATCGTAGGTGCATAATATCTTCTACTAAATGATTATTAAAATTAAGTAGATATCAATATAAATTATGAAGCTTTTGAACTGCTGCCACTGGTATAATTAATTTATATCCAAATTAATAATTTGGATTGGATTTGGAAAAAGCCACCGAAAACGAAACGTGTACGTACTAAACTAATGTAAAAAATGGTTTTATGATGAATTATAAATCCTTATTTATCCTAGATTGAGCCCCATTTTCAATTGTACCTAATCTCATAAAAAAGCAGGAAACAAATTGATCATATCCGAAGGCAAGTAGATGATCCCCTAATGATGATAACGTCAAACCGTCATCAGCGTGAAGCCTGTGTAAAATCAAGCTATCCACGCTTAGCTGATGTAAGGCCGATTCGTTTGGTTTAATTTTGCCGGTTTTTGGACGATTTTCCGGTGTTTGAACATTGCTTTTCCGGTTGGACAGAGGCAGGTGGGTCTAAGAGCCCTTTCTCGTGAGAATACTGGCTTTAAATGGTTGGCGCTTGATGAGGAAGTTATGTAATATTGGTTATACTTAATTTATTGTCGGGTATTGGATTGGGCGATAGCGTGTTTCCTGTTATTGGAGTTTATTGTTTTTAAGAAGGATATAGAAAGAGATAATAATTATTAACTTTGTTGATTGATTTTACATACTTTGATGTTAAATTTTAGTTAGTGGTACGCTTTAGTGGGAAATAAGATAAATAATTTTACATCTTAGTAGGTACCTACCTATTCAAGTTCTAAATTTTATCTTATTGGGTGAATAGATCGTAGAAAGTAGGTACCGATTAGTATTATTGATATAATTTGTTGCCGACAGGGAAACTGATGATCTAGGTAAGTCAAAATAAATTTTAACACTTTTCTTGGGAAGACTGTATGAAATATTTTTTAGTAAAAATGTTTCAGATATGGGAATATTTTTGGTAAAAATTGTTCGGCGGATTATTGATATGAATAAACTTACGAAGTAAGTATACGAACACTTATTTCATAAGCTGTTAAACTTCAAACTTAAAACTCAATTGCTTACACAAAACTTAACACTTTCAAGCGTAACACTAACAATCAAGTAAAAATCAAATACTAGCTTATCACAACACAGTCAAAACATGATACACACTTTATAATCACGTTTAAACACTCACGAATCATTAAACCGACTCTCATTTGATTGCTTTTTCTAAATAAAATACGTCTTAATCGTTCGCGAGATGGTTGGACACAGATGGCTTGGTGTCCATTTTGAGGTATATTTTACGGTTCGGTCGGTCAGACCGATGGATTGTAACAAGAGGATCGGTTACCGTCATTCAAGATGGTTGAACGCGTGGGATTTTATTGTTTTAATTACGAAACTTAATGTCATTTACCTAAGACATTTGACAGGTGTTAGAGGTGTTGGGCTCATTGCAAGCGGGTAACTTAAAAGCGATGGTTTTCTTGATATGACGAAATACTAATTATACTGTGCACCTATACACGAATACGGTGTAAATAACGAGCTGCACGATATGAGAGCAGGATGAGTCACGTAAGGGACATTAGGGAGTTTAAATTTAAGTGATCTTGTCTTGTGTAGCACAGTTTTACATTTTGGTACTATATTTACAGTTTTATATTCTGAAGATTAAGATATAAATTAATAGGGTACCCTCTTACTGTGTTTTTGTTTATATTCATTTTATTGTTTTATTAAAGTACCAATAATTTATGTACATTTTGCATTTATGCAAATGAGCATGCAGCACCAAATGCACCAAATACAGTAACTATTTAAACGGAAAGATTATGTTACTAGATATGATGCGAGATGTTACTATCTACTTCTAATTAGGTACCTACCTAGTCAAAACATGTAACTGAAGTAGTCGAAAAGAAGATAGAAGAAAGAATGATAGAAAGAAAGAAGATAGAAGAAACTTGCGTCATAATTTTAAGTCCATTAAAGGTACATAATATTCAGGAATCGCTGGGTGAATTGATAATATATAATACATACCTACCTACCTAATATTTTATTTTAGGTCCTAACAGGAATAAGATGATGAGGTTAATATCACGCATCAATCTAGAAAATTCGAATATGTGTATAAAAAATATATCTTTGACATCTTTGGGTCTGACATTTTGGAGCAACGCAAGTTTCTTGATTGCATTTGCGTTTTTTTTATGCTGATACAAAGATAATCTATCTATCTATACCATTGACTTAGGGTAATTCCGGGGGAGATGGCCCTAGTAACTTTAAAACTCTATAGTGAAGGAATTATGATGAATAAAACATTGAATTAATATAAAACGTAAACTTTATTTATTACTCTTATAGAAAATTAACGTAAAAATCATTTTAAAGAACGCAAACAATGAAATTTTTAACTTTTAAAAAAACTAGGACTGGCCATCTCTCCCAGAGTGTCCGGGAGTGATGGCCATAGTGATCGGGGGGAGATGGCCAATACCCTTTTTGCCATTCCCTTTGCCCTTGAGATAATTTAACTCCTTTTTTTTCTTATTGCCGCAGTAAGAACACATGTCCTCAAACTCGGTGCAGTTTTCATACATCCAGAACATGCAAATATTGCATTGTATCCAATCTTAAAAAACTGTGTCCTGTAATAATGATCACCGCAACCTCTGCAGTTATCTTTCTCTCTCTAAGGTTGACTGGGAGATAATGCTTTGAGCATTAAGTCCGCCTTTGACTCTGTACTTTTGTATGGTCCATAAAGTTTAAATAAATAAAGAAATAAATAAAACTATAGGAATTTTTTGCAAGTGCTACAACAACAAAGACGCAGCAGTAGTTGCTGCGTCTTTTTTCGTTGTCTGCACCAAAGGTCGATGATGGTCCCACACAGGACCCTTTGTTGTTGTTTTGTTTTAATATTCTTTTTAATGTTTTTCTTGGAATATGGTAGATAAAAGAGGCCATATAAACCGCCCCCCTCCACTTCGTACTTCTGACATAACATTTTTAAGGTCTTCTTCGCTCCAGGCACCTCTTCCAGCAGCCGCCTTCCGTACGTATTGGTTAGGCATTTATAAAATAGTGAATTTTAACAATAGATTTAAATTTGGACATTAAATTTTATGGCTATCTCTTCCGTAAATACTATGGCCATCTATCCCGATTGTCCGGGTGAGATGGCCACATTACTTAATAAACGCAACTTCTCAATTTTGTAGTTAATTTTTAGGTAAGAACACGAGAAAGCTTTTTTACTTTACAAAGAAAGCATAAATACGAACAAATATTTCAAAACTTTTATGTGACCATTTAATATGTCAACCCCTTAATTTATTTAACTCGAACGTGTTATTAAAAAACAAAGTCAAATTACTCACCTTTCCATAATTTTTTCGCAAAAATACCCAATAACACTTATTGCCCGTGCCGAAACGAATCAAAATAAATTAAAGTAAATTAAATCTATTAATCATTACTAGAACTTTTTTCTATTGGCCATCTCTCCCGTACGGCCATCTCCCCCGGAATTACCCTATAGAAATAATAAGTCAACGATCTATACTAATAATAAATCTGTAACTGGTTGCTGTTTGTACATAGACGATGTATGAGAAAAACGTTTACTGGGAGTCTTCAAAACAAACTTCAAAAAACAATGATTTTTAGAATTTTTGTCTGTTTGTCAATGGTTTTGTACCCGCCAATCTCAGAAACGGCTTAACCGATTTGTTTTTTTTTATTACAATCGGTTGAGACATGAAAAAGTTATGTCAGTGCCAATTTAATAAATAAGCCGAGACTTATAAACGTCTACGAGTACTTACTTAGGTATAACATAAAATACTACTAACCATTAAGTACTATAAAATCCTTCAATTTTGCAAAATGTAAGGAAATCAGGTATCCCTTTATTGGGATTTCTTATTCTTTGTAGTTTGTATGCAAATTTTAATTGCTTTCTAGGACTTGGGGAAGGAGGTACCTACCTACCCTAGGAAATCTGGTATACAAGCTACCTGATTTGACTGTCCATAGACATCGGTAACGCCCAAGGAATCTCCGAGGCGTTGCCGACCAAAGATTACAGGTGAAAAAAGTTGTTCTGTGTCGGTCAGTCATGGGCGGCAGAAGACGGGGCTGCATGCTCGTCTGCAGGCTCGGCTCTAGTACATGTAGCGCCCGTGTGCAATGCAATCCCTGGCGCCCTTTTGTATCAAAATACGCGGTCGAAATGTAATAGGTACCTACTACAAGACGCTTTCAGCGCCCCCTAACAACCGACCGGGTGCCCCGCTGCACTATAGGTAATGCCGCCCCTGCTCGTTTGCTATCTAAAACCCATTATGTACTCAAGTTTAAAACCAAAACCTTTATATACGCCCTCAATCATAAGTTGTATGATACCCGTTCACACGGACGCTACCCGACACCAGGTTTCTTATTTAGTCGGTATTAGAATTACACGGCGTATTAACTTACGTGTCTGTTTTATATTATTCTGTCCGTTTGCACTTGTTTCTCCCTGTGTCTGTTTATATAAAGGTTATATAAACTTCCTATTTTAAACTACACGCTTATAAAGATTTAATTATATAGGTAGTAGGTAGGTACTACTACCTTTTATTTCACAATTTATGATTACGAAAGATAATGTAAAATTAATTAAATTTACAGAAGAATCTTCATATATTTGGGGTACTTTTTTCTCTCGCCTCAATCATATACCTACCTACTGGTACCTTAATTATTCTTTTTAATTTTTACCGTCGTTTAGGCATCAAAATAAATATTTTTAAGCGGGGATTATAAACAATTTACTAACTTGTAACGGAAAATCCAAACCATTTTATCGAATACGAAATCACTTGTCTCTAATATTTTCCTATTATTATTGCTCTAACTAACCTCTCTTACCTTACACCATTATTTAGATGATTATAATGAATGATGGCATCTGTTACCTACATAGGTACCTTATGTCATGTTAACATAAATATTGTTTGAACCTAGGTTTACTTTGAAACTAACCTGAGGTGGTAATTTTTTTTAATACAAAAGATCTTTAGAAAATGTGGTTTCGATGCCTTTAGCCCATGGTTCCATACTTCAATGAGCATTGTCCTTTATGAAATTGATAACAATAACTGATACGCAACACATAGTTTAAACCAATAGGTTTAGATCAAGGGATCATAGGATCATAATTATCAAGGGATATTTTGATAGATGATTCTGTTAAGGTAACCAAACTCATGTTAGGCGGTTTATGTCCTAGAATAATTTCATGGATATTGTGTGGAAGCTAACCCTAACATCAGGGTTAAACCGAGTGGTAGAATCCAGCGATAACTAGATAGTGGTCATAGCTAGTGAGATTGTTTTGGACTGAAACATGGATCGAGGTACCAAGCATTTGATATTATGATATTATTACAACAGCAAGGAATCAAAGTGTAATTTATTTTTTTTCAGTTTATTTTTGTTTATAACTTACTGGTCATGGATTGTGACGTATTCGTACAAAATTTAACGTACCTACGTAATTTATTGAGCGGCATTATTTAAATCTACTTCGCATCCCTACATTATAGATTTTTAGACAGTCGTACAAGCGATCTACTTATCGGCTTGCCTTTTCAGTAAACAATAGCAGGCATTATTATCGTAGATATTAAATTATAAACACCAATTAGCAATATTCACCGAGATTTAGTTTTATTTTACAGAAAACCGAAGAAGACTTTAACGAAACATCTCGTTTTCATCACCAAAACCATGACATCCACTTTAACCTAAAAAAACGCACCATCCGAACTTCACACAGCACAGATTAACTTAAAAACACAATTTCATGGCCACTTTGTGAACGCATTATAAAAAAGCAACGCGTTCGATTCGCGATTCGAAATTTGAAATTGGCGCGCGGCGAAATGGCGGTCCGTGCGGCGCGGGACCAAAACACCCTCTGTGGCACGTGTCACGGCGGGAACGCGCCCGGATACTACCCCTCTAGGCTGGCGAGATGAAATAAGGCTGAGATGAGTTTATGGAACATTTTTTTGACTGTAGGGTAAAATATTTTATGCGTAATATTATTCGATTAAACTACTTTAAGGGTTAATTTGTGCTTGGCGAATGACTGAAAATTTTAGTAGGTTTGTTTATTAAAGCTATAATACATATTATCTATATCATTATTATTTTTTAATAATAAAAGGTTTCTTATTTTAAGAACTGTATCTTACCTACTGGTTGTTTTGTCTGTCATCGATTGGATGAATGTTGATAGTAAAAAGCTAGGTAATAGTATGAACGTACTTAATAGGTAAGTACAAAGCCTCTTATGGTCATTAATCAAATGACTATGGATTTGCAAATTTTCAACAATGACCATGTACCGACCTACCTAAATATTTAAATCAAATCAAATAAAACAAAGTTCAGGATCAAAATAAAATTTCAGAAAATAAATCTTAACTTCAAAATTCAATGACACAAAACTTTAGTAGGTTATCCTACACGGTATCCGAACGCATCGTCGCATCCCTTCCTCATTTATATTGCTATCCTTGTCACTCGTCTGATAAGATTAGCGATATTGATATTACAATATTATTTTTAACAAGATAATACTCGCTTTGGTTAACTTACTCATTAGGTTTGTAAAATTCATTATTTTTATTTTTAAGGCAATCAGGTGCAGTTACCTATCAAAAATTGGAGTACCTATAATGAAAATAAAACTTTTTGTAATTTCCTGTAATTCTTAACTCTTTAGAAAATTTTAATTTCAAAGTGGGCGGTGCTAAAGATAACCACACATGACCCGAGAACAAACATTTATCCGTCACATAATCTGCCTCGGCCGGGAATCGCACCTGGGACCCCTCGTTTCGCAGGCAGGGCCACTACCAATGTTTGTTCTACGCAGGTAGATACGTACAGACAGACTGTGTTAGTTTTATTATAGTTAAGCTGTAGTTAATAATCTTATCTTGCAGGTATCGTATGTCGCAAAGCAAAATCACATTATTGGAGACTTGTTTGACAAATTGCTTCCATCAGGGATTCAGTTGTGTAGCACAGTGATGAGTGGGTAAGCTTCGGACTCGAGAACATTTAATGTAGATCGTGTTCGTGTCTCTAGCTTTCAGTAAAGAAATGTTTTATGTTTGGTAATGCCAATGCGTCAATGACATGGCAAAATCCTGGACGTGGCAGTTTTGTTTTAAAGAAACATTTTCTTTCAGGTCGTGTGTGGCAGCGATATCTCATGTGTCCGTCCATGTCACCCGCGATACAAGGATAGGTACTAAGTGCGACTGTATGGGTGTGTAAGCGATTTTGAGGCGTTTGTTTTGTGGTGTACGGAGGGAGATCCGCATCCATTATTTTTGCCGCTCTCACATTAAAAACAGCGCCATCTTCCGGGCACCCATTCAAACACACCGAACTGACCCAAGTCCGCAGTGTACGCGGCCGTTGTATTGTTCGCTATAACAGATAGTTCGGGCACGTATTTTGACAAGATTACAGTATCGATTGATGTATGGCGGGACGGTTCATTAGATGATCTATTAGTTTAATTGATAAATGGTTTGTAAATGGCATTGGTTATTAAGTACCTACTTATATTGTGTCTTTGTCCCACTGCTGGGCAGGTCCTGATGTGAAGTAGCTTTTCGGATTACTTGGTAACTATTCAATCTAGGTAGGTAGGTATAGGTACTCTATACAAATAAATAAAATTGGAGTGTCTGCTTGTACTTAATATTAAAATAACCGCTTTTACTAAATGCATATGCATGTAAGTATACACGGTACATATAATACCTAAATAACATTTTTTTACAATTTTTGTCTGTCTGTCTGTTTGTTTAGGCTAATCTCTGGAACGGCTGGACCGATTTTGACGGGACTTTCACTGGCAGATAGGTGATGTTATAAGGAGTAACTTAGGCTACTTTTATATGAGAAATTTCCCCGTAACAATTAAAATTCCACGCGGACAAAGTCGCGGGCACAGCTAGTTTAGTATAAGAGCTTAGGTGCCTATTTATCTACTTATTTTCATATAAGGTAAAGAATTACCTAAGTGTAGGTAAGGTAAAAGGTTAGTTTAGTTCCTCCACCAATCCGTACTGGAGCCGCGTGGTGGAGTATGCCCTAGGCCTCCTCAGGTATGAGGAGAGACCCGTGCTCAGTTGTGGGCCATTAATGAGTTGAAGCCAGCCAATTTAGTTCCTTAAATATTTTATAAGCAGATAAGAGTAGTTCAATGCATAGGTAAGAATTAATTAAGGATGAAATAATTACCTAATTAATAATATTACAAACATTACATTCCATATGAATATTACTTAAAACTATTACCCAATGAAACTATATTACGGCCTAAAACTAAAACCGCCTACTTACTTAAATCTTTCCCGATTGAGCATTCTGTTTTAGGAAGTTGAAAAACAAGTTCTTTAATTAAAAAGTTTATAGTTTTACCATATTAAGCTTCAGTAATAAATAACAATAAGGCTAAATTATACCTTAATTGCCATAAAATACAGCTTAAAATCCAAGTAGCACGACTGCTTCGTATTACATTTGATTACAAGCGTCTTGGTTCGGCTTGATAAATTAAAATGAGTTCTAATATCCACAACTTACGGCGCATATAATTATCACAAATCTGACACAAACTCCTTAACCAAATCAAAAGTAAACACAACCCCTTTAAATTTAACTAGAAATAAATCTAATAACAATAACATAAGGCTTAAAATAAGTTGTCAGCAATTTGAACCTACGTCATTTTGGAACAAGATCGAGATTTAGAATGCGCAAGCAATGTGATCTCATTGGTGCGTGAGCTGTCAAAATTTGGAACCGAGGCGGTGTAATCGAGTGAAACAGGCTGAAATATATCTGTCTCTTTCAATGAGGTTTTGTTTGTGTGTGTTGTTCATGGCGTTTGTATTGTAAACAATCAAGTAGTTTGGTGAGTTTTGTAATAGTTTTGATCTAACCGTTTTGTAGCAAAGACAGATTATTCGACTTTACGTAATTAGTTCGAAGTAATATTTTACGTTTCGAGTTTTAAGTTTAGTAACACTAACGCCATCTATTGGTGAATGTCAAATATTACAAGTACCTAGGTATCTACCTATCTACCTAAACGATATATATCTGTACCTAGGTACTACTTAATTATTAGGTATACAAATTTTGTAAGTTTGAATGTTCACGTAAAAGTAGGTAGGTATACAGACCTTTTTGAAGAACCCCGTGTCATGCCTATAGCTCCCCTTTCTATCATCGAACATCGAATCGTTAACTGGAATAAATTACCAGCGTCGATGTTTCCAACCGATTATAATGTGGGTGTCTTCAAATCAAGAGCGAGTACGCTGCTACTAAGTTAGTGTGCTCTACCACCCAAGACCACATCTCCACTTACCATCAGGTGGGATTATGGTCAAGCTTGATGCTTATAATTAATTAAAAAAACCTGCCTCAGAAAGAAGCCCACTCGTGGAGACAACTTCTACGTGACAAATGATCTGAACTGCTGCTCAGTTAGAAGTCAGTCAGGTAGAGTCGTAGAGTCCCAAGAAACTCGGCAACATTGTCGGTGAAATATCGTTTTAGTGGTTGGTCGACTTGACCAATGTCTTTACATTTATCTAACTATACTTGCCTGTCTATCTGTTTAACCCGTATGGCGCGATGGTTGCCATGCCGGACTGCCGTTCGAAGGGTCCTGGGTTCGATTCCTGGCGAGGTGGTTTGTAAAGATGAGTTCAAATTTCTATTCTCGGTCTGGCTGTGTGTGTTCTTTGTGTGTTGTGCATGGCACCTACGGGCCACGGCACAGGGAATCCTAGTGTAGGGCTAGAGTCTGTGGCGCTACAATCTTCCGTTTATGTTATTTTTATTTATTTATTTTTCATGTACACCTTAAACGACAGAGGAAATAATATAAGTAGTATTGTATATACCTAGGTCCTATGTACAATATTACCCATTTATCTATACATATATCCATCCAAATAATATTTACAAAAACGTTTCCATAATACAACTTCCGCGCCAACAGATTCCCACAAACCGAACCTGTTGGTAGGCCGCCAGTCATCGCGATTAGTTCCGCCCCGGAACCAAACCCGCGACCCGTCCGTGTTCCATATTCAATTATTTAAACCAACACAAAATAAAGTTGAACATAACTTGGTTTGCAGGAGAGTTGTAGGGAAGATGTGAGCCCGTAACTTAGTTGTTAGTGACTCTTAGAGCGAAGGGTGCCAGGTTTGAATCCGGGGTCCCAGAAAAAATAAACGTAAACGTAAAAAATAAACGTAAACGGTAAAAAATAAACGTTAACACACTCATACCCCCGCACTACGATAACAACTCAACACACACATCACTAACACACATGACTCGCGAAGACATTTATCTGTCAAATAAACATCTGCCCCGGCCGGGAATCGAATCCGGGCCCCTCGCTTCGCAGGCCGAGTCACACCCAACTAAGCTACGGGGTCGTCATGTAATGTGACAAACGTTACTCACGTCATTGTTGTAATGTTTTAATCTGTCCATCCTACCAGAAATATAGTTAATTCTATACAACATCTCAATTACCTCTCAGATAAAACTAATTTTTGTTTCGGTGAAGGAAATCACGTCACAAACAACGTCTCCATAATGTTCTCAACGGTAAATGTATGTCCAATATCATATTAAATTTATTAGTGGGTTGTGTAAAAACACGACTCATAGAGAAAGGTTATACAGTGGAAGAATATATTAATGACAAAGATGCTTGGAAATAGACATCCGCGACCGGTTCTGCTCATGTTAGTATATGTATTTATATGTAGGTATAAATTTTGTAATATAGTTGTAAGCATTATATATTTTTTTTAAAGATGTGCCGAGGAGTTTCTTTCGCCGTTTCTTTTTCTCCTCAAAGATTTAAAAAGTTCAATTTTTAAAGGCACCTTAGAGAAACGGTGGTAAATGCAAAAAAATGACGTTCATAAGTGTATGCATCATACCTACATGAAATAAATGATTTGAGTTGAGTTGAGTTACAATAGACAGCTGTAGTAAAAAATCAATATCTTTATCAAAGATTATGAGCAAACACGTATCTCTGGAGAGCGTGGACGGTAACCGAGACGCTGACCGCAGCCACTTCCCTGGGAATTGCGCCGCGTCGATTACACACGAGGGTTTGTTTCTTTTTGAGACCTCTTGAGGAGTCGGTTTGGATGGGTGCAAAATGAGCTTGTACTTGATGAACGTATTGTTATCAAAACCTAACGTCCACCCTTTCGTCATGAACATTCCACCGATACGAACGAAACGGTTTGCATCGTCGTTCATCATCCGCACTGCGAAGGACTGGAATAGCTTGCCTGCGTCGGTGTTCCCACCTGCGTATAATGTGGGAGTCTTCAAGAGGAGAGTGCATAGGCTTTTAATAAGTTAGTGCGACCAACATCTTCGACTTCATCGCCACTTACCATCAGGTGGGATAGTTGTCAAGCATTAACTTATCTCATGTAAAAAACAAATTGTGCCCCTAGACGATCATGCGGCATGACATGTAAGTAACGTGAATTATACGCTTCATGACGGACCACATGATCGTCTAGGGATATCTTAATGCGTGCCATAATGTTATTCTGGCTATTCATTTTATCACAATACATTGCATTGACGTCGTTTCGAAGCGAACTCAGCAGTTGCAAGACATGCCGCTTAATTGTGTTCCTAGACGATCATGCGTGCATGTCAATCGTGTTTGCATGATGAAAAATAAAATTAATTGTCAATCAACTGCCAGCACGTAGTTGGCATGTCATTCGCATATGCAATACAGCTAAACGTTCATGCATGCATGACACCACGCAAGGCATGTCATGCCGCATGATCGTCTAGGGACACCATAAGAGAGAGAACAATTTTTTAATAATTAGTATTTCGATATTGTTTTTTAAAGCTGTTGTTCGTTCTCAGTTTTGTCTTTTTAATTAGAAATCCGTTGGGAAATGGTCAAGGAATTAAAACTATAGGAATTCATGAGTGTCGTTAATACTTAGAATAAACGTTTTCAGATTTAGTTATAGATATAGGAATCAAAACGTGCCTACTAAAGTCAGTCAATGTGGTATTCGAATCTGAAGACGAACGTAGTAACGCAGTTCCCAGTACCGTCACCGATTTTAGTGAATCACGTTACGTTCTCAATCACGCGCATCGAAAGCGAAATGCCCAGCTGTGGGCGCAAAAAACGGTACGTGACCAGAAATCAACGCGGCAAGGGCAGACACTCTCGGTTATAGGTAAGCCATAACGTTGTAACGCATAATTATTTTAAGCAATAAACGATTTTGTTATCACAAGAAAAAACTACAAACAAAAATTGAAATTTCAATAAAACTAACTGTCTTCAAAAATTATCTTGAAGCTGTACCTATTATGTATTAAGGATAGCTCAAAAACGACTCGTTAGATCTGGCTCACTATGGATTTAATATTTAATAGGACTGGGTTTAAATAGGACATATAAGCACCAGCTTTCGAATATAGAAAGAATCATCAAAATCTGTACACCCAGTAAAAAGTTGTGATGTAACACATAAAAAGAATACAGTCAAATTGCGAACCTCCTCCTATTATTGAAGTCGGTTAAACTAACGATACGCACAAACCAACAGACGAGGAGACAAGCCACCTGATAGTAAACAAGTGGTGGATATCAGTAACATCAACGTCACCAATGTATTGCCGGCCAATCGTTTGTTCTGCATTGCAATAATGCTGTTTTGTGAACTGTAGAACAAAATATTGATTTCAGAGGATACTAAGCTTACAAAAATATGAGCAAGATACATGAGCAATAAACAGAGAGAGAAAACCTTACAAAAGAATTAGTAGAAGAAGCTAAAATACTTTGTCTTTGATGTAAAATATACTCACCTGACATACCAAGACAATATATTATCATACTCAAGGTAAATCAATAAATTAAGTACTTCAAAACCAGAACTAAACTATTGCTCTCCCTATACCTACTTATTTGTAATTATAATAAAGAAACCTATCAAATAAAGTATTTCATTTTTGAAGAGATGACATCGTCAAAGTCAATAGACCAATTTTTTTAATTTCCTAAATAATATTAGTTAGAATTAAAGTTGGGGGATAATGTATTGTCACAGCCGTGGGTAGGGGATGGGAAGAAATAAGGCCGGCTTCAATAGATGTT
The DNA here is from genome assembly GCA_905404295.2 of Ochlodes sylvanus. Lineage (NCBI taxonomy): Eukaryota > Metazoa > Arthropoda > Insecta > Lepidoptera > Hesperiidae > Ochlodes > Ochlodes sylvanus. Next base: position 5,029,507 of record FR990146.1, read on the forward strand.
TTATTTCTTTACTGTAAAAGGGTAACACACGCGACACGGTACTATACACTTTACTGTACACTTTACTTTCCTTCACACTTCACTTCACACTCGCGACACTGTATTGTGAAACGGCACTTCACTATTCCTATTTCTTCTTCCCACTGGCGCGCTTCCTGACTCGCTACCAAGACTCGACTCACTCTGCCTTGGCCGGAATCGCCTTATATACCACCAATTTCAATCATTCCAAATTCAAAGGTTTTCTTTTAATTTAGCGTCGAAAACATTTTATAAATTCTATTTTCAAATTTTCTTTTTCTTTTATTTTTAATTTACGCGACACTGCCCCCTCTCAAGACATGATCGTCCCGATCATCGTTGCTTCCGTGATATCGTGCCAACCGATCCACATGTACGATCTTTAGAGGACTGCGAGGAGTACGCTGAATTCGGAGAGTGACGTCGTTGATCTTAGTCACAACTCTATAAGACCCTTCCCAACTCGGTTGAAGCTTCGGAGACTTCCCTTTTCGTCTAACGGGGTTATGTAACCAGACCAGGGTTCCTTCTTCAAAGCTAGGCCCGTTGGCCCGTCGGTCGTAGCGGGTTTTCATTCGTTCGCTGGCCTTATATCCTGCTTCTCTGATTTGCTCATATACGTCAACCATCTTGTTCCGTAGTTCGCTTGCGTAGTCAGTTATTTCTTTTGGTGTATCCGGTGGAGCACTCGAGAGCAAATCGGCTGGCAGTCGCAGTTCTCTTCCAAAATTAGCATACGCCGGTGTGACTGTTGTGGTCTCATGAACCGCAGTCCTATAGGACATGAGAAACAGTGGAATATACTCGTCCCAGTTCTTCTGATGATTATCCACCACTTTTGCCAGATGCCGTTCCAACGTTTGATTAAATCTCTCAACCATTCCATCAGATTGCGGGTGATAAGGCGTCGTCCGAGTTTTATGTATTCCCATCACTTTACAAACTTCTTGAAAAACTTGCGACTCAAAGTTCCGTCCTTGATCACTATGCATCTCTAGTGGTACGCCAAATCTGCAGAAAACTTCAGTAACAAGCTTCGTTGCCACGGTGATAGCCTCCTGGTTGGGTAGTGCAAACGCTTCTGGCCATTTCGTGAAATAGTCCATCACTACCAAAATGTATCGATTTCCAGCATTCGTGACTGGAAACGGTCCAGCTATATCAAGAGCCACTCTTTCCCAAGGAACCCCAACATTATACAGCTTCATTGCACCCCTGCTTCTAGTCTGCGGTCCCTTAACGGCTGCACAACTCTGACACCGCCGACACCAGTCCTCCACATCGTCACGGCAATGCAACCAGTAGAATCGTTCTTTGATTTTGGTGAGAGTTCTTCTTATTCCCAGGTGTCCTCCCGAAGAACCATCGTGGTAAGTCTTCAACACCTCGTTCACTTTTGCTCTTGGAACCACCATCTGAAGATGACAATCTTTGCCTTTAGGAGTCTCCCACTTGCGGCAGAGCAATCCATTGTGGAGTACCAGGCTTTCCCACTGTGCCCAGAGACTCTTCGTGGCCGTACTGTACTTGGCCACTTCTGACCATTTCGGCTTAGGGGTTCCACTTTCCAGCCAGTCTAGGAGCGGTTGAAGATCCTTATCATCCTTTTGGGCTCTTCTCATGGTGTCATTGCTCCAATTTGAATCGATAGAATCCGTTCGGATAAGTTGAATTTTTATTTCCTCTTTCTCCTCTTGCCGATTACAATGCCTGCAGTCTTCAGAGCATGGTCTTCTGGACAGAGGAGAAAGAGGAAATAAAAATTCAACTTATCCGAACGGATTCTATCACCTTCTGACACCAGTTGTCACAGCCGTGGGTAGGGGATGGGAAGAAATAAGGCCGGCTTCAATAGATGTTTTATTTCTTTACTGTAAAAGGGTAACACACGCGACACGGTACTATACACTTTACTGTACACTTTACTTTCCTTCACACTTCACTTCACACTCGCGACACTGTACTGTGAAACGGCACTTCACTATTCCTATTTCTTCTTCCCACTGGCGCGCTTCCCGACTCGCTACCAAGACTCGACTCACTCTGCCTTGGCCGGAATCGCCTTATATACCACCAATTTCAATCATTCCAAATTCAAAGGTTTTCTTTTAATTTAGCGTCGAAAACATTTTATAAATTCTATTTTCAAATTTTCTTTTTCTTTTATTTTTAATTTACGCGACACTATTGTGGTAATTATGATTGATTCAACTTTACTTATATAAGAAGTTAAATAATATCATCATGAATACTTAATACTTATTAACAATACAATATTCAATACTTATTACAGTGTTCTTCTCCATAAGCATTCCTGAAAAAACCGCTGAAATTTTATAAACTAAATTTTTAAGCTAAATAATTAAATATTATCTAATGAAAACTGGTTTTGGTTACCAACAGAACGTCGAAGTAAAAATGAGAGTAGTTAGTAGCAATATTTTAACTCCAATCAATGTACGACTAACTTTTACTACTCATTACACCTAATAATAAACATCATTATAACAAACGCAAATTCACTATCGCGACCAAATAATATCGATTTTAAGCGATCACTTTCTACCGTCACCAAAAAAGGTGTAGCTCTCTCCACATGTTTCGATCTAAATATAAATTCATTCAAAAACTCGAAGCCACGTTCTTGAGCGAGTAGTCGGGCGAGTGAATGGGGCGTTTTTTGTGCGAGTACACTTGACTAAATCGGTGTGAAATTAGTTGGGCCGGCGGCGGCCTGCGGCTCTAGTTCGGTTGAATCGTGTATGGATAGAGTGTACGCGAGTGAGGTTAACTTTACGGCAAAGCTTTATTTATTTACTAGTGACCTGTCCTCGCTTCGCTTCGGGAAACTTATTCCTTCAGTTTGCAAAGATTTAGTTATATATTTTGGATAATTCACACTATATCTTCATAATTTATAGCCTATGTTTTATCCTGATGTGTAAGCTATATTATTGTAAAGTTTCATCAAAATCCATTCGGTAGTTTTTGCGTGAAAAGGTAACAGACAGACAGAGTTACTTTCACATTTATAATATTAGTAAGGATGTTACCTCTTAAAAGAAGCAATGGCTATATGTATTGCCCCACAATTATTCACCAGGACATTGGGTGGATGTGGATAAACCTGATGGTAGGTGTTACCAATGTTGAAATTCTGACGTACACATACTTAGTACACAAAATATGTGCATATTGTTATTTATGAAAATAATGAATTTATTTTAATATTACAAGGTTGCTTTGAAGATAATGCCACTTGGCATTGAGTCCGCCCATTGTATTCCTTAGTTTTGGGGTTGTTGCAATAAAGGATAAATAAATAAATATTATAATATACCTCCATATTATAATATTTATTTATTTATCCTTTATTAAGCTATCTTCTAGACGACTACAAGTACCACCGTTGTATGAGGTTGAACCCATGCACTGTAGTGGACCATTAAGTCATAAATAATATTATTAAAATAACTTACCATATTAAAAATCCCGAGCTGACTGTTAGGACAAAAATCATAAAAATTAACAGATTGAAAATCAGTAAAAATTAAACGCATCAATAGTGCGTCACAAAAACCGGTCAAATCGATCCAAGATTTAATTTTGTTGGCGTAAAACCCGCTACCCGTTCCGCTTAAGCCCGCCAACAATCACGCCACACCTTTCCCTCACTTATACGTGTATCAGCGATATCTCTTAGTCATCAGTACTGCGACTGCGACCAATCTCATCTTGTTTTATTAAGATTTGAGGTCTTATGGTTTATCATCTGATCAGCTACTGTGTTGAACGGTATTAAATTGTTTTTAAACGATATCCAATTCTAGGGTTACCTACTACCTTACGACATTTTCTTCATTCAATGGAATGTGGCTTTGTAGCTTATACGACTATGATGTCCTGGTACTAACAAAGTAATTCTATACATTTAGTATGATAGTCTTAGGCATTCCCTAGTTGCAACCTTGGTAGTGCCGAAGCCTCGCTTATAAAGCGAAAAGGTCCTGGCTTTGATACATATAATGTTTGTGCACCACTAGTAGTTATGTGTTTGATAGATGTTGTGTGTATATTTGTAGGTATATATCACATCCGTAAACACAACATTCAAGTGTTTGTGTGTGAACGATAATTAAAAAAAGAAGTTATGTCAGTTCCGTTATTAAGTTAGGTTAAATTATTTGTTTGTTACTTTATTATTTGTTCATCAATCCCAATAGGATATAAAAGTACCTAACTACTATTGTAGTTTTACAATTTTGATCTGACCCCATTATATTTCTATTAATAGTTAATCGGATAGGCTCAATTCTTATGAAAACAAAATATGGTGATTCTAAAAAAACGAAACAAATTTAAATTTAAAAGATTTCAATTAAAATTTTCAACATAGCAATATTGTTCGTGACTCTATTAATAAGTTGCAATAAAACTAAAATAATTTATACCAATTTCACACTTTTGCCGACGAAATACTGTTGAAGGAAGCAGTTATACCTAATCCGAAGTAAGTATCATAGCCCGGCGGCTTACCTCGATCTAAGTGATCGACTGAGTTAAGTCATTGCGCCAAGCGTTAAGCCACGGTAATACTATTACCGTGGTTAAGCCCAGACCATTCCGCACTGGAGCAGCGGGATGGAGTCAGCTCCTTTTGGTATTTGAAACGCCGTACCCTGTACATAGTGGGTCAATGATGGATTGAAGTCAGGTAGTCAATTATTACATTATAAATACGTTTTTGCCGTAGCCGCGACACGTGTTTTGAGTTTGCCGCAATGGCCGTAACAAAGAAGCCAGCGCCTAAAAAAGGCCAACTTCACCAGAAGACTGGTAAGAAGTGAGTCAAAGGCGGCAAAATCCGTGGTAAGGGACAGAGGAGGAAGATCAGTCTGAAGTTTACCATTGACTGCACTCATCCCGCTGAAGACAGCATCCTCGACGTGGGCAACTTTGAGAAATACCTGAAGGAACGCGTGAAGGTGGAGGGTAAAACCAATAACATAAAAATAATTTAATTAATAAATTACAGCGCACGCAATGTAAGGAACTATTTTATTTAATTTTTCACACCTGACGGGATATTATTGGAATTTTTCTAGGGATCCCTAATTAAAATAATAATATAGCCCACCCATGTTACTCAGAAACTACTAAAAAAATATTGAAAAACCTTAAACTAAACAAATGAAATGTTAAACCTATTAAAGTGAACACTTTAGGTGTCTACCTGTATCCGTTCAAGAGATAGAGCCCTATGACAGACGGACAGCGGAATCATATTAAAATAGGGTACCACTTGTGATCCTTGAGCACGGTAGATACCCTAAAAACGTAGGTACCCTATAAACTTAAAATCCATTACGTGGTATAGAAATTAAAAACAAAACTACTATTTATACAAAGATTATTATAAGATTGAATTGCTTACATAACTCGGTACAATTTTCGGGTTTCCCTAATTTTGTCACTTTTTACTAGATTTCTCGTCACGTTATTTCTTATCCAAAGTGATAGTTAACTAAGGTATAGACATTCCCTTAATAAAATAATAAAAAACTTCGTGCCTATTGCAGCGTAGTAGAGCCATAGAGCCAAGAACAGCACGACAGTTCATTGACAAAATTGCATTGCATTTTCTTACAAGAACTCTCTATAACTAGAAGTTGACATACCATTTCGATAACACATAATATTTATAGTGCATGTCATTACTATTTTACAGCCTGTTCAGAAAGTTAGTATATTGTGACTTTGTAAAGACATTCAATAATATTAATTATTTTTAGATATACATATTCTTCATTCTCCCACTGCCGTAAAATTGACTACCGGAGAGTGCTCTTAGCATTAGTCCGCCTTTTGATACATTACTTATGTAAGGTTCAATATATAAATAACTAAAAATAGGAGGAATCAGCAAAAGTTAAGTTATACTTACCACATATTTAAACATAACATGGCAACAGCTAAGAGCGTAGGTGTAGCGTTCAGTACCAAATCTTAATATAACAATTTGTTTAAACTGTAAAAGCTTGTTATGAAAGATATCAATATGATTTTATTAGAATAAGATGTTTATTTGTTTCTTATTGTTAACTGTTTAGGTTTTAATTAGGTTCATCAGTCGGAAACGGGCTCTCGTCGGCGACGGCTCTTGGCAAAGGACCTCGGAATGTCCGAAACTAGTCAGCCGAATCCGACAAGTATTCTACGTGAGGTAAGCCGCGGGATACTCGTAAAATTTATTCAGACAATCACGAATCTTTAAGTGCTAAGATAGGTTCATCAAAGATTTTATTTTAGTGTATTTTTAAAATATACAATTAACTCACCATCACCGCTCTGGTTGCTGCTGTGCGCGTGGTACTGGTCATCTGAAAAGTCGTACTCTACGTCAGGTCAAACACATCTGCTCTCAACACAAACATTTTTACACAGAAGTGTACTCTGTTTCACCTACTTACCATCCCTTATTTACTTAATTTTAATAATCATTAGTATTACATAAAATATAAGTCACATAGTAACAATAACTTCTTAATTAAATTTAGCACCGTATTGGGGCAGCCTAGAATAGGTACCTACTGATCCCAATTCTATGCCTGATGAACAGGGTATCGTAAGAGGCGACATAGTGGTCGTGAAGTAACTTTCCAAAACATAAAATATTGTAAGTTGAAAAGTACCCTCAAATTAACACATTCTTAACATAATAAAATAAACTTACCTCCATTCCTATGATCACTGCTGAGTATCTCCAAGCTCTGGATTGTTGGTCCATGACCCAGGACCTTCTGCTGAGGGCTGTGAGGATCCAGGCCCTCAACCTCCAACAATGGCGCATGGGGTTCATAAGCATGCACAACCAACGGTGGAGCATGCAGATCCATTGTAAAAACTTTACAGCATCACTTGATAAACTAATACGAATTTAGTTATTTTTTAAAATTAATTATTTAATTTGACAGTTCTAAACTATTTATAACACACTCAACTGGCACGTAATCGTTGCAAGTTCGTTGGTTGGGCAGTTCTATTTTTAATTTAATCTGTGGTCGATTTGCACTGTTATTGGCACTAGTGAAACTTTACCCTAAAAGAGAATTTGTGGAGTATTTTTGGGTGTTACGGAACTTTGTGAGTTAGTCCTATTACGTCTTATTGTCACATCGTTGGATAAGATAGCTGTTTTACGTTTCACCAAACTTTCTTCCGGATTTTCAATCTCAGGTTCACCATTTTGATCTGTAACAAAAATGTAATCTTTACCTTACTTTGTTATTTTTTCCTTACTGTCATTAAAAAAGTAAAATTCATTCACTATAGCTAAGAGGGGCCGGAATAATTATGAAATATTTTAAAATTTAAGAAAATAAAATTGTTAAAAAAAATTATATGGTACAAAAAAATGCACAAAAAAAAATTTTTTCGATGTAGTATTACTTAGAATCACGGTCCGACAGCGTGGTTACAAGGTTTCTGTTTGAGCCCCTAACACCCTGTATAAAGAGAAACACATACAGATCTATATTGAAAAAAAAATTAGTCAGGTGTCCACTATTTTGATTAAGTATGTGTCATTATGTTAAGTAGTTAACTAGACATTCAAAACTTTATTTTTAAAGAAACCAAAATGACCTATGTTAACCCTTAGATTTTGATACCTTTTTAACAAATAAATCCACTACTTGCACCTTAATGGTATGGGTGTGAAGATGTGACGTCTTTCCCACGTCATTACGTCATTATGGCGTTTTTATTGAAACTACACTTAGTGTATAAAGAACAGCTGTTGTCAAATTATACTTTAAATAAATATACTTATAACAAGATAGGTATCAAGTCTTTCAATTTATAACTTTGACAAAGATAACAAAGACTCCCGAACAGGAACGCCTGGGTTCGAATCCTGTATACACCGTACACCTACATTATCTATGACTACTTAATTTTCAAAAACGATGTGCCTTTTTAACCGACTTCAACAAAGGAGGTTTTACAATTCGACTGTTTATATTTTTTTATGTGTTCGCGGATAAACCGATTTTGATGATTACTTTTGGAACGAAGTTCCTTATCGCGCGTTGTGAAAGGGGGCTAGACGGAAAAAATTCTTACGAAAAGTTGTCACGACACTTTTTGCTATAGTAAGCTATTGTAAACTGTGCGGCGTGCGCATAATATAACAAACATAATAGTTATATATACATATATGTATATATATATTATGTTTATATTATTTTTTTCACAATTCATTCACTAATTAATCGATAGGAACTTCGTTCCATCCGGGTGTCCCTTGACACCTCTCAAGTTTTTTTTGTTGGAAAGGATGGTACCATGATAAGGAAGCCAGGATCTGATGATTGCATTTCAGAAATCGACAGGAACCCTCAAACTTTTTTATTTTTTTTCGATTTTGAGTCGGTTTGCTTTGTAAAATTATAGAGATTAATTATTAATTGCACTCGTACAGCAAAATAATCGTAAGGGAACCAGCACACCTAAGCCTACCTATACCTGCCACAGCTATGCTAAAAAACATAATTATGATAACTTATCCGTTTTCAGCCACCATAACTGGTAAACGGTGGCTCTTGTGGGAGGTCAGTAGGCTTCGTGCAGCAATCCCTATGGTAGTCGCGTATGGTGGCAGGGCGTTTTTACCGTTCTGACTACCACTTATCAAGGTTTAAACAACTTATTTATCTTAGCACTGAAAGATTCGTGAGTGTCCGAATCCATTTTAGGTGTATATCGAGGCTTATCTCATGTATTATAATTGTCAGACGAATCCGACAAGTACACACGTAAAAAGTTATTAATCCGTGAAACATTTATACCCACTTTAGGGAAATATCGATAAAATAAATCAAAATCGTGAGTACCGAAGCATTCAAAATGTTTAATGTTGCGATGATATAAGTTTAAAATGTTATATTAAAAGGATTTCCTTCATCAAACATTTTTTACTGTACAATAAGTATAATTAAACAGCACACTAAGGTGAGCATACGTTAAAATTGTATACGATATACGTGTGAATAGTCCGTGAGAATACATCGCACACGCTAACAATATGTCGCGATCGGTGCGACGATAAATCCGTTAATTGTATTAACTATTGTCATTAACTCCATTAATTATGTTTTAAGGAAATTTCATTGACCTCTTTTGTATTTTTGTTGAATTCAAAAGCTTGATGTTAAATGAAAACAATGCTAAATTATAATATTTGGTCGTAGAAATGTATCTACCTAGTTTACCAACTTTGTATTTTTTCATGTAATTTATAATTAATCATTAAATAATGATTAATTGATTCATTTCCATTGAGTAATCATTAATTTATATTTTTTATTTATTATTAACGATCAAACTATTGAGCTATATATTGTCTATATTTTCATTTTATTGGCATCAGCGGCTCGCCTACCTGTGAAATTATTCTCCTTCTGTTTTAGATACACAATGTTTTACATGAGTAAGTAAACTACTTATCATAACAAATCAAACTCTTATATCAAACTCTTATTTTTTTTTGTCATAATATATCATCTAATTATTTTTATAATGATTATCAACTGCTTATTTAGCAAATGCCCGAACACTTTATTAGTAAAAAATAAGTTTTTATACAATTTCCGTGCTGTTTAGTGACAATTTTTTTGAGTAGGTACCTAATTAAAATTTAAACCTACATATTTCGTAAGCACATTAAATGTAACAAAAATATACTAGAAAAAAAAAGATAAGTAGAATTAAGTATTCGATATCTCAAGACATATCTCCGGACGGCGCGCCTGTGAGCGTGTCATTGTATTGTCGAATATTCTCACAGCCTTGTTCGCTGGTAACCTTTTTGTGCGGGATGGCCGCCGTACCTTGTACCCTGCGTCATGACGGGTTTCTGCCTAAATTGTTTTAACTCGCATTGTTCTTTCAATAGTCAATGTTGGTTTTACACTAACGTGGATTGTGCGTTTTACATTATAAGGGTACTCACGATGTTTTTAACTTAGGTATAACTTTCATTTGTGAATCGATTGAAATAAACATAAATGTTACTCCAAGCTACTACCTATAATAATATTATATAATCTATAATAAATCTTTAAAAACCACATCTTTAAGTAGTTACTTCGAACGTGAGTCATTGTGTGTGAGAGATATCAATGTAATATTTAATGTAAAAACTATTGGGAAGACTGTTCCTTGAACCTGAAGAGATCAGCTGCTACGTTAGTGTTTTTTAACGACAAATTTGCATAGGCATACAGAAGTCAGTGACCTCAACAAAAACCAGCCAAGAGCGAGTTGCACTCGCACATCAATTGTTGCGTATCACCGCTCAATATTTATGTTGAAAAATAACACGTTTATTGTATAGAGATCCTCTTTACATAACTTTTATTTGCTTTTGTTATTTTTTACAGTGGCCATAATAGTCAACACATTTTTAACTATCCAAGTGTCCTTGTACAATTACAGCCTGATTTCATTACAATATTTATATTTATTTGGCAAACTATGAAATATAAATTTTGACGACCCGGATGGCATAATGGTTAACATGCTGGATCGCCGTTCCAAGGGTCCTGGGTTCGATTCCCAGCGGGGCGAAAGTGTAAATTTCTGTTCTTGTGGGGTGTGTGTGTCCTTGTCTTGTGTGTGGTCCATGGCACCCACGACACAGGGAATCCTAGTGTGGGGCTGTAGAGCGTTATTTAATTTTATTTCGAAGCGTTATTTTGTTCTAGACAACTTCCTATAGTACCTATAGGTGCGGCACAAAAGGAAGGCCCCGATGAAGTTTATTTGACGTCTGTCCGATCATCAAGTTTCGTATAAATTATTACATAAATTTTAAGGAGCAAATTGCTGTTCTTCATGGTCTATAGTGATGTGCAAAAAGTCATAAAATTTATCGAATGTATTAACTTTAAGACCCAAAGTTAATTAATTACATGGATATTGAAACAATATATATATTTAAATATTATGGACTAATTCGGGACCATATAAACAAAGTATATGGTACCGCGAACAAATTCCTTCACGTTTTTACTAACAAAATACAGTGCCACCTTTAATAAAGTAAGTAAGTAAATTACATAAATGAATATACTATAAATCATCTCAACCCAACAAGGCCCACTACTGAGCTCAAAGCCGAGGAGACCTTAAATATAAGGTGATTCGTAAGACTCTTGTGATATTAATAGGGGGTACTCAGTATTCGATTCTCATTCCAAAATATGTAATTAAAATTTTTATTCCAAAAATGTATCGATGCGACTCGCACTTGACCATATTTTTTCGATACTAAATTAACATTTTTCACGTCACTATTTTAATGTGTCAAAGGGGCCTTAATTTTTTGCCGTTACTATAGTTACAATAAAAATGTTGTATATTTTAAATGTAAGCACAAATGCAGTGACAACATTTGAATATGAAACAAAAGGCGGTCTGTCGCTAGCCCGAGATAATAGAACAGAGTCGAGAGCTACGAATGTCCTGAAGTCCAAATATTATTTTCTGTGTCCAACATTATGATATAGTAATACTTTGTGGCGTTTTGTATTAATATTAATTATATTAACAATTATGAAATAGATAAATAGGGAAAAATAAAAAAAAAAATATTGTTTAAAAATATAAATGAAGTTTGTAGTTGCAATATAAGTGGAAGTACCTAGGTAGAAACAAAAATAGGTAGTTATGGAACCAGGATTAAGTATTTTGTTATCAATAGGCGTAATGTCTTGTGAGACAACTTAATAATCTATACAAATAAATAAAATTGGAGTGTCTGTTTGTAATATTAAAATAACCGCTTTTTATTAAATGCATATGGGTATACACGGTAGGTATACACGGTGCCTACACCATTTTTTTACAATTTTTGTTTGTCTGCCTGTCTGTCTGTCTGTTTGTTTGTTCCGGCTAATCTCTGGAACGGCTGGACCGATTTTGACGGGACTTTGACTGGCAGATTACTGATGTCATAAGGAGTAACTTAGGCTACTTTTATATTAATTTTTTATTGTTAAATTCCACGCGAACGAAGTCGCGGGCACTGCTCGTTATTAATTAATAATCATAATAATCCTGCTGATATTATAATTGCGAAAGTTTGTGAGGATATAATGGATGTTGTATGTTATTCTTTTACGCAAAAACTACCGATTGGATTTTGATGAAACTTTACGATAATATATCAGAATAACACATAGGCAACTACTCATAAAGATATAGTGTGAATTATGCAAAATATAATTATAAGTATAACAAAATCTTTGAAAACTCAAGGAATAAGTTTCCCGAGCGAAGCGAGCGCGGGTCACTAGTACTTTATATACGTCAATACAGTAATTTGTCCATAAATTACATTTGAAGGAAATGAATAAAAAACCATCCAATAAATATGTATACGTAATAATATTTAGAGATTCCATAAAGAGCATTCACCTTCATTACATTTTCATTTATTATAATATCTAATAAATTTATTATTAATTTGACAATTCCTACCGAAAGTTTGCTTTACCTAATAATTTAAGATAGACAACCCTACACTTTCGTACATCTACGGCACCGTCGGGAAACAATAGCCGGCCGGGGCACGAACCTGGGACTGCGCCGTTGAAATAAATACACACACATTTTATTTGCAAAACGGAAACTTGTGATTTATGTTTGGCGTTGTTCTAATGTATGAAAATTTCGCTAAAATAATTCTCGGCTATTTATAAAGAAGTTTTATATCGCTAATGTTAAATGCAAAATGCTCAGTTTAATTCTAAAAAGTGTTTTGTGGCCTTGCGGCCTTAGTTGGTTGTAGTCTTGTTGCGGACCAGGGGTCAGGAATCGATGCTTGCATGTATTTATGTGAAATACGATATTTTTTAGGATTAACGAGCATATTAGAATTACGGCTCCTCTGCCGCCCACAACTGTGATCGATAGGTACAGAACAAGACTCATATCGGGACCATCTTAATAAATATGGTTAGTCTAATTATCAGATTCTGATGATGATTAGGGCCGTTAGTTAGTCCGTTAGTAGGTATGAGGACTGGGTTCTACATTTAAAAGAGCAAAAATAATGTTTGACTGTTTGTACTGAATGTACCTACTGATGTCTTGATGATGTCTTACAAAAAACAAGAATTCTACATTTAAAAAGATATAATCAACCGAATCCAACAATATGGCGTCCGAAAGGATTCTCAGCGCAAAAACATTGACATTGAACCTCATGATTATTTTAAAACAGATAAATTTACAACGCTTAATTAATTGCGAGTAGGGTGATAGTTATTTTCGGTTATTTTTTATTTCTTTTCGGTTGCTTACTAAAGTTTGATATAATACGATACTTTTTTGAGCATACCTAATAATAATTATTAGGTACCACAATTTTCAGTCTTAGTGCTATAGAACTGGTTTCTACTAGACAACCCATAGAGGAAACGTACGTAAAAGTAACATTTAGGTAGATAGAGAGGTATTCAATGTAATTTAAACTTTATACTAGTGCGTTTTACCATCCAAAACAGCATCTCTACTTACCATCAGGTGTGATTGTAGTCAAGCTTTAACTTACAATACGTAAAAAAAATGATGTGGTGTCTTGGGACACCTGGTAGGAACGAAGTTCCTTCGGCTAATGAAGGCAACGGCGAAGGAAAAGAAAGAGGGAGAAAGAGAAAGGTATTATACACTACTCGCTTGTGTATGCGACTGTCGCGCCTGCGCACGTCTCATTTAACGCTTTTATTCCACGCATTTTTTCTTACGGTTTTACTATCACATATTTTTCAGTTCGGTCGCGCAGCAAAACCTATCCCCTCCAAGCCTGCCGTAAGGAACTTCGTTTCAAAAGTATTTTTCCATAGCATAACTTTTAGTCAAGCTTTAACTTACAATACGTAAAAAATATTTTTCCATAGCATAACTTTTCAATACAGAGTTGAAAATTGTCATTTATAAGTGCCGTTGGCAATACCTTCCAAACCACAATAAAATCCCTCGCTGCAAACTCGCTAAAAGAAATTCGCAACAAGCAAAATTTGTGCATTTGAAATATTTTTCAATCGATACTTGGGCAATTGTGGGAAGTATTAGTTGTGCCAATTGCGGAACTGTGCCCGAGAGATTTGTTTTGACTTCGTGTTTTCTACCCAAATTTACTCAAATACGTTTTTGGCCTTCTAGTTACTGAATTGTTTATTATATTCAAACAAAGTAGGTTAAGAATACGCTGTTAAATTACCGAAATAAATAAATAAACAGGCACAACAATGTCTGTTTATAAGCGGATAAGAGGTTTTGATACCTAATAGTTTTCACTATAGGTACATTCATAATTGTATCATAATAATCCTACAAAAATATAATTTGAATATTAACTTGGCGGAAATGATACTAGAGTATTTATTAATACTTTTACCAAAATACAAAAACATGGTCACTCTACTTTTGTTCTTGAAACATGTTTAGACAAGTCCGTTGGCGTATTTATAAGATATATTTATTCAAGGACTGAATAAATTTATTATAATTATTTAATTAAAGCCATATAGACGCTCAAATATCGTTATTAATATAGTGAACTTAACGTTGTTTTCCAAATTGACGGTTATAAATTAAAGTATGACCACAAGTTAGGTGAGTTCAAAAAGTACTGAAAGTTCAGTTCAACTAAACTGATTTCGATTGGCACGGCCTAGACTAATAATCCTAATTCCATACCAGTTTACCAGGTTGTACCAGGAAACAATTCATTCACTCCGAACATCAACTGCCCGAACTGCGCGACAAGAAGGGCCGCCCTGAAAACCAGCGGTCGTGATTTTCCGCGACCTCATGCTGAGTGCGGTCCCTTTATCGTTTAATTAACATCACTGTAGCATTGGTTTCTTTATTTGTTTTTATAATTATTTCAATTTTGTTTTTTTCTTTTCTTCGTTCGTTCCTTCGTTTCCTTTCTTTCCTATTCCTTCTCCCTTGCAGGGCTTGGAAACCGGTAAAAATTAACCGGTATTATAACGGTTAAACCGGTTTTATCGTAAAATTCCGTTCCGGTGCGGAACGAAATAGGAGCGATAATTTGAACCTAAATAAACCGGTTTATTCCTAAGTCGCGTTGCGTCGGTCGCGGCGCGCGTAGGTACTCTCGCAATGTTCGTGTTGTGACTTGTTGAACTACCGCGGTGCGCGTCGCTTGCAAGAGCAGTCAGTTTGTATTACGTATTGAAGTTCGAACCTCGCGATAAACCCAACCATAATATGTACGTAGGTAGGTATATACACACAAAATTTCACCCTAATTAAGAGTAATTCCCGATAATAATAATGAATATACAACCTTGTTAATTAATACTATTATTACTATTATTATTTCTCCGAACGACACGTCGTGCTCAGGCTGGGAGCTTGAGAGCCAGTTCTTTCTTTCTTTTTCTTCCCTCTTTCTTGGCCGGCAACACAGCAGTGATGCTTTGGTGTTGCTGATGTCCATGGGCGACGACAGCCACTTACCATCAGGTGGATCGTCAGCTCGTTTGCCGGCTATTTCCATAAAAAGGGTTCGAACATTTTTTTATGGAACCTGGCATATCTACAAGTTCGCCATTTTGAAAAAACATCGTTTCAGTGGCCAGTGATGAAACATGTCCCAATAGACGGAGTAAGTGATTACAATCAAAAAGTATTCAGAGATGATGTGTCGTAAATTATATACCTACTTTCTGAGATATTTGAGTTCAAAAATTAAAATAATTATTATTAATAAACTCAAATATCTCAGAAAGTATATAACTTAAGACATTTCATCACTGAATACTTTTTGATCGTAATCACTTAGTCTACCGATCGACACATGTTTTATCAATGTCCGCCGAAACTATAATTTTTGCTTTATTTTTCTACTTTTTTGAACTCAAATATCTAAGGAAGTATAACACTTACGACATTTCATCACTGAATACTTTTTGATTGTAATGACTTACTTCGTCGATTGACTCATGTTTCATTACTGGCCGCCGAAACGAATTTTTTTCAAAATGGCGGTACTTCTAGGTATGCCAACTAGGTTCAATGCACTTTAGGATTTAGACAGTTCTAAGAGTGACAGATTTTATTTTTGACAGAAAAATTTCGCCACTTAGGTGCTTGATCAGACACGGCGGGAACCGCGCGGTTTGAGAATCGCGCGGGAACCACGCGGGTCTTATTTACACAGGTATTCATACAGTCGTTCAGACATAATCGTTCAACCGCAACTCTCTCTCTTTCAGTCGTACGCTCACTGCTGAGCATCGTGATGTTCCGATCTCATTAAGGTGTTTTTTGGACTAACTGCCGCCATTTTCCGCGGTCTGAGGCACAGTGTATGGCTTCGCTGAGTCGAATATTAAGTTGCTCGGACACCTGGTCTGTCCATCTTTTCGAGCTCCGACCCCTGGATCTTTTGCCGTCCATCTTTCCAGTTACCATGAGCTTCTCCAAGTTGTCGTGTGGTTTTCTGGCGATATGTCCGAAATACTTAAGTATTCTTTACAGACATATGCTGGAGAGTCTTTTCTTTACGTTCAACTCGTTGAGGATGGAGACGTCCGTTCTTTGGGCTGTCCAGGGGATACGTAACATGCGGCGCCAACAAAACATTTCAAAAGCATTGATGCGCTTTCTGTCACTTGCTTTCAGTGTCCAGGACTCAGCGCCATATAGAAAGATTGGGAAGACAAGCGTTCTTATGATATACATCTTCGTCTTTTTTAGTACATTCCGATCTTTCCATATTTTGTCAAGCTGGCTCATTGCGGACTTTGCCATGCCAATCCTTCGCCTGATCTCGATTTCCGATCCTCCCTTGTTGGAGATAGTGGAGCCAAGGTACACAAAACTATTCACGGTATCATAACGGCTCAGTGCAGTCCCTGCTCTGACTGTGTCGGATTTGTCGATGATCATTAGCTTGGTTTTGGCCTGGTTAATTTTGAGCCCCATTTCCTTACTGACAACCTCTAAACGCTGTATCAGTTCTACCATTTCGGTTTCTGTGGCTGTAATTAATGTAGTGTCATCGGCGTAGCGTAGATTCGAGACCCGCGTGCCTCCTACTGTTACACCACCATCCCAACCCTCTAAGGCTATGCGCATTATATATTCGCCATAAATGTTAAAAAGGATAGGTGAGATGACGCAACACTGCCGCACGCCTTTCTCGAAACTGAATTCCGACGATTGTGCGGTGCCGACTTTTACTGTTCCATGTCCTGACATGTATAAAGATCTTATGAGTTATATCAAATGTACAGGCACCCCCATTTCTTTCAGTACATTCCACAGATGCTTCCAGCTGACACAGTCGAAAGCCTTTTGGTAGTCTATAAAACACATTACTGCTGGGATGTTAAATTCATAACACTTCTCCACTAGCCATTTTACATGCAGTATTTGTTCCCTTGTCCCTTTTCCTTTAACAAATCCAGCTTGCTCTTGTGGGATTTGCCAGTCTAGGTAGTGGCGCAGTCTGCTGTTGATTATATGTAGCAGTACCTTGCTAGTGTGTGATATGAGAGCAATGGTTCTATAGTTTTCGCACTTTTTAGTCGCACCTTTTTTGTGAAGAGGTAGTATAGCCGAATGTGACCAATCATTAGGCCATTGGCAATTTTTCCAGACTGAGTTGCACAGTTCCAGGAGTTTTGTTATTCCTTTCTCACCCAGAGCTTTGAGAGATTCAGCTGTGATGTTGTCTATGCCGCCTTCTTTATGTGCCTTAAGCTTTCTTACCGCTGCTACAACCTCGGCTAGTATGATTTCTGGTTCCAGTTCCTCTGTGCTACTGTCACGCTTCCAATCTGTATTTATGTCGACTGTCTAAACTGTATAGGTCCTTACAGTATTCCTTCCATCTATCCGCCACCTTTGCGACCTCATTGATTGTGTTTCATCCCTGTCTTCTATTGACCACGAGTGAGATTTGAATTTCTGTGTTATGAATCTCACTTTCTTGAAGAGATCTGCCGTTTGGTATTTATCAGCATGGCTTTCTATTTCTGCACAGATGTTCGACAGAAAGCAGTTTTTGTCACGCCTGCAACGCCCTTGGATTTGTTTGCTAAGTTCTCCATACTCTTAGTTGTTAGTGGGCGTATCAACAGATTTCAGAGCTTTCCTCTTCTCGATGATGTCCCAAGCCTCGTCACTAATCCAGCTTTTCTTCTTGTTGTGTTTTAGACGCCTTTGAATGATATCGTTAAACGCTTCTGTTATCAAGGGCTTAAAACTGCTCCATTGTTGTTCTACACCAACGATTGCGGATTTATGGTCACTCTCGAAGGCTGTCTCAGTCATCCTTTTAAAGAGTGCTGTCTCAGCCTCCGCAACTCTTGCTGGTTTCCGCGCAAATGTTTTGGGGGTTCGCAGACGAAGGCGTATTTTTGCAACAAGCAATTGGTGATCACTACCGCAGTCCGCGCCGGGTAAGGTTTTAGCATTGATTACGCTCGATCTCCATCTATGGTCTACTGTGATGTAATCAATTTGGTTGCGATACCGATCTCCGGGTGACTTCCAGGTGTACAGACGGCGTTTGTGATGTTGGAAGAAGGAGTTAGTTATTGCGAGATTGTTACTTATGCAGAACTCCAGAAAGCGTTCGCCCCGCTCGTTCCTTGATCCAAGTCCATATTTTCCTACCGTGTTGCGGATGTGATCATCTCCTCTGGTGTCCCCTATTTTTGAGTTCCAGTCGCCTTGCACAAACAGCATTTCTCGACGTGGCAGTGATTTGATAGTTTCGTCGAGTATTCCATAGAAATTATCTATATCTTCTTCACATGACTGCGCTGTTGGAGCATACACCTGAACTATGTTGAGAGGAAGTGGCTTGCACTTAATTTTTATAGATATAATTCGGTCGTTATCAGCATTATAGCCCAACACACAGTTGTTCAACTTACGTGGTAATAGTATTCCTACACCATTTCTGCTTTCTGTATCGTGACCTGAGAAATACAGTGTATTGCCTCCTTCCGTTATGAAATGACCCGATCCTTTGAGATGGGTTTCTGATAGCCCAAGTATAGCGACGTTATGTGCTTGCATCTCTTTCTCCACAATCTCGAGTTTTCCTGGTTTAACTAGGCCACTGATGTTCCAGGCACCGATGCGATGCGGCAAACGATTTGGGATTTTACCCGTTTGGCCATCAGTAGCATTTGCCTCCACCCGAGCCTGATGACATACTCTGGCGAGGCCTTCGGTAGCCAATTTTACACTTGACGACCCGGGAATCGTCAAGCGCCGGTTGTCAAGCGGATCGTCCGACCTCGCAATATCATTTTCTGTGCTTGTCATTGTTGAGGTCGGAAACATTCTCTTGGGAGAGATAGTCGCAGTGGTTTCCCCTTGCCTTCTGCGCCGGGACTTTTAGAGGTTATTTACTTCCTCTAGGCCTCCTTAGCCTCTCCTGACCAGGTCAGGGTTCGGGTTATCATATCCGCCGCCCGATGCTCGGCGTTGTCAGCTCTTTAGCACCACCCGGAGGACACTTGCAGGGTGGTAAAAGGTATCTCCTGTGGACGCGAGCGACTCCATCCTCCAAACTCAACCGCTAGAAAATAGAATCGCGCGGTGCCCGCGCGGTTCTATTACTATGGAGATCTTCCCCAGCGTTCAGTAGCTTTGCGGGCACCGCGCGATTCACAACGAGAGCACTTCTGAGCTAGCTATGGATCGCTTCGACACCGAGTTATTTATTGATGAAGTGGAGAAAAGACCATCCACCTTGAAACAATCAAGATGGGCTCGTTCAGACACGGCGATAACCGATTGATAAAATCGTGCGGTTTTAACCGCAAAAATGTCGACTGTTCAAACATCGGCGGTTAGTTAGCAATTAGCGATCAGTTTCAAGATGGAAGTCAAGGTTTCAGATGCCTTCATGGAAATAAGGTTGTTACAGCATAAGATAAGCAATTACGATTATGGTAATTAATTTTTTGTTTGATCGATTTGACCATATTTAGTTGCAGTTTGTACTTTTCACTTAATCCATTCTTCTATTTTTAATAAACTCGTAAAAATATAATGAGTTGTTTGGTGGAATAAAACGCGTTTGTGTAATGGTATGTTTACATTGTGTCCAGATCGAATTTGCACCAAGTATAGCTCAGGCGTGCTGTCGTTGTGACGTGTTAATCGCGTGGTGCCCGTAACACTACTGAACGCTGAGGAAGATCTCCATAGTAATAGAGGCGCCGCACGATTCTATTTTCTAGCGGTTGAGCGCGATTATGTCTGAACGATTAAATAATTACCTGCGTAAATAAGAGCCGCGCGGTTCCTGCGCGATTTTCAAACCGCGCGGTTCCCGCCGCGTCTGAACAAGCACTTAATGATTAGGATGAAATTTTGTGTTCAAATAAAGTTTTACTTTTTAATTAACATTAAATTAAAAATAAATATACAATATATCAATGACTGCCGCGACACATGCGTATCTGATAAGATAATTATGCAAACAACAACGTTATGTTGAATAAAAACGACGCGCTCAACGTCAACGCTCGGACTGTGCAGTGTGCACATTCAAGTCTTGTCTTGAGCGAAAAATTGAACCGGTTAATAAAAAATACCCATATTTTTCCAAACCGGTTTAAAAACCGGTTCAAAGGAACAGAACCTTTTTCAAAAAGTTCCCCCTGAAATTTCGTCGAACCGGTTCAAAAAATTTACCGGTTTCCAAGCCCTGCTCCCTTGGCCGGCAACGCATCAGATATTCCTTTATGTTACTGATGCCTATTGGCGACAGAGAACACACACCGTCAGGTGGCTCGACTGCTCCTTTGTAGCCTTTCACAATTTAACATTACAATTATAGAATTTCTGTTAAATTGTGGAATATTTCTATTCACAGAATTGTCTCCCCAATTACCTTTGGAGCGTGACGGTTCGATGAAAAAGGTAAAAATGAGTTTTGTAAACAATAGCAATTTTACGGTAGATTTACTGCGTTGACCCCTGCGTAAGCGCAGGTTGAAAAACTGCAATGGTTATTGGGAGGGTTCGGGTTACCCTCCTAATTCTGTTACCCTTGGAATTCGAATTTATAGGGCAGGCTTTCGAATGTAACTCGAACAAAAAAATTATTGCTTTTTTTTGTGGAGAGATTAGACCTACTCCAAAATTAGGAACAGCTAGCACTAAGACTCTTAATTTGAAGACTGTTCTCAAAGGATAACTTCTGCGACCAGACTTCTTTTGCTATCTTCCGATGTACAGAAGCACCCAGAATTTTATAAATTAGGTAGTAGGTACTTATTAGATAGTATTGGTATTCACTTACTATATCGACAGTAGTGTGAAATGTCAATCTTTTTGATAGTAGTATTGGAATTATGACTAGTTTTTGAGGTCAACTATGGTTACATAGATAAACTATAGATGGTTAGGGCTTAGGCAGCCGTATTTCCAACCAAACAATTTGAGTATAATATTGAAATTGAGTAACAAATTGTTATGGACGGTAAAGCGTATAAACTTCCTAAAACCCGATTCACCCTCGACTAAAAGACATTTTATTTATTTATTTATTTATTTATCACTTACATAAACAGCTTTTCATTAATTTGAGTGTTTAATATAACATATAACATAAATTACCCGCACTTAAGCCAAATTTAATGTAATTAATTTATTACTTATGCATATATTTGAGAGGGTAGTGTGTTAGTGTGTGCTTGTGTGTATGTGGGTGAGAGTGTAAATATGTGGGTATGTCTCTGAATGTGGTTGTGTAGTAGAACACCTACGATTTTTAAACACCTACGATGAGTTACGGACTATATGTATACAGCAAAGGGATTATGAATGCACGTTTTTTCGTTTCTACATTTATTTACCTTGTTGGCTTGGATTTTAAAGACATCGAAATTTTCAACAGGACGACGAGGACGCAAAAAAATTGTGTAATTTCATTTACTTATAATAAAAGATATACTAAGAGTATTGTGATTGTATTACTAGGGCGACATAACAGTATAAGCGAAAAAGCCCTTTTGTTTGAATAAAAAATATTTTATCGAATATTTTTCATAACTTAAGTCGATTGTTACACAAAACCAATGGTAGCGATAATTTCCGTGTTAAAACAATAATTGATCATTTTGACCCCATTAAACATGTAAATAGTACTAACCCTCTAAATTCCAATGGTTAAAGTTACCCTTTTACTTACTTACATCGCGTGACGATAAACAGTTGTAATTAATGGGGTTATTTATTTTACAGTGCATAGAATCATGATTTTTGCAGTGGGAAATAAAACGATCAAAACCATTTCATTTTATAAATATTATGATCCCTAAAGGTTAAATAAGTTTGCTTCGGTACGTTTAACCATAATCAGATGAAGAATTACAACTGAAGAAATGTATAGTTCTCCCTATGCACCACTGGAGTCAGTGAACAATTTTTCAAGTCTGCTAATTTGTAAATGAGTCAATTGCGGTTTTGTCGGAATAGTTTGACACATTTCATATACCAAATCTAATAAGTATATAAAACGCTTACGTTACTGAGTGACTGATAGACAACGCGCAGCCGAAACTACTGAACGCAAGAAGCTGGAATTTGGTATGTATGTTCCTTGGTGAGTGCTCCCCTAGCACTAAGAAAGGATTTTTTGAAATTCCCCCCTAACGGGATAAAGAGGGGAATAAACTTAAACTTTTTATTTCTTCAATGGATTCACTTGAAACTTTGTATATGGGTTCCTCGAGTGACGCAAGTGAGCACTAAGAAAGGATTTTTGTAAATTGGCAGACAAAGCTGCGAGGGAAAGCTAGTCATTTATAATTTAGCAGACTTGGACCCCTGATTATATGAAAAATGTCATCATCATTTGCGAATTTTCTTTAAGTAACGAAACGAAATAGGACATACGTTGAAGAGTAGATTAGGCACTATTTAGATAACGTTTTCTTTGGGTGTAATGCATCATAATCAAATTAATTAAGATAAAACATAGAAAGGAATGTTTTGTTTATCCAATAAATTATGATTACCGTTTTTATTTAAATAGAATTAAATGCTTTTCATTACCTTATTTAACATTAATAGATGATTCCAAAATGTCTGGCCATCTGGCAGACCCAACAGAAGTATAACCCAAGGAGAATTTTCTCTCTACTTCTACTCTCAATAGTTATGGAGCGTTACACAACACTTATTAAGAATATAACCTACAAATCTAAAATCGACACAACTCCCACGCCAATGTCGAGGCCGTGCGAACTTACATACAATGCCATAACATTATGTCATGTGTAAGTATAGAAAGGAAAAATGTTACTTTTACCTTTATGGTTACCATTGAGGAATTTGCGGAAGACGAAGGTCAACTAAGGCCGCTGTTATGCTAACAAAGGCCACGCTAAATATAGTGTATTTTTTAGAGTTTTTGTTTTAATAGCAGAATAGCCACCTGAAGGTAAGTGGTCATCTTCGCCTATATCAGTAATTGAAATGCATTACTAATGTGTTGTACACCAAAGATGAGAGAATAAAGAAAAAAATTAAGTCGTACATCGTATGACGTCCAGGCGTTTGACTCCTAGCTCAAGCAAGAGGTTAGGTGCTAGCCTAGGCTTTACAGAAATATAATATCACTAATAATTTTAATTACTTAATAATACCTATTAATATTACCAACCTTACGCGAAACCCTTCCACATAGCAAGATATAAATATAGGGTATATAATCACAATAAAAAAACTAAGTAGTTATACACATTATATATTATACAGATGCATTCACAGTGACTATCCGAGCAGAACTAAAGGATATTCACAGGAATGCTTCGATGTTTCCTTAATGTTCCCTCACTTCCCCTAAGTCAACGCTTCTATCTGCACGCGCATCGGTTAAACTTAACCGTGTTTTAGTAACAATTATTCCGTTGTGTTGTTAGCCACCTGTTACTTAGGTTCTGTTATCGAAATTGACTTAATTTTTAACTGTCTCAGTTCATTTTGTTTTATTTAGTTACCGTTTTAAGTACCAAATTAAGTATGTAACGGTTATTCACGTTTTAAAAATTAACATGCCTATACGGCTGTTAGACTTCATGTTCATACCTCATTCTTGGAGTAGAGCAGGGCTTTTGTTCTTAACTATAAGTTAATGCTTAACTCCGTTAAATTCCGTTTGATGGCGAGTTGTAATGTAGTCTTGGATAACAAAGGGCCTAGTTATAGCACAGAGGTAATAAAATTAGGGCATTTAAAAGCCAGACATACCTAAGATATTTCGTGTTTCACTTGATTATGGTGGGTATTGGCCTCAACTTAGCATAGTATTTTAATTTTTTAGATCACATATTTCTCTATATAAATTTTTATTTACGCGCACAGTAATAATCTTAAATAAAAAATAACATGTAGTTTATTTATCGTTTCATTTGAAATAAAGGTACTTAAATAGTAAAGAGATTATCGTTAAATAATATAAAGAGCATTTAACGTGAAAAACACATTTAATTAAAATTATGTTTATTTATAAACAGTTAAAATATTTTTGCAAATAATAAATATTGTTAATAATTTATTTCCAGTTGATGGTCCAAGTACAGCTTAATAGTATTATTGCAACGAGCTATAATTGTCTTAATTTTTTGCCTTTTTCAACATTTCACAACAACAAAGCAGTAGCCGAAATGAAGACGAGGATAATGGAGGAGCAGAGGTGGAGAGGAGGAATGATAATGAACAAAAACAAAAGTAAGCAAGAATATGCATCTCAAGTCTGCATCCAATATACCAGGCATCAGTGTGACAGACGAACCGACAGCGTGTCACATAAATAGTGACTGATAGCTGATAGTTTCCGTTTTCAGAATTGATTTGAAGGCCAATAAAAAGGCCCCTAAGCATCCAAACGTTCACAGGACATGATTAATAAACTACAGTAAAGCATTATTAAAATGATAATCACCTCTTTCCTTACTCGCCAATTAATGACGGTTTTTTCCTATTGTATTACAATAAGGCAATTATCTGAGGTGAATGAACTGATACGAGTGTCGTGGTTAATGTGGAC
This sequence comes from Ochlodes sylvanus, assembly GCA_905404295.2. Lineage (NCBI taxonomy): Eukaryota > Metazoa > Arthropoda > Insecta > Lepidoptera > Hesperiidae > Ochlodes > Ochlodes sylvanus. Next base: position 5,054,654 of record FR990146.1, read on the forward strand.
TTGGTTTTAGAATGGCGTGGGTTTATTTGGCTTGAAGCGTCCGTAGGACTTGCAGGGTATTGAATTTGGGTGTAGAGCATTGACAGCCGAAAAAGAAGGGGAGTCTGCATGGTACCTGGCTCTTTCTTAATTTAACTGAACCACAACTCGATGTTGACGTAAGTTGCTCTACAGCAGGTTATACAAGTTTGAATGGTACCGTGTAAGCTACGAGTACGATGGTACGGCGACTTATGACTTGTGACTTTAGTTCCCCTCAACGAGTCAGTTAGACTGAAACAAGTAAGAAACAACTGAAACTTTTTTTTCTTCAATGGGTTCACTTGGAACTTTGTATATTGTCCCAGCAGTGGGTAGGGGATGGGAAGAAATAAGGCCGGCTTCAATAGATGATCTTTTATTTCACTGTAAAAGGGTAACACACGCGACACAGTACTGTACACTTTACTGTACACTTTACTTCCCTTCACACTCGCTACACTGTACTGTGAAACGGCACTTCACTATTCCTATTTCTTCTTCCCACTGGCGCGCTTCCCGACTCGCTACCAAGACTCGACTGACTCTGCCTTGGCCGGAATCGCCTTATATACCACCAATTTCAATCATTCTGAATTCAAAAGTATTTTTTTAATTTATCATCAAAAACATTTTAGAAATTCTATTTTCAAATTTTCTTTTTCTTTTATTTTATTTTATTTTTAATTTACGCGACAATATACAAAGTGACGCAATTGAGAACTAAGAAAGGATTTTAAGAAATTAAGAATTTCACGCGTGTGAACCCGCGAGCGGAAACTAGCCTTTCTCTAAGTCGAATTTTTTTAAAGAACCCTTAGTATCCTATATCCTATTTAAATAAACCTCCTGGCTAGTGCTGAATTCTTCATCCCTTATCAGAATCTTCAATTACTGACCTACCGTTACATCTAAGGGCGCCGATCGATGATAGCATTATCAATAGATCATCAAAATGAACATAGACGGGCTACCGGGCAGTGTCTGGCGTGGCGGTTGGTTTTTTACAACCTGACCCTAAGGTCGTTACCACCTGCGGGGTGGGGCGCACCTGACGTAACGGAATCCTGCACGCGCCGGCTTCCCGCCTTTTGCGTTTTGGCTGTTTGACAAATCTTTTTTTTCTGATGGTTTTTTTATATTAGGAAAAAAACACGTGCCATACTAAAATTCCTTTTTTATTTAGATTTTTTTATATTATAATGTTTTTTTTCTAAATAAAAAAGATGTTTTCTTGGTATGGAACATGTTTTTTGCCTTGAAAAGATTTTCGCTTTTCTATATTTAGATAAATATACAAATTAGGCGTCGCGATAAATATTTTTAGCACAGAAATCTGAATTCTTTTTTTTATTTATCTAAATGCTTAAGTAGGTACTAAAACCTATTTTATGTGGGTTGTTTTAAAATTTGATTTGCATACCTATTAATTTTTTTATGTTATTAGCCAGCGAACGACGGGCCATCTGGTGATAAGTGACCGTTGCCCGTGGACATCAGCAAGCCCAAGCATCACCGCTCAAGTACCAGCTGGAACACCACAAGTCTCTCGTTGACTCAAGCAAGTGGCTGGAAGCTGACCAGCCAGGCTTCAGAGTTACCACCAAGCCTAGAGTAGCTTCGGGTTAAACTAGTTGGTACAAATCCAGCGACCTCTGAGAAGAGAGACTGGGCACTGTAACCTCGTCCTTTGTGGGTGCCCCACGAGCAGGGCAGGTGGCTTGGACTCAAACATGAATGGAGCCTCTTACATCCCAATTTCCATGCGCCGACAACGATTTTTTTTATATTTGTTACCTCAGAACTTTCGACTGGGTGAGCCGATTTTGATGATTCTTTTTTTATTTGAAAGCTGGTGCTTCCCGTGTGATTTGGTCCAGTTCTGACAGTGGCATCCATGAGAAAACCATATGAGTCTTAGTAGACTCATAAGACTCATGTGCAAATATTAATTTGCATTATTTTGAAGTCTGTTTTTTTACTTGAAATATTGTATTGTAATATGATGTAGAGATATGATAATTAAAGGTTTCTACTCAAATACATTGATCACCGCGAAAGAGAATATGAAAATCGTCAGTATCGTTATTTTTCTTATTGGTGTAAAATTCCTTAATATTATGCGTTGACACCTTAAGGTCATTATCCCCACCTGTGGGGGTGGGCTGGGGGCGCACCTGATGTAACGGAACGCGCACGTGCCGGATAGATCTTACCGCTCAAATAGGGTTGGTAAAAGTTTGAATTGTTTTGTAACTTATTATTTTATTTGATGATCTTGCCTGTTTATCTGTAAGTGTATGGTGTACAGTATTATTGATGTCAATATAATTGTTACTATTTTTTAAGTTTTAATGCAAGTACCTACCGTAAAACATTCAAGGGTTGTTTGTTAATGGACAAATGTGTAACAATAAAAATAATAGGATACGCATAACATGGTTTAGGAAGGTTATGATTATTTTTTCTTTTATTGCTGAGTTATGGACAGCTCAATAACAAAAATTTTAGTCTGTAAAGCGGTTTATGAGCTTAGTTTATTGTATTTGTTTAATTATTAACCGATATACTGAAAATTAATAGATAAGAACATTTTATGCGTATGCTATGGAGTATGGATTGCATTCTTGGGCGGTAGGCGCTGGTGGGCATAAAACCTTGTGAGATTTTTGAGAGATATGTGCATGAACACTTTATTGCCACACGAATATGTAGGTAGAAGAAAAAGTTGCCATAACAAAGTAGTGTAATTTAATTATGTGTTAACAACAAAAAATACATGAATTATTTAATTACATGTTGCAACATAGGTATACATGCATTTCATAAAACGTAAAATTCGTGAAACTATATGTTATACATATTGTTACATGCTATACCTACTGTATTGTTGCAGTATTATGTACGATGGAGAAACACATTTTTTTCTTTATTTCTGACACAATTACATTATAAATAATTAAGTCGACAGAAAGCATTGAATTAAACACATAATATAACATTTATATAAATACCCTCCTTATTGTTGCGTTTAATACTTTTGTAATCAACAAACCTCTAAAACAATATACAAATTGATATATGCAATCTAAAAAACTGATATCAAATTTGTATGATTACATTATTATAATTTAGTGGTAAAATTCAGAGAACTAACGTTTCCCACATACATTGCGCACCTGTTATTACATTTTAAAATATTCATGTATTTAAATTACAAATGACAACCCTAGCTGAATGCGCCGTGCGGGGGAATGTATTGTTTTGCATAGATACAATTTTGATCGTAAAATAAAGTTTTTTTGTCAACTTTAATTATACATGTATGATTTACGAGTATTTAAATTTCTATTTCCATTCTGTAAGTTTTGTGTGATTTTGGCTATGGGAATAATTTTAACGAAAGAGATGGCGATAGTAGGTAATGAATTGAGTGCCCCTGTTTCTAATTTCTATATTGTGTTGGTGAAATAAATTTTTAAATGTTGTTAAATTGAAAATTATCTCGTTTCTCTTTGAAATAAAGATTAAGTAATTTGTCATGTTTGTTATTCTGCAGATTACTCAGATCAAACATTTATTGTTACAGAAGATATACGTATAAACTATAAAGATATATCTATTACCTATAAGTACGTACAAACGTAAAACGTAACGTAAAACGTACTTACGTAAGTACAAAAGTCGGTCGCATAATACTGAGATACATTTGACCTGTGCTAATACCTTAATTAAAATGTCGGTTAGGTTAATTAAAAATTCAATTGTAAATTCAATAAACTAAAGTTCAATAGTAAGTAAGCGACATTAAATAAGTCATAAAGGCACATTAGTAAGTAGTTAATTACACCGTAGGCGTAGAGACAACCGCCGGCTAACATGATAGTCAATGGAAGGGTTCCAACGGATTAGCGAAAAAACCACAGGACACGGTGTCCGCACACGTTATATTTTCAACTCGACTGCAAATAGAATGAACTTTAGTAAAGATATGCATGCATGCAGTAATGCATTTAAGTAAAGATCAGATAAATAAGAAACAATATTTACGTAGGTATTTTAAAATTGAATTCATTTAATCATAATAGGCATTTTTTCAATATACTTATGCACGTCTTTTTGACGTGTTAACGTCTTATAAATTGATGAACACCGGCAGCGCTATTAAATCTTATATATAAAATTCTCGTGTCACAATGTTAGTTACCATACTCCTTCGAAACGACTCTACCGATTCTCATGAAATTTTGTGTGCATATCGAGTAAGTCTGAGAATCGGCCAACATCTATTTTCCATACCCCTAAGTGATAAGGGTGGCTCACCCTAAAAAATTTTTTTTAATTTTTTTATCAAATTTTTTTTGGTTATTTTTTTATATTTTCGCCCAAATTTAAATCGCGCTTTAATCATTCACAATCTATATGGCGGAACAACGTTCGCGGGGTCAGCTAGTATTATTTACAAAATGTATCCAATGTGCAACGTTCCTTATATTAATATTAAACGAAATACTCAAGGTAAAGGTGCATCCCCACGTGCTACGCGTGATTTTTTGCGCGCAGCGAAATGTCAGCACGGGTCGGGTTGAGTTTGTTAACCCTTCGCTGTTTATTTATTCATAGTTTTGACAGATTGAAGAGAAGTGTTCAGTCTTTGGAGTTATCGTCTTACGTCAGTAGGTTTAGGCAGGTTTAGGTATATTTGGAGGTTGTACTTTTATGTTTCTAGATTATTTAATATAGGTACCTACGTATTAAAAAAAATTAGGTTCAAATAACGATCTGGCATAAAGTATTTAGTAAGGCGTACCAGTACAGCAGTGATAAGCAGTGATATAACGTTGGACTGCCGAACCGGAGGGTCCGGGTTCAAACCCCGCACGCACCACTAATTTTCAAAAATTATATGCGTATTAATATTTAATTATCACTTGCTTCGGTGAAGGAAAACATCGTGAGGAAACCTGCAGACCTGGCAGTTCTCCATAATGTTCTCAAAGGTGTGTGAAGTCCAATCCGCACTTGGCCAGCGTGGTGGACTGTGGCCTATACCCTTCGCACTGTGAGAGGAGACCCGTGCCCAGCAGTGGGACAGATAAGGGTTGTGATGATGATGATGATGATGACCAGTATAGCTCGTTGGGCGTAACGCCGTGTATTAAAAGATATTTAAAGAATAACAAATATTACATTTTAGATGTCGCGTAAAAATAAAATAAAAATATTGGAGGCAGTCATGAGGACTGCCGACAGCAGACAGAACTTTAAACTTTAGAAAATTGAGCATGTTGCTGACGCGAACCCATAAGATTTTCCTCTACCAAAAACCGTCTAACGTGCATCTATATGCACGTTAGACGTTAAAAAAACTTTTTTTGGGAAAAACTTCTGTAAGTTTTTTTTTGGGAAAAACTTCTATAAGTTTTTTTTTGGGAAAAACTTCTATAAGTTTTTCCCAAAAAAAGTTTTTTTAACAATCGTCTGGAATGAAATGTGTCTGTGTTTGTCTGTCGAGTTTTGTGAAATATCTACACTACATACGAGTGTATAATAAATGTTGCTATCTAAATTGACTAATCTAAGTGCTGCTGTTCTTTCTTTTCATTTCAATTAAAATTCCGTACTAAATGCACATATTTAATTTCCATTTTAATAATCTTTTTAACTTAAAATAGTACCTATAACGTAATTTTTTAGTATAGTAACTTTCTAGGACTTACATTTGAACATTTGCGCGTCCCCTTTAGGTACAAACAGAAAATACAGTTTGGTACAGATGGCGACACTAAGCCCTTTAGTTTTTATTCAAATTTGGAAGCGTACCATCACGGCCAATTATAAGGGTGAAGTCATTTCCTGCGATGACAATGATACCGAAAGTGTTAATCGCTTAGAATGACTGCAACGGCCTGTGTGTTTTGGCGGGAAATATTGCTGGTATTTTTATTTTATAAAGAGTAAGTAATTTGTAATACGCATTAGGCTGAATAGGTTTTATTAATCTGTGGAATATATTGAATATTATCGTTAATAATGTTATTGAATAATAGTTTGTTTTGATTTCAAAATTGTGTTATGCCTATTAGGTATCTAATGTTAAGTAAATAGTAACATAATTTTAATTCACTTACTTTACACAGTATTATTTTACAGAATTAGCCGATGCCCGCGACTTCGTTTTACACTTAGATACACAATTTTATAGGTACTCCAAGGAATGAATGTTTAAAATTAATTTTAATTTATTATACGTACTATTATCTAGCAATTCACAAAGAATGCTGTGGTTACCGTACCGGTGAATGTGAGAACAGTAATTTAGTCGATATCTTTCTTTTTTTAGTAGATATCTTTTTTTTATCGTTATACATAATTTAAATAATTAAAAATATTTTCTTAGGGCTTCTCCTGTTTAAGAAATCCGTGAACAAAGTTCTAAGCTTCTAAATCTACTGCTTCAGGCTATGCGTTGTCTCAGTTGTCTATCTGTCAGTCACACCTAATAGCATTGCTAATAAATAGCCTTGTGACTTCTTCTCCAACCCATTAATGGCCCACTACTGAGCACTGGTCTCTCATAAATTGTGAGTGTTCACAGCTAACTTTTCCTTACCCATTACCAACGTAAATTGGTCTTAAAGGTTAACAAAAAACCTAGGAATAGACTAATCTTGTCTGTTGACTTCCTAGTAATTACGTTCACAAGGGACGAAGCCATAATTAACCTCACCACCTCATATCTTTAGCACGACGGGTTTTCAACCTTATCTTCTAACAAATAAGACTTTAACGATATTTTTGTATCGGTTTATTAAAGTGGTATGAAACAGCTGATCGTTGGGGTGGATAGTTTTTTCTACAGGTTGAAGGGGTCGCGTAACGGACTTAAGAACACCTGTCTTCCCGGCAGATCAGTGAAAGTTTGATGACCTCAAGGATTCAACGGATTTAGATAATGATTTATAGATTAACGAATTTTCAGTGATGAATCATGTCTTAAGTCACTGCTAAGTTCTATTGAAAGGGACTGGATAATAACTTGCATCTTTGGCCTAGAATAATTCGTGTGAGTGAGGAAGGTTCTATGTAATGGATTGAATGACAGGTTTGTGTGAATGAATGGAATAGAAGAATTTCAAATTTCATCTTTAAAGGACCAATAGTTTTCGAGATTGCGTGTTTAATCAGTTGAGTGGTAAGTATACTTACAGAATATCCTCGTTTTTATTATTTTTATATATAGATAAGTATTTGTAGTTCTGTAGTAAGATAAAACATTAAAAGCAGATGGAACGTATCTAGCCGGGGGCTGGGTAAGCTAGCGCGACCTACATCCATCCAAATTGGTAGTTTGAGTAAACATCGTATCCTGAGGGTCCACTTTCCTTGTTTATAAAGACTGATGACATGGAAAGTTTGTCTTAGAAATTGTGTTTGTTTTGTGATCATTTTACTTAGAATAGGATTAAAATGCTCAGTTCATAATCTACCTAGGTATAGGTACATAGCCTACCTGTACATGAAAAATATTTGAGAAAAACTATTGCTAGGGCGTAAACTAAAGACGAGTAAGTAGCCTAGTTGGTAGTGGCCCTGCCTGCGAAGCGAGGGGTCCCGGGTTCGATTCCCAGCCGGGGCAGATGTTTATATGAAATATAAATAGCCGTTTTCGGTTGTCAGTAATGTGTTATTTGTGTTGTCCAAGCGACCCGGGCCAAAGGTAATCCTAGTGCGAGGGTATGAGTGTCCTGTTTGTTTGTCGACAATGCATCGTTTCCAGTCTTCCGATAGCGAGTAGTCAATGCCACTATACCTAGCATATTAAAAACAATAGAATCAACATCAACAACACGTTGTGGATCAAGAACGAATAGCCTCAGCCTTTTTACTACGTTTTGAAGACTGAAAACAAAAACATACTACTGTTAATAATCTTACAAGTAAAAAAAAACGAGTTCAAACTAATGCAAAAAGACTTATATGGTTTGGATGCCATTATCAGAACTGGACCAAATTAAAATGAGACCACACGGGAAGCTCCAAATTTCAAATAAAAAAGAATCATCAAAATCGGTTCAGCCAGGCGGAAGTTCTGAAGTAACAACACATGAAAAAATAAAGTCGAATTGAGAACCTCCACTTTTTTTTAAGTCTGTTAAAAATAAAATTCAACAGTATAACAATATTCACCATATTGTGAAATTACCTTTATTTTTTCATCAGTGAGATAACGGGTTAATCCTTAACTGTTTAAGTAACTGTACTCTATAGGAATAACGTTTCTTTATTTAAAACTGCAAATATTATGTGTATTACGAGACGAGATGTTGGCCCCAAACATTCAGTCCATTACGGGGCATGGTCTGGTAATTGAGGAAAATAGGAGCGTTCTGCCCTGGCATAAAGATAAGTTCGCGTAGGTAATGTGTAACACAAATTTAGTTGCTATGTATGTATGTAACACACATCATGTGAGGTTTATGAATAAGTAGCTAGAATTTATTGGGAGTGGCGGCAGTAAGTGTAAATCTAATCGAGTCATCATCCTTCCATCCATTCCACTTGAAAGTATCTCAGCATAAATTCTGCATTGCTAAAAACTTGGCACGTCCTGCTTATCGTGCCTTATAATGCACGGTAATGGCCATTGCATTGATAAATCTCTAGTTATACCTATTTTATTTCTTTTTTTATTAAAACAACCCCCACTAAACATTTGTAGGGAAGACGCCGTCAAGTAGATTTAGTTAAATACTAAATATTAGTAAGCCTAAAGAATAAGTTAAAAAAAACTAACGAACAGCGATGCTATGCATATATTCACGTATGACGAACTATATTTCATAAATCGCTCGTACCTGCAAAATTGGTCAAAGTTTGTTTAAAACCTTTCATTCGTGTACTTTCCAATTCGAAACAATGGCCCTCATTTGCTATGCTATTATGTTGTCACAAAAAACCTTTTCTATCAACAACAGATGTATTCTACACTAGATCGAACACAGAAATCAAACACCATAGCTGTACAGTTGCGGTCAAAGTGCCGAAGTGCCGAGATTACGGATGCAGGTGGGGCTAACCGCAACCGCTTCCGCGCGAAAGGCACCGCCCGCGTGTTGGCGATTAGCGGGTAACGCGTTGAATGACTTTCTTTCTCATCTCATGGCCGGCATATATGTGATACCGTTACGCGGCTCAATAATCTGCACTGGAGTATTCGTGGTGGAGTATGCTCTAGGCCTCTTCAGATATGAAAGATCCGTGCTCAGTGATCGGCCATTATAGGGTTGAAGCCATGTTAGTGTGCCACAGTGACCATTTACAATGAGATGGCTCGTATATTCCTTTGTCTGCTATTTACTTCTGCTACTGCCCACCCCGTAGCCTAGTTGGTAGTGCCCTGCCTGCGAAGCGAGGGGTCCCAGGTTCGATTGGGCCGGGGCAGATGTTTATGTGACAGATAAATGTTTGTTGTCGGGTCATGGGTGTTAGTGATGTGTAATTTGTCCAAGCCACCTGCAAAACAGGGCATCTAGTGTAGGGGTATGAGTGTGTTAACGTTTATTATGTTATTATTATTATTTACATTTAAAAATATTGTTTTGCCTGTTAAAAGTTAACAACGCTGTCACTTGCACCACACAGTATTAAAATGTTGGCGCTATAAATCCTCTGCATTGTTTTAAGGACAACAAAAGGGGTCAGCTTACCAACGCTATTTACATCATAGGATGTCTCAGTGAATAAGAAAAACAAGTGTTGGGGACTGGATCTAAGTAGGCGAACAAGATCTCGACTCGTAGAGGTAAATTGAGTCTAGGGGACAGAGACTTATTGCAAAATAGGATTTGTGATAGGATTCAAATACTAAGAATTGTTGGCGGTATAGCAAAACGTTTTTTTTGGGTTGGAGTTAAATTTACAATTTTACCTAATAAATTAAAAGTTTTTTTTTTTAAAAACAAGCTTTAAAATAAATGCGCTAAATTACTTAATTTATATGATATAAAACGTTGTCACAAGATTTAAGTACATACTCGTATTTAGTTAGTTTGAAAATTTTAAAATCCATCAGATGAAGCTAGTTAATTTACTTGTTTCTCTACTTGTTTACAGATAACTTAAAACGGAGATGGACGGGCCATATGTTTCGAAGCAAAGGGGAAAAATGCAGCAAAATTTTGGTATCCATCCTAGGGACGATCGAAGGAGTCGAGCTCGTAAAGAAGGAAGACGGGATGATGAAATAAAATTGACAAATGAAATTTAGAGTAGTAGCAGATCGAGTGCAAGCATTTAGATTGTTTTCGCTGACAGCGCTTCAGTGATGCCTTTGGTGTTGCCGATATCTACGGGCGACGGTTACCACTTACCATCTGCGGGTTTGGCCACTAACTTATGTCACTTGTCGTCATACATTTTGATGTATATATATGTATGTATTTTTATCATACGCCGGTCCCTTGCCACCGTCAACGTGCCAAGTCTACTTGAGCCGACTGGTATTGCCAGAGACGATGGCAAGAGACCGGATGGTAAGAGTTTGATTCCATGGAAGATGGGCCGGGTGCTGGTATGGGATGCAACCTGTTCAGACACGCTGGCCCCTTCCCATCTACATGGAACCAACAACACAGCTGGTGCGGCTTGTGAAGCGGCTGAAAAAGCGAAAGCATCTAAATACCGGGGTCTAGGCTCCGAATACGATTTTGTCCCATTCGGTGTCGAGACCCTTGGTCCGTGGGGTCCTAGTGCTATTAAGCTTTTTAAGGAAATAGCAAAAAGGTTAGTCGACATCACAGGAGACCGAAGAGCTGGCAGCTACCTCGGACAAAGAATTAGCCTAGCTATTCAAAGGGGGAACGCTGCCAGTATCTTCGGAACCTTGCCTAAAGGGACTCCTTTTAATAATATTTTTTAGTTATTATGTTATTTTTTAACTTTTTAGTTTTAGGTTTTGTGTATATTATTTAAGTTTATTTTGATGTTGTGGAATATTCTCAATATTTAGGGTTGTTGTTCTAAGCTACATTTTTATCCCCCAACCCTGATTGTTCAATCCCTACGTCTCTGTATCGACAACCAACACATCCCTACGAGCGGAGCGACCACAACCATTAGCCGTCGGTTTACAATTTGAATTCATTGCTACCTGTGCGTAGTGAATATTCTCACGGATCAATGCAGCGATTATCCGGTTTTTGTTTTTTGATTAATAATTGTTTTTAATGTAATTAACTTAAATGTACCATATGTTTGACTGGAGTGCTATAGGGGAAGTAAAAATAAATAAAGTTATACACTACTAGCTGCCACAGCGAACTTCGTACCGCTCTATAATTAATAAACAAATAATAATATGGTGACATATCGACAGCAGCGCCACCTACCGGGTCCAATTGTAAATCAAAACCATTCTTGGATACACCTGAAGACACACAAAAAATTTCAACCGAATCGGTACAGCCGTTTTTGAGTTTTAGCGTGACTAACGCACAGCAATTCATTTTTATAATATATGATATAGCCTATGTCACCCGGGGATAGTGTAGCTGTCCAACAATGAAAGAATTTTTCAAATCGGTTCAGTAGTTTTGACGCCTATTCGATGCAAACAAACAAACAAACAATCAAATCTTTCCTCTTTATACTATTAGTGTAGATGTAGATGTAGATGTAGATATAGGTACATCATCAAATATATCAGTATGAGAAATTCCTTTATCTCAGGTGGGATACACAATGATATAATAATATCAAAAACACACAACACAAAATCCAGTTCATATCTGTCAAATAAAAATCTGCCTAAACCGGGGACCTTCGCTTCGCTCCGCTTACTATGACAACTATACTGTAGTTACATTTGTGAACTAAACTCACGCATAAAATGATCATAAGATATCCATATTCAGAATCTACGATCATGTGTGTGCTGTTAAACACCTTCACCTTCTACCACATTCATCTGATCAACAGTGTTACATTTAATATAAATACATGAGTGCATTTGAGCTCTATATTCACCTTCATAACACTCCAAACCCACAGGTAGTTCAACCTACACAGGGCGAATCTTTTTCCAACGCTTGGCTGACCATAATGCCGAGGGGAATCAAAATACCAACGCAGTCAGTTAAAATTTTATACTTTAAATTAAAATTTTATCATCCCAGACACTAAACATTATTGTCTATACATACCTATAGTGAATTAATTAATAATCTACCCTCGTTTTATTTCAGTAAATGGTTTATTAGACCGTATTCTTAATAGGCTTTTTTTGTGAATCGATTTAATTTAAATGAACAATTAGTGTTCATTACTATTTAAACGAACACATTTAGTGTTTGTTACCTCCAGACTTCCTACATCAATGAAAATGGTCAAGCGGTTTTTGAGATAAGCCAGATAAAACGCAATTTTAAAAACATTATTGAGGTATTCATTGAGTTAATAGTAATTAAATGTTATACTGCGAGAGGAGACCCGTGCCCAGCAGTGGGACAGTTACGAGTTACGATGGTGAATAGTAATTAATAGCCCCCAGTAATCGTTTTTCTCAAATATCTTCCTAGTACAACTACATACATCGATCATTTAGTTTTCTTAAATTCCAATAGCATCGAAGGCCACTATTTTATCACTCATAAATATGCAATTATCATGATAAAAGATAGTCGAACACGATCGATATATACAAATTGGATCAGACGGACGATCATGGCGTTCACTCATTGTAACGTCTTCGCCGGATGTACCTCCATTGCGCGCTCGACCGTCCCGAATTCAGAACGGAGCATTTCCGGCTGACGTCACCGGCGGCCATTTTGTCGTCTGCGTCTGCGCAGCGCACTAACCATGGGAAATGGGAGCGATACCCAAAGGATGTTTATAGTTTTAACACATTAATAATGAGGTTTTTTATGACTTTCGAATATCATTAATGAGGGAAGTGGGAAGCGATTTCGAAAATTCTAGCGTGGTCGCCGGACCGTGGGTTTCGTAATGAATTATTTTATCCAGTTTAAATCGAGATAATGCGGTCAGAATTAATTACACATATGTATGTACGTAATAACATTTTATCCTCTTTGTAAGTTTTACACAAATTTTCCTCATACACTATTGTTATTAGAGCGTAATGAAGTGAAATTGTGGAAAAAGTTGCATTTTTAACACACATTTGAAGATTAATACATTGTATGACCAGTTGGCATTGTTTGGCAATGGTCCTGGCTTTACAAAATGTCCCGGGTTCGATTCCTGGCCCCCACCTACATTTATAAATGCGAACAATTAATGTTGATCTCGAATCGTAGCTATTTTTGATGTCCGATTTGTGCAAAATCATGTCCCATTTTTAATACGCTTTATTAGCTCGAGACGTATGTTAGTAGGTTTGTATGTAACAGAAACTTTGAACATGATTATGATCCCCTTCAAAACGTCGGATTATTATTTAACAAAGATGACAGCTATTGCAAAAACTAAAGAAATAATTTTGTTAGTTTACTAGGCTGCGTAGTGTGGTCAAAATCGTCTACAGGGTACACATGAACTGCAAAATATACATTTTGACGTGAAAATAAAATTGCATCCATAAAAATATCCATACTTTTCCATACATTTGAAGACAACTTTAAGGAAAATGTTACGGATGTAAAACGAACATTGATGCTAAAAATCTTTGACAAAAATGCTTAATTAAATGTAGTTAAAGTAAATAAATGAATACGAGTCGACCCTGGTAGGGCCTTAAGATAAATAGATGTGACCAATTCAAGTCTGTAACCAAATCTTGACACCGAAAACTGAAGACGTCCAACAATCGAGTCCAATCATCTTAAGCCGAATGGGTACAAATATTATTTGCTTCCCCGAGGTTAGGCCAAGTTCACACAGCCTAAGGTCAGATGATTGTCAACGGCTGGTTTTTTATAATTTTTTATGTCATTAGATTCTATTTATATTTGATATTAAATTAAAAACTTGACCATTGTTACTGGCCAGTTCTTTGATACAATTGTTTTTTTCACAAGGTTATGTAATTCGAAGATTGATGATTCAAATGCAGTATAATTGGAATGAAGTTCCTATCGCGCGTTGTGAAAGGGGGCTAGACGGAAAAAATTCTTACGAAAAGTTGTCACGACAGTTTTAATTCTTACGAAAAGTTGTCACGACACTTTTTGCTATAGTAAGCTATTGTAAGCCGCGTGGCGTGCGCATGTTTTATATTATTAGTATAACATATATAATAGTTATATATATGTATGTGTATTTATATACATAATCTAAATATTATATATATTTTTTTAAATTTCTTCACTAATTAATCGAAAGAAACTTCGTTCCATCCGGGTGTCCCTTGACACCTCTCAAGTTTTTTTTGATAAGTAGTAAAAGGTTTTACATAATCGTAATGTTGCAAATGATCCAAATTATAGGTTTGTTTTTGTACCTACAACGATTTATTTTCTTTTGTAAAACAGAAAACTGTTTCATAATACTCGTATAATTAAATTCTACCTTGGAAGACTAATAAGCATTTTTAGTTCTTTTTAAAATATCTTTCTTCATTTCCGTTACAAGTAATTTGAAATTCAAAATCTATATAGGATGGCACATTCCTCTGAGACTAAACGACAACCCCGTTGAGGAAGACATGTGTATTTAAAGAATATCCTAATACATGCGTTGGAAGACAGACAACGTTGTCTGTTGTCCCCACGTACGTACGTGGGTAACAATCCCACAAACCTTCTTCGCTTGCCTTGAATACGCTAGAAGGTTAGTCAATAAGAATCCCTCAGAATCGTTCCACTACGGTCAGAAACGACTGGATATCTGATAGATTCCCTTCCCAATATCATTAATACTTCTTTCTCACTAATTAATTATTTCAATTGATAACAGAAGCGACCTTGGCAAGAAACAACCATTTCCGTACTATCCAATCAGTAACTGAAGCTTTTATGACAATATTTCCTAACAAAGTCAGGGCTGGTGACCTACTCCACATTTAATGAGTGACCCTATAATCTTTTAATGAGCAAAAAAATGGCCATCAGCGAACATCCCTAGGCGTTGACAAAAAATTTGGAGGTCGCCTTGACTAAGAACTTTTTATCAATACCGATTTGAATTCGAGGTCTTTGTTAATGTATTTACGCAATAATTTTGTTCATAGAGATGGATTTTATAAGCTGTGGATTTATATCAATTATGTTTTGATTGGGTACTTGAAATAATGTAAATATTTTTTTTAAAGAAAATAAGATAATCATTTTCTGTTACATAGGGTTTAATGATAGACTAGACAAGATTAACCTACTACTTACCTATGTCTATTTGTATATAAAATTTTTAGTCTCATTTTCATTCACATTTTTCATAAATATGTTGTGTAATGTAATTTAGTATGATCCAGACTTTTCTAATTCAAATTGATCCGGCATATTGTTCAACGACTTTCTTACATAATCATGTTCCGTGGCGAATGTAGCGATTATAACACATCATTCGTATAAAATGATTAAAATAATCATTGTATCAAGTGCAAGATTTAAAAATGTTATGATAACAAATAAAATATCTTCATCATCATCATTAATTATTAAGACCAAGCACACTGGTGATGCACCTTGCTGAGCAATGGGCGAGGAGGCTATGGCGCCTGGAGCCTTAGAATAATAACACTATAGAAAGTCAGTCTTCATACAAGCGCTCTGTCTAAAGTGAAGCACTAAACCGAAACTTTCCCGAAAGCGGGGAATGATTCGGCTGCGGATAATCATATATTTTTAGCAATAATACATAAATAGCTTTTCAGATATTTTGTGACACAATTTAACTGGGCAAATCGTCATTATTCTTTTTTTTCGCGAGACACGTTTGGCGTGCGTTGACATGAGCTGCCCGGTGTTTGGAGTCATTTCTGACTCCAATTAAGGTGCTTCAAAACGGCCGCGCGGACTTCGTTTCTATAGTGTAATTATTCTAAGCCTGTAGCCTTATTACAGATCACTAGCTCCATGATATCCAACTAGTAAGTCTTGTACTAATGTACAATAGCACTGTTGTAGCGTATACCTGCTAGCTTCTAGAGTCAACTCATCAACAACACGGTATGATGGTTATGACAGTTGTATTTGTTCTGAAATTAACGTAGCAAGCGAACATACACCACGGCTTCGACTGCCGCCCATTACAGCTGACCGACACAGAACAGGACTCAAATCGGGACTAGGATGGTTATGCAGTTAGCAAACGGCGTTAGAATGTTAATTGGTTAGTTTGTTAGTGGGTATGAGGACTGGAGTAGACTGTTAGTGATAGTTAGTCCTGTTAGTTGTTGATAGTAGTTAGTAATAGTCCAGTTATACCCCTTCTGTCTTGGGCATTGCTTCCTTTCACATCACTGATGCCTTAGCTTTAGCCATGGTAAGTTAACCTGTGTGTTTATCAAACAAGAAACCGTGAGCCAAGTAGCAGAACCAGCGTAGCTTACATCATTGGGTCACGCTGGCGGAGCAAGAAGCACTGAGCAACGCAGCCACCGAGCGAATCAAACAAACAGCGGATCGTCCTGTGTCCTGCTTCACTGAAGCATGGCCCACGTGGGTCACTCTGACCGTAACGCAACGGAAGCGAAGCGTGGTGTTCATGAGTGACGCCATCGTAACATGCTGAACGGCCCAATATGACCCTTGAAAATTATCCACAGATGCTCAGTTTCAAGTGGTGTCTTCAGTATTACTGATATCAGTTAGCGACAGTGACCACTTCCCATCAGATGGCATGTCTGCTCGTTCGTTGGTTATTTACATCAAAAAACAGTAAGTACCTAATAAGTAAAATTCAACTTCGGAAGCCAGTTGATATCGGTGACATTAAACTCACAAAGCAATTTACGGTTAAAAGGAAGTAAGAACCTGCGTATTGTCACAAACAACAAAAAAACAATAATCGGTTTGGAAACAGAGCGTCGATGTTTGACGCGTCAAATGAAAAACAAGTTTGATGCAGATAAACGTCTCTCCTTCGGTGAGTGTTTATAATGATTTAATTGTGTCCAGAAAATATAAGAGAAAGTGTTTGCTCATTACAAAAATTGCACATAAATTTTCATGATACCTTTTTTACTTAGATGTGACATTATTTCATAAATAAAAGTATAAGTTGATACTTGACCTTTACAATTTAGCACTTAATTATTTTCAACCATCATCAGAGCATGTCGAACTGACCAGCTCGAGAACCACCGGTCACCGTTACCGGAGGCGAGTTCACGTCCGATCACAGTTTTGAATGGGAGCATCAAACGCAGCCATCGTGCGAATCAAACAAACGCAGAGTCTTGCTTCACTGAAGCATGGCCCACGTGGTATTGCTCACCCATCGCACGGCAGGGTTAAGTGTATGGATGAATTAGAGGTGTATGAGTTGAAGGTTTGTTTTTTGAAGTTGTTTTGAAAACGGTAAATGGGTGAGCGGTGTTTGTTCTTGGATGGATGAATTAAAGGAATATGACTTGAAGGAAATTTGTTTTTGAAGTTACATTTTTTTGTCGTCCAAAACGGTAAATGGGTGTTATTATTAGCGTATTCGTTCTTGGATGGATGAATAAACTTTGTTTATGACGTTGTTTTTTTTTTGTTTTGAAAAACGGGATTTATAGGCGGAGTGAGTTGGATGGATGAATTAAAGGAAATTTATTTTTGAAGGTTAAGTTTGATAGTTGCTTTTAATTAGAAAAGTATGTAGACGAACAGAAATAAATTTTAATATTTTAAGAACTCAAAAATCTATAACATTGCTAGGCAAATGAAACTGTTACATAACGTTATATCATTTCATTTGTTTCAATTCATTTCATTTCAAAGTTATTTTCAGTTACTTACTTATGGTTAACTTATTGAGTTTTTCGGAGTTTGCATCAATCAATCAATGCCTTCAAAGACTGCACTGAATGTTTCTATGACGACGAAGCAGCGGGAATCTGTCTGTCTGTAGGTACTACAATAAGAACCTTAGTGTCTACGAAATAAGGTTCATATTAACACGTTGCTCTTTGATCCATGACTTAATTTGAATCATAAAATTCTTTATAATGAATCTGATTTCACGTCCTTTCCTTCAATTACTAAAATAAAGAGATTTTAAATGAAATCATCAACCGAATCAAACATTGCGACCTGTTCTGTCTCACTGAACTCTAACCCACGTGCTTGGCCTGAAGGTTAAGTACTGAATAACGAAGCCAAAAGGAGTGTTATGATTTCAGCCCGTATTTCATCATTATCATCATCATCGCAACCCATATCGCAACCCCTGTTCTTCTGCTGGGTACGGGTCTCCTCTCGCAATGTGAGGGGTACAGGCCATAGTCCACCACACTGGCCAAGTGCGAATTGGAGGACACACCCTTTGAGAACATTATGGAGAACTCTCAGGTGTGCAGGTTCTCACGATGATTTCCTTCACCGAAGCAAGTGTTCATTAAATGATAACGCACATAGTAGTACTTTTTGAAAATTAGTGCGTGCAGGATTTGAACCCGGGCCCCCCGGTTCAGGAGTTCAACCAGCTGGGCAGCAAATACTGAGCCAAATAATACGAAGCCAAAAGGAGGGTTATGATTTCAGCCCATATTGTATGTATGTATGTTCATTTGTCCTTGTGTTCTTCTAAACCACTTAACATAATTCAACAAATGAGGCATTGTTAGAAGCATCTTTATTTCGCGCTGGTTATAGGCTAAGTGACGTCACACTTTATTTATTGTGACGTCCTCTAGAGGACATCAGAAGTCATAAATTAAAAATATTTGTCCATGTTGGGTATCAAACGTAAAGGCTTTTAATTAGTATTTTAATTTAGAAATTTTAGGTAATGTTGCTTATTTTCCAGAGCACAATATACCTACTATTTGTAGTGAGTTTTAAGTTTTAAACATGTCTTGTTCTTTCTGTAGTTTAGTGTCTTCGTACGCATTGATAATTCAATATTTAGCAGACTACTCAAGGCTATGCGACGTGAAAACCGATTTTCTTCCCACAAACAATGAGTATCAACTTTAAAGTAATCCTCATAAGGCTCACTTCAGAACGGACTTTAGATTTTAAATAATACTATGTAAATTGCAGCGACATCCAAACTTAAACCCATAGCTCCGATGTTTTAAGGTACTTATTATGTTGCAGTTTTGATAAAGAGGCCTCTGTTTAGGCGTGGACGGTAAAATTGTAATAGACAAGTTTATAGACATAATTGTTGTCGATGAAGTTAATTCCAATACAATCAATAAAAGGTATCTATTTGCTTGAGGATCAGTTACATTAAGGCAGACTTAGACCTAGGTCCTTGGGTACTTCCGTTTCCGTGCTTGAAAGGTCATGTTAGCCTGACAATAGTTAGACGAGAAGGTATTAAAACAATCCTCCTTCTGATACCATTTTAGAAAATATTCGGCCATCTATATTGCTATAATAATTATTAGAAATAAATAATCGTGAACACAATTTACCCAGCACTAGGATTACCTGTGTCACTGGAGGTCTGGAGGCATAGGCAACACAATGCGGGAATGCGGGAAATGCGGGAATCGAACGCAGATCGTATACTGTATGTACACTATCTCAAACTACCTGTAATAATGCAATAAATGAATTTGAATTTAAAAGTTTTCTGAAAACTGTGAGGATTTTCTAACTTAAACACAACGGTTTGCGACCATTGCCGTATTTCTTATATCACTAACGGAAGACCCAACTTCTAATTCTACACGCACCAGATATTCAAAGTTATGCGCATTTTAAAAATTAATTATCACTACAGCGATTGAAAATATCGTTAGGAAACCAAACTAGCTAATAATAAATATTTTCCAATTTTTGCAACGTTTTTCATTGATGCTCCACTCCTATTGGTCGTAGCGTGATATTATATAGCCTATAGCCTTCCTCGATATATAGACTATCCAGTATAAAAATAATTTTTCAATTGGACTAGTAGTTCCCGTGATTAGCTCATTCAAACAAACAAACAAACTATTCCGCTTTATAATATTAGTATAGATATTAAGTACACAGAATCACAAAATTACCAGCGACGCGGGCTGGTAACAGCTTAGCTAGTTGACAATAAAGAAGTGTGTGTGTCTTATTGATCATGATAGATTCGGAACTGGTCGTGGTCGTATACCATCACGCCGTCACTGACAGCTGGATGAAGCGGACCGTGACGTACGGAAGTCGTCACGCTGCTTACAATTTTAGTTTTCGATAGTCTTCCAAAGAGCTGTTATGTAATAATACTAAATTGCATCTAATTTTACGCGTTTTAAATGGAATATTTTTAAATATTTTGTCTACTTGAAGTGTACGACATAAGTTAGGTATTGAATTGTAAGCAATGCAATTTAAGTGACTTCCAATAATACGTAATCATGTGGATGTCTTTTTTATGGCCTGAATTAGCATTTTTTGATAAGGAGCGTTCCCCCGCAGCTCATAATGCCATCAATAGGGTTTTTGTAAAAAGTGGGGAACTATCCTACCCTACTTCAGAAAATAAATATAGTTCTAAGTAGAGCAGATACTTAGAATTATAGTTAGGTAGACACAGAAATATAGTTCTAAGTAGAGCAGATATTTCAGTCACCCAGTGATTACGGCTTTTAATTCTTTAGTAATATATAGGTGCTTGAAGGAATTCATTTCTTTCACTATACATAATATCATGTCAAATTAAAGTACCTATTGCGTTCAAATTAGTTTTGACTATATTTAAACTTAAGCTAATTTACACTGTCAAATGTACAATCTACGTGCAATGCGTGCAATATTTACTATCAATTCAATATTGTCACGATTACAGTTCAATCATTATGGAATATTTGAAATTGGAAAAAGAAAAGCGAATAGCCTTATATAAGTGCGATTAACATCTTGGACCTCATCGCCGCCTACCATCAAGTGGGATTGTTGTCAAGCATTAACTTATATGAAGTGACAGAAAAGTTTGGTTTTTACAAACTTTTCCAAAGTCAAACTACTTACGCCATCGTTTTGAATCCCTACGATAAGTGGTCTTGGAAGAAACTCCTAGGTGATTTTTTCTACCGACAGTCACAGGTAGCAATTAGATACTACTACTTACGGTAGATAGGTACATCAAACTAATGTCCAAGCAGTTTTAGTAACAGTTTGTAATAACCCTTCGTTAATTGTCTTTGAACATTTATTATACCCTTAATTCATATTGGAATACAAATTTAAGCAATATTTATGTTCCAATATTATATAATCGTTTCTCCGGACCAACTGTCCCAGTCCCCATTTGAGTCTTGTTCTGTGTCGGTCACAGTTGTCTTGGGCGGCAACTTAAAGAGTGGTGCTGCATGCTCGTTTGCCATCTTAAGTCCATAACAAAATGTCTACAGTTAATTTTATTTAACCAATTACGTATTAACTAGGTATTGTAACGAGCCGCCGGCACGAGATTGTCTGTATTGAATTCGATGACGTTTTTCGATCGGAAAAAGTCGTTCCAAGCGGAACTACGGTTTTTCTTTGGTTTCTTTTATTTACGCTGTAGGGAAATGTTTTACACTCGTTATATTCACCATTAACCATTAACCATTCACCATCAAATCAGTTCATGAGTGCTGGTCATTTTAACACAAAAAACCAAGCAGGAACTTAGTTAAAAAGTATCTAATTTATTAACTCATCTTCTAATAGAATTGTCTGGTTTTTACTAAGATATAAAAAATAAAACCCCGAATATACAATGGTTGTTAGTTTACTAATAGTATTGTTTATTTTACGGCTTAAAAAAAGGAATAAAAATAATATAAGTTGCTTTGGTAAAGGAAAATATCATAATTAAATCAGCTTACCTGAGAGTTTTTCATAATCAATGGTATATGAAGTCTACCAATCCGTACTAACTCCTAAGCCAGCGTTGTGAGAGTACACCTGAACAATTATGGTTTGCGATTATGAAGATATTGAGGATACAGCATATTGCTTTAAATTAATTAATCACCTCGCACTAATTCGTTCGTCGTACGAAAGTTAAAAAAATCGTAATACCTACTTAGTTCGTTTTATGAAAAATATCACTTTATTTTTTTATTAACGCGTAGGTACACATCGCTTTAACACCCCTGTGTCGCGGGTGACATACGTAAATAGGACATAAAAAACCATGACGAGTCGATTCACGGTACGAGTTAGATGTCACCGTCAATCAGAGACATCCGCAACATCAAAGGCATCACGATACATTACCGGCCAAGCAAAATAGAAGAGGAAAGAATAAAAGAAAAATGTCTCTCAAGCCTCCGGCGGCTGGCGGCTAACTTAAGCAAGAAGGTAGCAGCTAGCCATCCGGGTCCAAATCCAAAAATTGTTGATTATAGAAGTGAATTAAATATTCTTTCCTTCTTCCTTAATAACAGTGTAGTATTCTCCATTCGCCAAAACCCTAAGCCTAGTAACTCGGACAGCGACGGTTTAGAAAGTAACCGCGATGTTTTTGTCTCGTTTTTTACCAACAAAAACTGTATAGAAGGTGCCGATGCCGTTGTCACCGACAAAACGCAACACTATGAATGTGTCGACGAAACTGATTGCTGTCAATAATAACGTTTTATAAATGTTTGTCCAGATATAATAAATATTGAGCTTTGTTTGTAAGTGAATGTTTGGGGAAAGTTTTATTCTACTTAAAGTACCTATTGTGTGTTGGCGGTTGACGACCCCGTAGCGAAGTTTTAACCCCCACGCGGTCCCGGGAACGATTCTCAATTGTGGCATATGCTTAGTGATATAACCGTTCTCAATATTATATTTATCAATGGCACTTACCTACATATGTCAGTTGCTTAACAACTGTCAAAAATCAAAAAGTAACAAAAGTTTGGAGTTAGTTGTTACTACTATTCCTACTAAATTATCCAGAGATTATATTACAGAAACAAAGTATAAAAGCTTTAATTTTGATGGATAGATTGTTGAAAACCAATGTAAAAAGAATATCCGCTCACTATTATTTCAACGTTGCAACACGAAACGCGTTTAACACCAACAGCGACTGGGATGATGACAAATTGCCATTACTATAACCCAAACAAATTATATAAATAAAAATATAGTAATTTATTTTAATTATTCTTAGGCTATTAGATATAGATGCCCATAATTCTTAATACGTGTGCGTGTACATGCACAACATCTCAAAGTATCTCGAAGGGGCCTCCACGTGTTAGACCTGTGTCCCCACGCACGCCTTCCAAATGACCGTGCCTAGGAGCCATGAAACTTTAAGTTTAGAGATACGAATAACGCTGCACATTCATAGCTTACTCGTAACACTAGTATTCCCTGTGTCATGTGTGCTAAGGAAAACACACAAAACAAGAACTCATACATATAGGACTGAAGATTTATTAAAGAATGAATATTCAATATGTATAGAAAAAATAATTTCCAACAGCATCTAACAATTCAATTCGTTTGTCAGTAGGAAACAACAAAAACAGTCGTCAAAGATAGTATCATCGCTCAGAAGTCTATAAAGGTTAATTTAGAACCGGTAACGGCATGGGAACCACGTAACATAATGTAACAAAGCCTGTGTAACCTAGACCGCGCCACAATACAAACTCCCACACTTGAAGTTAAAGATTAGATAAAAAGTGATGTTTTCACTAGCGCACTTACGTAAGCTTTTAGGGATATTTGTTAGGTGTTTTTCGATTTTTTAACTACGGTTGCTGTTTTTTAAGTTAACTTGCAGTTGCGTTAAACGTTAAACTGTGGTGTTACGGGAATGGAAGGGTACGGCCGCTTAGATTTAGCTGCCAGAATCCAATTTTAAATATTGTAAATGTGAATTGGGTGTGTAAATAAATACTTCTTGTACTGTCTACTGAAAAATCAACGAAAATAACCTCCGCTTTTGAATTTGTAAGAATGAAGTATCATAGGGATTCCATCCACCAGTTAAAGTCCAATATGGTGGGCATGCGGAAGTAATTCGACATAAATATAAAATATAAAAGCGATAGGTAGGTATAAAAGCGGAACCTAAATTTATATTTTATCTTCTGCTAAGATAAAATGTGAATATGAAAGTAATCTAAAACATAATAGAAATATTTAAATTGTAAGAACATATTTTTGTATTATAAATAATTCATCTTCAACTGCTTTAAACTCATTTTGTTCAATTATTTTTTTTGCTGGATCTTTTGTATTAATTTGTATTATGCAAAATGTACTCTAAAAGTTTTCTCAACTTTGCAAACAACTGTTGGGATTATATAAACCTTACCTTTTATTTAAAGTGATCTCGTAATAATTACAGATTCGATCAATTTCAATATTACAGAATCATTACGAAAATCAATGTAAAAAAATTATGAAAATTCTATGTCATTCCATCAACAAAAGTTATTTTACGAAGTCATGATTGCTGTTACGTTTAGCAATACCTATAAATTATACTCAATACTTATATTTCTTTTTAAAAATTGTAATTTATATCAAATTTTTGTGTTAGTAAAATTGTAAGGTAGGTATTTGAATCATATTCCTTTTTTCAATGTTACCTGCACAGTTGCAAAATCAATCTGAATAGATTGTTATCTATTGTTAAATAAACAAAAAGGAATTGAACATAACAATTAATCGTTTTGAATAAAGTCAGATCGAAGATGAAAAGTCCGTTGCATTCTCGACGAGCACCGACACCGGCGGGAAATTTACAACGCTCCATTTACAATAGCATTTCATATAATTTTCAACTGTTCCATTCATTTTTACCTTAACTCATTTTTACCTTTATTCATATTTACCTTAGTTAACTTCGATAGTTTTACATGTTTAATAAATAATTGTAAAGACGAGTGGTTTTATGAGTAACTTACATACGAGTACCTAAGTTAGTTTTTAACTCTTAATTGGAATTCTATTGGAACATGATATACATAGGTATATGTTCTAATAGAATGGGACATCGAGGTATACAAACATTGGATATATTGCATATGGAAAATAACGAATATGCACAGTATGAAGGGTACTAAAATTTATGTATGTAAAGACAGATAATTAAAAATTTATTAACTCTAGATCACCTTGCCAAGTTATAGTTCAAAAAGCCTTCGATGGCTCGTATACTGTGTTAAAGATCCTGCTATTTGCAAGTTGACTCTTCTTAGTAATTAAGAGGAGTCAACTTGTAAGTTATATATTTTGCTAGCTTCGTTATATACGATTTTCAATGGGTTTTAAAGAAAACTGAGACTTTTCTCTAAAATATGTTGCGTTCAAAGGCTGTTGAATGTGCTCAACTGCGATACAAGCTACCGCGCTAGCTTATGATCGAATTTAATCAATAAATCGTTATATAAATAGTTGGAACGTCTTAAACAATAATTAAATCATAATTTTAATTTGTCCGATGCACACATTTTCAAATAACACAGCAAACTAACTTAGTAGAGTTTGTTCCTGCGCACGAGTTTCCGAAATTAATAACAATTCGCAAAAAACCTGTTAACAATAAGAAATAGCAAACAGTAATACAAAATAATATATTAAATAAAATGAAAGGCTCGGTCAACGACTGAAATTCATAACGCAACAAAGCGATTAAAACAAGACATACCTCGTGATATTCGAACGCGATTTAACCACGTAATTGAACAATTGAAACAAACACTTCAGGATTTCAATTCAGTCACAGTCAGCACTGAAACACACACAAACTTTTGGTAACAGCGCGACACGACCACGCGCGACGGCGTCTGACTCGCAAATGCGATTGAGTGGAACAAAACCGACTCCCGCGCAACGAGCTATGACTGGCCCGACTCATGTGATATACTTTTACACACACACGCGCGCTTATGTAAGTTCTTATATAAAGTATATTATTTGGACTCGAAACGGAAAAACGTCATTAAAGTCGGATTTCGTGATTGCGTTGACAGTTTTGATGGGTTTTAACTTTTAATTAAATACGTTTGAATTTGGAAGGTAGATTCTTGGAAATGTTAAGAATAATATTTTATAACTTAATATTCGTTTTAAATGCAATGAGAAATGTAACTCAGTTAGTTTATATTCAAGCTTTAACGAGGCATCGACTCTTTGCAGGCATGTAAGTAGGTACTTATTAAATACCGATAGGTAAAGAGTTTTTCAAGAAAACGTCGCAATTCCCTATACTTACTTAATATCAAAGTACCTATTAATCAACTCTAAAATCTGCATTTTTCTTCTATAGTCTCATTTTCATTACATTAACGGTGACAAATAGTATTGTTTAAGCTGACTTAAACACAGAACTGGGTAAGAAGCTGGTAAGAAAAATGGGGTCTCCACTTCTTTTCACCAGCAACAGCATTGGCCCCGTAGGGTCACTACCCTGCCTGCGAAGCGAGCGGTCTCGGGTTCGATTCCCGGGGCAGAGGTTTATGCGAGACAGATGTTGTCCAGCCCACCCGCGACACAGAGACTCATAGTGCGGGGGGGGGGGGGGGTATGGTATTAAAGTGTTAGCTCTTGAAATACTTAGAACGTTTGCATCTCTACCAACGATTTTTTAATATCTGTGTCCTCTACCCTAAGGTTGTCTGGAATAAATCACTACTACAGCGATAAGACCGCCTTATGTGTTCGTTATCATTTACACTGTTCTATATACGTTTCTTAGTGTGCACAATAAAGTACATTGCATTGTAAATTCGTAACTGCACCAGTAATAACTCAACGCCAAGGACCTCTTTGATACGAAAACGTTGAGATAATCTGTTCACTATCTTATTCAACATAGCAAGTTATAGCAGCAAACCAATTCGAGCTTTTTGAAATAACTTTAACGAACACAGCTTTCCAACGTCACTATGATTTTACTGTCTCTACAAATGAAAATAAAAGACTTCAACGCGTTACTGTAGCTTGAGGGTGACGAACTGGTGCCCGCGACTTTGTTTACTGTTTGGATTTCCAGAAGGGAAAGGGAGGAATTGGATTTTCCAAGAGGCAACATAATTCAATAATATATTATAGATTAATAGGTATATTGGGAAATACATTCTACACCTCATTCATGTACCTACTTATGTTCGTGGAATATAATATTTGGGAATAACTAATCTAAGGTAAAAAAACAAACTGAATAGATCCCACATCTTTGTTGTATAAGAATTTTTGTTGGTTTGTTACCGCTAATATTTAGAAACTGCTTATCCGATTTGAATGGAGTTTGCACTGTTATATTGTAGTAAGTTTTGGGTAGGTATCATTTAATGATTGTTTCATTTCAATCATTTTACAAATTAAGACTAGGATATAATAAAAAGTTAAAGTACAACTAGCAGGTTGATAATCTCTCTCTTTCTAGGGTACAAGGAATTGGATATACCCGTCTCGCTCCACCGGAAGACAGTCGCGAGGAATAAATTGTAACGGCCGGACTGACAGTTAGACAGCTGTTCTTAAATTGTTTGTAACGTAATGATTGAAACACCAATGTATCAATAAACAGTTAAATATTGAAATGTTTTTATAAACCTGAAATATGTAAGCTGGTTTCCACTTTCAAATATTTTTATTACTATTTTATATAATTTCATTATATCTTCTTTTATTTCTTACTAGATTCGCCCGCCAATTTCCAAAATCCTCTCTCAGTGCTCCCCTGTATTCCCCGAGGAACACACATGCCAATAGGTACAGCATGTTGCATTTAGTAGTTTCGTTTCGGCTGTGCGTTGTCTGTCAGTCACTCAGTAACGGAAGAGTTTTATATAAATTGATTTATGAGGATATGTAGAGCTATCTAGGGTCGCTGTGAATATTTCCGTCACTCAAATTCTAGGAACCTCTAGGATAACTTACGGCTTCTAATGTATAAATAGATACGTATTTTTATATTTTATTTGCATAAATATTACATAGTTACATGCTTTGGATGTCAGTTACATAAAGGCCATACATTTGCCATTTGTTACTTTGGCATGCAAAATTTATTTAGTAACTTAATACTAGTAGGTACTTAAATCTTTAAATTAATTACAAAATTTAGTCTGAAAAAGTATAAAAAACAAAATATTAAAATAAAGTGTTAGAGTAGAGTGTTAAAACATCTTCTTCAAGATTCCCTTCGACTCTAAAGGTTACACGTGCTTATTTTATGCACGAAAGCATGATTTTAGTTAGCATGCTCAAAAGTCAGTCGTGCGTCTATCGAGCATGCTACCTGCGGCGCGGGTGGAAGGGGGCACAGAACAGAGTGGAGGGGGCGTGCTTTGGGCACGTCTCCATACAAAAATCCTAGCCGTTTTGTCTACGACCATGCTTATTTCAAGCAAATGGACACAGGTAAAGAGTATGATCATTAAAAACCTCGATCTAGGCTTTTGGCATGTTTTTTTACACGATGCTAAGTTAATCCTTGACAACAATTCCATCTGCTGTTAAGTGGTGATGATGTCCAAAGATTGTAAGCTCATTAACTTAGTAAAACTTAGTAAATACCTATTCACTCTTTCTTAAATACTCCCACATCAAAAGCAATTATTTTGTTCCATCTACCAGGCACGATTGTACGCGTGGAGAGCGGGTGAAATTTATATTTTTCGGGTGAAGTGGAGTGCTATGGACAACACACAAGACAAGAACACACACACCCAGACCGAGAATATAAATTTAAACTCATAATTTTAATTTCCGCCTCGCCGGGAATCGAACACGCGACCCTTGGAACGGCTATTCGGCATTTTAACCATTGTGCCATACAGGTAAATAAGTAAGAGAGTAAGGAATGACATTTAATAATATAAAGTAATAAATACGTTATAATATTAATGAAGTTTAAGTGAATTCAAAGAAGTTTGAAGACGACAGGTATTCAAAGGTAAATCATAATTTATAATAAATAATTTATTTTTTATTACAATACACATGCTAATGAAGTTTTTAAAACAAAGTTTAGTTATCAAATTAAGAGTAGGTAGTTAATTTTTTATTACTTATACGTAAAGGTATAAGTACCTACTTATACAACATTGAATGGAATATTTTATAAATTAGGTAGGCGACGTGATTCTTCCAGTCCTGTAATGTATAAAATTTTTGAACTAGAAATTATAGTAAGCCTTTACTCGTATATCTTTTCATAACATATTTTCAAGTAAGTAGGTATATCTTTTCATAATTGTATAACTCTAGAGCTGTTTAGATTTTAGATATGCTCGGGTTGCCTTAATCTTCCAGAGTCAGAGTGTAAGGATCTTTAAATTAGGTGTAATTCAGAAGCTCTAAATCTAAAGCTTACCAGAACTTCCTAGACGAGAAAGACGATGCAATAAAAGACTACATTTAATTTTTGAAAAAAGAAGAAGAAAGAAGAATTACATTTAATTTTTGGTAAATTTCACTTCTTGTACATATTATATATATACCTATTATAATTTCTTATAATAAGGTTATAAACTATGTACTATATAAATGAATCTTAGAATGGCAATTTTCATTTCCAGCAGTAGCAACTTCTTTAGATGCAAAACTTTATAAATAATAAGGGAATGAATTGTTCGTTTGTACGCCACCGTCAGGAGTCCGACTAGTGAGGGGAAGACGGCGCACAATTATCGTACTTCCGCTACAGGACGTTAGGGATGGGGCGATTAAATATCTATATCGATAAATCATTTATCACTCACATAATTAATGTGCACTATCGTGGTGCTGGTTGCCATGGGCGATGATGACCACATACGATCAGAGGGCTCGTCTGCAAGTTTGCCGGCTATGAATAAAAAAAGATGGGATTGTAGTTAAGCAATAACTTATTGTATTTAAAAGCAATTATTTAAATGCGCTAAAACGCACGACACGGGTAAGCTATTCTAGTTTTTCGCAGTGCGCGTAATTTTTATGGACTTAAAATAGTGAAGGGTTTGCAATCAAACATCAAGAATGTTCCAAACAAGACTGATTTTATTACCATAAAATGTCGGTGGTTAGCAAAATGTAATATAAACTACCCTCGTTTATCTTAATATATTACAAATAGTAAACGATCATACAGCACCACCTTGCCACTGCCGCCCATGACAACTGTAACCAACCCCGAAAAACACAAATCTAGACTAGGACGGTTAGTCCGGTTAGCTAACAAAGAACCAAATAATCGACATCGATAATATCCAGGCACATCCCTAGGGCACTGCACGCGGCGGACCGAGACGAAGAAAGCACAACCGTCGTAACGGCCGACACTCACCAAAGAAATTATAAGTTATAAGGTTCTTCAATGGCTTACCAAGAACATATTATAGGATCATTAATGTTGTCTTTAAATACCTATTTGTTAAGTATATAAGATATCTTAAACACTACAAAAGCAGTGATATATAAGTGTATATTGTGTATTATGATATAGAAGTATTAGAAATTATTGTCACTTGTTTTGGTGAAGGAAACATCGTGGGTAAACCTGTACACTTGAGTACGTTCACGATGTTCTCAAAGGTGTGGGAGGTACCAATCCGCACTCGACCAGCGTAGTGGATTATGGCGTTTACACCTCACATTATGAGAGGAGACCCGAGTCCAGCTGTGGGACAGTTATGGCCGATGGGATGCGGTGATGATGATGATAAATTACTTAATTGAAGAAAATAAAACAGTCATTGATAACGTTCATAATGCCAATGTGAGGTTTGTAGATCACTTAGATACACAGTACCTACCCCGTCTGAGACAGTCACTGCGTCTGTCTGTACAAACAAAATTGCAATTAGTTTAAATGATATTTCAATAAAATGTACCTACTTAACTGATTGATGTCTGTATGTCGTAGGCAGAAGATATTTAAGAAAACTTTATAAACGTAGATATCTACCTAATAGAAGCGAAGTGAGGTTACTTGCTATGCTGGTATTGAAATAAATAAGTAGGTAGATATCCTATTAATATTATAAATGCCAAATTTTGTATGGATGTATGAATGTTTGTTACTCTTTCACGCAAAAATTACCGAATGGATTCTGCTGAAACTTTATAATAATATAGCTTACACATCAGAATAACACATATGCTATAATTTTTAAAGATATAGTGTGAATTATCCAAAATATATAACTAAATCTTTGCAAACCGAAGGAATAAGTTTCCCGAAGCGAAGCGAGGGCGGGTCGCTAGTATAACATAAAATATAATACCCTGTACATAGTAACTAGGTATACGATTTGCTATGTGTAAGGCATCTTATTATCCAATTATATAATAACCTAACTTAAATACCATATAAGTAGGTAGGTACAAGGAACTGTGCCTCTAATTATTTCATAACGGATACAGCTTACTCATCGGCGGCCCGTCCGCCACGTTTTATAGCGCCAATTAAAGCAGAGAAGTACTCATAAAACATAGATAGCAAAATCACTAGTAGGTACACTAGTAAACTGGTATTGTACAAGCACTAAACACGTAAGTGCGAGCGAGACAGCGTACGCAGGAAAAAATGAGCAACAGAGACGGAGTGTGTTACGTATGTGCGCACGAGTTCGCCTTTTACGTTTTTACAGCCGGCTCACGCACACGTGTGCAGCGTATCTTACATATGTGTGCGTATCTTGTATGTGTGTGTGTAGGTATGTGTAACAGAAATTTCTAGTACTCCTGTCGTGATTAATGTTATACTTGACATTACGAAGCGATAGACATCTGAAAATTGCTTTTAATGGCGGAGAGATGGCTTAATGGGCGACGGTATTGTGCTCGCTGTATCTTTATATGTGCCGTATATTTAAGTCATATAAAACGCTTCCTGTTTAAGTAGGTACCTACCTTAGGTACCTACCTATATTTCCTTATAGTCTATACTCAAAAAACCTTCTATTGACGGGATTAAAGTTGGCGGTATTTGGATAAGTATTAATTTCTTATACGAACGTAACTAAGAATAAGAACATGCACGTATTTCCGGGATTGAAATAAATAAAAAGATACATAAAGTTGCTTAAATATGCCCGTAAATCACATCAAAACTTCGTTAGTTTTAGGGTTCCGTACCCAAAGCGTGTCAAACGAAACCACATAATATTAATATGCCTTCTCGGTCTGTCTGTCACAGAGCTCTATCTCTAGAGCGGAAATAGGAAGACACCTGAAAATTTCACAGAATGCGTATACTTTAAGAGAGTGCGCGCACGCATTTGTCTGCGTGACATAAAAGTTTTTGTCTTCGTCGCGTCGCGTTTCCAAAGTGGGGTGCGCTCACGAGGGCGACAGTGACAATTTTTTTTTGATATGGAAGCGTCAATGGAACGACGATCTGGCATGTTAACCATTGCGCCGTCCGGCTCGTCAATGTGAACTGAGAGTGACAATTTTGTCACCGACGCCGGTAGGCGGACATAAAAGTCACCCAGTTGTCGCGTCGTAACGTGCGCGCACCTCCATACATATCCAAGGACTTGATAAAAGCGACGAAACAGTCACGGTGACAAAAGTCCCCCGTGCGCTCTCTAAGTAGCTACTATGACAAAATAATAAAAATGTAAAAAGTTACATCCCAAAATATCCTTAAAATAATGTTAGTTGCCCACCAATCCGCACTGCAGCAGCGTGGTGCAGTATGCTCTAGGCCTCCTCAGGTATGAGGAGAGACCCGTGTTCAGTAGTGGGCCACTAATTGGTTGAAGCCAATGTTAGTTGTAAGTTTTATATTTCTACATAATTGTATTTATTTGCCTTTGGGCCTTTGTTGCCTGAAAATAAGTTATTAATGATAACGAATGATTAAAATAATATAATTAGAGTTAACGTCGCTCGGAAGTAAGGACACTTAGCTATCTGTGATATTCCAACTCTCACTTGACCGGTTTTAAAGGCTTGATTCAAATATCCCGAAATGTATTTCATAACTCACAGTTAATTACGTCGGCATACAAAACAAAAACAATATTATACTGCCATAAACATACATAAAGTATTTTTTTGAACAACGGTTCTTGAAGAAGAAATTTTTATTCAAATAGATTAAAATACTAGTTTTTCTTAGAACGGTATGTTTGCCATATTTCTTGGTACCGTTATTCAATCTACGAGACTAATAAGGCTTTGCATAATTAAATGCAGTCAAGTGTGGGTCGATATCTAGCGGGGAGGGTTTTAGGTAGGTATATTTTAGTGCCTACCCCTACCTACAATGGGTACTTGTTAAATGATAAGTTGTAATCTTTGATAACTAAAGTATTTTTTTTATATATTTTTAACTCAAGTTAATATTAATATTGTCAACCTACTCTAGTTCTTAGTCTAGTTCTTAGTCTAGTTCCTAGTCTAGTTAAAAACCCTGCCTGCGAAGTGAAAGGTCCTACGTTCGATTCCCGACCGAAGCAGACATTTATCCGACAGATAAATGTTTGGTCTCGAGTTATGGGTTTTAGTAATGTGTTTTTGTATTGTCCATGCCCGTGATATATAATATTTCACACAAAATAGGTGTAAGTGGTAGGTTGGTTCAGTGTGTATTTTTATAGAATTCTGGGTTATCAGTCTCCTGATATCTTCTATAGAGAAATACATAGGTCAAATACCTACATTAGTCTATCAAGAATACCTGGCTCTGAAAGAAAATCTCATTGTAACGACGGGATTTCAATAAAGTAAAATACAGAGAGGAACAGGGTGTGTTAAGATACACTGAAGAAAGATGAGGCGAGTCGAGGCGAGGAGAGTTGAGGAGAGACGGGGCGAGGCGACGAGACGAGAAGAGACGAGGAAGGAGTCATACAAAACGTTACTAGCCGGTGAGTATGTCATCTTCAAGAATAGAAAGATGACTTTTAAAACCACGGAATAGGCGTTGTTATTCATTAAACTTCTTCTTTGCCATTAAAATTTAATGCCCTTTAGTATTGCATTGAAAAAAAAATAGCAATTTGCAGCACGAGTTGTGTTACACTAAATACTTATCAATATTTATCAAATACGAGCATTCCCCCGCGGGTACGCCCGCCAATTTCCAAAAAATCAGTGCTCCTCTACACTCCCCAAGGAACATACCTACATGCCAAATTTGAGCTGCTTGCGATCGGTAGTAGTTTCGGCTGTGCGTTGTCTGTCAGTCACTCAGTAACGGTAGAGTTTTATATATATAGATTGGGCGTGAATTGAGGTGATACAATTGTTGGACTCAAATCATGATTCGTCAAGGAAATAGTTATAATTATGATACAAGTATCGGACACAAGACAATATTCGTTCGGTGAGGTGTGATACAAGTGTGTTGACCCGGGCGCACGTGCCGTTTATTTATCAATTACGTCGGAGATTTGAACTTCTCGCTCTACCAGCCAACTGTGGCCACTCGGAACGGCGCCCGCTATGTACGGACGGACGACATGCTGGAGACTGGCAAGTGTTTGTAGAAAATATATTATCACTAATCATCATCGCAACCCAAAGGTAACTGTCCCACGCAAGCAGGTTTCCTCACAATGTTTTTTTTTCTCGTAGCAAGTGTTATTTAATGTCGAAGACCCACGTATCTTTATATAGAAATAGAGGTGTGTGAAGGACTCGTATCCGATCAGTGCATGGTAAAAACCATTGTATTGAAACTCGATTATCCCTGTTTAATGACGTAACTAACGATATTAATTAATCAAGAGTAAAATGTGAAACTGTCTGTAAATGCCTAAATTGCTGAAAAGCAGATTGAAAATGACATAATACTTAAATCGAATAATATTTTATTGTTTTTTTTTATTGTTAAGCTAAGCTTGTACTTTTTACCTTTTAAAACTGTTTCATAAAGAGCTTTGTTACTGAGGATCACAAACGCCGAAATAACTAAACACGTCATTTCATCAACATGCACTTAATACAGAAACAATCCAAACGTCTCTACTATCATTTCTTATAGACAAGCTACGTATAATTTCAAATGTAAAAAATAAAGAAACTGTATTGCAACAAGAATTAAATATATCATTCCAGCACTCTCAGCGGGTGTACTCGCTTCAGCGCACAAGTAAGGCACACTTAGCGCATTTTTTTTATTCTCTCCATT
This sequence comes from Ochlodes sylvanus, assembly GCA_905404295.2. Classification (NCBI taxonomy): domain Eukaryota; kingdom Metazoa; phylum Arthropoda; class Insecta; order Lepidoptera; family Hesperiidae; genus Ochlodes; species Ochlodes sylvanus. The sequence goes on from FR990146.1 coordinate 5,089,784, forward strand.
ATGTACGTATGTATGTGTTAGTGTGTGTGTATTGTTTCCGTAGTGTGTGTCTGTAACTGTTTATACCGGCCTCTTAAGTAAATCGACTTTCTTAACATTTGAAAGCAACAGGATGTTAAGATTATCTTTCGAAAAGTTTTTAAAGTTCCGCATATCCGATGAAACCTTGTTTAACGACTTGCATTCGATGGCCTAATCATAAGGGACAGTACCTACAGGTTTTTACATTATTCATTCTCATTCAATTTAGATAATTCAAAAATGTATCTAGGTACTTACCTAATTTTATACTTGGTTGTCTTGGAATATAAATATTTAGGTACCTAATAAATAACACACTCATCCACACTAGTGTTCCCCGTGTCGTGGATGCCATGGACAACACACAAGACAAGAATCTTCGTCTTCTTCAAGATCAAAAAAAAATCTTGAGCGTTTGTGCTTTGGAGGGCACGTAAAGCCGTCGGTCCCGGTTGTTATCATTTGATCTTAATCGCAAAGCCATTTCAGAGGCCTTCGGTGGGCTTAAGCAATTCTGATACCATGGGTTGGCCACTAACCCCTCCCCCAATCTGCACTGGAGCAGCGTGGTTAGGTATGCTCTAGCCCTCCTCAGGTATGGGGTCATTCAAGTATTACGTAAGCACAACAGGGGGGCGGGGGGGTCTTTGATTTGCTTATTTTTGATGATATGGGGATGCTGGTGTCTTCATGGTGATTACGTCAGCAGATTTTCTCAAAATTGTCTTGAATCAATAAAGAAACCATTGAATGCAAGTACTAACGTTGACTTAAGCATGGGGGCGAGGGGTAGGTGATTTGCTTACTTACTGACGAGGGGGATGGGTGGGTTAAAAATTTGCAAAAAAATTAAATGTGGCACTCGACTCGAGACTGCCGCGGTAAAGCTATTGCATAGCATTTTTTATCAACTTATGCAATTATAATTATTAGAAGTTATATAGTTATATCAGAACAGCGCCATCTAGTTTGTAGAAAACATACGTACCATACCTTAGTATTAAGGTACTAGATGGCGCTGATTGGGGGTGTTAGGTTTTTTCGTTACGGAATTTCTGGATTCGGTCCCCACGCTCAAGGCCCGCGATAAAAGCTATGCAATAGCTTAAAATCTGCTTACGTAATACGTGAACGGCCCCTATGAGGAGAGACCGGTGCTCAGTACCTAGTGGGCTTTCATTTATGACTTCTCGGTGTTGAATCGCTTTTTGTTTAAAGTTAGGTATGTGTGCTAATGCTTCATCGCCGCATTTACCCGCAATCAATGATTACCTAGAATATTTACAACAGGTAGGTACCTACCTTACATGGGTTGCTTGAACACGCAATAGGGTAAGTACATAATTAAATCAGTAATGTAAAAAGTAAAGGCAAGTGCATAACAACGATCGTTCCGTACCACTAACCACAGATGATATATCGGTTTTGTCTGAATTTCTTCTATACGACCTTATTCAGACTGCATGCAAATGGTTTTACGACGCACGTCGGTACTTATCGGGTTGGCGTACCCGAGGGCTTTAAGATGCAACGCTTAAGGCGAATTCGCGCTTCTACGCTGCGTTAGCGTTGAGTGTTGAAAAATGTAAGTATATTTGAGTTTATGACCACGAAATTACACTGAAAATTGTAGTAGGTAATCTTAAAGTTTAACTATACTAAACTAGATGGTGTTTTAATCGTATACGTTCATAAATTGTGTCAAAGGTACAATAAGTAAAACTAGATGGCGGATGTACATGATAAGAGTTACCAAAACGTCCGTTAGATGGCAGTACTTATCTAAAATTACTTAGAAACGTATCGGTCGCATGGGTCGTAATTTTGATAAATTGAAAGCTATGTTACTTGACTTCTTTGATAGGTATAAGTACTTATGTTATTCATCAAATATTATGATAATCTGTGGTCATTTCTCTTCATAGCGATAATATCACATTTATTTTGTAAGTGAACCAGGTATTATTGAATGTAGGTAGGTACTTAAGAAATGAAAAAAAAAACACGTATCGTATCGTATATACATTTAAGTTTAATTGTTTTTTTTCTTCAAAATAACAAAGAATAATTAAGCTAAAGGTTCTCAACCGAAGATATTTACTTCACACTTCAATAGTATTCATAAAATTTGAAAATATATCAAACTTCGTCATACACGTTCGCACACAAATTTTACGATTACGACTAAGCTAGTATCGCCATCTATGCATACAACTGTGAACTTCTAGAATTAATAACAAAACTACTTTATTTTTACTAAATTCAAAAATCAACAAAAAGTTGTTGAAATAATTACTTTTACGACTCTCATTGTTTGAGTAAGAAAAAATGCATCGTTATATTTTTTCAGTTCATAATCTTCATACAAATTCATCAAACTTTACTAACTAATATTACTTTATAACACAAGAAAACTAAGTTTTCTGATTTGCAAGATACAATAATTTTGTGATAGTTAAAGTATTAGAAAAGGCTTGAATATTGCTTATAATTTCTACAAAGTAAACAATAGTTATGGCTCAAAACTTCGTATACCTAATCAGTAGATGGCGCTGATAATATATAGTAGGTACTAGCGTATAATCCAAATTTCCAATAAAATAACGCTCGAGTTTTTAACCAACTCATTATTTTCATGAAACTTAAGACTTATAGACTAAAATTTAGTTGTTGAAGACGTCTAAATTATTACATATTTCATACATGTAAAACATAAAAACATTAATGACTAAAACATTTATAAAAACCAAAAGACAGCTCCATTTTTGCATTAAAAGATTTTTTTAAATGTATTATATTTTTTTTAAATGTACCTAATCACCTACATAGTTATATACGCTCTCAAATCTTGATACAATTTTACTATACTTACCCATTTATAATTTAAAAATTAATTTTGAATAACATAACTTTTTTAAACTTTAATTTTAAAGTTTCAATTTTAACAATATTATTTATTACATTTAAAATATAAGATTGTGCATACACGGTTAAAATCTCAAGCGTTATCTATGATCGAGATAGAAATCGCTAAATAAAAATGGCGATATCGCATACACCACACTTTTGGGTGCGATTATAGAGATGCATATATTATATTATGTTACTGATACCGATACCAACTTTGTTGCCTAAATATGTAACGTCAGTAAAACAAATCAGTAGATATTTTTTGATTAACATTATGACTTTTACATAATCACTTGAATTAAACTGGAATTAAAACGTATATTTTAGATTACGTAATTTTGATTACTACACTATTTTAGTGTCTCGACACGGCTATTTATACTATTGTAATAAGAGTCCTAAAAATAGTAGGCGACACGTGACTTCAGTAGATAAGATTTAATAAGCCGAATATGAAAAAACAGAACTTTGGATCCAAAGCACCATCCAAACCAATATTGTACTCGTAAATGCGACAGTAACTCTGTCTGTCTGTCTGCACGTTTAGATGAAATTTGGTAAGGACATAAGTTTTTATTCCGATAATACTTTCCCTTGCGGCATTTTGTCGTCTTGATGTCATGATACATCTCTTTCATGTGGAAGATTTTTTATCCATCAACGACAACAATCCGCATCTATATAATCGCACCCTTGCTCTCCACATTTTCACACACTAGGATTTGTCTCCTGATTGGTCCAACATCCTTACATTCACGATAGGACAAAATTTAAATTTTTATGTTACATTTAAACACTTCACGAATATAATACAGATTGTTATAACTATAATAATCATACAGAAATACTTAATTTATATTTATATTATAAATAAAATTAATGCGAATTTTACTATAATACAAATACGATATACGGTGACCACGGTCAATGGAACTAGGTCGAAATATCGTGAGTACCCGTGTGATAGTAAAATGAGCGCAATCCACACGGGGATGAGTTTAAAATCAAATGGCGATGTAAACTTAATTGCAAATTAAATTAAAAGTTAATTTAACGCAGAGCTTCACAATTTTTTTTAATAAATCTTCATTCATTTACAGGGTGTTGTCATTAAGTCTAGCTAGGTATATTTAAGTTAATATAAAATTATGTCTCAAATGATTGGTACTGAAAATGATAAGACATGTTGCTGTAAATTCAGAGACTAATAAATAATAAAATACACAAAATATTTTTAGATGATAGATACATACCTAATAACTAAAATTATGACATACCCTTGTAAAAAAGAAAAACATTTTTATCTTATATTTTAGGGTTTTTAATGGACTGTTTTATGACCCAAAGGTAACCATTAGATATAAGGTATAACCTGAACTTGCAAGTTGTTCTATTTAAAGTACTTACAGTTTCTTATTAGTTTCTATCAATTTTGAAATATAGAACTGCATGAAAAAATATTAGATTATAAAATAAAATTAATATTATAATTATATTTGAGGCAAAGGTAGTTTTCGGTTAATTAATAAATGGCGTAAGTATTTAAACTTTACATACTGTTAATTTCTTTGTTATAAGATAATTAAGAGCCGTTTTTGCAGTAAAACTTGTTTTTTTAATGATTTTTGAATATTCGAATGGGTTAAAAATATTTGCAATTTTTCTCATAAGTTTTTTAATTTACAATGCCTATTGAATTTACATTAAAATTATCGTGAAAAATTCATTTTCATATATCAAGAAACAGTTAAAACTTAGATGCTACTATGTTAAAATAAATTTTCAAACAATCTTAAAATTCTTTGGAACGAATGCTTTCTTAAAGAATTCATGCACATTGTGCCACAAATTATATTAAAATTATAAAGTGTTATTTACATAAAATAATTCTAAATACTCGCCAATCTTTTGGGCTTTATGAGCTCCGGACACAACTTGAAATAAATTGTTGAGTATCTAAAACTGGGGCCAAATTTGTGTTTTATCTACAAACGTTTAGTTTTATTGGTTCATTGGTCATGGCAGGCTTGGAGGGGATAGGTTTTGCTGCGGCGACCGAACTGAAAAATATGTGATAGTAAAACCGTAAGAAAAAATGCGTGGAATAAAAGCGTTAAATGAGACGTGCGCAGGCGCGACAGTCGCATACACAAGCGAGTAGTGTATAATACCTTTCTCTTTCTACCTCTTTCTTTTCGTTCGCCGTTGCCTTCATTAGCCGAAGGGACTTCGTTCCTACCTGGTGTCCCACGACACCACATTTAATTTATTTTTATATTTTCGGTATCCTCAGGTCATATTTAACATTTGAAGTATTGTTCAATTCTATGATTATTTACATTTCTTAGGTGTTCGGTGACACATTGTGCGTAATACAAGAAACTAAAAGATGACGCGAGACCCTGCCTGTATAACAGTTTAAAACCAATTACAATTATAATTGTAATTTCAGTTTATAAATAAAAGACTAGACATAATTGCATCCGCTTTCCTTAACAAAAATAAAATTAATGGTAGGTACTTGATAAAACAGATTGTTTCAAACCAGCATTTTAGTTAAACTACTTAATTTACTTCCCACTCAAAGCGCTATTGTGACGAATTGAAAACATTAATTAAAAGTGTATTTTATATAAGACAAATTAAACTTTGAATATATTTCGAACTAACGATCAAAGATCAAAATTCAATACAAGATATTCAAATAGATCAAAATCTGTGCCAGTCACATCGAAACTGAAACATCTGTGCCCGAAACTGTAAATACTGAAAATTAATTAACACACACTCATAGCCCCACACTAGGATTCCCTGTGTCGTGGGTGCCATGGCCAACACACAAGACAAGAGCACTGAAAACCTAAATTAAAAATTTATTATCCAATTTTTTCCCTCGCTGGGAATCAAACCCTTCGATCAATAGGCCGGCATAATAACCATTGCGTCCAAGTATCAGATGAACAAGTGATAATCTGTGAACAATAATTTCATGACACTTTGGCTTGTACATTTTTAAACCATATCACGGCGCACGACAGCTCTATTTTAAATCACTTGACATAAATAGCACCTATTTATACCTACTTATGTAGTCGCCCCGTGAATGGCAGTCGATCGGCATACTGATAGAAGGAAGTGTGTGAAGCATCGTCGGTATACAGGATGGTTCAATTTCGATAAAGTTGACGAGCATTTTTATTCTAGTTCGTGATATTATCACCGGAATAACCAATCCCTTTTTGGAATAGGGTTGAAAAAGTACTTCCATTTCTATGAAAAGCTTTTGACTCAATGATATTGCAGTTTTTTTTTCAACATTATCGTATGGGAGTATTATTAATAAATTTTATTTATTATTAAACGATTAATTTTATTACTACTCTTAAAAGACGCCCAAGAAGTTGTTTCAAACACATCTTTAATAATGACTAGACTAAGCACTTTTCCAACCACGTACCAGATTAAACATAAAAACAAATAAAAATCATTAAATTTAAACAGCCATTTGAATCACAGGGATTAGGTAGGTACAGAGGATATTTAATTATTTTTAATAAGTTCAATGAACTGTAATTATGTCATCTGTATCATAATTATTTATTATTTATTGCAACCTTAACACGTTAAAAATTTATCAACCGCAAATACTACGATAGTAATATTAATACCAATACTTTGTAATGAAGTATAATAAAAAAAGTATAGTAGGTATTAGGTACTCATAAAGTTTATTAATGTAATAATATTGGATCTGCCCCTACCACAAAGGATGCAAATTAACTATGACAGAACATATTTGAATAAATAATAATAATTTTCAGGGAATAAGTAATAGTCATTAAATTTTCCATAAACTAAAGCCAAAGCCATAAATTAAAGTATATTGTATTGTAACTTTTAGAACTTGGATTTTTTTATTCTATTTAAATTAGAATGTAGAAAACATGATTCAGATGACACAATATAAACCCGGCAATAGACGATGCAATTTTGCGTATTATGTTATGGTATGGACATCTAAAATGTCGGACACCAATATTGGCGGGCTCACATTCGTGTTAATAGTAGTTTTATTCAGACGTGCGACATTTTGCAGTCTAGACAGCGACTTTCTACTGACAGTGCTGCCTCTTACGTGTGTACACACTACACACTCACGCACATGTAGTGAACTGTGTTAATAAGCGACAAATAAGTTGAACTATGTCCTTGAGTGCGTAGAACACATTTTCGGGTCGCACAGTCGCTTTCCGTCCCTCTCCATCCGATATACCTGCTTATTATATTGTCAGTTTACAGTGTGGCATATTGTATCGTCTATTACACACAACATCATGGTAACTCTTACAACTCCCGAGGTAAAACAAAATTAAATATGAATAAACATTGATAAATACAATACATCCACTTACAATTATTTATAATACATCAAATTCATTGAATATATTTTTAATTTTATTATATTTAATAGAGATAGTGGCAATATTTTGGAAGAGATATTTTAACATTGAATTCGGTTTACAAATAACTACAAAATAAAATTTCTTACGCTACATATTTTAAAACATGCATCCAATGCATTAACCCTTAAATCTATATTGTAACACGTATTTCTAATAAATTTCTAGTTAAAACACCTGAATACTGTACCTATTTATATAACATATAAGATCTATGCATTCATAAGACAATAACTATTATATATAAATATTTACTGATCACTCTAACGACAATCATTCATACAAACGACAAGATTTCATTGTTCATAATTCATTGTAGGTATTTCTGAAAAATTCCACCAATCTTGTGCCAAACGTTGGACAGTGGTATATCAAACTTTCAGTTCTAGCTATATTCATTCAACTCAGTGTGCCTCCAAACTGGGCCAAACAGTTGGCCGAACAAAGTTCTGCCTAAGACAATTGGCAACATTTACGGCACGTAGCTTAGTTTAAATCTACACAGAATCCCTTAACTATTATTAATGGATACACAACAAATTGTTTCTAAATAAGTTTATAATATTTTTATACAAGAAGTCTGATTTTACAACGCTTTCTAGGTATGAAGAATGACGTACAGTCGTGAACTCTGAACTGACTGTGAAGTCATGAAAATGAACATAAAATACAATTGCTTTTGTATTTTCATGTATTGTTGAATTGATCCATTTTAATTACCTATGTATTGAAATTATTATGATACTAATGACAATTTCGTACTTATACTATTATCTTTATGAAGAATATCTGATGTATGTACTTATTAATTACCATCTAACGATCAGTTCAACGTTCGTAATAAACGAATATATTACCTCCTAATTCATCTTTGAGGTACTATCGAAGTAATTTCATCTCCTAGTCTAATTAACGACATGGCAAGCTGTAGGAATAAATTGACACCCCAGATGCTACGTGCCAATACTTACACCATAAATTTATTAATTTCTATACGACATTATCTATTCCTATACTTCACTAACACAGAGCAACAGTTTATATTGATTATTATAATTAATGAATTTTCGAAGGCACTAGAGTCCTAGTGAAAGGGAAAGAATATAAATTAGGACGCACCAGTCTCACTGAGGACAAATTGGTAGCGAGAAAGGGATATGTCAGAATGTAACGAACGAAGATAACATGGCATAATGATAGTAAGCCAATTCCAATTAGAACAACTTTAACTATGTTATTAACTTCCTCACTCAGTCATACCTCAATTTATTATTTGCTCTTCCAATATCGTAGCCAAAGTTTCCTGTCAAATAAATCTGACTGATGAATGATTTATACGCCCGTCTAAGATATTTATCTGGACTACAGGACATTCAATTGATATGGATTAACTATTGACTATAATGAACATTTGAAAACGATTGTCTTTTTACGCCCCTTTACCGCGTCAATTTACCTTTCAGAACTAATTTAAACACCCATTGAATATTAAAACCTTAAGTAATACTGTTTTATTTTTGTTTTATTACGTCTATATTTTAAAATAAATCTACGAGAGAATGAAACTCGATAGATCACGTATCAGGAAAGTCGGCACATTCACGCCTTTAAGTTCGCCTCTATACAAATATGATATTCCATTAAAATTAGGCAGTATTGTGTTTTAATTAAGTTTTAATTATAGATAATTATTATTTAATTGTTAACCTAGTAATTGTTTAATCGTTAAAGCCTTCGGCTAATGTCTTTGCACTGTTTACCGAACTCACGTGGAAGATCAAATGTATATTGAAATTTGGAGTTAGTCGTCTCCACAGTTCGGTTTATACGTAGCTCTCTAAATGAGCGCTAGTCGACGGGTCCTAGAAGGATGCTTCCACTAGGTAAGTCCCGTCCATCGCCACACCAGTCTGGTTTCCTTGCACAGTGCTGCCCGCTGGAATGTATTTGCCACACGCTTGCTGAAATTTGAAAAGAAAACAAATTATTCACCAGTACTAACTTACTTTTTAGACCTGGCATACAAACGAAGGGTTAGCCTGTAGGTGTTTGATTTTGGAACTATATTATTAAGATTGCAACTTTGGTACTTGTACCTAAATATAGGTATGTATAATGTTATTCATGTTTACAAATATACAATTTCTCAGTAAATAATTCACAATATAACGTAAATAATATTTTTTATATAGTATTGATGTGTTTTTATATGTCTCGTATGTTCTCTAGGTTTATATTATTTTAATAAAAAATAAATTTCTCACTTGTGTAATGCAAGACAATATATAATTAATATCTTCATATTATTGTGTATAAGTACTACTAATAATATGTACTTAAGAAAAAACTGTGTTTTTATGTATACATTACATATTCAAAAGAAAAGGGATTGTATTTTGTGACAACATTCACAGCGATATCTGGCGACTAAATACGCTTACAGTTACATAAATAGGAATATGTACGTCACTCAGTTAACTATCTACTTCATATAATTGCTTACAATACCTGCTTAAGCTTCACATCGAATAAGCACGACCAGATAACAAGACTTTGCGAACAAAAATGAAATCAAAATGTACAATACAGGTAGGTACTTGTGAGCGGGTAGCAATATTCTGTATAAGTGTATCGGATTCAGTGAGAAGTGTGCATAAAGCATGCCAATTTTAAATAAACAGTAAATGTAGACCCAGTAGTGTATAATTTGTGTAAATTTAATGTGTAACGTTATGTCTGTATTTGTATTATTTTATTTATTTTTGTGAGGTGCACATTGTTGCCATTCTATTTATTAAATAAAAATCGTATTTCTCTTATTGTTGGTATTTCTTATAAGAAAGAAAAAGAACGTTCGTAACATCGTAACTCCAGTGTTATTTCAGATACGATAACGTTTTTGTTTATCAATTTAAAAGTTCTTACTATAAGGTCACTGTATTTAAAAACTTAAAAGAAGTTCAATAATAGTAATATTAATTAGATATGACCGGAAAAATTTTACTCAAAAATATAAAACTTTTATATACGTCAAATTACTAAAAACAGCAAAAATATGCACAATTTCACAGCACGCTATTACTAGACTGTAGATGTCGATATAATAAAACTTGTAACGTGATGAATTATATTCATAAATCTGCCCTATGTTTAAGATTCCTTTGTCTGATTTCCAACTTCACAGGTTTGGAAGTATTATTTTGTATCAAAGACATCTAACCTTGGATTATAATTTTCTTTATTATTCATGCTTTTCCAATTAAATCTCCATTGCGTGTTACACGGTATCCATATCATCCACCGCAGTTTTCCGCCATGGCATATGGCTATGTGTGCAGTGTGTTGGCAGATTGTTATTTAAAAAAATTCGAACATGCCACAATAATAATATAGATTGAACGACATCTCCATTAACAGAACAATAATAGTCATAAACATTTCTACCTTACGACACTCGTGGATCTACTAAGAATTTAAAATCGCATCATATAATAAAATCAATAAACGTTATCTAATTACAAAACTGTTTTTTTTTCATTAGTAAAATAGTAGTTGTATTTTTATATTTGTGAAGTAACTGTATTGTTCATACAATATTGTAATGTATAAAAAGTTATATTAAATAATGCGATTTTCTGACAATAAATTACATCAAATACTTTTTTCTAAACAAATTGTCACTTTACACTTCACATTTAATTTATTCAATAAAAAATCAAAATTCTTTCTGTACATACGACAATAGCATAACAGCATAAGCTTACAAAAGAATACACCGAACATTGAACATATAAGAGATAAACTTATATTTAAATATATTTTGTAATAAAGCAACACTGTATAGCAGCCAACACCCTGCAGACATTAAAAGCCTTATTTTCAGGAAATTACCACGCAGCGATCAAAATGGCAAAAAAGAATACAAATACTTGTTATAAAATAAGAATTAAAACCGTAACAAAATAATTTTATTTTTAATTTTAACTTAAAAAAATAAAATAATAATTGTAAAAAAAATTATTTTAAAAGTAATATAAATTTATTTTAGCAAAAAAAGCAATGAAAAAAGAAATCAGATAAATAAAAATTCAACGTAAGCATATCCACAGATACGCTCGCCCGTGAACTAAAGCAAGCTATTGACACCCCGACATCGCTGCGTGGTATACCCAGACAACGTACTGGTAAGGGATCTTCGCTGGGTGCGGCGGACACCGAAGTGTCGGATGGTCGCGAAGTCGCCGTGTAACGCCGAGCGCCTCGGGTTCTCTTTCTACTCGAATCTAATAGCAGGACCTGTTAGAGCCAATGTGTAACTGAGCCTTCGATAGTCAATTTAAAGTTCTATGAGTAAATTTGAGTGTGTCAGTGCAAGGTTGGGGATGAGATACATAGGAAAGCGAGTTATTGTTCAGAGTACAAGAATAAATAAAAAATAGTAATAGCCTTAAAATACATTTATCATAAAATATTTCAAACTAATAATAAGAATATTAAATAAATATTACACGGAAAATACGTGTCTAATGTACGTGTAATATAACAATAATTATGATAATTGAAAAATAAGGAAATTTAAATATTAATGAAGAAATACAGAGTTATCAAATAACAAGTAACGCGCCTCGCTTCGCTTCGGTTCAATTATATCTTTACCCTCATCCGAAACAATTGCTATTCATTGATATCAGGCATTATATAAAAGTTACGTTTACCTCAGAAACAGCAATATTGTTCATATAACAATATAATTTGTTGGAATAGATACAAAAAACAGTCAAAGCATTATTTAATAATCTCTTTACTTTAGAAAATATCTATACCATAAGTATTTTAAATTATATCCTGTTGAAAGATATCCGTTCCCCGTGAGGAAATGTATCGAAGGTTTAAGGTACAAATATGCCAATCTTCATTCTAATCTGTTCAGCGTTCAAACTGACAATAATTGTAAAAAAAATACCTTTGCACCTCTATATTAACGACAAAGCTTACCTACATTAATATTCACACAAAATATGCAATGAACAGACTTGTCTCCGTTACAGTATCACGTAAATAGCATAAATAATTTATTATCCTAAAATATTATTATTTATCACTGTAAATACATACACAGTATCTTAGTATGTATGTATAAAAGGTAAATAAAAACAACGGCATCTGGCAACTAATTTACCTTCGTAACCTTTGTACTTACCATCATCACAACTAGAAAGCAAAAAATTGGCTTTTTATAAATATATCTTTGTAAGCACGATGAAAGTAGCTTTTAAATAGTGAATACATAATTTATAATGAAATCATTTGCTTAGATAGAGCAATATAATAGTGATATGATCGTGAAATAATTATGCAAATTGTTTTATACTTGAATTACTTTAAATATTAAAAAATGAACGCTACTGATGTGTCTTCTTCGCGTGTTTTGTAATTTCTCACGGAAATATGAGTCAATATTATGAACAGATGCGACGAATATCGCAAATAATAAATAAATAATTAATATTAAGTTACATCTCTAATGTGACAACAATTATCTAACCACTACAATATAATAGTGGAGAATAACTTATTTATTCTTTGTTATCCATATGAGGTTATAATTATTTTACAATAATTATAATTATTTAAAATTCCGTTCCGTTTCTTTTAATTTAATAACAATTATTTGTAATTGTTATTTACCAATGTAATCTTAATATATGTATATATTTCTTCTGTGCGTGTGTATGTCATTGAACTCCTCCTAAACGGCTGTACCAATTTGGTTGAAATATTTCCTGTGTCTGCAGGATCCGAGAATGGTTTAGATTCACAATTGGACCAGGTAGGTGCTGTCGATATGTCACCAAATTTGTTTATTAGTTATATAGCGGTACGAAGCTCGCTGGGACAGCTAGTCTACTATAAAATATTGTTATTGGCAAGCCTTTATCGCGTTCTATCCTTTCGAGACAGATAAAATTGATAAATGAATGTATTTTGTGACCTTAGCGTGACGTTATTACTCATCTAGCCACACAAACGTCCAGTTCTCGTTTCGTGTGCTTATAGCAAGTTATTTCTATGGCCAGAGGTAAACAGACAACTGAAACAATTGAATAAACAATCGTGACTTCTGTTACCATCCTTTTCATTACCCTTAAATAATCATAACTTAACGACTATCAACCTGAACCTTAAAAAAAAGTCAAAATATTTTATAACTTACGATATGTATCATAGATTATGTATAAGATAAATACGGTACAAGGGTCCTAATTCATATCAAAGGAACACACGTAACATTGCATCGTTTAAAAAAATGGTTGTATGCAAATCAGCACAGGGTTCAAATAGTGCATCGGTAAATGCAAAATAAAATTATGCAAAATAACAAGCAAGCAACACATCTTCGTGACAATCTGATGGACCTATATATTTATTATATTCCACCAAATTGCTATTTTTATCGGCCATAGAAATAAAGCGACACGTAACAAGACCGACAGTGAAAAGTCGAGAGCTTTATACCTCACGACGCGGGCACGTAGCGAGTCCGATCGGACTGACGCACCGTACGGAACGACTGCGTTTCTGTTGTAGAAATGTCGTGATGATATGAAATTGATATAATAATAACATAAAGAAAGAAAAAGAGAAAAGTTCTAAGCCTACTTAGTGTAAATAGAATCTAAGAAATAATAATATACATTTAATTTGTGAAAGAGTACATCAATAGTGCATAATTATTAAATTCTAACAGAAGCGAAATGTCATAATATATAATATTTTTAAATATTTGTATCCAGATAGCATGTGAAAGTATAAAAAGCTATGTATCTGTACCTACTGTTTGTAAATATATACTAATAATAACTAATATTAGTGCTCTAATGTGAACAAAAACAATTCAATATAGTATTCATTACTTAAAATTTAGTTAAAAACAAAACAAAACTAAGTGAAAACTCAATAAAATTATACAATATAAATTTAATGCACTATTAAAGCCTACAATACGATGAAAAGTCAAATTCAATAAAGAAATTGATCTGATAATAATGTAATGGGGTTGTACAGTACGGGAATGGATAGCTTTATCGTTGTCCTGTGCATTATTGACTTTTCGTTCGGATACTTTGACTAATTTAACACTCTTGTTTGGATACTTACTTCGTATTGTCATCGCTTTTAGATTTTGGAAAATGGATATTTTTTGGGTTTTAAATGTATAATACTTTTCCATAAATCTTTACGCAAAGATTTTCTCAATATTAGCTACAATAGATCAAAGGCTGCTGTAGCCTTTGTATACTGCAGATTACTTAATGTCAAAAAAATTACTTCTTTAGCATATTAGATTTTTAAACATAATATATTTGTTTTTATTCCCAATATGGCGTTGGCGTAAATACACTTAGCCAAAAACGAAACATAAATTAAAATGATTTTTTAAAATTACCGTTATTTTGAATACACAGAATACCAATGAAAACAAAATAAATTACTCGTCCTTTTAAGATTTCTGGTAGTAGATACTTAATTAAAATAATAAATAAGACAAAAAAACCAAACAAAACTAAACCTGATGCTTTTTAAAAATAAGAATTAATTACAATTTACTTACATTTTAGTTCTTTCATTTTTACACTTATTTTAAATAAATAAAAAACATTATTTCTACTAACAACTCACTATTAAAAACAATTGAGAACATTTGAATTACAATGTAAAAATATTTTTTTACGTATTACGAAACTATAATCAAACATTAGACTACCTCCATAACTGGCTAGTACCTATTTAAAAATTTGAACCCTAAAAACGAAAATGATTTATTTGAATATGGAACGGCAAAATGCCGAACACACCTGATACTTCTGTGGGCAGCAACCGCAGCGCGCGCAGCAGGCGAGGAGCGCGGGCGCGCGGCCTGAGTGCGCGGGGGACGCGAGGGGGGAGGGGGACCCGGGCCGCTTGGCCGCGCCGTTAAACGGGTTCTCCATTTCGACAAACTCTCGGTCCTGGGGAGATTTGGTCAAAATGTTGAACTTCCCTCCCTAGATGATACAACAAGAACATTTTATGAAACCAATGCCAATTAGTAAGAACGTTAAAAGTTAATGAATTTGCTTAAATCTATCTTACATATCTAGTAAAGTAATATCCATGCATACTTACTTATGTTATACTAAACCTGCTTCGCTTCGCTTTTTATGGACATACAAACTTATAACTTACGTTATTTAGTTTTATACAAAACGCAGCACTATCCTTCCGCTGCCGCCCATTACAACTGTGACCGCTCAAGTATTCGTGCACAAAACTATTTTATTGTTCCTCATTTTTATCAGGAATTATATAAAATTTCTCCACCAATCCACACTGGAGCGGCATGGTGGAGTATGCTCTGGGCCTCCTCAGGTTTGAGGAGAGACCCGTGCTCAGTAGTGGTCCATTAATAGCTAGAAGCATACAAAATTTTAACTCGCACTATTTAATATTTCAGTCAGTTTTTGTTGTTTAGAGAATAAGAACGGTACAGATTTTGTTTTATAAGTAATAAGCATACACGTCAAACTTTACGTCATACATCTCGAGGTGCACCCCTCTGAACAACTGACGAGGTTACGGCGGCCGGTCCCTCTTTCCAGAGGTCGCTGGACTCTGTACCATTCAGTCTACTCCCGAAGGTACTCTATGCTTCGTGGTAGGTCTGAAGCCCGACTGACTACTGTCCCCACGCTTGCGACAGCCACTAAACGACTTCTCGTGTTTCGGAGGGGATCTTTCGGGGGATCTTTTCGGAGGGGAAGAGCCAGTATCTTCTCCTTCTTCCTTCTTTTCGGCCGGCAAAGCAGCGACCGGTATACCTTTGTTACTGGCGTCCATGGGCGACGGTGGCCAGTTACCATTAGGGCTATCTATGTGTGAGCTATTAGTATGAAAACATACACACCGTAGTACGCTCAAGGCATCGCAACAAGTGATGGTGCTGCAATTCGAAGATGTCCTCATCCCGTCCAGCGTCATCTAACTCCACTCCAGACTCCTGCGCAGCCAGCCTGGCTTCAGCTGCCTTCTTCTTGGACACGAAGGCAGCTCCAGAAGATGCCTTCGCGATACGGATGCGCGCGAGTCGTGCTTTCTGGAATTGACAAGAGTAAAACGATATAGGGTCTAGGATAGGCGACTTCTTGGATCTTGGATAGACATCTTGGATCCTCACTGCGCTGGGTTCGGGTTTGGCGCTTGAGTCTGGGTTTGCTTGAGTTTACTATTAATGTTTTATTTACTTTACATCTTACTTACTAAACATTTTTTACGAATGAATATAATTAAAATGGTTAATCCTAATGGCTAATGGCATTGTCCACCATCCAACCCTGGGTATGTGCCGGAAATTAAGTGTTAAAAAAAGACAATAAGACTTGTTGTTTCTTCAACTTTTAGACGATAATACCTTACATCTATAAATAAATATAAAAAATGCGGAAGTAGGTAACTTTATCTGTCTGTCATTGTCGTTGTAAATTGGATATATGGACTTGCAGATGTTTTGGGACCATGGAGAGTTTTTATCCTGGAAATACATTCCATTGGAATCATTTTAAGGGCATTTTGGCGTTTTTCGACACCCACACGGAGGAAATGGGTAAAACTAACTTTAACGACTCGTTAGTAACTCGAAAACGACCGGTTTAATGATGGTTAAATATAGGAATCTGGCAAAGAGTACAAGACATACCCTCTGCGCCTTTCTCTTATCAGCTCGTTGGTTCTGATGGTAGATCCTGGAGAAGTTGGACACGATGACGGGCACGGGCAGCGCGATCACCAACACTCCGGACAGTGAGCAGACACCACCGACGATCTTACCAGCAATGGTCCCTGGCACCATGTCGCCATATCTGGAAAGACGGAGCGAAAAGTGGGTACTAATGTGCATGGTGCATCTAAGACCTTGTTTATATGTTAACTAGTAAAGCTTCTGCATACCTAGTACACTCGAAATAATGCTTAGTCGAGATTCTATAAATTGATATAAATTACGTTTTTCTCTCTGACTCTTCTATCTCTAACCAGATGAAATAAATGGCATTAACATCCGTTTAGGCGTTTCAGAGATTGGCGATAACGAACGCTTAGACAAACATACTTAACTACATACATTTTGATGATTTGGGTGCAGTTCACTAATATATTGTGGTAAGCTTCGCTTAACTTAGCTTAACTTAAAAAAAGTTATGTCATATGTGTAAATTTCCGAACTAAGGGATATGTTTCCCGAAGCGAAGTGAGGGCGGGTCCACTAGTATAAAAGTTTCAGAACAACGTGTGCCAATACAGCAAGTATGAATATAAAATTATTTCATTGCAGTTTATCTAAAAATCAAATTGTTTGCTTCAGGCCAGAAAAATGGAGGCCTTATCGTGATCAAAAAACAATAGGTTAATATTACTTGGAAAAACAGAATTTCTGTGAAAAACACGCGCCAACTGAATTTTATGACCGCGTGCGCAAATGAAATGATAAAGCCTGGTTCACACCACGGTAACCGATCAACTCTTACACCCCTGTCAGATACTTGGCGAGAAAAGCCGAGAACACGCGAATACGACATAATCATACGTAACGTCATAATCGATTATCTTAGGTATTCGCTAGTCGCTCTTGTATCGGTGTCGGTATTTTGGTGCGAATTAAACGATGTCTCGTCTGTATTCATGCGCGAATCATACTTACTTGTTTAACAAATCTATGAGTGAGAAACAGAGATGATTTGAATAGACACGAACATGTAAACGATGGCCGACACGAATATGTAATTTGTGGTTATTCTTGTGCACAAATATTCGGCGAAAAAGTAACCCGAATATTCGGCCAAGTATCTAAATGAGGCGTGCAAGAAATCATATTTTCAGTGTGTGTGTGTGTGTGTACATGTAATTATGTACACATACTAGTATAATTAAATTGCTTAGTAACATTTACGAGTATATTGCTGAATGCTTAAAAATTCTAAAAATCATTGTTTTGCGTTCAATTTCGTATTAAAAGACCCGCATTAAAAGTTTTTCTCACTAACTTCCATGTACAGACAGCGATCAGTTAGAGATTAATTCACAGAACAGAGACACAAGGATTTATTATACGTATAGATATAAATTTTCTACTCGAACAGTGTACACACATCCTTACTGAAATGATTGGGCAGAGCAGAACTCAATAAAAATTGACTTTGCTCGGCGAGCTTTGATCTTCGCTGTTTACAAGCGTTCGTTTACGTTATAAGAAACATCGATTATCCAAAGGTGTTTTGAAGGCAAAATGGGCAAGTGATACACCTCAAAATAAAGTTTATTCCACGCATATATCTACAACTATATTAAAACTGTGACTGGTCCACATCTGTCTATTGAAGGTGATGAAGAAAAAGTGTATAGGGGGTCGTTATAGGGCAATAGTAGCCAAATTATTATTTTTGGATTTTTTGTTTGTCTATCTGTCTGCTGCGCATCACGCAAAAACTGATTGAACCTTGATGCGGTTCTCAGTTACATTACTGAAGGTTTAATGAAAAACTGGCGCATGTTTCAAATATGGTAGAAAATGAATATTTATTGATTTTATTATTATGTAGGTTCTTTGCGATGATTTTTTTATTTATGTATTTTTCTTTATTACTTCTCCCTTCTTCCTTTGGCAAAGAATCATGTAACTAACGCCCATACCCGATGGTAAGCACTTGCCATTACGATGGCAAGCGACGAGCCATCTATCACGTCAGCTCGTCGTCTAGAACGGTCAGTAGACGACAGTAGACCGACTGTTCTTTCGTCTATCTTTTATTCATTTATTTATTCGTAAATATACAGGGTGAGTTTCCTTAAAGTGCACATAAGAAAAGAGAGAAACTAGACTGATTTTTAAGGACAAAAAGAAAAAGCTTTTTGATTTGAATATCATACTATCTTATTTTTTAGTGTTAATTGAGACACTGACGTTAATAAATCGTGATAACGTATGAATATGAACCAAGTGGCCTACGACGTAAAATAAAAACATAAATAATTGTCAATAATTCATCTCTCATTATATAAAAGTATAATGATGTAATGTTCAAAAGAAGAGTTTATTTATTTTGTGATCTAAAACTGATTTCTTCGTTTGAAAATAAATTAGTAACGGAACACGTGAATTAGCAACGGAAGTTATATCTCAAAGCAGTTAACTGTTTAAGAGACCATTCGTTTGAACTTATGAATATTTGCACATGCTTACAATTATTTATATTATTCAATTGCAAGACGCGCTTATAGCCCGGAAGCTTGCGTCGCATAATTGATCGACCGATTTAACAGCGGGCGCGGTCGGTAGTTAGATGGGTGCCCGCTAGTGGCAAAATTTCTTGAGCGCTTCCGTGCTTCGGAGGGCACGTAAAGGTATCGGTCACAGTTGATAAAATTTGATAGCAGTCGTTATGCTATGTCGATGGCATAAGTTTATCCGACACTTGGGTTGGCTACCAACCTAATGCGGTATGCGGTATGCGAATTGGCATGTCAAACGCATCAATAAATACAATTAAACGTTCATGCACGCATGACAGCACGTAAGGCATGTCATGCCGCATGATCGTCTAGGGACACCATTACAATCCGAATTGAGCAGCGTGAAAGAGTACACTCTATCTGTCTTCAGTTATCCCCTCATAACTGAGGAGAGATAGAGAATATGCAAGTTTTTGTGCGTTTAAGTTGGAGCCAATCGATTGATCTCGATACAGCGCCGACTTTTTTCTTCCAATATTGGCAGACAACAATATTGAGCCTGATGAGGCTATCTCCGACATATATTTGTGTCGGTCAGTAACACGTGATTGGTCAACTATGGTGGTAGACCTGGCCTGTCATTGTGAGAGAAGACCCGAGTCTGGCTTGCCCCAGATTGCCTTGTAAAAGTTTCCCCGGTCCTCTAATCTACTAACGAACTAACCAGCTAACGTTCTAACAGCGTCGGTTAACTGGACTAACTATCCTCGTCCCGATGTGAATCTTGTTCTGGGTCGGTCACAGTTGTCATGGGCGGCAGCGGAGGGGTGGTTCTGCCTTAATTCCATAAAATATAGGACATAATTATGGGTACCAAAGAAGATCTACATCCAATACATTAGAGTACTATCTATGGAAGCTGTGTGCGTTCGTGAAACAATGTCGGGGTCATGGTAAATAGTTCTCCCATACATCTGTTAGCGACTGAAGTTCACTACACTTTTGTAAACATACGGACAAATATTTTGCTTAACAACTTCGCTTTTCGGGACAGACGGTTTTATTGAATATCTACTAGTTTCTTGGAAATTTGTCTGCGAAGACGCCAGAATTTAGGACAGAATAAATATTCAAAATCATCTAACTGTTTTTCTTGTGTTATATATTAACCTTGTGTTATATCTTGTCTTAAAAAAATCTTGTGTTATAAGTGCTCTAAAGCGAGATATTCGATTTAAAAATATATTTTTTGAAGTATTTTGTTGATCGGTTAGTACAACCGACTATTTGAAGGAAAACATTAAACATGCTTACCTTAGAGTTCTACTTGAATGTTCTCAAAATTTGTGTGAAGTCTACCAATCCAAACTTGGCCAGCGTGGTGGACTACGGCCTGTACCTCTCACACTGTTAGAGGTGACTGACCCGTCAACGGGACTGTTATGGATTGCTATGATGATGATGACAACCGATAAATTAATAGAAATAGAGAAGCGTTTTTAACGGACATATTCGCCCGTACATCTCAAAGCACATGTTATCGACAAGGCCAACCCTTTAAAAGAAGGTAAACAGAAATTGTATTTTATGATCATGTGATAAGATTGATATTGCTTCGTATATATACGCATTAACATTATACAAATTGGCTGAAGATGAGTTAATACAATGTTTGTGTTATGTTCCTTCCTGTTTTTGTGTGTGGAATTTTAATAAGCGTATGTTTGATATATTAGAAGAGGACAGCTGGATTCAGAAGTTCCAGTTAGAGTGGTGCAAGTTAGGAGGCCTATGTCCAACAGTGGAAGCATAAAGGCTGATGAATGGAGGTATACTTGTGATGGGATTCAGAAGACTCAGAGTGGCGCAAGTAAGGAGAGGCCTAAGTCTAGTAGTGGACATACGCTGTTGGACGGAGGTATACTAGAGATGTTGCTCCATGCATCTTGAGTCCAAGCCAATCTCTTCTGCGCGTGGTGCACCCTAACCAACGGTTGAGGCTATGGTGCCAGGTCATTCCTGTTGGAGTTTGCTGCGCTCTGCACCAGTTTAATCCCGATGGCCATGAGGTGTGAGATGATCCCTCACCCGCTATCGGTGCTCAGACGGGACGTGCTCTTGTTCGACGGTCACTAGTTTAGCAAAGAGGTCTCCCACCAGGCGACATGTCGAGCCTGGTGCCTCGAGAGCGGCCGAGCTCCTCCTGATCATGATCGGTACATGAATTTATTATGTAAACGATGTAGAACACTTCGATAGCGTGGTTCAGGCTTGACGTGACGTCACCATGTGACGTGTGTGCGAAGTCGCCACAGTGGTATGTTTTTTATCCGCAGCTAGACGTTCACATAATAGACTATGAAATGGTATTACGTCTTTCGGTCGGTGTTGGAGAACCAGAAAGTTTAAAGTTTTTGGCTGGCAACGCATCGGTGATGCCTTTGCTACTGATATCGCTGACGCTGACCACTAGCAGCAGGCTCGCTGGTCCGTTTGTTGTTTTTTCACATAAAAATACATTTAAGTAATGAATACCGTTCACAAACGAACTCTTTTATGAAGTCGGGTAACGTAGATGCCTGAACATTAATCACGAGGGGCGTCCCGGGGTAAGGGGAAAGGGGAAGCGTTCCCAGAACCGCCCCTGACGTTTAGTATTGCCTTTTCAATGTTATCTTAAATTATTAAGTCAGTATTTAGTCGCCCGTAGCCCGACGGCTTTTGACGATCCAAAGTTTTAGACCGAGTTAAGGAACAGCGGGCGCGGTAGTTGGATGGGGTGTTGCCAACTTAGCACTTTCGGTGCTATATTTGACTCTATTTTCTCAAGACTTGCACTGTAATTTAACATTCAGCGCCTAGCACTAAATCCCCTATTAATATATTAAGTGTAATATAATTATCATCTTCTTAATATGTTAAGTGACTTACAAATCACCTTGTTTAGTGGTATATACTATTGGCTTATTAAAAATTTAACAAATTTATCATTTTTTATGTCTAAGAAAATTAGCACTATTTTTGTATTTTTTATCAATCTATCACTATTTGAGACTTCATTTAGCACCACCTAAGATATCGAAGTGGCAACCCTCATCACCCTCAGTGACGCTAGCGGGAAACATATCTTCAGCGATTTCGTGTTTCGGAGGGCACGTTAACCCGTGGGTCTCGGTTGTTGTAGTTAGAAAACAATCGTTAAGCCATGTAAGAGCCCTTCGGGCGGCACAAAAATCTCAGCTCCACCAATCCGTACAGAGCAGCGTGGTGGAGTAAGCTCTAAACCTTGTCAGTTGCTATGAGAGACTCATGCCTTGTTATGCCACGTATGTATAATTACATGGTCGGATCAAATCTTATAAGCTGAATTAGAACTAGTTCTTACTATACAGACTAGAAATTCTGCATATTACTTTAGTTCCAATAATAATGCAATTTTATGGCAAACATGACTTCATAAGTTCATATATTCAGGATTGGCTTCAGATAAGGAAACTTCTTAGTGGTTTACAGCACAGTGACTAAATTTTATTCTAAAAAACGTGTTTTTAGTTATTCAAACTAAAAAAAATTATTTATAGTCTGTTGCATGACGACTTAAGGCTCTAGAGCTAGACTATGTAAGTACTTCGAAGGCAATATCAAAGTTTTCCTATTTGGCGCAGCAATACGATTTAATAACCTTGTTTACAGCGAGAGTCAGCAATACTCTTCGCTGTTCGATCGATGAGAAGCTTTGTTGTCGTAATACCCCGATCATCCTTGCAACCCATGACTGTCCCACAGCTGGGCGAGTCTCCTCTTATAATGTGAGGGGTACCTAAAGCCCATAGCCCACACTGACCAAGTGCTGGGCAGACTTCATAAACGTGGAGAATATTGTGGAGAACTCTCAGGTGTTCAGTGCCCCTTCACCGAAGATATAGTTTGTAATATGTGGGAGATCCGGTGTCTACACTAAGCCTTGGCCTGTATCTAATCACACCAGGGATTGATTACAGAATATGGATCTATGTTTGATCGTTTGTGGCGTTCTAGACGCCAAACGCATGGGCCAATTTTGATAATTCTTACGTCAATAGATTGGACTTTATCTTGCGAGCATCAATAAAGACGTTACGCTTATCAAAATTCAATTTGGCGACCACCAGACGCCAGTGAAAAACTAGAAATATTGGCAGTCCCAATTAACTGCAGGCTCTAATAGAGCAGAACTGCAGAGCTCATAAGTTTTCCCCATACCGAAAATCCCTTAACACGCCTAAAGAAATTTTCACTTCAATAACTTAAAAAGTATAAAAAAAATAATAAATAAATAGTTACAAAAAAGGCCGTTATTTGCAGTAAGATAATTATTTATTTCAAATTACAACAACCATACATTATTGAACTTATCTAAGTACTACGTTTAATTTAACTAGAAGAGAAAGATAGATAAGCTTAAAGCTTTAGTTCCCTATAGAAAGATTATTA
The DNA here is from genome assembly GCA_905404295.2 of Ochlodes sylvanus. NCBI lineage: Eukaryota > Metazoa > Arthropoda > Insecta > Lepidoptera > Hesperiidae > Ochlodes > Ochlodes sylvanus. The sequence continues at coordinate 5,113,909 of FR990146.1, forward strand.
GAAGAGGCCGTTAAGAAAGCACCGATGTCGCCGAATATTAATATAACATCTCCCCCAAGCCGTTAACCTGACAATTAATTGATGAATCACATCGCGATGTTACATAACGCACAAAGGCGTACAATGTACATCTGCAGTCTGTAAACATGGCGCCGGAAGGGTAAATCAGGAGGAGTGGTTATTACGGTCTGTTACGTCAGAGATGAGTTGGCTCAGTGGTTTGGAATTATGGCCCAAGTTTACACGATCTGGGTTGCATTCTAATTTGAATGCAAGTTCCTCGCTAACAATTGCTTACTGGAGTATAATAACAACAACTAGCAGGACTAACTATCACTAACAGTGCCTGACTGAATCATACCTGGTAACGAACTAACCAACAACTAACTAACTTAGTCCCGATCTGAGATACTCAAATGAGGACTAGTCCTTAGGGTCCTTAGTCCTTAGGGGGGTTAGTCCTGTCAACAGACGGTGTTAGAACATTAGTTGGTTAGTTTGTTAGTAATATGAGGACTGGGACAGGGATTGTTAGAGATAGTTAGTCCTGTTAGTAATTGTTAGTAACAGTTTCGTATTGTCGTCGTATTGTACTGAAGTATTATTTGTGAATACCAGGGTTACTGTGTAAAATATTTCCGCTTTTATGGCAATACTAACATCTGGAAAAATGCAAAATTCCATCCGCGGTGGAACGAGTGTGCTACCCAAACTAAATTCCGACGTAATTTAGATGCAGATTGATCGTTCAGATTATTCAATACATAGTATTTAAATAATAAAATGTGGTAGTGAGGAGGTGGCGATTGAAAACGAGCAGGGTTATTTGTCTATCTTGTTTCTTCAACGTTTAGATCTGTCTAGATCTTTCGATCTTTGTTAATGGGTATGGAGAATAAACGCAATAGTTTTTTAACTTCTCGGAAATATAAAAAGTTCCGTATGTTTAGATAAGTAATACCTAGTATGTTTTTAAAATATATCTCCAACAGATGTCAATGCTTAGTGCTGTAAGAAATATAATGATTATATTCGTTCGACTGCGTGCCTGCTTGAGACCCGTGGGTCTCTTCTCAATATTGAGGAGGCCTAGAGCATACTCCACTACGCTGTTCCAGTGCGGAGTGTTAGAGGGGTTAGTGACCTTTTGTCTTCTTCTTTCACCCAAGTATCAGAAGTTATGCCTCCTATTATTAGTTATTAGGCCTCCAACATGGTTTACCAACTGCGATAACGATATCAACTGGGACCGACGTTACGTGCCCTCCAAAGCTCTTAGATGCTTAAAATATTTTTACCAGTAGCGGTCATCATCATCAGTGTATGTGTTTTACTGTGTCTAATTTGGGCTGCGAGAAACGTAACATTGTACGCGAATGATTGTGAAGTTTTACTAGTGTCTATTTTTGTCGTATTCCGGCGGGGAACTTAAGGTACGTTGATGTATTTCGTGTACTGTCCGTATGGGACGGTGACCACACTAACCACTTACCATCAGGTGATTCGTCTGCTCGTCTGTCGGCTATTAACATAAAAAATCTATATTAATTCTTTTTTTGTCACATATTGTACGAACTCCTTCAAATGGCATATTTTTTTATTCTTAGCCGACCGTAACTTATAACAGTCGTTTTCTGTAACAAAATCTTACTGCTCCTTTAAGATAAAAATCCTTAATTTTACTTAGCCATACTAATATTATAATATACCTTTTCAAGCTTAATCAACTGAACAAATTTAAATAAAATTTGGTATAGAGATAGTTTGAGATCCGGCACAGGACGTAGGATAGCTTTTATCCTAATGTTATTTGTCTTGCCTTAATTTTAATGGTATGTTATCATTTTCCAACTCCCATGCGGGAGCATTCGGAAGCATTAGACCTTTGCCGTAAAATGCAGTTACAGTTCTAGCATGAATTATATAGGTCATAGAAGTAGGCCGTTAGATAGTTTTGACGTGCTGACAACCATTTGATGGATGGATCCTTTTAGCACCGGCGTCGGCGTGATCAATCCAATTTTTATTTCCAGTCCAGCCCAAGCAAAAATAACTATTACGACGCAAACACCATCGATTTGAAATTTCAGTTTGGTGCCTACATACTTCAAACTCCCAACCCAGATGGCTGTGTAGCTAACTATTATTTATGGGAATATGGTGTTTATCTACAGCTCGGATGTTTGAAATAACTTCAGAATCGTATGAATGAAGGCAGGTCTGGGAGCTCCACTCAATATTGTTGCGGATTTATTGACAGGCCTGATTTTGAAGCAACGAGTTCGTGGTTATATGAAGTTATTGTTGAAAGATCTTATGGGCGATCGCTTAAAAAAATTTGAGCGTTGTTATCGTGCCATGCCATGTCGGAAGCCTTCTAGCACCATACAAATTTTCGCTTAGAGGTTTGGCTACGAACCCGCATTGGAGCAGCGTAACGGAGTATGCTCTAGGCCTCTTCAGTTATGATTAAAGACATTGTTGAAAGACATGCGTAGGTATTTACCTAGTTGGTAAGTTTATGGAGGCCCTTAGGTATTTTGCTCAAAGGATAAAGTTAGCGTTGCGGTAGTCTCTGGGGAACCAGGACAGTATTTTGGCTTTAAGGTGCGGTCGAAATTCGACCGTAATCCATTTGAACAAAGAGTTACTTCACATTGATACATATGAACGTTTTATTGACGACCCCATAGCTCAGTTGGTAGTGGCTTTGCGAAGTGACGTCCCGGGTTCGATCCCAGGCAGGGCGCATATTTATTTATATGACAGATAAATGTTTGTTCTCGCGTCATGCGTATTAGTGATGTGTTGTCCATGCTGCCTGTGATACAGGGGTTACAAGTGCAGTGGTATGAGTGCTAAGCGTTTATTATTATTAATTTATTAACCTTATTAAATGTATTTGTAAAATACATGTTAGTATACATACATTTAGATTTCTGTTCTTCAATGTGTCTGTATCAACGTTAAAAATTGGTAAACAGTTTTCTTTTCACATGATATAATTACTATATAATTACTAGCTGACCCCGTGAACGTTGTTCCGCCATATATGTAGATACAAAAAGCGCGATTTAAATTTTTTGGGTGGGGATAGGGAAGTGAAAATTTAAGATTATGTGTATTTTGTTATTCCACACCATAAAAAATAACCAATAAAAAATTTGTCCAAAAAATGAAAAAAAAAAAAATTAAGGGCGAGCCACCCTTAACACTTAGGGGTATGAAAAATAGATGTTGGCCGATTCTCATAGATACCGGATAAGCACAAAAAATTTTATCAAAATCGGTCAAGTATATTAGATGTATCTACATGTTCTGATTACAAACATTGACTTATTATAACCATGGACGTCGGGTCCGCGCTAAAAAATGTCCGAACCAAATGAGCAACAAAACGCAAGGAGAGCAACAATTACGCGTTCACGACTGCAATCGGAATTAAACCGTGATGTAATGATTTTAGTGTTTAAATTACCTTGTAAACATGTATACTCTTGTGATGTGAAACTGGGACATTTATTTCGCGATTATTGTAGAAGACCTGATGTCCATAGTAATAATAAGTCAATGATTACAAATGAAGAAACAAATAGTCTTAAGTCAATATATTCATTGGTAACAACAAGTTACGTCACGACATCAATATAAATACAAGAGTTTTATCGAGAAACTTTCGATTCTCCCAACTTTATTATATTACCGGCCGCCAAAAGAAACATTACACGGGGCGCAGGTTTGTTTTTCTTGTCTGTCTGTCACTGTTTATGAGTCTGTAACATAGGGCTGCATCCTATTCAATATAACAAATAATTATATATTTTGAAGCTTTATGCATAGGATAGTTTGAACTATGATATCAAAATGAATTCTTCATAGTTGCTTTTTTCTCATTTTATGAGAACTAGTTACCCGTTCTGCGCTCGAAATTCGACCTTATTCACTCTGTCAAAAAGTTACTTTTGACAAACTTTACGGTACACATTTCAAACGTGTCAAAAGCATGTTAGTGTGCATAGAATAACTAACATTAGTGTGTGGAATGTTATATTTATTGATTAATGTATTTTATATGCATTTTTTTTAATATAAGCATTATCTATATAAACTATAAATGTGCCAAATTTCATACTTCTCCGTTCGCGCAATTGTCGTAAATAGAGGAACAAAGTTTTTGCTTATATAATGTCTAAAACATTTTATCTATGGGTGCGCAACCCTAGCATTCTAACAACATTTTCTCTGGGAACGTCGAGGAAATGAGGAAGAAAAACGAGAAAACTACTTTTATCGCAACTACTCTATCTCAAATAGTCTTCATCTAACTTCTGACAGCCGCGAGAACTTTATGCTATTAAACGCAAAACTGTATCTCTTGGCAATAGATTTCTCTAAAATCGGTTTAACTTCAATGCATATTGTAATGTTCTTGCATCAAGAAATCGATTAATCATGGTTTTATTTTCAAAAACTTTTCAGTTTTACGATTCTTTTGTAATTAACTAGTGCTTTCTGTTGAGTTGAGTAGATTTGTGTTAAATTTTGGTTCGTCGTAGCCGTAAGGTGCAAATATGTCAAGTATCATCTAAATATTATGTTGAGTGATAGCTGCGTGATGCTCGTAATGCGTAAAAAATGTAACTTTTATTTTAACTCAAATATACACACTATACAATATACTATTTTAACTCAAATCTAATCGACTCAACTCCAACGCACTCCTCTCCACTCTACCTTACTTTGTTGTTATTGTGGTATACTGGTGCAGCCGTAAACAACACGTTCAACAACATTGAACAGGAAAAATTCCAAGAAAATGAACACAACCTCCTTCGCAACTCCACTTCGATTTCAAGGTAATTAATAAATTGTCCTGACTACGTCAAGTTTTACTTTAAATATTCTTTTCATTTCTTCAATGCACATAATATTTAACCTTGTTATAGCTTTATTATTAGTTTAGATGAGAGCTATTTAGAGGCATAATCAATAATAATAATTAATGCTGATGGATTATCAGGGTGGACTATTAGTGAACCTGACGAGAAGCGCTCATAGCCCGGCGGCTTGCGTCGCTCCTATGTGATCGATCAAGTTAAGCAACAGCTGGCGCGGTCTATGGGATGGGTGACTGTTAGTTGCAGAATTTGTTGAGTTTCCTTCCTGTAGTCATCGTTAGATAACCATATAGGCCATGTCGAAGGCCTTCGGGCGGCAGAAAATCTAACGATACATCTGTTGGCCGCCTCCTCCAATGGACTGACCCGACCACTGGGGAGACATTTTGGACTATGCTCTAGGCAGTCTACGCTTTCTCAATTATGAAGAGAGACCCATGCTTTTTTTGTAGGCCATTAATGGGTTGAAGCTAGACTGACTTATTAAAACACCTCGTCAAACGCAAAATGGCGTTCAGCATTCCGCTAACGACTCAATCACTTAGCTGCAGTTAGTTTGCTAGCCAGCCTAGCGCATATCTAGGCGTTCTACGAATACCTATCTGGGTCGCCTAACTCTGGGACTAAATTGGCGTGCTCTATTGACCGACGTTGTGTAAGCTGCGGAATAACGGAACGATTATTTGTTTGTTATGGTTTTGTTTTATAAGAGTAAGGTATTTTTGAAGCGTTCATAGCCCGGCGGCTTGCGTCGATTCCAAGTGATCGACAACGTTAAGCAACAGCGGGTGCGGTCAGTAATTGGATGGGTGACCGATAATGGCAAATATGCCTGGAGCGCTTCCGTGCTTTGAAGGGCACGTAAGGCCGTCAGGCCCGATTGTTAACATTAGTTAGGAAGTTGTTAACGGCTGGTATGGTGGCAAAAAAAAACCAACACAACCCTCCTTTGTATACCAGCTAATGGATGGATATTTGCGCCTATGCGTTGCCTATATGTTGGCTTTGTGGAGACCAAACGGTTGGACCGATTGTGATGATTCTGATGACTCAATTACTCTTAGGGCCAGTTTCACCGGTTCCGGATAAAGTTCCGGATAGCCCTAGGAATTTATCTGCCACTTAACAGTTGACGGAGCGGCAACGTCGCTTTTTGCGTTTCGTTACTACTACGTAAATTATTGTCATTTGAAAATTATTTTGAAAACTTAATTAATAAAATACTTTTTGTTCAAAATAATCCAATTCGACTTTTTTAATATTTTCCAGTATAATTTTATCATTATAGAACGAAAATAGTAGGATTTTTAATAATATGATCTACTACAGTTCAAATTCCAAATGTGTTATAGAAACGCCACTTGAAACATTTTTTATCCGTCAGATAACGCCTAACAGCCACTTGAACTGGCAGATAGCTTAACCAACACTTTTTTCTGTCACTTCTATCAGATTACCTGAGAAGCCAAAAAATGTAGTTTATCTGGGAGTTGAGTTCCTAGGGCTATCCGGAACTTTATCCGTAACCGGTGAAACGGGCCCTTAGTCTTGCGAGTATCATTAACGACATAACAGTAATCAAACTTTGATATAGCAACAATCAGACGCCATATTGTAAAAATGGAAGTTTACGAACTATTTTTAGTAGGGTAAAATTAAAGGTATCTGAAAAACATCCAATGGGCAAAAATTACACCATAGGTATCACCGACGCCTTCCCATCCAAGAAAGAATGATGAAGAAAAAAAAAATAGATAATATATACTGCCGTCTATTAATGAGTTTAGGAACTATTAAGCACACTGATCGTTATTTGATAAAGATTTTCAATTTAATGGTAGATGGCGCTTTAGATAGGTATATCCACGGCCTGTATCGCCAAGCCAAAATCAGGTTTACCCCTCGCATATAGATGTTTCACATCAAAAATGGCAAGCCCCCAGCCGGAACACGACAGTCCTAGCGGCTAACGCAAGCGAGGGAGTGGTAGCCTGCTAGCACGGTAAGATAGACCAGTAATAATATCGAGTAGAGAATAATAAGGGTTATCCAACAGGAAAATCTTAATAAAGATTAAAGTTTCACGAGGTACCGGTAGCCTCGGGATTGTATTGTTAATTCCCCTAAATTCCATCTCAAATATAATCCTTTATAATCCGGCCCTGGCTAAGTTTGGGGAAAGTTTTGCCCTGCCTCGGTAAATCTGGTAAGTGATATTACTATTGTAGTTAGCGCTTTAATAACCATGATTTGATTTGATTAATTCGCGTAATAGCATTTATGTACATTAAAAACAATTGAATTGACATCTGTTATGCTAGTTAGAAGAGATTTTTTTAAGCTAGACTAGCTAGTCAGCCGGGTTTCAGTCCTACTACGTAGCGACGCGACACCGTGGCGTCCACCAAACATTTTATACATCCAGGGTAAGGGTCTAATATATCCCGGGTATAACAAGTCATGGTTATTTTACTCTCTCTCTCTCACACACATACATACACTAAATAGCACTCAAACAAACGCAAACACGCACACAATGTAATGTAAGTAAAATGTAAGATACCTATAGTTTTTGTTTAGTAAGCAACTCGTAGGTAACGTTGTACTACGAGGCGGGCGTAAATAGTAGCGACTCTGTTTATACTATTGCTGCTATTTACGATCATTACAATAATAATTGTATATTTTTTGTTGAATATTAATTGATAAGATGGACTTTACTAGGAAATCAACACAAGTTGCAGTAAAATCAAGTAGATGTTCGCAATCCAGCGCAGCAAAGTCTGAGTATTGGACTCGGGACAAAACGAAAAATTCCGGGACATTCACCGCTACCCACCCCAGCCATCTAGCAATATACATGCCGCACCTATTTGTTAGCGCTCTAAAAGTTTTCATTACAAAAGAATTCGTAACATGTCGAGACTTGTTTATTTTGCTTCGGTCTGCTTCTGTCCGTACACCACGGAAACTTGCTGATACGTTTGTTTGTCATGTGACTAGATATAAAACCAAACATCAATGACCTCAAATCTTGAGCCTAGTGCTCGTAAACGCAGCTCAACAATAAACAATGTTTCGACGTTACAGACAGATATGCTCACTTTATGTTATTGCGATTTTCTTGCCAACAACTGTAGCGAACCTGAGTTTATTGTTTTTGATGGAAACTGACGCGTCTTAAAAATAGTATTTTTATGTCAATAGCAAACAACGACTTTTCGAGTTCCAGCTGGGGGTTTGAGACCCTGAGAGTCAGTATTATCTTTCTTTCCTCTGTTCTATGAGGTCCTGCTATGATAGGATCATGACTGTGGTCTAATGACACGGTCGCCGTGAAAAGACGTAGAGAGCAACCGGGGTTGCCCAGGGATTTCATCATCTTCCTGCCCATTTCCCAATTTTATTTGGGGTCGGCGCAATATGTCCTTCTCTTCCATTCTTCCCTACTTGCCGTCACTTCTACACTGACTCCCTTTTCTTTCATAATTATCCTCTCTCACACAATCCATCCATCTTTTCTTGGCCGTCCTCGTCCCCTTCGTCCATCCACATTCATATCAATCACTCTTCTCGTCACATGCGTTTCCTCTCGCCTCATCACATGCCCATACCACGACATTCGGCTTCCTTTCAACTTATCTGTAATCGGTGCTATTTTCAGACTTCCCCTAATATAGATACTCATTTCTTACTTTATCCATTCGCTTAACTCCACACATCCATCTCAACATTCTCATCTCTGCCACATGCAATCGTCTTTCATCCGTCTTCTTTGCAGCCCAGCATTATGATCCATACATTACGACAGGATTTGGAGAATAAAAATAATTATAGGCAACAATGCTTAGATCAAAGTGGCTTTCTTCATACAATGTGATGAATTGGTTTGTTTAAATTCTAATAGTGATGCGCCCTTAATGTCTGCTACATTTGATCTTACCCGTCACACCTCACCTCTTCCTTCTTTATTGGCCGACAACGGTGATGTCTTTGGCGTTTCTGATGTCCATGTGATGGGCGACAGCGACCACGTACATACACTTACCATCAGGTGTTTGCGCGCTATTAACATAAAAAACGCACCAGATCAGCGTGATGGAGTACGAGGAGAGACACATTAGCTCAGTAGCCGGTCAAAAAATTTTAAATCAGGCTTATCAACATAATACTTAGCAGAAATACTGAGCAGCTGGTTTTCATAATGTTTTTCACTCAATATTCATTATTGCCAAACGTTTTCCGAGGACCCTAAAGGAGTGCGCACATTACACCAACTCGACGTCAACTCCACTCCGACTCCACTCCGTTTCAACTCCGACGTTCCGTTCCGCGATCAACGCTTCATCGACGTCAACTCGACTCCGTCTCCACTCCGTTTCAACTCCGACGCTATTTACATTACGTCATTGTGTCGGTCGACGCGTGGACTACTCGTCTACGGTGAGTCGTCAACGCAACGTCGACGCGTTGGTCTCGAAACGGAACGGCTATGGGTGTAGGGCGAGCCGTACAGGGCTTTTAAGTATAAGTTCGAAATTCAACCTTACCTTCAAAGATATAAGGCTCATAATTGAATGTTAGCTTTGTCAAGGTTTTAGTCGCGTTGGCGTCGGTCGGTCGTGGAGTCGTTGTACTGTGCGCACTCCTTAACTTCCACACAGTCACAGTCGTAGGGTTGCGTACCATACCCGTAGAATGTAGAAAATCCCCATTTTATCAAGTTACTTGTATGGGAGATCCCTTCTAACCCATTCTATATTATTTCTTCACTTATTTATTGTGACAGCGTCCATTGGAACACGCATTCTGTGAAAATTTCAGAAAAATAGACCCTAAAAATGAAGATGAAAAATTTTATAGTACCAATTTGATGAAAAATAGATTATGTCCCAAAAACCCATTGACATAAATACTATGGACTTAGGGTCTCCTACTAAAATCGCGAAAATAATGTCCCAGTTTGACATCACAAGAATTTAAATGTTTACAAGGTAATTTAAGCACTAAAATCATTACATCACGGTTTCATTTCGATTGCAACAAACACTGATACATCAATGACACCTTATGATACTTCGAGTGCTCAACACACCATAATCACCATATGCAGCTCATAGTGAAATAAAACGCGACTAATAAAGTAATAGAGTAGTGTTTATTTAAAATAATACATTATTTATTTTTATTTTTATTACACATTAATTACATTTTTAACTAAAACTTTTTTCGGAACGTTATGAATTGGATTCAATGAAACGAAAAAGAGTAATGAAAAAGATACAACTTATGAAATGAAATGAAATTTATTCGAAGTTGGTTTTTTACAAACACTTTTCGAAAGTCAATCTACGCCATCGCTTTAACAAATCCCTACCGTGAGTAGTCTTGGAAGAAGAAGCGGCAAGAAACTTCCAAGAAGCTTTTTTTTGCTACTCACATTACAGATAGCACTTACTACTACTTACTAGCTAGAATATCAAACTCATGTCCAAGCATTTTTATCTTTAAAATAAACATCAAGTTTGTAATAACCTTTCGTCATAAGTATGACTGACATGAATTTTAAATTTACAGTATGGCATTTCCGTCAATTCGAACGGAATTTTATTATAGATTTTAATACATCTACCCATGAACGAGCCACCAGTTTAACCACCAGTCTAAGTCTGAAGTTTAGCCTTGTTCCTAGTATTAATCACGTGAACATCACTCTTCTTAAGGAAACTGTCATAGTATTTTTAACGTACATTTGTACATTTGTTTGTAAAGTACATTTGATAACATTATCAAAAATTACATATCTGTCTTAATGGTTTTTCTATTAATATATTCGTTCTTACAGGCTATTTTGTAATTATCTTACCGCATTATCATCATCTATACTTGTAATTTCATTTTCATTTGATAGGTCAGTGACAGTCGCTCTATTAGCATCATCAGTTAACTATAAAGAAACAAATAATTACGGTTGAAATATTAAGTAGAAACATATACGTTATTTTTTGTAAACCATAAAGCCCAATAAGGTGAAGAGTAAGGTATAAACCAAGTGGTATTTACTTGCAATGTTGGCACAGCTGTGTTTTTTATTCTTCTTATGCCTTTGCCAGTTATGTACATGTCATCTTCTTTAAAATGATCCGAGCATACAACGTAGGCTGCTTTCGGCATAAAATATTCTTCCTCTCGCGATGTAGCAATAATACTTCTCCATGCTTAACAACGTATTGGGTCTAAAGGAAATCTAGAAGAAATATATTTTATTGTACTAAAAAAAATTTAAACATAATCTATTTATATAACATCAACAGCGACTCTATGGAAACTTTTGTTCTATATCTTGCATTTATTCGTTTACTATTGTGCAATCGTGAAATCGTGCAAAATAATTTAAACTAAAGTAATGGATATGTTTATCTCTTTCTGACTACAGTCTGTATAGCGAGAAGACAAAGACAAAGATATATTTTTGATTCTTTTGAGTGATTCTGAGATTTATTTACGAAATTAATTCGATTTAAAATAAAATAGTGTGTATTCGTAGCAAACCAATACTTTAAAAGATAAAACAATATTTTACTTACCGAAAATATGATATACCATCGGCTTTTTTCACTTTATTTGCGTAGTTTTTACACGATTTCAAAATACAATACGGCATCATTGATGTCTAGTTGTCAGCACGGTCAAAAAGTGACTAACGGGGCATTGTTGTTCTACTTGCGTATTGTTGTTGAGTTGGCTCGGACATTTTTTAGCGCGGACCGTGCGTCCATAGTAATATCATATGTCAATGCAAAAACCCGACTATTTATTTTACTTGTCGCTGCTTATAGTCTGTAATGCCTTTAACTATGTCCGTTATGGATTTCAGACATAACCTCAGGCGTCAATGACCTGCATTGTATGGGGCGTGGTCCGCGTTCACTCCACGTTAATAACGCGTCATAAATACCGCGATCTATTTCCGCAAGGTTGCCACGCCAAATAAATCCCTGTAATTGATAGTGTTATTTTAGCGTCCGTTAATTATTGCCGGTCAACGCGCTGACGTCAACGCCACCTGCCGTTATGTTTGTTAGTTAAATATAATTGGATTTTTAGTAATTGAAGTTGAGTTAGTAAATATTAAAGTGGTATGAGGTTTTATGTAAATCAACAGACAAGCAGACGAGCGTAATGGCAAGTAGTGGACGTCATTATCCAAGGTCTTCGAATAATAACACTATAGAAAGACAGTCTTCATACAAACGCTCTGTCTAAACCGAAACTTTCCCGAAAGCGGGGTATGATTCGGCTGCGGATAATCATATGTTTTTAGCAATAATACATAAATAGCTTTTCAGATATTTTGTGACACAATTTAACTGGACATATCGTCATAATTCTTTTCTTTCGCGAGACACGTTTGGCGTGCGTTGACATGAGCCGCCCGGTGTTTGGAGTCATTTCTGACTCCAATTAAGGTGCTTCAAAACGGCCGCGCGGACTTTGTATAGTGTAATTATTCTAAGTCCAAGGTATTTGATGCGTTGCTGGCCAATGGAGAAGAAAGAAGGAAGAACTGGATCTCAAGCTGCCAGCCGGAACAGGACAAGTCGTTTAGCGGCTGACTCCAGCCTCCAGCACGAGGGTGGTATGTATGTCTTTTCTAATCACTCAATGTTTGTTATAAGACTAGCTTTCCCCCGCGACTTCGTCGCCAATTTCTAAAAATCCTTTCTTAGTGCTTAAATGCATCACTAGAGGAACCTACGAGTATAAACAAAGTTTCAAGTGAATCCATTGAAGAAATAGAAAGTTTCAGTTTATTCCCGTAGGGGGGGGGGGGAATTACGAGCAGGGCGGGCGAGCTTAATGCTAATTGTATTCGAGGGTACGTGAAAAAACAAATAATCAAAACATCTGCTCATTTGTATAATTAGCAAAATAATATTATTGTAAGTATCGTAAGAGAGCCCAGTTACTGAAAAATAAAACAAAGGTCAAAATTTCAAAAAAACGGTTATACTTTTACTCATTATGATTTTTTGACATTTGGTAGGTCAATTTCGAAGCTATTTTCCATTTAAGTTTATCTAAGCGAGGGCACTTAGGTACTAGTACTAGTTAATATGTTTAAGTAATACCAATAACATAATTATTACGCTAAGGTGACTTTGAGCAATGTACACATCAGGAGCACGATCTCATTATACCATTGTATTCCCATTACTTGAGTCATTAGATGTGATTATTTCCATTTATCGACGACCCCTAAGCCGCGTTGGTAGTAGCCCTGCCTGCGAAGCGAGGGGTTCCGGGTTCGATTCCCGGCCGGGGCAGATGTTTACGTGACTTCGTGAGTACCCGTATACATTAAAAATATTTAGTGTCCGCGATGATATCAGTTTAAAATCATATGTTACATACTTTGTTTACGCGGTAGGCAGGTATTGTATTTATTTTCCGAATAGCTCCGCATTATGATAATTATTATCGACACAGCATAACGTTACAGGAAAAAGTTATTAAAATGAATAAAATCGAATTGTAAATAAAGTTAACACGCCCTATAAGACGGTCATATGTCATCATTGATAGTTTAATAGATGCCGAAAGTGTGTCTCAAAACGAAGAGGCTGTAATTTGAATTGAACAAAATAACATTGGGTAGATGGCTGATACTACCTACAACACGTTTTTACATTATTTCTAATTTAGTAAAATAAACTAAAAAAAATTGAATTTTATAAATGTTTTTTCGTATGCACCTAACAACACACTCATACCCCGCACTAGAATTCCCTGTTTCGCGGGTGTCATGTACGTGGACATCACGAACACCTAACACAGAACAAACATTTATCTGTCACATAAAAAACTACAATCTATCATTCCTTTTTACTATCACAACATCTATTTACTTTGCAAAGTGCAGCTAACTTAGAAAACACAAAATCCGATATCTGTCCCTATTTTGACAACTCATACGTATACCTACATACCTATAAACCTTCACATACACGAAGCTACGAAGCCGCCAAACAAACCGGCACAAGAAAATAAAACTAAGAACAAAATTCGCCTTCACTTCAAGTTATGCAAGTTTAAAACAGCTGACTGTGAGCTATCTGAAGATGCGGCTGGCAAGCGTGAGTTGAGAACTTAAATAGGTCACGCTGAAACTTGGTCTTTGTTCGAGGGGGCTGTTGAGAAGTTGCGGTGCATTTAAAATCACTTCTGTGTTTAGGATACGTTCAATTACAATTAACTATGATATTGGGAAAAGTATTTACCATTAAAGGCCAAATAAACTAGGTAGAGAGACAGGTGATCACATAAGTTTTAACAAGTCCAACGGGTGGCCAAACGAGGGGCTTATATTTAGGCATTTCAAGGTTTTAATTCCTTCAAGCTACATGATCAGGGTGGCTCGATAGTATCTCATTGTATTGTAATCTAATCTACACACTTGCCAAATTTTATGATGATACAGCCAACAGAAGAGAATATTGTTATTTAGTTACTTACAAGTCACCCAATCCAATTTGGAACATTGGTGTTCGAAATTAGGTGTATACTATAAGGCGATCGAAAACACGGCGTGGGCAGTTCAGTTTCGGAAGCGAATCCGGAAGGAGGACGAGAAGAAGAAGAAGAAGGAGAAGAAAGAGGAAGAATCGTCAAGAAGAGCAATAAAGTTAATAGTGCAGTGAAGTGAAGTGCTGTGGCGCAGTAACAGTGTCGCGAGTGTTACCCTGTGCAAATAACATCAACTATTGAAACCAGCCTTATTCAATCCTTTCCTAATCCTTACGCACTCGCGTGACACTACCATGTTGGGGCTTATGAATAAAACCACTGTTTAACAGAGTCGAAGCGTAACCGACATAGTAACATTTCAGCGTTTACTTACCAAGCAAATGTGCTGCAAATTATATTCACCTTACATTTCCCCAAATGCACACAGTTGCATAACGTTATTCCGTGCCCTTATATAACATCTCGGCGCTCGTTACCCGGTTCGATGTATCAAGGTCTGCGCACATTACACCAAGTCCACTCCGATTCAACTCATACAAAAGCATTGAAAAATCGTCGATTAAACGGAAAATAGTAAATTGCTTTTATTCATTGTGTCATTTGGTCCAATACCGTCGTTTGGTCGTTTTAGACAACAATACAGCGAAAAATAATACCTAGAAGTGTAACTACCGATCAAAAATAGCGTAATGAATACTAGGCTGCAGCCTAGTAGGCAACGTCAGCCCTTTCGTTGTTCCGTTTTTCTAAAATAAAACTGATATTTCAATGCTTGCCTATGAGTCGATTCGAAGTCGACTTGGAGTTGAGTTGATGTAATGTGGGCAGGCCTTTACAGTGTAATAACTGTCGTGTTCCCTTTCGTATCCACTCATACTTTCTATACGGACTGATTGCTACCCAATAGTATGAAGGATGAATTTCGTTGCACGTGAATTTAATTTGACTTTTAACTAACGGCACTAACGCTACACACTCATAGCCTTACAAGGATTACTCGTGTTTAGGATGCCATGAACAAAAGACTAAGGCTGGGCGTATGCTGGAACGCAGTCGACGCAGTTCCACGCAGCGCAGAACTGAGCAAATTTTGTAAAGTATGGAACGTCATTGAGCTACGTATGCTGCGACGCAGGCACGTCAGATGTTCACATGTGTCAGTCCTGCTCTGCGTCCCGTTGTAGAGCCGGCACAGATTTCAGCGCGACGCGCGGCGTAGTTTTGTTGCAATGACAGTCATGACAGAACGTTTAATAGAATCATTGTCAAACGTCTATTCTTTGTACTAGCTAAGATGCGAATGAGTTGCGTCGCAGCCAATGACATTGGTCGCAGCATACGGAGGGGGCACATGTCTGCCTCAACTGCCCTGAGGTGTACAGATCTGTGATTTGCTGTACTGCGTCGCCTGCATTCCAGCATACGCCCAGCCTAAGACAAGACCCACGCAGCTGAGATGCGTGCGATTTACTTACCTAATTACCTACTTCTATTCACTTCAACTAGAAAGAGGTTTTTCATACACACGTCACACGGTGACGTCACAACAAACCTGAATGCACTCCTCGCGTATATGTACATATACAAGTTCGTAACAATGAAACTTCGCTTGGCGTGAGGTCTCCCTTATCTAAAGACAGTTGGAAAGAGGTTAGAATGGATTGATCATTTTACACGATTTTGAAATGTTTTACCTATAATCGACCCAGTTGCATGGATCAGGGTCCCGGCGGTACTGTATCGGTAAAACAATTTAAAATCGTGAGTACCCTTTTACATTAAAAAAAACTTGAGAGGTGTCAAGGGACACCCGGATGGAACGAAGTTTCTTTCGATTAATTAGTGAAGAAATTAAAAAAAAAATATAATATTTAGATTATGTATATAAATACACATACATATATATATAACTATTATATATGTTATACTAATAATATAAAACATGCGCACGCCGCACGGCTTACAATAGCTTACTATAGCAAAAAGTGTCGTGACAACTTTTCGTAAGAATTTTTTCCGTCTAGCCCCCTTTCACAACGCGCGATAAGGAACTTCGTTCCAACAGGTAGACATCATATCCATCTTTTCATTGATACCAATAAAACTACTAGAATTGATCACCGGCTCTCATTCCTTGATGAGATGTTCATAAAATCCAATTTACCCCATTCCCACCATGTGGGCCGGAGTGACGTTAACATCTTTCACCGTACTTGATTTTACTATTGTTTTACGATTCGATTTTACTGCTGTGGCGTAAAAAATGTCGAGTTTATTTTTATGAGGTGTTCCTATACGCTTATGGGGCAACTACACGCGAGTCGACGATAACATACGGTTTATATGTTGATATTTTGCAGCCGCGTTTTGTTGGACGGAATGCTTATTATAGTCACGTGATCTAAATTGTTATCCAACTGTGTGACGCCAATTGCCGCGTTCAAACTTCTTTGTTATCTGACTGCACGGCGCCAAAGAAAGTAGTGTTTAAGAGCCTATTTATTTATTAACTAGCTGACTCAGCAGACGGTGTCCTGCAACATATATTACAAATATTGTAAATATCTCAGGTTATAATGTTTTCGTTTAATTTCACGAGTAATCCTAATAAAAGTCGAAAACAAGTCCCTATACTATGCAATATTACTCAATACTTCCTGTATTTCAGTAAAAGTACAGTCAATGCCAGCGCGGGTCTGACCCATTTGGCAACGGAAACGTTCGTTTTCCCTTTCAATGTTGATTCCGCTATACAACAGCTATAGCGGTGTGAACGCGAATGTACCGTCGAAATAAAAATAGAAAAAGCTCGCTCGTATTTTGATTTCCCGTGTATTTTAGGAAACAAGTTATGGATTTAAACAGGCTGTAATTAATTGAAAAGTTATTTATTTGATTATTTATTTTAATTTATTTAACCACAATAAAATATAACGGCACAAATGCGGAACTTCAGCAAATCATTAGGCCAAACGGAAATACATGAGGAGCGATGAGGCGGCCTCTGCATTATGGAACGTTTGTGAAGAATTCATCATCGCAACCCATTACTATTCATCATCACAACCCATAACTGTCCCACTGCTGGGCACGGGTCTCCACTCACAGTGTGAGGGGTATAGGCTATAGTCCACCACGCTGGCCAAGTGCGGATTGGTGGACCCATTACTATTAATAAATAATTATTATTAATTAGCGATAGCGAATGTAACACCCATGTACGAGTAGTCACCCATCCAACTACCGACCGCCCGAGAATCGACGCAAGCCGCCGGGCTATGAGCTTTCTAGGTAGGTATGTACATATATTATGTAAAAGAAATTGCGGAATAGTAAGATTATCATAATTAATGATAATATCATTAATCTTATTATTAATGATATTATCATTAATCTTATAACTATATTATTATTATAATGATAATGCGATAAAATCATAACAAATATCGCGTCGTAGACACGTTTGACGATCGTATAATGATATTTAAAAGTTAAAAGCGTAAAATAATTAATTAACAAATTAATCACTTTACGTTAAAAGCTTTAAGCCTTTTTCAACATATTGCTTTTGTGTCGTATATTTTAACGATCCGTTATGTGAAAATTGAACAAGACATGAGTATACAGCTACAAATTTAATTCAAGTAACTAATGTTAAAATCATGTAAGTGATCATGCAGGGAAAAGATCAAATCGGAGATTTGATCAACCTGAGATGAGATGATCAATGAATAAGTACAGTTTTATTATTATATCTACATGTTAATTACAATGTACATACACGAACACCAAACGTTATACCATTTATGTTTTATCTTCCCTCTAAAACTTCTACGGTTATAACAGGACAATTTTGAATAAGTAATACCTATCCCATTTTCGCAAGGAGAGAATACTTTTAACCGAGAGCCCCGAGGGACGTAGTGCAGTGAGGCGGCTTACCGTTCACTGGGTCAAACTTAGGTTCTTCTAGATACCCGATCGATGCCGGATTTACATGACAATCATGTTAGAATATTGTGGAGCTACAATATTCAAGTTTGGCATGAGCTACTCGTATGTATGCATGATGCAAGATGCGTTTCTATGACACTGTAACCAAAACGTAGGTACAATTTAATACATAAACTTTTAGCTCTTCACCTATTTTAACAAAAACCTATATACATAACGAACAGAAGGTTATCTTTAAAACCGATGATGCGACGTGACATTGTGTGCGTTCACATGTACGTACGCGCAGTGGAACGCACACAAACGAACAGTGACAACCTTAACGCCCAACGAAACTGTCTATGTGCGATGAAAGTTGCGTAGGTATATGACGGGACAGCGGCGTACACACTAACAAGCCGTGTTGGTAGTGTTGGTACGTTTATTTGAAGATCAACTACTTGTTTAAATGTTTTCTGTTATAACGTCTGTCACGCATGCATCATCAGTTGAACTTTATTTTATTTTATTTTATTAAATGCAAAAAATCTCGTGTATTATAGGTAAGCACTTTTTAAAGGTGAAATATTATAACCTTAGTCCTCAAGTAACAACACATCTGTGACCGAATTAGAACAACACTTACTAACAACTACTAACAGGACTAACTATCACTAGCAGTCCCTGTCCCAGTCCTCTTACTTAATAACCAATAAACGAACCGACCAACTAACGTTCTAACACCGTTTGTTGACTGACTAACCATCCTAGTCCCGATTTGAATCTGATTTTCGGTTAGTCACAGATCTCATGGGCGGTAGCGAAAGCTGTGGTTAAATCTGTGGTGGTGCTGCATGCCCGTGCTACCTGAACACCATAAAAACGGATCCTTGGACATCTCCCTTTACTTATTTTAAAATTCAAACGGCATAACATCTCTAGATACAATTTACGAGTAATTTCTGAAGAGTCACTAATAAAATTTGCATGTAAATAAACATTAACCTGAATTCGCGTTGCAGTGCCGCGTCCACTAATTGCCTAGTTTACGGA
This sequence comes from Ochlodes sylvanus, assembly GCA_905404295.2. NCBI lineage: Eukaryota > Metazoa > Arthropoda > Insecta > Lepidoptera > Hesperiidae > Ochlodes > Ochlodes sylvanus. The sequence goes on from FR990146.1 coordinate 5,133,321, forward strand.
CTGCATAGCAATGGCGCAATGGACCACAACACGTAACTGAATTCTGCTATAAATACAATGTGTGCGGAAATTGCAGCTGTAGTATGAATATGAATATGAGTAACTAGGAACAATTGTGTTATCTAATGGCTTTCGCTCTGCAGTCGAAATTCGACCGTAATTCATTTTGTCAACGAGCTACTTCACATTGACAACAATAAATGTTGCATTTCTTTTAATATATGTACCTATTTGTAACACGTGTTATATTAAATTTCCCATTCTGCACCTCTTCGTCTTGCAATCTTTAAATATTCCAAAGCACAGACTCCTACGTGCGTGAATTATTCCTAAAAAGGGGTAGGTAGGTACTAAGTCTTCTCTTCACATATTAATATTAGTAGACAGGCTAATCTGATTATAAATAGTGAGTATAAGTAGTAGATATGATATCGTTTTAACGTAGGTATATACACAATTATTTAACGAGACGCTTTGCTTCGTCTTTTATGATACGTACTGCAAAGGAATGGAATAAGGCGCATTTGTCGGTGAACCCAGTCGATAATAATGTGGGTGTCTTCAAGTTAACAGTGAATAGGGTTTTTCTAAGTTAACGCGCTTCACCATCTAAAGGCTACGTCACTACTTACCATCAGGTGGGACCGGAGCCAAGCGGTAACTTATACTCAGTAAAAAAAAACATAAAAATATGGAATATTATTTGCTTTCTCCGCGGCTCCGCCCGCCAATTTCCAAAAATCCTTTTTTAAATAATGCAATCTGTCTCATTTTCTATATTTTTTGGTTTTTCACACATTTTTGGTTGGCGACGTTGCGTTGCAAACGCTTTGTCGGCAAAAATGAAAGCGTGGGGCAGTTTAAGACTTCGATCAATTTATTCATCGAAGAGTCTAGAAAATAAATTTGAAAATACTATAAAAACACTCAACTCATTGAACCAAGATCAAAGAAACTATACAAAGAAACTAACGCCATCTTACATTGGCTACATCTTACATTATCTTACACAAATCAAATGCGATCAGCGACATCTATTTAGTTGTAGTCACTTTCAGCGCCACCTCTATTACATAAACTAAATGATTTGGTGTCGTGGGACATCAGGTAGGAACGAAGTTCCTTCGGCTACTGTCGCGCCTGCGCACGTCTCATTTAACGCTTTTATTCCACGCACTTTTTTCCACGCTTACGGTTTTACTATCACATATTTTTCAGTTCGGTCGTGCAGCAAAATCCCTATCCCCTCCAAGCCTGCCGTAAGGAACTTCGTTCCAAAAATATATATATTAAAATGGACTGTAATTACTTAAGGTACTTTTGCACATCAAACAATAGAGGTGTCGTTTTTTACAAATACATAAGCAATACATTATCCTATACATCCCATATTTTTATACAAAAATGACAGAACAAAGGAAACTTAGATTAAACCGTCACTGTTCTCATGACGTGACAAGAACGTCCCTTTTCTTGAACTAACAAGAAAACAAAGTTGTTTAAATACTTCAGAAGTTTTAGGCAAATGACACTTTGTTATTACAACACTGTTATAAATCCAGTGACTTGCTCTTACTCTGTTTCAGGCATAAGGGTCTGTGACCAAACGATAAAAAACGCAATCCTATAAATATGTCTTCGATGTCTGTGTCTCACAGGGGTTCCATACGCCACATCGAATGCCATTACATCGAAGTTCAGACAGACAGTTCTCATAAATTTTCACCGAATGCGTCTTACTGTGGCCGCAATCACAACTATAAAATTTAAAGGTGGTCCCTATACAATAACATGTTATTGGGATGTTTTTGCTAAAATAGCTATATAGCTTATCCACCGCTAGATGTCGCTAGTAGTAGCAGCTTTTAACACACTATTTAAAATATCTCAGAAAATGTTAAATTCATATATTAAAATTGCGATATGGAACCCTATACTCGTCTGACATTTGTCTTCCACTACATTACTCAGTACTTTGATTACATCCACCAACAAAATATAAAACAAAATACTCCCTGACCATAATTTACAACGTTACTAACACAAATCTCTCCGCCGCACTCCCTCATCCATACATTTATCACAAAGCTTTCCACCTGATGGACTCCCTCCAATTATTTTTCAGCCATATTTCAATCTGGTCGTACGTGAACCGATTTAAAATTTGGACGGCCTCGGGAAATAAAATGCATGAGCAATAAAATTCACTGAGCCCCGCTGCAGTAGCGTCAGCCTTTGTATGTTACGACTACCCGACGACTCAATTATCGTGATGACGTCACGATGTCCTGATCACTGAGGTCACCATATTACCGAATGAGTAACAAGTTTTATTATTCCCAATCTTTTAACATTTTCATTCGTCAGTTACCGTCAAAAATCGATATCTTACGATTGTTATCGTTGAACATTCGTAACCAACCGAAGACCTTCGGGCGGTATAAAGTTTTTATATTTGGACTGAGCACTTTGCATTGGAGCATAAATAAGTCCGTTCTAAGCCGTTCTATAGTGAAGCGCTCGTGACCCAGTGGCATTCATCGATCCTTAGTGATACTGAGTTAAGCAACAGCGGGCGCGGTCAGTAGTTGTATGAGTGACCGGTAGTGGCAATATTTCTTGAGCGCTTCTGTGCTTCGGAGGGTACTTAAAGCTGTTAGTCGTGGTTGTTTTCATTCGTTAGCTTGGTTGTTATTGTTAGTTAGATATTAGTCATTAAACCATGTCGGAGGGCTTCACATGGCATACAAAATTGCGACACTTGGGTTGGCCTCAAACTACACAAAAATCCCCACAGGAGCTGCCTGGTGGAGTATGCTCTAGGCCCCCTCAGCTTTTAGGAGAGACCTCAGCTCAGTAGTTGGCCATTAATTAGTTGAAGCTAAACCGTTCTGATACAAAAAACTTAGTCCTAAGGCATCCATTATGCCATGACATCAATACATGACTATAAAGCGTTTCCCGGATTGACTCAAGTCAATATTAGTGTTGCTAAAATGCATTCCGGACTCATTCATCTCAGAACTGGGTCAGCAATACGTGGTTCTATTTGCTTCGCGTTCAACAAAGCTATACAGATTAAGGCAAGCGTTTAATTATATTCGCAACACTTCTCACGCAAAGATACGAGCTTTTAAAGTCTGGAAACGTTTCGAGCGTAAGTTTTTAGACTTTTAATTTAAGGAAGGATGTGGTTTTAGCTTTCATGCCAAAGCCTGTTGAACAATGTCGCCGTGTTCCTGCAATTTTGGGCTATCAACCCGAAGGTTTAACGCCTGGATAGCAGCTACTTTATAGAATTACTGACAGTAATAGGCGTTAATATCGCTTCCTTCTGGACCACAATGCTTCGATGATACCCTGGCGTCGTCCAAGTACAGTACAGTGAGAGAGTTGGTGCAAGCATGAACATGCATGGTCTAAACCATCATACTTCATTCGCTTCGGCCGCGTAACGAAACGACGTTCTGGCTTCGGTTTGAGAGTTATTACATTCCTTCTTTCTTCTCTCCTTTCTTGTCAGTAAAGCTGATGTCAATGGGCAACAGTAACCACTTAACATCAAGTGGATCGTCTGTTCATGTGTCTATACATAAAAAATCGGATCAAGCTCCAAATCTCAAAAGCTGTGAGTGATTGAAATACAAAAGCCAAAAGTATAATGTATACAGTAGCACTCAGGAAATGTTGAAGCTAAATGATGCCATTAAAAGTTGATAAGGTCGTTAAAATACAGGTCGGTTATTTATCCTCATTATGTTATGAATAAGTAAAAAATATACGGGGGTAGCTTTAACTTTCCCCCGCCCTTTGCAGTATAAATGAGTGAGGGATTAAAAGGACTTAACGAGGGTTGGACTTGGATAGGAGGCTTCAAAGTTTTGTATGAAGTTTATTCTGTATTTATAATTATATAGTAACCCGTCAAGAAATATTGCAACTCATTTATATCAGGCGATATATAATTTTTAGTCCATTTTATCGATTTAGGGGATGAGTTTTATTGTTCTATAATTTAGAAACTTGTTCAGAAGATTTTTTTCTCTTACAGTTGCTCATTGCAGTTACCTTGTTCATTGCAGTTGTTATAATTACAACAAGGTAACTACTTTACTATTTACGTAAATATCAAAATTACTATTATGTTATAGGATAACTACTATTAACCTATTTTGTAGGAATATAATATGATGTTGTATATCGGAATATAATATAATTATTAAGGGGTAAATGACAATATACCACCAATATAGTCACTGTATTCACATACTTACAAAACTGCGAAGGATGTTGGGATCAATAGGTACGTACCTGAAACAAAATGGTAATAGTTACATTAGTTACTTTAAAAATGGTAATACCTACATACTTCAAACAATTCCGGGTTTGTTCTTAACAATTAAGGCACCCTCGTTACTTTTCGGAATAGGTGTTAGATAATTTATTTAAACTTTATTATTCACAATATAAAATATTATTATATTGCATTCTCTAATAGCTAATCATTGGGCCAAGCAGAAATACATGATGAGCGGTACCAGATGAAATATACATACATATGTATAGATACAAACACGAACACATATTTAACTTAGATCATAATTATATGAAACTTATATTATAGTTTTTGTATAGAGTTTGCCCCGTAGTACCTACCACCATGCCCGCCATGAACCTTAGTATTTTATTAGTACCTTTAAAACGTGTCGTGTCGTCAAGTTGTTCCGTCTAAAAACGATACGACCAATCAGAAATCAAGATTGATTCAATTCAAATCAACGAATCCATTTGTTTCGTGCTGAATTCATTTTCACTGGTGCAATTGGGAGCGTTGTAACTATCGTTCTTTTTAATTTCATTATAATAATATAGACCTGCTCCTTTTTTCTTTGTTAAACCTGTACCGATGTACAAATGATGATACCAAACTATTTAATTGGGGCACTTCATAAATTTCATAATTGGAACGAAGTTCCTTACGGCAGGCTTGGAGGGGATAGGTTTTGCTGCGGCGACCGAACTGAAAAATATGTGATAGTAAAACCGTAAGAAAAAATGCGTAAAATAAAAGCGTTAAATTAGACGTGCGCAGGCGCGACAGTCGCATACACAAGCGAGTAGTGTATAATACCTTTCTCTTTCTCCCTCTTTCTTTTCGTTTGCCGTTGCCTTCATTAGCCGAAGGAACTTCGTTCCTACCTGGTGTCCCACGACACCACATCATTTTTTTACCTCATTTACCGATTTAGGTGTACCGCCCACACAACTCACAGATGAGTCGGACCGGACGGTCGAGATTAAACTGGGTGAGGATTATGGCTTGATAGAATATTGAGAACGGTCATAAAATGTGTAATATCTTATTGTGTTTTGAGATATAGAGAGCTATAAAGAGTGAGTGTAAGTGCGAGTCTTCCGTTCACCATCATACTCTTTGCGCACCGTGGCGAAGGGGTGTGCGGGGTTCAAGGGGCTCCTTTTGACCCAGGCGTGAGCTTGGCAGAGCTAATTGAACAGCTCCGTAGAGCAAGCCGTCCGCTATTACACACAAAAAATCATCCAATTATAGCACTAACCTTCTGCTTTGTAATGGCAACCCTAACCTCAAACGGGTATACTTTAAAAACTTAACCTCCAACAACTTATTCTATTCCAAATTTAAATTGTCTAGTGGATAAAACTTCCAGTTATCTATTTCCGTCTAAATATCTCGGTTCATACAAAATAAACAAGTACCTACAAACTTTCATTCGCAGTAACAAGTATCGACGGATCATTTTTAGCCGATAAAGATGGCGTCGTGCCAAGCCCGACTGCTACATTAAAATATTAATTACTTTCGAGAGATTGTAATTATCTACGATGTGTTACTATTTACTGCCTACCGAAGTTTTAAGATTTATTTTTATGTTAATGGCATAACCACTATCGTTTTACATCCATTTTTTATGATCCATATTGAATGACAGCTGTCAGATTTGACAGGTGGTCTGTGATCTATGAAAAACTGATTTCTGCTGGATATTGTACAGATACCCGGTATTATCACGTAAGGCCTTTTTAGCGTGGAACTTTATGAATGACTGCCTGTCCTCCGCGGCTTCGCCTGCCAATTTCCAAAAATCCTTTCGTAATGCTCACTTGCGTCACCTGAGGAACCTTTAGACAAAGTTTCAATCCCTTTTTTTTGGAACGAAGTTCCATAATCTTTTTTAATTTTTACAGACTACAAAACCTACGACCCTTCGTATGGCAGTCAGTCTTTCCCAATAGCACGATCATTTCACTTTATTAACTACATTTCATTAGGTACATGACATGACGTGACATGACAGCTCAGACAGACACCTTGAAAGTTGATGACTTTATGACTACAGACTACTCAAAAGCCATGAAAAAAATACCTCCAAAACCTGTCATTCAATACAATCAACTAAACTTGACCGCTGCAGAGGTCGACGACCGCTAAAGATAGTTTATGAAAATTCGCGTCGCTCAGACTATTCAGAAGTCGCGAAATATTTAATAACACGAAATCCCCACCGGCAAAGTTGGTCGCTTTAAAAACGAACAATAAACTTTCTGTGAGGGTTTCACGGGCCCTCCAACGGAGAGGCACTTTAACAAATAAATAATTTCTGCAACAAAACATAGGTAATGGCTTTCATACTTTGAGTTATATCATAAAGCCTTTAATCAGATTCTAAATCAAAATCAGAATCGCTTACTCGTATTTGTACAAATAATGGACCTTACAGAATGTGCCATTATATTTAGCTATATTATAGGAAACAATTATTAAAATTAATTTTACCTACCTGCATGTATGTAGACCGTAGTAGTCTTCTGTGACAGTGTGAGAGGTCCACCACGCTGACCAAGAGCGTATTGGACTTCACGCACCTTTAAAAACATTATGGAGAACTATCAGGTGTGCAGGTTTCTTCACGATGTTTTCCTTAACCGAAGCAACTGATCATTAGATTCTAATACACACAGATTTTGAGAATTGGAACGCACCTCCAATTCTGCAGAGTGTTTGGATAGTACTGTTTATTTTTTTGGTGATTTGTTTTAAATGTTAATGTACAGAATTAGTCTCTTTACAGCCATCTCGTATGAATAATCATAATTGGCCTTTTCAAGCACCAAGCGTAACTCTATACTAATTGAGCTCAAACAACATCATTTGTCATTGCTGTTTACAAACAAACAGAGGAATGTGTTCTGTTCACCGACTGAACGAAGACATGATTTACATACGTCATAGGAAATGGTGTTTTAATTACATTGACATACTTACCTATAATTTAATTTGTTATGTTCAAAAATAACCTTTCCATTTTAACGATCTTAGGGTAGTTGGTAACACTGCCTGCGAAGTGAATCGCGGGTTCGATTAACGGCCGGATTTTTATTTAATTGTCTATTCTTTTTGTAAGACCTGAAATCAGGATTTTTTTACAGACAGGCTTATGTGAAGATAAATGTTTGTTGTTGGGTCATGGGTGTTAGCATTGTGTTGTGTGCAGGCCATGACATCCGCGACACGGAAACCCTGGTGCGGAGGTATGTGTGTGTGCGTTCCGTGCAGTACAGAGAAAGATGTTAAAAAACAATCTAGTTTTTTTAAAATGACTTGTATGGGGACTCCCTTTAGGACCTAACTTTTACGTTTTATTACGTAGTAGCAAGTCAATCTTTTAAAATTTCAAGAGATGCAGACATCAGAGGCACATTTAATAGGCTTTCATTTTTTCCCTTTGGGTTACAGAACCCTATGGAACTGAAAAACAAATGGTCCTATAGCTGATGGAAAGGGTTTTCCCCAAACTCACAGAACTCTAAACATGTCATTACACAGCTCTCGGGGTAAATAATATCTTGGCTTCAATTGTTTAACTACCCTTTCAGTCGTTCGTTTCAATATGAACAGTAAATTGAAAAGCAATGGACGCTACGAAACGGGAATAAAATTTTTGATCTACAAAAAGTAAAATAACGGATATTTTTGTACAAATATTACGCTACTGCCAACAGGAAATTGGGCACGAGATTTAAAAATAATAACTTGAACAAAACAAAAAACCGACTCCAACATCGACCAGTAATAAAATGGGAACATCATCACGGTAATAGTATCACACAGTATTGTGACTCGGCCCTGTCCTTGAAATAAATGCCTACAGCCCCGCGCGCTAGGGCCGCCTAGTTGTAGTGAATGTAAGTAGGTAGGTAAATCGCACGCTTATTGATTACAAACCCACACGTTCGTTCGTCCCTACTATGCATCTGCGACTGTTGTGTACCGAGCTATATAGCAAACTCCGAGGGGCGTAGGTATGATTCGCGTTCCGACTGTTTGTATGAAGATGTAATACTGTATGATACTATTACCGTGACATCATCAACGTAGACGAAGTCAATAAAATATGCATTATTATGGATAACTCAAAAACTACTCGTCATATCTCGTTATATAGATGGCCTATATGGATGCCTAGGCTTAGATTAAATTGATAGGATTTATACCCAGTAGCATGCCTTCTGTCAGGTAGAGTAACAAATAACGAGACTAAAACATTTACTCATTTATAAATCTTGCGAACGTATTTCTAGAGGGTAGGTCATTAATAACACCCGCTACCCGTGTCACGAGTACAGTCACGTACAAACCGCATCTGTTTCTGATATTTTAATTATTTAGCAAAGATTAGGTAAAGCCCTTGTTTTATTTTGTATTTATTTTTGTATGAACTTATTATTGTCAGTAGGAGACCGGTTTTACAGAGAAGCAACATTAAAAATATTTCAATTTTTTCAACCGGTTAAAACTGGATAGGAATTTTTTGCCGTAGGGTTTATTACTGCTACAAAAAATTGGAAAGATTCCGATTTTTGCAGTCATTTAAATTATTTTTTTGTAAAGGTGTTCCTAAAAACTCTACCTAATACATAAATAATTAAATCTACAGACTTGATCAAACCTCTGACACAAAAGACGATCTGTATGGCGCAATGGTCACAGTCACAGTGCCGGACCGCCGTTCAAATGGACCAGGGTTCGAGTCTGTGTGTGGTCTCATCTTTGTATGTTAATCATGATGTCCACGACCCAGGGAGTCCTAGTGTGGGGTTATGAGTATGAATTGTATTATAAGATTTTATCATCAATTTGTATTCACAGTAAGTAAGAATTATTTAACACTTAGAATGAAGTTGCATACTGTGCGATAAAATTGCTATTATTCGTATCAAACAATTATTGAGTGTCATTATTGGCTATGAAAACTATTCATCTAATTTTTGTTACAGGAATCTAGCGGGCGTCGGAAATAGAACTTGCAACCCTAACTATTCCATTTTAAAAACCGAATTAATTTATTACAGAAACCTCTAATGGGCCAGTTTTTATAATTCAAATATAAAATGCGGGAATATTTCACAAAGTAGCGAACGCAGACTGCCTTTACGAGAGGATATTAATCACACCCGTGTCCAGTTTTTGAAAGTACAGTCACGGAGAAAAGCCTATTTATAAAGTGTTATGTTACGAATATGATTCGGCTGCACATATTTACGACTTGTTTTGCTTCAGTAAACCTATGCCTTAGTAAGTTAGTAACTACACTCGAAAAAATGTTTATAAGGCTCTTTACTTAAAGTGATGTATTTTTTAATCCGCGTCCAATTCAGTTTAGCTTTGCTGAGATTATCGGAACACATTCACAGACAGATAAAAATCTTTTCATGTAACCGAAAGCAGGAAATGAACGAATAAATAAGACGAAAGAAGAAAGAAGAAAGAAGAAACAAGGAAGAAGGAAGAAGAAAGAAGAAAGAAGAAAGAAGAAAGAAGAAAGAAGAAAGAAGAAAGAAGAAAGAAGAAAGAAGAAAGAAGGAATAAGAAAGAAGAAAGAGGGAAGAAGAAAGAAGAAAGAAGAAATGAGACAGAAGAAAGAATACAAAAGAAAGGAGAAAGAAGATAAAGGGTGCTTCATTAAAAATTTTGTCTACATAGATCCACTGTTTTTGATAAAGTTAACGCTATGAAAATATTCGTACGCGGAATTTTCGTAATTCCCAAACTCGTTACGAACGTTTCAATAGAATTTGGGACACAAAATCCCTACAAAATTATGAGTTGTTAAACTTTAAACCCGTTAAACATTAATGATATGCGCAGTATTAAAAATACAGCTGAATTTCCACCGTTAAATTCAAGTTTAGCCATTAGTTATGGTTTTCATGTGTTTAACGAACTAAATTCAAAACTTAACACTTAAACTCGTAACAGTTTTGTGGTAATTGCTTGCGTAGTGAAATATTTTGAAGTACTTATAACAACAATCGTTAATTTAAAAACTAGCAGATGTTAATAAAAGAAATAATTTGGGCTATTATATTTACCTAATATCTTGTTTGCATAAGAACGTCAAGTAAATTATCATCATCATCATCATCATCATCACAACGCATCGCCGTTCCACTGCTGGGCACGGGTATCCTCTCTTGACGTGAGGGGTACAGGCCATAGTCCAAAACGCTGGCCAAGTGCGGAAAAGCGATCTTCTCGTAGCAAAAAGCAAAAAGCGGTTATTATAATATTTAAAACAGCCACTCCAATTGTATTTATTTGTATAGATTATGGATACTAAGAAATTTTATCTTATTATAGTTATAACTTTGTCATCAAGTTATTTCAATATCATTAACAAGACGGCGTAAACCTTGACCTGATTAATATCGTTTAGTTCACACGACTACGGGTGAAAAATACGACTGCAACGCGAACTGCCCGATATAATGCGACAACAAAAACAATTTAATTTGAATAATTTTATCATTCAACGCGACATTTTAATCCATAACCATAAAATTACACAAACGCATGCGTAGGATTACTGGTGTCACACACACACACACACACACACACACACACACACACAAATACGCACACATAATTATCTGTTAAGGATCGGTCAAGAGAGAGTCGGACTCGCACACGTAGGGTTCCATATCACCGATATTATAAACGATATTTACTCTAATTATTTCGTCAATGCCAAGATTAAAAGAAGGAAGAAAAGGTACTTGTACAGGACTACCTTTGGGATGTAACTTTTTATTATTTGTTGTGAAAGCGGCCACAATAACAGGCCACAGATCCCTGTGACAGACAGGCAACAGACGTATATTAATATGGGGGAAAAAGCATTAAAGATGTGCTACGCTCACTGCACAGTTAAGAAACACTCAACAAACAAACCTTTGTGGAAATACTTAACTGACACCCAGTTTGTTTGAAACGAACGCAAGCAGAGAAAAATCACCTCGTTCCGTTGTGAAAGACTTGTCACGGTGATGATTGTTAAATGAAAAACGGAAAAGACTGAACGTTTTGAGTGAAATAATAACACGTACAAATTGACATCATTATAACCTTATTGGAAGTCATTTGTTATTGCTTAGTGCGCTGACAAATGAGCATCGTGGTGTTATGATAAGTGGGCTTTAATAAGACACTTTTCCGAATCTACATTAAATAATTTCAATTTGATTTTTGCAGTTGCGACAACGCGGCGATGATACGTCATAATAACACTTCGCACGTAACTGCTTGTCGATATTTTGTCATAGCGATGTTGCATGGTTTGTTAAGTTTGAATATGTAGCGATACGTGACGATGACGTCATATAGACAGCAAATAGTAGTTACGTGTCCGTATTAAGAAATTATGGCAAGGCTTTGAAAAATTATGATTATGTCCTGACCAAATTATGAATGCACAAAACTTCAGTAACTTCGTTGTAACTGTCAAAATGAAATTAAACAAAGAGCCGACAAAAAAAGATATTTTTTTCTTTTTTGTCGCATTTCAAAATATTTTTGTCGTATTTTTAAATATTTTTTGACTATGTGAATTTTAGAGGTAGTCTGCGACATTTTTTATACTACCTCTTCCCATCCTGTTTGATAACGGATTGAAAGATTGAAAACTAATCAATTTTATGACCTTTAAAGACGACCAAGAATACGTAAGAGTAAAAACATTCTATCAACTGTAAGAAATGTCAGAAAGCTTTTTATTGAACCGACGACTGGTAGAGACAGTGAAAAATGAGTTCATTACTGCTGAAAGTGTGCTGTCGCATGCAGTTGGCACATACGAGCTGGAGAATGAGATTGTAAATGTAACCTTAATGTAACGTGGAAGGATATATTTTACACTGTAATTTACTCGTGGAATTTTAACAACGTGAAAATCGGAAAATTTCAAAATACGAAAGTTTTATCTAACAGATGGCCTGGGTTAGAATACTGCAGTCACCTCTATTTTTCTAAAAGACGTGCGTATTAGAAGTGAATTATCACTAGCTTCGGTGAAGGAAAACATCGTGAGGAAAACTGTACACTCACATTGTGAGAGGCGATCCGAGCTCAGCAGTGGGAGACAGTAACACATACCTACTAATCATCACTTGTCTCTCTATTCTGTTGCAATGATGAATCATGACCGTAAATATTGAAAAAACCTTTCTTAGACCGATGACATAACAAAAAGAAAAACGTATACAACTCGACAAAAATTAAAAAAAAAACCCAGTACGGAGAATCGTTGGAAAAGAAATAGTTTCCATAGCTCCAAAGCAAGCGCGGGTTAATAGAAACAAAAATCCACAAACATTCAATTAACACTTCTTACATAAGTTATTGTCTGTTATTTCAAACAAGTTATTATTATGTCGAGAATATAAATTCAGTCTCAACTCTTAAAAGCATTACTATCTCGCCTCATCGAGATACCGCGTGGGCATGAAAAAGATTGAGTCTGAGAGTTTTGCATGTGCGCAGAATAAACTTTGAACTATTTACTATCCAATTACAAATATTATTTGTGTACTCTTATGTTAAATGTGTGTTAAATTGGTGCTCTGGTTTCATCAATTGTTTTTGAAACGAAGTTCCTTAACGCGGTTTACGGGTAGTGCAATTTAGTAGAACTTGTCACGTAACGAAATTCCGTATGATGTGTATGTAGTAGAAATTGTCACATAACGAAATGCCGTATGCCGTGTATGTATTCGAAACCATTCAACAAACAGAAAGACACAATTTAAAAATGAGTCATTTATGTAATTGTATGTACTGTATGTATTTGAAAAATGCAGTTATTTTAAAATCATATACAACATCGCGGAGGCAACCCTAGGATAAAGAATAGTAACTACGTATGTAGCTAGTCTGCTAAATTCACTTCTGACCTCGATTGTACAGTATTAACCTGAGTGGTTTGAAGTTTATAAAAATGCTTTCTTGTTATGGTGTAAATGTATTTGAACATCTCCTTTAATCTTCATAGGTCTAGTAGTTTTTGAGATTTCATGTTTAATGAGCTAGGAAGTATACTTTCGCTTTATGTCCGGTCGTCACCATATTGAATTTTGATTACTGTCACATATTACACATATTCCATATTACATTTAATTTGGTTTTGTTCCGATTATGTTGTAGTAATTACGCTTAGTTTTTTTCTGTACGGGATGATGTGGTCGCCCAGCGACAAATTCCCTTCAATAAATTAAATAAAATGTAGCGCGTGGGGTTCCAGGTTCGATTGCTAACCGGGGCAGACATTATGACAGCTAAATGTTTGCTCTTGAACAGTGTTTGTTTGTTAAGTCTCATTAAAACCATTCCAAACACAGAGGAATCCAGCACGAAGCCATATGGTCGGCATTTGTTTACTACTAACAAACATATTTTCATAATTATCTTATATTATGAGCAAACAAATTAATTCACAAAGGAAAAAACTAAAAACCTGGCCACACTATCTTGCTTAACAGATATAATAATATTTTTTCACATTAACAAAATCACTTACACGCATCGTCGTGCCAATCTGCGACATTAAAATGCTCATAAATTACTAACAAACGTAAGGTACGCGCACCGATATTACACACCTCTAAAAAAAATCAAATAACCATAACTTGCTTAAACTATAAGTTGACTGGTAGAGAGTGCTTTTAGCACTAAGTAAGCCTTTTGTACCACTTAGTTTTAAGGGTATAAATAAGTGTAAATACGTAAATTAACCCACAATCCTGTAATAAACAAACCTAGAAGGTTTTTTATTTAGTTTCAATATCAAAAATTGTGTCTACTTATAAATTTACAAATGTCGTAATAAAACAAAATTGAAGTAAATTCCTTTCCATTTTTATCTGTAACATAAATGTAACACAATAGAATTGTTATCACTCAATATAAACAAAAAATTTACGTTCAATTGTACTATAAAAATCCCCACATAACTAAATGGTGTTCAATTTCAATTTGAAATATACTTATTTTATTTAAAAAAATGGCGACACCTGTGCTGTCGATTACTGGGGCAAGTACCTTACTGCGATTACTATGAGCGCAATTTATTTAAAAGCAGCTCTTCACGTAAAGAGGTTAAAACTTTATTTGCATGCGTCGGCTGCCGGCCTGGCTCTCGTTGTGTTTACAAATTTTTTTACGAGCTCCGTATGAATCATAGAACGTTTTGTTTACCTTCTCTGTAATGGTGACCATGCTTTCTGTATATTAGTACAAAACTAAATAATACGCTAACACACTCATCCTCCGTACAAAGATTCTCTACATTTAAAATTGAGGATTTGTTTTATTGCAATCACTTCATAAATAAAAGAAATATTAAAGAATAGTGTAATAATTATTATTTTAACAGCAGTTTTGTTCGTAAATCCGGTTACAGAGGCGACCATTTTCGTCCTCAAGGGTAGCAATGCATCTGTAACCGAATTATAACCAGACTTACTAACAATTACTAAAAATTTATTAAATAAATAAATAACTTAATAGACTTTTAGGTACTAATAGCAACTAACAGTATTAACTACGAGTATCACTAGTATTTCCTGCCGCAGTTCTCAAACCTACTAACGAACTAACCAACTAACGTTCTAACACCGTCTGCTAACTGACTAACCATCCTAGACCCAATTTGATCTTGTTCTGGGTTGGTCGGAGTTGTCATGGGCGACAGCGTAAAGGTGGTGCTGCATTCTTGTTACCTTAATTCGTTAAAAAAACACGTCAAACAGTTACTCGTGTGTGGGTCATCCATTCATCAGCCTTTGCAA
Source organism: Ochlodes sylvanus (assembly GCA_905404295.2). Lineage (NCBI taxonomy): Eukaryota > Metazoa > Arthropoda > Insecta > Lepidoptera > Hesperiidae > Ochlodes > Ochlodes sylvanus. The sequence goes on from FR990146.1 coordinate 5,148,480, forward strand.
GTCTACTGTTGGACATTGGCCTCCTAACTTGCGCCTCTCTGACCGGTCCTGAGCCTTCTGAATGCAACGGTTGCCCGCTGTCTTCTTCAGGTCGTCATTGCACCTGCTCAGACGCATCCTATGCTCCTTTTTCCGAGTCGTGATCTCCACTCGAGGATCTTGGTAAGGCATTATGGTTCCCGAAGCGGAGCGAGGGCAGATATACTAGTTCAGTACTAATTTTGCTCATGTTCTTTGTAGCCGTGTGCACCATGGGCTGTGTTTGCGCGATATGGATTTAATAATAGAGAATACACAACATCAAAGACTATCGGAAAACGTATTAGTTACCCCTATACTGAGGGGTTGGAAAGGTTAGATATTCTATATAAAAAATATTTACAACAGCTTTTTGCAGAATGACGACCTTATTGCTTAGTTTGTGGCGATTGCGAGTCTGAGGTATCTCAGGTTTGATTTCCGGATGGGGCAGATATGTTTGTGACATACATAGATTAACTAGATGGAACATTCAATAGACATAACATAGGCCACTTTAGCATTTATGTGTGCGTGACAACGCTAATAGTATTATTCACACTAAGAAACTTACATTTTAATTGGTCGGTACTTGTCAACTTCAAATAGTCTATCAAACCGGCTGTTATTAGTTGAAAATGCACCTTAATACTTTATCTTAATTTTTATTTTTCCTTGCCATATTTGGTGTCTTCTTACCTTCATCAATTAAGAACATAATATTTATAAAGTTCGTCTATCCACCGCTAGATGGCAATGGAATTTTATGTAACGCTATTGAACGCTAGATGGCGTGACTGGTATCTATAACAGATTGACCTTACATATATAGTCTTAAGTTACATTTTTGGTTAACAACTGCTTCAGGCATAGTACCATTATCGGTTTAGGCTTAGTGATGTACCGGTGCTTTTGCCACGTTATCGACAATTATCGACAGTTTATTGTTGCATGGTCTAGAACTAGATCTACAATACATTATTATTATGTTGATTTTTTATATGAAAACGATAGAAACTGGTACTGTATTGTTTACTCGTATAATATTTGTTAATCATAATTATAAAAGGCAGTAATAGCCTAGTGCTATTACTTATATTATTATAATATTATGTTATTTATTATAACATTCAATAGACAGAACATAGGCCACTTTAGCATTGATGTATGCATGCGTGACAACGAGGAATGCCACTGTAGGGACACGTGTATCTCTGTGTGCGTGTAATGTTGCTAGGTATTGAATAAGTTCCCGTTATTTAAAACTGAAATATTTTATTATTATAATTAAAATAAAAGATAAATAATATATTAATTCAATATAATATACATAATAAATAAACTTTAATGAACGTTTTTTGAAAATATATTGTCCGTGGCGGGTTTTGAATACGCCATCTTACGTGTAGTGACATGTCACGTTATTACTACAACAGACGGCCGTGATTACATTTTATGATAATATTGTGATATAATTAATTTATCACACACAGGGGTAATAACATATTTAGGTGTTTTGAATTTGAGAGACATAAATAACATATTTAGGTGTTTTGAATTTGAGAGACATAAATACGTAGGTAACTTAAAATATTTATTCAAATCACAGATAACAACTTCACAAAATGTCATTACAATTGAATGAACGGCATAGAAAATAGTACATTCTATTTTGTCAAAAATTTTCATCCCTTACGCATAACAACTAACCAAAATCTCATTACAATTGGATGAACAGCTTGGAGTGGTGTAGAGGGCAAAATATAATAATTATTTATTCCACACCATGTAGCAGAACTGTATACACATGTTTTTTTTATTGATTTAAGGCAGCAAACGAGCATGCAGCACCACCCTCCGCTGCCGCCCATGACAACTGTGACCGACTTAGAACAAGACTCATAATTATTTATTTGAAAATTATTAACTAGAAATAACATAATATAAAATTGTCGATATCGATAAATTTTTACCCCATTCCTTCACGAGTAGCATAGAAAGTTCTGGAAGTAGCACTACTACTTAAAACTTAAAACGAACCTTATTGCCAAGTAACTGAGTAGCTTTTTGGTTATAAAATATTTATTTATATTATTTATTTACATGGGTAAATATACAACAAAACAGTGAAATAAAAATAGTTATCTGTGAAAAGATATCCCATCTTCGTTTTTATGTGTTTGGGAACAACTTTTACAATGTTTAAATATACAAGACGGCATTTTTAAGTTGTAGTAATGCGTGACGCGTGATTACGCGTGACGTCTAAACAGTACGACGGTCTGAATAGCACTAATGCGAGTTTGTATTCGGTTTTGAATTTGTATTTGCTTTTGTGGCTTCACTTTTTTGTTCTGCACGCTCCATCTGCCTTTCTTTCTATATCGCTGGTGACATATTATAATTGTTTGTTTTCGGTTTGTATAAGTACTGTAAAGAAAATACCACCTAAATGCGAGTTATACGTGGGAACGAAGTGTTTGCTACCCCCGTTTAATGTTTACGCCATAGATTAACTAGATGGAACATTCAATAGACATAACATAGGCCACTTTAGCATTTATGTGTGCGTGACAACGCTAATAGTATTATTCACACTAAGAAACTTACATTTTAATTGGTCGGTACTTGTCAACTTCAAATAGTCTATCAAACCGGCTGTTATTAGTTGAAAATGCACCTTAACACTTTATCTTAATTTTTATTTTTCCTTGCCATATTTGGTGTCTTCTTACCTTCATCAATTAAGTACATAATATTTATAAAGTTCGTCTATCCACCGCTAGATGGCAATGGAATTTTATGTAACGCTATTGAACGCTAGATGGCGTGACTGGTATCTATAACAGATTGACCTTACGCATATAGTCTTAAGTTACATTTTTGGTTAACAACTGCTTCAGGCATAGTACCATTATCGGTTTAGGCTTAGTGATGTGCCGGTGTTTTTGCCACGTTATCGACAATTATCGACAGTTTATTGTTGCATGGTCTAGAACTAGATCTACAATACATTATTATGATGTTGCTTTTTTATATGAAAACGATAGAAACTGGTACTGTATTGTTTACTCGTATAATATTTGTTAATCATAATTATAAAAGGCAGTAATAGCCTAGTGCTATTACTTATATTATTATAATATTATGTTATTTATTATAACATTCAATAGACAGAACATAGGCCACTTTAGCATTGATCACTTCATTGATGTATGTATGCGTGACAACGAGGAATGCCACTGTAGGGACACGTGTATCTCTGTGTGCGTGTAATGTTGCTAGGTATTGAATAAGTTCCCGTTATTTAAAACTAAAATATTTTATTATTATAATTAAAATAAAAGATAAATAATATATTAATTCAATATAATATACATAATAAATAAATAAACTTTAATGAACGTTTTTTGAAAATATATTGTCCGTGGCGGGTTTTGAATCCGCCATCTTACGTGTAGTGACATGTTACGTGTATTACTACAACAGACGGCCGTGATTACATTTTATGATAATATTGTGATATAATTAATTTATCACACACAGGGGTAATAACATATTAAGGTGTTTTGAATTTGAGAGACATAAATACGTAGGTAACTTAAAATATTTATTCAAATCACAGATAATTATAGGTATTAAATCTTAACCACCTTTATTTTGCATTTTCATCCCTTACGCATAACAACTAACCAAAATCTCATTACAATTGGATGAACAGCTTGGAGTGGTGTAGAGGGCAAAATATAATAATTATTTATTCCACACCATGTAGCAGAACTGTATACACAGTCATGTTTTTTTTATTGATTTAAGGCAGCAAACGAGCATGCAGCACCACCTTCCGCTGCCGCCCATGACAACTGTGACCGACTTAGAACAAGACTCATAATTATTCATTTGAAAATTATTAACTAGTAATAACATAATAAAATTGTCGATATCGATAAATTTTTACCCCATTCCTTCACGAGTAGCCTAGAAAGTTCTGGAAGTAGCACTACTACTTAAAACTTAAAACGAACCTTATTGCCAAGTAACTGAGTAGCTTTTTGGTTATAAAATATTTATTTATTTTATTTATTTCTTTATTTATTTACATGGGTAAATATACAACAAAACGGTGAAATAAAAATAGTTATCTGTGAATAGATATCCCATCTTCGTTTTTATGTGTTTGGGAACAACTTTTACAATGTTTAAATATACAAGACGGCATTTTTAAGTTGTAGTAATGCGTGACGCGTGATTACGCGTGACGTCTAAACAGTACGACGGTCTGAATAGCACTAATGCGAGTTTGTATTCGCTTTTGAATTTGTATTTGCTTTTGTGGCTTCACTTTTTTGTTCTGCACGCTCCATCTGCCTTTTTTTCTATATCGCTGGTTTACGCTAAAAATATGTTGGTTTTATGGGAACCCCAATCTATCCATAACCCTCAATAACTTACTTAGCAACTGTCAAATATTTGTAGGTACTATCATTGACATAAATACTATCATATGTCAATGGGTACTATGAAAGTATTTGTGGTATTGTTGTATACTAGAATTTTGCCACAGATTATGAATAAGTGCAATATCGAGAACATTGTCGTAGACATAATATACTAAACTCAAATACTAGAGCAACAGAAATTGTTAATGTGGTCACTCTACAAGTGGTCGTTGGCCGGGTTCCAGACACATCTTAGTACGTTCGGGAGTTTGTACGACAAGTTCATAAGTCCAGGATGGCTTGTTAAGGTCATTAGTTCAATATACCTACTAGTTCACAAACTCAATTCTTGAGCTAATAACACAAATGGTTGCCTGGGATTATTATCTTTCCGTGAAGGCTTATTGGCTAGCGACCATCCTCTTGCTTAAATCGGCCAAATTACAGCTGTATTTAACACAACTCCTTCTAATATTATAAATTCGAAAGATATACCGGTACATATTTGACGACCCGGATGGCGCAATGGTTAACACGCAGGATCGCCGTTCTGTGGGTCCTTGGTTCGATTCCCAGCCACGCGGAAATTTGAATGATGAATTTAAATTTCCGTTCTTGGTCTGGGTGTGTGTGTTCTTGTTTTGTGTGTTGTCCATGGCACCCACGACACAGGGAATCCTATTGTGGGGCTATAAATGTGTAGCGTTATTTATTTATTTATTTATTTACATAGGTAAACTGTCTCTGTGTGTGTGTGTGTGTCGGTAATATGTGCCGGTCTATCTTTCTCTCTATTACCTTTTCACGCCTAAATCCTAATCCTCTAAATCGATTGAAATTACGAAACATTAGAAAAGTCATATTATTTGTACCTAGTAGCAACACCGCGGCACCTTTTTCACACGTTCATTATGTGACCCGTCTCTGTCGCACATGTGAACGGAGACTAGACATTACGTCAATACTAAACCATGACAGGTTATTAAATGTACCTTCCAAAATAAACACAATTTATTTGCCATAATTACAAGAACATTACGCTTGCGGCAGCTGCTACACTTGATCATAATAACAAAAATATATTTAAATAAACGTACTCTATTCGCAGTCTTATCTGAGGGCCAGGATCAACAATGCTCAAAGCGAATTCGTTCTGCGCTGCATTTAATAAAAAGTTGTTACTTTAATATTACAAACAGACACTCCAATTTTATTTATTTGTATAGATAGATGGTTGTCTTTAAAGTCAGTTTGATATTTTTACGTCATAACGTCATAAGAAAACATTGATGAAAAATTGCATACTTCTACGAATTGAATTATTATCACTGAATTAACATTATTTTGGAGTAGAAGAGAGATAGATGCGTTGCAAGTCGAAGGCGTCGTCCTAATTGGCAGCGATCGTACGATGGCGCGATGCGTTTTCGTCGTGCGATGGGTATTTCAATACAATTACTTGCGAGGTTAAAATAGGACATTCTGATGAAATCTGTATGTTTGAACCCATCGCACGACGAAAACGCATCGCGCCATCGTACGATCGCTGCCAATTAGGACGACGCCGACCGCTTACGCCGATCGTGCCTGTCTATGACATGTTCCGCGCTCTTGCTTGCACGCTCGGCTCAGGCGGAACGTGACAATGACGTCATACTTTTTTGTGCGTGCAGCCGGCGTTAATCGATTTATAAGACGTTATCACGTGAAAATGTGTAAGTTCCACGAACACGGAACAGTTAAGGTTGTAATGATGAACAAAGGCTCCTTGTTTGAAAACTGCATAGAGTTTATAAATAAATAATGGTACACGCGACGACGGCATTAAAGTGCGCTCCTTTGATCGCTTGTCGTACTCTAAGTGAGAAGCTATGCGATAAAGTTTGTGTTTGCATTAACAACAAATTAATAATATAATTATTACATTAGTTACATTATTTACTGTGAATTCCGTTCTGTATATACATCTCCTAGCCTTCTATCCTAATTGATTCAGTTCCTAAAATTTTAGAGCTTAGTATGAGTGTGTAAATGTTTGTTATTTTATTCGAAATTGGAATTTTGATAGGTGACACTTTAAACACACATGGCTACACACACATATTGAACACACATTTGGGTATATTGTTTGCCACTTCGCCAGTCACTATTTGGCACATTTTTAGTTGAGGAGTTACAAATTCATTAAGAACATTTTAACAATAAAGTTAACTAACATACCAACATAATTAACATACTATTACGTCTGAAGCTAATAAAAGCGTTTAATATTCGTCAATAAATGTAAAAAGAACATGGGCGCTCACCACGAACATTTTCTACATAAGTACTTGCCGCTAAAATATTGTAGAGAACCGAAAATAAAAAATTACTACAAAAATGTACTACATTAAAGGTTTGAAGAAAATGAAGGATCACCGGAATTCCCGTACCGGGAATCGAACCCGAGCCTCCTGGGTGAAAGATGTTGCTTTTCTCAATAAGTTTTTTTTTCACTGAAGAAAACGTTGTATCTTTTAAGACGTAATCATTTTGGAAAAATGATAGTTGGCAAATAAACAAAGCTTAGCTCATTGTTACTCGTTTGCAGCTTGTAATAGGACAGATGGCTAAAGAATGATTTATATAGTTGCGAAAGTGTAGTTACGGTGTCATTAATCACTGGGAAATTGATGGTGATCTGCGTAGCTCACCAGCGTTGCCGATGGTGGATACCACGGACATGTTTCATGGAATTATGTCTAGTTTAATGGAGATACAATGAGGTAAATATTTTGTAAACCTAAATGTTAAAGTTTACATTCTATGCTAATTATATTACACTTATACTAATTAATATGTTAAAGTTAACATTCTATGCTAAAAATAATTGAAAATGTTTACATATCTTGTTCATTATTTTGTCCTGTAATTATGCACTATATATCTATAATTATCATAAGTATTAATTTGTGATCACTATAAGTTTGTTACCGTGAATGGAAGACCCTTGGAAATTCCTAAAATGGTGGCGTAGCTTGACTCGGGAACGGGACTTTGAGAACATTTTGGAGAACACTCAGTTGCGAAGGTTTCCTGACGATGTTTTCCTTTACCTAAGCAAGTGATAATTAATTTCTAGTATGAGAATATTTTTTGAAAATTAGAAGTTTGTGCACGATTCGACTATAGGCATACAGTTACATATACACTTATATATACAGTTCCAAGTCCAACTTTCACACCACTCACGCGGTCATTTATCATTTATCTTTCATCAATAATCATTACACCCTAAAAGCTATTACTCGTATTTTGCTATTCTACAAGGTGTTCTGTTATAAGAGAGGCGAAAAAACTTCACTAAATTTTATTTCTTCATCATCATTACTGATACTTGTTCCACTTCTGGCATGTACTTACTTATTATTACTAACTTCAGGGTCTAATTCTCCTGACACAACGTGACAGATAAATGCTAGAATGAAAATTTATTTCACCCGTAACGCAAAGCGTACACATTTAAACACAATGTGCCTTTGAAATCTGTAACGCTAGTTTAAACGTAAAATCACGCACATAACTAAAGTTTGCACGCGAGACCGTAAACCATTTGTTAGATAATAATAGTTGTTTAGATAATAACATAATCTTGATGAGGTTAAAAATATAAACAATAACACAGTTAGTTTAACGCTTAAACGCTAACACACTCAAAAAAGGATTGCCGAAGTTGTGGCTTATTTAGGGATTACCTATAATGATAAAAAATTAGCTGTACTTACAGTACTTACAATTTACACAAAAAATGTTGTTCCATTTTTAAACTATTGATCGATAAATTAACTAAATTTTTACGAAGCCTTTTAACTTTCCGCTATTAATATAAAACCGAATTAATGAAGCGAAAAGCAAAGTGTACACATTCAAAAATCAATGGAGGAAATAAATTAGATTGGTACAACTTTTTTTCGATATTGACAGTATTTTTTGTAAGTATTGTTTTGGTAAATTTCGGCTTAGAATACTGACTCCAATCTCCAATCCCGACTGACCAGGGTGTCGTTAGAGGCGACAAAAATCGGTCTCTGCCTCTGCTGTAGCTACCTTCCTCTTGCTTAAGCCACAAACTTGTCGTGTTATGGGAGAAACGATCCTTTCTGTCTTTCCACTTCCTTATTTTTCATCGCTGATTGGTATTACTGACAGAGATGGCGATCCGCAACGGTACCATCCATCATCACCATCCACTTACTATCAGGTGGCACGCCTGCTCGTTTGTTGGCTAGAACAATCAAAGTTTCCAGCCAGTTTAACGTTTATATCTCTCGGTGAGTGAACTGCATAAGATAGTATTATATAAGCTTTGTCTTTCAAGAATTTCTGTTGTTGTTTGAAATGTTTACGTTTCTAAATTCAGAACATAATATAAAATTTAAGTATACGTTCAAAAACACGAGAAACTGTGGCTTTAAAGTTAGAGTAGAGAATATTATAGTAGTAGGTAAAATGTTCTTTTGTTTTAAATTTAAAATATACAGAAGCAAATAAACTGGCAAGTGCTAGTCGAACTCGAATGAAGGGTTCCGTGCCACGGTGCTATTTACGCCGAAAGAAAATGTTTCTCGTATGGAGTCCCAATTCCCTTTATTTTTAACGGTGGAAAAAGTTATCGTTGGCGCCCATGGCTAACGCCTCTGTTGTGCCACATACAGCAATTACGTGAACAAACAAAAGAAACAACAGGAAACAAAAGGTCAATACCCTTATGAACGTCAAATATATTGCATCGACCAGCGCTTCGTAAGGATGCCGTATTAAAGAGAAGAAACGGTGTAAGAAATTTTAGAACCCGGGACTCCTCGCTTCGCAGGCAGGACCACTACCAACTAGGCATAATACTTAATTTATCATTATGGCAAAGAAACAAAAACACCAAAAAAACATACAAAGTAAAAGTACTTCAAAGGGGCCGCATCCAGTTTTTGACCTGATGAAAAACAAATATAGTATACAAGAGGGCGCTTGACACTGTTCTGTGCAATTTTGCTCTCTAAGCCAGCGGAATACGATGCTTTATTGAGGAAACGGGTTTGAGTTTTAAACCAACAAAGCCAAAATCCCAGGAGTACCTACCTATTGCACCAAAATCGTGATTTTAAAGTTTCCGAAATATTGCAGAGAATTTTTGGTTTTATTATAATACTGGTACGTTACACGATTTTTTGTGCCTAGGAATATGAAGAAAAGTTTTAGTATAGCGTTTATACAGCAAATTTCTCTATGAAAAGGGTCCAAAATCTCACTGTTATATTTTGATCTCATACACACCTGTGAGTAATATTGTTCATTCTTCAATAAACACATTCAACCAGCGATCTTATATTAATACTAGGTACCTACCTACCGTTTAAAACCGATTCAGAATTTCAAAATAAAAGCTAAGAATTTATTAACAAATCTCTAAAAAGTATGTTTGGTTTATTCCCAAAACTCACGACACAGGGAATCCTAGTGTGGGGCTATGAGTGTGTAGCGTTATTTATTTATTTATTTAAGTGAATAAAAAAACTATGTTTGCGCTAATCTTTAAAACTAAAGCTATGGTTCGTCTCTAAAGTATGAGCTCTCATTTTTTACTTTGCCTCACCCATGCTCAAAGACTGACATAATTCTTATAAAGATATTATCATCGGCGCAAAATAAACATCTCGTCTCAAAACAACGATGTCAGCTTCATCGAGAGGCATTAAACTGACGCCCTTCAGCCGAGCTTCTTAGCTGAAGGTGAACAAAAGATATCAAGTAGGAAAAGATACTGCATTTTTGTGGAAACATCATTTTGGTTATACACTTCTGTTGGGCGAGGGGTGCAGGGGCGTAGCCGGTTCGCTAGCCCGTGTGCTTGCAACCGCCGATGCGTCCCGCCTGGGTTAGTACCCCTGCGTTGACGGATAGTATTGAAAGGTCCGAGATGACCTGCGCCGGTAACTACCCGTCGGTTGCGCGCTGAGGTTACCGCGCAGTACTTCGATGTCCACCTCGGGGTGAAGGGAGTCTTCAATGAAACGATGGAGTGGGGTGAATGAAATGGCATGCGATGCGGTCAGACGATGGGGAATTTTCTTGCACTAGTCGCTATCTTCGTAATCTCTTCGTAATCTCTTCGTAGTCTTCGTGTTCTGGAACCGCGCTTTTACCGCTTTCCTGTTTTTTCTTTCCCCGGTCGCGGCAATACCATAAGGAAAGCACCTTAAAATCATGTTTCTATACTGGTAATTTTTCCCTTTCGTCTGACCCTTTTTGCCCTTTATTTATTTAAATACCTCTTACAATCGGTTAAGTCTTATATCATCTTATAGACTTCGTTACTAGTTATGTATACAAGTTATTTTCTTTATCTACATTGCATTACATAATTGCTTATTTCCAAAAAACCTATTCCTTACTATCTACGGGAGGGGGTCGGTCGCATCTTAATTCTTTATTTATGCCAATTTACATATCGTTATTACATTTTTCTTATAGTTTCATCGTTGTACATAACATTCTTATCAAAATATTACATAACAAACATGTTCGAAATATTACGTAATATTAACTAGGTTAACGACAGTGTTCTTGCTTCCCATTGGTCGGATCGGCCTCGGCAGCTCGCGTAGCGCACTGTAGCTAGCGCCCACCCGTCGCGAGGTACCAAAAAATGAGATCGTTTCTTATGTGTCGCCGACAACTTCCAACATATTAGATAATAATACGGCTACCCCCCTTTTTGAAGTGAATAGTTCTTTAGTATCGTTGTGTTTTGGAATTCGTTGAAACGGAAATGACGCGAATGAAGCATCGGACAAATGGCGGCTGACGTAAGCAAAGCAAAACATCAATATTTGGACTGACAGTATTCGTTTTTATGAACTTTCACTTCTAGCACGTGTGAATTGCACATATTTAGATTTTTTTCTTTTTCCGACGTCAACACATCAGAGATTGGTGTTATTGAAGTCCACTTACAATCAAACGGTTCGTACGCTTGTCTGCAAAACACTTTGCTATCACCGCTTTTGTTGCTATCAAACTAGGATAGACGTGTTTGAAGTATACAAACAATATAAGAGCCAACAAATTTAACTGTAGTTCAGTTTACCGTAACCCAATAAGGCTAAATTCGTTGGGACGCTGCCAGCTCGCAGTGAAATTGAAAACCTTAGAACCGATACTAAATCTTAAAACCGCACAGTTAAACTCGATGCAAACAATGTTACATGGGCGTTTTATTATACACTAGACTGTGCCCGCGGCTTCGGTCGTGACCACGCGATCTAGACTACCAAATCTGGAGATACCAAGGGAACGTATTACCGGGAATAACGTATCCTAAGTCACAGTTCAGGTCATGGTCTATCCATATAATTAACATGAATTTTATATCTTTACTTAAAAAATAATATTTAGGGCCAGTTTCACCGGTTACGGATAAAGTTCCGGATAGCCCTAGGAACTCAACTCTCAGATAAACTACATTTTTTGGCTTCTCAGGTAATCTGATAGAAGTGACAGAGAAAAGTGTTGGTTAAGCTATCTGCCAGTTCAAGTGGCTGTTAGGCGTTATCTGACGGATAAAAAATGTTTCAAGTGGCGTTTCTATAACACATTTGGAATTTGAACTGTAGTACATCATATTATTATAAATCCTACTATTTTTGTTCTATAATGATAAAATTATACTGGAAAATATTAAAAAAGTCGAATTGGATTATTTTGAACAAAAAGTATTTTATTAATTAAGTTTTCAAAATAATTTTCAAATGACAATAATTTACGTAGTAGTAACGAAACGCAAAAAGCGACGTTGCCGCTCCGTCAACTGTTAAGTGGCAGATAAATTCCTAGGGCTATCCGGAACTTTATCCGGAACCGGTGAAACTGGCCCTTAGTCTCTTTATACTCCGTTCGTTATCTGGGTCTCAAACTATCTCCATACTTCATTTTATCTAAATCGGTTCAGCGGATTAAACGTAAACAGCTAGCAGACAGAAAAGATTATTTTTATATTTATTTTTATTAGTAGGTACCAATAGGTAGAGGAAAGTCGAAAAACAAAGTCATTCAACCACCCGCTAAGGTACTTAGTACCATTTCTACAGTGTAATCATTGTTTTAAAAGCAATTGTGTTCCGGTTAGAAAGGTGTGGAGCCGGCTACACTAAGAAAGTGAAGTAAGAGGCGACCATCTTAGCCTTCAAGGGTAGCAACACATCTGTGACTGAATTATAACGAAAGTATTACTAACAACTACTAACTGGACTATTACTGACTATAACTATAACGGGACTAACTTTCTCATGCCTCCTAACCTTTTCTCATACTTACTAACAAACGAACTAACATAGAAAGTTAAAAGCTTGCAAAATTACGAAAAACAAAAATTTGGTATACAAGAACCCCAAAATTAGTATTTGAGAAACCCATGCCCTATAGGGCACTGTTATAATGCCTCAAGGATTTATCTATCATAGTCGGAAAACATATTAAGTACTTAGTAGGTACAGATGCGTTATTGTAAACTACGTTAACAAAGAGTTATAAATCGTAGTTAAAGTCGCGTTGACGCGTTTGTCTGACGCAAACTGGCATTACATTATTTGGCTAAACATTCGGCTGCGCTTGCCTCACTGGTAGCGATAAGCGGTTTTGAAGTGAAACTTTTTTAACCGCGCTGAGAGTAAAATTCAAGGTGACACACGAGTTAGGGCGTTGACCAGCCGAAAATCGACAAGTCGTTTGACAGTTGACTCAAGTAAGGGAGTGGTAGCCAGCAAGCTGGGTTTCAGCCCAGTGACAAATAAATAATTGTTTGTTCTCGGGTAATGGCGTTAGTGTGTGTTACATGAATGTAGCAACCCTATATTTATGTAAATATTTTTAATATTTTTAATGTTCTTTCAACCCTAGTTTTTACGTAGCCATAGCAACCTGAAATAACAAGATTGACAAATAATTCTTTTTCACTTCACTTTTCTACCGCTGTATATTTTTCTCATCATAGAAAATAATACAACAATTTGGAGTCAGTTTATTCTTTATTACAATTGCCACGCACCACCATTTGTCCATGCCACCCGCGAAACAGGAAATCCTAGTGCGAGGGTACGCATATGTTAGCGTTTATCTAGTTAAGATTAATCTAAACACGGAATCCGTGAATCTAAATTAGATATTCGGTTAACCTGACATATCTGACTGTGAATATGTTCTGACGTCGTCATAAATATGTTCTGACGTCTGTTAACAATCGCAACGCAGTTAGTGGCGTTGTTATTATAGTATTTTTACTCTCAAATCGGATCCATGGCGCTTGCGAGATTTATGAGTTTTATTTTATTTTTATATCCCTATCGCCGCTCTTGTGGGACCGGTTTATGTTTACGATATCACTACACATGTGCAAACAATATTCGGATAATTTAACGCTTTTCATCCCAACCCACAACTGCACATTGCTGGGCACGTGTGGTCTTACAATGTGAGGGGTACGGGTCACCTACCACGCTGGCCAAGGGCGGTTGGACGTCACTCACCTTTGAGGACAATATGGAGAACTCTTAGGTGTCTGGTTCTAGCGATGTTTTCTTTCACCGAAGTAAATAAAAAGATATACCTAATTTGTAATAGATTTTTTTAAAATTTTTTGAACATGTCAAATGCACGTCAAACGTGAATAGTCCTACTGACATTTGTCATATTGTTATGTCATTAGTCATAACAGATTAATGGCGCGTTAAAAATATTCTTTAAAAAGAACATTATCTTTACGCATTATAGTACTTTTCGTCAGCAAAGAACAAAAGCTTCAAAATGATGTTTTAGTCATTAACATTGACAAAGAATTAATAGAGATACGGTGTTGCCAAAAGAAAAACACCTTTGAGAAAAATAAATGATTATCGGTTTGAAACTCACTTTTTATAATTCGAACTCATTCGTTCTTACTCGTATATTCACAGTACACAAAAAAACGACATCAAAACGTTACTGTATATCAAAAAGCTGATTAATTTTTCTGTCAATAAACTGTTTTATTTATTTAATGAAGATAAAGGAAATTAATTAGTGCGAGTCTGGTTGACGCGATATTATTGCATTATAATTAGGTAATGTCATGTCTTTAGTGACTGTCGTAAGATTAAGACAAATCGACTAACGTAAAAATCATCAAAATCGTCTTTCCGTCTCTAGAGCGCCACAAGGGAACAAACATAATTATCAATACATTACCATCCTTTGCGTCCGCAGTCAGCTAAAAAGCAATTTTTGGTTACGTATATTATTTCTCGGGGAAAAATTGGCAAGCTTGATTCAAGGTTGAAATAAAGTAGCTATTTCAAAATTAATTGAAGTCGTAAAATTAAACAGGTATCCAATATCCAGACTTGGCACGCGTTCAGATTTAATTCCCAATAACTTGGTTTTTACTTCTAGTTCACATTATCTGCCAATATACTTAGTCAAGATTTTTGTCCTACTGTCTTGATAAATGAGACGCAAAATAAACATCTAAAATTATAACTGCGGTGTTTACATAGATCCATTTCTTACCATCTCATGATTCACATTGCTCGTTCATATCTATTTAGGTAATAGGTATGAAATGATATCTTTATCGAGCCCGCCCTCGCTTCGCTTCGGGAAACTTGTCCCTTAGTACCCGCTTGAGGAAATTGTTAGGCGGAATTCTTTAAACTGACATAATTTTTAAATTGAAATAAGGCTAAAATGTTAGGTTAACAAAACCGCACCCAAATCGGTTGAGCGGTTTCAGAGATTAGCGCGTACAAACCCACAGACAAACAAACAAAATTTCTAAAATCATTGTTTTAAGTTCTATTGCGATAATGAAGGCCCACAATAAAAAAAAACTCATATACCTTCCATGTACAAACAGCGATTAGTTACAGATTTGTTATCTTATATATAAATTTCTCGTGTCACAATGTTAGTTACCATACTCCTCCGAAACGGCTGGACTGATTCTCATGAAATTTTGTGTGCATGTTGAGTAGGTATGAGAATCGACCAACATCTATTTTTCATACCCCTTAATGTTAAGGGTTGTCCACCTTAAAAACGTTTTTTTCAATTTTTGAACAATTTTTTTTGGTTATTTTTTTATGGATCTTAAATTCTCACTTCCCTACCCCCACCCATCAAATTTAAATCGCGCTTTTTGTATCTACATATTATATGGCGGAACAACGTTCGCGGGGTCAGCTAGTAATGTATAGATGTATCATTTTTACATTTATTATCGTCGCTCTGTCGCTCTCCCACTCTGAGTACGACAGGTAGTCGCCAATTTCCGATTCGTAACAGCACCATACTTTCGAACAAAATATAAGTTTTAAGTGCTTTACATCAACGCCAAAACACTCCCCATCAACCGTTTTCGAACAAAGAAAATTCGAATGAAACCTTGGGTATGTCAAGGTTAATTTAGTAGTGATTCAGAGAAATATGACTACCAAAAGACAAGCTACAACCAAGTTATTATTCACATTTTGTACAAATTCAAAATCATTATGTAGGTATTTTATAAATACTCTCTCTCGTTCTCTGTTTTCCCAATCAACTTCGTTATCTTAATGCCCTTGACTGATAAAGAATACTCTCTGCTCCGGTTTCGGCTCTCTGCTCGTTGAAATTTAAGCGAGATCTGACGAGTAGTTTCTGATTAATCCTTAATAATACGTATTTTATTGAATTTTGAATGTAAAAGGCAACAGGGTTGAAATATCGGTAAAACACTTCGAAATAGTGAGCACCCGTTTTCATTCAAAAATGTTTAGTGTCCGCGATGATGTCAGTTTAAAATCATACGTATTTTATTGACTACGACAACGATGATGGTGTTCTAATTTTATTACTAATTGTTGAAGTCGGTTTATTGTTTTATTAAATTATAATTTTTTAAAGACTAAACTGTTACCATACATATAAATCCATCGAAAGAATAGTGCCACGGTAATGCCTAGTTCCGGTCAAGCTAGTCTTAACCCGGATTTCGCAGCACACTAGTCAAGGATGAATTAAAGTGCTCTAAATATATTTGAGAAGACTTAGCAAACCTGTAAAAGTCTTCTGGCGTCTTTCTGTTTGCAACACATCTGTGACCAAATTAGAACGAGGGGTCCCAGGTTCGATTCCCTGCCCTGGCCAGATATTTATGTGACATATCTATCCGTTCTCGGGTGTTAGTAATGTGTAATTTGTGTTGTCTTTGACACCCGCGACACAGGGAATTCTAGTATGGGTATGGCTGTGATTCGTTTATTATTTGTTATACCCCAGTCTTCATACGTTGTAATGTTTTATAAACAATGTATGTATGTATGTATGTATGTACTACATTTGGCACTGTATAATACAGCCTATTCGCCTAAATTCACTTTGATAGAAATCAATCAAGTTACATTGCCGTATCATTAATATTAAGTAAGATTTAAACCCAGACCATTAATAGGAGGTCAAATTTCAAACCACTGGGGTATTACAAATATTAATTATCGGTTTTAGACTAACATTAATTATTAAACTATTAAACTACTTAGCCAAACTCATCGGTATGTTATGTTAATTACTAACTCCACGTCTAACAAGACCATTAATTTAGTGTTAATGTTAATATATTACTCTGATTAATGGTAGTCGAAACCATTCGGTATGGGAAGTCATTCATCTTATTGGAATGAGTACTAAGGAAATATCTTCTACAATATTGGGTATTCCTTCGTGTATTTCTGTTTTTCACAATGGTTTGGCCAATGGTTAGCTGGTAGAGAATGCATTAAGAGTGTGCCCTAAGCTAGCCATTTATACCGTAATATTTTATTGTGGTCAACAAAGTTTACATAAATAAATAAAATAAGTATTGGGTAGTAAATGAATGTCACAAGACTTTGTGATGATGTCTGGAACATGTAGAGTATTTAGAGGAGTTATTTAGGCAGCAATGAGTCCAAGATTCAACTATCAAAACTTTTAATATATTAAACAGTATTTATTATCACCTATTGGTTGTGTATTTAATAATAAAATGCTACGAGTACATACAATATTATTCTACAATTCTACATTAATTGTAAGATTACAATTCTACATAATTCTACATTCTACAATTACATATGTACATGTCGGTATGGCGTAAACTGAAACAACTTTAATATTATTTATTTATTTATCTCTATATTTAAAAACATAAAGCTAGGAATCACAATGGGCGGACTTAATGCCTAGTGGCATTATCTACCAGTCAACGCTTGGAGATGGTGATAAGTTAAGGTAGGTGTTCAATATAAAATATTACCTTTGAGAACGTAACTCATTACTACGTCAAATAATAATTTTCTGTAAATGACGTATTACCGATAACATAAAGTCACGGCAACGACTTCATAATTGCTTTGACAGAAGTTCCGCCGCAAAAGTAATAACTTGAAGTTAGTTCCGGAGCTGAACGTTTAGCACAGGATGTATCCAGCTAAAACTGGTTCAAACTAGTTTATCTTGGATATGAGATTTAATCGCGTGCCCTGAATAATGTTCATGCAGGACGTTGAACAGAAATGTTATACGTTTTCGTAATTCAAAATTTACACTTAGATCCTTTCTGAATTTCCTTCTGAGGTATTCTCTGACCGCTAGAACATGGGGTTCGTCAAAAAAGTTGTGACTTCCCTGGTGTTGCTCGTTTCCATGACGACGATGACCACTTACCATCAATAGGCTCGTGTACTTTTACGTCAGCCCTTCAGGCCATAAAAAATTCTACCACAAAGGAAGGATCGGTTTCTGTCACCATTCGACACCTTGTTCTGCCGCCATGGGAATAGATTTAGTATTTATGTCAATACGACCATAACATAGACGTACCATCATATGTATAATTCATTTGCATGTTTATCGGATATTTTGTCCGAAAAACCAAAGAAATAAATAAAATTAAGTAACTAGAAAGAATGCCATTAAAATATTGTCACCGATATTCATTAGACTTTCACAAGCGAGCCGTTAGCGTGACATTCGAACGTTTTTCTTCAAACTGTCACATAAAGATCGATCAAAACGGTCAACAAATAGGTCAGTGTCTCGCCACACGTCACAGGATCAAGGTTCGTCACAAATACTTCATTGGAAGGCGTGAATCAGTCACGTACATATCCATACATTATACTAAACGACCCTTTAGTGCAGTTTTGCTGCCTGTGTGTAGGATTCGATTCTCACGGACATTAGATTGTCAGATAAAATTTTATTCTTGATTGATACTTTAATTCTCATTAAAGTGTTTTCTTCAGTTGTGCCATCCATCCTTTAGTAATAAAGCACCCATCCATACATCCTAGTACAGAGTGTCTGTACAGTTTGTTGGAACGGTACATCCTCGGTATCATAATATTTTTTACCTCCATCTTTAGAAATATTTCCCGTTCCAATAAAGAAACGAATCTAAAATGGCGGCGGCGATCATGCGCTCTCACTCTAAACTATTGCTGTCTTTAGTCGCACACGGCACGTATTGCATGCAAAAAAATATCAGTTATCGTCCCTAAATTGACACCTCCCCCTCTGCCAGGGCACCAAAGTAAAGTACATTCCCATTAAATTTGTTTTTTCAAATTTTTTTACAATAAACAACTTTTTCTTTCTATCTTTCTTTTTATTTGTTGACCCTACCATCTGTCAGTGCAGGTACATAGACGCCATTTTCGATTCGTTTCTTTATTGGAACGGCTTATACTTAATGTCATTTTAGTCTAAAGTTATGAATATTACTATTCAATTTTATTTTTAAACGTACGTATGATACCGTAGGTTCTATAATGATATGTACTTTTTTTTGTAGCAATACTCGTTTATCGCTTGCTCATTCATAGTGAGACATTTAGTGAGATTATCTAAACTTATAAATCCATGGAGGCGACAACGCGTCTGTTATATTCTAGCGGTTTGACCCAGAAAACTATAGAAGCGTAGGTGTTGGCAACTATTGGCTATTTAAACTATCACAAGTTTAGAATAGGTGTATCACAAGTTTTAATAGGTATGCCCAGAGTTCACCCGGGGTAGTACCAACATCATATAGCCACGGTATTTAGTACCACGGTATCTACCGTGTAATAATTGTATTAACAGCAAGTGTGTCACATCTGTGACCGAGTTAGAACAAGACACTTACTAAAAACTACTAACACAACTGACTACCACTACCTAACAGTCCCTGCGCCAGCCCTCATACCTACTAACGAACTAACCAACTAACGTAACGTAACGTAACTAACACCGTTTGCTAACTGACTAACAATCCTTGTCCCGATTTGAGTCTTATTGAGCGGCAGCGAAAGGATAGTGCTGCATGCTCGTTTGTTATCTTAATTCCGTAAAAAAAATGTAGCGTCAACCATTAATAACCCACTAAAGGGCTCGGGTCTCTCCTCATAACAAAGACTTAGTTAGACCATACTCGACCACGCTGTACCAGTGCGTATTGTTGGAGGGGTTAGGGTCCAACTCAAGTGACGGATTTTTATGCCGCCCGAAGACCTCTGACAAGGCTAGACTGTTCTGATATTATCGTAACTAGTTAAATAACCGGGAACGCCTACTTTACGTGCCCTCCGAAGCACGGAAGCGCTCAAGAAATTTTACCACCTGCTGGCCACCCATCCAACTACCGACCGCGCCCGCTGTTGCTTAACTTGGTCGATCACTTTGGATCGACGCAAGCCGCCGGGCTATGAGCGCTTCAATTAAATTATTTGCTCATAATTGTGCTACGAGGCTACGTTCGCTACGATGCTACGAAACTTAACTTAGTTGCTACGCCATAATAAAGGCTCTCCATCTGTTGTATGCATTGACGGTATTTTTATATATCAATGGTTGTATGTAAAAAAGTATGTTCCACTGAAATTACACGGTTAAAGTTTGCATTTAAAATGTAATTACTTTATATTTCAAAAGCAAACTAGTACCTACTCACGATTTTAAATTGTTATACCGATACTGTTCTCGCCGTTTCATGTACTGGGTAAAAATATTCGCATAACAATTCAAAATCGTGAGTACCCGTTCGCATTTAAAATGTCCGCGATGATATAAGTTTAAAATAATTACAGGATTTTTTTGTATAAATACAACAATCTTTTTATTTATTGAAACTCCAAATTTAAAACATTTCAGAGCACATTACTTACTACGATGCAGCAAAAAAGCGTCCAAAAACGCAGTCATTTTTGTCGCAGACATTAATGAAGCAAGCTTAACGCGGATTTAATAGGAATTTTTTGGTAGTTCTCAGAAGTATTAACTATTCATATATTCAAAAGGCCTTTAACACTTTTGCTTACGGATTTATAGTGGTTTTTAAGATCTTTTTTTTTTCAATAAACCTAAGCTTAACATTAGTGTAGTGTGTAGTGTATATTGTACACGAGTGGAGAGATAAGGTTATTAGGCATGATTGTGTATTGTTAACGCTTACACAATCATGCCTCAGCAGGATTCAGTCTGTCCCGGGTGGCATGAACAACCCAAGTCACTCACACACAACGCAGCCACGGCCTAAACAGACATTTGCCAGTCAAATTATCTTGCACATATCTGCCCCGACACTTCTAACTCGAGACCCCTCGCTTCGCAGGCAGGCACTACCAACTAGTCTACGGGGACGTCAAAACTAGGTGGTGAATTGGATGACAGACATTTATTCTTACTTCTTCCTGCTATCTTCGGCAAAGTGTTGGTGAGGTCTTTGGGGTCGGTGACTTCCACGGGCGACGATGACCGCTTATCGACAGATGGATCGTCTGCTTCTTTATAGGCTATTTATGTAAAATATAGGTCTCCAACCTCCTAAATACCTCCTAAATTCATAGCATTGTCTACTCTTTTCTACACAGTCGCCAGTATTGCCACAGATCGTAGCCGATGGAGATTCGTTCACTCAAGACTCGCTTCCCAACACAGACACGATCTTCAGTCATGAAGGACCGACCAGAGACAGAGATTGTCTAATTTTTTATGCAGGTACCTACAGTTTTCCCGTTTAATATTGCCCTAAACTACAATATTGATTAAAACCAAATACGAACCATGTTCCAACAAAATTCGCATCACTTCCTTACAATAGCCAAACTTTAATTAAATCGATACACATTTTAACGATGTAGCTGCAATGTTTCATTAAAATCCACTCGGTAATTACATTGTACGCTCTTGTTCGGTCACGAGTGTTACATTTTCGAATTAAATTAACGAGTAATTAATTAAAAATTAATGATGTTATCATTGTAACTTTTAATAACGTAATAAATCTACTTCAATTAGATCATCTAGGCTTAAATACAGCATTTTAATAATGTCGGCTTTCAGAGACACAAGTTTTCTGTAAGATTATATAAATTAAAACCCTTTTAGTTGTTGTTACTAATAATCCAGTCTAGTACACCATTGTTAGTAAGAGTCTCGTTCTAAATCAGCTATATACGTGTTTCTAACTGTGAGGACTAAGATGGTCACTTCTAAAAAAGTGTAACTGGTTGTTTTATAATGAATTGTATTAGCAAATAAGGTCAGGAATACTTTATATAAAAAAGTTGTGTGATAATGTGTGGGAAAACATAAATAATGCCCCGCGATATAAAGGACTCGACACAAGAAATATTCAAAAATAAACTTAAATTGTGGTTACTAGACAAATGTTTCTATTCAATTAATGAATTCCTTAATTAATAATTAATAATTAGTTTGTGTAATATGTATGTATATGTAACAATTAGGTATATTAGGTAACATTTGTATGTCAGAATAATGACAAAGTGTACGGGATCACAAATTTTGTAAACCTCTATTTTACCTACACTTTAACAAATAAATAATTTGAATTTGAAAGATTATGCTTTTCACGTAATACCATTTTTATGTCAATGGCTAGAAATATCCAAAAACTGTAAATACCTCCATAAAGACTACAATAATAAATTCAAAAAGTATTTATTGTACAGGTTTGACCCCGTTACACTTCTATTACGAAAATTCTGCGTAGAACTATACCTAATGCTTTTAATCGACCCGTCTCCAGACTAATGGGTTCATTCACACGTCAGTTTTTACACTGTATTGTTTGAACCTTAGGTTTGAACTCGCCATGTCGTTGAGTGTCGTTCTTTTAGAACCATTAGCGCCTATACTTATATTTTTATACTAATAACATTCCCTCGCTGAGGTTAAACTATGCCTTTTTACCCGCATCTGAAACATTGCTAAGCATTTATTTCAGGCATTGTAATAAATATCATGTTTTTGAATAGATACCTCAATTTATCAATTAAGGGGACACTGTTTATTGTTATATCAATTAGAAAGATATACATATTTATAGCAACGGTTACAAGAGGCCGAACGTAAGAGGAGACCCGTGCCAGCAGTGAGACAGTTATTGCGATGAAGATGACTGTCAGGATTAAAATGTCGAATCGATAACGTGTTGCTAAAGATACCATTTCCTTTCCATTGTTCAGTAAAGTACCCCACTTTGAGGAGAGACAAAGAGCCAATGTCGATAATTACATTCAACACATTATCGACGCACCGCAGTACACGGGTCTCACCTCATCATTGAAGAAGCTAGGAGCATTCTACAACGCTGCTCCAGTGCGGTACGATAGAGGCTCCAGTGTCTGGTGGTATGTTCACGTCCATGAATGAGTAAGATCTCCACCAACCCGCGTTGGAGCAGCGTGGCAGTGTATGCTCGAGGTTTGCGCAGACACGAGGAGAGACCCGTACATGTAGTGGGCCAAGGTTGAAGCCAAGTAAGTCCGATCCAAAGCGTGGACTCAAGGATAGATCTATCCCCAGTGAACTGGTAATCATTAACCCAAAAACCTAATATTTCCGCTTTTATCTCGTAGGGGTTTCCGAGCAGCGATATAAATATTAATATGGTGAGCATTTTACACACGCTCTGAATATAGGTCACGGAATAGTTTTAGTGAAAGCGTTACGTCCTGACCTTGAAAATATTATGGTCAATGACAATTTCCAATGACCGTTCTTATAATTTAATTATAATACGATTTTATAGGTCAATTTTTGCTTCGCTACTTGAGAATGAGAATCTTTGTCACAATTAACAATTGCTTGCTACACTCGCGTGGATTCGGGAATTGCTGCAATTTGATTGTTGAAAAATAAGGAATAAATTCATCTTGTTACCTCCTTACTTCTCAAGTGTAGTGGAATCATAAATCCTTTTTATTTTCTATGTTGTGAGATTTACGAAAAATCAAACATTGATGTTTCGACGTTACATGGATAACACAAATTACACATCACTAACACCCATGACCCGAGAACAAACATTACTTAATCATTTGCTCCGGCCGGGAATCCAACCCGGGACCCCTTGCTACGCAGGCAGGGTTACCACCAACGAGGCTACGGAGTATAAATTCGCAAACAACTTATCTAACGCGTAAGTCATAAATAACATTATTATTCCGGTGGTCTAAGAACGGCCTGCGTATTCTCAGATAAATGATAAATGTTGCCTCATAAATTTAAGTACATATCATAACAATACGTCTCTCTTGTCTCTTTTGCTCTCGTGTGTAGACCAACCACTAAAGAATGTCATTATCCCGTCCACGGATTAGGTATTAAGAATATTTTCCTTTACTTATAGACACGTTATTATACCTATCTATCGTCACTGAATAACATATCTTTTAAAACGAATAAATAAGAAAATATTTTTAATAGTAAACTCACTATTCGCTTCGGGAATCACAACACCTCAGTACACTCTATAATATGTTTAGGGAGATTCTTTTAACTGATTTTTACTTTCAAATCGATTGAAATAATAATAATGAACACTAAATGTTAATCTAAGTTCTACAGTACATCAGTGAAAACCGCATTGATAACGATTAAGCCGTCTAAGATAAGCAAAAATAAGCGCACACTACCAAACAAATAGACCAACAGACAGAAATTCTACAAATCATTATTAATCATCATTGTATTTGCATTCATGAAACTTCGTAATAATATTTTTCCTCAAATATTTTCCAGGGCTTTTTGCAATGATCTCTAAGAATAGCGGGGACGATGCCGCAATGGCGAAAATCTGCCTTAGGTTCAGCTTATTCGGAGCTCTACATTCATCCTAGGATTTTCACAAAGATCCAATTGGTCTGATTGTTCTATTGACATCTATAAGACTTTGTAGCTCGGATTCTTGACTTCTGTCATAGAATGAAGGGTTAGATTTGCCAGCAAATATGGGAAACATAAGAATTTCGTTCGTAACGTGGTGTCATGGCCAGATTGTGTGGTCGTTATGAAACCAAAAAAGAAATATTTAGTAGTCACTAAATTAATTGTACAATGTACTTGCCAAAAGGAATAGTAAATGTTAGGCATATATGTGACTGACTTATATTTTATTTGCATAGCCAAATATACATTTACCTAATAACATAATTTATTTACACATATATAACATATTATGTTATATATGTGTATAACATATATAACATAATATAAACATATATAACATATTATGTTATATATGTGTATGTATGAATAAATTATTTTTAACGCAAAATATCCTACGAAAATGAGTTTAAGAATTTGTGAATGACTTATTAAGTCATAAGTCAAGTCTAACTGTAAATAGATATTAATTCTTAAACTCATTTTCGTAGATATTTTGCGTTAAAAATTAACTACCCCTAACAATAGTTTTCCTCAAATTACTTATTAGGCGATCCATGTACACTGTACAGACGTCAATCAGATACAGATTTATTATATTTATATTGAGATGTTGGCAGAGTAGACCAGTTATTTTGGACAGTCACTGGACGTCGATAAAGTTACGCAATAAGTAATAGAACTCCTCAATAAACAGTACTTACACATTCTGCAGTAGACCGCTAATCTATCCTTAATAATTATAATAAATGCGAAAGTAATCTGTCTCTCTGTCTGTTCCCTTTTCACGTCCAATACACTGAATCGATTTACTAAATTAAATTAAATTTGGTATAAGAACAGTCTTGAACCGGGGAAAGATACCTAATTACCTATAGAATACTTTTTATCCCGGAAATCATCCCTTAGAGTGAAAAGAGAGTGGAAGTTTGTATAAATAAATATTTCTCGATCGCGGTTTATAAAAGTCGTCATAATTATACAATAACAATAAATTTTGACTTGAACTAGGATATTTAATCCTGGTAACGCGTTCTCTTGGATTAATTTTATTGTTTCCCGTCTCCCAAGCTGGTAAAGCCGCGGCCAACACTAGTATACGAGACATTAGCTGGATTGTGTTCACATTGCGCAAAGGTTGACTAGTAGAGATTGATACATTTAAGCCGTCTTTGTTGCTTTTACTGACAACAAAAATTCTATAAGTCATTGTTACGGGATCTATTGCTTTAATAAATAACTTTCAAATATCCTTCTCAAATGTCTTCCATGTACAGACATAGATAAGTTACAGTTTCATTATGTTTCGATTCAGCTATAATATACCGAGGCCGAAATATTCATCGCCGACGCCTTGTGTCGATCAGAGACCAACCAATTTAAGTAAATGCGGGTGCGGTCGGTCTTATATTTTACTATTTACAAAAAATAGTTCGAACGATTGAGATTGATAATTATGATTAAAGTAATAATAATAGAAACTAAGAATTTCTATATGTGTTAGTCGGTTACACTTTTTTAGAGGTGACCATCTTAGTCTTGAAGGGTAGCAACACATCTGTGACCGAATTAAACTTAGTTGCGAAAGGAATTAAAAATATATTCATAGTCCGTATCTTAAGGTAACACTTAGTCTTAATTCATTAAAGTTCATCTAATGTATCACATACTTTAAAACATATCAATAATTTCAACAATTACAATATTATTATCCACAACCACGCTAACGAAATCGCCTGCACAGCTAGTAGTAAATAAATATGATTACTCCTTCAGTAGTCACGAACACACTTGGTTGTTGTTACACGTAAGTCGTTAAGAAATATCGGAGGCCATCAAGCGTGAGAGTTCTCACACTTAATCACTAGCCTCTCCCCAAATCTGCGCTGAAACAGCGTCTACAGTATGATCTTCCTTTACTACGAGATATTACCGCCTTACCCTCCTCCGCTCCACTGGAGCAGCGTAGCGGAGTATGCTCTAGGCAGTCTAGGCCACCTCAGACATGACAATAGACCCGTGATCAGTGGTTGAATCCAATTAATAGCTTATACACACACACACACACAGCAACACTTAGTAGTAATTAATACCTACCTATTTAGACCCCGTATTCACAAACAATACTTCTAGTGAAATTCACTACAATGCCTTTGTACATTGACAAGCATTGTTTATGCATACGGGGGGCAATAAATATGGATTGATTGATTGAGAAAACAGCTATATTATTGTTCAAATGCACAAATATTTTTAATGACAGGAAATCTAATACACAGTTAAATCTATTTAATAACTATATACAACCTATATAACCACCTCATTGATACCTGATACATTTTAAATTAATTTCAATTAGGTATTCGATAGTCATATTAATTTACCATTACACAAACGTATCAATTATTCATTAAATAGAGTTAATATACAGCAATTAAGCACGCGTAATGTCATCTACCTGGTTGAAATCAATTCCCTTCATTACCATAACACAGTTTCCCTGTTGACCCAGATTTGTATGTATAATTTATATTACTGCAAGCCGCTTAAAGCCACCGTTCGTAGCTTTATGACCAACCTTAATTCCATTTTGACCAACAAAAAAATAAAACCACGCAAACATCTGTATTTCAATACTCAGCCTTAAATGGAGGGAAATTTTTGTCGCCATGACACTTATTTCCCGCTTAAATTTTTAATGGCGGCGACAGGTGTTACGTATGCACTAGGGAATGTCAACAGCATTGTTGGAATCATAAAGAATTAGTGGACTCACCCGAGTGTCGTCATTGTCACGATGGTGTACCAAAAGGCGGCAGGAATGGAAGTGAAGTTAGTGTCCTGTTCATTCTTCTCCGCGTAGAACATCACAGTCGCGAATATGATGATGGCCATGGCGAGGGAAAACACAAGAAAGCCCAGCTCACTGGCGCAAGACTTCAATGTGTACCCGAGGATCCGTAGCCCCTGGGAGTGACGCGAAAACTTGAAGATACGGAACACTCTAAACACTCTCAAGGTCACGAACGCTCCGGAAACATCGTCATTGTCGGTGATACCCAATCCGATGTAGTAGGGTAAAATTGCTACAACGTCTATGATTGACATGACAGATCTAACGAATTTACAACGGTCTGGTGCAGCGAACAATCGGAGCAGGTATTCAGCTGTGAATATCATGACACAAGCGGTATCCAGGCAGAAGAATACAATTTTATAACGTTCACCACAAGGTAAGGTACCCGCGCGACCAGGCCTGTGCCCGCATGGGACGGTTTCAACGACATTAGCCATCACGGACACCGCGATGAAGAAGCCAGTTACATAGTAGAATACTAGGGCAGCAGTCGACGTATGAGGGTTCTCGAACGCCCTCCACATCTTTTGCCTCAAATCTGTAAGCTGAGGCAGGCTCTGGTCGCCAGCCTCGCTGAGCTTATCATCCATAAGCCGCTCAGCATTCTCCCGTTTCCTATCCCTATAGTCCTCATAACAACAATCGCCAATCACATCTGGTAGTATACCAAAAAACGCGAGTTCCTCATCATATCCCGTGAGACACTCATGTTTTGGATAATGAAGCTTTCCAGTTCTGTAGTAATTAAGTATATGTCTAAAGATATCTGGGTCTCTGTCGAAGAAGTACTCTCTGCTGTCTTCATCATAAAAAAACTCGCGTTCTGATGAACCGAGCAGTGAATCAGGGTATTTTTCGAGGGTGTTCCTCCAGGTCTCGAAGCGTCGTCCTGAGACGTTGATGAGGAGTTTTTCATCCTCTGCGCGTCGACGGTCTTTGGGGACCGGTGGTGGGGGGAGCGGATGGGTGGCTATGGGGACCCAGCCGATGGCGGCGGCGCGCGCGAACGGGAGCCATGCGGCGACGGACGCCATAGCGTGCTCTCGGCGTCACCGTCGCCGCTCTACTGGCATCCCCCCTCGTGGCGCTATTTCGAGCAGCCCGCCCAGATGTGAAGTGTGTTGCCAGTGCCGATACCAGAATAGCCCGGCGATTTCTATGATGCACTTTATCGCAGTTGGTCCATTGTTCCGAGAACTGTTCGACGACTCTAATAGGATGCTGTTGAAAGATAGTGTGATTATACAGTTGCCTTCCTGAAATAATTGGAGTTATGTAATCCAAACTGAAATTAATTATAGTCTGAAGTTGATTATTACATATTATGGTACTGAATGCGCTAAAATTATGATTGTCATCTCCGTTATCCAGTCCTCGTACACTGCTTTAGCTAGTTCGTGGCATTGTTTTCAACTGTCAAAATTAATGCATTTGCTAGAAATGCGTTGTTTGGAAAAGAAGTGAAAAGTTTTGCGTCTAGCAACCCTATCCCGGGAACGAAGGCTCTACGCATGCGCAAAGCGTGACGTCACTAACTAATAAATTGATTTTCAGCTACCTGTCCCGCTCTAACATATGGGATCTGCTAGCATGCCGTCTACCTTGCACACCTTTGAGCACCGGTGACCTTTTGTATATTTTTGCTGCTCTAAAGAGTTTTTTTAAAGGCTTTTGTCTTGGGAAGTGAAAAGGCTTAAAAACGACCCGAAGGCACTTTTATTTCATAAATGTACCAACCTGTTTTCTCACAGCGTTTATGTAACTGGGTCGTAGTTGGAGGGTAATTAAGTGATGATCAGAAATGCATTTATTTGTTATTGTTACCATTCATTCAGAATTTTCAATCTTACCTAATAAGTAATTGTTTTTACCATAACTGAGATTTTTAATTTTGGGTAGACCAAGGTGTCATCTAACGCATTCTGACATACCTCAACTTTGTACTAACTAAAAGTAAGAGATGCGTGCACAGCAGGTTTCGAACCTGAGTCCAATGTTCAGGTTATAATTTCTCACACGTTTATAATCAAATATACGCTGCCAATACTAAGACTAGTCAATACTGGTAACTATTGTTTTAATTGATAAGCCATTGTAATATTTGTGTGTTGGTTTATTTTCATAAAAAATTTGGAACCAAATGTTCCAATTACATTTTTTTTGTAACAACTACCATTAATTTTCACCATAGCCACTCGATTATCGTGATCGTCGCGTTTAAATTTTTTTTAAACTTTGTTAATTAATACCTACCTAAATATGCCACGACTGCCACGAGAGTGTTTTAATATATGTGTTTGGAGTGCGCGTTCTTCAAAACTTCAAGTAGGTAGGTAGGTTTTCAAATGTTACTTAATCCTTTTCAACCGTCTTCACCGATTCTTCCACCCGTCATGTGTTTGTTGAAAGTTTTTATAATCTGTGCTGTCACGATATTTTTGGTTTGATAGGAAAACTCATTATACATCTACTTTGCTTTAAAAATGTATCTAACGTTAAAACAAACTAACAGAAATAAAATCATTCATTTACCTATGTCAATGAATAAAATACTAAAATAATGTTAAACAATGTAACGCGCCAAAATAACGCACCAACATAACGATACTCGTATGTATGTATGTATGTAGGACACATATTGTCACATTGGCACGTGCGTTCGAGAAGCGCCATCTCAAATGTATTTCAAGCCTTTAAATGTTTTCATGTTGGTGAGCTAGATGGCGTTGTAACCCTTTTCATATACATAACGCATTTTGTTAGAATCATTTGTGAAAGTTTCAAGTTTCCTCTTATTAAAAGATAAGATAAAAGAGCGCCAGATGAAAGACGCAGAAAACCCCTTACTAAGGGTATTTGTGTGTACCTACAACTATTAAGTAAGTAAGGTTAGTTGTGTGAGGACCCCCTCTGGGACCTAACTTATTTTACTTCTGTCATCTAATATTAATTACTTTTATATTAATTTTAACTTTAAGTTTTTAATAAACACACTCGTGCATGCCGTGACATCCTATTATTAAGACTACACTTAGCTTATAACTATGATAATGATTTCTCCAATGTACATATTGTATTAGGGTAAGTTTTGTTGGTTGTCCTACCTAAATAAATAAATAAAAATGTCGTGACAACTTTTCGTAAGAATTAAAACTGTCGTGACAACTTTTCGTAAGAATTTTTTCCGTCTAGCCCCCTTTCACAACGCGCGATAAGGAACTTCGTTCCAAAAATTCCAGGTGTCCCCCAACTTCCGCTAAGAGATAGAGAGAGCTCTCTGACAGACAGACAGTGTGTAGTGGAATTTACACCTGTTTCATCAATGAATGAATAATAATATTTTAAGTAGGTGCAAAGTTGGAAATAAAAAGTGGAGAACTTTATAAAATTTACATTTATTCTTACATTCAAATCACGTACTATGTACAGGTAGAAAGGAAAGCGCACTAGACAACCACAAAAATACTTTATCATTTTCAACTGTTCTAACATAACTTACGTTATGAAGAATTTTGCAATGTATACCTAAATATCAGAGAACATAATGAGAAATATATTTGTAAACAAATTGCAATATTTAAATTAACTGGAAGGTACGGGCATTAATTTATTTACAAAACGTATTATTAATACATATTAAATTTAATGTTTTAATAATTCTTGTGCGCCATTATTTCTTCTTACAAAAACAAATTCTGCGCATAATAATAATAATATATATCCTAAATAGAAAACATACATAATTATATATGGAATGTTATTTTACAAAATGGAATAAATAATTGTAAATGTCTACACGTAGGCGTGATAAAATTAATAAAATAGCTGATATTACTCATTTAAAGTTTCGCACTTAAGTGTTTATGAAAATAAAATTTTATTTGCAGCAATTACGAACTAAATTCTATAAAATTGCACTTTTTAATCTTTGGTTAACAAGTCAATATTAAATTAAGTATTATATTGAAAAGCGTCACAAGACGAAATCAGACTAGCTTTTTATTTCGATAAATAAATAACTTAAAATAAATAATCCTACATTAAGTTATATCCAAATAATGGAATAAAATAAAATTTATTTACCTACACTTATAAATAAATTATAAAGAAAAAATGTTTTCAACTTTGTACAAATAAATTTGTCTTAAGCGGTCGGTCAAAAAGAATTTTTTGATATTTAGTTTAATTTAATTATAAATCTTGAAGAATTTGTAAAAATGAACTGTATTCATATTAATAAATATGAAACTCTGAAACTTTTAAATTCAGCTAAATACTTAGCCATGACATAAGTACCTACACTCTTACGTCCAATACGATTTTAGGATACATTTTCGACCGTCTTAATTTATTTAAACAAGGATTGCAGTTTTTTGTGCACATTTTTAAGTACTGTTATTGCTAGTAATGTTACTGTTATTTTTGTTGTCATTCATTTACAACTCGTCCATTCAAAACAAATACATTGCTAGCTTGCCTAAAATAATTTTATCAAAATAATAACGTAACGCGATCAATGGAAATAAGTATCAGTACCTACGCCAATCGCATAAGAATTTATTGCAAACAAATATTTCTTTTATAGAGATATATTCAAAATATGTATCTTAAAATCGGATCTTAGAATGGAATGTAGGTCTTATTATTACCAAATTGTGACCATAATTGGATCTGAAACACGTCTCCGTACAACCAGACTAGAAAATAATGACTAAAATGAGCAACATGTGGCCGAAGGTTGTTCAAGCTTTCACCATCACCCATCATCAACATCATCTGGTCATCATCATCATCAATCATCGCTTGAATTTATCATGTCATAAAATATTACATACATTTTAGCAAATTTGTGAGACAATATTTTGTGACAATATTTTTATGTGTATGTATATTTCGAGATTTTCGAGATATTTATAAAACATAATTATAACAAATCTTTGAAGTGTATAAATATAACAGCACTGTCGATTTTTAAAATTTAAAACGCGAACGCTCTGATACTCAAACTAAAATTAACTGTGTGCTATCGCATGGTCTACATAAATAACAAATTACCAACACCCATTACCCGAAAACAAACATTTATCTGTCATATAAACATTTGCCCCGGCCGGGAATCCAGCCCAGGACCCTTCGTTTCGCAGGCAGGTTCACTACCAACTATGCTATTTTAGTACTTTTTTTTTCAATCCACGCTTTAATTTTTGTTTCATATTTATCGTTCGTGTTAGATAAATTCATTGCTAATTCAATAAAAACTGAATGGAAAATTAATAATTAACGATCATTAATTGAGATATGATGATGATGCTCAGATATAATTGATAGATGCGTTACATTTTTTTTAATCTACATTTGCACAATTTGGACTAGAATTCTCAACGTCCCTTACATTTTAGTAAAGCCGCTTAAATACATTATTTTTATATCTAATTATCAAGTTTATGTAATATCACGTACGAACTTGTTTTACTGTTAACATTTCCTACGGATTTTGTCTTCATCAGAATGGAACAGAGATCTTTTGACTAGAGTTGAACATAAATTAGGTCACAAGTCAATATAAGCAAAAATGATGACCGAACATTATTTTAAATGTAGACGGGTACTCACGATTCTGAATTGTTTTACCGATATTAGTGTATGTCAAGTGTCACCTGCGAAGGCTTTCTCCCCGCCACCGCAGTCTCGTCTTGCCCAGGAAAATATGAAATATCGGTAAAACAATCGAAAATCGTGAGGACCCTTTGACATTAAAAAATGTTTAGTGACAATAATGACATAAAACTAAATGATGCTTCAAATATATGATTTAGTCAAATGAATAAGTACAAGGTAAAGCAATTTGAACATAACCTGTTATCATTAACATTCAGTTTCGGCCCTTTCATCAAAATTTCACTCAATATTGAACAACAATGCACGATCATCACTAATAAATAAATATCCATATACGTTGGCAAAATGTATGTACATGAAGTAAATAAATCATTCTAATATTGTACTTAGTTTTTACAAAACGTTAACCAATGATATATTTGCATACATTTAACCATTATTATAATATGTATCTGTGTATATTACTGACATAAAAATAATTGTTCTAAACATTCTCCAAAGCTGATTGCGGAAATAATAAACTATTTAAACTAAGTGGTTTTTAAATGTGTTAGTTTTAACATTTTTATTTGAGTGTAGTTAAAAATTAGTTTTTATATTACTATTAAACAATCTAAGTGCTTGACACTGAGATATAACCATGATTATTATACAGTATAAACATACATTTTTGTACATATTGACTTTGCAACTCTATCCAAAGAGAATGTCCAACCATCGCCCGATTTCATCGGACATTACTTCTACTAACGTCAAATCTTCAAATTATACTTCTCGACCAACCATGACTCGTCATTATTGCATTTTCTATTACCTATTAACCTATGAAATCACTTGAGGAGTTTCAAATTATGTCCTTTCAAAGTCTGTAAATAAATTTCATCTTAACAAAAACCTTATTCTACCTTTGGTAAGCTATAATACTATACTGTACATGTATTAAAATACATCAATCGTAATAATTGAAACCATAGCTAACGAAAATGTTGCTTGAGCAGCCTCTAGTGATTTCAAAACACACTAAAAATGAAAAACAGATATCGCTGAGCTAAAAGAATGTCTAAATATTAAAATTATATACCTATTCGATTACGATGACTAGAAATGTATAAACTGAGAGATCAACCTGGACCGTAACCGTGTACACTTTCGCACTATTGTTCCTTTTCAATTCTATAAACTCGCACTTTTAGGTGTCAATACCTTGAATGTGAACGATCTAGGTAACTGTGAAGATAAAACAAACGTTACCGTGAAAAAGATACAGGAAATTGAAAAGATGAGAATGAAAAGATTTAACAAGCACGCAAAATCAATTCACTAATTCATTAAACAGTATATGTATAGTAAGACTTTAAAATATTGAAGACAACATTTCTAAGAACGAAATGCAAAATTAAGCATAACTGAAACTGAGTAATCAAGAAAATAGCAAATGTTCACAGCTGCTGGAGGGCACACATTCAATATTAGTATTGACAACCCTGAGCTCTTCTCAGAGCACTAAAAGATGAGTCTGTGGAACATGGCGTCACAAAAGATGATCGTCTTGATCGTCGTTATCTTCCTCTGATTCTCCTGAATCTAGACTGGGTACGTGGTCTAGATCGTGACTGTCGCAGTTCGGGTCCATATCTGTAGATGGCGCATCGTCGTCTTTCCATTTGTCCATCGATCTTCTTCTAGCGTTCATGAAGAAGTTGCCGACTGTCGTTGGCTCCAAGCCTAGCTGTCTCGCTATTGTCACCTGCATCTCTTTTGATGGCCTTTTTGTTTCCTGTAATATTAAAAACATTTTTGATTTGAATGTTATTTCGTTATTTCATTTTTATTTTGAATTCGCAGTTTTTGAGGCCTGATGGGACAAATCCATACTACTCATTAGTATGATGAATGAATCGATGAAATTTTTGGTATAAATCTAGTTTAGCTAAAAAATCATAATTAATCAATATGTATAAAACTCTTCCGTTACAGAATGACTGACAGACAAAGTACATACATGTACCTACAGCCGAAACTACTAAACAGAAGCTGAAATTTGTCATGTATGTTCTTTGGAGAGCGTAGGGGAGCACTAAGAGAGACATTTTGGAAATTCCCCCTCTCAGGGGATAAAAAAGAGGATAAACTGAAACTTTTTATTTTTTCAATGGATTCACTTAAAACTTTGTATACCTTTAGGGTCCTCAAGTGACGCAAATAAGTACTGAGCAAGGATTTTTAGAAATTAGTGTTCATCAAAAAGCGCGAAATAATCTAATTTCACGCGGGCGAAGCCGTGTGACGAAAGCGAGTACTTTTTTAATTTATCCTTCTTACCTTAAAAATAGCTTGAAGAGTACGCCGCTGGAGGTCTGTGAAAACCAAACGCGGCTTCTTCGGCGAAGGAAGGGTACCCGAATCCATGTCCTCCTTGCGTTTGCAAGCTGAAATGACGCAATAATCCGCTTATTTAGAAATGTCTGCCTAAGTCGTATGATAGTGTCAACAATTTCCAAAACAATTTATAAGAGGTTGATGCTTATTTTATTAATAGTATGTTATTAATCTTCATGTTATCCTAAATCTTATTGTTTCTATTCAACCTTTCTATCTTATTTGTAATTTATGATTATTTTTCGCATTTTATTTTGGTTTAATGATGACTGACACTGCATGTCTTTCTCTGTATTTAGTTAAATTATTGGTCCTCCAAAAATTTGAATGGTAACAGAGGTTATAGTAATACTTGCCAATGTAATATTGGTTATGATTGGAATATTATAAAAGACAACTAGTTAACCAAGTAATAATTCATCAGTCATGATGTATTCTATATAAAAAGTATATTTGCACTCCTCAAAACTAAATATACTTATTAAGACAATTTTAAGAAAAGACGAGAAAGGGATTAAAATATAAAAAATATTAAAAAGATCCTTACTGCCTCTCTGAGGAATCTGGGCCGCTGAAACAAACAAAAGTCATAAGATTATTATCACTACGTAATAAACACCGTTAACTGCCGAATGGTCTATGACCATTGCCGTAAGCCCTTGCAATACCTAAGGACAACAACCATGCTACTAAACACAAAACTACCATCGAAGTCTTCTTTTGAAATGACACTTATAATTAAGGAATGATTACTGCAATTGATAAAATTCAAAAGAAGACTTATGGTAGACTTAAAACCTAGAAAACGAAAACAGAGAATATTCTTCTAATAACAAATCAAAACACAAACATTGAAATGTTAATCATGGAGTTTTCTTGAGCGCAAAATCATCAACAAACAGCACTCGATCAATAACAATAACACAGTTTGCTAAAATCTAATTCGACATATCAGAACAGTCTAAATTACATTAATTAGTAATCGATAACTGTAATTCAAGCAATGAAGTAGCATTAGTTACTGATTCTGATATGTCGTTAAATCTAAAACATAGACTTATTATTCAAAATTGTATACCTGGCGACAATGTAAACAACAATAAAGGGTCTGAAATCTCGCAGGCACCTATGAAATTATACCAAAAACTATATCAGCCCTGGCGCGGGGGAAAACAAAAAGGAGAGGGGGGCAGCGGTAGCAGTCTAACATTCATCTTGGCTTCTTGAAGCTAACAAAATACACTTACCTACTACTAAAAAAGAATTAAAGACTAAAACGATAACAGTGATCCGTCTTTGTCTAGGCAGTATCATGATTGCAGATGTAGTAGATATACCTAATACATGATTAAACAACTGTTTTAGATACTGCCTATCCAAAATAAACAACTATAAAGAGCAAATTTCTATGTAATTTACACTTTCATAACGTAATGATATTAACAATACATTCAGACGCACTCTCAGAGGCTTGTCACAAATCGACCTGTATAAAATTAAAACACTCAAAAATATATCTATAGGTATATTGATGAAATAAATACGTAATAATATATATGTATTACCTTTGCGACAAGCTATCAGAATTTGTTACATTCAATAGAAACCAAGTCCACTGCTACGCAGCCAAGGAGAAAGGATTTGGGTGTGGAATGTTTGGATATAAACGCGTACACTGCTGCGAATTTGTGGTCATCGTGGGTCACTTCTGAGCATGGGTGTCTCCTCATAAATGAGGAAGCCCAGAGCATACTCCACCACGCTGCTCCAGTGCAGATTAATGGAGAGTTTAGTGGCCAAATCAAGTGTCGGACTTTTTATGCCGCCTGTGGGCTTCCGGCATGGCTTAATGATTGTTATCTAACTAATATGGGTACACTAATATATTTCAGATTTCTATTTAAACTTTACTGAGCACAAAGGCGAGCTTAATGCTTTATGCATCCTCTGCTAGCTTGCCATTTGGCCTAACAGAAATATAGGAGCATCAGCCAGTAATCAAGTGTAATCTGTGTTGTGTCATAAAGAAATGAATTACTTAATA
Organism: Ochlodes sylvanus; assembly: GCA_905404295.2. Taxonomy (NCBI): domain Eukaryota; kingdom Metazoa; phylum Arthropoda; class Insecta; order Lepidoptera; family Hesperiidae; genus Ochlodes; species Ochlodes sylvanus. The sequence goes on from FR990146.1 coordinate 5,186,092, forward strand.
AAATATAAAAATAAATGATGTGATTTTCTCATTAATAAATTTTAATTTACAATCTAAAATTAAAATAAAATAAATTAATAACTTTACAATTATTTGGTTATAGATCTTTCTATAGATGCAACTGAATGTAACTAAAACCAGTAACTAAAACCAATGTAACTAAAACCTAGGTACACCTACATTGGTGTAGAACTTATTTAATCGTGTAACAATCGTATTACCTATGCAAGATAATATAGCTCTAATTATAGCATTGATTGGCTACAAATCTATGATAAGTCTTAATGTCAGTGTTAATGATTGTTAATTATACCAATTATATCAACTCTCAATTTAATTTTTTGTTACTTTACGGTTGTCAATGTCCATGTGAAGTCTCAATTTTATTAGTAACTACCTAGTAATAATATTAGATCAATATAAACCTATTTCGCTCAATAACAAAGGAAAGAAAAAGGACAAATATAACAAACCAAACTTTCCGAAGTGATTAGGATTTTGGACTTCTAAGGTAGGAAGAAGGAGTAAATCAAGAGTGGGGTAGGACTCACAAGCAAGACACGTCCCCGGCGGGTTCGTATCCCGATGGATCCCAGGGGGGCGGAGGCCCAGGGTACATTGGTGCCCCAGGGGGCACGGAAGCTCCCTGGTATTCCCTGGGATGGTAAGCCTGCTGCATGTTGTTTACATTGTCGCTCTTAATCGTTTGCTGGTTCGGTGTATCTGTGAAATTAGTGTTTGGTTAAAATTGCTAACATTTTTATTTATTTATTTATCAGGGCGGACTTAATGCCTATTGACGCGGACTTAATTACTAAAAATATGATGACTAAGTATGTTAGGTATATAATTTAGGTAAAAGAAAGTACTTGGTACGTCAAGATAGATAATATCGAAATAACTGAATAATGACACCAAATTCTTTATGGATTTAGGATAGCTAACGAGCATGCAGAAGCTTTCGCTTCCGCCCATGACAAATGTGACCGACCCCGAACAGGACTCAAATCTGGACTAGGATAGCTAGTCCAGTTAACAAAGGGTGTTACTTAAAATGTTTATTAGTCAGTTCCTTAGTACATATATGACGACTGGGGTAGGGACTGCTATAGTTAGTTTTGTTATGTATTATAAGCAGTATAGCTCGTTGGTAATAAGCAATAGTCTAGTTAGTAATTGTTAGTAAGTCTCGTTGTAATTCCGTCACAGATGTGTTGCTAACCTTGAGGACCAACATGATTGAATCTAAAAAGTGTAACCAGATCCACACCTTTCCAATTGGAATTAATATAGGTAATACTTTTTAAAATTATAACTTTCGAAGAAATTCCCCTATTCGTTCTGGGATAACTTTAGTATTACTTTTTTATGTAAGTAGGATTCCTTGTATTAAATTGTAATAATGACTGTCATTCTCAGAGTCAGTGAATGAATGATTTTAAATGTTTGACTTTATATTAAAGACGTAATATTTTGTCGCCTATCTATTTGAGCAATTCAGATTATCCTATTAATAGGTATTAACCTTAGATAATTAAGATTAGAACTATAAAAAAGAATGATTTGTGAACGAATGAAACCGAATTACAATTTTGAATCTGAAAATCGACTTTTTTTTTCGATCGCATCTGTAAACTTCATATAGAATGGGTTATCCCTAATAATCTTCGGCCATATAGACTACAACAACAATAAAAAGGCGATTAAAGAACGAACGAGACTGAATTCCAATTTTGAATTTGAAAATCGACTTTTATTTCGATCCGGCGTCGCTACGGATCCTAAATATCTACATAACAGCGCGGTCTACCGAGGCACGGGGAGGGTCGATCGATAGAGCGGGCGAGGGGCGAGGGGTGACGTCACGAGGGGGACGGCATGTGCCGCTTTCCTAGCTGTGGGAGAAATGTTTTAATTTACACATTATGTTGTATTTTGCGATTTTGTTTTATTTTAAGCATTTCGTCAAAGGACAACGATGTCGTGGTTTATACTTTTAATTCTTGTTTTGTTCACCGCTTACGCAGATATTTATGATCCGTGATTCTTCTTTAGTTTGATGCGGAATAGTTGCCATTTGGCCCAATAAAAACAGTAGTTTTTATTTTATGAACATTTTTTTCAGTAAATTGTTGTTAAAAAATGTTGTAATCAAGAGCTTCTTTTTTTAACTTTTTCATTTGAGCTTTTAACAATGCAGTTCAACAGTTTTTATGATGATTCATTAACTGGCCCTGGAATCCGAGGTTTTACAATTTTACGTCTTTTGGCACTCCACTAATAACCATTTTTTCGAAATGAAAGTTACCTAATACGTTTACGTGACGGTTTAACATCAGAAAACGTAACTACTACGCATCTGAAAAATTCCCCACAGCACCAACAAAGCAAAGTAGAGTACGGTATGGTTAAGGCACGAGTACTGCACGGTATTGTACATTACGGTAAGGTATAGAAGGTACGATACGGTAGGACACAGCAGTATCAGTACAGGGCAATGATCCGAAATTGGTGCAACAGGGTGCGGAAGATATCATAGAGTAATAAGGGTACAATGTGGTTACGTTATGATTACTGCAAGGTACAACACGGTAGGACACAGTACGGTACGATATGGAACGACACGATACAGTAGGTACCCGCCAGTACCGTACTACAGTGCATGGAGTCTGAGTTGGTGCAGAGGTTGCAATCAGACACAGTCAGAGTCCGAGTTGGAAGCAAAGTTAAAAATAATATACAATACCTTTACATGAATACGGATAAACACGGATAACACGGTAGGTATATCGTAAAAGCCTAAGTTCTTATGTCCACTAATACGCGCAATGTTTTCGAAGTGAAACTTCTTAGTGGACTTCGTGAACTTAGAGACTGTTGCGTTAAACGTTTAACAAAACTGTGGTAGAGGAACGTGAGTCACAGGAATGGAAAGGACAGGTGCGGATGTGAATATTCGGTCGTCTGGAAATAGTAGATAATAAAATTAGGTTAATTTTTTATTGCTATAAAATCAATTAAAATAACCCCCATTTTAAATTTCATTGTGAGTAGTTTAACCTTAACCGCGCGTAGGTACTCCAAGCATCAGGTTTTTTTAATGTTTAGCCTCTGCAGTAGTGTTCAGTACAGTACAGTACTTTTAACTTTTAATAGCAATGATAACCGAGTGAACTTTGGACTCCCAACCTCCCGAACTTTAATTTTCATTTGCTTCGGTGTAGGAAAACATCGAGAGGAAACCTGCACACCTGAGAGTTCTACAATCCGCGCTTGGCCAGTGGTGGAATATAGCCTATATAACCCCTTAATATGGCCTATATTATTACTTTGTTAGAGGAGACCCGTCCGCAAATGTGGGACAGTCAAGGGTTGCGATGATGATGAACACTGAAGTTTAGCTAACCCATTTCATAACATGTTCTGATAGTAGCGATGTTACTGACGTGATTTAGAATTTACCTACTAGAAACAAGAACTTTCACACAAATCGAAATTTGGCGTATTGCCGAAGTGCCGAAGTCAGTAAGCGCCGACATCGTAATATACTTAGTGCCGACCTCGAAGTTTTTCATACATTTTCATGCCTCGTAGTTCTACTAATGATGACTTACAAGACTGATGACGGCCAATTACTATAACCTAAAAATCTCTAAATAAATTCTCATTTAAGGATTAACTATAAGTAATATAAAAAACTAGCTGCATCTAGCATCTAGCATCGCCTAACAGTCGATTCTTTAATTTTTTATTTTTTTTAATACTTATTCTGCTATTCGGGACACCTTCCCGGAACCCCTCCACTAACACTTAAACTTTATGGTATGGCATTAAAGTTCAAATTGACTTATGTATTATTTATGAATCTTTTGTATGGGAATATAGAAAAGTGTTGTTTTTAGACTTTTTCAGGCAATTTTTTAAATTTTTCTCTGCGTAAGAACCATTAAAAAGAATTAGCAGATTTGCGCTTAGCAACAAAATCAGCGATTCATTTTTATATAATAGATAGGAAGAAGTTTCTTTTTGTTTTACGTTTCAATGTACAAGCCCAGGCAAACGCTAGGCTCTACACCTAAACCTAGTCGCTACAGAGCTCAAAGACCCCCAAAAGGATGGATCTGGCTCCATTCTCCTTCATTGTTCAACATGCATCACAGGCAAGAAAGAATTACACAATGATGCATGAATCCTTAAACCCCCAATCAGCCATCCAAAAAATTACAGTATTTACCGCCCACCAAGCAATGATACGTGGTTTGCACGTTCTACTCCCGAACAGAAAGGCCTGGGTTCGAATCCTACACGCACCTCTAATTTTCAAAAAAACTCGCGTTTTAGAATTTATTTATCACTTGCTTCAGTGAAGGAGAACATCGTCAAACCTTCACGTAGGTAAGAGTTCTCCATAATGTTCTCAAAGGTGTGTGAATTCCGCCAATCAGCACTTGCCCAGCGTGGTGGAGAATGGCCTGTACACCCCTTACATTGTGACAAGAGCTTGGAGTCCCAGCAGTGGGACCGTATGGGCTGCGTGGTAACGCTGGCCAAGTGTTGGTTGGGGGACTTCACACACATTTTAGAACATGGAGAATTCTCAGGTGTGCAGATTCCCTCGCAATGTTTTCCTTCACTGAAGCAAGTGAAGATTCATTTCTAATAGGAACATTTTTTTATTATAGGTCCGTGCAGATTTGATCCCCTAACTGTTTCGAAGTCCAGCCAATATAATACGGCCAACGTTTAAAACAATAGTATAATGTTATCGGGTAATTGTACCAAAAACAAACAGTTTTATTGACAGTAGATAATATATACGATGGAAAATCACGCGGCACAAACTTTCATGCAATCAAAACTTTCTAAATACATCACGCCATAAATAAGTCCATAGTAAAATATAACAACTAAAACTGAAATCACAATACGACATCAAACATCATCAAAATAAAATCATCACACAATTTAAATAAATTCCAATTCATACGTACTGGCCACTGAAAGACATGAAAAGAATTTTGAAAATAATAATTATTGCCAATTGTTTAATAAATGAAAGAAAACACACGTATACATCCTGTATTATATTCGTAAAATATTATAAAGAATAATAAATGATTAAGGAAGTTGTACGAGTAATGGACACTTAAAAGAATATTTTTAGTAAAATAACTGCGCTATTTGAAAATGAAAGATTTTTTACAGCAAGCTTAAGTTACCTAGTATTCACAAAGTATTTTTATTTTGAAATAAAAATCATAGTGTGTTAAATACCCAAAAACTTCATAAATACTATATACTATATCTTCTTCATATATACTATATTTATTATTCATAATATGTTATAAAATCTTAACACACATTAGTTTATTTCATGTATTTCTAAATCAACGTTGAAAAAAAATCGCATTTCGTCACTATCCCTTATAAACGTTACTAACTGATGTACCGTCGACCATTGGTGCAATCACCTTATATAAAAGTTACATTAAAGTAACGATAAAGTTACGATAAAGTTACGAAACGTATGTTTATCTAACGCGTGCCTACGTAAAGCACTACGTAGCGCGTTCGATTCGCAAGCCGGGCGCTATCGAACGGTTAGTGACGTGCCGTATCGACCCCGCGACACGGCCGGCATCGATTGTCGACAAATCGATGCGTTCAGCTGACGACCGGCGTTGTTTGTGTACGGTAAACAACGGGCGCAGCACTGTTTTGAAATGGGTTTTAGTTCCTATTCTTGTTTGAATTTGGAAAACGAATTGAGAGACGCTATTTGTTAGATACTGCACGTTTTTGTTATCATTAAAGTAACGCATAAATTTTAATGGTAATTTATTATATAAATCTGCAATTATCTTCTACATAATATTAATTAATGTGCAAATACTATACAAAGCATGGAGTATTAAAACATTATTGTTTTGAGAATTTACTTTAATACTTAGTATGTACAAGTTTTTAAAAGACATAGTGTTGAGAAAATGAAAGTAATACTTAAAAAACTCTATTATTATTTGGAATAACATTTGAAAAAATAATAATGCTAATACGATAGGTAAATCGTTTCGTGGGATCTCTTAGGAGAATTATGACCGATAAAATGTGTTTTTACAAAACATTTAAGATATTATTATTTTTTAGACCATATCCACGTAATTTGTGAATTTTGACACTTATATTTCTGCTTCTAAACTTAGCTTTATAAAAGATTTTATAACTAAAAAAAAACCCCAAATAAATTATAATATTATTTCTCACTAACATTTTTTTATTCTTAGCTATCCTTACCTCCTATCTATTTCGAGGTAGAGGCGGAATTTAACATAACTTAACGCACTTAACTACGAACGAATTTAACTAAGATAGCCCTTATCTCTCCAATTGCCTACCAACAATTTGCATACCAATAGTGAGTGCGACCTTCGTATGGTTGCCTTAGTTCACAAACCAATAATAATACTAATTATAAATTGAGAATAAAGGCTCATACAAAGCCGTTTTCATGCTTAAATTGTCCTCGTGCCCTAGAAAACCTTTTGTACCTTACGAATGTCTATTTTTAAACTGTTAATGTCATGTTATCGGTGTACAAAATGTGTAAAATAAATAAATAAAACATTAAGAAGGTACTTAAACCTTACTCTGAAAGAATTTATACGTTATATATGATCAAGCAAAGTCTACAATAAAGAAAATTTGTGTCTCTGTTGGCAATGGTGAATTAAAGAATGAAAGAAGAAACCCACGCTTTTTTAAGACCAGCTTAGAAACTAAAGCCATTAGGTTAGGTTTCATTAAGTTGCTCCCAGGCTGTTATTTTATAAAAAAAACTTAGATAGCCTTTCGGAGCCAAGCCAAGCCAGGTGTTCATAATAGTTTGCAGTAGGAAAACGCTTAGTCCAGTAAACTTCAAAAGGCATATGGATTTAGACGCAATACTACGCTATTGTTATAGTACTGCGAATATTCTAAATATATATTTAGACAACATTTTTTTAATTTTTATAATTTAGCATTTGGCAACAATTCCACTTGATGGTAAAAGTCACTAATTTAGTAACAGCCTGTTCACCCTTAACCTAAAGATGATCACGTTATACTCGTAGACTTCTGTATTAGCTAGGGCAAAAATATAAATTATGAGATGAGACTTCTGAAGTTGGATTCAGGAAACGTCCAATAAACAAGAATAACATCGAACTGAATTGTCTTCATCTGGGATATCATTAACCCGTCTGATGTGGTGTACAAATACGCAATTATAGCACCAAAATTACTTCTCGTAATAAAATATGTACCTACCTATTAGATACCAAGAGATCCGGTTTAAGAGATATTAATGTATGCGGATACTGTACACATATAAAAATTTGAAGCTTTGATAACAGTTATAACGTACTTCATAACACCTCAATAAACACTTAAAATATGACGATGTAAATGAAATAGTTAAAGACAGAGAGAAAGTTGTTTTTAAGTAAAAAAAGCCATGCATCGTACCTGCTAACCTTAGCGCCGACATTCTCTGAAATTCGGGTTCTTGAAGCCATTTCCACATCCGCCTAAATGTTTCTCTCCCAGATTTTAGCTTGGACCATGGCTTTGGATTCCGTAGCAAGTCGCTGAGCGTGCCTTGTGACCTACAGAGGACCCTCTGTGCGAATATCGCCTGTGGTATCGAATACCTCTTCAATTCTCCACTTATCCTTTGAGCTAATTCTTTAGTGTTGATCTCTTCCGTATCATTCTGTATCGGTACCTGAGTTGAGATGACCTGTTCTTCTCGCGCTAACAATGCCGCGTTGATGTCCAACCCCGGACTGGGTATTGGTGGGGTAGGAGTCCGCCTCTCGAAGGAGTTGGGAGACGCGCTCCGTCTGCTGTAAGCAGACTGTGGGGACAAAGGCTCATTGTACGGCGCTGGGGACAGCGACGCGTACGACTGCTGTTGCTGGATAACGGTGAAGGTCCCTCCAGCGTGGTAGGCGAACTTGTCGGATACCGTGCTGATAGGTGGCAGAGGTAGGAGCGGCGTGAGCGTCGCGTAGCTGGCTGGCTCGAGCCCGGGCGGGGTGAGCCGCCCGTTGACGGCCGCGAGCGGGTGGAACGCCGCATCTCCGTCTGGGAGGAGGTCCGCCGGGGAGAGCCTGGGGGGCGATACGTTGCTCGGCGCAACGATGACGGTGAGCGGCGCGCGGTCTCGGATCCTTGAGTCATCCATGGCGCGCGGCCGGCGGCGGCGGGGTCGCGCGGGCGACTGAAGCACGCCTGCGCGACGCACCCTTCCGTCCCCTCGGTCCGCGTCCTGCAAACACCCCTATTCCACAGCTTAAACATCAAACGTTCTATCTTACTAGCCTGGCACACTGAAATAGTTCTTATTTTAAAGTGCTTCGGTTCGTATTAATCTGCACGTCGCCGTTTGCCCCGGCTGTGTGACGTGAACACTCTACAATGCACCCTTAACCTACCATGGGGTGATACAAGCACTGTCCAATGCTCTTGCTTGATGGACAAAGTTGATTGCTGTTTAAGTCTTACACGTGCGTATCGGCGATGGAACTAAATTTGCAATGGAAGTTATTCACAAGGAATTGTAGAGATGTAAAGGATGTTTTGTTTGACGTGGTGCCGATCGTGCCCTCGTTCAAATATCGCTGTCACTCGGCTACTTGCTGCCAGCCTCGCAACGGAACTTCCAGCCGAACCAACAGAAATCTTATTTACATACCTAATTCGAATATGCATGTAGATGATTGTGGTGCCTAGCTTCAGAAATAATTGAAAATTAATTTGGTTTTAATTTCAAAATCTTTATGAATACGAGTTTCCCTCTCGGTCGGCAATGCCTCTGTGACGACTTAGGTGTTATGGACGGGCAGCGATGATCCTTTACTTACCACCAAATCACGTGTATGGTTATTAGGCAGGTATTGTTTAAAGTTATTCGTTAGTTAAATTAAAACATAGTTCATACCACGAATCTACCTACAAAGAATAAAACAATGTAGGTATGTATTGACAGCACACCACCACCACTAAAAAATTAAAAATAAAAATATTTCTATAAAGACAAAAAATGGAGCAACGTCATACTTGCCATTCTTCAGCCAACACTCGACAAGTAATTGTTAATACGTGTTAAAAAAAGTTTACACACAATCTAGTTCAATAACCAATCTAGGTTTCGAATGAGGAAATAAAGACATAATTAGAACCTAAAGTGCAAATGAAAAAGCGGCGACCTGAAAAGGTACGTGTTGTAGACGGGTCGAATGACCCCACGCGCCACCTGGCCCCGACAAAGGGCTACTAGTGATGTCCTATGACTGTTGGTTATCGATAAAAAGATATTGCCCCTTTAACTGTCCTTTTTGCTTTTTTGTTTGGAGTGTTTAATAGTGTAAATAAATATTAACTGGATAAATATAAACTTATGAAATACAATTTTCTAAATAATATTATCGATATTGCAAAAATCCATCGCGGATTCATAGTATTGACAAAACGATTTTCTAAATTTCTTCAAATTTGAATTTAAATTATATGCATACTATTTCAGGACACGTCATACATTAACTTAGGTCGGTTTCTATAACTATCCCTTAGTACAAATAAAAAATAATACTATCGTTTATCAAAGATAAGTAAAAGGAAAGTCAAGTAGGTTTAACAACTAGCGGATAGTAAAGTAAGGTAGTGGCGGAAGCTGATATATTAAGATTAATTCTAGTTAGACGTAGGACTGAGAGCAGATCGATATCGACACACCACCCACACATCCCTTTATAATTTACCTCCCCTACGCCGCCTGCACGGAACAGTAGCTTGCTGTTACCTCAAATATTGTAACCAAGCATGCTACTGACTGATGTAATATTTTATGACGAATTATTGTCCTAGAGAATATATTAATAAATCTTTATCTACATAATAATAAGATTATATCTAATCGAGATCTGTATATGCAAGAAATTTGAGAAAAACTATTTCTAGGGGTAGTTTTTGGGGCAATAGATCCTACAAATATAATTTTAAGTATTTTTGTCAGTTTGTCGGTTTGTCTGACAGATCTCTGCTGAACCGATTCAGATGCCGTCTTCAATTATTATGTATTGTCGCTTGAGGTAGGCTAGAATAAAAAAATGGCTTACACAATAGTCTCAGTGAATAAATAATTTTGAATTTGAGTGTTCAATTTGTTGCATTTACTTTTTGCTTTATTTTAATACACTCAAATATATTGATAAAGACATAAAGTTAGAGCGTGTGTTGGTAGGTACAGAGCTCATTTAGGTGAAATACCATGGGAGTAGCAAGCTTGCTAGGAAAGCTTTTGAGGCTAAATAAACATCGTCTCTCCCAAGCTTATGTCGTAGGTGACATTCATGCGGAGTTATGAGCAAAACATATTTTTTTAATCCCCGACACAAAAAGAGAGGTGTTATAAGTTTGACGATGTTTGATGTGTATCTGTCTGTGGCATCGTAGCTCTCAAACGGATGGACCGCTTTCGATGCGGTTTTGATTTTGTTTGAAAGCCTTGCGGTGGTTCTTAGCTAATTTTGTTAATAACGGTCCAGCAGTGTAAGAGTTCAGCAGTGTGAGAGAGATCAGCTCTTTTCCAAAGTGATGGAAGACATATTCGAGTAATCATAGGCACTCGAATAAGTGCTTCACGCGTGCCAGTATAATGTTTGAAAGCTTGTTAAAAATTCTAATTATTTGTAGTCCGATTGAGGTCTTCATCTCTACTATATTGGATTTTACGTTTAGTTAAAATAATTATTGACAATACCTACATTTTTTTAAGTTATTTTATATTATGTATTAATTTAAGCCGAATATCAGCGTTATTGTCTTCCACAGAATACAACCAAAATATTTTATCGAAAAAATAATAATGGGTACAACCCTATTTATAAAAAATATTAAGCGCGTCACTATGCATATTCGCGTGTCTAGAACAATACCTTATCACCCCTTGGTATAGCACCCTATTCGATTAGCATAACATGTTAAAATGACAGCTGCGTAGCGCACGCGCACGTCGCCATCTTTGCGTGACGTCATATCGATTTTTCGAAAATCGATCGTATCGACCGCACACCTGTGCAGCTCGTGCCACTCACCGAACTTCCGGGTGCATTGACCTTTTTTTTTCTTTAACCCTGCGGTAAAGATATCGCGTTGCATTCATTCTGCCATAACTGGTTTGAGGATATGAAATATTTGTAAGGTTTCAGGTTATTAAAGGCACTAGATAAGGAAGTTTGGTTCGAAGCATCGCTAAAGGAAGAGCCGGATTCGTATATATTTAATACTAGTAACCTGCCCTAGCTTCGCTTCGGGAAACAAGTCTCTTATTACGCACATTCGGAAATTGCTGTTAGGCGTCACTCTCTAAAATGACATTACTGTTTTATTTATCAACTTATTGAAATAAAATAAACACTAAATGTTAAGTGAAACGTACCACTATATAATATATATAAGCTAAAACTGCACCCAAACAGGCAAACAAACAGGCAAGCCGACAAAAGAGTTGCGTCAAATCTCTTCTAACTGATTCGATGTTCTATACAAACATCGATCAGTTAGAATTTCATTATTATTTATAGGCAGGTAATCTTACCTTTGAAATAATATACAATGATATAAACATCATAAAAGTATGATTAAAAGGTTCAAAATCCGTCATAGTACTTAAAAATAATGGTATGCACGGCAATGGTTGACCCGAAGTTAAATAAAGAATTCTAAAAATGCAACAAAATCAATACAGAAAGCTATATAAAATTCCGTTACTAAGTGACTGATAGACAGACAACGCACAGCCGAAACTACTGAACGCAAGAAGCTGTTTGGAATGTATGTATGTTCGTTGGGGAGTGTAGGGGAGCACTAGGAGAGGATTTTTGGAATTTCCCCCCGAAGGGGATAAAAAAGGAGATAAACTGAAACATTTTATTGATTCACTTGAAACTTTGTTTACGTAGGTATAGGGTCCTTAAGTCACGCAAGTGAGAATTAAGAAAGGATTTTTGGAAAATAAGTAGATAAGTACGTACCTATTTCACACGGGCGAAGCGAAATCTTTAATAAGATCGTAGGTAAGTAGGTACTAATGTTTTAGTTGAACTTCATAAAATGAAATATCAATAATCGATGCGTTCACAAAACGGTTATAATTAAGGTGACCCAGAATAATATCGAAAATTGATAACTACGATCCTACAATATCGGAAATCTTCACCCTCGTCGAACGACCCGTTGTCATGGTAACACCGCGCGAAACCAACCGCGTGAAACTAGTGACGTATACTGGTCTCCTTCTTAGATACCTTTTCATAATGGAAGCCAGAAAGAGATAGAGAATGTCTCATCGCAAGCTTAAAATACAGCAGCCCCTGCTAAAATCGATATCGCACAAGGCTAGGCGTCGATTATCCGTTCTTTGCGTTTTCGATAGAATAAGATAACAAGTCCATTTGCTTTCTTTTTAAATAGAGCTCTACCTCAATGTAGTAAGGTCTATTTTAGAAGAAACAGTTTCTGTGAGTTGTTTAGATATTAAAAATCCCTACGTTTTGCAGGCTTGTCGCGTGATATTACATCGACTATTGATATTCAGAGATCGCATGAGAACTTCGATTTATTGGATACTGTTATGAGCGCTCAATGGCAGTTTCATTGCAAGTAAGACGACAGAGCAGACCAGCTACCTTTGCCGGCCGAGAAAGAATGAAAAGAGAAGATTAATATCATCACAACCCACTGTCCCACTGCTGGGCACGGGTCCCTCTCACAATATGAGGAGTACAGCCATAGTCCACCACGCTGGTCAAGTGCGGATTGGCGGACTTCACACACCTTTGAGAACATTATGGAGAACCCTTAGGTGTGCAGGCTTCCTCACGACGTTTTCCTTCACCGAAGCAAGTAATAATTAAATTGGGGGTGGCTGTGGTGTGGCCAGCGAGCCGGGCTTCAGTCCTGGGTACCCCAAAGGGGTTTATGTCGTCTCTGCAATCGTCTGCGATCAGTATTTTATAAGTAGGAGTAGGAGTATGCATTTGATATTTGTACACTAAATCTTGCCTTAAAGCACTCATAGCCGGCTTTCGTCGATCCTAATGATCGACCGAGTTAAGCAACGGCGGGTGCGGTCGGTAGTAGGATGGGTGACCGCTAGTGGCAAAATTTTCTGGAACGTTACTTGCTTCAGAGGGCACGTAAAGCCGTCGGTCCCGGTTGTTAGATAGCAGTGAGGGCCTTCGAGCGGCATAAGAACTTCCGATACTTGGGTTGGCCACTAACCCTTCCACCAATCTGCAATGGAACAGCGTGGTGGGGTTATCAGGCCTCCTCAATAATGTCTGCCGTGTTTTGCAGTGGGCTTAATGGTTGGATCCAACCCTTGTCGACGAGGTTTTTGAACCACAGGCAAATCAAATATTAACTTTTCTACTTTTCCAGTATTATAAGTAAGTGTAGCTACAATCCACAATTAGGTACTTACTTCCAGTTTGAAATAAATCATGGTAATAATATAATATTAAATGGGCCTTATGCAAAAGCATGTCAACTTCACCCCTTTTAATTACAGACGGAAAACCAAGTAAACGCAATTACTGATTCAGGTATGTTGCTAGGGGAGCTTGGGGTGCGTGTAGATGGGGTTACCCATTTTTTAAGGGCAGCATACAAGTCTATCCGCACCATGACGCATTGGTTATCTTGCCGGGCTGGATAGGGTCCGGTGTTCGATGCCCAGCGGTTTGAATGATGAGTTTAAATTTCGGTTCTGGGTCTGGGTGTGTTCTTGTCTTTTTGTTGTCAATGGCACCCACGAGACAGGAAATATTAGTGTGGGGCTATGAGTCTGGTGCGTTCTATATTATATTATAATTATATCTAAGCCTTTAACGACGAACCATAATACGTTCATTTATAATTCATCACGTTATGGGAAAATCCGGGTAATACGCCCCAATTGACGAAAAGGCAACACAACGATAAGATACTATTTGTAAGTTTCCAACTTTAAAATTTGGAAATAAATAAACAAAAGCTAAAAGCAGCTCTCATACTCCCTCACTAGTACCTATTTCCCGTGGCGCGGGTGGTATTGACAAATAGTTCCACATCACGAACACCCATGACCCGAGAACAAACATTAATTTTCCAAATAAATATCTGGCCCGGCCGGGAATTGAACCCGGTCGCATCGCAAACAGGCTGTACCAACTAGGTTATGTGCGCGTTTTTCTTTGACATGTAAGCATGTGAGTTAAGATTAACTTTTTAATCTTCTCTTAGAAATTACCTCCATTATTTTTTTCTTCCTCTGCATATTCTCAGGTCTAAAAGATAATGTCTGTCTAATGCAGGATGTAGCACATGTCATTAAATCAAAGGATAAGTTACGTCTTTCATCGGATACACGGAATAATAAGATGGTAATGTTATGGGACAGTTATGGGTTGTGATGATGATGATGATGATGAATGTCTATTCTAAATACATCATAAATAAAACGCAACTGTTGTTTGTTTCTTTGTATTGCATCAACTGTAACACTTTCAGTTTTCATCGATATTGAGCAAAGTTTACCTACATTATTATAATTGCTTGCATTTGCGCGCCAAATTGTTTATGTGTCATCGGCCATTTTGAGAGTTATATTATATTTAATCTGTGCGTCGATTTGTGCGTAGCTTAAGATGTAACCTTGTCATGGCGTTCAACTTCGAACAGTGTATTTTAATTTTATTTTTCAATGTTATTCATGCAATTTTAATGTTTTTAACCTTTTGAATTATAGGTTAGCAAACGAATCTAAGTGAAAGGTATATTTTCGGAAATAATGTACTACTTATTCTTCGAAAACTGAATAGGGAACTTATTAGTTGAAATCTGACTTTGCCTTCTTGTCGTTGTTTTATTTACTAAGCAAATAATTTACAACAAAAACGATTATAACGAAATAATATATTTTAAATTCAAATAAATGATGTGGTGTCGTGGGACACCAGGTAGGAACGAAGTTCCTTCGGCTAATGAAGGCAAGAAGAAAAGAAAGAGGGAGAAAGAGAAAGGTATTATACACTACTCGCTTGTGTATGCGACTGTCGCGCCTGCGCACGTCTCATTTAACGCTTTTATTCCACGCATTTTTTCTTACGGTTTTACTATTACATATTTTTCAGTTCGGTCGCCGCAGCAAAACCTATCCCCTCCAAGCCTGCCGTAAGGAACTTCGTTCCAATAAATAAATTCCTTTGTTATAAAAATTTTTTTTGTTCAAACTATGACATGATAAACAATTAGGCCCGTAATGCGAGCATAACAACGCATGCTATGTCAAAATGCTCGACCCACCATGACAATACACACACGACACCGTATTGTGCCGTTTCATATTTGTTTTAAGCTTTAAGCACCAATTTTCTTTATAACAAGTCGTTCGAAATAATTAAACGACTAAAATTCTATAAATATCTTACTATGTATAGGTTAAAAATACATGTTATAACATTTTTACAAGTCTATCTTTAGTTTATTATTACGCATGTCTAAATCAGATAACTGTTTTTCAAATTCCTTAATTATTGGTGTTTTCATATTATGCTACGATCATTTGAAAAACGAGTTATTTGATTTATTCATGTAAAGTTTAAACACAAATTTAAAAACATAAAAAAAACTATAGAAATGTGTAAAAATGATTAAAGACAAACATTATAATTGTAACTCAAAACTTCGCGAACTACTAGGTAATTGTACAAAAAGAATTATATAAATACACTCCGAAAGATATTTACAGACAAAAATGGTCATGGACACAATCATAATATACTAAAATAATTAATAAATTCGCTAAACAATTTATAATTGTACATCAGAATCGATGAACTAATTCATAACTAGGAGTATTTTTCTATGGGTTAATTATCCTTATATTTAAGAATTAGTTACGTATGTTATTTTAATTCAGAAATCCAAAAAAACTTAGTGGTAAGACGGATTTGTGTTTCTTTAAACTTCGATAAATATTTTTATTAAACAAGGTCGAAAATTGTGAAACTTTACTTAAGTAGTACAGAATAGATGTGGTATAATATTAAGAAGCCTCGCAACAATTAAAATTTAACTAGTTTCAAAATAAAAGCGAGCCTAATTCAAAAGTTGCGTAGATTAGATATACATGCCAGTAAAGTATATAATAGGTACGTAAGTGGGTATAATGTAGGTATTACTAAAATTATAGAATATATTAGAAGTATTTATATTTCAGCAAAACTACGCAAGGAAGCGTTACTTAATTTTTATAATAATTAGTAGAAGAGGGGTTACAGTAAAACTCTGGATTCGAAAACAACTTCCAGACTGCTGGGTGCCCAGTTTTTTTAAATTTCGATAACATACAACATAATTTTGGTGATTGGAGAAAAAGTCGAAGACAATTTAGAAAAAAAACAATTACCTACTCGTAAATAACAAAATTGAAGACATTTAAATCATCCCAAATAATTGGGTCAAATATTATCAAACTGAAATAGGAAATCAGCGATGTAGGGAAAGACAAAACCGTAAGAGATTCATAGACAAGCCTTTGCAAAAATGAAGTCTAACAATGAAGGTATAATAATTCCAGGCTTTCAAATAATATTCAGTAATTAATCATTTATTTCTAGTTAGCACGTTGTATAGAACGCATCATAAATATACAATATTGTTGTATCTAAGGCACATAATGTTTAGGCTTTCAATTATTACTCCATATAGTAACAATGGTGCTAATTAAAGAATTAAACGACTCTCGTGTCCAAACAAACATATTACTCGGTTGGGTAATGTGTGAACTTGACATGAACTATACTTATACAGCCATTGACACTACCCCCAGTAATGCTGTTTGACCGACACACATGAACTATTGCAAAGCTAGTAATAAAAAATACTACCAATTCTACCGACGCTGTCAACAAATATTATCCCTTTAGTATCTTATTCTTCACAATTCTTAATTTTGCCATTACATAACAACTTTGATCTCTAAACATGTCTGTTTTATACAAATACGTAATAATTATTATCTCTTTCCTTCAGCACTTAGTGTGCACATTTGCCAATCATACAAAAACAACTATTTCAATATAAGACACGTCCAGAGTGGACATTTTAATCACAGTCTAGAATTTTCGGCACCAATAAGCTTGTTATTCGTCATCCTTAGTCGATTTTCCCGCGTCACGTTTTCGTTTAATTATATCACGACGAAATTTTGTTGGTATCCCGAATACATTCAAGCCTTAAATGACATCACTATTTCAGTTTTCTTTTTCGTAATTTCTAATAATTACTATAGCTAGCAATTGACTAATTCTCGCCTCTCTGCCTAGTTGAACTATTAATAGCTGTTATAATAATTTTACCTCTATAGTTTGTTTTGTAATAGCTATGTATCAATTGTACCAAATGGCTTCACTATATTAGATCAAATTTCTTACATAGAACCCAGTCCAGTATTTATCTTCTATAGAAAAAATATTCTGCGAATTATTACGAATATAGGATCAAACTACTCAGTACCAATTTCTAGCTTCACTAAAGCTGTTTATTACTATTATTATTTTAACTATTTATTGCTTGTCGTTTATTGCTACGTTTACTACTATATTCTATGACCTAATTATTTTAGTAAATACTTTAGGGCGACTTCAATGGTGACACAATCGAATCAATTAAAACTGAATAGAGGGTGCAAGCCTGTTTAGGATGAAAACTTAATACCTGTTTCCAGGCTGAAAATTGGTATAGGAACCAAAATTTGACCAAACTCGAAACCTGTTTTAGAGTAGTCAATATTATTGTATTATATTCATTTATTAGTTACATTCCGGAATCCTGTTAGCTACAAATTGACAACTTAATCATATCCTTACTTAATCTAAATCTAATAAAACCGTGTATATATATTTGGATCTCATTAAGAGTAATTTGGCCACAATTTTAGTTTTGTCCCCTTCAAAAGTAAGGGGTTCTATAATTGTAAATACATTTTTACTTTATTGTAAGTAACATTAAATTTACAATGTAACTCTAATGACTAGCTTTTCTCATATGGCCACGGGATCGCGAGCGAAATGTCGATAATATTGAGAAAAAAATACTCAAAAACGGGATTATTAGGTAATGTGAAGTTAGAGTTATTTTGTAACCAAAGTATTGTCTGCAATACAATTTTAATGTATGTGGTTTGGCTTCACCAAAGTCTTATTTTTTCAACTTATTTATTACTCTTTGGCTACAAAATACGTTAGTCTTAATTTTAGACCGATATTGAGTCTGGATTACAGCGGATGGATTTAAAAGAACACTACAATTTACAAGTCCCTATTAAATAAGTCATTATAAGTACGTTTTTATGAAAGGCACCTATAAAATGTCCCTTGACAAATCGTACTATTCGTATCAACCTATTGTTGCTTTCGATTCCTCTAACTATTTAATTGACAAAAATCTTTCTATTACGTAGTATCAAAACATCTAACTGGGCTAGTTTCGATTTATCGTCATATAGACAAACAGTAAGAAATTTGAACACATCACAGAAAGGTTTCCAATTGAAAACTTCATGTTTTTTACACCTTTCGAATCGAAAATGCAACAATAAAGTTGCAGGCTCCTGGATTCTAATTTTTAAAACTAAACTAGATTCTTAAGCAAGGCTCGTCTTTCTTAAATATTCGTTTAATAAGTTAAAAAATCATTTTAAATTATTACGCTTAATCTATTTTTTTTTCAATGCAAAACACACAACAACGAAACAAAAACAACTTATAATATCACACTTCGTCAATTGAAATTTGTAATGACGCTATTTTGGAAGCATTGTTTTCATTAACCGCTTTCTAACTGCCTTATAGGTCAGCAAAATAATAATTTATAAGCTGCATTCTCATTAACATCTTTATTTCTCTAAATTACTGGAAGGCTTGATCATATCATACTTGATTTATATTCTATAAAAATATTAGAATATAATATGTTGCTTTTATTTATTAGCTTCATATTTTACACATTAAATTATCGTTGGAGTATTGGTATCGCCTTAATGAGTAATAAATGTTAGCCGTACTGATCGCCCGCTCGTCACTTCTTACCTCACTAGATGGCGCTGTTACTTAACAGCGAACCAAATCGAACGCCGGTTCAAAGTTACTGCGTTAAGTTGTTTAACGGACGATTAATACGGCAAGTAAAACTAAATTTCAACTACAACCTTGCCGAGGTCAATCCTTTTTAATTAATAATATTTACACTAGCCGGCACGTCAGTCGGTCCAAATAAAAACGAATCGCGCGAACTGCCGAACGTTGTTTTCAAACACTTGAACTTATTTGAATTTAAACAGTTCGATGAATGACCGGGCGCCAGTGTGGGAGGGGCGCGGGGGTCCATCGCAGCACAGTGGCGGTCGACGCGTCATCCGCGTCGGTCGTGGATCACGGTGAGCGGAGGTCCGGCGCCGGTTTGTCTGGCGCCATGTCGTCTGACGTGTCCACGCCCACCGGCTGGCTCACGTTCGAACCCGTCGTGTCCATCGCCGTCGCGTCCGACGTTATCACGTTTGATTGAAAGAAGCGTTCTGTGAAGAACACCACTTTATAAGTTTTGTTTTTCTGGCCAATGACAATATTGTTCGGCTTTTTAAGAACCAAAATAAATAAAAAGTTTAAAAACTAATAAAAACAAAAAATCTTCTGGAACAGAAAATGACCCATGTTGGGCGCCAAATAAAAGCTAATCATACTTTGCAAAATAAAAAATATATATCAACTCTATTATTGTCTTGCATCTGAAGTTATTCAAATTAAATTCGCTATAATGGTAACATTACAGAAATAGTAATTAAAGTAAACCTTCAATTGCAGTATCAAATCCATAAAATATACTTAGATGCTAATTATTTTATTCATAATTAGATAGTTTGTAGACAACTTTAGATTTCACCAATCCATTTTTCGGTAATTATTTTTAGTTATAATTGTAGATGATACAGAAATAGGTATTTATACGAGTATCCCTCTCCGTAGAGAACTACGAAAAACACGGTTCTACATAAAAAAATATACTTACACACAGCACCATAAAAGAATTCCTTATATTAATGGCATTGTCAAAAAAACAAAAACAAACAACCAAGACGCGACATAATACATTGATCAAAATAAAGTAAATGTGTGCCCTGGCCGGGAATCGAAGTTCGGTAAACAAAGTCACTGCCAACTGAGTTATAGGACGGCTAGGTTATTAATAATACTTGGCAATCTTCGTGTGTCAGATGACACCTAAAAAGAAATACCTAATAAATAGTAAAATAAAATGTGGAATTGGTAAAGCAAACAGTATATAAATTTAAGAGCAAAATAAAAAAAGTTGCTAAGGTTCTATAATATTTATACTTTAAACACACGAGAACAGTTGAAATACGAAAACTGCCAAACATTATCAACATACTGTATTATACAGGGCTGCCACAAATCATAAAACTTAAAATTAATAAAGGTATACTAATATTCAGATAAAATACCGTTACAGCATAAGAAAGAACTACCATCGTCAAGTAGCACCACGTGATCAGGCCCCGTCGGTGCGGTCATTATGTTGAACTCGTCCTCTAATGTCGGGAAGGGCGCATTCCATCTGGGAAACAATAAAACGCTTACTTACCCCAGCACAAATAATGAAAAGTCCTTCAAAAGTACTGCTCTAGCTTTTAACAGTAAAGATCAAATTAGAATCTGTTTGCACATCAATAACATAAATAGGAGTTAATGAAAAACCCCAATTTAGATTAGATAAACACTCAAATCTGATTGCGCATTAGTAAAATAACATAATTAGAATTAGTACCCATGATTATTGGTGATCTAACTTTTGACGGTGCTGCTCAAATTAGAATCGAGTTGAGTATCACTGACAATATTAGCTGATATTTAACAAAAGTATTCATTTAACTCGTAACAGTAACGATGCGATCTAATTAGAATATTGTTGTCCTTAATGCTCACAACATAGATTTATGTCCTTTATATAAACTCACAGAGACATAGATTAATGTCCTTTATCAATTCACAAATAGACGTAAATTATAATGATTACAAAACTATACACTCGCCTGCTATTGACTTTTCGGAATCATTAAAAAAGTCAAGTTAAATATAAAGTGGTCCTAGAACAGTACCTTGGCGGAGCCCGCGGTGGTGGTCGGGGTGCGTATAGCCCTAGACCAGGCGGAGAGCTGCCTCCCCCACCCGCTAGGACAGCACCCCCACCCACGCCCCCCACACCACCCAGTGATCCGTAGCTGAATACCTGGATACCATAAAGACCGGTCATTGTATTAAGAATGATAACTTTCAATTCCGTGGCTATAATGTGATACATTGAAATAAATATACTCTCGAGGAAGAAAAAACATCAACACACATACTACCTCTAACACTTGTGCCCCAAAACAAAGCATCAGCAGGGTAAGTAGACTCTAATCTCTCTCTACAATGAAAATATAGATCAAACTTTTGTTAGCTTAAAAATATATTTTTTTAAAACCAATTTAGCCAACACATTATTTTAAAATTATTTTTATTAGAAATCGATAATAAAATAATTAAATTTTCATATTGGATCATGTGATCGAAAACACGCGGTTTGGCTGAATGACGTCACCTGCTTATAGTCAATGAAGTATTGTACGTATTTGACAGCAATGACAACATTGACAGCTTAGTTTGTTTATATAAGCAGGTGACGTCATGATCTGCTTAAAATGGCGTATTGCGTTTTGGCGGCTTTTTTCTTCATTTAAACTTTGATGGTGATTTTCATAGAAAATGGAGATATTACAAAGAATTAAGCAAACGGCTTATGTATTAAGTTATATTGAACAATTTGAGATATTTTTCTAAAATCTGTCAAATACCCTATTAACTACGTACCTTAGAAGGTAGAAAACGCAAAGAACCGGCTACAGTCATTGGATTACCTGCTGTGGTTGCGCGTGGAAGTGGTTGAAGTGGTTGATGGGGTGCGCGTCGCGGTACCCGTGGGGCGATCGGCGGCGTGGGGACCCCGGGGGGGACCGCACCTCGGGGGACGCGGGCGAGCCCCCACTCACTCCCACGTTCGATACCTCGCTTGCTGCAATTCGAAAAAAGAATTAAGTTGCTTCAAAACACGCGAGTTTTACTAGCCGATACAGGTAGGAAGCAATAAAGTGTTTCCGCCTACGTATGATGTTTGAGTCTTCAAGAGGAGAGTGAATAGGCTTTATCTAAGTTAGTGCGCTCAACATTTCAAGGACTTCATCGCCACTTGGGATTGTTGTCAAGCACTACCTTATAAGTAAAAAAAAATTAACACATTTTACTAGTAATGATCACCTGTCAACAAAACACTACAACTAAAAAATTTTTTTTTGGGATAACCAAGTGGATTGAATGTTGGATTCCGAAACACGGGAGCCAAGGTTTGAACCCTGCACGCATGCAATTATGTGCGTATTACATTTTAATTATCACTGGCTTCGGTGAAGGAAAACGTCGTCAGGAAACCTGCACACCTGAGAGTTCTCCATAATGTTCCCAAAGATGTTTATAGTCCGCCAATCCGCACTTAGCCAGCGTGTTAGTCTAGGCCTGTATTGCTCACCTTGTAAGAGGAAGCCCAGGAGTGGGACAGTTATGGGTTGCGATGATTTACCTGTAGATCGAATAATGGCAACTGGTCTAGCCATAGGCGGCAGAGGCGGCGGTGGGAGCATGGAACTGCTGAAATAGGGCGGCTTTGGGCTTCTCGAAAGGCTGTGGACCTGGAAATTAAATACAGTACGATTTAGTTTGACTGCTCTTTACTACAGTCTGGTAAATTAAGGTATGGTTTTGAAAGTTGGCACTGCTAATTCTTGACGTTTCCAGGATCATAATAAAATTCCCGACTTGTAAGGCGTGAGCTGGCGGTGGGGAGTGGGAATGAAAGGTTTTTCCGTTTTTTTGCTTGTATATCTTGAATTATTAAAAATAACCATAATCAAAACTTACGGGATACTCGTACTTTTTTTATTGAATTGTAAAATACTTATTATATAATTCGTCGAACGTTAAAAAGGGAGATTTCTATCATGCCTGGGAAGAGAATTTGCTCAGACTGTCCATATTCGGAACTTTTAAACGATAGCGTTGTAGAAAACTTTAATAGCGTGACCTAGATCTGATGTGACGTCACTGTGACACGTGGTCACACTTAAACAGCTATTTCATTCGTTCTCTCCATAGCAACAGCAAGAGAGCGGGCTATAAAAAGTGGCGGCTTCTCGGCTACCAAAAAGCCAAAAGAAATTGTGGCGTGCAACAGGCACCGGTGCTTATGGTCGGTGACCCGATTGGACCCAGTCCCTACTAAATGTATGAGAAAGCATTTGAACTGCTTGCCGCTAGCCACCGGTGGCTGAGGCCGGTGACCAATTTGCGCGCACCCTTAACCCTAAAAACAAAACAATCCATGTACTGCTCACTTGTAGCTGCTGAACATCGGTGGGGGGTTCCTGGCACACGAACGTGACGAAATCCCCCAGGGAGTCCTGGGGGGCCCCGTCGTACTTCCCGCTGTGTTGACCCGATAGCGCTTCGGACGCTGAAAGCCCCAAATAAACGTCTAGCTGTATATTTACATTAGCTGTTTCTTTTAAATTGAAGGATTTTTCAAGGTGTCTTCAATTCGTGAGACTTCGTGAGCTTTAGTACCAAGACTACGTGGCCACTTACCTACTATCAGATGGGATTGTAGTTAATTATTAACTTATAATAATAAATAAACGCTAACACATTCATACCCCCGCACTAGGATTCCCTGTGAGAACGTTTATCTGTCATAAACATCTGCCCCGGCCGGGAATCGAACCCGGGACCCCTCGCATCGCAGGCAGGGTCACTACCAACAATATCGTCCCCGAATCCTATATCCCCGTATCGGAGGTTTATAAAAAAATTGCGTAAGGACTCTATCTATTTCGACCAAGCTGACTTCTCCAGCCCGTAGTGATGACAGCTGAACGGATGAAATGGCTCTAGTTTGTTTTTAAGTTTTTCATCAGGCCATAATGGAAGATATCCTTGTCATCCATCGATAAATCGGCGTCACTGGCTTACGCAAGAAACAATTGTTAGTCTTGGTTTTTGAATCATTCTTTAGACCGGTAAGACATTTTTGATGTAGTTATAACAATTTTATTATAAGTAAAATAATCCCATGCTAAACGGTCTTTGCATCGTAGGTCTGTATTAATAAAAAGGGAATAAGAATCAACCATTACAGTAAAAAATCATAAAAACAAATACATTAACAGGAAATATTATAGAAAATATAGTTAATATGAATTTAAAATCAGAAAACGTGAATATTATGCTTGAAGGTAAAACAGTAAGTACGAATGTCTCAAGAGAGCGAAGCGAGACGTCACTAACACCTATGACCCGAGAACAGACATTCATCTGTCGCATAAACATCTGCCCGGCCGGGAATCGAACCCGGGACCCGAGTACCAACTACCAACTAGTCTACGGGGTCCAAGCTGTACTTAATTTTTTTTATGTATATATTAGTCATTAGTTTCGTTCCGTTTAAATTTTTAGCGGTAATTGTTAAATCATGCTTTGATCAATCTCAACTTATATTGAAATCTAATCGGATGCAAAAGTAGAGACCTCATAATTATGACTAACAGGAATACACTAAGTACTTTGTTTAAACCACTCACAAAAGACCACATCACAAAATGACCATTAATCCTATATGAATATTAAAAGGTAAAACAATGATAATTCGATAATACTGTCATTATTCTTACAGTAATCATCCTCACCAGTGGGATGCGTGTCGGTGGTGGGTGGTGGGTGCTGGTAGAAGATGGTGTTGGATGGTACGAGAGGCGCTTGCGATGTGCTCAGACCAGCCGAGCTGTGTGGGATGCCTGTAACAATAATAAACAATATACAATAATATTTTTTATGGGTTTAAGATGCAAATGAGCATGCATCACCATCTTTCCGCTGCCGCCCTAAAGAATACCCGCTGAAGAATTATTGGAACGAAGTTCCTTACGGCAGGCTTGGAGGGGATAGGTTTTGCTGCGGCGACCGAACTGAAAAATATGTGATAGTAAAACCGTAAGAAAAAATGCGTGGAATAAAAGCGTTAAATGAGACGTGCGCAGGCGCGACAGTCGCATACACAAGCGAGTAGTGTATAATACCTTTCTCTTTCTCCCTCTTTCTTTTCGTTCGCCGTTGCCTTTATTAGCCGAAGGAACTTCGTTCCTACCTGGTGTCCCACGACACCACATCATTTTTTTTCTTCGGAATCGCTTGGAAATGGACGCGGGGGAGCAGCAGGAGAAGAAATCAAGAGGTTTGAAGGAAATCGTATAATAAACAGCGAAGTTCTAAGGCGTTGAAAAAGCGAATTTACACGGTTTGTATGAGAAAACTGAAAACGGCTCTAATTTGGTATATTCGCGAAGCCGTGGGTAAAAGCTAGTAAGCTATAAAGTTATTGTATCAGTCGTCGACCCAATACACGTATAATTACATGTGTCGATTCATCGCTACTAATTTAGATATCTATATTTAGTGGCTACACTGTCAGTCGTGACGTACCGACACGCCGCGGGAATAACAAACAGTACAAGTTTATTCACTCCGGGTTTTACTGATCGAGATTGTATTGAATTGTGACTAATTATAATAATTAAGTTTTAAATTAAAGTGCAATTATAACTTTGGAATTATAATGTCAAATCTACGTTACAGAAGTTACGTCTGCCGCAGCATAGTTTATTTAATATACCTAAATTAAATATTTAAAAGCACGAAGCTTGCGAATACAGTCGGTGTTGAACACTTACTAAAACATTGTCCAACAAGCATGGCAGACGGGGTGGCTCGTTCCGAGGGAGGTTCGAAGGCGGGCGGAGCTGGACTGTTATACCCGCAGTAGTAACCAGACTCCAGCTTGATGCCGCCTCCGGACCCGCCCGGCGACTCTGAGCCAGTTTCTTGGAGGATCGAAGCTGGAATAAGAGAAGCAATGTTATAGAAATGGATATTTTTTTCTAAATTATATGTTTACGCATTACACTTTACTACAATCCCACCTGATGGTAAGTGGTGTTTTAGTCTGGCCGGTAACGCACACTAACTTACTAAAATCCCATTCACTCTTGATTCGAAGACACCTTCTTTATAACCGAACAAGAACATAATAAATTAACAGTATACCTACTAAATACAGACATCGTCCAGTTACTTTAATTGCATAATAGACACGGGTAGGTTAGGTACTCACGATATGTATGCCTAAGTACAATATCTTGACGTAATTGCTTAACATTTAAGGTCGCAATTTAGCCTTGAAAATCTATTACTTTGATATACACGCGTCACAAAATCGTGAGTACCTATATATTATGTAAATACATACAATCCACGAGCTAAGTGAAAAAATAAACATCTCATAACCAGTTAGATGTAACACAGGATAAAACAAATATCTCTTTCGAAAAGAGAGCAATGAAAACAGTAACGGAAATCGAAATAATTAAATTTGAATTTAATTACCTTTAGATAGCTTCCAAAGTTCCTTCGACGAGAAGACACCAGTTGCTAGAATAATATCGTTGCAAATTACACCGTTGTACGGATTGTGGGTATAGCCTGCAACCCAGTCACAATAGTTATTGTCATAACTATAACTATTAACTATAACTCCAAAAACTATAAAAAAGATAACTATGTTCTAAACATCATTTATAAAATGTGTTTGAAACACACAATAACTGGTTTCAAAAAGGGTTTAAATGTAAGTTATTTGAACACAAACACGTCTAACATCTACTTAGAGACTAAAAATTTCTAAGATACAAAGAGAATAATACAAAGGTTTTGTAGGAATTTTAAATATTGTAGAGGAACCTACAGACACAGGGTCTACATAACTTCTATATGTACAACACGAGCATGACAGTAATTGAGATAATTATATAAAAACCAGTTAACTTGAAATCTATGGTCGATGCTTTTCTAATAATAATCGATTGTTACTTGCAAATACAACTTAATAATAATAAATTATTTTTATTGCCACACGAATTGATCTTAATCCCATGCAGCGTCATTATTCGTATTTTTGGAACGGACTTCCTTAAGGGGCGCTGCGGGTATGGGTTCCCCAGTAAGCAAAAATGTTCCGTAACGTAAGTAAGATTTAGAAATCCAAGATGGCGGTTGCGTGAAATTTTTAATAACACAGTACAGCGCCGCTTTACAATGTTAGTTCAGATGAGAGTACCTAGACGGCGTTGTTATTATAAATCATCGTAAACAAATCGATAAAAAATCAGAAAAAATGTATACCCGAATTTTCTTTATACTTCGAATAGACCTTGAAATTAATATTTATATAATAAGGAACTTCGTTCCTATCTGGTATCCCACGATACCACTCGTTTAATTATTATTTTTATATTTCACTGTTTTACTTTTTCTTAATGTAGTTTTCAGTAACCTATGTATCTATATATTTTCATGTTAGTTAAAAGGCAATTTGAATAAATAATCTTAAAATATTACGTCATTTTGTTAGCATACAATTTTTTATTTTACTTTTTTATGGTAATTTTAATTTTTAAGAGATATAATTAAATGACAACTTAGTTTCAAACTTTAGAAGAGCATCGACATATAGGTACAAAGATAAAAGAGTGAAAGAGAAGGAACACCGACTACAGATACAAATAATTTCAACAACAATCGAGCAACAACATCAACACGTCAAAAAATTTCAATAATTTCCAACAAAAGCATGATAATGTGAGTGCAAGCCAATGCTGGGATTAACATCAACGTCCAAATGCAGATAAAAAACAAAAAAGTGTCACAACATGTCTTTGTGCGAATACCAATCAATCATAAGTGTTCTCTCTTCAGGCATTAAAAATTGTGAGAAAAAATGGTTGTCGTGTACATGTTTTAAAAACGATTGTACTGTATTCAAAATGCAATTGGAATTTTATATAAAATTGCAATTGGAATTGCAATTGTATTGTACTTTTAAAAGAACATAAATTATGTTCAAGAAAAAAACCGATTTAAAAATCAATATTCCATAGCCATCGTTTTTAACAACGACTATGAATATTGAAATCCGTCAAATAAATGCAGTGACGTTGTTATTTTCACCATTTTTTCCCACGACTGAAAAGAGGACGTAACGAGCACGACACGACACCGACATCGGGCCGATGGTCGCGGTTACCTTTGCTCTTAGCTTCGTGTTCATTCTCTTTGTCTCTAGGTGTGTGCGGCGATAGAGAACCGCTAAGGATATCTGAAACATATCGAGTTAGTTATACTATCTAAAAAGGCCAGGTTTGAAATTAGAACTGGTTTGATATCTGATATTAAACTAGTTGATATCTTGTTAAAACTGGTTAAGACTAGTTTTTCAAACGTTGTCAGATTTGCATGTGATACGAGTATGTCGTCTGTTTTAGCGACGTGACACATACATACCTAATTGCGGCTTCTTTACAATTTTACATTCAAAGCAATTCAATTGCTATAGCTTTTGTGACATTGGTTTAGCATAAAACCATTAGAATAATAATTATTATATTCCTCTCAGCCTAACTTTTCAAAACTGATTTGTATCAATTCATGAATGCTCCATTTTTATTGGCGCCCAACGTGGGACCATGTAGCCTAATTACCGATTAACGATTAACAAATGATTATTTATTGAAGAAATACCATCTCGTAGCAATATCAATTAGCATATGATATAAAACTACAGCTTTCAGTAATAAAAAAGTATAAATAAAATTAAGTAGAACGAATAGAAAAATACATGTAAATAACTCTATATCAAATTGCTTAAGATTAATAGTTTAGAAAAAAATAATGATAGTATAATAACCTAAATTAAGTATAGTTTGACAGAACGACACAAAATAAAGGATAATTGTGGAAATGCAGGGTAAAAAGGTTAAAAATTTAAATTATCTTAATATTAAAGCTTAATAGATTATTGTTTAATATGCAAATAAACTTAATTTTGAAGCTTTTGTAGTAATAACATTGTGATTCTTACTACGTACTAAAATATCGCAAAATATACGAGTATTTGTGATTGTTGTGTGAAGGTAAAAGTTAATTAAATGTCACATATTACGTCAAATTTACAGCAAATATATTTTATTTACTGCAAATCATCTTTTGAAGTGTAAAATTTAAACAGTCTGAATTTCACTCACTCAATGCTACATTTTCATGAAACTGTTAAATTATGAAAATTCAATACGCCCAATCATAACCATTATTCAAATTTTACAATCATAATCCCTTGTACCTTCACAATAAATTTATAAGAAGAGATGAAATATAGGAAAAAAGGTTATAATTAAATAGTATAGACAAATATCTGTCTCTTTCTCTCTAAAAAATCCTTACGACAGAAAGTCTTACATGTTTTTTGTCAATTCTCTATTACGAAATGAGCTACTATATTTCAGTGATTACGATGCACGGAAATTAATCTCAGTTACCACATTTATTTTTTAGTTTTACAAGTAAGTTTTAAGAACTATTTGATTTATTATTTATGTTAGATACGAAATAGACTACAAATTTGTTTTATCCATTGATTTTTCTTCTTTCTCTTTCTTTGTACACTCCATCTCTTCTCGCTAAACAACGATCGAACATAAAAAATTAAGCAATAACAATAGAACAGAGAGAGAGACCTGGCAGGCCGTCGGTCCCATTACCATAGCTGTTGATGAAGTTGGCGAGGTACAAGTCCAGTTCTCTCACGGACACGTTGATATGGTAAGGGTTCACGCACAACCCTGGCTGCGTACATTCGGGGTGTTTTTCCAATCGCTCCCCGTCTGTACTTTCCAGGGGTATCGCTTTGAACAGTATTACCATCACTAGATCTAAACGCCACACCTGGAAAACAGAAGTGGTTGATCAGTTTGGATTCTGTTCTAATTTTGAATTTTGGAATATGTGTACTGATTTTGAATTTGGAATGTGAGTACTGCTGGTTACAAAATTAAGGTACTTTCTTTTTTTCAACAACTTAATGTACAAAACTTTTAAAAAATTGGTTTTTACGCGGTTTTCTTGCAACGCGTTTAATTACTTTGTGTTTCCAATTTTAAATCCCAGAGTTAAGGTTTTTTAGGATTAAGTGAAAATCAATAAAAACATAATATGCGACATGGTTCGATTCTTATGTGACGATGTAATTTGGATTCGAAACGATTACAATCGGTACGCTTAAATTTTAATAAAATCGAGGGATATCCCATGTTCGAGATAAAATGCGTTGAATATAATAAATGTTGTAATGTCAATGTCATAATGTCAAAACATCTTCAAATCTTCTATTACCTTATCCGCCTGTCTAAGACAGTCTATTCGTCTCATTTTTCCCTTCTGATCTGGATTGGAGAGTACACAGACTGCAGGCCTCTTCCCCGTGATGCTGAGGACGAAATCCTCCCTGCAATCCTGGGTTATGTCCTTCCGAAGCTTCCCGAGTAGACGTGACGCCCATTTTTGTTTTACTTCTGCTTTCTCGTTCTGAAATCATTTGAGAAGTATATCAGGACTCCACTTAAGGCCAGTATCACTGCAGGCAATAATGAATCTTACAGTACACAGACAGTCACGGAATCAGTGAAAGGGCAAATGGCCAAACTGAATGGTTTAAATTATGAAGTTCCCGAACACTCGACCCAATGTCTTAAATACAGAAACAGAAGTTGTATGTTTTGATAAACAATCTTTGTTATGTTGTCAAAAACATCTATCGTTTCATTTCGATTTCTTAACCACATAAATTATAATTAATCAAATATATAAATTTTATTACAGAAGATTCAATCTCTATACAAATTTTACAAACCAGAAAGTATTTCAAAGGAAATATTAGTCTAGGAACACGCATGAAATAAAACTGATCACTGGATGTCAAATCGATTACTGTAACTGTGCGAAGACTCTTACCATGATGAACATGTTTCCTTGAACCGCGACGAGTTGCCGATGTATAATAAAGGAAATTTAAATTTACCGTGATCTTGGCTTATGATCCGATGCGTGATAAGTTAGCTCCAGACGTCCCCAGCAATAAAAAGACAATGCCCTGAACTGGTCCTTAATACGTTTCAGGCACTGGATAACTTGAACAGTGTTCCACTAATTGTCCGAAATTATCTCTGCGTTCTTTTTCCGAAATAAGTCACATTTGCGCTCAAGATCGGCTCGCAATTATAGGCGTCCTTGAGCTAGTACTTGAGCTTTTAAAATCTCAACCTACATTAACACTGTGAAAGGGCTGTTCTCAACAACTTCTACTCAAACATATTTATGTGTTTGAGTGCTTTTACTGTAACTACTAGCGGCGTTGCATTCGTGCACGTGAATTATGCGGTAACCCTGCAATACTTACGTTTCTGATGAACAGTTTCTTTAGGTTCATATTTTATTTCACATTGAGGTTATTAACTTGCGAAATTAGCTGAGTAATAAGCAATGGGCTCACACATGGGGCCAAGGACTGATTTTCGAAAAAGGACAGCACATTAAAAGCGACCACTTCGTGATAATGTAATACTCTAGGATGCCCCTGAATAACCTAGTGAATAACCTAGAGAAAGAAGTGGATAACTGAATAAAATTGACTTAAGGCAGATCCAGATATCTTGGACTTAAGATCCGACGTGAATTTAGAAAAGATGAACATAAATCGAATTAATTAACGGGTTATCCCGTTGAAAATTAAAGATGATAGGGGTAATTTCGTTAACTCTTGAATTTAAATGCATTTTTTAACTAAGTAATTAAGCACTATTTACTAATTCATCAATGGCATTCTCGGAAAGAAATGTTGTCGGTGAAATCAATCACAATTGTACCCATAACTATTCGGTATACAAACGTTAAAACGACTACAATTGTCTTGTAGTTTAACTGCCCATTAACAACAAACTTCCTTGTTGTAAAGATAGACAAACTGCGTCTTTTCGATATCAAATCCTTTTATGAAGTCGGCAAAGATTTAGGTCGCATATGAAACTTTTCGCCGAAGCCCACTTTTCAGGCTACTTGGAAAGTTGTTTTATCAGTTTCCTTCATCATACGGAATACATAACACGTTATGAAAATTTATATTAAAACGTATGGTTTAACACCGATTTAGAATTATAAACAGTTAAACTTTATAGTTGGTGTTTTTTTTGTACACTCTTTAACCATAGTTTCTTCCATAAACAATTTTCATTAGGTTGTCTGTTAGGTATAGTTTAAGTTAAGTTGAGTAAGTTAATTAGTTGTTAACAATTTTCAAAACATTGAATTTATAGGGTTCGTTGCAGCTAATTACTAGTTATAACAGATTAATAGAGTTTACGTAACTTATCCCTCTCTAATATACGAAGTGATGAACCTTATTTTACAATATACAATACTCCCTCTACATAGCAATGTTAAATTACCTTGATATGGCGATGTTAGCAAACACAAATATATGAATAGATGTTGGTGATCACACAAACAATTATAAGGATTAGAATTTTACCTGTAACTCATACTTAGTGTGCCGCTCCTCCTCGAGACTCATCCGCTTTTCGTGTTTTTTGTAATATTTCCTTTTGGCCGCTTGTAAATTGAACCACGTGTACGAAAAGGACTTTACAAAAGGCATCAGGGCCTCTATGAACGGATGGAACTCGTCCTGTGAACATTCAAGCAATCAACAATTGTTAACAAAGCTAAAAGTTTGTTAAATTCTTTGGCGCCCAACGTGGGACTACAAAATCTCTTGGAAATTCAAATTACATTAATCAACAGTTCCTTGTTTTGTTACATGAAAAATACTTTTAAACACAGTATCTAAAATTCAGAGTATTGTAAATGTTATTCAGTAAAACTTACGACTAAAGTGACATTCAAAAGTCCCTTCGTCCTCATTTGGGTTACACAGACATTTATGCAGATTGAGTAATTAGACATTTACATCCAAAGCATTCATAAACATAGAAAAATACCAGAGGCAATGGAAATCTTGTGACTCTATTCAAACTTTTGTAAACACTATACTGTACACGTTCTAAGCGAAAATTCTATATACTATTGGAACCATCCGGATGTAACGATGAGCAGCGGGGTACCTTTTCAGTGTTTTGTTCTCATGGAGGATTGTATCTTTAAAAAGAGCGTGCTTTAAAAAGACAGAGATAAAATATTGGAACATGGCTTTTCACAGACTTATTGATTAGAAAGAAAGAAATAAAAGTAATTTTGATTGTCCTTGTTAATGTTTTACGCAGTAACGAAGCAATATATATAAATAAGATATTTGAACATAATATTATATTATTATCACTATCGTAAATAATATAGTCAAACAAATCACAGTTAACTTTTATCCTCGTTTTTTAATATACAAGAATAGCTGTCCGCGTATACGTCCAAACCACAGAACGGTGTGCATATGTTTAACCTACTCATACGAACGTTTCAATACCCTTAGTGACTCACATGTGGACAATTGAAGCCTGCAATAACTATAAGGCTACGTACAAAAGTCAATTAAACAATAAACATATAGATATCACGGACATACCCATGGTTTATGGCATGGGCACTAAAGTGTATCAAAAGAGACCCTTGTTTTAATTAACGTTAAGTCAAGTCATATTATTATATGTATATAATTATAATTATTATTTACTTTTTGTAGAGAGAAATAATCTAGGCATGTAGTTCACGTTACAAGCCAAACGAAGCAATAGGTATAGAACAGTAACTAGGTATACATATATTATTGTCATTTTAAGTACCAATAGACCATCAGGGATAGCTCAAAGTAAAAGTCCTATACGGACTGTGAATATTTTGTTATCTGTAAATTAGCATTAATGGGTGTTAACCGATTCATAAAATTACAGTTATAAATTTTAATGATACTCTATTGTTCTATTAATAAGCGTGGACAAACTAGATGTTTAAAACATTATAAATAATTGTAGTCAATGACATTATAACTACGAAAATCAAAACGCAACTGTCATTCCAAACAGTAAGATTAAAAAAACACGAATTCAAATTTAGAACAAACAAAAAGACAAAAATATTGACATGTGTCATGTTAAAAATCGTGGTAATCTCGTATGCGTCGCAAGCTCGCGAACAAATACTGTATTGTTGTGTCTTGAATCATAACATAATATATGCAAATGTGTCGTCGTTATTTATCGCGTGCTCAGTTTAGCGAGCCATGTATCAGAATTCGCGATTGTTTATTTTATTTAAGGTCCATTTAGAACAGTTTTGATGAACTGCGAGCGGTGTTGGCTAGGCTGGAGTTACGGGATCGATAGCACGTAGCTTAAAGGGAAACTTGTGGTAATTCCTGCTTTAGTTGGAAGCGTTTGTGGATTATTATTTTGGTATATTAATAGTACGTGATACTGTTACCAAGCAATTTACTTTTTTCATTAAAAGGCTAGTTAATCATCGTAGTGTCATCCTTGTACTTCTGACAGAAATTCTTAAATTTTGGGTTATGGTTAGTTACTGAAGGTAGGTAAACTGCCAAATAATAGCTTTAAGTAGAAACTCATTCGTTTCTTCCGTGACAAACTGATAAGTTCTCTCTCTCATCCCATCACCAAGGCTCACGGGACAATTTGTTTGATTCTACGGATCTACAAAAAAATATCCGATATCCGGATCGTCTCGGATCGAACAGTAACAAAGTTTTGTGCTTGAATTATCAATCATAAGTAGCATAATTGTGGCACTTGTAAACACGTTCTCGGCGCGATTTCTTCGCGCTTCTTTTGGAATAGTTCATCAAAGGTATTTTCTTAAACGATAGCCCACCTGAGATTGGTTGTCAACGACCTTGGATACCTATTAGTAACCATTATAATTCTGATATTATAGATTCATTTACTTCCATATAACATATATAGAGTCTAAGTTATATAATAGGTATTCTTTTCACTTTCTGGGATCTTCGCATCTGCAATTTACATTGCAACTTTCGCTAATTATCCGTAATGGTGACTGCGAAATAGAACTGCAATCCCAGATCAGAATTTTTAAATACCGACGCCCTCGTTCTACATATAGGACGAGGAGGCACTACATTACGTTGGGGATCGTAACGCACCTGTGTCTTAATTCAATGCGGAACTCGGAACTCGGTTTAACTTGGCCTGTAAACGCCCACCAGTTTCACGGAAATCTTGTACGTATGCATGTTTAAGTGTAATGACCGTCGCAAGCGTAAAATTGTGTTATTTTATGCAATATACTTCATCATTGGAATCTATGACAACTGCAGGGGTTTCAGAGGGGGTCTCAGAGGGGGTTTCAGAGGTTTCAGAGGGTTTGCAGAGGGTTTCAGGCCATAGTCCGCCACTTTGGTCAAGTGCAGAATAGCAGACTTCACATACGTTTGAGAACTTAATGTAGATCTTAGGTGGGCAGATTTTCTTTAAGATGTTTACCTTCACAAGAGGAACTTATAATTAATAATAACGCAGTTTTTTTATTAGAGAGGTTAAATTAAATTCAATGCGAAAAGTTTGATGGCAATGAAAAAACTTCTGAGCAAGACTTCGTTACGTTTGAGTGGCCAAGTGAAATGATCGACTTGGCTGAACCCTCAACTAGCCTACCCGGTAGAACTTGGACTGTTATCTAGACGAAATGTCATATAAACAAAGAGCCAGTCAAAACAGTAAATTGGCGATCATCTCAGACACAGTAGTGTTGCCAACGCTGGCTGGTGCCCACTTGGCAGGACCCGGGAGACGCCGCCCTCCTGGGTACTTCTTTTGTTAATTGAGCTACGGCCAGGAACGTACGCGTGGCATTGAATGAAAGTTTGGACTGGATTCATTGCTTGAGGTCAATAACTTTTCTGTAGGAAAAGTTAAGTTAATTTTTGCTATGTCAGTGAAAGGTTAATTTGAGATTTTAAGAGAAGAGAGAAATTTTGACAAATATTTTTTACTAATCTAATATTATCCCTTAAGTTAAGGGATGATGACGATGATAATTCAATGATGAATAATGGAGTCAAAAAAGAAACATTAACTATATTTAATTCAATCACAGAAGAAAGAACTTTGAAATTCAAAGTGTAACTACTTTGCAGAAAAAACGTACTTGCAAATTATTTGCTATTTCACAAACAATACAGAAAAGAACAGGTTCACTTACTCCCAGTCTACGAATTCATACTATGTGCTGAAACAAGCGCCTTATTGAAGACGCTAGTAGAAATCGCGAGGAAGATATATAAAAATGGCGTCATAAAACTATCACAATACGGCGGCGATAAGGTGCAAATGTTTGGCATAATATAAAAACAACAAACGCTGAATAGTGAGATTGTTGGCAGAAGCACAGCTTATTCGTACGATCTAGTCTGATGCTAGGATGATATCATCTGGGGATTCACTTCATTTCATATCCATTACCCGTGGTTTAACGTAAAGTTTCGTAAACTTGCTTAGGTGCAGATTTAACTTATACACATATTTGGGACATCTCTTTGTAATCTAAAATTTCGATGAAATCCGGTGTCACTTTGAAAATACTTAACAATATATATTACTTACAATGACACTGAAAAATTAATCCACAGTAGGTACATAGTTTATTTATTATATTTCAGACCAAACACTTTCCACATACCTCACACACATGCGCGCGCACGTACACACACAAACTCATCAAATGAGATTTAGCTTTAATTTATGATTACCTACTACTATAAAACTTACCTTAATAGGTATTATATAATTCACCTAAAATAATTACGTAACGAGTGGGTTCTGATCCTAGTTTTCCACAACACAGGGAATATCCTAGTGTGGGAGCTAGTATGATTGATTTATTCTGCTTCTATAAGTTCTGTGAATAAATAATTGAGTTTTTGGTAGTCAATGGCCGAACCAATTACTGTGACATTTGATTAATTTTCATAAAAATATTTTCATTCTATAAGAGTATAATATATTCATCTATCCCCTTATCTGATATCAACGAGCTATAAAGTTCGCTGTCTGATATGTAGTACACGTTAGTAACCCAAAATTAGCAAATATAAACAATACAAACAAAAATAACACAATTTATTCAAGTCTTTAAAATAAAACCTGTGTTTATAAACTATTATAGACATGCAATAAAACTAGGTGTTCCTTATCGAATCACTAACTATTAGGACAACTTCCAACAGATGGACATTGCCAAAACACTGGAGTGCGTTCACCCTGAAAATTTTGGCGGGAAATCCAGCCACGCGCTGACGATTCCTTCATTATTATTTTTTTCTGTCTTTATTTCGCGGCGGTCCAATTTATTTTATAGATATTGGCGCTGGTTCATTGGGGATGCCCGACTGGACTTGGCCGTGGCACCGGTTGGCGTACCTAACTGGGTCGCTACGTCACACAGGAACACTGGCCAAAATCACGACACACGCGGAAAGATGCCATGAAAAAAATCACGCACTCCGCCATCTTGCCACGCGCCGTTTTGGCGCGCAACAAGTGATGCGTCCAGAAACGCATACGCTTAGTGGACAGCGCACGTAATTCTACAATAAATCCCATTGTTGTAAACTGAATGCAAAATTCGATTATATGCATTTAGGTAGTTAACCTGGACGCAGCTGGAATTTTAAATTCCCAACAATTTTCAAAGTTGGAAACGTGCATTTTTGAACGCAGTGAGTACATTTCATTATCTGCAATTTCATTCCAAGAAAATTTCTCTTTTTACGTTTATAAAACGCGCAGTATGAATCGGGGTCGTAGTTTAGATAGCATGGCTCTTTTATGGCTTTCAAATCGTAAAGCAGTATGGTGTAAAGACATACGGTCTACTATTTTGAAATTGGTGCGCAAACCAACCATCAAAGACAACGTTGATTTTTCACTGGCTATAAAGACGTGAGGCCTTGATGTTTTTGTCGCATGTAGGCGAAAGTATTGGTAATATAAAAGTTCGTCTTGAAATTTATGCTGCAAAAACCCTTGCCTACATATTTCTCTTTCTTTTCGTTATAAAAACTACAAACAACGGAATTAATAGGGCATGTAAGATAAATAACAGCACTGCTTATACATCACTTCGGTACAGCATTTAGAGCCCATTCTGTATCAAATCAGAATATACGATTGCACAAACACAATCCTTTATACGTTCAAATTTTATTACCATACAAATGTTCGAGGATATATTTATATCACATTACCAACGAGTTGAAGACCAGTGGCAGCTGAACTGTTGCAGAAATAGAAAATAGTTTCAAGAACTACGGCCGGGTCGGTACTGACAGCGGTGAATATGGCGAAATTGATACTACAGAAATAGATTTTGATACACGTGTCACTGATGCAGACTCACGTTTATGTTATTTGTAAATCATAATTTTAAATCCGTGTATGATTAAAGTCATAGCTTTAGTAATATGTTTTTTAACAATATAATTCACAGTTTCTTTAAATTTAACAATAGTTTTTGTTTTGTTTTTGTTAATAAATTAACGTTCAATTTTATTTGTTTTTGTTTATTTATTATACCTTCTTCCTTCATTCTAACAGAAATTGTTTTTGTTTTTTCCATTTTGCTTGCAATTATTATGCGTTTTCTTTTCTTTGCTTCTCTATGTATTGTACCGTATGTTACCTTTGATTAAAAATACACCGCGTTGAAGTAATTTGATGAGCCCGCAATGTACCTTGGTGACAGTGAACAGAAAATAAAACTAAAAATACTTGACTCACAACAACACTCACAAGGCATTTAATTTAAATTCTTACAAGCATAATTTCACGTCGTAACACGGTTTCACTGCTTACATTTTTATTTGAAATGCACCGTAGGAGGTAATTTATTAAATCATTGTATTAGGTACCCCTTCCCATTATCAAGTTAATAGTCTAGATCTACTAAATCTTCTATACAATTTCTATTGATTACATCTAAATATTACTGACCCATACGAAGGTTGCTAGTAATGATTTACAATTCATAACGCTTGGGAATGATTTAATTGGTTTGATTTAAGTGATAGATAACACTTAAAAGCAAAGCAAAATGAAAGTACTGGTAAAAATAGTTAAGACTTCCTGATACTAAACTAATAACTAAAACTACCTTATCATTATTATTTACATTGCAACCGATTTTCTTAAATACTTTGTCAACTAACTTCAAACTTCAACCAACTTCACATACAACAATAATCAACATCAATTCAAACTTCACATACACTATAACTTCCTATGCATTAGCATAGGAAATCCTATTATAACAATAAAGTTATAACCATTCACTGCTGCTGCTACTTTTTCACTTTTACGTTCCATTAAAAAGGTTCTTTGTTAATTACTACAAATCTCCCTAATGCTCGTAGCTTTGAAAATCGCTAGTATCAAATCACGCCTCGCTACAAACGCATCCACGAATCTCGTGCGCTCCTATCGACCTTCTGCAAAAGCTTACACAGAGTGCTCCATTCAAAGACCTAACGCTAATGCAACGCTGTATTACTCCAACCGCTGATTGATGTTGTATTTATAAGTCTTGAAGTTGATATTTCTATTGTATATTCCATTTGTGTTTTGAATCTGGGTTGATAAGGATCGATTTGGTGATAATTTACCTAAAGCCAAAGATATGGCTGATATGGGTGATATTTTTACCATCATTAAAATTTCCATCAACTTTGATGAAAATTTCACAGCGAATCCACTATCATATTGGCTCTCATAACCTTTAGATATCTTTGTATTTTACTGACACAATTTTCTTGTGTAGAAAAATACAAAACCGTGGCAAATTAATAATAAATTTGACACCCAATACCTTATAAAAATGTTATAGTAGCAAAAATGCTGTCAAAACATAAACATTACAAACCTTCATGAAACTTTTTTAATAAAATCCGAACAAATCCGTTTTCTGGGATTAAAAGTGTCAAAGGAACAGACTCAAAAAATAACCGAAATTGACCACTTTATATATTTATTAGTAAAAATACAGAATTGATTATTATGGCATTGCAAGTAAGTACGTAGTACCAAACCACTTTATGGGTGTGTGCTGGGTGTGCCCCAAGGATCAATATTAGGACCACTGCTATTTCTAATTTATATCAATGATCTTCCTTATTTCACTACGAACTTATGTGAAACTGTATTATTTGCTGATGACACCTCGTTACTTTTTAAAGAAGATAGAAGAAAACAATGTTTTGACGATGTAAATAATGCTGTTTCGCAAGTACTGCATTGGTTTACGTGTAACAACTTAGTATTAAACGCGAAAAAAACCAAATGTGTTAAATTTACGTTGCCAAATGTAAAGCAGGTTCCTGCTCAAATTGTTCTAAATAAGGAAGTATTAGAACTAGTAAATTCAACAAAATTTTTGGGACTTACTATAGATTCTCATCTACAATGGGGTCCTCATATTGAAGCCTTGTCGGGGAGACTTAGTTCGGCTGCGTACGCTGTTAAGAAAGTAAGGCTCTTGACTGATGTAGAAACAGCAAGATTAGTCTATTTTAGCTACTTTCATAGTATAATGTCCTATGGTCTGTTGTTGTGGGGCTCTGCTGCAGATATAGAGTCAATATTTATCTTACAGAAAAGAGCAGTACGTGCCATTTACAACCTCAGGCCAAGGGATTGGCTAAGAAATTTATTTAAGGAAATAAATATATTAACTGTAGTCTCACAATTTATTTTTGATAATATTATGTACGTTAAAAAATACTATGACAGTTTCCTTAAGAAGAGTGATGTTCACGTCATTAATACCAGGAACAAGGCTAAACTGACTGTACCAAACTTCAGACTTTGTAAAACTGGAGGCTCGTTCATGGGTAGTTGTATTAAAATCTATAATAAAATTCCGTTCGAATTGACGGAAATGCCATACTGTAAATTTAAAAATCATGTCAAAGGCATTCTTATGACGAAAGGTTATTACAAACTTGATGATTATTTTAAAGATAAAAATGCTTGGACATGAGTTTGATATTCTAACTAGTAAGTAGTAGTAAGTGCTATCTGTAATGTGAGTAGCAAAAAAAGCTTCTTGGAAGTTTCTTGCCGCTTCTTCTTCCAAGACTACTCACGGTAGGGATTTGTCGAAGCGATGGCGTAGATTGACTTTCGAAAAGTGTTTGTAAAAAACCAACTTCGAATAAATTTCATTTCATTTCATTTCATTTCATTTCATTTCATTTCAAATATAATCAATCAAGAAAAAACTCAATTAATCATTCGAATCAAAAAGAATCTGTAAAATTTTACATCTTGACAAAAAATGACCTAAAATGTAAGGTCATGTAGCCAACCAGAAGTAATTCAGCAATTAGCCAATAAGGCTTAGAGCCAAGCGGATCCTCTGGGCTCGGAATGCATTAGATCGATAAAGTGGTTTAGCTGGTGAATCGATTAGAATATCATGATTATAAATGGTGATGTAGATTGGATATTACATAAGCTTTTCTATAAAGTGCTTACGAAACTTATCTATATTATAATATGTGATAAAAATATTTTAATGGGAGGAATTGACCCTAAGAAGGAAAATTTAAGCATATCGTAAAGGTTATTTCAATGCGCAAGTTAATGAATGATGAAGTGAATGAATGACTGAATTAATTAAAGCTAATAACAATCTTGATACAGTATTCAATAGTTAAGTAATGGTTAAGTATGTCCGTAAACAATGAGCAAAAATATAGTTTACACAAAAAACGATACACAACTTTCGAGAAAAGACAGCTATCAAAATCCTCAGAAAAGCCGCAAGGTACAACATGACATTAAAACACATCAGCTTTATTAGAATTCCTACAGTACAATGTGTTTATTCGTATACTCGTATGTTTAGTACGTGCAAGCTTTCACGAAGACAGGCCAACTGCATTCATCAGACATAAAGTCCCCAAGACGCATCCGGGAGCATGACTGTTACTCGCTTAAGTTTACTGCTATTTGCATAAGTGTGATAGCCAACAGCCACCTCCTATTCCATTTAGGAATGGAACATATCTCACTGAACCTGCATCCTGTGGTTAACACGTATTTTTGGTGCAAAGCTTTGGGTCAGGTTAAGTCTGGGTTAGATAAACTAATAATCAAGTCGAATTAACAGGTTAATTATATTTAAATAATTACTCTCTATGATGATGTATTATGATATATTGTTTTAATTCAATGTATGCGGTACTTTAATGTATAGTTGAAGAAAACCATCATTAAATATTGGGATGGTGTGAACTGTGAATTATGCTATAGCAACAAT
The DNA here is from genome assembly GCA_905404295.2 of Ochlodes sylvanus. Lineage (NCBI taxonomy): Eukaryota > Metazoa > Arthropoda > Insecta > Lepidoptera > Hesperiidae > Ochlodes > Ochlodes sylvanus. The sequence continues at coordinate 5,228,583 of FR990146.1, forward strand.
TTGTTCTTGCATTTGATTTTTTTTATGATACAGCTGATTTTTAATATGCAATTTGGGAGTTCAAATTTAAAGTGAAATTCAGTTCATTTTTTCAAATTCAAATTAAAAGTAAATAAGCAAAGCTAGAAAACTCAAAATATATTGCAACCGCACCTTCAAAATGTGCAACATAAACCTGGAATTTCCAACTCATAACGTCCTTAATATACATAATACAATGGAGATGAATATCTCGTGCTAGCCGTTCTAAATACTAATGTCATGAGGTAATAGTGGCCAGCCGACACGAATACGAATGGGATGGGAAACAATTGAACAGCACGCTCGTCACGAAAATTGCAGTGGCAAATTAAAGAATAATAAATATAAATTTACAGTTTGTGTAAGATATGTCTCCTCACTGACGATATTACTTGCTTTAATTTATTTTAGTAGGCAACGAATCCGTGATACATGTTCTCATTTTGAAATAAAAGCTCTGACCACTGCTTGCAGTAGCTTTGAAAGTTAAAATAGTTTTGGATTTTGTAAGGAATTTAATAGTCTAATAGCCAATTGTCATAATTGGTAACTCTTCACCACCCTTTCAATTTTATGGAATGAATTGACTTGATGATGATTTAAATGTTCTGTTGGTACTTATTGTCTCCGTTAGTGATGTTGAAGAGATACCACGTGAATCCTAAAATATGACTTAAATTAAAGGAACATATCACTCCTCAGATATTTACAACGTCCATATAAACTTCTACGAATTCGAATGACCTCCATATAGGAGTTCCTTTACTGACGTTCCGGTGTTCCCTTACCGCATGTAATGTAACAGCGCAGATTCGAGCATTTCTAATGTCAATGTTGGTTACATTTCAGGCGATCGCTTGTCAGTCAGTGAAATAGCATTGTAACATAATGTTCGAATCTTAAATTGTAACGTTACATATGTTTTCACTCAGTGAGGGACCACCTTAATAGAACTGGCAAAGCTGGTGAATTGGAAGTTACAACTAATGAAAAAGCTTAACCTTCTGGGGTTGTAAATGTTCACATTAACGGACTGATATTGCTTAACATACGTGATCGATTACATTTGCATCAACATCAGAATTTCAAGCTAGTTTGTTAGCGTTTTAAACTCGTAATACATCTGTAAGAATTTTCAGATCGGAGCGAAATGTTCGACGCGGCACTTTGAACGTTCCGTGCTCCGGACGGTAATGATAGGGCGGGAATCGAAAATATGGTAATGCGCTTTTAGTTTAGAGGTTCTTCTAGCGATATATTCTGCGATTTATATTGGATTTAAATTTCTTTTAAATACCGTTGAAGCTAACTTCCTGTAGATATCAATATAGGTATTGATATAGTTATGATTAGATAATAATCAAAAATTACCTCCTAAAATCAAATACTTTTACACCACATCGGCCAGAACACTACAACAGAATACTACAGAAGCAAGGGTAGATGGTAAAGGTGATAATGTCATGCTCCCGATGACATTTCCGACAGCAGATTAGTGCTACGTAATATATCACCTAAACCCGGTATCAATGAACAAAGGGTCTTACGAAAAGGAAATAACACATCACTTAAAACAGTTTAAAACTTCAAACTTCAAATCTTTGAAACGAATGATTTTAAACTACACGGAGCGAATGCGGTAGACTACTATTCCGCAGTCGATCACTGGAAAATTGCTCAAGACGTAGCACAATTGTATATGTCGTCGAAAGTTATGATTCATAACTTTTCAACAGAAGCTCTCGAACAACCTGCAGTGGAGAAGATAATATTGATCGGCCATTATTTAACTCTAAAAGCAGCGTCTAAGTAAATTAATTAGCTGCAGGGTTTGTTTTAAGGTTACATAGATTATTTTAATTAAACTGGTATGACTTAACGTTTTAAGTTATTAACATATTTAACTTGGAACTTACTTTTATTTTTAAATTTTGCAATTAATTAATTAATCAGTTTTTACTACTAGTATAAATATTTTGTATATACCTAATTTAAGCTTTAAATATACAATTTAATTGTTCATAGACCGACCAATCAGCACTAGATTGAGTCAACCATTACGTAATCACTATTGTTAATATTTTGTATACCCTAATAATTCATTGTGAAATTTACTTGTGCTTTATTATCCTAATTTTCTATGGTCAAAATGAAAGCGACATATAAAATTAATTTACGAAAATTTCATATACCTACCTACTGCAAAACTTAAACGAAGCACTACCAAATTACTTACAATCGAACACGTCGAAGTTTATGATTCATCACTTCTGATGTCGAGAACTTTCGACTAATCCGATGCTGGACTGATAAAAGTTGGTTCAAATTTTAATGTCATGCAATTGACTCCTTTCTTTGAGCGGCTTAGAATTTGAAAATGGAGTGCCTAACCTAGTAATATGTAATATATCAAGATAGATGGAGATATGTAGAAGATATCCTGCTTCTTTCAATTGACAGAGATGGAATTATTAGGAAATTGCTGAACGCAATACACTTCTCACGTCCTGAAACATCACACATAACTTTTTACGTTCTTCCTTGCATGACAAGAGACGAAATTGAAAAGATACATCATCATTAAATAAACATGGATGATTAACATCTTCATTCATCTATCATCAGCTTAATCATGTAATAGCTTTGGAATAGATATAAAAAGAGGAAAGACTTCACACGTCTCGGAAGTTTATTCATAACTTCTGAACATGAACTTCCAACTACCTGCTGAGATAATATTTTATTTGGCACTTAGTCAATCGAGTGACTAAAGTTTCAAGGCCACTGTAGTAGTTAGCGGTGTCCGGTGGGATAAAGTATTAATATATTTTCGGTAACGGCCATAATTGAGAAAATATGGAGAGTGTACACTGTTATGTTCAATACTGATATACTTTATAACCAATTAAAACTCTTGTCGCTTAATATCTTTGACTCCAAATTTTACAAAGAAATGATAAGCATGGATATTGTTAACGCGAATATTGTATTACATCATTATAAAAACAATCAAAAATATTCTTATACAATAATGTTATAATAACGCAAACCATTTGTAAACTAAGGTATTTACTTAAAACGACTTAACCGATTATGGCTATAATTATACAATATACTTGTTTTATTAACATGATTGATTCAAAGTTAGGATCTTATAGGCGACCCGCAAACCTCCCTTTTCTTCAAAGCTCCCAATGAGTTTATTACTTCTGTTTTGATAATTCTTTACCCTGTTTTATTTGTTTTTTCCACATAATTATCCTTAAATTATTAAAGAAATACATAGACTAACAAGAGATATTTAAATTGCATGAGCACTATGCTCGTAGCCTAGATTATAGTAATATTCATTTTCAATTCCAAAATAATTAAACAAATTGTTGCAACTGATGCACCCATCAAAATAATCACACCAACATGAAAGCATTGGCAAATGATTCAAAGGGAATCCCAGATTAATTCTATTAGTAAACAACAGGTCCGAAAGATAAGACTATTTTACGCACGTAATCGTATTAAAATTAGATGGCTATCCTGACTTATCTGACGCCCATTTGTTATTAAGAATTCCTAACGATAACACGAGGATAGATTAATCTATCTTGAATTTCAAATTCAAATCTTTTATTCAAATCGAAGCTGAGAATATTGAAACAATTTCAGTATCTGCTGTACCAGAAGAAAAAATAATATTAAGTAGTATCATTTGAAATGTTTGGAATGAGAGATGCTTTAATCATAATAAAGAAAATTATAATACATAAATATTAACCTTATTTTTTATGTCGGTGCCAGCGAAGCCAATTTTTCAGCTGTCAATAGATCGCTGAATTTGAATTGTGTAATATCATCTTAAAATTTTCCCTCCGTAATCGAATTAATTTATAATGACATTCTCTCACAATTCTAACATACCCCAACTTTTATTTTTCTCAATAAAATCTCCGATTTTCATTTCTTCATTTCGACTATCAAAATTTTCGTTATTGATGCTAAAAACAGCATAATATCTAGTTTTGTACGATTATTATCATCTACTAAAACATATTTACATCACATTTCTACCTTGTAACTTCACTCTTCATTTACTTCTCTTTAATTACCAGGACTAAATTAAATAATATCTCAAAGCTGGAATCCCACGGTTACTACGAGCGAATCAAATCGAAAGCTTTTAGTTTCCTTGCGAGCTGCTTATTTATATTCCTTATACGTGGCGCAAGGTGACTGGAGTACGATGCACCGACCGCACAATTATTTGCAAATAAACGAATAAAATTCTAATCACGACTATCTTTTTTCACAATGGCCCCGGATTGTGAGCCTTTGACGTCGCGTTGTATAATAAATGTTATGTTAATACATATTGTAATTGCTATTGTTTGTTGTGTGTCATTGTTGCGTAACTGTTTAAGATCGTTTGATGTACTGCTTTTAACGTAATTCGGGTCATCAACTTCGTGTCTTCGACCTTTATGTGATTAGGTCCTGAGCGGTTTACATGACCGTTAGGTTACATTGCATATACCTAACTCTTTGTTACCGAGCCTACAAATTTTTATTGACTCCTTTTTGGTCTTTGCACATATTTTCGACGTATGTATCGCCGTGTATGCGTGGTTTTATGGTGTGGCTTTAAAATGTTATGAACATTATCTGTTTTAAACATTTTGGCTACCATACAAGAACTAATAACTTAAAAAATAACTTCAGAATTATTTTTTGATTCAGTCGACCTTCTCGTGTTTTCATTAAAATATTACTAAGCTTAAGTGGAAAATCAAACTTGACATACCTATCTGAATAATTAGTTTTGGTCAAGGATAATTTTAAGACTTGTCAGAAAACCCTTTTAATATTAATGATAAATTATGTTTATACAGTGCTTAGCAGTAAATACTTTGAATTTTTTGTAGTTTTGTTTTAATTCGGATTTTTCTCGATTCTTTCAGCATGCATTACATTTCAGTGGCAATTCATCTGGCCTATTTATACAAATGTCTGGAGATATAATCGTATATTATGGGCTGAAGGCGGAAAACTTACATAACAAAAGCATATCAAGGACTTCTTATGTAGAGCGTCGTTTCATCATCTGCGATCAACGACAAGCGAGAAGTAATCTGTCTGAAGATTAATAGCCTTGAACTTGGAAGTTATTTATTGTTCATAACCATAGCAAAATCCAGAAACCTCTTAAACTATTACTACAGCTGACCGGAAAGCGGCATTTCCGCAACTTAACAAAGTAGACAGAGTGCCTTGATAAATACCTAAATTATTGACCACAGAAAAAACAAAACACATTATCAAGAATTACAACACGTCTGTAATTCACCAATAGTCGCTTCGCTAAATCGCTTAAGTATGTAGCTGTATATTTTAAGGAGTATACCAATTAAAATAAATAATTAATTATAAATAAATAAATAAATAAATAAATTCAGTAAGATTATATGACGAGAAGAGCATTGCATAGAATTGTATGATATTATTGTATTATTATATATTTTACACAATATGAGAAATTGGACAATACAAAAACCCTGCTTAAGTGTAATCCAAACAAAGAAATTACATCTACGCAACATAATACCGAATGAAAAACATACAAGGTACGTACACATGTATTGAAACAATTCCAGAAACCATTTAGGTACTTCAACGATGTATGGACAAAAAATAACGGTAAAAACAATCTCATTGAAAAAACTTTAAAATCCAGCTTAAAAAGCGTACACGATGCAAGCGCTTTATTGTTAAATACGGTTGTAGAATACAACAGTGCTAACCCCAGTTGAATACAAATAAGTATTCTCACATCCTCATCGCTAACTCATTAACGAACACTGCAAAGCGGTTAATCCATTGCGTAGGAAGTTAGAATATGGCCATTAGAACCGTCGGCAACTAGCGCCATCTAAAAACATGCAAATCCGGCAATCAAGAGGCGAAAATCGTCGAAAATTATTCACATGCAGTCTGAACCGCAATTCGGCTAAGACGGCAACGTCTCGAATACCAACGGATGACGTTTAACGACAATCGTATGCAAATACGTCCCGGTGTTGCCCGGGACACTACGGGATTACTACTACCCACATCACTAATCCTCGTGTAAGTTAGCTTACGCTTGTTGTCGGGGCTTAGCGTAAGATATTGAGCTCGTATGTTTGAATATCGGAGTAATGTATAGACAGATAAATATAGCTGGGACATCGAGTTATGACAATATAGCTTGCCCGTGATTTGCACTGTGTATCCCGACTTAATCTCTGATACTGCTGACGTATGTACTTCGACTGCCTATGTGTCTATGTGAAAGATCTTATGACCTATAAACAACCCTTTCTTACAAGAACTACAGTCTGGATCTACACGCAAGTTTAGTCTTTCAAGAAATAACCCATCACAATCATAACTTGCTGTAAGAATTGTAATTGATAACAATGTAAGTAATGCACTTTTTTGACATAAATGATCAAATTATTTTGATTAAAGATATTAATGTCGAATTAACTGTCGTAAATTTTAAATACGTGTATTTATATAGAAAAAAATGTATTTTGTAAATCCTTATTCGATTTTACCAAGTAATAAAGAATATTATATCCATAATTAAATCAGTGAAAGTAAAAAACTCCAGAAATAAACCAAAAATAAAATTTTATACTTTTTTATACAACCAAAATCTTCGTACCACACAATAAATTGGTTATAAACAGTTGATAATATCATAACAGGAGAAACATAAAAGACCTGGCGCCTCACGCATCATACATTTTAAACAAACATCGATCATTAATTCATCACATAGATCACACTCAGAGAAAACACTTGAAATGCACTGCCATTCTTCCTGCGCAAACAGAATACCAAGAGACAGAAAGATCAGTAGTCCTACACTGTGGCCTAAATGAAAATGATAATTCGAATCTGAATGCCTTTACAAATAAAGCACGGAAAGTCGCATCTACACTTAAAGTCGAGTGCTTCCTCGTTTCAATAGACCCCGACGTCATTAGGAAGAAAGAAGTAATTAAAAGTGCGATAAAAAATCTCAAGAAAAAAGTTCGGTTCTCGTTTAAGAACGAAGAGAAAGGCAGGCACAGCACTGGAGGTGTCAGTAAACATTCCATAATCAAAAATCTTGTGCAAGTGTTGAACTATAAACAAGATAGTGTTTGGCAAGGCTGCAAGGCGTTCCGATTAGACTGCGCCATCATTCCGGCGGTTCATTCAATATTTTTTTTACCGAACGCTGTAATTTCTTGGCTCGAACGCATCCGTTTACATGCCAAACAATAAATTTATTAGTCGAACGGAGGAGTGGCAACACTAAACCCGCGTCACTCGTCGATACGTCATCGATTGCGTGGAATTTTCGACATTTCGGAAATCGATTTCGGAGTGTGTACGTTCGATTTGCATGCTGCGTCGATTATATAACGCACGCCCGTCAAGGTGACTCGTTCGAAGCCACTACTGGATCTATTTTAGTTCGAATTTCATAAATATCCCGTGACAGCTCATCTCTCCTCTCCCGCGTCTTTTGCCGCCATGATTCGGCGGCCATCTTCGATGCGGGCTTGCGTAATTATCAGGGCTCTGGTGTCGCACAGAAATACCGCGCAGCCGGCGTCGTTCCGAACCGGCGTCCTTGCTAATTTTAAAGTCCTTTCCGAAAGTTTATCGTTTATGAGGTAATAGAGGTGTGACGTAGATCTGGCAGCGTGCCGGACACCGTACGGCGACTGGACCGAGGAAAAATCTTTCAGACAGCCGCGTGCGGGGTTATATTTAGTAGTGTCCCCGCAGTGGCCGCAACGCACCTTGAGGGACGAGCGGAATCGACTAGAATCGTAATACGGAACGGCTCTATCGGGATCGCCCGTTCGGATAATGGCGGCGATAGCGAGGCTGGCGGCAACGATCGGAAAACTAATCGTATATTACCCGTACGCGTGTACGGGCGGCAGATGCGCTAACCAAAATTGCGGGCCGGCGAGCCCACCATCAATATAGCCGACCTAATTGAATATTATACAGCAATTTGTGTTGCCGAAAATCTGGCTACGAATATGCGGTCTCCATATATCGTGGGCTAACGGTGTTAATGTTTTCTATGGGCATGACACGATGCGATGCAGTGTTGCAGAACTAAATTTAGCTGAGCTCTGTTTTAGCTCTGGGTCTTAGCGTTTGCGCAACGTCGCCTCGGAATCGCGAGCGAGACGGCACGTTCTATTATCGGAAAAATAGACCGATACGCGTTGGGAAATATTGTCATTCTGGAGCGACTTGCACTCTACTTCCTATTGATCGTTAACATTGTAACTAGGGATAGCATGATTTCGGGGTATTTTAATAACACTTAACTTCGCAGCTGAGAGTTGGAATTTGGAAACATTGTAGTCGGTGATATCTTTGCGAATAAGACTAGTAAAATACTTTTTCCCAATATAAGACCATACTGGAGTGAAATGTTGGTTTACTAGAGGAATACTCCAATACGCTGTGCTAATAACTAAAAGCTCTTATGTTTTTGCATTTCAAACCCAACAAATAATAATGAGAGTTACTTATGGAATTCATTCATATTAATTGACGACCCAGATGGCGCAATGGTTAACACGCCGGATCGCTGTTCCGAGGGTCCTGGGTTCTATTCCCAGCGAGGCGGAAATTTGAATGATGAGTCATCAGTAACACGCGCACTGAATTATATGCAACAATAATAACATGTCTACAATGAATAGCCACAATTAATGCAAAATTGAAATACACATGAGTTCTCAAGATTATTTATATAGATAACAACCGCAAATATCAAGACATAAAACACTATACATGAACGTAGAATAGACGCAAGTAGCCACTATATTTGATACTATTAGTCACTCGTACAATGTTGTTTAGCAACTGAACTGTTGTAAACAATGCAGTTTAATTTACACAGTGAAACTGAGAAAGGTAACACGAAACAACAGCAAAGGGCTGAATCTATTTTTAAATACAATCAGTGCACCGGAAATGAAACTAATCTTGCGCCATGATTAGTACTAAGTAAAGAACACGAAAGGACTGATGGTAGCTATATAAATAAATCGGTAGAAGAACAATCGTATTATTTGGAGACAGAGAGAGACCAGTACAGGTGGAACTAGATACTAGACTACGGCATGTGATCCTTACATGCCGTGTAAATACGTCTTCGTGTCCCAATTTGGATAGACATTTGAGACATGTTTGTCTTCAGATCCACCTGATTGTGACAACTAATTGTGTTGTGTTAATGCTACTGAGATGCTAGTGCATGATTGAGCAACATTTTAATTTGTTTATGAGTGCGGAAACCGCAACGTATTGTGCTCTATTTATATCGAAATCTTAATTCCTTAGCATCTTGATCAATATTTCTCATACATTATGAGAAATATTGATCAAGAATAAATCGAAGGCAAATTTGACATTTCATACAGTATAAGTTTCAGCGCAACACAGCCTATTCTGCCATTTATTTGTAACTTTCGTAAAAAAGTACACAAAACTGCACATAGTCATCATTTTGTTCTATACTAATACTTTACTCATAAGCAACTTCAAATATAACATTACTTTGAGCATAATATTAATCAGACAACTTTGAAAATTTCGTTTCATCATTTATCAGGAGTAAATGTAACTAGAATAGCAGTGGCAACAACTAATAACATCAAACATTTCAATTGACAATCCTCTAAACCCAGGCTTCTCTGAAATTCTACATTAACAAACAGTATAGCCTTAATAAACGGTGCAAACGGTGCAAATGCCCCACTAGAACCGTTTGAACCGTAGTAAACGATAATGGGCTAGTTAAATTCATCTGCTCCCCACATAATAGAAATTGTCGTCAGATGGAGCTTCGTATCGAACCGGTTTAGAATTTTACTATGCCGTTTGTTAAATCATTTAATGCTATTTATGATTGATATAGCCAAGTTATCAACAAACATTGTGGCAAGTCTGGAGTATTCTTCTCCGCATTGCCTCAATACAAATTAGTGAAGCCTTAATTGCTACCCGTGTCCAAAATTACGCTAATCTAAACCTTCCGTCAAGATTTGATGACTACTATCGAATTGTAATAAAAACCAACTGTTTAACATCCCAAAGAACGCACTTGAAACTTTTATTAGTCGCCCGTCATTTTTATTTCACACTCGAAATTATTTACTTCGTCGATTATTTTATATGGCCACTAGGTATAAAGGTAATCATTTTCACAACATTGAAGCTTAGGTAATTATAATTTTGCAAAATAAAACGCAGATTGATTAGAACAGAGCAGAAAAACACAATCCTCTGTCCACACAAACTGATTAAAATATTCAATAATTCATAGATCATTCCAAAGTTGTGCAGTTTATTAAACTAGAAGCTACTCACACTGTGATCCAGAATGAAGTGTGACAGTGATACTCACGACGAAGCTAAACTGTCTGTAAAATCATTAGAACGATAGCTATCTTCAAAGCTCGGTCGATCGCCTTTGAATGTTTTTGTCTCTCAACCATCTTTTAAGGTTCTTCTGCACAGTATCTATTAACACTTGATTATATGTAAAATACATGTAACAGAACATGTTCTAATGTGCAAGATGAAAGACACCGGAGGTCACTTTAAGACTAAATGCCTGATGTAATTATCTTGGGCCGAAAAAATAATAAATTTGTGAAAACAAGAATTCAGTAGGTACCTACCTTTTACATATTTTGATATACATAATACGTATTTCTATTCCTAAGAAGCATAGAATACCAGGTCTTGACATCGGTAACATCCAACATTATTTAAGCTAAAACTACTTGTAGCAAATTACTTTATGTCATCTCGAGCGAAACGAGGTTGATATTACGATTTGTTCAATAAAAATGCCCTTTATTTTCATCTTTGTGTAAAAAATCCCACATTTCCAACATTTTTTCGATGAAAATGAATGAATCAATTATTTTGAATGATATTTTAGATAAAGTCCTTTAGCATGATAAATACCAATTATTTCCTTAAAACAACATTAACATTCTAAGTAATTTCACAGTCTATTAATAAAAAAAATTAACGCTACAAAAGAAATAATATTGACAAAATTTTATAAAATAAATACAAAGTAACATTTGTAAATAAAATAACAATACAAAACTAATAATAGCGCATCGCCAATCGAAGTCTTTTTACCGTGAAACGAAGATATTATATCGGCCTATCGCAAAAATTTTGTCGAAGGCAGTTCAGATAAATTTCCCAGAAATGAGAAGCGAAATTGTAAGGAAACGTCTTTCGCAAGAACCAATCTATGGTTGAATTTATAATAGTAATGGTGCGTTTATTTCCAAACGAAGTGGCTTTCTGAATGCTTCGAAATGTAGTCAAATATTTATTTTAATGAAAATTTTTTGTTCATCGTCAGATGAAAAACGCAAAAGTAAAGTTCATCGAACTTTTTTGAGGTGGCATGGGCTTTTTGTAGTTAGTATGCATGAACACGTAATTCAGTTCTGTGGTCGTATGACGCCCTATCCCTAGGAGGACAACATGTAGGCTTCAAAGGAAGGTACTCAAGCTTAGTTAAATTCTGTAGTCCTATTTCTCAATACTCATTATGCGTAGTTACTCTATTTTAATGGGGGTAGAATAAAAAACTACAGTAAAATATGAACAAAGGAACAAAACTTTTTAACATGAAAGCTGTCTTGACGACTGACTCGACTGAGACTGAAAAAATGGAACAAAATGCTAAATATTAGTACCGATATTCAAAATACAGCGAGCATAATGTAATAAAATAATGAACTACAACTGATATAATTGAAGCATTCTCCAATTATATAACATCGTCATACAAAGCCTAGTAAATTACTAATTACACACAATTCTATTACTATTAGCACCACACCACGTGGCAGTAACTTTTGCCAACTGTGAGACACAATTCGGGATATTCTAGCCTTGACACTGAATGACCAGTGACAATGTTATTTGCTTGTGGAAAACAAGTTTCTAACAAAAAATTACGTAATGGAAAATTGTATTAGAATAATGTTTTTTGTGTGGATTTATTTTAGCAAACGACCGTGTATCACCACGCTTCTGCTGCCGCACATGACAACTGTGACCGACACAGGATAAAACTGAAATAGGTATAAGGATGGTTAGTCCAGTTAGCAGAGGGTGTTTTATTGCGGCGACCCCAAATAAATTTGGGAAATGAGCAGGAAGATGATGATGATGAGTTGGTCATTTTGTTAGTACGTATGAGGACTGGGGCAGCGACTGTCATTGATAATATAATTAGTCCTGTTAGTTGTCGATAATTAGTCCTGTTAGATGTCGAGTTCTGAATGTTCTAAATTTAATGAGATGTAAGAAGTAATTTATTTTGTCAATGAACGTGAAACGAATCTATGATTCACCTGGCGGATACTAGTCAGCGTTATTCCATGTACTTTCATGACATTCCACCAAAAAGACTACAGATGCTCTTAAAATTTTCATTTCTGTCAACAGCACCAACTGCCACTGATAGCAAAAAACAATTTTAATTTCTAAACCAATAAAAAATATTTCTATGTGAGTTTGATTGTTGAGGAAACCACGGCCTCATTTACAACACGAGTTAGTTTTCTGTTACCAAGGTCAGATGGAAGCGATGGGTCGTTGACAGTCAGAGGTCTGTTTGGCAGGTCCTCAAGTTGGCACCGGCGCACCATATCGTTGTAGCTACTCCGTCCAGTAATTCTCTTAATGATTATTCCTTTTTGTTGGAGTTCTGATTGCTTCCTATGTTGTTTCATTTAAAGGATGTTGTGTGGTCGCCGGAATAATTACACGTTAAAGTTGTCTAGCCACTTTTTTAAATAAACTAAGTTTAAATAGCATAAATTAATGTTAGGCTGTTGTTGACGATGCAACCTGATTATCTGAGTCCATTCCTAAAGACCTAATCTTCACCCAGAAGACAGAAGAACCTAGGAGGAAGGAAGACAGTTTCCAGGTCTCAGAGGACAAGCAATAGTACGCATCTGATGAAGTTTATTTTACGCAGAAGAAACCATCGTATCAAAGTGAATACCAGGATTACCTGGTTATTACACCTATATTTAGGAAAATTAGCACTGGTTTTAAGTGTCATCACAAGAAAGTTCTATAATAAGCATTAAATCTCCGAAAACTGTTATATACTTAACAAGAATCCGTATGCACATTCATTATCGTCATCTATATACCCCCGTATATTAACAGGGTTCAGTTTGTCACCCTTCAGATACGGAACCCTACAACCCACACTTCTTGTAATACTATAACCTACATATTTTTATTTGATTGCAGAAACCCAAATTGAGGTTCAACTGATGTTGAGCAAGTATCAAGTTTATTGGCTTTTTAGTACCGTAATAAAAATGGCAGGTACTCTTTGTAAAACATTTTAGGAACACATAGATTTCTTAATGTGAGATGAACAGTTTCTGTGTCAGTATAACTACACCCATCATAAGGTCTGGCAATACCTAGGTAATGTCAAGAGCATACCCCACCACGCTGCTCCAGTGCGGATTGCTGGAGGGGTTAGTGGCCAATCCATGGTTCGGAAGTCTTTATGGAACCAGAATGCCAAACGATATTAAACCGGGACCGAGGACTTATTGTGTTCTCCGGAGCACGGAAAATTGTTTGCCACTAGCGGTCACCAACCCAACTACCGACCGAGCCAACGGTTGCCACAAGCCGCTGGGCTATGAGCGCTTCTTCAGACCAATAATAAATGTACAGAATTCACAGAAATGTTTGTTGCGAAAGTAGAACATTAAGTTTTATTTGCAACCAAGGAAATACTTTAAATAATGAAATAGCTATTCTTTACCAAGTTGGCCCGGGATTTAATTACAAGTGTTAGGGAAAGCTGGATGGTCAAGCTTAAATTGAAGTACATTCAACTAAGCGAGAGATTACACACATTGGACTTTGTCCCGTGTGAATTTAAGATGGTAATCACTTTGCGGAAACTTCAGCAAGTTTTAGAGGTTACTGAGGATAAAGCTTTGAGCTTTATTGTCGAGGGGGGTAGAAAGTAAAATATATTTAACGCGGATAATTAAACATTCCACATCTGTTTGCTGTTAAAAAACTCTTTAAATTCTCGCAAATACCAATTAAAACGATATACTATCGGACATTCGTGTTGTTCATTGCAAAATAGCATTTGTTTCAGTGTTTCTGTGTTCCTTTTGCCGTGCCTCGGAGTTGATGAGAATGGTTTTGATTTGAATTCGTGCAATTTATTGCATATTCCCAATTCACTAACGACTTCTCCCTCTTGTTTTAAATTTAGATTATCAATTTGAACTGCCGAATCTTCAACGTTCGGCTGCCCCATTAAAATATTGGGACAGATTCGTAACAGGAGCATTGGGAATTTGGTTTCTTGGTTAATACGAGTTCTTTGACATCTATATATATAGTGTAATGAATAAAATGAAGGTCGTGGGAAGGAAAACAAGCCTATTGACGAAGTAATATAGCAATGTTTGTTCTTTTGTCTTTTCCGCAAAAGCAAAATATGGGATTAGTTTATCTATGCCTTGTTTCATTATTTTTATTCTTGTTGTCTTTAATTTATTGCAGTAAAATGTTATTTCGCTACAAGAGTCTGGTTTCATTTTCTATTTTGTCTCCTTGAACTCCTTTAATAACGATTTCAGTATTTTTAGTTATGTAAGGGACCTCATTGCAATTTGTATTTTCTTTTCGAGACACTAAGATATCCTTACATACAGTTTAGAAACATTTACCTGACACATATTAGGTATATGCCACGTACCTGGAATCAAACTCGGAAGTTCGCTCAACAGACAGGGTCACTCAAGGGTCGTATTGATTTAAATTCTTTAATTTTATTGAATCAGTGAAAGACCTGCAGCGGCGGATATCCATAAAACTTTGTTAGTGGCAATAAATTTGCAAGCAAATTGCAGATGTATCTAGACATCCTGGTTGAAGTTTTAATAAAACTTCTTCTCAGTTGAATGATAATTGCACGTCTCGTAAAACTAATAATTTATAACACTTTGGTACCTTTCTTTCAGGAATAATAAAGTTATTTTCGGTACCAAAGACAATTCAATGATGAAGTGAGGAAGTTTGGGACATTATATTGATGTATTTTATTGATATACTTTTTAAAATCTTTTAGAGACACAAGAAAAAGCTGCTACTTGCAGATGAAGTGAAACTTCACACTTTAGAAGAAATAAGCAGAGGTTATTTTAATTAATTAATTTATTTATTTATTTCACTCTTTATAGAAAGACCTAAAGCTAGGAATTACAATGGGTTGACTTAATGACCAATGACATTCTCTACCAGTCAACCCTTACATTACCCTATTTACTAAAATAATACTTTATATACAAACTATTTATATATTATATTTATATACAAACTATTTATATATATATTATATACAAATTATCTTTCACGTTCAGCGCATTCATACCCTTCCTTTTAATTCCCGTGACTCACGTTCCCCCGCAGTAGCGTTAAACATTTAACGCAAATAATTTTACTGAAATTTTCTTAAGCTACTTTAGTTATTAACATTTAGCTCTAGCTGACTTAGATAAGGTGTCATATTGAGGTCAGTGCTCAAACTTGGGCTTAAAACAACCTTAGAGTGCTAAAAGCTCCGAGTAGACGCGGAACTTTAGTAATAAAGATTGTATCGAAAGTTAAAAACGTGGGTAGATTTAACATAAAATAAGGCTACAATAACCCTGGCGCTGCGAAAAGCCCTGGAGTATCTATCATATATTATGATGCAATTGTGAGTTAATGAAGGGACTAACGTCGAATCTGGCAAATCCATCGAAACTGGCAACTGGTTACCAACAACTGAAATTTAGCTTTTAAGCGACCGTCTTTAATTTAAAAACAACTCCCCATCCCTTGGTCCACTCTCATCAAAGCATTGACAGCCAAAATGGCAAAAATAAATCCGAATCTAAATCTTCACAACCGATAAATGTCATAAAACTTTACTATTGATTTTAGAATGAATTTGGACTAGTTAAGCAGTAAATAAACCTATCCCTGGAACCTATCATGGAATTAAACTGTGTGATATATTTTGAGTCACAAACGAACAGTCGAACCACCTGCTCGTAAGTGGTCACCGTCGCATAGACATCAGTAACACCAAAGGCATCACCGATGCGTAGTCAGCCAAGAAAGAAGAAAGAGAAAAGAAAGAGAAAAGAAAGAAATAACTGGCTCTCAAGCCCGCAGCAGAACGCGACAAGTGGCTTGGCGCTTGGAGATGGTGGTAGCTGGTGAATCAGACCTCAGCTACCTCAAGCAGGGTCTAGATTCAGTCACTTTTACAACTCCCTGGTCTGCCTGCATGGGAATGGAGTCAGTATTCAAGGTCGCCATAATAGGTGGGTTGACTGGTAGAGAATGCCATTAGGAATTAAGTCCGTACATCATTGTACGTCATTGTACACCCTTATTTTTAAGGTTTACAATAAAGATTAAATAAATAAATAATACAGCCAAAAAATACACATAGCAATCATATCATTGCCATCTCATTTGAAGGCCAGCAGGCGGCATCATGAGGAAGAGGTCAAATTTATTGAAGACCCTGATATTATAAATATTATTACCATAAATCAACATAGCAAGTCTAGAATTAAACAAAGGCCCTGCGTATCCTATCTGGGTCATAACTCGAACCTCAAACAACAACCTCATTGTGTTGAAAGCTTGTCTCAAAGTTGAGGATTAGGGCGGAAAGTAAAAAATATCTTACTAACGATAATATTGACTTGGAAGCCTATTTGGAATTTATTATATTTCACATAATAATATCATAGATTATATTATTGTGTAACTAGATCATTTCTGTAGGATTTGTATGTAAATACAATTATTTATTTCATTTACACTTATTTTGTTCTTTATTGCGCATATAAACTCACAAAACCCCAATCTCCTCTAAACAAACAATCTTATGGTGAAACTTGACATGAAAATGCACACACAAAGAGCATATACAGGTAGAACAGTAGCTTTCCAGTAGAAAAGCTTGTAAAAATATTGTTTATCTCACAATATCCGAGGCTAAAGCTTGTCTCCAATATTTCGAGTAAAAGCTTTAAGCTATACTTTTTATTTTTTCGCCCTAATCCTCTCTCGATCCGTCAGTCGCGACCAGCTTTTAGTGCTATGAGGTTATTTTTCGGGCTAGGTTCGAGTTCTGACCCAGATATGACGCTGGGTCTTAATGTCACTGAAATATGGTGACACTTCAGTTAAATTGTTGGTACAGAATTAAGTTACATAACAAAAAAATCTGTTGGTACGTTACATCCGCTCGTCATAAAGCTCCGAATGATTTGCATTCTGGATTTGGATAAGAACAGATTCGCAATAGAACAAAATCTCAAAGTCTCAATAGGATAGATTCGTAGAATCTCAATAGGACAGAATCGTAGAATCTTAATAGGACAGAATCGTACTCTCAATAGGACAGTATCTCAGATTGTTAAAAGTACGCAGTACATGTAACAGGAAAACTCAAATGTACTCATATTGACTTCCATCAATGGCTCAATACATGGCACAGATCTCTCTTCATAACTGAAAAGGCATAGAACATACTCCACCACGCTGCTCCAGCGTCATTCGTGAAGAATTCATGGTTACGTAAGGAAAATGTACTCGTATTACTCATTAGTCATTACCAAAGCAATGAATGATAAGCAAACAATGAATTTCAGGCTATGAAGAGATCGAAAGATTATTTATTAATGCAAAATTAATCATTTATTTGTTTCTGTCCTTTTCCAACATTAGATATTTATACTAACTGCGAATTGGAAGACTGCAATGGCTCTATTACGGTTTGTCTATTTCGAAACATTTTGCGTCTAATGGCTCTCAAAATGTAATATTATTACAGATAGACACAATATCCTTTTAAATTCCTATAATTTTGGTGATAAAATGTTAATGAAGAGAGTAATGTTTTTGTTATTTTGTTCAGGAAATATTACTATTGATTAATGAATCTAATTAAGATACCATATCAAAGTGGACGACTATTTTGGGTGTTTTCAAAAGGGAAAAGTTAGTTAAATGTGACCATTTTGAAATGACGTCAGTTACTACGCCTCTAATATCTATTATAATTATAAACAATACTGAAATAAGAGAGACGGCAACACAAAAGATATGGTCTCTAACAATTCCACCTTTGAAAATGTAAAAAGGTATATTATATATCAAGACCAGCTTTTGTAAATCAACACGACAAGTGTAGACTGGTCAATTTATGGCAAATCATCACAGTGAATATAAATACCAAAGGTACCATCCATCATAAAGAAGATGGTGAGACGAATGAACAAAATTTCCATTTAATATCCATCGAATACATCCCTGAATGAATGAATGAATGAAATAAAACTATGTTATGTAATTGACGTCTACCTTCAAAATAATATAAAGCTCCAAGAGACGTTCAGTAGTAGGTATTACAAAACTAACAAAAAAGCTCTAAAAAGTTATACGTTGAGACCATTCTAATGAGCTTAAACTCAATCCCTCTGTTACTGAGTGAGTTGGTGATAGATGATTCCTGATGTTGATGCACCATCAGGTCACAGGATTCTTAATTTTGAATCGAACAGTAGGAGTTCCTTCTAATATTACTTCTTAATTAGAAAAGGAGCTGATGATCTTTTTGAAGATCAAACAGATTAAAACTATTTCAATTATAGCTAAAAGCACTTTAAATAAAGCACCTTTTAAACAAAAAACCTAACTCAAAACCAGTTCATTCGCTGAGGTGTTCATTGACAAACAGATTACAAATACACAGATAAACAGTCCAATTCACTCATAACACTCCTCTTTTTGCGTCAGAGATAAAAAAAAATCAAAAATGAAGAGTTATTTATATTACCAATTGGTTAGAAATATTCAAAAAGCTTGAATTGTACAAACTAAACGCTCCGCTGTGAGAGAAAATAAAACGTTTATTCAAAGTGATTCAAAGTGACAAAAGCGCATTCAAAGAGCATTTTATTTGCGATGGACCTAGTCGTAAAGAATCGACCTAATAGCCGGGAAGGGATGAAGTTACACTAATATTTTATACTGAGTTTTATGTGTTAGTAATTGTTAGAAGTTCGAATTTGTAAAATTATACAGTTTATATTTAGTAATTTTTATTATTATACATTTTTAATTTTTGAGGAATAGTTTTATGTGTTACATCGCTTTGAATAACATAATCATAAATACGAATCGACCCCGCATTAAATTGTATATATGTAATATTTTATCTGTTGCATGTTATAATTATGTAATGCAATGCATATAAAACATCTAAATATTATTTTACTATCTGTTAAAAGAACTTTCATACTAACTTTTATCTCTAATCTTGCGAGAAGTATTTCTAGGAATATGTATAAGTTATCCCTCACACTAACTAATAATGTTATTTATGTAACTCATAATATTATTACGGCAAGTTTGACTTCATCTATTAAGTGTTTCCACTCAATATCGTTACACAGATAGATAACAAACCCAAAAAAAAAATTGGATTTTGTATAAATAAAAAAACCTAGTTACACAAGAACTTAAAAAAAAGTTATTATTCAGTTGATTAATGTTTAACGTAATTCTCACCAATTAAAGTTTTTCTTATAAATACCAGGTATAATTATGCAACATGTTAATCATTACGTTAATCAGTATAATCAGTAGAATAATTTAACGACGTATAACGTATTATATATATCGGAGAATCCAGATGGATTACTTAATGTTTTCCTATAATGGTATCTTTCATATCATTCTGTATAGAATCAGTGTGTAGATCCCGTAGGTCACACGGTTCGGGATCATAACTGACTGCCAACGTCACTCTTTGGTTTTCAGTAAGACTTGCGATATTGCGGCCAGTATTCAACGTTGACAAATCAGATTACCCGAAGCTACTGACTCATTGAAAATAGGTCCGTAATGCGTTAGTAACAATCAACCGATAATCTCCGACACGGCCATACTGACAAGTAGCGCGCTCTCGCGCTACCTAAAAAAAATTCACAAAGCGCGAACTTTTCAATATCATAATCACGGAAAAACCACCCGTGCAGCAAGAAACTTTTAATTCATAGAGCAAATCTGTGAATTTTTAGCCCATCATAACATTTTAACTTCCAACCATAAAACTTACAAGATTTTTGACCAATCTTCGAACAAGTTAATTTTAAAGCAATGAATTATTTTCATTATATTCCCGGCCATTCTGCAAATCAACGCGCTCTCGCGTTGTTTCCCAATGCTACTTTCAGCACAAGCAAAGCGTATTAAACAGTTTCAACAACAGTCTCAATTATATGTATGGCGGCACTTGAACACACGTAAGATAAATACCAGTATAATTTTCTATCGTCAAAGTAATCGCAAAGCGTTACGGCTTTCAGCGTTACGTAAACTTTAGTATAAATTTTACTTCGATTACATCTTTCAATACTATTCATTCTATTCGTGAGTAGATTTCACACGAATCTTGCACAGTGCAAAGCGAAGAAACTTTCAGCACTCCATCCGGACAAAGCGAAAAAAAAAATTTTTTTTTTCAGTCCATCTCTCCCACAAAGCGTAAAGGCTTTCAGTGTAAATACTCCATCAATCAGTAATAATTTCAAGCCCTTTATTACCAAGTTTGCAATCAACAAAACCACATAAATAATAAAATGCATTCATTTATTCTTGTACCAAAACAAAACTTTTTATTGTTACCTGAAAAAGAACTTTAGTTTTTACCTGAAATTTAAATTGCCTCACTCAAGGTCAAATTACGACTTTACTCGTAACAACATAGCGTATTTTATACTTTATTGCTCGCTCGTCCATCCTATATCTTGATCGTCATCATCATCATCTACTCTTTGCTGTAGAGGTGTACAGCAGATCAAATTGTCAAAAGGGATCTTGTTAATTTTAAATCATAATAATCCGCCCCATAAGAGCTCTTCCTCCCGACGTTTATTTAGGCATTATACAAACTTCATGTTATTCCACCTTATTGATTAAGCGGCCAACCTTTGCTGTTCTATAAATTAGAAAGTTGTCAATTAATTCAGATTGTTTTACAATTACTGTCAAAACACAAATCCTTTCAATACCAAGTTACAACTGCTATCCCGCGAGAACAAAATCAGCATCCCAGCCAAAAATTACTTATCCAAAATCCACACACTATCCGCTCAGTGGCTTCCGTGTGATGTACAACGGACAGACAGACAACGATACAAACAGACAGACAACGATATCATAAACATAATTTGGTCTCAGTATCGACAACAAAGTCCACCTACACTTAAAACTCTCAAAACATCCAATCACAGTTTTATCCTCTGTTATAGTGCCATTATTGTTAGTATAGATGTGCCCTGATTACAATAATTCAACTTCGTTTTGTCATCAACCATTTACTATTTGGTTGTACTTGTAAATGTATAATTCCTAGTAGCATCAATAGTTACATTTCAATACGCTCCAAAATACGATTAGGTACTAACTGTTCGAGCAGCATTTAGTTATATCCAATCCAAGCACGCAACAGTACATCAGCATAGCCTGCATCACGACATTGCAGACTCGTCCGCTGCGACGACGACATAGTAGCCGTACCAATGGGTGACCACCCGCGACTATACAATTTGACATATCGTTAATATGGACATCGACATATTGATATTATATAAATGATCCCTCATACACTAATTGTAATTGTTAACGCAAAATTATATACAAATTTAACATTTCTACAAAAATTCCGGTTCTTTTGAAGTGGGAACCCCTGGACAACCGAAACACAATCAGGATCCAACTTTTGTTCAGCCTCTAAACATTCGGTCATTTACATGCGCAACGTTAACCTCTTTGCAACCAATAGTGTTACTACTGAGATAATCTACGTTCAGGATTCGTTAATATTTATAATCAAAGTAAAACTTTGCATCCATGCCCACTATCTGTGCACGCGAGATAAAAATCATGTTTATGACATGAAGCGTTTAATAAGGTGTTGTAACCACTGGGATTTCCCTGCCAAGAAAAATAGGGACAAAATATTTTTTTAAGCGCTACAATTATTATCAGCTCATACCTGCGGTATACACTTTCCACTTCGGTTCTTTTCTGGGTAATATAAGCAATGACTTTTAGTTAATTTACGTCCTGTTGAAATACACTAATCCATATCCAATGAGTCTGGTGGAATCCAGAGGCCATATCCAAACAAAATAATTCACAAGCGTTATGGGATTCCAAAACGGCGAAGAACTGTCATGCACTAATGCACTATCCATTTTCTTGATTAAGTCAACCGATATTGGTTGATGATCTTACCGATTGTTAGGTTTAATTTGCATCTCACCTGTAGATACTGCTAGTTGACTAAATATTTCAATTATTTATTATTATTATTTAACTCATTCCAAAAATAAATCTCAGTGTCCTCCTCAGTTAAATCCGTATCAAAATAAAACATACTTACTACCGTGTACTCAAATCAAAACAACAACAAAACAAAAACTTGTCACCGTCCATATACTTTGTGAAATGATACTCAATACATAATTATTCAAATTTGAAAAATTCCTTTACTTGTGAGCATAGCTCTATGTTCGACCCTTTTTTGCATACAAATTTTATTTTTAAATTTAATTTATGTGTCAACCAGAAATTCATGAACTCAATAGAACACTATGTCAAATTAATAAAATTAATTAAATTTAATTCATCGAAATTCGAAAAACGAATTCGAACACAATTTTATTCACTATGTCAAACGGATACTTTACGTTGACACCATAGCGCATAGGTACGTACAATGAGCGTACACATTTCAAACGTCATGTCGTGTCAAAGGCAAGTCAGTGCGCATAGAGCAACCAACACCAGTGTGTGCAACGTTACATTTATCAATACAATGCATTTTCAATACATTTATTAAAAAAAATTATTAGCATTCTGCATACAAACCATACAAACCATAAGTGCGCCAAACATCACACTCCTCCGTCTAACCCTCGCAAAAAGGGGCACAAAGATTCCGCTTCACGTATTAAAAAGATTAAGAAAAATTATCCATAATAATAAAATAATAAAATAAATAGTCCATATTTCGCAACAATGTGGAGACTTCATTAATTTTGGTGCCATAATAACATACTTCTACTAAGTAAATCACCCGTCGATGCAATTACCGATAGCTTAAATTCATGCCAATTACTTATCAAACAATTATTAAATATACCAGGATTACTTTTACCAATAGGTACAAAATAAATACAGTTTCAACCCGTTTACATATCACGTATTATTCAGGTATTATACTCATTAAACCATTTATTGTGAATTTTTCAAAATAAATTGAAATAAGGAGTCAATTGTCATGACCGACACAGAATGATTCCTCAAAATATTTTAAATTGTGTTACTGTTAGATGTCATAATGTTGGACTAACTAATCATCCATGCTTGCGGCTGGCGTAGCAGCCAGGTGTCAGCAGTAGTATGTCACTCATATCACAATAATTTTATGCGAAATAACAATAGCAACCATATTACCTTCCCAAAGAATTAATTGATTGATAGCTAGTAATTAATTCCGTGACTATCTTGCTTTCGCATCAATAAAATGATATTGTATATAAAAAAAAATAGAAGTAGACATGTCACCAGCGCGCGAAAAGTGGCACCCCCAAATTGAGCCAATTGTCCTACTTTTGGATCCATAGTTCCACATTAGATGTTTTAGAGCAACAGCCCTACACTTGTAAATTTGTACAATAGCCAACCCCAGTTTAAGTTACGATGGCATCATTAATAACACGACTGTCATTCATTCATATTCTTTTCCTTAAAAATTAAATGGAGTTCTTATCATAAACAGGTTCATAAATATTTCTGTTCTACACCGCACACCACAATATAATCGGAATGGATCCAAAATTGCAACCCGCTTTGTATG
This sequence comes from Ochlodes sylvanus, assembly GCA_905404295.2. Taxonomy (NCBI): domain Eukaryota; kingdom Metazoa; phylum Arthropoda; class Insecta; order Lepidoptera; family Hesperiidae; genus Ochlodes; species Ochlodes sylvanus. The sequence goes on from FR990146.1 coordinate 5,252,704, forward strand.
GACGCACCGCATCAATAGTTTTAATTATCTTTGTATCAATCCACTACCCATAATATCATGTGAACCCATGTGATGAAAGCCGTAGAAGCGTCCGTCAATTTTTAGGTAATTCAATAGCACATCAGTAGCTATTCCTACCCAGTCTATTTTTTATTTTAATTACAGAGTTTATTTTAATTACACTCCTGATTTTATTTGAGTAGGTACAAAGTCACCAAAACAAAGGTAATAATGTTATTGTGTTAAGACAAATAGTTTCATTCCAAAAGACCTGTTTCATTACAATTATAACACCGCCTTTCTGTTGATTTGTCATAATTCTAGGTCTCTTGAAACATAATGGTTCTGGTACATCCAAATGTCGCACAGTAAGGTACGGTAAAAATTACGTACTCGAAACTCGTATTTTAAATAACTGAACGTACCTGAACATTCGTGGTACCGAAGATTACAACTTCAATTTTATTTGACTTACGCGCCCCTGTTCTCCGTTATATCACCATTTTGTGAAATCTCTTGACTCGAACTGTCAAGAACGTCGTTCCAAAAACTCATCTCAGCTCCACCACAACAGTGCGTTTACAAAATTAAATGTGCTTCCCACTTTAATAAAAATAAAATAAAATTAAAATTATTAATATCCAGAATATCATTTAAATCAAATTATTTAACCAATTCAGAAACTGCCCTTGATTGTAGATAGCTGGCATAACGATAGACTCGTAGTTCCATCCCACCGCTGCTATCGGAGAATCCAGATGGATTACTTAATGTTTTCCTATAATGGTATCTTTCATATCATTCTGTATAGAATCAGTGTGTAGATCCCGTAGGTCACACGGTTCGGGATCATAACTGACTGCCAACGTCACTCTTTGGTTTTCAGTAAGACTTGCGATATTGCGGCCAGTATTCAACGTTGACAAATCAGATTACCCGAAGCTACTGACTCATTGAAAATAGGTCCGTAATGCGTTAGTAACAATCAACCGATAATCTCCGACATATATATAAAATGTATTATAATTATATATAAAATGTTAATGTAATTAAAAATAATTAATTGTAAAATAATTTCTTAAAAAAATGTTAATACTTGACAACAATCCCACTTGATGTTAAGTGGCGCTGATTTCTAAAGATTCATAGTATAATTCAAGAGTATTACTTACCACATTATCCACGCAGCCAAATTAATTGCAGTGTACCTACCAAATAAACCCGTAAACAAAATAATAACTCACTTAAAATACCGCTTCAATATAAAAACCTACATAATCAAACAATGGCTAGCCATGTTCCAAATCTGTCCGCCGCATATTCATATCACCATCAATATCCAAAAATTCATATTCAATTCACTAATGGACTTTCCTTTGCCTCTGGAATTTATGAAATTAAAAAAGAAGTCCAAATAAAAATTAAAAAACGAATAGGGGGTTCGTGCACATTCTTGCTGCGGGGTAGTGCATTCGGGACTCATGCACATTTACAAAATTATCAAAGAATTGCAACTAGAAAAATAAAAGATCTATCCCATTCAGATGCAGAATCCCGTTTTGAGATATTCAAAGCGAATTACAAACACACAGCCATTAGGAGTGCTTTTATTTCTCTAGACAATCTTTAAACATTTAGATTAAAATAAAATATACAGGTTATGAAACGACTTGCATGGACCTTTTTGAAAAATGTTATGAATTTATGAAACAAATTTTGTTTATGGCAACATTCGTTTTTAATCTACATTTTCAAAAAAGGAACGTCGGTGAACATGTTCTGCGAAATTTTATTTTAAATGAAATTATCCACGCAAGTATTTTCAAAAGTATAGCTAATACAGTTGGATACAAGGATTAATATCAACATTAACAGTTAGTGAAAACATTCAAACACCAAAGTGGCAAGAAAGGTGATAGAAAGAGAAAAAAAACAACACGAGGGGGATAGAAAACATCGAGTATATTTTTTAAAACACCGATGCGTACGCGGACCGCTATGCGACAGCCAACCGGGTATTTTTGGATTTTGTTTAGTGAAAAACTATTTTTAAACTACTTTTAATTTTAAGGATATAATTTTAATATCTTAAATAAACTTCTGGTGTACTGTATAGTTCGTACTTGATTACAAAGACGTAAAGGATAATTATAATTAAGATAACGATTTTAAATTTATAAATCAATTTTTAAATAAATTTAATGATACTGTTAAGAACACTACACCTAATAAGGTGTAGTCATTATAATTATTATTATGTATAAATAGAATAAAATAGAATAACTCTGCATAAATCTAAATTAAGTATGTAATGTATGCAATATACATATAAATATGGCTTAGGTGGCTTGGACACTTTATTCTATAATATAAGACATCATTGATCTTCAAGTTGCACTTACGAGCTTTTTATATATAATTATTAATTGTATTTAATTCCACAACACATCTTAATATTTTTAAATTTATTATTCAGATTGTTACAATTATTTTTAATTAAATTAAGAAAATTGTATTACAAGTTTGGTTTAACTATAAGTTGGATAAAAAAGTCTTGTACTTATTGAGCCTAAGTACCTCTGTAGAAAGTTTTAAAAGGTTTGTAGTTGACTTATTTAAACATTTTTGTATTTTACGTATATTTTTCGATTTAAAATAAAATTTACCGTTTAATCATTCTCTCTGTCAATACATGTTCCGTCGGTCATCATTTTTAAATTAACAACTCAATTCATTAAAATACATTTCATTCACTACTGTATTGTAAAATGCATAATATTAACGCATACTCTGCTTTTTTACCATTATATTTCTAGTACATAAAGATTAGAGCCGTCTTATACATTACCCATTACCCTATTTCTTAAGTCTTACCTACGTTCTATCTTTTACCCAAAGATTGCCTGGCAGAGATCGCTACATAAGCGTTAACATCGTCATTTGTATACCATTATTTGTTTATAAATCACTGTATAATTATACCTATATCTGGTGTATCAAATAATAATATTTGTATTGTATTGTACGGGTAACACGGACATCTATACTAAGACACAAACATCTATAACCCTTGTTCGGGTAATCTGTCACATAAATGTGTACCCGGGCAGGGATATGATATGTTGAAGACCCGGAATTGCCGGCAAGCTAACAGCCAGGCAACATAAGCTGCTTCTTCACCAGGGATGTGCTATTCTTCATTGCTAAGGATGCGTTTGATATTCTCCAATCATATCCATCGGTCCACACAGCAGCGCTGGTGGAAACGAATACCACTAAGCTGTGTTTTATATGGTTGAATGCCTGCTACGGACGGTCGTGAATGGTCTACACGTCTACAGTAGACAACGCAACCATAGCTTCGCATCAGTGAAAACGGTTTAGTTAGCTTAGCTTTCATATCCTCGTAACGTAGCTGCATAAAACATCTCAGGTGGAGAAGGTGAGTTAGTGACTCAGCGCCTCTCTAGCCCCAAATAAAGCAAGCAAAGTTGTCTTTCGGCGTCCCCTGGTTAAGGCTTTTACTTCACGTAAATTGTATTTGGATTTTTGAGGTACGAGATCTCAGAAGCTAAAGCTCTAAAACTTACTAATGTCGACGCACCGCCCGAGGGGCGCCACTACTGCCTTTTGCTACCCGGCTACTCTCGCTACAGCTACCCTAGGGTCAGTAAAACCTTGAACGACATGAACGTTAAATGCTAAACTGAGATACTGAACTATGAACGGTTAGTATGGTTTAAGAATCTTTATTTCTCAGAAGATTTGATACAATCACTTATTATTGAATCGAATTATTCACTTAGTAATGAATCGTGAACAACGAAAATCTTTTTTTTTCTATATCTTTTTATAATAACTTTCTTACCTTTGATAAACCTTAGACCCTTGGTACTATGACCAATTTAATCTTTAATCTTCTTCTATTCTAATACAAAATTGCAGTTACAGCGACTATAGTATATCTTATCCGCAGGTTAAACAACCTGGCCATAGAAAAAAAGTTTTGTATTTGAATTTGGAATGCAAAATTGAAACTAAAGAATGCAATTTCAACCAATACCGTATCCAGTTACGTTAAACATAACCCTCTAATGAAAACGAACAAATACACAAGTTCCGCGCCGCTGAAATCTGATTCTGCTGAAACGTTACAACAGGGGGCGTCGAAGCAGAACGGGGCTTTCAACGGAAACTTTCCACCTGTGACGTATTCAATACCAACTATACCTATTTCTGTATTCTAGTACCCGCTTCGATTTGCTTCGGATAACAATGTCTTAGTACCCTCGAAAAATTATTTAGACCGAATTCTTTAAATTTTTATCTTTTTATTTGTGAACCGATTGAAATACAACAATCACTGAATGTTTTTAACCTTTATCTTTTTACAATACATCAGTAAAACCTACAATTTCGAAGATTACCAAAAACAAACACAGACAAACAGACAAAAATTCCAAAAATCATTGTTTTAAAATTGCGTTACCTAATACCCTCAATACTGGTTTTCTGAAATATCTTCGACGTCCAGACATTTATAAGAGTTTGTTAGATATACATACATAAACATATTACTATAGAGTTATAGACTATAAGGGAAATCAATGAGGACTGAACTACATAGCCGAGTGTACGTTGAGACAAAACATTGTCTCTGGTCTGTCGTAACGCAATGCGTACAACGCTAGGCAAAAACGGATTCTCATCTACAGGGATGGAATAATATCCTATTTCAATATCTGACATTACATTGGGAGTCTATTGTGCTTTTGTATTGTGGTCATGATCCAACGTTTAATTAATGAAGCACCTAGTCGCATATTTTAAGCTAATTCTGAAGTCTTATCGGATGGTCCGTGTTAGTATATGAAAATATATTATAACCATAGATGAGTTACATTCAACGCGTGTTTCAATTTTTGATCCGTCTCGATGGCATTACTATGGATGGCAAATATGATTGCGGAACGTATGAGACACAAAGAGATAGATTAGTGAAAATTATATTAATTAGGGGAATTTGACTTGCATTGTTTTAATTATCAACAAAGTTCTGATTGCTTTTGAAAACAATTGCGCATGTTCAGTTAACACCGAATTTATTACCTATATCACTTGCGAAGCTTTATGTGATTAAGCTTTTCTGAATCAAAGCGAGACTATTCAACCCTGAACTTTTTTATTAAGTTTATGGCGTAAAACTCCATCCACCTAGAGGACAACAACTCGTGGTCTTGTGGTGGAAACAACGGACGAGGCTAAAGCGGCAGGTATAAGCGCCATAACGTTCAAATTGGAAACTTCTTATCCTGGAGTTAAAGTTTGTATTGGGTTAATTCCAATGACTGTGTTTTTCTGGTAAGCATAACCTGATGATCAGATTGGCTCCAGATGACTCCACAACGGTTATTGTAAAATCAAATTCAAAATAGTTTTTTAATGTAGGTATCACTAATATACGTCTTTTCTCTAACTTACGTCTTTTAATTAACTCTACTTAATTAAACGACATAAAAGCGTAATTCGAATTTAAGAATGAATGGTAATTTTACTGTAATTTCGTAGTTATTTAACTGTGATTTTATTGTGATGTTACTGTAATATAACAATATAGTTAAGTAAGATACACAAATTGTTCCAGCCCTAAGCACAATTGTTATGGCGGGGAGGGTATCACGAATCTTTTAAGCGCAGTTCGGCATGGCGACCGTTATGCCGTAGTGCCTCTGCATTTAGCTTATTCACATCTTTCGTATCGATTTCACTACTTGACTATTTTACTGTTGTAATGTAAGTGTTTTTGTAATGCAAACATATTGTTGAATATTACACGAGTAATATTGCAATCCTGTACAAATTTACACTCACACTTTCCTGTAAGTACCTAATATTATGTCCGAATTATTGTTTGTCGATAACTTGAACTCCTTTCCTCGATTGAAAGGGTCAGGATTTTCGTTTTTAATTAAAAAGCTACCACTGCAGTTATTATATTCTATTCATATCTGTTAGTACCTAATTACTATAATATACCTATATTACATAAGCGAAACGACACTCATTCACTGATTAAACAGGAAATCTCGAAAACAACTTGACCTATGAAGATGAAATTTGGCAGGGACCGTCACCTAAGAACGGATTTTATGATATTCCCTAAGGGGGGTAAAGCGGTTGTTTGGAACTTTAAAACAAACACTATGAAAGTTAGTATTTGGTTTTCTGCCCTCAAAGGCTTAAAGAGCTTAAGTAAGGTATGAAAGTGTGTTTGAAAAACAATTTTAAGTATATCCGCGCGAGCCAATCCACGGATAACAGTATTTATATGCTTTACGATAATTCAATTTGATTAATTTCCGTGATCCTCCGAGCAAAAGCTAGTTTTCAATATAGAAGTGTAATCTACACTATATACAAGTGTAATATACAAGTGTAATCTACACTTGTATATAGAATACTAGCTTCTGATCGTTGCTTCACCCGCGTGGGAATTGGAAAACTACTACTAACTACTTTACTGAGAAAGAGTTTTTAGCTATTTTATTATTTGCCTTTAACTGACAGATTTGATCGAGCTCATCTTGACTCTTTGTGCAGTCCTTTCCGCTAGGATATTTTTTGGTAGAAGTGCTTGAATGCAATGTCTTTCTACCAATTGAAAGGAGCCCGTACGGAGACTGCTCCGCTCGTGGTAGATCTCTATAGTCTCTCCTTTTACCTTCACGCAAAAAAATCGCGTATTCTTTAAAATCAATAGATACCTACTCCAAACGGATTTCATCCAATAGAAGTTAAAGCTCTACTATAATACAATTCAACCTGACGGTTAGAAGTTTTCCACTTCACAAGTCTACCGTAATTACATTGGATGTTACAAAGCTGAGTGATGTTTAGGACTTCAAAAAAGTTATAGTTCAGTAGTCTCAAACTAAGCTTGCAGATTTTTTACTTTATGCAGTGCCTCATCCGCGTTCATTACAAACATGAATAAGTTTAAATCATATCTTATGTCTCCCTTTGATCCCTTATCAATAATCATATACCATGCTTATGGTACAATAACTTTAGTACCCATCATCATACATAACAGTCAGCACTCATATTTAAACTAACTAGTAAATATTTCTCCAAAGTCTTTGGGTGTATAAGGCTCCTTTCATCTCTGAGTTCAAGTCAATATTTCCTGCACCTGGTGCACTCTGATGAATTAGCAGATAATATAATCTTCAGATGGGTTAGTGGGATCTATACCATCCAGATTAAATCTACCAATCTTTAGGTCATTTTGGTTATCTAACCTTCTTTTAAAGGGAAACCGTGAAAAGTTTAAACGTGATTTAGTTAGCGCATTACTGGAGAGACGGCTACCAACCTCTTCTACCGTTTCACCATTTTTCAATGGGAGCATCAGCTATTTACCAGCACATGGCGTGTCTGCTCGTTTGCAAGCAGTTCCTGATCTTCCACTACATGAGATACCGTGTAGTAAGGTCCTAAATTATAGTAGACATGCATAAAAACATAAAAATATTTTGTAAATCAGTGATAGCCCAATACTAAACCTCTAACTTGCGTGGTCTTGGTTTCTTCAAACTCTTGTTTGTCAAGATAATAATTTACTTATACCAATGTAATGTAATTAAATATGCTAAATTAAATCTTACAAAAAATATAATTATTTGTAAGATCTATTTTAGTTTCGAATTTAAAACATCCAATGTCCAAAATCTTGTACTGTTAGTTTGCAAAGACATTTGTAGCTACGTATACTTCAAATGGTTTTGCGCTTCAGGATTCTTTAACACTACGGCATCGGAAGGTTTAGTTAATTCATCTGAGATTTTATTTTAATTGTTTTCATATTTTGAAGAAAAGTAGTAGATATAACATTTAAAGCAAAAATTTTAAATTTAATTCCTAATTCACGATATTGCTCCAAATGTTTTATATCCGAGTTTAAACAGTAGGTCCATGTTAATTGTGGTATTTGCATTAGGCATTATTAAAAAATATGTTATCTTATTAAGATTTTAAATTTAGTTTACAATGGCATCCGTAACATTTATCTTCATTTCGTTAACGGTTTAAGATTTTATTGTTAACAAACTTTTAACATAAGTCAGCATTTTATAAATCATTGATTCAATGAAATTATTAAACGTTTAGAATCTTATAAACTTTCTGATCCTTGTTTCTATATCGATAAGAAAGCTATAATGTTTATTAATTTTTAAATCTGAAAATATATTGATTTAAACAACCTACTCTACATCTAACTTCTTTGCGTTACGAATTTAAGTTTTTGATTGATCAATAATATCTCTTAATAGAAATTAACACTAGCTTAATAATTATAATGTAATCGTATTAGACTTAATTAACTCACGATATCCAATGGAATCATGTTCCATGCTAAACTAGCATGTTCATCAGTTCCTGTCTCCATGGATCTCCGTGTTTCAATGGATTTAAAGCTACTGTAACCAGTGAAACCATGATAGGTTAGTAGCTATTTAGGCACGTGAATATATAAGAATAGGCCTTGAATTCTTAGCTACAGCTATTCGTTTGGTTATCGTTACATAAAGAGTGTCCGTTTCCTATTGGTGTTTCTCCACTACAGACCCATTCGGACCAGATGCATATAAGCATACACCGCAATTTATTGGTAATAATAATCTTTAAATAGACGTAACAGTTCACATTCTTGTTTCTAAATACTTTATTTAATCAGTCCTTGCACAAAGGATTGCGTATTCAGATGTTAATTTTAGATGTTTTTACTAAATAAATTTAATTTCATTTACACTTCATCTTGTGTTACGCCAATAAGTTTTACAGTTAACACACGACGGTGACAGAGAGAATGAGCGCACTGTGTAATGCTGAGTTTAATAAAGCTTTATTATCGTCGTAAGCCTGCGAAGTTCGAAGCTTCAGCCCCGAAACCCCAACGCAGCCTGTTTATTGCGGTCTTATCGATCTGTTTACAAACTTTGTTATGAGCACTATTTACGACATTACTTTACACGTTTCGACATTTTCCCGTAAACACTTCACTTTGTCGTACGTCAGTTCCCAATGTTGTTGAGGAACGACGGCTCGGTTGCGTCGAGCTTAGGCGCGCCGCCACGTGCTTTTATGAACCAAAAAGGGTTTACGGATATTGTTTTTACAGTACCTTCGAATCTGACATCGTCGTTGCCAGCCTACCATAAGACATCACGTACGTGCGACCAAATCGATCGGACGGCGAAATCGGCCCGAACCGAAAATACCCGGGCGGCAGACGCGGCGTAAGTAAGCGACAGTAGCTCACAACATCTGTTAATATGATCATTGTTAATTACATATGGGTTTGTTGTTAATATATTGTAGCCACCTGTCCCGAGGAGGGCGCTTGAAGGTACGTCGCTACGTCGTCCACCATGCAGGCGCGCGGGAGGTCGGGGAGGAACATAATACGCTAGAGGGCGCGCATATCGCGTGCGTGCTGCGCGGCGCGCCGCGTCCGACTGACGGCTCGTGCCACGCTACCCCCGCGGCCCCCGCCCCGCCACCCGCGCCCCGCCCCACTGCCGCAGGGCTGAACACCGCAGATTTTCCGACTTTCCTGCACCGCGGCTAATTTCATTAACATGCTGTGGCCGGCTACGCGATCTGTCAAAGTAGTTCGATATAAGTTGCTAACGTAAACTGTTTCGTTGTTATAAATGTACGTTACGATACGATAGGCAACGGACGGGTTGTAGGGTTCATTGTTGTCGTATTTTAATTGCATTATGGCTATACTGATTGAATATTTATTCACTTGTAAATTCAATTCATTTTTAATTAAATTAATTTTCAAAAATCATTGCGTCTTAAAAATATTTTACATAGTATTATACATAATTATTATTATGTCTGTTTATAAAATAGCGTTTTACCGTCAAAGCGTTGTCGTGATTTCATTACTTTGAGGTATTTTTAATACTTCTAGTTAAGAGATTTTTCAATGTTGAGTTAATCATATAATTAATTGAAGAATACCTACTGTCTCATAATCTGTTCGTATACTACTCCGATGATAAATTAAATTATTCCAAATTAAAATAATTACATATAAAATTTTATTTTTATAAGTCTTTGTTCCCTTTAATTTTTTAATCTTTACAAATAGTCAAGTTTACATATTCCATAACAATCACAAGATAAACTACTATGCAAAGCTGAGTTATAATAGGATAAGCCATACTAACAACAGTGTTACCTAACATTAAAATAAGTATTTTGAAATAATCATCATTTATTCCCTATTCCTAAAAAATACCCATAGTGTTATAGGGTTGTCACAAAATAAAAAAATAAAAAAACTATTACAATAAAATATAATAATTGTTAATAATAAATATTTTTTAGATTATAGACTTTTGTAAGCGAAAGTTATTTTGAATCTTATTTAATCATCCACATTTTATAAAAACTAAATGCGAAGGGTCAGTCAAGATTCTTTCGGTTTACCGTGGCATATCGCAGGCTCTTCAACATTCGTTGCCATAAACCTTACCAAATATTTGCCAAGATAGTAATTGTTTTTATGTTACAGCCAAGAATCCTTAAAATACAAACTAAATCGTAAAAGAAATATATCCAAAAGTAAAATATTCCCTCTAAACCCTCCACCAATCCGCAATGGCGCAGCGTGGTGGAGTGTGCTCTAAGCACCTCAGGCATGAGAAGAGACCCACCAGTAGTGGGCCATATTGTAATTTATTATAACTGTATACGATAAAATAAAATATAAACCTTAAACATAATAAAATTAACATTTCACTTTCAGCAACAGCAGCTTTCGACATTTCCCTCGATATAAAATTCTCAAATATGTAAATTTACTTAGTACACAAATTTTCTCCTGCGACAACCCTGTGCAGTAGTAATGCATTCGCGGGCTGCTCGGCGCCGCTCGGGCTCGATCGGTACGCGCTCGGACACGCTCGTCTTGTCCCGAACGCAACCAACGCACCCCTAATCCAAACCGACCTTATGCCTCACGTACTAGAGTCGAATTTGTAACGTTGTGAAAGTAATTTCGAGTGTTGTATTCGACTTCTGAAATATCCTAATTTATCGGCCTTTTCGCCAAACGTCATAACCTCTAACTCAGGGTGATAGGGTCGTGTTTGGCGCGGCGAGCTTTTTCAGCTGACGCGTCTATTAATGTCACGTTGGTGAGCATGTGTGTGTGGTGTGCGTGTGGGTGTGAAAACACATCTTGGGCGGATCGGGCGGCGCGATTTAGAATTTTTTCCTTCTATAGTTTTTGTTATTAATTTTCTTTAACTATTCTGAACTTATACAATTTTAATGAGTCGTTAGGTTCAAATTGGAATTCTCATTCGTACTCGGCCAGTGACTAAGTATAGTCGTAACCCCTTTCATATTATCAGGGGATATCCAAACCCAATAGTTTGGGGTGTTTTTTATGGATATAAGGTAGCAAACGAGCATGCAGCACCACCCTTCCACTGCCGCCCATGACAACTGTGACCGATACAGAACAAGACTCAAATGGAGACTGATTTACGTGACCTCCCGCGGTGGTGCTCGAGTTAAGCTACTAGCGGTCACCCATCCAACTACCGACCGCGCCCGCTGTTGCTTAACTTTGTCGATCACTTGAGATCGACGCAAGCCGCCGGGCTACTAGGTTAGTAGTTAGTACTAGACAGTAAAAAAAATTTAATCGCATTCTTTAAATATATGTACAATATACCTACTTTTTTTACTTGTGAACCGATGAAATAAACGAAATACTAAATGTTACCCCAACCACTACAACATACCGTGAAAACCGCATCTAAATCTGCTCGGTGGTTAACATTAGCGGAAACAAACGAATATAAAAAAATACTAAAAACAATTTCTCAATAATATTATGTACAGACAGATCAGTCACAATGATAAATGAATAGATAGATAATTATAATTTACAAGTAAATCAAAATTAAATATCAAACCTATGGTTATTGTAATATAGTCCACTATTAACTGCACTGCTACACTATGTATATAAAGATTTTATTGGTACGTTCTCCGTTCTGTACATAGTCGTACATACGTCGCAAGGAATGGCAATGAATTACGGGGCGGCGCGGAAGCCTCTTTCAGCTGCAGACACAAAGTGAAACGCACTGGAAACATAATAATTTATACAAAATATCGTTATTTTAGCTTCAAAATGAAGTAGGTTATGTATTTGGCGATTATAGAGCAATGGTCACCATGCGGGACTGCCCTTCAAAGGGTTCTGGCTTCGATTCCCAGCGAGGCAGTTTGAATGATGGGTTTAATTTCTGTCTATGGCACCCACGACATAAGCAATCCTAGCGTATGGCTGGGAGTGTGTGACGTTATTATTTTATCTATTAAGATTATTATTTAACTATTAAGATAATGTATTAAATTTTACATAAAATATTATTCAAACCGAAGAATATCTGGCGGAGAATTTCCTGCAGAATAGTCTTTTAAACTGAAACCGATGTAAGCGGTGTCTAAGAAAGTATTTTCATAGGTTTTATGTTAGAGGCGACAAGGGCGTGCGGAAATTGCAATTTGGCCTCAGCCATTAAAATGCGCCCGAGAATTTGTGAATATTGGAATGGAATTTATATTACGTGTAACCTCGCGGATGGGCTGCTGCAATAGACTTGACAATGTGTAGAAAGGACCGGTTTCCGCACGAGAGTCGACAGCACTTCGCGTATGCTGCACATTTTACATTTATTTATGTCTGGCTTCAAACCATTAATGGCCCACTACTGAGCACGGGTCTTTCCTCATATATGAGAGGACTGAGCATATATGAGCATACTCCACCACGCTGCTCCAGTGCGGATTGGTGGTCAAAAAACTTTGAAAAAATTATGGAGACCTCTCAGGTGTGCAGGTTCCCTGACGATGTATTCCTTCACCGAAGCAAGTGGTGATTAAATTCTAATTCGGTCATATTTTTTGCATAATAAAGAATACATTAAATTACTAAATAAATAAAACATTACACACACTAATATAAGTTACTCTATTCACACTGCCATAAGTTTGACACGACATTTGAAATGTGTCATAGGGTCATATAGAGGCAATGTTAAGTAACCCTTTTCGTCGAAATTCGACCGCAGAGCGGGTAAATAGTTAGGTATAATTAAGCCAATAATCTAAGGCGCCCTAATACGGCAATTTCTATACATTAATAGGTCTATAGACTACGAGATTATCTTTTGATGTAGCGACGCGGTGCAACTTAGCACTTTTAGAGGTTGCACCGAGGCACAACCATTATCTTACGTCTCGTTTCGATCCCATATTATATTATAGTGAAACGAAAGAGATGGAAATTCCTTTTTTTATTGCAATAAATCTGTAACATCATAGAATGGTTCCATTAATGTCTTGGATTTTTGGTACAAAATGATTGATATTTAGCGTCGTTTGTAGGTTTTAAATTTTTATCTTAGCAGACTCTATTATTTGTACTATAAAATTTAACCTAGTTGGTGGTAACCCTGCCTGAATAGTGAGGTGTCCTAGATTCGATTCCCATCCATTCATAATTAACCTGTTTTTTTTTGTCTTTGGACAGAATTTTGAATGGCATTCTAGTTACCTTCATTATCGCAACCCCTAACTGTCCCACTGCTGGGCACGGGTCTCCTCTCACAATGTGATGGTTACAGGCCATAGTCCACCACGCTAGCCAAGTGCGGATTGGCGGACTTCACACACCTTTAAGAACATTATGGAGAACTCTCGGGTGTTTTCGATTTTTTGACAATTAGAGGTGCACCCATGGTTCATTCCCATGCCCCCTGTTCGGCAGTCCAATGTTCAAACCTCTCGGCTATTACTGCTCTATTTACCTCACAGCTACGGATTTACCCTAAATGCTACGCCGTAGACGCTCAAAGAACCGAAGGTAGTACCAATATGACATCTACAAGTTTTAGTAATCATTTTGTGTAATAATTATAAGTTATTATGTAACAGTGCCACCCCTGTACCAAATATACGAAAAGTTTCGTAAAAATCGGGCGAACCTTTTCGGAGGAGTTTGACCACTAACACCGTGACACTAGAATTTTATATATTAAAATATTGAACACTACTTTAGCTATAGAGTTGTCAAAATTATATCCATAGACAATATTTTTTAGTCAATTTCCAAATCCTATTTTCAAAATTATCCACATGTTTTAAGTCTCCCTAGTTAATTAATATGTGCAAAAAATTAAATAACAGCGCGCTATTAAGCGCCATTTAGTGCAAACGGTTGCAATTTCAAAAATAGAAAATGATATGTGGGTAGTTTATGCCAATTTTCAAATAACCGTTAACCGATATTCGACCATAGATAAGGCCCATAGCACTCCGGCGGGCTATCGGACGACATAAACTCCAGCGGTCGAAATTAACCCCTTCGATGCTCGTGACGTTATATGCCGGTGTAAGAAAAGTTCAACCATTTGTTAGGATTAGTTCTGTATTGAATGGCATCGTGATTGGACACGTTAGATTATTGTTAATTTTTTTTAAACATATTTTTTCAAATTTAATGGTTTTATCAACAGTTATAACACAAGTCATATATTAAAATAAGGTGTGGAACGTTTGAAAACTTAATAAAAGTATTGGTTTTATTTTCTCAAAAAGACAAATGTCAATTACTAGCCGCCGGGATATAACCGGTTCAAGTTTGTGTACTTAATATAAATATAACATTTTTTTAATACAATAATACATTTTAATTTTATACAATAACAATTTTGTATAATACAATACGAATTACGCATTGAGAGTAAACTTAACTACTTTCTAAAATGAACAGTTTGACGTAATACAGCGTTTATTGCACATAACCGCCAATAGTCGGTGTTGGCAAGTGTAGGGTTAACAAGAATAACGGTGGTATCGACGCCCGGGGCGGTGCGGGCGGCAGTTTTTTACTTTTTATTGTAATTAGTGACCATTTTATGCATAATGGATTGGTTTTTCGACAATAAAAACAATGTTGTTACAGCTTTTGAGATTGTGATTGTTTCTGTTCTTGTGTCGTGTTTTATTAATTATCACATTTTTAATAACTAGATATCCTCTATCTATCCCAATAAAATCTGACTATCTGCATAAGTTAGTAGTACCTAGTAATAATATTTATTGTATGTGACTGTTGACAGTTGCTTTACTTAGCATTATGGGTAAAGATGCATGCAGGGTTCAATCCCGGGCTCGCTAGATCGGAAGTCCAACTATCACTGCTTACAATGTAAAATAGAATTTTTCATACATACATAGGTCCTACAATCAAAACTTAGGTCCTAAACTTCCCTAATACAACCAGGAGACGTTGCTTAAAATCTTAAGTCGCATTCACAGTTGAGTTAACTGCAGGGAAATCAAATCTGTATTTAAGGCGAGTGCACACTGCACGAGCAAGTGAATTATTAAAGCGGCGCTCTGTGCTCGGCCTAATATAATATACGCCCCGGATTTTGAGACTCCTACTTGTGCTATATTAGATTTACTACTCTCTGATTATGCGTAGAGTAGGTTCGCGTAGAGGGTACGTCTTACATATTGGTTATAATGTGGCTTCAACCTATTAATCGCGCCCACAAATGAGCATTGGTCGTTCCCTATAGAGGAAGGACCCTGTATTGTAGGTAATTAAAATAAAAATTAAAAAATAATAATAATGAAATTAAAAAATAATAATAATAATTAAAAAATCAGGTTAGTATTTGCTGACGGTAGGACGTAGGTAATAAGTATTCTGTAAGTACAATGGTACTTTTTACATGTAACTTTTTCTAATAATAATAAAATAAGTATAATATAACGATCCATTTTACTATCAAATTTCAAATTCAATTGGAACTGTATATTATCTATTTTATGTTGAACTCTCATATTATGTTAGTTAAAAAAACTATTCCAATAAAACCAATTTGTCTATGATTAGGTTAATCTGTGCCCCAGATATTCGTCAGTCATAAAATATCGCACAAGATCTATTGCACTATTAAACTCCTTCGGTACGTACTGTATTTTGATACCATAACTAAAACAGTAACCTATTGCTTTGTTATACCCGTAGTTCAGCAAAACAGGTATTGCTTAAGCACAAAGCTCTAACTAAACGTTAAAGCTTTTACTAAACGTCCACAATAACTATTCGCTGGTAAGAAATGAGAAAAATTGATAGAAATTAAGTTATATTTATTTCATGCCAATTTTCGGTTAACGAACTCATCACTAGATCTATTTTAAATTATCAACGCTTTATAAGAATTACTTCTGTGACACTGTGAAAATTTTAATGACAATTTTTGCTAATCAACTTTAAATCGTCATCGATCATAAAAATGCTCATTTGAAAAGAAAAACTGTTAAAGGAACCTTAAAATGATTTTCAAATATCTACTCTATGATACCCCCCTTGAAATCATTCACCGACTTTCAACTCATTTTCACAATATGACGTGTAGTGGTCGCAATGTTATACCCTATAGTCTCTAAAGTGTAACAAAGAACAAATATACATAAATACACTAGTAAATTTGACAATTTTATACAATCGTTCTTTATCGTTCATTCACATGTTGGTCTATATCATTATCTGTCTACGCTCCATAATGTCCCGCAGTCGGGGAAAACATTTGATTCTAATCGGAGAGTAACAGAGAAGTGTCTGTAGTGTCATTACGCTGTGGCGCAGAACTACGGCTGCAGTAACAGTGCAATGCAGCCCCTAACACTAATCAGCTGCTAATAAATTATCAGCGAGAGATTTATTCTACCCCCGAACCAAATAGAAACTAAAGGGACTTAGATTGAAACCGAACATTGTGTAACAGAGGTGGATGATCGCATTTTTATGAATGGTATGTATCTTTTCTCTCTTTCTAAATCTGGAGACCTGGTACATACGTGATCATGCTACAGTTGACTACATGACAAGTTACTCAACGTTCTGATCACTCGAAAACAAGGGGTTGGCATAATTATGTATTTTAGATGGTTCTAAACGATTTCCAGAAGTTATGCATTCATTTACGTCAAAGTTAAAAAAACTCAATAGCACCAAGATTCGCTTTGTCGCGGATGACATGGACAAAATAAATAGTACACCCACTAACACCCATGATCCGAGAACAAAATTATATTTGTCATAAATATCTACCCCGGGCGGGAATCGAACCCGGACCCTTCACTTCGCAGGCAGGGCCACTACTAAGTGGCCCTGCCTGCGAAGTGCGAAGTCCTACCTAGCCTAGTGGCTAGGTCGTCAATCAGCATCGATGTCAGTGTTAGTAACCCTTCAATGCTGGAGAGTATTATTGTTAGTATTATTTGGAGAGTATTATGTTGATTTCTATACGGTCGAATTTTCAACACTTGCTTGAAAAAATCTGATTGACGCGCTATTGAAGCATTGTATTCATACGACCAATCCCAAACCGCCCGCAAATTCTAAGAGAGGATCTGAGCCCAGTAGTGGGATAGGGGGTTTTGATGATGAACAATTGAGTTTTCTCGTGGGTTAACATTTATAGACCAAACGTTATTCTATAGAAAACTATTACACAGATATTCAAAACAATAGCGTAGTAACGACCGCTACGCTAACTCTACATTGGCAGAATCGTAGAGCACGCGTAGAGCGACAGTTCTACGAAATTACTGCTCTACACAATTGAAATGTATTGATAACTTAATTGCAATTAAAAATTGCATTAACGTATAATTGAATACATATTTTTGTGATAAAATTTGTAAAATTGTAACATAATATTATTGTAAATATTTAATTTTGGATTTTAATTGAAACTAGCCTGCATATACCTTGTACCTACTGTGTATTAATATAATGCAAAAAAGAAATGTATTTTTTATTTTATTCTATTATAATTCTATAATAATATGACAATAGAAAGAAAAAAAATATTACCTAGACATCTTTCTCAAAATTAAATATATTACTACTTACCAATGGTTTTGTTGCATTTTCAAATCATCAAATACAAACATATCATAGAATGAACAAACTATGCGGACCAATTTATATTATTAGTAGATATCAAACGCATCAATAGTAATGTAGTGCACTGCAATGTGTAACGTAATGTAATGTAATGCACATTTTATCAAAAGCAACCTTAACGTAGTACAAAACTCTGCGATCACCAACAGAAGGCGCAAAGCAGGGTCTATGAACAGGTAAGTTTGGTTTGGACTGAAATTTATTACAGCCTTACATCCCCAAATCATAGCCACGCACACTTCAACATATACAATTCCCTAGCCTACTCTAAAGTAATATAATTAAAACCAAAACAAGCACTATAAATTTTGTAAATTAGCACAGAATGTGGACTCGAAGAGGCTAAATAGTGTATTTTCATTTATAATCCATGCATCCCGATGCGGCAGATATTACTGAATAAGCGGCACTGCGGTGCGACTTGCGACCGCGACTTTAATCCGCAAGTCGCAGTCGCTCACATATTTATAATTTGTACAATTACCACTGCCGAGACAACGGTCTATAGAGCTGGGAAGCTCTTAGACTTGGCTGGGATTGCTTGTTGCTTTAAGAACAACGAACAGGTAATGTAAAGACAGTTTTGAAAAGATAAATAAGGTTTTTATTTACAAGGTAATAACAATAACAATAATAAGGTAATAACAATAAGAATAACAATAATAAACAAAGGCTAACACACAATCCCCACGCACTAGAAATCCCTGTGTCGCGGGTAAAATGGACAACATAAATAACATCATCATCATCATCATCATTAACACCCATGACCCTAGGACCTTGACCAGAGCAGACGCCCCGGTCAAGAATCGAAGCCGGAACCTCTCGTTTCGCTATGCGGGCGGTAACAACTGATATACCATCCGATGGCAGATCTGGTCTTATCGCGTTTTTATTTATTATAATTATTAAAATTTGTCCCACAGACACCACAGGGAATACTTATGAAGGTGCGTATAAGCCTTTTGTATTATGTATAAAAAAAATACCACAGGTTATTTCAAAAGTCTATAAATATATTAGACAGTTCACTGGATTATCATCAAATACCCGACAATTCTACCTCATTACTGCGTCACTGCAGTACCGCTGCAACGAGCAGACAAATAAATTCGGCGCGCGATAAGCGCAGCATAAATCAGCGCAACCTTGCGCGGAAAAATACGCCTGCAGGAAGCTTCCCGCCGCTTCCGAATGCTTCTGAACGCTTCTGAATGCTTCTGACTTTACTTACCTACTTCTCGACTTATGTTTCGATGTGTTGCGCTGGATTGCATGCGACATATTTTTTAACTTGTTTCTAACTGAGAGTGGTTTAGATTTTAACTTTTTGTGTCAATAGCCTGAGCCTGTCATGAGCAATGTCAAAGGTCAAATAAAGCTGAAATATGGAATATATAAAGAAGAAATAGGGTGTTTCAGATTGTTGACTAATTCACGGGCTCTAAGCGTGGCTTCAACCCATTAATGGCCCACTACTGAGCACGGGTCTCTCCTCAGCATTGAGGCATTGCATACTCCGCCACGCTGCTTCAGTGCGGATAAGTGGAGGGGTTAGAGACCAAGCTAGGTATCTTATGACTACCGAAGGCCTCCGACATGGCTTAATGGCTGCTATCTAACGACAACAGCCTGTATCGAGTTTTACAAATCCTCCGAAATACATGAAAAATCTTAAGAATTTTTTAAATAAATTTTGCCACTAGCTGCCACCTATTCCACTACCGACCGCCCGCACAGCACACACATACAAGGTGACACACGCACCGAGTCTCACGGGTTCGAATCTGGGGCGCTATGAAGTCCCGCTACACTCGCTTTCCGTAAAATCCCTGCAGCAGATCTGCGAGTGGAAAACGGTGCATATAAATGGTAGAATCACCGTGAATACATTTTTATTTGGTCCCATTAAAAACTTAAATAAACAAGTAAACAATAAATAATTTTAACGATAGTCTACCAATAAGACCTTCAAGTTTAAAAAACGGAAGCAAAACACATTGTAGAGCCCCACTTGGCACGCACGCCGGTCTACTCTTCTGATGATTACTAATGCAACATTACATCTTTAACACCGACAGACACAGTGCTAAGGCTTCTAGTATTAATATAATAAACTATAATAAACTATAATAAAAATAAATTATAATATAAAACGGTTATTTTTCACAAACCACCGTTTTGTAACCTATTCAAATACATACAAAAAACTTAAGTACATTAAAGATATTTGAGGAAATCTATTATATTTATGTCGATCGTGCCATGGACTATGGGACGGCCACTAGTTTGGGATGCTACCTGTGTAGATACACTGGCTCCGTCTCATATTCATGGTACCAAAATTAGAGCGGGTGCTGCGGCAGAGGCGGCAGAGAATAATAAGCATTTGAAATATGATAATATTTCAAATGCTTATTATTTTTTTAAAGCTTTTGGAGTGGAGACTCTTGGTCCGTGGGGTCCTGATGCTCATTATCTTTTCGGACAAATTAAAAATAAAATAAAACACAAGACTGGCGACTCCAGAGCTGGCAGTTTTCTCGCTCAGCGTATTAGCATTGCTATACAGAGAGGAAATGCTGCCAGCATCTTGGGTACTGCACCGCAGGGGCCCAGCTTTATAAATTTATTTTAATTTCAGTTTAATTTTAGTCTAATTTATATGTTAATTATAGGTATTTATTATATTATTGGAACGAAGTTCCTTACGGCAGGCTTGGAGGGGATAGGTTTTGCTGCGGCGACCGAACTGAAAAATATGTGATAGTAAAACCGTAAGAAAAAATGCGTGGAATAAAAGCATTAAATGAGACGTGCGCAGGCGCGACAGTAGCCGAAGGAACTTCGTTCCTACCTGGTGTCCCACGACACCAAATCATTTATTTTAGTATTATTATTTTTATTATTATATTTTGGAGTATTTATTAACCTAATAGTTATCATTTTTGTCTGTTTTTCTATTTCTCCGTAAGTTTGTTCCCTCTAAGCTCAGGCACTGCTTTATATAATTTTAGTAAACTTAGCGTAATTCAGGGTTTGTTTTATTACAATAATACAAACAAAATTAAGAACCTTGTCTTCGATCATCAAAAGATGAACTTGTGTAAAAATATACATTATGTTGGAAAATAAAAGTAAGTAGTTAATAGTATCCTGAACCGTCGCTAAGATAGTAGGTACCCAATTGTTAAAGTTTTGTTTAAAGTTTTCTTTTCTAAATCTCATCCCTCAAACAAATTAATGTAGAATTGTTAATGAATACGAACAAGGAAGCGTCCGAAAGAACGAGTCAACGACCCTCCGCCGTTTCGTAAGTCCCAGTCGATAAAACGCAATAATTGCGTTCTCCTACAGAGATGCGGCTAATAGGTCCGTTCTTGCTACATATTGCGCTGAGTTTTCCACAGGCGCTCCAGTACTTTTAATACTTGAAACTTTTTGGGCAAGTAACAGGCTAAATTAGTTTTTTCAGACATGTTTAATTGGAAAACTTAAACGTTAACTTTTTTTTTTTGTTAGTGTAATTTGATTTCATTTTTTGGCTAGTAATGACTGTGATTAACGTGAAAAAGAAAAAAATAATTAAGTACCAATGTATTCATTGTATTACAAACATGATAAAGGATCTCTTTGATTTCTCGGATTTTAATTAAAATGAATCAAACACCATTTTTTTATTATAGGACGATAATTTAAAGCCGTATTCCGTATTTCCGTCAAATTTGAACAAAAACCACACGCTAAAACAAAGTAAACAGGAACAAATTAAAGTTAACGATAGGTAGGTTACGCTCAGAATTGTCTCGTTTCCCTCAAAGCCCGGTTTTAACGCGAATAGACATCGCGTATTTGAACCCGGGACCTAAAAAGTAACGGCGCAGTTATGCAACTTTCTAGGCGCGAGCTCACTGGTATATACGTCGTAGAGCTACGAAACATTTAATAATCTCTGCCAGCTTAGTTTTAAATTCATTTTAAAATTTTAGGGGTAAAAAAGCTATCATCAAATCGCTCCAAAAAGTCAAAAGGAACAGAATTATTTGGCCACTTTTTTAACTTTTTTATGTTGCGACCGTCTTAGTTCTCAAGGGATAGCCACACATCTTTGCCGAATTAGAACGAGACGCTTACTAACAATTACTAACTAGACTAGATTACTAACAACTAACAGAAATAACTATCACTAACTAGTCCCGATTTAACTCTGGTTCTGGGTCGGTCACAGTTATCATCGGCGGCAGCGGAAGGGACTGAAACTTGAAACTATTTGACGAAAATAATCAGATTTGTTGTCTGCTTCTGTGGTCTTCTGTCTGCCTTGTCGAAGACACAAAAGAAGATTCAAATCGAGACGAGGGTGGTTAATAATGAATGAAGAAGAATTATTATTATTTTTAATCCAATTAGCAGAGAGTTGCTTAACAACGTAAACTGGTTAGTTCGTTAGTAGGTAGAGCTGTGGCAGGGTCCGTTACTGATAGTTAGTCCTGGTAGTTGTTGTTAGTACCTAATAGTCCAGTCAGTAATTGTTAGTATGTTACTAATTCGGCACAGATGCTTCGTAGCTTCGTAGCTCCGAGGCATGTCCCACGCTAATTGCTATACCCAGCGCCAACGCAGTTTGCGGATATGCCTTGCGCGTAATGCCGCGCGCTGATCGGCTTTTTGTCGAAAAACCTCGACTAATGGTAGGCAGTGGTCGTGTTAGTTTGTACGGCCATGTAGGATAGCCTGGCTATGGCTCATTTATTTTTTAAATAAATTGTTTTGGCTGTTTACTTTTACCAGTATTTGATGAAGACCCGTGCCTGTTAGTATCTCAAAGTTTTTCAGTCAGATAATCGTAACATTGATTACTAAGTAAGTACAGAATTTAAAGGGTTCAGCAACAAAGGCTTTATGTAGATAAGTCTAACGACTGTGAACCACATTTTTGCTAGGCTCGGGTTTACATGTGAGGGGTACAGGCCATAGTCCACCACGCTGGCCAAGTATGCATTGATGAACTTCACACACCTTTGAGAACATTATGAAGAAGTCTCAGGTGTAGGTACAGATTTCTTCACGATATTTTCCTTCACATAAGAAAGTGATCATTACTTATTTTGTAATACGCGCATAGTTTTTTGACCAGGCCCAGGGCCCCCTTTTAGGGAGTCCAACATTCAAACATTCCTTGAGTACTGACATAGCCCAGGGCCGGAGATAAAAATCCACACGCCACTGGCCAGTCATTGACGTTATTTCTAATTTACGAAGACAACATTGTTAGGTTAATAGTCTCACAAAGTGTTCAGGTCAAACATTAGACATAAATAATAATATGTTCCTATCACAAAAACAAAACACAAAATCTTAAAAACTGTCGGGCTTGAATGTTCGTGCTTCAGTACCTAAGTACTTATTGTTCACACCATTACCTATGTACCTATGTACGCGTCATTAGGTCTACCTTAGAGAAGTAATACTATAAAGGCCTATTTACATCTACTTAACTTGTTAGTAGTATAAATATTATGAAAATAAATTACGAATTACTAAAAACATTGAAAAAGGCTTAATAAAAAAGAATGAATTTATTTGCCTCTGAAAATACTGATAGACAGCTGGTTTTTTCTCGTTTGAAACTGTCCGCCCGTCTACTGTAAAGCTCGTATACTACTGAACAAATTGATTTATTATTCGCGCAACGTGAGCCTACAAGCTAAATATTTTTAAAATAACAGTTGCCTGTTACATTGTTGTGTACTTACCTACTTCGTAAGTTCGTACATAAAACGCCTTTTGGTTGAAGATTTGTAACTACTAACTATTGCTATTAACTTCTAACAGGCGCTAGGGAAACTTAATGTTATAATCAATTTTATTAATGACTCGGGCTAAGTAAGCGTAGTGACTGTAGAACGTAACAATATTGTTTATTTAACCATAATTTTATTAAATTCAAGGTGATAGGTTTGTTACCACATTACCACATTTTTACGCCGTAAAAGAATTGTATACTTACCTACGTACCCATAAAAGAATTGACAAATGACATAAAAATATTGTACGTACCTACGTACATTGAACTAAGGTTGTAGCCCTAATAATTATTGTATCTAATAAAATTATTTTTGTCCTATTCCTGGTATACAATAAATAGATCCACTAAAAATAATAAAAATAGCTAAAAAGTTAATAATTGCTAATATATCGTTTTTGGTGTTCCATAGAATATTGTAGTGCACTTTAATGTATATCTGTATATATTTATTATGTAGTAGATATTATGTATATAGATCTCTTACCTACTTTATGTTTGTAGTTAATAATTGGCTCTACAATTAATTTATTGTTTTGTATCAACTCAAACATTTTTAAGTCTAGTTATTTAGTTAGTTACTAACATACTTTGTAATTTGCTCGTTAGTAAAACAATACAATGGATTATTTTATTAGTTCTTGTATAATACTTTTGAAGGTTTTGTAATACATCACAATTAACTTATGATTATCTACAGGCACATATAAAGTGCAATGGCTACTTCCCAATAATAATAGAATTATTAAATAATAGAATGATTTCAACAAACAATCAAAATTTATTGTCCTTTATTTTTAACATTTCTCTTACTTTTAGATTTAATTAGACTAGTTGTGTCATCATTCAGCTGTTGGAAGAATGCTTTTGAAGTTTTCAAGGCTTTATCGTTTAATTCAATGCCCTTTGTAGTATTTCTATGCTCCGTTACTTTCATAACCTTGCCCTTTTGTTTCTGTAACTTCTTCTTCTTCCTTCGTTCTCTATTCTTGTCGGTTTTCGTACGTTCTTCTTTGCTCATCAGGTCGCCTCTGTGTTTCTTTTTGACTTCTTCCGGTGCGAGTAATGCAGCATCACTTGTAGCTACGGGTGCCACCTCCTCCATTGAGATGGCTGGAGTATTGCTGACGATCTTCACCTCGGCTTGAGGAGCTTTCGGTGTGTAGTGATAATGGCATAATGCATCAAGTTTAGCAAATAGTTTGCTCATAGCATCCCTGATTTCTATGTGACTTTCTGGTTCTTGTTCTTCTTCATTACCACCAGATAATGCTTGCTTTTGTTTTAAATATTCAGCTTCATAGACCTGAGCTAAACTTTGCTTGCTTTTATTGTGATCTAAGATCTCAGGTTTTTTAAATACTAGTTGATCGTCAATAGGCTTTTCTTTCTTGACAACGTCATCCCAAGCTTTATCTTTAATCCTCTGTTTAATTATTTCTTCTAATGTTAATGTAGTTTGTTCTGTAATAACTGGAACTGGTCGTGTTGTGAGGTCAAAGTCAACGACTTCTTCAAGCAAGGAGTTTTGTGGACGTTTTGTTGCATCAACTTCACCCTTCAACTGCCATGGGGCTTCTGTTAAAGACTTTTCTTCAAGCTTAGAGATCTGATTTTTTAAGCGCTGCTGTCTCATTTCAAATTCAGATTTTTTCTCACTATCTGTGTGACCATTTTTAATTATATCTTTGTTTGGAACATTATTTCTATTACCTGAATCACTTTCATCAGATTCTGGGGCGGCAAACCTGACTTTTTTGTCTTTCTTCGTAGGTTGTGAAGGTGAATCATTGATTTCATCATATTGTTCTTCATTCATTTCAACGTCTTCATCTTCCATAGTACTATCTGCTTCATCATCTTCAGCATTTTCACCATCAAAGAAGTCTGAATACATGACATCCTTAGATTCCCCTTCTTCTCCATCTGATGCCTCATTGTCAACATCTTCAAACATATCTATTGATTCCTCATCACTATCATTGCTCTTGTTTTTGCTACCTCTACTTTCCATTTTCTCTTCATTTATCAAGAACTTTTCCATTTCTTGGAGATTGAAGAACTCGTCGTCTACTATGGATGTTTTAGTTTTTAACTCTTTTTTCTTTTTCGGTTTTGATATTCCATTATCCTTTTTAGATTTTTTTGGCATTTCTACAAAATCAGAACCTTCATTATGACTATCTGGAAGGTCAGCCTCGTGCGGTTGAGCAATTTCAATGGGAAAATTAAGATCATTATTAGAAGAAATACAGTTTGCAACGTCCCAGACAAGTTGATCCCAACATTCAGAATTCTGGAGCTCTATTTGCTGCCAAATTTGTTCCTCATCAAAATCCTTTACAATTAGCTCAGATAACGCACCTTTTTTCTTTTTCGATCCCTTTTCCTGTGATTTCGTAAGGTCGTACAATGATTTAACCAAGTTTTTTATATCTTCTTTTAGGTCATTTTGAACGGTCAGATATTTCACAGGTCTGTCCGTTAGCGCACTAAATTTATCAATCAAATCCTCCATTTTCAACTCTGACATTATTATTTAACGTAGAATATATCTCTTACATACATTTATGTAATCAAGTATTGTAAAACAAAAGTAAAATTGATAATGTTGATTACAACTTCAGTTCAGATTTCAGAAAATCACACGCGGTTCACCTTCACTTTGGTTTTGTTTGGTATGACAGTTAGCTGTCACTCTCAGACAATCATAGTCACGACGTGATTCTGACGTTTAACATCGTTACGACGTTTTAAGTATAGCTCTAGACACCGATTTTTTGGCATATCGCGGTCACTTCGATCACAGAGTACTTTGTATGCTTCGATCCACGGCGGGAAAAGATAAAAATCGGTTTTTATTCGTTTTTATTAACTAGTATAAGACATAAGGTATAGGTAAGTAACATTATTATTTATCAAGCGGATATACCGTAGTATAGCATTATATCAATGTATCGGTTTGGTTCAGTTAAAGAAAATTGGAGTGTCTGTTTGTAATATTAAAATAACCTCTATTTACTAAACGCTTAGGGATGTTGTATACACGATACAATAAACCAAATCTTTGTCTGTCTGTCTGTGGTTTTGATTTAATCTCTAGAACGGCTGGACCGATTTTGACGGGACTTTCACTAGCAGATAGCTAATGTAATAAGGAGCAACGTAGGCTACTTTTATTTTAGAAATTTTAAAATTAAATTCCACGCCGACGAAGTCGTGGTCACAGCTAGTTTTAAATAAAGTTCGTGGAATAATAAAACATGGAGCAAGGCGACAAAAATATATAACATCGTTTTAGTCGATGCAACAATTTTAAAGTAGTAGAAGAGAGTAATTATTAATTAGATTTACTTATTTTGGGATTAAATTTAATGTGAGATAGCGCTATGTATATTTAGCTAAAATATTGAAACCTTAATTATGAGAGAATTTCGTGAACCTGACGTTCAAGAACTGTAAGCTTCAGAACATTATGCCTTTTGTAGTGTATTTTCGGTCTTTGTCACCGATTACCAGCTTACATATTTTTAAAGCGTCCCACTCCGATAATCTGACACCACGGTATATATTTCAAAAGAATTGAATAATTTTGAATTACAAACAGTTGTCAATCCAACCATTTGTTGCAATGCTAGTTTTGACACCTGTTTCACTGGTAGGAGCGATTAACTCGGGGACTAAGTACTCCCAATGTGATGTTGGAGAGGATTGCCGGATAATAAAAAACCAAATTTATTTATATTTTTTAATGAAATTCGATTTATCTTACATTTCATTTTATTATTAAGTAATTACAATTACATCAGACCTCGATTCGCTTTAGTTTTTTAATAGTTGAATATAGACACAATCATAATTAAAGAGTTTAAGAATTTGCTTTAATCATAATGTCATAAACATTGACAATTATGTGAGCTTTCGAATGTTGCCATGAGACAAAATGTTACTTATAAAATATTGGAATAGGATATATATCAACTGATTTTACTGAAATGGCCACTAGATGTGTATTAAACTTTACAAAATCAATATTCATTATCCAAAATCTTTAATGACATGATTTTTTAATATATTTTTGGCACAGAATATTAAATCAAAGGAATACCACAGAAATTAATAAATTATACATTCAAAATAGTAACAAATGTAGACAGTTAATAAAAATTTGTGCCGGTAAGCATTTGACACAAATATTATTATCTTTCACAACACAAGAAAGACAGAAAGAGATTAAACTATTCTCTCTTTGTTATTGGCTTGTCTTATAATTAAACTTATTGAATAATAATTAGTAAGTATGTACATGTTGGCAATACAGTTGACTAGAAAAATTATCACAGAGCAAATTAATAATACTGGAAATGCCTGAAAACTGGCTACTTAAATCATAATAAACTTTTAAATATACTAAGATGCCTCAAAATAAAGCCAGTACACAACAGTACGATATAGTACAACAGAGGTAGAATTGGTAATTAATTAAAGCCATCCCGGTGCAAGGGAAAACGAAATATTTATGACACCAATAAACCAATTCTGAACAAGAAATTTGTTACAACTTTGAACAAAACGAACAAAATTGCAGTTTTAAACAATAGACGTACATGTACGATACAAAAAAGTCATAATTAATAATGTAAACAAAAAACCTTTGCATTTATCTAAAATTATCACAAATACATACCTGGTAGGAAGAATGTATTTTGTATTGTATTTTTACAATGTCAAGGAATTGGAATTTGCAATTGCATTTGAGTAGTTCACAAATCATATGAGATACAACTGTATTGGATTAGTTTACTTATTTTATAATTAGTGAATAATGGCTTATTTGAATTAATTATAGATTATACTATTTCACTAACCGTGCAAAATATCGACTATGTATTTATAAAGCTAATTGAAAATACAGTTTATTTTGGCAGAAATTACAAATCAGTTTTGTGATGATTAAAAATAAGTTAATAATTATGTACTTATCACAATATTTTGTGGAAATTTTTAATTGAGAGGTTGGCAACATTTAATACTTGTTAATTATGCAAACTATACGAAATACTAGTGTAATTGTTTATGTAATAACATTTTGCAGAAGTGAAACAGGAAAACATTATTTTTCTTACATTCTGTGTTGCCATTTTTCTAGCAAATTTCAATATCTGGGCTGGTGTATTTAGTTGCTACATAAATTTTTCACAAAACATATAAGTAACATAGATTTTTTGAAATTTTATATTCTGGGGATGATATTTATTATTTTATCATATATTTGGCAATACACAGTCTATTGTATTCTCTGCCTACAAATATTAATAATACTGAAAATAGTTAATATCATTATGTAATATCATATCTAGACTTCTTTTAACTAAAGATGCCTAACTCAGATAGTTAACTAGTACAGGATATAATATTTGGATCATCCAATTATAATAATCAAATAATATTTATAATATAATAAATATAGACCTGTAACAATAATGTCATATCGCTTGCCCGCAAGAATACTGTATTAACTCTAAAAACTTACTTTTTCGGGAGAAGTGATTAAAGCTTTTAACTACAAATATTGTGGTACTTTCTTACGAGAGGGATATTGACACAACTTTCGTAATTTGCTTATTCAGGGAACAAACGATTTTCGACCTCATTCAAAAGGTAGAACGTACTTTTTTATTCGAACTGTATCATTAAGTCAGTTAGTGCCAAATTTTGACTTAATACTGTATTCTTCCGGACAAGCGATATACATATTTTTATCATCTTCTAAATGATATTTTTTTAGAAAATTATTTGTCTGACAAATATTAATTTAAAAATTGTAAGTGACTTAATTGCCAATTAAACAAGTGACAGATTTTATCACAAACAAATAGTATAAATGATTAAAAAGTTTTAAACTTCTGAAAGTGTATACATTCATTCAAATTTACAAATTTTTAATTTCTTATTTATATTTTTAAGATGGACTAGATTTTGCTATGCAAATTAAAAATGAATAGCCGATTATACTAAATCAATACATAAGTAAATATACATGCTGCAAATTTTCTTTTAGTAATTAAAACTTTAGAACCCTAGATTTAATGCGTTTTGAAATTCGATGAAACAGAAATGAATGTGAGACAAAGAGACAATGTAGGATTAAGCCGGCAATAAAAAGAGATAGAATACCTTACACAGTATTTTAATTATGGTATACGCCATCCACAATGTTATTTTTCTTTAAATTATTAGAATGTGTTACGTGTCAGCTTTTAAACATATCGTTTAGCTTAGTGTTATTAACACAAAATCATTATTTTAAGATTATATTATTATCCATAAGTCGCGAAGATTTTTGTCACTGGGTTAGAGTTTCTGTGTAAATAAATAAGTCAAAATTTTTCAAAGAAAATTTGGGGCATGTAATTGTTTCGTTAATTATTTCATCGCAATCAATTACACCTACCCTACAGTATCCCCTACATATATGGCAATATACAAGAAAGTAAAATTGACAGCAATTGCTATCTACATTAATTTATACACTTACTGTAAATGTAACTGTTACGTTGTGCACAGAAAGTTGAACTATAAGTCTTTAAGTTTACAATTAGAATTATGTGCATCACATAACAGTTAAAAATATCATGATTTGAGACATGCTGCTTAACTGATCACAATTTTATAAATTATTCATATTATTTGCTTGATACAACAGGGTTTTATGGATTTAGGGAGAACAAGCAAGCATACAGCACCATCCTTCCGCTGCCAAACATGACAGGTGTGACCGACACAGAAAAAGGCTCAAATGGGGACTAGGACAGTTGGTTAGTTTAAAAAACTATAAGACATTCTCAAAACATTATAATATAACACAACACATAAAGTTAAATAGTAGAAGATCACAACTTTAAAAAATATGAATAATACCAACTTTGCAAGAATATTGCAGTCTTGTGCACACAAGATCATGACTTGGAATAAAACCAAATTTGAATAATATTGTAACCCAATACAAGCTTTAAATAATCATATTTCAGTATGTGTAATAATAAGTATTAAGTAATAATTATATTATTGGGGATATTGATTAATTAATAATTTACTAAAATGACCTGTTTTTTATATCAAACATAATTTACATCTGCAATGAGTTAAGCAACAAATCCCAAAACATATACTTATTTTCTAGAAATCTAGAACCAAATTTAGAATGTTCCAGTAAGAATTTTGACAACATTTGTCAATAACAAGGATATAATAACAAATTTTTATTTCAACAGAATTTGGCACCCAATGATTTACGCAAACTACAACTTATAATGTTGATTTTAAATAATCAAAGACATAATTTTATTTTTATATTTTTCAGAGAAAACTTACTGATTTCACATAATATTTTACACAGATAACAATATCACTTTTGAGTTTGGAAGAAATTATGATCAATGAGTTTATTAGTTCGTTTTTTAATCTATTAACCACTTTTTAGATGGTTAATGAAATAAAATAAATATCCTTACAATTATAATCCTTGCATATTTTTTCTTACAATTATAATTCTGGCATAAAGTACATATCTTACATTAAAAATAAATTACAACCAATAAAAATAATAAATAATTAACCTTTGTAAAGTTGACTAGACCTTGAGTAAAAAATTAAAATTAAATAACAACAATTTAACTTGTTCTTAACAAATGACCAAAATTTTGAAGATCATCTCACACACTACATTTATAAATACTGAAATATTACTAATAAAGAAATAACCAAAAAATTATACTTAAAGCTTTCAACCAATGTTACTTAAAATGTGTTGACTATTTGATAAATTAGAAAGCAATAGAATAGATATTTTAAAATAGTAAGTAACAAATAGACAATCCTGAATTTACTTCTATTATAAAAATTAATCTACTGTAAACGCCAATGTTTTGTAACAAGGCAATCAAAATTTATAAAGATTACAAAGTGCACAAAGTGAACATCTCGCACAACTTTGAATAAAGAATTAGTGACTGCAGAGTTGCCAGTATTCCATAATTATAAGAAACACTTCCTATCTACCTGTAATATTTATTAAACGAAAACCTTTGTATACCCAAAAGAATAAGATATTTATTTGGTTAAAAGTAGTGCGTGAGATACAATTAAAGACTGAGAGAGCGGGAAGCACTAAATTGGGATGTTGGTTGTTTTTGGAATTGTTTTAAACCTTGCAAAACTACCTCATGTAGTCTAATGTTTCATATTTTTTATAACAGTAATGTTACAAAAATCGTTGTTTTTAAATCCATTTAAACTTTTGCTTCAGAACATCTCAAATTGTTATGCGATTATTGTAATGTCAAGTGTTACCAAAACACTAGTTAACTGATAACGTGTTCTGTCATGTAATTTTATAATAAAGATAGGTTTTAAGGTTTATAGGTGCTGTGCTGTGTGTTCCTTAGGATAGAAATACTACTATCTATACTTCCTATCTATAGACATGAAAAGTTATTTATGATTGCGGGAAAATTTTGAAATTGTATTAAAGGGACTAATTAGTAATTTTAGATGAAGTTAAGAATACACCTTTACAATGACTTAACATAAAAATAATTGTTGTGTATTGTGCATCTGTGGTGGACATTTATTTTATTAAGTGTATGTGAGGGTACCCACACATCAGCATCAAGGGATTTCGCAACTACCTGTACGTGAGTATGCAGTTCCAAGTAAGTACATAATAGTGGCGACTGTGGAAAAATAGTGATAAATAGTGGTAAATCAGTAATAGTGTAGTGTAAACGGTGTGTTGACAATGGTTGATATTAAGTTCGAACATTTTGATATAAAAAATGGGGATTGGGAATCCTATAAAGAGCGATTTGGTTATTTCTTGTTAGCACATGGTATAACAGAACCTACACGACAAAAAGCAATATTTTTCGCATCTTGTGGTAGTGATTTGTATAATTTAGTGAAATCATTAGTATTTCCAGAAACTTTGAGTGAGATTCCGCTAATTAATATAGAGTCGAAACTAAATAGTCATTTTAACCCACGACCAAATGAGATAGTAGAATCCTTTAAATTCCATAACAGGAACCAAGGAAAAAATGAATCCATGCAGGATTACATTGCTTGCCTTAGAAATATGTGTAAATTCTGCAATTTCGTAGATTTAGAAAGGACATTGAGGGATAGGCTGGTATGTGGGGTGCGTGATATTAAACTGCAAGAAACTTTACTAAAAAAGGCTAACCTCACCTATGCAACAGCGGTTGAGTTGGCATTCCAATCGGAAAAGTGCATGGAAGATTTAAAAATATTAAAAATAGCTAGTATAGAAGGATCATCAACCAGTTGCCCGACAAACTTGAGTAATCATAGTGAAGTAGAAGCAATGGAAGTAAATGCAGTGGGAGAAGACAAGAAAAAAAAATTATACTGCTACAGATGCGGAGGGAGCCACTTTTATCATAAGTGCAAGTTTATTTTTGCAAAATGCAATGCGTGCAGAAAAATAGGCCACATAGCAAAAATGTGTAGAAAAAATGTAAATGGAACTGGAGATGTCAAGGAGATTCAACAAGGGAAGGAAGAATTTATGAATGGATTATATTGCATGGCGGGAACGTATCGTGAACCTGCAATATATACTGAACTTAAACTAAACAAGAACTTAGTTAAATTTGAGGTTGATTCAGGGTGTTCGTATACCATTGTGACGCAGGAGCAAGCTGAATTGATTTGGCCAGATGGAGTGAAATTACAGGAGTGCAAGCTAAATCTGCTCACCTGGAATAATGCTAGGGTGCAGGTGCAGGGCAGGACCAAAGTTTTTGTTGAATACAAAAATTTTAAAGGTAACCTGGAGATAATAATTGGAAAGGGGCGAGGGAACCTCCTAGGTAGGAACTGGTTTAAGCCTCTGGGGATCACAGTTGAAGGTATAAATAATTATATTAACACCCTTGAAGTTGTTTCAAATGAATCCCTGACAGATATTTTGAATAAGTACAAAGAAATTTTTGAAGGACATGGTGAATATGTGGGACCTGAAGTTGTAATAACTTGCAAGGAAGATGTGCAACCGAAATTTATGAGGAGCAGGCCAGTACCATTCGCAATAAGAGATAGAGTGTGTGAAGAAATAGATAGATTAGTCAGTGTTGGAGTACTCGAACCAATAGCTTACTCGAACTGGGCTACACCAGTGGTTCCAGTAGTGAAAAGAGATGGAAGTATTAGACTATGTGGAGACTATCGACTGACTGTAAACTCAGCAACTGAAACGGATACGTACCCGCAGCCAACAATTAATGAGTGTCTATCTGAAGTTGCAGGTGGTGTCATTTTTACTAAACTTGATTTAAAAGAGGCCTATACACAATTAAAAGTGTCTGATGAGACTGGTATGCTCCTTACAATCAATACATTGAAGGGATTATATAAATTGAAAAGATTACCGTATGGTCTTAAGGCATGCCCAGGTATATTTCAACGGGTCATGTCAACTACTTTAGCAGGTATTAAAGGAGTGACTGTTCTGCTAGATGACATTTTGATAAGTGGCGATGAAAAACAACATAATGCAAGGCTGGAAAAGGTGTTGGCATGTCTTAAAAGAGTAGGCCTCAGGTTGAATCGAAAGAAGTGTGAATTTGCCACAAATAAAGTAGAATTCCTTGGATATGTGGTGGATAAAGACGGTATTCACCCAAGTAACCATAAAGTAAAATTGATTAATAATGCTAAGAGTCCTAGAAATGTTAAGGAACTGCAAGCTTTTTTGGGGTTGCTTAATTTTTATGAAAGATTTATTAAAGATAAGGCCTCATTTACATGATACCAGTTTCTTGCTTGTTGCATACAATAAAATTGGAGCAATAAATTACTTGTATCATCTAAACAACTCGTGACATTCTTGACATTTTGCACAACTTTCCTTGCAAGTTTCGCTTTGGTGTAAACAGCATATACCATAATTTCTTATGCAATTATTGTATTAAATTTTATTGAATTTTCTCTGCATTTGCAAACATGAGTGCAGTTAGTGAGGGTGTGTTGATCGTTGCTGCTCTTCATAGGCACGAAATATTGAGAAAACAACGTAAAAATATAAATAAATAATTTATAGATATTAAAATATTTTTTTATTTTCAGTATCCCTTAAACATTAATTATCGCGATAAATTTCAATGAACCTTATTATATCAGCAGAACCGAGCTTTAGGACTATTTGGCTCATTTGAAATAATTAGCTAGCGCAAAAAATGTTCCACTAAATATTCACCAATGCAAATACGTGCAATACTTGAAGCAACACGTCAAAAGATGGTACAAGTATGTGTTTAGACAAGGCAAAACTTGAAAGCAATTGTTTCATAAACAGAATTGCCTTGGTGTAAACAAAAGACACTGGCAATTTTATCTTGTCAAGAATTGCATGCAATTATCGCATTCAATAATCTGCGTGTAAACAGCCGCTTACAATTCTTGAATGGCAATTCTTGCGCGTATTTAATTGCATACCATTATTGCTCCTGCATGTACAAGAAAATGGTATCATGTAAATCAGGCTTATTAGAACCACTGCACAGGCTTTTAGATAAAGATACTGTGTGGAGGTGGGGAAATTTAGAGGCAGAGGCATTTCAGAAAGCTAAATACATGTTAACAAGTGAGGATACTTTAGTACATTTTGATAATAATAGGAAAGTAACGTTGACATGTGATGCATCGGAATATGGAGTAGGAGCCGTCTTATCCCACATTATGGATGATGGATCAGAAAAACCTATTGCCATGGGGTCCAGAACTTTGTCGAAAGCAGAGCGTAACTATGCACAGATTGATAAAGAGGCAGCAGCGATCATATTTGGCTTAGAAAAATTTAGTCAGTATGTATATGGTAGGCATTTAATAATATACACGGATCATAAACCATTGTTAGGAATCTTTAGCCCCACTAAAGCTATACCAAAAGTTTTGTCCCCAAGAATGATGCGATGGGCGTTGAAACTGAACTCACATGATTATGAACTACAGTATAAATGTGCTTCTAACATTGGTAATGCTGATGCATTGAGCAGGTGGCCAATGAACACTGAAAATTGTGATAAAGATACTGGTGAAGACGAACATATTTTATTACTGTCAGAAACACCTAGTGCAGTTCAATATTCAGCAAAGGATATTGCAGAACAAACAGGGCGGGATGAAATTTTGGCCAAAGTTAAGTTCTGGATATTACATGGCTGGCCAGATTGTGTAAATGACAGTATTCTTAAAATGTATTGGCTTAAAAGGAAAGAGCTCTCTATTACGAATGACTGTATAATATGGGGCACTCGAGTAGTTATACCTCCACCTATGCGAGAGCATTTGCTGCAAGCATTACATGAGACACATGATGGCATAGTTATATCAAAGTCAATAGCACGAAGCTATTTTTGGTGGCCTGGGTTAGACCATGAAATAGAAGCTATGGTGGAAAAATGTAATAGTTGTCAAGTAAACAGGAACATGCCAGCCAGCACTGCACATTCATGGATCACACCATCTAATCCATGGCAGCGTTTGCATATAGATTTTGCTGGTCCTGTTGACCAAAGGATATATTTAATTGCTGTGGACCCATATTCGAAATGGCCAGAAGTAAAAGTTGTCAGATCCACATCAACAGAATGCGCAATTAAGGCATTAAGAGAAATTTTTGCAGAACAAGGATTGCCAGAAGTGTTAGTATCAGACAATGGAAGAGCATTTACATCTGAAGAATTCAAGAACTTTATGAAATGTAACGCTATTAAACATGTATTGGTGCCACCTTATTCGCCAGCGTCAAATGGTCAAGCTGAAAGATTTGTACAAATAGTGAAAAAGAAGTTGCTAACTGTAGCGGGGTCAGATATTGACACAAAATTGCAACGATTATTATTTGGTTTGAGAGTAGCCCCAAGCTCTGTTACTGGAAAATCACCAGCAGAAATGTTAAATAAACGTAGATTTAGAACACGGTTTGATATACTACATCCCTTCTCTGTAGAACCGGTGTCTGAAAGACAAATTGAACATAATAAAGAAGTACCAGTGAGAGCATTTAGGTTAAAAGACAAGGTGTGGCTACGTAACTATTCAAGAGGGGAAAAATGGGTGAAAGGAGAGATCTGTAGAATAAAAGGGCCTGTTCGGTTCTTAATCAAGATGAATGGTGGGCCTATAGTGATGAGACACATAAATCAGCTGCGACGAAGAGATTCTGAAGAAATTCCGGGTCCTAGCAGTGAAATGCGTGAAGTACTGGGAATACCTGAGCATGCAGTGGTAACATGTGAAGGAGACATGTTACAGAGTACTAATTAATGAGAAATAAAAAGAATAAATAATATAATTATAGTAATAAACAATAGTTAAAAATTAGGATTATTAGCAGTAGTTGTAACAATTAGTAGGTTTATGATTAGAAGTTAAAATATAACTAAGGGGGAAGGTATGTTGTGTATTGTGCATCTGTGGTGGACATTTATTTTATTAAGTGTATGTGAGGGTACCCACACATCAGCATCAAGGGATTTCGCAACTACCTGTACGTGAGTATGCAGTTCCAAGTAAGTACATAATAATAATGATATTCCTGAACAAATAAAGTCAACGACAAAATCAAAGTTGTCATGTGTTTGAGTGATTAAATTACATTTTGATAATTAAATATGCAAATAATTTCGTAAACGAAAGATAAATTTGAGTTTTTTTTTTAATTCCTATTACGGAAAATACTGTTTCCCAGCGAGGTTATGTATATTTTTAATACAGCCAACATCCCAATAGACACTATCTACGAGAAGCCAAGCTTGTAAGGAATAAAAACTACTCACCTACATGTAAAAGCTATAACCTTCGAATCCAAACTATGGAATTAGTCTTCAATTTAAATTAATTGGCCCTTTTATTAGTTTTTTTTAACTAACACTAACCTATTTGGCAATAACTGTTTTGGCACTTCACTTTGGCACTGCACTATATACTGGCTCGATGTGGGGGTAGATTCAACGTGATGGTGTCGTTTATAAAGTACTGTTCTTGCTCCGCTTCATCGGGGAGATAGTATCCGTAACTTCCATCGTTCGACACCTGATCAGGGGCGAACGAGCTACCAGGTAAGCCAGTAAAGTCATCCCAGTTCTTCTCAAAAGATTTTCTTCTCTTTGCGAACAATATAGACCCATCAAACGCGTATTCATCATCAAAGTGTAGCACTGCATCATCGTAGAAGTAATTCTCCACCCGTCTATTGCTGGTGTTCCGCGCTATGTTCTTCATCAACTTCTTCCTCGCGTAGCTAGATCTTTCTGAATCGTAATCGTCTACTAATGGATCGTTGCTTCGGTTTTCAGATCTCATGTTCATCGAGTAGAGCGATGAGCTGTGTGGACTGATGCTGTGTCCGTATGGGTTGAGGTAACGTTTCAGTTCATACATCATCATGCCTCTTCGGAGTTGCTCCCGTCGTTTCGCCACTATTTCTCTAAAGTCTTCGGGTTCTAGTTGGAAGTCATTGTTTCTTGCGTTCATGTACAAGTAGCCGGACGCTGAGTTGAGACGGAGGGATTGTGACCGGCTCTTGGATGAAGACTTTTCGATGTAACGCGGTATGCTGCCCAGCTCGCGGTAGTTCTTTGATCTGATTTGCCTGAAGTTGGTCGGAGGCACGGGAGATAGGGGATCCCGGTATGTTATTGATCTGAAATTTGAAATGTTTCACTTCAGTACACAATTTATACTCAAATATTAGGATTATAATATCAATAAATCCATTAGAATTTGTATTAATCAAGCCTCTTATAATATTTTTTTCTGGCAAACATTTATGCACATTAAGGAAAAATTTTTAGACATGTTTTTTTTTACCTGGCTACAATTAACAATGCGGTAACAATTGTTTGTCAAATTTTATTAATTTAATAATTACCTTAATTTCGGCCTCTTTCCATTCAATCACTAAATAGATTTAATATAAGTGTATGAATAGTGATTGTGATTGCAATATAATAGTGACTTTAAAATTTGGCACACGAATGGCACCGGGATTGGGACATAGGATACTTCATTCTCGGCAATACATTCCCTTGGGAACAGTTCAAGGACAATTTCGACTCTAGTAAGGTATAAAGGTATAAGAACAAAAGTTAGAAAGGTATATTGGGACAGTGAATAATGACGTGGTCAAGCATTATAATTAATTAAAAAAATCAACTCACCTATTTGGTCCAAAGCAGTTACACGAACAACTACATACACTCGGCGGGTACTCCTCATCAACGTACAAAGGCACTACAGCATCACCTGTAACGGGTACCCACGATAAGAGCCGTCATTTGACATTAGGGGCAACTAACATGCTTAGCATAGAACAAGGATATGAGCAGAAATGCCATGCGACTGATAAAATACCCAATTCGTTTTAACTAAAGTGATACAAGCTTAGTTTAATAGGTACTTATTTAAAATTACGACGAAGTTTTTTGTCAAGATAGTTATTAGAAGGTAATTAATTTACTAACTGGAAATATAGTGGAAATAAAGTGTAATATAACGCAGTATCTGTATACTTCATTATTTTTATTATTCAAAATTTATATTTTTTTCAAACACTTTCAGAAAGTCAAACGAAGCCATCGCTATAGCCAGCCTATTCTATGACCAGTCTCATTCATAGATCTTATTTTTACAAGCTTCTATTCAACTCGCAATGTTGTCGCAAAATGACCACATACTACGCTTAGGATTGGCTCCAGAAAATGGAAATGCTCTGCGGTTACTTATAAAAAGTGTTTTAAAGTGTTTAAAGTGTTTTTAATTTTTGAAAGTGTTAATTTATTTTAAAAACTTTTGTAAAGTCAAACTACGACATCGCTTCAGCATGTCTATTCTATGAGCTGATGTGGCAAGAAACATTGATAGATACTATTTTTTACTTACAACTAAAACTAACAACAGGTAAGTTTCACTAATGATGTTTCATTTTTTCTCTCTCCTTCATGTATTATTTAACAAATATAACTATATCAATATGGACGGCAGTTAAGAGAAACATTGCTAAACAACATCGCCCTAATAAACGCATCCTTGTTCTACATTACAAATTACAATCCGCCAATCTAGTAAAATTCTGCGTAGATCGAATGATAGGCATTTGAAATGATCGGGCTATGATAGTTGAAAATAACAGATACATTTTCTAAAATGCCACATTACCCGAAAGCTAATCTACGAACCCAAACGTAGTTGAAAACTCTGAAAGCCATACGCAATGTATCTCTAAAAGCACATTTTTACGATGTTTTTATTGCCCCATGAAAACATTTTGAGGTTGGTATCAGTTACGAGAGCTAAGAAAAAAAAAACACATTACAAGAATGAGTCATTCGATTCAATTAATTACACAAGTAGTACCAATACACACAAAAAACTGGTACCAATTACCAGACTCAAATACCAATATTCGAGATATAATTATTAATCCCTCAAGTCAAACGGAATGTCTAATACAAATCAACTGGCAAATATATCTTAGGCAAATCAACGATGATAATATACATAAATTGACGTTATTTCTTTAAACATGCATAGTAAAATGTATATCCCAAAATTCGCCTCACAGATTATTGTAAAATAAATATGTGTTAATTGATACTATTATTATTTTTGATACTACTCTGATTATGTATTGGTACTGCTATAATTAAACCAGGCTCACATGAATACGTAGAATCCTCTATAGCGGCACAAAAATTTATAAACACATTTAAATGCAAAACAGTTAATATAAATTACAAATAAATATTCTTAAATATATAGTTAAAGTTTCTATTGAGTAACAAAAGTACATTATTTTAAATTATATGACGTTATATTATAGAGATAATACTATAAAAATATATAGAGTAAATATATAGATTAGGTAAGCCATTATAAAAATCAATTTCGCATTTAATTGGGTAATCTAGGACTTCACCTATAAGATTTGACTACCATTGTTGACTATAGTAGTCGAATTGGAAACTTTTGAAGCATATAACACATCCTAATATCATTATTATAAGTCCTAACTCCTGAAATCTAATATATAAAATTCTCGTGTCGATTTTTTTATGATTTTTTTGTACATTTAGTAGGTATCAGAATAGGTAGTAAAATATATTTCATATCGCTGGGGATAACGGTGTCCCATCCAGAATTTATAAGTATATTTCATTTTTATTTTTTACAAGCCTACACCCGCGGCTTCGCCCGCCAAAAATCCCTAAATATATAAAAGTTGATAAAATCAGAGAACTTTTATACTAAGTTTGCGCCCCCCTTTTACCCGCTTAAGGGATGATTTTAGAAAAAATATTTTATACATGTTTCATGACTTTCAATGAAATACCTTCATTCTGAATTTCATTCGAATACCTTCAAAAACGGCAAAGTTTCATATTAACTTTGCACCCACATTTTACCCCCATAGGGGGTGGATTTTCTAAAATCCTTTCTTAGTGCTCCCCTACGTTATTAAAACAAACCCCTGTGCAAAATAGTTTCTAACCCTTATAGTTTAGGCCTTGTGTTGATATGTCAGTCAGTCAGTCAGCTTCTCGTTTTTTATATATAATTATAAAGATTAAGCATAAAATAATACACATAACCCATTGACTTATTATTACTATGGACATTTAGTCTCATTCTAAAATCGCGAAAAAAATGTCCCAGACAGTTATGTCATGTCATGTCATGTCGTTAACAAGGTAATTTAAACACTAAAATCATTACATCACGGTTTAATTTTGATTGCAGTCGTGAACGCGGAATTGTTGCTCTCCTTGCGTTTTGTTGCTCGTTTGGCTCGGACATTTTTTCGCGCGGACCCGACGTCCATAGTAATAATAAGTCAATGACATAACCCCAAATTTTCACTTTCCTATTTTTTCCTTTCACTTCCCACCCCACGACAGGAAATCCTAGTGTGGGGTATGAGTGTGTAGCGTTATTATAATTTTTTTAATTTAACAGACCCCTACTGCTGAACATTAATTGTCTCACACCGGGCACAGGCGATGTATGTCACTCACCGGGCCGGAGCCGTCGCGGCGCGGCCGGCAGGCGGGTGCCCCTCGCCACGCCGCGCAGCACCGCGCCGTCCGCCGTGATCACGTCGCCCTCCAGACGCACCGCCACTTGCTGAGCCTGGAACGGTGGTCACCACCATGTTTGTACCAGACATTTAGATACCAGAACACGTCTTGATTTTCCCCTTGTCATGTTCCCACAGGTTATCTGAACGATAGCGATAGGATCGCCTTTTATTCAACTATAATAGTATAAATTGGAGAATGTTTTTTCCTGCTTATAATTATAAAATAAAATAGTCCCAGAAACCGATTGGGTCGGTATATATTAATGGATAAACGTTGCTACGGTTTGCTTCAATCCCACACTGCCCTAAACTTGGAGAGATTTTCGTTAACAATAAACCCACCATTACTTCCATTACGTAACGTTCAATAAAGAATAAATGAAAATATTCACCATGTACCCCCAAATTTGTAAGATATCACAAACACTAATATCAACAGAATGGTCAATGGCTATAATGTTAGGCTAGGTTAGGGGAGGCCTATGTCCAACAGTGGACGAATAATGGCTGATGGATGGATGGATGGATGGTCAACGGCTCACATGTTCAGCCTGCTGCTGGTCCCGCTTCTCGTCCTCAGTCAACAGTGGACGAATAAAGGCTGATGGATGGATGGATGGTCAACGGCTCACCTGTTCAGCCTGCTGCTGGTCCCACTTCTCGTCCTAAGTCAACAGTGGACGAATAAAGCCTGATGGATGGATGGATGGATGGTCAACGGCTCACCTGTTCAGCCTGCTGCTGGTCCCACTTATCGTCCTCAGTCAACAGTGGACGAATAAAGGCTGATGGATGGATGGATGGATGGTCAACGGCTCACCTGTTCAGCCTGCTGCTGGTCCCGCTTCTCGTCCTCAGTGTTCATGGTGACGAACCGCAGCACCAGCAGGTTGAGGCAGGCGGCCACGATGGCCAGCCCGAACAGGATGAAGATGAGCGCGAACATCACGTACGACGGCTTGCGGTTGAGGGCGTTGTCTTTCTGTAACGCTACCATGTCGCCGAAACCTGGAACACAATTTGAAGTGAAAGCTCCTATAGTATGGTTGTGATTTGGAATTCGATGAAACGGAAATGACGCGCAAATGAAATGAAACGGAAACGAAAAAGACACAGACACATTTTAACTTGGGAGATAATGAGATAGGAATCAACGGCAAAATGGCGGCTTACGTAAGCAAAGCAAATCAATATTTGGACTGACAGTATTCGTTTTTTTAAGTTTCACTTTTATTTGTATG
Organism: Ochlodes sylvanus; assembly: GCA_905404295.2. Classification (NCBI taxonomy): domain Eukaryota; kingdom Metazoa; phylum Arthropoda; class Insecta; order Lepidoptera; family Hesperiidae; genus Ochlodes; species Ochlodes sylvanus. Next base: position 5,296,002 of record FR990146.1, read on the forward strand.
ATTTTGTATTATGTATTTAAATTTGATTAACATGTTAATTAATGTAAGTGATTCATGTCGTTCTAATTAACAATAAATAAATAAATAGCCCGGCGCCTTGCGTGATGACCTTCCAAAGGTACACTCACCAATAGTAGTGAGCGTGATGAAGCAGTAGTACACACTATCGAAGTAGCTCCACCCTTCGAACTTGGAGAAGGCGGCTGCCCCACCAGCGATGGTCAGCGACGACAGCGCCGTCACCACGCAAATCAGATCCACCTCCGACGCATTCGTATGTTTGCAGTTCAGCGCTCGCTTAATCGACTGTATTATTACACTGTAATACAAAACCGGTAATGTAAGTTAAATGTGTGTCGCTTAGTATGTTTACATTGTATAATTTAAATAGAGTCATAAAATTTCTAACAGTAAAAATATTATCAAAATCGGCTCAGGAATTGCGTCTTTGAACACGCGTTCAGACAAACAGAAGACAATTGTAAAAAGTTGATTTGGAATTAAAAAGTATCTTTTGCTTAGGTTAACCTTAAATCAAATCCATTTATATTATACATACATACACACAGGTAGTTTAAGTTAATGTACATAAACTTATGTCTCTGTAATATTCTAATATACCTTAATATATGTGCAAATTTATTTTTTTCATCATTTTCACATTACATCTACAGTGTATTTTCTGAAAACTAAACAAAAATCCCAACCCAAAACCCCTACTTGCAATTTTTATCAAAATTTCAAAAACATCGTATACCAATGTATAGGTACAGAAGAATTGCTTGTTTAATAGTATAATATTCTCACCTGCTCAGCCTATTAACCCGTTCACCAATGCTTTGGAACATAATCAGTCCTAAGGGTATTCCTACGATGGCGTAGAACATTGTGAAAAGTTTCCCGCCTATCGTTGCTGGAGTAGAGTGGCCATATCCTGTCAAAAAAATTATATAATTATAGTTTTTACAGACGAGCCACCTGATGATAATTGGTACCTACCTTTTATCCCGTGGGACCTAATTCTATCGTATATACTATATCTATAAAATCTTAAAGTGGGTGTGTAAAAGTGTGTTAACATTTATACAGATGAATTCGACTCCACCGCACACACGTTACACGATGAAGTTATGACAAGCCTGAATCACGCAAAGTTTTTTACACCGCTCGCATATATACAAGTTCTGAACATGATCAGTCCGACTGATCTTGGCCGCTCCCTAGGCATTACATCACGCCTGGGGAATCTCCCTTAACAAAACACTTACCAATAGTAGTCAACACAGTAGTGGCGTAGTAGAAAGCACCAGTGAACTTCCACTGCTGGCCAGCTTTGTGCGGCTCTGACTTCAACACCACTGTCTCCATAATACGAAAATCCTCTTCGGTGATATTGTATTTTCTTATTATCATCCCCTCTATAGCTGTAATTGGGAACATGTTATTAAAATCAATTTAATTGTATTTTATAAAATGTATTTTAGTTAATTTAGGTACTTTATTGAGTGTAATTAACTATAATTTAATCATGTAAGTAATAATAAATGAAATAAATAGCAGTATTCTTATATAAAATAAGAATTTGTGAGAAAATAATAGTGATTATAAATTAATTATGTAATGGGGATAAAATGAAACATTTTATTTCTTCAATGGATTCACTTGAAACTTTGTAAATAGGTTCCTCAAGTGATGCAGGTGAGCACTAAAAAAAGGATTTTTGGAAAATTACAGGTTAAGCCACGGGGAAAAGCTAGTTAAAGATAAAATAGAATACCTTGCAAAACATCAAATCTGTTTCTCTCAGTTTTTGACTCCAATGCATCAAAAACAGCTGCACCAATCAGCAAATATGTAAATGTGCACACAATTAACGATAGAGTGCGAACATTTTGCTTCTTCATCACTACCGAGTTACCCCGGCCTCAGGGCATAAGCCCCCTGAACTCTCTTGGCAATGACTAAACAGGCATTTCATTCAACTTCAATGCATCATCACAACAATCTTCATATTGTCTCGAATAACACTAAATGACCATAACATTTATTGAACATACAAATATTAATTAAAACCCATGTTTAATGATATGCCTTGACTGTTTTCAAATGAATCAGTTGTAGAACTGTTTGGCACATCTTGTAGTCTCCATGTCAAAAAGGTTTATCTTAAAATTTATCTACATGGGATTGTTTTAATTCTATTTTTAAATTGATCCCTCAGAGGAAGTAGGTCTATGTAACATGCATTATAAATGTTTTATGCTATGCCCATATTGGCTATTCTTTGTAGTAATTTAGGAGTCCAACTGTAAGGTGCTTCTTCCATCTGAAATGAGATGAAACCTTTTGATTATGCTTAATATTGATTTTAGTGTAAAAATGTATGGAGTAGGTATTTTTTGATATTCCAGCATTATATCACAATAAATGATAATAGAATTAACATGTGAAATATAACTTCAGATAAGATATTATGGAGCAAAAAATTATGGTCAATTCAAAACAATTCTATTTTTTTTTTGAGAAAAGTATGCAAAACCAAGTTTATGCTTTTACACATTTATTAAAAATTATTAAAAAAAAACCCTGCAATTATTATAATTTTTAGTAGGTAATATTACAGCAAAACATGTTAACTTGTTGTGTTAATTTTATTCGAAATTCAAATATAATATTTAAAAAATTTAATACAAACAAAGAACTCACCATTTCCGCCTAGGAGCAAGTTAATGCTCCTAGATTTCCGCAGTGTCAATGCTCGCGTAATTCTGTTTTTGAATCGCGAACAGCATCTATAAATATTTAATTATCTGCAAAGCTGTAACTAAAAATAACATCGCGCCCAGTCCGCAATCGCATTGGATAGGTCAACCCACAAGGCGCCGTAATTGGGTCAAATGTTATCACTACTTTTTTTAGCAGATTCTGGAAAGGTACTCTCAGCTGATTCTTTCTTCGGACCACTAAAAGATAGAGTTGTAAAGAAATATATCTCAGGAGGCAATATAAAAAAATCTAGATTATGCGGTATTCTTGACTTGCACCTGCTTCTTTCCTCGTCCTTCCTGATACGATTGCACTTATATTACACATCACACTTTCTCATCTCGTGATCATCTTGAGGACGAGGGAATTCGAATTCCTTTGTTGCATTTCATTGATTAAAAATAAAGGAATATATTTTTGGCGAACAAACTCCCTGAATTGCACTTCCTTGATTGACCTGGTTTGTGTGGCCAACTAAAAAAAACATTTCACGAACTGTAGGTGTTATTTCAGAACTCAAAGTATTGCTATATTAAACTTCTTAAAAGGTTAAAATTATAATAAATATTTTATAACCTACTTAATTTAGCATTACTTACATCGCAAAAATATATTATATTTATGGTGAGAATGAAATAGTTGCATAATTTAATAATAATTAGTACGAAAACATTCGTAACTTCGTATAAGTACAGAGCAAAAGAGTTTATAAGTTGACCACTAGATGGCATAGTTACTATAAAGTAAATTTAAAGGGCTTTATTTTATATTGTACCTTGGCTTGAAATTATTATTTAAAGTTAGAATTAGAATCAAAACAATATACTTTATATCCAATGAGACGTCAAAAAACAGTGACCGAAAATAAGTCCTACATAAGTAAGTCCAAATCCAAACAAACTCTCCGAGTCTCCGGGATGTTCGTGTGTCGCTCTTCGATTGGTTGATGATGGCGTTAATTCCTTTAACTTTTCGAATTGTTTAGGCTCTATACTCAAATTCAAATAATTTCTTTCTTATTTAAGCCGTGTTTTAACAGGTTTTATAGTTATTTCAATTATTTGTCTGTTAACCTACGTAGATCTAACGTACTTAAGTTCTTAAGTACTTAAGTACGTAACTTACTTAGTTCATAGTTTCTTACCTGCATGTTTAGCCGCTAGCGCTATCATCCTTTGCTTGCTTCGAATAAATTAAAAAACCTGCTAACAAAATAAAATGTCTTTAAAAATTGTAAGGCTGACATAACTTAATCCAAGAGCAGCTACAATTTTACTTGAGCTCGATGCAAGCAAAGTCTTCGTATTTAAAACCACGACGACCTCAAACAAAAATTGTACTTAACTGCTCCAGATTTATTATTTCTTATTGGACTATAGCCTGTACCCAATTATGAGTGATGTCAAGAAAGCAAATCTGAAATAATCAGGTAGGTAATTCGTACTCGCCGTGAGTCGCGCCACGAAGCGAGTAGCGATCACCGCAAGCTGTGTTGTGGAGCGAAAGCCGTAGGGCCAACTTTCTCGGCAACGGCATCCCGGTTTACGCATACAGTTCTGTCTTTATCGTCCTAAGGTTAAAAATAAACATCTCATGTTGGGCGTATCGTTTAGCACTCCGTAAGCGCTATTACCATGCTTGGTGTGAGTAGTCGCCATGGGCAAATATGTTATTTGGCCCGATTGCCACCAAATGCAGAATTCGCTAAACGTTGCAAGCGTCCGCGTCGAGCGGAGGAATTCTATACTTCTTCTAACACAACAGTGAGGAGCAGGATCAGAAAGAAGTGATTAGATCACCGCTGAGCAGCGAGCATCTTCGGAAATTGACAGACTGATTAATAAAAAAGGGCAGAGAGCTGGATGTTGTCAATATTGTCTTTAAATAAAATAGTCTGAACGACGTTGCACTGCACGAGTATTTTATTTTCCGTTTAAGTTTATGTGTATGTAGTAGGTACACCTTTTATTTAATAGGCTACGAATTTGCTACGCAATTTCGTAGCCTATAGGTAATATTTGAATTTGTATGCGACGTGACATTGAAAAGATGCTTACAAAAATGTCTGTGTCATTTAGGTAGATGTTGAGATGTTCGTTTAGCTTGAAATCTCTTCGTCAATCTGCGCCGAGGCTCATCATCATGGTACACCTGAAATCCTCTATTAATTTTTGAGATGAACTTGATGATAACTTGCAACTGCAGTTTCATAAAGTAAAACATCATAACAGAAACTACTTTTGAACCGGGGAAATTATCCACTCAATATAATTCAGTTTTCTACCATTGAATGCAAGTTTTCCGAAAGTAGGTACCTAACTAACCCTAAACGAAATAAGTAGTTATCTAGTATTGAAATAGCTGAAAAAGCATAGGCAATTAGTCCAAACTTCATTAAGCTAATTGGTTTGGCTTTCCGCTGTTTACAAATTCTACTTGTACATTATTGCAACTTTGTAGTAGGTAGGTATAGCATAAACTTATTAAATCTATAATAATAACCCGAATAAAGCAAACGAAGGGTAAATAAATAAGTAACAAAGCCGAATGAAAAATTGTTATGTAAGAGCAAGAATCGCTTTTCTAAACAGCAAAACCTGCTTTCATAATGCAACGATCGCCTCGTTCGTTGCGCAGTTTGCGCTCTGTCATAAACTTGAGATGCAAAGCAAGTTGTTTGCAGCAAACTGCGATGGTGGGGGACACCTAGACCTTTCTCTCAAGTTCTGGGTCAAGCTTTATGTAAGTTATGTTTACATTTGTGTTTAGTGTGGCGATTTACCACAATTTGCATCGCTTAAGCGTTCTGGCTGAATCATTTTGACACATATTATCTTTGCGCCATAAAATGGCGGCATAATCGGTTGTTGGCGGGAAATTTAGATAAATGAAGATGGCCACTGATGATGTTTTTCAGGTGATAATTTTTTGCTTAATATCAGATTAGATAATTTGAGTTAATATCGTTAAAATTAACAGTGAGTATCTACAACAATAACATAATTTTATTCATAAGATAATTTCGATTCACAATCAGTTACTGTTATTTTCTATATGTTTTCAATGTTCCTTGTTTTTCTAGGCGCTTTCTACCTAGTGACTTTCGAAACTGCAACAAAATTTGCACACGTTTCATGCATTACAATGTCTAATAGAAAACTGCAGTTTTACAATACCTATTTCATTTCCTTTTAAAAAAATTCTCTGAAAAACAATAGACCCAATCCTTCATTACAATAGTTGGTAGGTACAGACCTAGGCGCTTAGAATAATGACATATAGAAACGAAGTCCGCTCGGCTACTTTGACAACATTAAATGTGAGTAGTAAATGTCACCAAACGCCGGCCAGCTCCGTAGTCTTCAATCACAATGCACGGCAAACACGTCTCGCGGAAAAAAAATAATTATGTCGATTTGTGCGGTTAAATTTTGTCACAACACATTTGAAAAACAAAAGAAGTGTAATAACATCACTTTTCACAGGTAATCTTTCAATATTTCATAATATCTTTTATTTAATTAGGTTTAAATAAAAACGTTTTGTTTCAATACTCAGTGTTGCCCAATTGTGAAAATAAATTTTCCCATTTTAAGTGACGAGTGATATACGGCTTAGTCGTGGAGAAGTATATTGGAAGCCAACCAAAAATACACGAATATGTTCAAAACATTTTAATAATGAAGTACATTACCTGTACCTGTACATTACACAGGTTGGATCGTGTAGATTGCGTGAAAATGCTGTCCCTGTTATAATTATTGAAGTTGTTAGATATCCATTAATATTTAAATTATTATTATTAGTTATTATTATTATATCATGCCTATTGTCAATGTCATTTTCATCTTCATTTTATTGTTGTTTTCACAGATACAGTAGTTCACAGATATAATATGGTCCATAGAGTAGTAAATCAACAAAGCCCATTGTTTTTTGTTTTTTCACAGAGTATATTTAATATTGGAACAAAACTTTTTTACTCAATGCTGTTATTAAAATATACTAAGTTCCTGTGTTCATGCTTATGTTCAGATACGTAAAAGATATGTAAAAAAATAAATAGTAAAAAAAATGATGTTAATATTTTCTTGTATTCGTTTCATATTTAAATAAACATTCTCGTAATATAACAATTTTACATAACCATACCCATACTTTACCACACATAGCTATTTATGTAGGTATTATTGCTAAAAACAAATTCTTATCAGCGGCCGAATCATTCCCCACTTTCGGGAAACTGCACTTCCCTGGCAACCATTAAACATGTATAAAAAAAAAGAAAAAAGAAAATTAGTGCTTCACTTTTTAAAGAGCGCTTGTATGAAGACTATCATTCTATATGTCATTATTCTAAGCCTAGGCGTTTATCATTTTGATCAAATGTGACTTAAAACAGGGTCACAATTTACTAAAATAAATAGCGTAAAAAAATTAAATAAGTTTAATTTGCATCAAGTGGATTATTCTCAAGTACTAGCTTATAATACGTAAAAAATGTTTTAGATACATGGAAGGAATCACCTTGACTATCGATTACTGATCGCATCGGCCGAACCTTCTAGCATTCTAGGCCCTTTCACTGAGTGAAAACGTGAAAAGTGGCAACGGTAACCGCTCGCAATAAATGCAAGCTTGTAATGGGTTAGAAATGTTTACCTAACTAACCTTTAGAAATTGTTAGCAACTTATAACTCAACGTCAGCTCCCGTTGGAAGGTGAATTGAATTTGTGATTTATTTAGGTTTCAGATGACCATACGTTAACAGATGCTATGGTCGTTAACAAGCTTTTATTGAGTTTCAATTTCAACTCTGTGTTTATCAACTTTTGCAACTTAAACTTGACCTATTTCCAGATGTTTGATTGAGCTGAAATTTTGTATGACATTTGGTATGAAGATTGAATTAAAATGTAATATTGGTTCATAGGACTGATATGATGATGGAGCTGAAAGGTGGTCACTGAACACATAGGAACAATGAAAGGAGACGAACTCTATCTAGTTTGGACGTCAATTTTTCTTGAGAAGTACTTGCCTACATTATCCAGGATCCGATGGTGAAGAGGAAGGCTAGTTATTATTAAAATATTCCCTCAGGGTCTGTGAAAGCCTTTTGACAGTATTTATGATAGTTTGTGTAAACCGTAACTGATAGTGCAAACTAATTCAGGCGCTGACCTTCGTAAAATAACATTTCTTGTCCCAAAAAAGTTGTTTAGAGGCTGAATAAAACTACAAGCACTCAGGTTGACCACTAAATCCAGAGGAGAGCTCAGAGGAGTAGGCACTTAGTGTTCAGATTAGTTGTAGCTCTCATAATTAGAACATAATTCAATTTTCCAAAGCTCTTAGAAACGCGCCAGAAACTGCTAATTAGATGACCAAGTCAGTTTAGAAAGAGGAATATCTGTGATTCATTACCAGTCTCAGTAATTATAAAAGATATTATGCTGCATTAAAATTAAATTCAGTTTTAATTGGAAACTGTAATCAATTATTTAATGTGTTGTTCCGTTTAGCCGCGGTCGTTAATCAAACAATTTTGTGATTGTTCCCATTTCACCTAACTAAACACCTTTCTTAACGCACACTACTGCGACATGCACATGTATCATCTGTGCAGTGTATCCATGTGTGTGACTGTATTGACAGATGCACGATTATGTATGTGTGCGTCTGATCTATTCATCGTAGAGCACACATGAGTATTTTGTTTTTGTGTGGGTGTGAAAGAGGCATACGTCACACTTTCGCGTACGTACTCGTGTACGTGTATGCGTGTACGCATCTTTGTGTTAATATTGCGTATACGCATGCAATGCCAATGCCATGCCGGTTACGCGTACGGAAAGTTGGTACAAACTTTTACGCCAATATTACATGACCGGAAAATTGGTTGTAGGAAACAGTGCTATAGTTTTTTTTGTGGAAAAGGCGAATGCGTTTAATTAAACGACAGAGAATGACGTAAATGCTTAGGAAGTGATTTACGGAATTAAATGTAGTTGGTTACGGAGCAATAGGTACATGTAATTAAATAACTCGGATATTAGTTATGAAATCAGTTCTTATTGTTATGCTCGTACGCTAACTTAATTGGATTGATGATCTGTAATACTGTGAATGAGATTGGGATTACACTTAATTTTAATCACGTTGCCTGGTAGATGATAATAGGGTAGTTCAAGTAGACTGGCCCTATTTAATAACAACATAAGCAACTCACGGGGCTTCCTTTATAATTCAGAAGGTCTGGTGTAGTCCATCCATCCAAAAATCCATCCATCGGCGTTGAAGTGCAATTTCGTGGAGCCTGTGTTAGTAGCGGAGATTTAAATAAGGCTTTGTTTTAATTTTTATGTTACGTTAAGAGCTTGGCTACAACCCATTAATGGCCCACTGCTGAGTACGGGTCTCTCCTCGTACCTGAGGAGGCCTAGAGCATACTCCACCACGCTGCTCCAGTGCGGATTGGTGGAGGGGTTAGTGGCCAACCCAAGTGTCGGAAATTTTAAGCCGCCCGAAGGTATCCGACATGGCTTAACGACTGCTACCAAATGATAACAACCGGGGCCGACGGCTTTACGTGCCCTCCGAAGCACGGAAGAGCTTACACCAGGGTAATTGAGTGATGTTTAATCTCAGTATAGGGTATTAAAATTAAAAATCTATTCCGTTATCATTAAGGCCAGTTGTTTTTTCCACAAATAAAACAAAAACTCGGTCATCCTGCTAACACTAAGTAATGAATGGGTTAGTGCGCCAGTCTTTTAAGTTGAGGTCGTTGGATTATTATCCAGCTGTATGGCAAGAAGGTTACGTGCTTGACTAGTTCCACCTTTTAAAATCAACCGTGAAATCCTAATATATAAAACTCTTGCGTGACTGACAGACAACGTACAGCCGAAACTACTGAACGTAAGAAGCTGAAATTCGGCAGGTATTTTCCTTGGGGAGTGTAGGGGAGCACTAAGAGAGGATTTTTGGAAATCCCCTCTCCTAAGGGGATAAAAAAGGATATAACTGATTGTTTGGAAAATAGCGGGCGGAGCGGAATGCTCGTATTTTATATATTTTGATTGATTTAGAAAGCCAGTCACAAGCTACCCGCTTCGTCGGCCGGCTTAGCAATGACCCTAGAAGTTCAAAAGGCAACTTAATCAACATCGTAATATAGGTAGTTTTTCTTTCTTCTTCCTAATTTCTTGGCCGGCACCACGGTGAGGCTTTTGTCACGTTCTGGTGTTACTGATATCCACGGGCAACGTTTTACTTTTTAGCAGGTGGTTCATCAGCTCGTTAGTAGGCTTTAGACATAATAAATGAGGGCCGCCTCCTCTGTCGGTAAAAAAAATAATTACCATGGCAACACAGAGACAGTTAATATTTTTCCCTAATTTTCCCGCCGCGCCCCGGGCGCGGGCGTCGGCAACTGCGCAGAGTAATGACGCTGCGCGGGAAGTGCAGCAGATTGCAGTGAAAGCCGCCCGCGGCATGGACTTACTGCAATAGAGCACTTGATACTTTATCATTAAATAATACTTGCAATTAAAATGGCAATTAAAAAAAATTATAACAAAATCGGGGAATATAATTTAGTGTTGTAGCTCGATAAATTATACCTATATTCAAAATTGATTCAGAATAGTTGAAAGCAAGAAAACAAAAAAACAAAATGTGTGTAATTCACACGTGCTAGAAGTGAAATTTAAAAAAACGAATCCGAACTGTCAGTCCAAATATTGATGTTTTGCTTTGCGTAAGCCGCCATTTTGCCGATGCTTCCTATCTCATTTTCTCCCACGTTAAAATGTGTCTGTCTCTTTTTCGTTTCCGTTTCATTTCATTTGCGCGTCATTTCCGTTTCAACGTATTCCAAATCACAACGATACTATAGAAGTTTTCACTCCAACATACATGGGTTTATCTACATAAATATAAGAAGTCCTGACTGAATGACTGACATCAACACCTAAATATTTGTAGCTGAAGAGTTAGAACATTGCACACAGTTCTCTTTGAATTTCCAAATATATTAGGTACATAAATTTTCTTTCAAACAAGATAATAAAAACTAATTAGCACAGATAAAATATGCCAACTAGAATCTGACATCTCGAAACACTATATTAATGAAAAAATAAAACTTGATCTGTATTTTTTTTTAACATTTTGTTGTCGACAATGATCAAAACGTGTAGGTCGAGTTTTTAAACATTGCCAGTTATTAGTTACAGCTCACAGATCTAAAACTGGGGAAAGTTAGCATCGAAGTAGTGTGTTGATAAATACACCATAGATTTGTACCTTGAGCATTATTTAACATTTAAAATACAAGATAAAATCGTGACTGGGCTGTACCTGATAATACTTTAACCATTTAGAAAATAATGTGCCAGTTAGCACTACAATATCATTGGTTATTCCACATAATTTTGCGTTTTGAGTTTCCAATACATTTTGTGTTGTTTGGTCAGAGAAATAATAGGGCTCCTTTAACTACAATTATCACTAACATGTGGTGCTGGAGAAGAATGTTGTGAGTTCCTTCATTCATGTGAGTCTTGTTCTAGGTGTCACTGTTGTCACGCGCGGCAGCGGAAGGTGGTGCTGCATACTCGTTTGCTACCGTAATTCCATATAAAAATGTTCTATGGATTTGGGCTAATATGTAGAAATTTATGGAGAATTCCAAAATGTTTAGGATGAGCTAACCCAAAATGTTTTGAGGGTAGGATTGGTTGACGAATATTTCATTAAAAGAGTCTCGTGAAGATTAGATTTTTCAATAGTAGATTTTTACTTACAATACAATAAAATTATATTTAATGTACACCACTATTAGGTAAGTAATAGCACAGAGTAGTTTACCTTTTAAACTACTCTGTGGTAATAGGCCTGCCATGCCTTATTAAAAATAAATAGTGAGGGTCACCCCTCACTATTTATATTGGTATCGATATTTCAATATCGACTTAAACATATTGGCCGTAGGTGTTTAATTTTTATTTATTCACTTTAATATAGGTAAGTACAATGTTGTATGTTGTCAGAACATAGGTTCAGAACATTTCTCTCAGGTTCTGGCAACATAATTATGTTCCTTTCTTCTTTCTTTCTTTCTTTCTTTCTTCTATTATTATTACCATGTAGTACCTACCTACTATTGCCTATTTTAAGCTATTATTCTAAACAGCAATCGTAAAATGTTTTTTAGAATTTCCGCTGAAATTGAGAGCTTAGTAAGATTACCGGGACCTAGTAGATAAGCGTTGTAGTGCAAAACAAAACAATACCTAAAACATAAATGTATACCTAGTATACCTACTTACGCATGGAAACCAAAACACAATAGACCGACTGATAGATCACAAGCCCATAACTGTAAAGGTACATCATTGTGTTGTGACCCGCAAAACTGGTGCACAGAGCCACAATAACGTAAAAGAACAATGGTGGCCTGACAGCCCGATAAAAGCGGTGAAAAAAAGTTGGTGTTCCAAATTCAAATAATTTCCCACACGTAACGTTACGCGGGCGGACATCGGGCGCAAGCCGTTATTTGAGCGGCAGTGACCTACATTTGTGCAACATTTCGCTGCCATTCTGTAACCGGTTTTGTTAGTAACCTTATTGAGTGCATCTATGTTTCGTTATCCGTTGCTGTTGTTGTTTACTTTCTCTCTATACGAAACAGCATTAGCAAGCAATGGATGTTAGGAGAAGGTAAACATTTCTTTTACGCTCACACTTTGGTGGAGTGTGTGCAAGTTTGCTGCGCTTTCTGATTTTAAGACGAGAAATTATATTGTCGTTCGTTTCAAAGTCACGTTCCTACTTAATCGAGTGTTACGTAGGAAGTGGCAATTATTTATTATGTATTATAAAAGTATTATCTACAAAAATAAAGCTGCATAAATAAAGAGACTGCTTGCGTCAATGGTGCAATTATTTATTGCACTCCAAAAAAACGATACGTTTTTTTTATATTGCATTGCTTAGGTATTAAAAAAATAAGTTGGTGCAAATCAATAAATAGCTTTTAGGTAAGTACCTAAGTGTTTCTTTTTGTCTTAGACATTTTGGTGACAGTAAGTTGTTTACGTTTTTTTATTATTATAATAAAATTGTGCATATTTCTGGAAACAGTCAATTAAACAGTTCATGGTTAACTCCTTCATTTGATGTAGGGGTATTTTTTATTGTTTTGTATAATAGAAAATTACCCATTTATTACAGTAATTGCACGCATACCATTATTAACTAATCTTTTCTCAGAATCTCATTCCTAATTTGTATCTTTATCTTCATCGTCATCATCATCGCTTCGCATCATCCGTCCGGGACTCCAACGTTCGAACTACCGAATATTATAGTCTGCCAATTCACACTTGGCCATCGTGATGGACTGTGGCCACTCAGATTGTGGAGTGATTGTGGATTGTGGATTGGATGTGGTGTGATTGTGGATGGAACGGAGGAGACCATAGCCCAGCAGTGGGAGAGTTGCAATGATGATGACGATTGATTGCCAACATTATAATAAAATTTTAATTATCATAATGTTTATTCGGCGTTAAAGTTGTAACACACTTTCACATACCTAATATAGGTAAATATACAACAATGTATCGCGGACATAGGTGTTTTGTTGAACTCTGACATCCATGATAAGATTCATCTTGTGTTTGTTAATGGTGGTGTTAATGCCTCAGCACGAACTCTATTAAGCACTGCAAGTTAGAAGAGAAGACGGTATTTTACCTTATTTATTTATTTATTCTTTTGAAACGATTTGAATGTAGAGGCTTACAAAGGTAAATTGAATGCTATAAGCAGTAGACTCTCTGTAGGGGAAAACCTAAGGTATAAAAAATATATAACTACATATTTTTTGTTAATATTTATACATATTATTATTTTTATATAAACTACGAGTATAATATTGTTTGAATGTATATAGGTTTATTATCACGGTTCGCCTTTTGAGAGTTTTACAATATGGTCCCCTTAATAGAATTTTTAATGCGGTTTTTCAAAAACGTAAGACCCTTTAAAACAATTTTAACTGTAGCCTATAGACATGTTTAGCCACCGATGTTTCTCAAACCGCTTTCTACTGCATTTTATGCCCTTATGCCCGGTTATATTTTACCTATTCGAAAAAAGCGTTTTGCCGAGCGGATAGTAGATCTACGAGGCGTAACTTAAAAACAGATCCAATAAGAAAATATTGCAAGGAATGACTTAAACAAATCGTTACTGGTACCTAAAAAATGATCGGTTTAACGATTGGTTAAATATAGGAACCGGGCATTGAGAACAACTGCAGAAATTGTACTACTCTTACCGTGTATTCTACTACTACTACAAAGTAACGCATCCGGATACATCAACGTTCTCGATGTAATAAGAAAAAACTATTTACTTATAAAAGCTGTCCACTAGTTAACCTATGTTTCAGTTATGACTAACATCAAAACTGTTTAGTTACTTTTATTTCTGCTTTTATACTAAATTTTGCCAATCTGCATTTGGGAGGTCAATGGCCTCAACCTCTTACGCCTCTATGGCCTTAACAACTCATTACGAGAGGAGACCTGACCCAAGCAGTGGGACATTCCCGTTGTAACGATCACAAATTCATATATTTTAAACAAGAATTTAGTTCCACGTTGCATATATTTACTGCGTTGATAGATACCTATTAAGTATCTATTACCACTGATTCTATCTAGCAGATAGCATACCTACATATCTCAATATCCGGCTCGATCTAGAATCTAGGCTCACAGCTTATCCGTGAATATCTGTGACAGAGACAACTACTTTGACCCAGTCGCAACAGGCTGAAGATTTAATTATTTCAAAGAACGGTACTTAAAGACAGATGTATATTTTTATATACCTATGTAATCTTTGGTGCATGTGTTAGTGAAATGTTACTTTTAATTGCCTTTACTAATTGATATTAATTATTCAGTAGGTACCTATATTCGTTGTTTTGATTGTTTTATAATCATGGTAAATTTTTGATGGAAAATCTTATTAAATATTTCTTCTGTGCGTATGTATGTAATTGAACTGCTCCTAAACGGCTGTGTACCAATTTGGTTGAAATTTTTTGTGGGTGGATCCGAGAATGGTTTAAATTCACAATTGGATCCGGTAGGTGGCGCTGCTGTCGATATGTCACCAAAGTTTATTAATTATAGAGCGGTACAAAGTTCGCTGGGGCAGCTAATAGTAATCTAAATATACATAAAATATGAATAAACGAGTCAAAAAGTCATAAATTAACAATTTTGAAACCGCATAAAAGTCAACATGCGCAATTACCATTTCTTTCAGTAGATTTACATTGGCAAAAAAGGGTAACGGAATAGGTAACGGAAATCATATGGCTAAAACAATCATATAAACAATGTAATCAATTTTACGTCGTTTAATCAATCGTGATAGTAAAATAGCAGTTTTTGAAAACCGTTATTAATCGAAATTATTTGGGTTACATCACTAGCCTACCGTTGTATTTATTGTCACAGAGTAGCAAACTACTAAAAACTTGTCATGATGTTTTTAATAATGTCACTATACTTTCTAAATTTTATAAATATTGTCAATCTTTATTACTTTATTGACATAGATGATGGAACGAACATCAAGAGAACTTGTAATCTTTAGTATTATAAAATTTTGAAATGTAATACATCGGCAATGAATGGTTTTGGAGAAATGATAATTATATTTCATGTCATCATAAAAATTAGGGCTGTAATTTTATATTATTTTTATCATCGTAGATATTGTAGTAAATTAGACGTAAGTATTATATCAGCGTGATATTTTCATTTATAACGATTTTTACCTCTTAATTTAGCTCGTGAGATATTAAATACCAAACTTCCAGTTAAATTATGTTACTCAGCATTAATAAATATAAGCGGTAAGAACCGCTAATAAAAAGTATTAATAGATAATTACCACATATAAAATTTTAAATGAAAGGCTTCAGTAAAAGGACAAAGATAATGTCATAATGAGGTCATAATACTTTTACCCTGACTCCTAGCTCCTAGCTTGAAATTGATTCCCTCTTACACTCATAGGAAAATGATCATTACATTAATTAATTAATAACTGCCACAACTGAAACAATAATTTTTATTCGTTCCTATTACCTACGTGTTTTCGTACATTTTCACACTTGCCTTACACTAAAACCTTCCATAAATGTAGGTATAAAAATTCCTATGTCGATTTTCGAGCGTAAGCGCGTTTTCACAGATAGTCCCTATTCCTGCTTTAATTTATTCAATCATACTATCTAACTAGAACTAGATAAATAATTTTATTAGCCGAAGAATAAAATATTTGCTTAACAGGTATTACCCGCGCATAGCTATTCTTGCAGTGCATACGTAAGTGGGACAAGTTTTGGGGACGCGTGACACTTCGGCCGAAGAAAGTTCGTGTTTTGATACAATTCTCGTGACTCGTCGTGAACTTTGTTGGCGCGTTCGGCCACAGATTAAACATCCGTAGAGAACACATCCATGACATTTTTTTTATTGAAATACAAAGGTTTACAAAGACTTTGTTTATTGTGTGATATTTGATAATTGTGTCTATTCATCGGTTCTAGGCTATTAACCGCTTAAATATTGATAGACGCGCCACGGTACTGTAATTAGCTACGGTAATTACTAATATCTACTGTAAATTTTATCTATCTGTATATAAGTCCTAAACAACATGATATGTAATGATTAATAAAAGAAATAATATAACATAATAATGAACACTAAGCAGTACTTAGCTATTATTATTACACACACGTCTTATTGCGTTTATAAATATTTATATTAGATAAAGGAATTTAGAAACGTAATTAAAACTTTGATACGAAGATATTGTAACAATTAGCACAAAATTAAATATGATTACAAGTTATAATAACGTGCACAATTATTTTTACTTAAAATCATAAATTTGCTTGTATTTATTTTAATCTTACCTACCTATAATATTTTTGATAATTAATAATAATTTGTTAAAACTTTAACTTTTACCTCAATACCAAATAACTAAAAATATAAAGTACAAAAAGACAAACGACAAATCGTTTTTACCAAAGCATTTTTACTTTAACATTAATATAGCGTAATATCATGGAAAGTTCTTGCCGCATTTTCCAATACCTTTAATTAAAACCGAGTTCTGATTGGTGATAAAAATTGAATTGTCGTCGATTGAATGCCGGGGAAATGCAATTTTCTTATGCAACGAGTACTAATGCGATGCAACTGATGTATAAAATCAACGTTTCTAATATTACATACTCGCATTTTAGCTTTCTTCGACATACTCTCCAGCAAAATGGTGGCGGCAAAAACTAGTGCTTTCTTTTTCAATGTCGGTGCAGAGCGCGATAGCAATAGGAATTGCATACAAAAGAAAGAGACAGATCTATATTATGTTATTGCGAGCGCTGTCTGCACGAGCATACGTCAAATTTCCCGCCAAACAACTTTGACAGTTGTGCACTTGAACTAAGACTGTTTATTTTATAAATGGTCGAGCGTAGTGATGTGCCGCTTTGGAGTCGCGCTGTTATTCGCGTGCAGTGAAAAGTAGGACAATCGAAAGCCTTTCTCCGTTCGGCTGTTAGGTATTTTATTCCGTTAGTTTTTTTGCGGCCGCCATTACACCGATATGGCGGGCTGGTGGCATCATTTTTTCGCTTTGTCACGTTAGATCATTCTTGTTAGACGCTGTTGGAAAGCTGCGTTCTGCTTCTAAGAATCTGAGTCGCATAACTGTACTTGGCGGAGAGAAATGATGTAATTGTAATAGGCGATAGAACTGATTAATTTTAATCGGCGTTTACGTATGCATAAACACCGTTTGAAATTTAAATATTCAGTAGTTGGCTTGATTATTTTTCTAGTTCTAGTCATGTATGATGTCTTTATTGAGGCAAACAGTTTGTATTTATGACGAGTTATCGTAAAATAAAATTTAGCTTTTGGTAGGTAAGTCTATGAGTCTATAAATAAAATAAATAAAACTACATGTAACTAGGTATGTACCTACCTGCCAGATTTGTTTTATAAGAAATTAAAATTTTACATTGGTTTCTTTGAAATTGGAGTAGAAAAGTTGAACAAAAAATTAAATAAGATTATTATACTAAAATAATAATTACATTCATAATAATTATTGTATTATTTCAATAACAACGCTCAAATTAAATGGACAACTCCTGAGCTCTACATATGTTCTACACTTTCTTTTACTTTGTTATTTTTTTATTTGCTCAAATAGATAGGTACAAAAAGCAAATAACTTAATTGTGCAGACAATTTCCTAAACATTTCTACGTCGCCTAATTAAATTCTAGATTTCAATCATTAATACAGATACAGTATTAAAGCTGTTAATTTGACAGATGTCAAGCTCGTTCTTTTTTCAAACATTATCTCGGTAGCAAAGGCGCGTAATTGTGTAATTAGCATATTCTGTGCTCTAACACTTTCTCTAGCTAACGGGACGCCGCGCCGGCCGGCTGGTAATATTCCATCTGTTGGGTTTATCTCGCAATTATTGCTAGATAAATACATTTATTTCGATAATAAATAAAGAGATCATAGATATATTAATTAAATACGTCTTTTCAATTTAGACATTTATCGAACATCATTTTGTTGGATTAACTTAAAATATTACAGGATGTTTTCATTTCATTGGCATATTTACCGTAAATATTATAATTAAGTACCTACTGTTATAATCATAAAGCAACAGATTATCATAAATATCTAATTAATTCAATATTGTATGTACCTACTAGGTACATGTTCCTATTAGACACTTTTGGCTTTCAAATTTTAAATTAAGCAAAATTTGAAAGAAATATAGTTTACCGATAAAGATATAATAATTTTCGAATAGTTATATGTCAATCATTTTATCGTAACATTATTGATATAACGTGATTTTTTATCCATGTAGTTATAATCTCCAAAAACTTCACAATTTTATATAACGGTATATAACTTTTTGTAAACTGTTATGTTTTGGTGATCACCGGTGATTCATTGAATGTGGCCGTAACAATGAACATAACTTACCGTTAGTATTTTTATATCGAATGTAGGTTAAAATGATTGGAATAGCATAGAGTAACTACATCATTCAAATTAATGGGTATGACACACAATAACTGTTCACTTAGTGCTCTGTATTTTGGAACGAACTTTCTTAACGGGCTTACTATGCGATTTAGTAGAAATAACGAAATGCCGTATGCTGTGTATGTGTATGTTGGTGTACACCATCTACAGTATTATTTTGTAATAGCACAGTACAGCGTTGCTTTACAATATGTATTCTATTATTTAAGATGAGAGTGCCTAGACTAGATGGTGTTGTTACAAAAAATCACTATATTACGTTTATATACTGATATGCTAGTTTCTTGAGTTTCATTTCTATCGGATTGGACACGATATTTTTTATCCCGTCGACAGTGTCGCCAGTCGCCAGTGTCGCCAGTCGCCAGTCGCCAGTGTCGCCAGTGTCGCCAGTGTCGCCAGTCGCCAGTGTCGCCAGTGTCGCCAGTCGCCAGTCGCCAGTGTCGCCAGTCGCCTGTGTCGCCAGTCGCCAGTGTCAACACCAGTTCACGGTCGACATAATGCTCATAACAAAACCTTCTCGTGTTGCACCCAACTGGGTCACACAATTGGAGAAAGTCCGGCGAAAGGTGATGGTGAGTGGGTCAGTTACTCACGTTACGTGCGCCTGTGACACTTTCTTTAATTGAGATGTGGTCGCCATCTTGGATATGTCATGGTTATGTTGGCTGCATGTGGAACGTTGACTCACAGTGTAAGGTTGGCATTGAGTTTCTGAGGGTTTGTGGCTTTGTATATGACTAGCTGTCCCTGCGAACTTAGTACCGTTCTATGGTGGCGCTGCTGTCGATATGCCGACAGCAGCGCCACCTACCGGGTCCAATTATGAATCTAAACCATTTTCAGATCCACCTGAAGACACACTAAAAATTTCAACCAAATCGGTACAGCCATTTAGGAGGAAACTTGGTCTTTACGTTTACAGATATGTAAGTATTAAATATTTGGCCGTTTTTGTAACATTTTTTATTGACGCTCCGCTCCTATTGGTCGTAGCGCGATGTTATATATCCTATAGACTTCCTCAATAAATGGACTATCCAACAAATAAAAAATTTTCAATTCGAGCCAGTAGTTCCTGAGCACACAAAATAAATCTAAATAAAGTATTAGAAAAGTAAATAAATTAAAGACTTCAAAGAGCGTTCTTAATCAACGAACTATTGAACTGCCACACCATAATTATGTTGTCACAAAATATAGCGCCACCTAGTGGCAAAGTTTTGCAGCTGTCTTCGTCATTATTAGGATTTTTTTGTAAAAATGTGGTCTATGCTGCTGTGGAAGGAAGCGCTGAGTACCAGAGTGACTCAGATAATGAAGACGAAACACGTAAGAAGACTATTATTCTAGAAGGATTGTGGTTGACCTTTCCATAGCCTCGTTAATCGGAGATCAAACCTCAACCAAAGCAAGCCATTCAAATGACCCAAGCAACGGGGCGGTAGTGGTACCTAGCCAAGAACCTACCTACCCAGCCAAGCTCCACCAAAAGATACTGCTATTCATAATTATTGATGATTTACATAAAAAAAACTTCATGTAAATAAGAAAGCAAATGAGCATGCAGCACCAGATTCCGCTGCCGCCGATGACAACTATGAACGACTTAGAACAAGATTCAAATGGGATCTGGAATAATAATGGTATGTGGAACAAAATAAATAAATCTAACATAATACTTATAACATAAAACTTAAGCAGGGGGCCCGTACGCATTTTGACGTCGAATTTTTAAATAAATCCATTTGCCAGCCGAGCACAAACGTGCACTGCAATAGATTCGCAACACAAGCATTTTCCGTCAACACAAACTTGGATTCCCACAGGTCGTGTCAGTATCCTCGGTAGCTAAGAACAAAAAACACACTTCATCATCACAACCCATAACTGTCCCACTGCTGGGCACGGGTCTCCTCTCACAGTGTGAGGGGTACAGGCCATAGTCCACCACGCTGGCCAAGTGCGGATTGGTGGACTTCACGCACCTTTGAGAACATCATGGAGAACTCCCCGGTATGCAGGTTTCTTCTCGATGTTTTCCTTCACCGAAACAAGTGATAATTAAATATTAATACGCACATCATTTTTGAAAATTAGTGGTGCGTGCGGGGTTTGAACCCAGACCCTCCGGTTCGGCAGTCCAACGTTCAACCACTATCACTGCTGTGCCACACACTTAAAAACACACTTAGCCGACTAGAATTGCATTCTCCAAAGTAAAGCACTAGGATGTGAAGAGAAACTGGGTACAAGTGTAACAACTAACAATGCAATGAGTACCGTTAGCTGGTCCATGCATTTGAGGCCGCTTTCGAGTTTCACCGTCCACAACGCGGTCACCTCATTTTGGTGTGCGCAGGGTTGTCTGCTGATAGGAACGTGTATTAGGTGGCTTATTAATAAGAATCGTTTGTTAATTAGCATTTTTATTAATAAGCACGTTTATTAGCAGGTTTAATTAATTAGCAATAGTAATAATTAGCGTTAGGTAGAACGGCAATGAACGTAGTTAGTGCACCAAGTTAAGTCAATCGAAACAGCTGAAAAATTCACATTTCCGTGGGTACTTTATAATTAAAGGTATATAAAAACATTAATATGTAGTATATTAAAATGTTTTGCCCTTAGATTAAACAAAAGGGTTTTGCATATACGAACAAGGAAGTTAATTTTTTATGTTTATCTGTGGGTCTAATAAACGTAGGTACCATTAATTGTACCATACCAAAATTATACGGTAAATAGTCTATGTTTTAGGTTTTTTTAATATTATTACTACCAGCGTTTCCACTAAAGGCTTAGTATGTCTATGATTAACAACTTTGTTGTAGGCCTTCAATGCACAGAACAAAGAGACAAGCAATCTAAAATAACAATATTAAAAGCAAAAAGAACGACGTTCATTAATGTATTGTAAAAATACCCACATGAATAAATTATAACATTTGTATTTAAAGAGTAAGAACAAATTTTAGTCGATATATTTTAATTATAAGTCTTATTGCCTCGAGGTGTTTATTTCCTTGTCCTGTTATTTCTTGTCATATTTCTCAATCAAAATATTTTTACTGAATGTGCGATTTTAGCAGTTGACAGCCCTAGAGAAGCTGTCAGCGCGGCTAGTGACTGCAGTAGGGCGTTTGTGGGTAGTCTAAGCTCCTCTATAGTCCAACATTATTAACTGTAAGTTGTACATAAACGTACTTTAACATTGTAAGTATTGTAACCAACGATATTATAACTATGGATGTGTTACGTTGAAACAGCGCCAGTTGCACTTATGGATCCGCTCCGATGACATTTTTCTAACTATGGATGTGAAAGGTAATTACAGACAGAAAGAGAAACTACATGAAAAATAGGACAATAAGCCGAATTTGACTGCTCCAATTTTCGTACGCTAGTAAGTACCAATAGCTAATAACCGCTAGGACAACTTTTTTATATTTAAAATATAATATTGTAACAAACTAGATATATACTATACTAGGTATATGATGTTTGATATATGATGATGAGCTAATTTGGATAATCTAGAAAATGACTGCATAATTATATTTTACCGAAAAGAAACAGTTCAAAAAGTGGCTTATTGATAGAAGTAAGTATTCTCTGCCAGCCAACTTTTACAAAAAACAGATAGACATCGATGGCGGTATAGAGAGGAGGTATTACCCGAGGCTTCGCCCACGTGGAAGTCGGAGAACGACAAAATAAAATACCAAGACAACGTATCAACGAGATAAAAACAATCCTATGTCCTTCAAAATATTTCCAAACCAAATGACGTCTAAATCGGTTCAGCGGATTTGAGCGGATTAAGCGTGAAAAGGTAGCAAATATACAGACATACTTTGGAATTTATTAAAATAGTATGGAATCAAAGGTTAATCGTTCAATAAATTAAAAAAAAATTAAATGTGGCACTCGAGACTGCCGCGGTAAAGCTATTGCATAGCATTTTTTATCAACTTATGCAATTATAATTATTAGAAGTTATATAGTTATATCAGAACAGCGCCATCTAGTTTGTAGAAAACATACGTACCATACCTTAGTATTAAGGTACTAGAGGGCGCTGATTGGGGGTGTTAGGTTTTTTTCGTTATGGAATTTCTGGATTCGGTCCCCACGCTCAAGGCCCGCGATAAAAGCTATGCAATAGCTTAAAAACAAGTGTTACAGATATTAACATGTTTCTATACGGGTTTCATCTACAGACCTTTTATTTAAAACACAGTATGTACCTTCAATTCCCCAGTAACATTACTTTGTTGCAGTAACGTGGTAATATTACTAAGATTGTATCTGCAATTTACATATTACATGAATACTACAAAGTAATATATGTAGTTACACTATTGACCTAGTAATAAACATTTTCCTCTGACTATATGTATGTATTTAATCTCGCTTCAGGAAACCTGTTATGTATTTGAAAATATACTTAGATGGAATTATATTATATAAGTACGTAATAATAATTTATAGGTAGTTTTTTTGTGTCTGAACTGATTTGAATAAAACAAAACCAAACAAAATTCTAAAGATAATTGTTTTAAGATCTGTTGCCTTAGAAAATATGTATACTTATTGGAACGAAGTTCCTTATTAACAACAGTTTTTGCTCTAGGGTTTACATTAGGTGGCTTGTCTGCTCATTTGTAACTTTTTACATTTTTTTACACACATACTACCAGAAAATACAGACCAGTGTGTATTATTGTGTAGATAATATTCGTAAATACAGTCATCGAATCGAATTCAACACACGGGTTTTTGGGTTAAAGTTGTATTATGGCTGTGACCCAATTAGATTACAGAATTGAGGCAAGGCTGAGGCAAATCTAGGTTAATGCTGTGTGTAAGGGTATACACGTAATTTTTTGTTTATGGCCAGAATTTCGGCCAGTTATAGCTGACATTGACATTGCTTAGATCCGGCCCTGAACAAACACGGTTGGGGGTACCGTTGAAATTTTTCGTCCGCACATAGACAATTTCTAAAGTTATCTATGTACCTAACTATATTAAAATGAACTGCTGTTCGTAAGTCCAATCAATTCGTTAGACCAATTTAAATTTGTGAAAGCCCAGGAAATATTTTTATGTTGAGAAAATTTGAAAAATTGTTCGGACTCATACATTTTGATGTTCATCCCGTCGCGCATCGGTAGCGGTACGCGTAAGGTCGGTAGTTCGAGTCCCCTAAAATTGAATAATGTATTAACAATATTCAGAATTGAAGAATGCGAAATAGTAAATCTCAAAAGATCGACAATACATACTTGTTGGTCGTTAAATATATTTTTATGGGTGTTTAGCATATTTCATAATGGACGGTAAAAACGACTTATTACGCTATGGTCAAGCATCAATGTTATTAGTGTTGTTTAATTCACAACCTTCTGAAGTTTTGAGATGCAGGTAGGTAGGATTTTGTCTACTATCTTCAAGAAAGACGTTGATAAAATGATAAGTAAGTTTAATACTAACTATCAGCTCTTTCCACATCCGCCCAGGGTTGGTGGACAATGCCATTACGCAACTTACATTATATTATTAAAAAACTTTTTATTTATTTTATTCTTATTTTAGCGGGAAAATTTTCGCGCCACCAGCGCCGCTATCGCAATGCGGCGCGCGTACGCATCACATTGACATTCGCGGCGCGGGTGCGTTGACCTCACTTTCACTCATCCGGCCACGCCCGCGCCTTCCTGTTGCATAACGCGGGAAGCGGCGGTGACGTCACACGCAAAAGAAAATATGCGCTGGTAGGAACTATGCGACAATCGTTGCTCATTGATTTGGTTTTTCTTACACGCGGTGACTAACATAAGTAGACCGTTTATGGAATACATTGCATACGTTGCGAATTGCAAAGTGGGTATTAAAAATTTAGCCAATAGAAGCCAAAATGATTATTTTTAGAATTTTTGTCTGTCTGTCTGTATGTTTGTACGCGCATCAAGCAAAAACTACTGAATGAAATTTGATGTGGTTGTATTGTTTGAGGTCTAAATTAAAAGTGATACTCGTACATATTTCATCTTAATACGCCGCCTAGAAACTGAGGTATTAACAATAGCAATACTAAATATTTGTAAGATAAAAAAAAGTTTCCCGAAGCCAAGCGAGGCCGGTTCACTAGTAAGAAGTATTTTAGAAGTGTAGCAAAAGTCAAATTAATTTTATATCTAATTTACTACGACCATTTTTCCTGGGTCAAGTCGCAGATTTCTATCAAATTCTATTAGGTGACATCATTGCTGACAAAAATGTTAATTACTTTCCCTGCTAAATCCCTAAGCTAATCCTATGCTAAGCCTAAGCTAAGCCTAATGCTAAGCCTAAATCTTCCTGTTGTGTGTGTGTTGTATCCCTATTTCACACAATATACTCGTAAACGTCGTTTAAACGCCGTTTAAACGTGTGTTTCGTATATGCGTCCAAAATGTGTTTCGGCTGGGAGTTTGAGAGCCAGTTTTTTCTATCTTTCCTCGTCTTTCTTTTCTATCCGGCAACGAGATGATCTCTCTGTTGTTATTGTCCATGGGTGACGGTAGCCAGTACCCATCAGGTGTTTCGTTTCTCGATTGTCACCTAGCAAATGTATTAAGGAGTGCGCACATTACAACGACCATTACGATGAGCCTTATATCTTTGAAGGTAAGGTTGAATTTAGAACTTATACTTAAAAGCCCTGTACGGCTCGCCCTACACCCATAGCCGTTCCGTTTCGAGACCAACGCGTTGACGTTGCGTTGACGACTCACCGTAGACGAGTAGTCCACGCGTCGACCGACACAATGACGTAATGTACCTAGCGTCGGAGTTGAAACGGAGTGGAGACGGAGTGGAGTTGACGTCGAGTTGGTGTAATGTGCGCACTCCTTTAAGCTACCGGTAGTCATAGTGATGAGGTCTTATTGTCATCAGGAAGTTACATTTCGTCCTGTTTATTTATCTCATCTTTTGTAGATTGTAACTGACGGTCGGATGATAGTAATCTTCATGTCATGTACCTGTGCAGTTATTACTTTTTCCTTTGAACGTTCGTTCTGAAGATCTTGGTGCGAATTCTACAGACCTTATTTCAAAATTAAATGCGCTTCTTTAAATCTAGCGGAATTTAGAAGTCTGACCTTGGTGGTTATGACCTGACTTTCTACCCTTAACTTAACACAGAGGAGACCCCACCCCAGCAGTGGGATAGTTATAGGTTGCGATGATGATAATGACGACTTTACTACAATCTTGAGTTTGAAGATACATTTTAATGGCCAAGCATAACTCCCTTTGTGTTTGCACACTGTTACATAAAAGCTATTCGTACATGTAAATAGAAAATATTTTTTATTTATTTAACATAACACGTAGAATTACATAACGCACGGCACAAAGCACGGTTCCTATAAAGGAAGCGCACAGCACGCAGAAAGAAAGTACTGTTAACGCAAAACAATGCAGGTGACGTAAGGAGAAATGTGGGCTTGCGCAACCGGGCCTTGAACCCGCACCGCGGTTAACTACTGCTGTGTGGCGATAAATGTCTGGTCCATTTGCATGTTGCTAGTTGGCAGTTGTGACTTCATTCATAGTATTTCTAGGATTTTGCAATGTAATAGAAATAATATCTACTACTATCTGTGCCCGTGACTTCGTCCGCGTGGAATTTTAATTTTTACGACAAAATTTCTATATTAAAAGTAGCCAAGTTAGTCCTTATTATGTCAGCTATCTGCCAGTGAAAGTCCCGTCCAAATCGGTCCAGCAGTTCCAGAGATCAGCCTAAACAAATAGACAGACACACATAAATTGTAAAAATGACATTTTTGTATGTACCGTGTATACTTACATCCATAATATGCATTTAGTAAACTGCAGTTGATTTAATGTTACAAACAGACTTTTTTTTTTAATTGTATAGATTTAAAATTATATTATTATATTGTCATTTATTGCACCCGTAACGCCATGTACTTATACCGCGTATTTGATTAAAAGTTTTCCTGTGGAATAAAGTACAAGAAAAGGCAGCCTATATCAGACTCTCAATTATCTCTATACCAAAAATAACATTGATCCGTTTTTCCGTTCTGAACGGAAAGAAGGACAAACATAATTATAACACTTTCGCATTTAATAATTAAAAATGAAAGTAATTCAGTTAATTGTTAATTAATTATTGTTCCATCCATCCATCCATCCATCAGCCTTTAGTAGTCCACTGCTGGACATAGGCCTCTCCTAACTTGCGCCACTCGGACCGGTCCTGAGCTTTCTGAATCCAGCGGTTGCCCGCTGTCCTCTTCAAGTCGTCAGTCCACCTGGTCGGGGGGCGGCCTATGCTCCTCTTTCCAAGACGTGGTCTCCATTCGACGACCTTTCTTCCCCAACGGTTATCGGTGCGTCGAACTATGTGGCCAGCCCATTGCCACTTCAGCCGGCTAATTCTCTGGGCTATGTCGGTTAACCTCGTTCTTCTACGGATTTCATCATTTTTAATGCGATCACGTAGAGAAATACCGAGCATAGCCCGCTCCATAGCCCGCTGAGCGACTTTGAACTTGTGCATTAGGCCAATAGTGAAGCACCACGTCTCGGAGCCGTAAGTCATCACTGGCAACACACACTGCTCGAACATCTTCGACTTCAGGCACTGAGGTATTTTGGACGACAAGATGTGACGCAACTTCCCGAACGCAGCCCATCCGAGTTGGATTCTACGAGTGACTTCTTTCTCGAAGTTGGACTTACCCATTTGAATCACTTGTCCCAGGTAAATATATTCGTCTACAACTTCGAGAGCAGCGCCATCAACAACAACCGGTACAGGTGTGACATGGACATTTGACATGATTTTTGTCTTGTCCATGTTCATCTTAAGACCTACCCGTTGTGAGGCGCTGTTCAAGTCCCCGAGCATAGTACCAAGTTCCTCCATGGAACTCGCCATGATGACTATGTCATCGGCATATCGCAGGTGTGTAATGTATTCGCCATTGATGTTTATGCCACGTCTTTTCCACTCCATCAGCTTGAACACGTCCTCCAACGCAGCGGTGAACAGTTTTGGGGAAACGACATCCCCTTGCCTGACACCTCTCTGCAATTGGATGGGGCTCGTAGCTGTGTTGTGTACTCTGACGGACATGGTGGCTGATGCGTATATACATTTCAACACCTCGATATACCGATAGTCGATCCGGCACCGCTGAAGAGAATTTAGTACCGCCCAGGTCTCGATAGAATCAAAGGCTTTCTCATAGTCCACATAGGCAACACATAGCGGCAGATTATACTCCTCGGTCTTCTGTATAATCTGCCGCAGTGTGTGTATGTGGTCTATGGTACTGTAACCTTTTCGGAATCCTGCTTGTTCGGGGGGCTGGAAGTCGTCAAGCCTGCGTGCAATGCGGTTAGTGAGCACCCTTGAAAACAGCTTATAAACGTGGCTCAGAAGTGCAATGGGTCTGTAGTTCTTCAGAAGAGCCTTATCACCCTTCTTAAAGAACAGGGTCACCACACTTCTGCTCCACGCTTCCGGGGTATTCCCAGTACTGATAACGGAATCGAACAACTTCTGGAGCGCCACTAGGAGGGGTTTCCCCCCTGCTCTTAGCAGCTCGGTTGTGATTCCGTCATCTCCCGGTGCCTTGTTGTTTTTAAGCTGTTTAAGAGCCTCTCTAATCTCATACAGGCTGACGTCCGGGATATCTTCGGTGTAATGTCGGGTCAGTTTAGCTCGCTTGTCACACTCCTTGTGGGGACTTGGAGCTTGAGAGGAAGCATACAACCGTCCGTAGTATCTCTCCGTTTCTCTCAGAACTTCGGGTTTTGACGAGACTATGGTACCGGACTCGGTCTTCAACCTCGTCAGCTGACTTCGCCCAATACACAGATCTCCGGCGAACACTTTGGAGCCCTGGTTTCGCTCAATTGTGTTTTTTACACGATTTGCGTTCTGTTTCCGCAAATCGCGTCGCCTGCCCTTTGAGATCTGCTTATTGAGTCGACTATACTCTGCCATAGAGGCCGGAGACTGCACACATAGTTCCCGTCGTTCCCTAATGAGACCGAGAGTATGTTCTGAGAGAACCTGAGATCTACCACTGGGGTGGGTCTTAAAGTACTTTGACCCTACCTCGTGGATAGTTGTTGCCATCCTGGTGTTATACTCGTCCACTGAATTACACGATTCCAGGCACGCGAAACGATTTTGCAGTTCGAGTTGAAAGTTTTCGGAACCCTGGATTTGAACAGGTGTTGGGCGGAGCGTAGACTTCATAAGGCGTGACCGTTCCAGCTTTACGTTGATATTCAATGTGCCTCTCACAAGGCGGTGATCGCTTCCGGTTTTAAACCTGCTGATCACAGAGACATCATTGAATATGTGCCGCTTGTCTGCCAATATGAAGTCTATCTCGCTTTTCGTGGAACCGTCCGGGCTTATCCAAGTCCACTTGCGCTGGGGCTTCTTCTTGAAGAAGGAGTTCATCATAAATAAGTCCTCCCTCTCCAAAAAGTTTGCCAGCAAGTGTCCTCGGTGGTTCCGTCGTCCAATTCCGAAGGGTCCCACCTTCATCTCGTCGCCATTTCGCGTGCCTAGTCTTGCGTTAAAGTCCCCCATCACAACTGTGAAATGAGATTTTGAGGTATGTATGGCCCTACTAATGTCCTCATACATGACCTCAATCTCGTCGTCGGGATGTGTCGAAGTCGGCGCATATACCTGTATGACCTTCAGCGAATACCGTTTAGATATTCTGAGTATAAGGTACGCTACCCTTGCCGACACGCTCCCGGTTTCCACAATGTTATTGACGAGGGACTTGTGGACGAGGAACCCGACACCACCTTGGGACAGGTGTTCGCCCTCCCGGTGATAGAACAAGTTTCCGGATTTGAGTATTATCGAGTCCTCCCCCTGTCTTCGGACTTCAGATAAACCCACAATATTCCAGTTTAACTTGTCTATCTCTTCTTCCAGCTCTTTTATCTTGTCGTCGGTCCTCAGTGTCCTGGTGTTATATGTTGCCAGGTGCAGAAGTCGTCGGTTTTGGTAGCCCGATCTCTGCCGGAGATTCTTAGCACCCCCTGCTCCGCCGTTACCATGGCCGCTACCATAACCAGGAATAGCGGAGCTGCCGGGGACTGGGGGCCGGGGCTTGGTTGTGGCTACCATGGGAGGTTTAGCCGGATAGTCACCGCGCTTGGCTAATGCGTGTTGGTGACCGCAGTGGATGTTAATAGTACTCAGGGAGACGCTGCTGCCCGTCTCCTGGACTTTCCTATTAGTCGCCTTTTACGACATCCCAGGAAGAAGTAGGAGTGGTGCTATTCTACATACGTGAACCCGGCACCACACGGGGGATTAATTATTGTTAATAAAGTAATATTAATAATAATTAATTCATAATAAAATAATAAAGTATTCGTTATGAGATTTATATAAAAATAAACAAACGTTTTACGCAACTAATGTCATGAGTGTTAATTATTTTAATCTAGTATACGATCGACCAGCGTTTAGGGAAAAAGGAAATACAAAGAAAGCAGCGAAACAATGAAGTGTGTGACGTAAGGTGAAATGCAAGGCTTGCACAACCGGGCCTTGAACCCACTGCCGCAGGGTTGACACTTGCCACTTAGCGGGTAAATGATGTATAGCGACAATCTACAACATGTTAGTCATCAACATAATACGAGTATAATTATGTATATTTCTAACGTCAATTCGTATTGTATTATGTTTAGTTTTCTAAACTCTATTAACATAGATACATCATTTAAGTATTTAAAAGACACTTATGACCGCATTTTTTTGAATTTACCATCGTTTCGCAAGGGTCCAATATTAAATATTCAATTTTAAATCTCAGAGAAGAAGAAATTAATGATAGAAACTCTTTGGCACAACTTATAAAATTTGAATTTAAGCAGTGGCAATATGGCGAATCGTATATTGGATTAATCATAATAGCATGTAAGAAGCTCAATCTATGTTTAGTCCAAGACAACCTCCACCGTAAACAGACTACGCGGTCGGTAGTTGGATGTCGTCCATTTCTCTCGCGACAAGGAATTCTTCTTAGCTACGATTGGGTAAACGTTTAATAAAATTCTACTTTTCTACTAAAGTAATAAATAACATTAGCGCGACTAAAGTAATTTAACAGTAAGCAACTTACACAGATTATACAAACCGATTACGCAACGCACGTGAAAGGAAATAAAAAGAAAATCGGGCCTTGAACCTGCGGAACTGTTGAGTAGGAACTGGTGAGGAAAAACGCGCGTCGGTTAGATGCCTCGTTAACTGCGCACGCGGCTGTGTAATGGTGTTGAGTAACCGGAATGAAATAAGTGTATGTATTTATATATTTTTTCAGGGTACTCACGATTTCAGTTACGTCTTGTCACTTTATTATACCTTTGTTGTATGTACAAGAAATTTTGATATTTTGTTAATGATAACATGTAAAGTACCTACTACCTATTATTTTTCGCTGGTACCTACTACGAAATATTATTACGAATGATGTACAAAACTATAATTGGCAAGCATACCAAATCATATTATATTGTATGTGATTTTGTATGTCAAACTTGCATGCTATGCATGCATGCTATACCTATTATTATAAATATTTTTTTGATTGCAACTTTTCACTCTTTATAATATAGGTATTCATCATTATCATCATCATCATAATATTAAAGTGTAAACTATTTATCGCAAGACTTTCGCCGTAGGTACATTACCTACTTAATAAAGTAAATATTATACAATATTTTAAAATAAACTACTGTACCTACTGTAATATTCATGAGGTAAGCCTCGTATTTTATAGTTGTAACGGTAGAAATTGAATATTTTACAATACAGTTACAATTTTTATTTACCTAGCTCGGAAATTATGTATAATATATGATGTAAAAATATATTTTATAATGATTGCTAGTTAGCAATTGAATTAAAAAGTGAAATATTTTAAACTAAGTAGTAAGCGCCCTCTCTTCGCCTCGCAAAAATGTTTACGCAAGCAATTATCGAAAAAATTACTTTAACAGACAAATCACTAAGCCTAAAACAGACAAATGTGTCTAATAAGGACTCTTTTAAGATCGAAAATGGCCCGTTTTTATGTCCACACAAACAATCGAAGATAAATCAAACATTATCATTGAACAAAATGCTTTTAACGATGATTTTGCGAAGTTACTTTACTTGTCTGTGCGTTTGTGATTGGCGCTTAACCATTTCGAATGCGGTTTGACTGATGTTAGCAAGCTTGGGGTTACATCTAGTGTCTTTTTCATTTTCAATCAGTTTAGAAATAAAAAAAGTTTTGCCAATTTTAAAATTCCGTGTATACATTTCTACTTTGAGTACTAAGGCAAAGGTTTTTCGAATAGAACGCCTCGTCGAGGGACTGGGACGATCATTTAAAAAAACATCAGAATAAAGTGTCATTACTAATAGGTAGCCTCATTTCATTACCAACCACGTTGACCACAAACTATTGGACTAGCTGTGGATGACGCAAAGCGCATGATTTCTTTAGAAACGTGGTTCAAGGAGCATTGCGTAAGCTCGGGTGAACGAACTCCGGACTGAATCGCATCGCACTTTACTTTACCTTGCTAGTTATTGTGTGATTTGTAACAACCCACTGTCCCACTGGTTGGCTAGTTGTCCCTCTTGGAATAACAAACATTTTTTAATGTTTAATATTTTTTAATTTAAATTGAATCATGCGGGTATTTTTAAAATACACATGAAGATCATTTGTTTGTTTCTACTACCGTTTCGAAAAGGTGCTTTATCACTGTTATAACACTGAGGAGTCAGCGAAAGAAACTCCTAAGCACATCTTTTACCTAAATAGAACACAGTTGTACATACGTAATTTAGATTACTAATGTAGTCTAATTTGTTGCTATAGTGGCCGTAGTAGACCTATACCTTGTAAAAATATGAAGTGTCTACATTACACTACAAGATATACAGCTCTGTGTCAGATGGACGGACGGAATGACAAAGAAGTCTTTATAATAGTGTTCCGTTGGGAACCTTTGGGTACGGAACTCTAATTAAAGTGACAGATAACGTTGTAAGGACATAATTATAAAAAAATCTACGACCAGATTAGAGAATTATGTATTTACATATCCCGGTAAGGAATTTAATCTGGGATCGGAACAGCGGTTCTGTAACGTACATTTTCATTAATCTATCTATTCAACATCTCTGCTGCATAATAACTTGTCAAACGAATTGTCTTCCGACTGGGGCTTGAAAGTATTCTCTTTCTTACCTCTTTCTTCGTTCTTCGCTGACAACTCATCGGTGATGCCCTGGTGAAAACCCCTGAAACACTTCATTTCAGCCATAGCGTACGAATACCGAATACCCTAGTGCCTCTACTGATAATATCTTCGTCAGGTACGAAACAACCGCGAGGTCGTTAACCGAATGACGTAATCTTACGCAACCGAACCTTGAACCCTGATCTCTCATTGAGATAAAGTTATTTCGAGATTGCATACAGCGGAAACCGAGGTGAATGCTTATTTACTAAAAGACAAGTAAGGTACTTTTATAGCGCTGCGATGTCGTTATCATCCCGGTGACCCTGCCTGCGAAGCGACGGTCCCGGGTTTGATTCCCGGCTGGGGCAGATAATGTGGCAGATAAATCTATGTGTCGTGATGTTAGTGATGTGTTACTTGTGTTATCCATGCCACCCGCAACACAGGGAATCCTAGGCTGAGATGTATAGACGATACTTAGCCTTAGCTCAGACTTTACTTACGAAAAACTTGACTTTGCAAAGACTGCGATTTGGTATTTATAGACATGTCACGCTGAGATTGTGCTCAGCATAAGCTAGACCGCTAATGTTATAATTGATTACTGCCATCTATAATGTTAATACGAAAAATTTAAATGTCTTAGAAACCGACTAATATCAAGGTTCATTTGGGACCATTATTTTTGTTCGGATAATAGCCAAAGTTTTTGGTATGTCGTCTATTTCATGAACTTATTAGACTTTGCTCAGCTCGTACTCAGCCAAGTCAAAGATCGCTTTATAAATACGAACACTGTCTTACGTCAGAGTAAAGTCTGAGCTAAGGCTAAGTATCATCTATACATCTCAGCCCTAGTGCGGGGTTTTGAGTGTGTACGTTTTTATAATTAAATATTTTATAATACCAGACTTGCCATCGCGTTGCAGGCTAACAAAACACAAACAAAATACTTTCTTAACGCAAACATTTTCCTATTCAAATTTCGCCTAACACGAGTTCTTCAGTTCCGTTCATTAAGTTCATTACGCCCGGCACTGAATATCAATGTTATTTGTCACGCCAAAAAAACTAGACGACATTTTGAACTCTATTGTTTTTTTATTTGCCATATCCACGATCAATGTACTCGAGGATATTAACGTCTATTGTTTTGGAATTAAACGTATTAGTTTAGATTGGTGTCCACAATTTTGTCAGTGGAAATATTGGATTTCCAGTCATTCCTAAACTATTAATTAGAGTTATTAAATAACTCTAATTAATAGTTTCAAGTAAATGGAACAAACTTCACTTCTTTTTATTTATTTATTTATTAAATTACACCAACAAAGTGAAGTGAAAAATATACACGAAGACAAATGTCATATCAATTATAGGTGCTTCATAAATAATTATAATTACCTGCCAACCCATCCAAAGATTATGAATGGTTAGATTACTGGAAACGGTCGATCGTAAATTAAAAATATATAATGTAGGTCCCCAAACCTTGAGGGTCCCGCCTAAAATCACAGAGTTCATTAACCCTGTTATCTAAGATGTGCCTTTGATTTTTTCGTATCCGGATCCGGTCAGAAAGTGCGCAAACACAGTTTTCGCAGTTTCACCAAACAGGGACCTGCGGTGCGCATGCGCAAGTGCGCACGACGCGAAAGCGCGGCACGACGCGCATCTTAAAAGGTTGTACCGCGATTGAATAGTTTTGAACACTGAACCGTGATTGTAGTATCGAATTGTAGTATCGAAAATGTAAATTTACGGAGACTTATTTTACGAAAAGCATATTGAATAATTTGTGAAATGAATAAAATAATTCAATTACAACGTGAAAGTAGACACATTCAATTATTAAGTATTTAATAAAAATAGTATGTGTATGAGTGTGTAATGTTATTAAAAAAACCTTGAATAAAGTAGCAGTAAATGTGCACGTCTGGAATCGTATAATTCAATAAAAGATTCCGTTAACTACATTCGTAATGTTATATCCTTATAGACAATAATTTCAATGCACACTTACACACTTAATTAATCACCGCCCAAGACTAGCAGGTCGCACTACAAGGCTGGGTGATCGACCATCCGCTAGACGCCTCACATGGAAGGTCGACGTTCGATTCCGTATGAAATGAGTTTGCATAACATTGATCTTTGTGTTTCCTAACTCATTTGCATAATTAATTCACGATAAATTATTTATATATAAAAACCCGCCAACAGAAGCAGAAACTATTCGGTAAAGATTAACCTTCACCTTCAATTGTTAATTTATATGCTATTGTTAAATGGAAAGGTCGCAATGGTTAACACGCCGGATCGCCGTTCCGAAGGTCCTGGGTTCGATTCCCAGCGAGGCGGGATTTTGAATGATGAATTTAGATTAGAGATGAAACGGATAGTGATTTGGCCGGATACCGGATACCGGATATTCGGCTAACTACGAGGCCGGAGCGCCGGATATCCGGCCACCGGATATTCGGCCGCTTATCGCGTTACAATTTGATTTGAATATGCGCGCGTGATTAAGATCGGAAATATTCGGACGCATTCGGCGTGATCGGCATTCGGCCGGCACGACTCGCGGCGTTCGGGTGTAATCGCTCATGTCAGGTTGTGTGCATTTGTTTATTCCATTGTTTTTCTTTCTATTTAACTTGTCGATTATTAAAAAATGTCAGTATCAAAAAAAGATCGCCAATTTGGCAATATTTTGATTTAAAAAGTGACGATAACAAGTACGCGTCATGTTTATTGTGTCACGTTGAAATTTCTCGCGGTGGTGAAGGAAAAAAGGCAGGTATGTAAGTTTTAGAGGTTATGTTTTTGCTTCAATTTTAATGCGAGAATACTCTTATATTTTCAAACTTATTTTGTTAATAAACAAACATACTACTTAGCAGTATTCTTAAATTAGTTATTTCGCTGGTCATTCATTTCATTTTAATTTTCATTACTACTACTACAATCTCAATTTGAAATTTAAAATTTAATTTTTTTCTAAACGATATTTTATTAATGCAAGCTTCAGACTTCAGTTTATTTATGCATATTGTGAATGGGTAGGTACTAGGTACAATATTTTAAAATACGTTTCTTTTTCATTCATCAGGTACGTCTGCCATGAGTAATCATTTAAAGTCCAAACATCCACAGGAGTCTAGATTGATAAGTACAAGTAAAACTAGCGAAATTTCAAGACCAATTACGGTTTCACAACGTGCCAATCCCAGCCCAATTGCTCCTTCTACAACTGCAGAAAAACAGCTAACACTGTCGGAATCGTTTGAAAGAAAATTACTTTGGGATGTGAATGATGCCAAAGCCAAAAAGTATCATTATTTAATTGCAGAAATGATTGCAATAGATAACGAGCCGTTCAGTATTGTAGAAAAGGTTGGGTTTAAAAGACTTTTAGAACAAGCGCTACCTCGTTATGAATTACCAAGTCGCACTTATATATCTCAAAAAATTATTCCAGACATCTACAATAGAATTCGCGACAAAATAAAAGCAAACATTTCTAAAGCTATTGCAATTTCTGTTACGTCTGACATTTGGACCTGCCTGCACAATAGTTCCAGTTTCCTAAGTTTCACAGCCCATTGGTTGTCTCCGAAATTTCAGCTGAACCACGGCGTTCTTGCTATGAAACCGTTTTCAGGATCACACACAGGTGAAAATATAGCAAACGAACTGAACGCTATAGCTGCTCGCTGGGATATTGAGAAAGATAAAATTCACTTACTAATCCATGATAGTGGAGCTAATATGGTGAAAGGAGCTCGAGTTGGAGAGTATCATTCCGCTAGATGTTTCATACATTCGCTTCAGCGAGTTATTGATAAGTCAATGAAGGTCCAGGCTGAGCTATTGGAAGTGATTGCTACTGGTAGACGTCTAGTAACTCATTTCAATCATTCAGGTTTGGCACAAGAAAAATTACTTGCAATTCAAAAGGAGTTAAATTTGCCGCAGCATCAGTTAGTGCAGGACATCAACACGAGGTGGAATTCTACCTACTACATGGCTGTACGCTTGGTGGAACAAAAAAGGGCTATCTCTCTTTATGTTGTTGAACATGAGACACTGACTAATTTGACGATACAACAGTGGGGTCTGTTGGAGCAGTGCATAAACCTTTTAAAACCATTTGAAGAAATAACAAAAATTACAAGTTCTGGCCTTTCCTGTATATCCGAAGTGATACCACACGTTTATGCACTAAAAAAGTATTTGGATAAAACCGAGACAGCACAAAGAACACCAGACTTAGCACGTTTAAGAGCCTCCTTGAAAGCTGAATTGGAAAGTCGTTTTAAATCCTTAGAAGAAGATCTAAACTTCATAATTGCTACCTTTCTAGACCCAAGATTCAAATCAGACTATTTAGGAGTTCTTGAAACTGAAAAAGCCCGACAGAAAATCCTGATAGAATATATAAAAAACTCTTACGACGATTCTTCTTCCGACAGTAATAGATCATCGCCGTCTTCAACACCTGCTAAACGACAAAAAGAAGATGAAACTGGATCAAATTTTACACGCGAAGCTCATAACACTTTTTGGGACTGTTTCAATGAAGTGGCAAAGGACAACAGTAGCAGTTGTCGCGATCAAGAAAAACAAAATCCAATTTCTAATGAGATTGTCTTTTTCTTAAAGTTATCTCGAATAGATCGCAATCGCGACCCATACCTTTGGTGGTCGGTCAATTCAAACCAATACCCTCAATTGGCGAAGTTTGCAAGAATTTATCTTGGAGCACCTGCCAGTAGCGTTTACAGCGAAAGGCTATTTTCAGAAGCTGGTCTAGTATACGAAGCCAAGCGGAGTCGCCTCTTACCAACAAATGCTGAAAACCTAGTATTCATTCACCATAATTTGCCGCTAGTTAATTTTGAGTACTAACACTAAGTAAATTTTTAGTAATTAACTTTTTATCAAACAATTTCTGTCATTATTTTAATTTAATAAATGGTGTCCGTCCATAACCTATTGTTATATTATTTTTATTTCATATATGTGTGTGTATGTGCAAAATAATCCGTTACTAATATTATAAATTCAGTCTGTTTGTCTGCTACTCTCTCACGCCTAAACTAAAGAACTGATTTTGCTGAAATTTGATACAGAGATAGATTAGACAACGAGAAACAATATAGATAGGCTTAGAAACTTTTGTATTCCCACAGAAAAGCGCGATATAGACGAGTTTAGGGCGTAAAGCACTCAGCGCGAACGGTATCGCGGGAAACATCTAGTATTCGGTATTCGGCTGGATAGTGCCCTGCTATCCGGTATCCGGCCGGATAGTGAAAATAGGCCGGATAGGCCGGATACCGGATAGTTACCGGATATCCGTTTCATCACTAATTTAGATTCCCGTTCTTGGTCTGGGCGTGTGTGTTCTTGTCTTGTGTGTTGTCCATGGCACCCACGACACAGGGAATCCTAGTGTGGGGCTGTGAGTGTGTAGCGTTATTTATTATTTATTTATTATTATTTATTGTTAAATAAATTTAGTCGCTCATGCTCCAATCTTGAATTTTAAATTTCTGGCTTTAACCATTAAGGACTATCCTTATGTCTGAGAAGGCCTAGAGCATACTGCACCACGCTGCTCCAGTGCGGATTGGTGGAGGAGTTAGTGGCCGACCCAAGTGTCTGAAATTTTAGGTCGCCTGAAGACCTCCGATATGGCTTAACGAAATTTATCTAATAATAATAACCATTCAGTGTTTTTTTAATGGAATGAACGTAGCAAACGAGCACGCAGCACCACGTTCCGCTGCCGCCCATGACAACTGTGACCGACACAGAAGAAGACTCAAATGGGGACTGGGATAGTTAGTCTGGTTAGGTGACGGTGTTAGAACATTAGTTAGGTTATTACATTAGTTTGTTAGTAAGTATGAGGGCTGGGACAGGGACAGTTAGTTATAGTTAGTCCTGTTAGTTGTTGTTAGTAATAGTTCAGTAAGTTATTGTTAGTAAGTCTCGTAAATTCAACTATCGTGCTTGAGTTAAAGACAGTACCTGGAAGACCAAGCTTTGCTCTATTTTAGATGACTAAAATGATGATGGCAGAATACGATTAAAAACAAAATGCATTTAAGTGAATCATAAATTTTTCTGCTTAATAAATTAGCGAAAAGAACAGGAAAATTACTTCTGGCACGTAATTTTCCTGAATGAAAGACACATTGCGGTTTTGATTATGTTAATGTTAATTATTATACATAGTAGCATAAGTTATAATATTCCGTAACTAGGCTAAGAGACTTTGATGAGACTTCCATCAGACACAAAGCTAGGAACGAGAAGCGATGCATATTATACAAAACAAGTTGTCCCGGCGTACTTCGTACCGCTTTATAATTAAAAAATGTTTTGGTGATATATCGACAGCAACGCCACCTATCGGGTCCAATTGTGAATCTAAACCATTCCCAGATCCCCTTGAACACACACAAAAAATTTCATCCAAATCGGTCCAGTCGTTAAAAAATGTTTTGGTGATATATCGACAGCAACGCCACCTACCGGGTCCAATTGTGAATCTAAACCATTCTCGGATCTACCTGAAGACACACAAAAAATTTCAACCAAATCGGTCAAGCCGTTTAGGAGGAGTTCACTCTCATACACACTCAAACTCGAATTATATATATTAAGATATTTCATTCCAAATCCAAAACACCTTTGAAACTAAGTAGCGAATCTGAAATAACATATAAAAGTTTTTGTATTATGTGATTATACAGAAATGAAAACGTTTGTTTTGTCCTTCTACAAATAACTTTACCATAAAAAATATTTAGTAGCAATAGTGACAAATTACACTCAAAACATTTTTATTGAACCTCATTATAAAAACAATTTAAAAAACGTAAAGAACAGAAAATATAAAATAAGTAGAATACATAGATAATTTTGGAATAAATGTGACATATTCAGATTCTTTTGAAGATACTGATGATTTTTTTTTGTCGAGTTTGATATAAAATGTTTTAAGCCCCTGGACCTTGTTTACATTTATTACCTTTAGTTGATTACTTATTCGTTTAGTCGTTTCTCGTTAAAGGTCAAACAAATCCAATAATACGCGCGTCATTGCATCTTTTATTACGAATCAATTCTGTTGTTTGTATAGGTGAATGGATTTGCGTCAAGAGTTACAGATGTGTTGGTGGTGACCATCAATGAAACAGTTAGAACAAGCAGTCTTGTTATTACGAGTATAATGATCCATTAGCGGCCATGTACAAGGCACGCTTCTTTCCTTATATTTGAAGAGGCCTAGACGATACATATTGGAGATTTATGTATTAAATTGGATTAACGTTGAAAACAGATTTAAACAGATGAGATTTATGATAATAATTTTTTTATTTTTTATTTTTTTTATTTTTTATAGCCTGAAGGGCTGACGAAAAAAGCAGACGAGCCACCTGATGGTAAGTGGTCATCGTCGCCTGGACACGAGCAACACCAGGGGAGTCACCAGTGCAACGCCGGCCCTGAAGGAGAACTCTTTTTACACCATAAATACCATAAATTCGTAGTATCGTCGTATCGTCGATCGTACGGTAGGAATAATAGTAAGACAGTGTCACAGATAATACCGAGAAGAGTTACAAAGTATACCAAGCTACATAAAACAAATTAGTGCAATAAATCATTGTTGCCATATATAAAATGTACCTCAATTACTCCACCACGATGCTTCAGTTGGTTAAACGAGAGGTTGTTGGCCAATCTAAATGTCGGAAGCCATGATGCCGCCCGAGGGCCTCTGACATGGTTTAATGCAATCGTACGGCCACATCGTTATTACAAAGCAATATATGTAACGTTAACAACCGGAACTGACGGCTCTACAAGCCATTTGAACAAATTTTTGTCACCAGCGGTCACTCATCTACTTGACGACCGCGCCGGTAGTTGATTGACCTAGTCAATCGACACAGACCGCCTGGCCATGAGAGTTCCGAGACCTGTAGGATTACTAGACGTAGTAGTCTACATAACCAACTTCTCTAAATAGCCTTAAGGGCTGATTACGAAACAAATGATAAGTGAGGGTAAGCTGATGGTAACAACCGTCGCCCTGGCTGTGAGAAATACCATAGGAGTCGCCAATGCGTCCGCCCCGAAGGAGATTTCTTTTGACGTGATAACGTCTTATAAATTGATATCCGCTCACGGAAAAGTTACCCGTTCCGATGACGTCAGAGCGTGACGTAAGAGCGGGACGTCCGAGCTAGCAGTTAGAATAGTTCTGCTACTGTTTATAACAAATGTTGAATACGCGACAACGTGTTTTGTGTTTTTGTGTTTATTTCTACTTATTTTCTTATGACGTTATCACGTAAAATTATCCTCCGTAAACCGACTTTTCAGGCAACCATTTTTTAAAAGTCAAACTTTGCAAGCCAAGTTAGAACTTTAGTCTAAAATTTTACATATTATTGCTTTAGTCCGATGAGAATGCCTTTCAATGATAAGCTGGACTTCGTACTACGCCTAGGATTGGCTCCAGGCGAAAGAGCTCTACAACGGTTAACATTACAGACATTTTTTTATACACGCAATCAATTTATGATAGCCCGTTCTAAAGCTTACAATGACTTTGATGACTGACGGAATGACGGAAACTATTTTGCTCTTGAGTCCATATCTGTTTGACGGTCTGCTACTTTTTTACGCGTATTGCACTGAATCAATTTAGTCAGCGTGGTGGACTATGGCCTATACCCCTCACATTGTGAGAGGAGACTCGTGCCCAGCAGTGGGACAGTTATGGGTTGTGATGATGATAAAAGTCGTTAGTTTAAAAAAAATACATTTTTTTAGAGTAGCACCATGTATTACTTTATATAACCGGTTGGTATCTCGTCGTAACGCTTTACGTAACTAGACCTTGAACGCCACGTGCCGATGCCGGCGTTCACACGTGACTGACAATATGACTGCCATTAGCACGCGAACCGGTGTGTGGGTTTATTGGATAACTCTAGGAGTTTAGCTAGGGGATGTCCTTGAGGCTTTGTGACGGTTTTTGGGGGAAAGACCTAACAAATCATCACTGAACTTTGGAAGCTTTTACAACAAAAGTTAGTTATATACTTACCAAATGGTCTGATGTGGTAGTGGCGTTAAAGTCCAGGGACCCAAAGAACTATCTTAATTATAAGTGCTTCAATTGCGTCGTGTTTGAATAGCTGAATGTGTCAACGATGTGTCAATCTATTCTAACACGACCACGACGCAATTGAAGTACATACCCACATATTTTGAAATTAGCAGCATGGGTCCTGGTGTGTCACGGGTTTATTGGATAACGCTATGGATTTTAGTCGTAAGGGACCTCCTTGGGGCTTTTGATGATTTTTGAAATCATCAACGTAAGAGTTGGCAGTGACTCTGCCTGCGAAGCAAGGGGTCCCGGGTTTGATTCTCGGCCGGGGCATAATATGTTTATGTAACAGATAAATGTTTGTTCTCGGGTCATGGGTGTTAGTGATGTGTAATTTATGTTGTCCATGTCACCCGCGACACAGAGAAACCTAGTGTGAGGGTATGAGTGTGTTAACGTTTATTTATTATTATTTATTTATTTATTTGTAAGCTATATTCAATGACTCACGTGTCACACGTGACGTCATCCAAGGCGGTGACGTCATGAGCGTGATAAACCGTCTACCGTAATGCGTATCGCCGTGTCGCTTGGGAAAACTTCTGCGTTGTTCAATACCTTTATTGGAAATTTTAGTATGACGTCATTTATTTTACTTTTTAATGACTGTAGAAATGTTTTAATTATATTTTGTTTTTCCAGTTTTATAAATAACTAAGTGTGAAAGAGGTATAGGCTATAGTCCGAAATGCTATAGTCCAAAATGCAGCTTATTGCGACTTTTTACATATTTGTCAACATTTTGCGAGTTCCCATAACTACATTGTTTTCGTTTATTGAAAGATGTAAAAAATAAAAAAGTTTAAAATGTGTGTGTGTGTGTGTTATTTCCGTTGTTCAGCAGGTGTTCCACGACCTGGGGAGGTTGGTTCACTCGAGGATCGGTGGATCACAATACAATACAATACAATAACTCTTTATTGCACACCATAAAATCAAACATAACAAGATATGGTCACATACATAGAGAAACGATATACAAAAGGTGGTCTTATCGCTGAAAGCGATCTCTTCCAGACAACCTTTAGGTAATCAATAATAGATCACTTTAATATTCCAGCTTTTTAGACTGAGTACAAATCTCTGATGTAAGCCAAGCACAATGGTACGAACAGATGCATAGACGAACATGGCCATACTATAAAGATTGTTGACAATGGAATCCAAAACTATGGAGCTAAACCGACAAACGGACAGATGAATATGAGAAAATTAACTTCTTTGCTGATTAACCCTGAAAACCAAAACGCCTGTCAAACCCAATTCAGCATGACTTACACCAGTGAGTCACACTTTCTCCATCATTCAGTTCAAAAACGTGTCGCAGTTGAGTC
Source organism: Ochlodes sylvanus (assembly GCA_905404295.2). Lineage (NCBI taxonomy): Eukaryota > Metazoa > Arthropoda > Insecta > Lepidoptera > Hesperiidae > Ochlodes > Ochlodes sylvanus. Next base: position 5,339,832 of record FR990146.1, read on the forward strand.
ACGTGGAATACGTAAGTCGAATGCGCAAAATTTTGTGTAACGTAATTTCCCAAATCGTGTTTAATATTAGAATTGTAAATTATTTCTGAGTCTCGTGATGTTTTTTCTTCTTTAACTTAACGAACTCGGATCTGCTATTAATAAGTATAACTTTTTTGATTATTACATCTTGTTGATCCGCGTCATAAATGTATGCCTTCTACCCATTAATAGCCCACTATGGCATGGCGCGGAAGCGCTCATAGCCCGGCGGCTTGGGTCGATCTTAAGTGATCTAGAAAGTTAAGCAACAGCGGGTTAGTTTAGCTTGCCGTGGGTAGTATGAGTCACTGCTAGAGGCAAGAATTTCTTCAGCGTTTTCGTCCTTAGGGTCTTAAATCCGTCGGTTCCGGTTATCATTACATAGCAATCGTTAAACCATGCTGGCGGCCTACGGATGGCACTTGCTCACTAGCCCTTCCACCACTGGAGCAATATGGTGGTGCAGCTTTAGGCCTCCTCAGGAGGAGAGACCCGTACTCAGTAAAGCCACTTCGTAATAACCAGATCATGACGTCATTTACACCGAACGTACAAACATCGCGTCACCAATTTTCCCGAAAGCTTCGGTGAAAGAAAGTATGACTAATACAGCTACATAATTTGAGCTTACGTTAAACTGCGTACTGTTCGGTGGTCATATCATGACTCACGCGGACCGTGATGATTCACCATTTGTTTTTCACGTAGATTGACAATATTCATAAACGTCATTGACGTAACCGTTTGACAAAAAATACATTTATTACTTTTATGACGGAAGTAATACTTGTGGAATTTATTTCTTGAAATGTTATGCCGCAGAGCTTTAAATTTATACGTATGTATTACCTAATATAAAATTGTTCGGTTTTCGTTTTTGAGATGCTTTTCAAAAAATATCAAGGTGACGAAAGATAAAAAGAAGGACAGTGTCATTCTACAAACACTTTTCGACAATCAATCTGTGCCATCATACCCTCCGTCATTCTACGTCATCCATCCCTACCGTGAGTGGTCTTTAACCCTAGATCACTAAGCTTCGTCGAATCGACGACGCGGATTCGAAAAAAGTGGCATATATTTTGAATGCGCCGTCGCACCTATTTCGGCTCCCGTGTAATCTCAGTTGACCCGTTGCCCTCGCGACAGACGGTAGTGTTTCTTGTGCGGGAGGCTTGTGAGCGCCGGATCAGCGACCATGGCTCGTCGGATCGACGAAGGTTAGTGTTAACGTTACTTTTTGTATTAGATGTTTTTTGTATTATTTGTTAATATTTTCTGTTAATTACATCATAAAAAATATATATTATATTTTTTTTAGGCACGATTCTTCAGCTATTATTGGGAGATAATAGTGACGAAGAAAATTCGTCGGCGAGTGAGAAGGAAGACCACATCGAGGTTGATCCCGCTTATGAGTCAGCCAGTGAGGATGAGGCTTCTTCTTTGATACAACCTCTACCTCCAGGTCAAGACGTTCAGGTAAATGACCATGCATCTCCATCGATTGAAGATCAGATACCTGGTACTTCGACACAGGATCGTAATGAATTGGTTATTATACCTTCGCGTAACATACTTCGCGGAAAAGATAAACACAAATGGTCGTCACTAAAGCCAAGGTCACAAAGCCGAACAGCTGCGAGAAACATTTTGCACATTAGACCTGGACCTACTCGCATGTGCAAAAATGAATTAGATCCTTTGTGTTGCTTTTCGTTTTTTATTACCGATGATATGGTAAATCTAATTGTCACTCATACCAATGCCGAGATTGCACTAAAATCTAGAAAATACAAGAATGTAACTGCCACTCGGAGACCAACAGATGCTAGTGAGGTTAGAGCTCTGATCGGAATTCTTACATTGACCGCTGCAATGAAGGATAACCACTTACCATCAAAGGAGATATTTGATACTACCTTTTGTGGAAATAGATACCGTAGTACAATGTCAAATGAGCGATTTGATTTTCTAATAAGTTGCCTTAGATTTGATGATAAGTCTACGCGCCAACAACGTAGACAGGCTGATGTATATGCTCCATTTCGTGATCTGTGGAATCTATTTATTGCTGCCTGTCAAGAAAACTACAAACCTGGTTCTTACCTTACTATTGATGAGCAGTTACTGGGCTTCAGGGGCAGATGCCCATTTCGAATTTATATCCCTAATAAGCCGAATAAATATGGCATTAAAATTGTTATGGTAGTAGATAATTCTACAAAATATATGGTAGACGCAGAACCCTATCTGGGTTCTTTTACTAAAACAGACGGCTTGCCACTCGGGGAATATTTTGTGAAAAAATTGACACGTACTGTTCATGGCACTAATAGGAACGTGACTATGGACAATTGGTTCACCTCGGTGCCATTAGCCAAAAGCTTACTAAAAGAACCGTACAAGCTGACTTTAGTTGGAACTCTAAGAGCAAACAAACGAGAAATACCGACAGAGTTACAAAACGAGCGCACACGTAGAACTGGTACTGCTATTTTCTGCTATGACAATAAGCTCACATTGCTTTCGTACAAGCCCAAACCTCAAAAGGTAGTATTTTTACTTTCAACTTGTGATGAAGAAGGAGCCATGGATGAGACTTCTAAGAAGCCAACAATGGTTGAATTTTATAACCAAACCAAAGGTGGAGTAGATACGTTGGACCAAATGTGCTCTCTTGCTTCTTGTAGCCGCAAAACTCGCCGCTGGCCTTTATGCAACTTTTACGGAATGCTCAATATAGCATTCATAAATAGTTATATTGTATATGTAACTAACAATACGGAGGCAAATAATAAACCTTTATCGAGGCGTGATTACTTGAAAATTTTACATCACAAGTTAGTCGAGCCTCATATGCAAAAACGAATACTTGTGCCCACACTTCAAACTGGACTGCGCGATTCTATTACACAAATTTTGAATATGCCAGCTAGTAGTACATCCAGTTCGATACTTGAAACTGAAGAAAGAGAAGCTGCAAGTCATCCTATAGCAAAAAAAAGAAAAATTTGTGCCATATGTCCGTCAGCAAAACGAAGAATGACGAAGTCTAGTTGCTACAAATGCAGTAAATCATTGTGTGGCGAACACAAACTTGATGTGTGTCACAAATGTTTTAGTTCATAGTTTTTTTACCAAAGTGTTATTTTTTTTGTTGATTCTATATGTTAATTTTAATTATTTGAGATTTAAAAAAAAATCTGTGTTATAGTTTTTTAATTGGTAGGCATTTAAGAAAACAGTTATCTGTATTTGGTGCGAAAAATATGGTCTCAGTAAAAAGACTGAATAATTAATAAATATGTGATTTAACTAAATAAAAATGTTATATTTTTCTTAATAAATGATTATAATAAAAAAATAATGTAAAAGAAATAAATATTTTATTTAATAAAACCTTATAAACCTCCTTTTTTGACAGCGTAGTCATTACGACGAAGGTTAGTAATAAGCGTTGAAAAATAAGGTTAGTGATCTAGGGTTAAAGAAGAAGCGGCAAGAAACTTCCAAGGTGTTTTTTTTATATTCACAGTTACATATTGCGTGCACTTTTACCACTTACTACTACTTACGGCTTAATATCAAACTCATGTCTAAGCAGTTTTATCTGAAAATAATCATCCTGTTTGTAGTAACCTTTAGTCATAAGAATGACTTGAAGAAAGAACAAGAAAGTTAAGGCCATAGTTCGCAACGCTGGCCTAGTTCAGACTCAAACTGGATTCGCTTAAGAGATAGATGTTTAATGGTATGTATAGGTACTGTATAGGTCGTATACCTACGGCCAACTCCGTTGCGGCTAAAAATTCGACTGTAAGTGGCATGAAACAAAGCTCATTTTTAAATGCTTTCCCATGAGTTGAAACTGAGTCGCGTTGAAGTTCAACTTCAAACTTGAGTTGCAAGTTTCCACCCGAAGAAACATAGCTACATACGTACATTGCAAGTTTAATTAAAGCTTTTAAAAAGATAATTATTTGGTTTAAAGAATCGCGTCTAAAAATATTTTCCAATGCGAAGCCAAGTTCAAGTATCGCAACATCATAAAGTTAATTGAAATTTCCAAAACAAAGACTGGTTGTTCGTTCTTTCAAAGTTTTCAGTAACTTCATAAAGCTGAAACTTTCGCAACAAGTAGAAACTGAAGCACTTTCAATGAATCACGTTTGCAAGTCTTTCAAAACGTTAAGGTTAAGTAATTGGAATTTACGAGTATCTGAAACACGGATACTGGTTCTGTCGAAAATGGGATAAAATTGGATCGCGATAATGTGGCGACATCGCACACATGTCCCACGGTGACGTTACGAAGCCTGAATCACGCTATCGAAGTTTTCTACACCGCTCGCATATAGGTATACAAGTTCCAACAGCGATCAGTTGGGGCTTCACTGCCTCCCGGGCAGGTCGTCTTACCCGACCGGAATACTCGCTTGGCCAAAATATGATGGCGATGAAAATATTTTGTAACAAAGTTCCACCCAAACTAAAAGCAATAGCGAAGCAGGAAGGTGAGGTGAGGGGAGGATAGGAGAGGCGAGGAGAAATGAAGACAGGTGAGGAGAGTAGATGAGGCGAGATGGGAGTGTTCCAAAAATTACTGGTCGGTGAAGCCATCTTTTAGAATAGTCAGAGGAATAACCACTTAATGATTGAGAAATTAAATTTCGAACTTTAAATACTTAGATGTATTTAGATCTGCTCCGGCCGGGAATCGAATCCGGGACCTTTCGATTTTGCAGGCGGGGACCAGGTTAGGGGATCGTCGGTCACATTAGTTTTTGTCCGACAGATCTGAAAATTGTGTATGAGACACGTAAAATCACAGGTTAACAAAGAAAGCATAAAATGTTCTAAAGGTTTTTCGTTTATTCAACGACAGAACATAACCCTAAAATTATGAGCCACGTGACCGTAGAAATACAGTTCAGTATTATTTCCTTCCTATTTAAATAACTTTAATCTTAATATATATAATTCGAGTGTGAGTGTGTATGTCACTGAACTCCTCCTAAACGGCTTGACCGATTTGGTTGAAATTTTTTGAGTGTCTTCAGGTGGATCCGAGAATTATTTAGATTCACAATTGGACCCGGTAGGTGGCGTTGCTGTCGATATATCACCAAAACATTTTTTAACGACTGGACCGATTTGGATGAAATTTTTTGTGTGTGTTCAAGGGGATCTGGGAATGGTTTAGATTCACAATTGGACCCGATAGGTGGCGTTGCTGTCGATATATCACCAAAACATTTTTTAATTATAAAGCGGTACGAAGTACGCCGGGACAACTAGTATATGTATATAGTCCTGCTAGTTATATAAGATTTCCGTCGGTAACGGCAGGTCTTTGAGGTTATGAAAGTATGAAGCACTACGAAGTAAAACTCCCAAACTGTTATACAAGTACGTAGCGTTTCGGGAATTTTCCAGCAACCTCACTTAACTTATTCTTTTAACACGTTCGCTGCGGACGTTGTCTACGGTAACTTGGAACACAAAACTTCTGCGGTTCGGAGTTTGGCCCCAATACGGAATTTCCTTTTGTTTTGATATAACATACATAATGTTATAATACGTCACGCTGTACTTAGTAATTAATAAGAAAAGTTTTCACGGAAATCGAAATACAGTTGCTTTGATCTTTTGCAGAATTTTCCAACAAAATACCCACATGTTCTCAAACTAAGATTACCTAATCTTAACGTCAATTTTCGTTCAAAGTGCACCGTGAGATGACATTTGACATTCACTTAATTTTGTCACTTTCTTGTAATGGACGAAATAATTCAGTGAATATCGCTCGGTGGTACTGAACCCTACGTGTGCGAGTTGCTATTGTACTCGCAATTGACCGGTTTTATTCTGAAATACTTTCCATATACAAACATCGTAAGTTTTAGTTTTATTATACGTATGATTGGGGAGGAAATGGGGTTGCGAGTGGGCGGCCGCGCGGGTAAACGCGTATTGCGGGTGGACGCGACAATGGAGAAGGCAAAAGGGTCAAAATATTACTATCAAATACACCTAAAATCCGAGCTTAGGTCATATACATTACATAACTTTTTATTTCACTTCAATACATGCAGTATTTCCGAAGTTATAAAGACGAGAAGTTCAAGCCCTTTTTTGAATTTCCGCGCTTACGCTATGACGTCACGACGTGGCTCGGCCGCGAGCATGATACGGCGCAAGTATAGAAAATATGGGTCTATGCAGTTCAAAAATCTATAACTTTCTTATTTCTATAGATACAGACTTGAAATTTTGCATAGATGTAGTAGATAGTATGTGAATTATATATGTTATTTTATTATTGATAACTAAGGTTTGCTCGCGGCTTTACTTGAGTTTAAATTAACATTTCGGTCAAAAATCCCTATCAACTACGCGCGACTACTGAGAGATGACGTCATCGAGTAGTGACCGCCCGCCTGCGTTTTTAAAAAAACCAACGTCCGTAAATACGCACTTTGATCGTTAATATCTCAGCCATTTATTGAGATATGGAAAAAGTAAAAACACAGTTTTTCTTGTAATTTTTTATAGATTTATTTGACGTGAAAAAAAAAATTCGTTTGCCTGGTCCATTAAGTATCCAGATTCGGAAATTTTCCAACCATTAGGGTAGGTTTCCTAAGTATTTTCCTTTATCATACCAACTGGATTTCTTAACCCATATTACGAACTATTGCGCAATTTTTACATGCCGGTTACATTTTATCTGTCTGTCTTCACTATTAAGACTTGGCAGTAAAAATCTCTAAAGGTGGCGGTTCGTGCCGCGACAGAGACTTGCGAGGAGACTTGAGGGGCGCAGCCCCTCACACTGTGGGCTGACCCCAACCCAGTATTGGAAAAGGGAGAGAAAACCGTATACTTACTTAAGTCTTAAATTTAAATTATTTTGAAGTCGGGGTTTTTTACTTGTAAGATTAATTATCAACAATTGGAACGAAGTCATAACGAAAAATTAAGACGAAAAAAGTTGTAACGACACTTTTTGCTATAGTAAGCTATTGTAAGCCGTGCTGCGTGCGCATGGTTTATATTATTTTTATATTATTAGTATAACCATCCGCGTGTCCCTTGACACCTCTCAAGTTTTTTTATAATTACTATTCACGTTTATCAACAACCGACAATCGAGCGAACGAGCCATCTATCGGGAAGTCATTCATAATACTGATGGGCAATGGTGGTAACCATTATTATGAACGGCATCACTTATACGTTGCAAGAAAGAAGAGACACAAATAATGATGGCGGCTTGATTGTGTATGTTACTGGCATCGTAACTTATTAACCCCAGCTGTGGGCGACTAATGAATAAAACAGTAAACTCTACTGAAATCAATGCAATGACTAATATTGAAAGGTACGCTCTACATAGAACATAAAAAAGGGTTCACGACCTGTAGAGTCAAAGCCCCCCGGGTGAGACAATTATGTAGACGCTCTTTTTCGTTAATATCGCCTCGCACCCAAACAGGGGCAAAGACCTTGGGGTTATTGTCTATTACTACACTTAATTACAACGTTGATAGATTTAGGGTGGCTTAGACTTATTGGGGGCCATGCAGGGTTCTTGTCTCTGCTTGTGGTTTTAACCCATTAAAGACTCACAATAGAGCCTTATAACTGAGGAAACCCACAGCATACTCCATCACGCTGCTTCCCAGTTGTATTGCCCATATATTTTAATTGGGTTCCGTTTGTTATCCTTTGGGTACGGAGCCCTAAAAACAATGTCTTGAAGGTGTGTGTGATGTAATGGCGTCCCTAGACGATCATGCGGGATGACACCATTAGAATTAGACGTTTGAATATATTTAATTAATTTCAAATTGGTTTGGCAATAATATACTTAGATTAAGATGCATTTCTGGTAATTAATTTGTAAGTTTAGTCAATGTAACGGAAAATTTTCTGCGGCTTTGCTGTGGAGATTCCCTCAAACAGGAAAAGTAATTTCGAGGAAACGTGGACAAAACTATAACATATTTTGTCACTATTCAATATTATTTGATGATATGAAATACTCGCGGTTGCGGTAAAATTGTGGGCATAGACAGAGAATACTATAGATGAATTATATCAGTCCCTCTCACTCGCACAGAAAAGAGAACAATTAACGATCCAATATTATGTATGTTTACTCGGTAAGTGAAACAAAATGGTAATAGTTTGGACTTATGGGTGGTTTTTCTATTACTTCAGTTTTATTTGGTAACCTTCTTGATATAGAACCGATGGGCAAACAGACATACGGCCCATCTGATAAAAAGTGATCACCGTCGCCCATGGACAAGTGTAATATCAACGAAGCGCTGCAAATGCGTTGCCAGCCTTAAAGGAAACGGTTAACCCTACTTTTAAAAGACCCCATGTCGTAGCGTCGTGAAATACCTCGGACGGGGATCATTCAACAGTCAGCAGGTTCGTGGCAGGAAGGAAAGCGAAAGGCGAGCGATAGACGACTGCCACGAATCTTGAACCTTGAACCAGGAAATTGGTTAAGTCGTTTCTGAAACAACGGGATCAAATGCATAGACAAACGAACTATCCCACAAATAGACAAATATATAAAAATCATTGTAAATATCCCTACTAATAGTTTATCTCAAATACTTGCTTAATAGGTCGATGCAAAAAAATATTTTCTACAAAAATGACCGTCTATAACATTTTAAGTCTATTGGGATAGTTACATCACTTTTGTTGAGGAAAACCTGAAATAAATTAAATCTAATTTATTTAGGTCTTGAATAATATTCGTTTTCCCTATAAACGAAAAGGATGACAGGTAGAAATGAAGAGAAACGGGAACTGTCGAGTCATTAGGCTAACCAAATTGTTAGACGGCGTCGGCGAAGACTTGTTGGTGGAGTCGACAGGCACGTAGTAGTCTTGCTGTCGACGGCGAAGGCGGCGGCTGGTCCTGGTCTAGGACGGAGATGGTGCAGCGCAGAGAAGCCTGAAGTGAATAGGCCTCCTGTAGTCGATCTTCTAGCAGGTCGTCGGCGGCCAACTTCTATATTTTTAAACCCAAAAACACATCCCAATCGGTTGAGCCGCGTCTGAGATTAGCGCGTACAAAACCACAGACAAACAAACAAAAATTCTAAAAATCATTGTTAGAAACCAATACAATCGCGATAATAAACCGATATTAATATTCTGAAATAATAACGTAGTCACCCAAAAGTAATCCATGTGACTCAATAATGACAGTGATTCATTAATTGTTCAAAGGTTATTTGCACTTATGGCGTTCTACTATTGTTATAGCGCAATGAAATGTGAAGTAAGGATGATTTAGTGTTATGTATATTGTATGTAATGTGGACATTGTGGCATTAATTTACAGTTGAAATTCATCGGTTCAATCTATTAGGTAGTATTGAGTCACTATAGTATGGTCTTTTTCTGTAATTGAGGAGACTATGTTTACTCGAGCTCCTCTTATCCGCACTGGAGCAGGTGGTGGGGCAAGCTCTAGGCCTTATGAGTTGTGGGAAGAGACTCGTGCCCTATAGTGGGCCATACATGGGTTGAACTCAATATTTATTCCCCCATTATTAGTCTGATTTAGGGGTTTGTAGACAACCCGCAGTTTTTTGGTCACGTGAAGGTTGGATGGATCTTCTTGCCTATCTATAAGATAGAACTTTTCGAAATCCTCAATCAAAAATGGCTTCCTGGATATCCTGTCATGTCGCAGTACCAAGTACAGCGAAAGGCGATCAATTGCCCACCCATTAGTTGATATTTGACTTACATCCAGAGATGTTTAAATAATTCCACACCGACATAACTGAACACTTGCGTTCTAACAATGTGTCGTTGCGTCATCACAAGTAATATTATGTTTTATTTTGAATCCAGGTCGTTGAACTGAGATGTTTCCAATACGCAAACGGGTGAACGACCTTCCGTATTGGTACGGTTGGTAGCGCAGATTATTTGCCAATATTTCTAACGCATTCTTTCTACAAGAGCATCGAGATGTCAGAGCTATATTTGTTTTCGAGACCTAATCTAAACTTCAAAGTACGGTAATTCTTACATCGTTTAAAGTTCACCAAGATCTATATGTCTAAATATGCCCTAGTAAAGTGAACATCTTCCTTGGCATTGGCGTTGGTTAACGAATTTGGTGGCCACAGAAGGTCTAATTCCGCACGCTCTTCGAATTTTTTAACGTTGTGCGTATAAGTAATGATCAGATCACTTTTACAACCACGTGCTTTCAACGTAGCCTACAAACGAGCAGGTTAGGGACTTGATGGTAGGTAGTCACCTTCGCCCATGGACATCAGAAACACCAATATCATGTATTATTATAGTATAATTATGACCAGTAGCCCGAACTACCCATTGCGACGGGTCGCCCTGAAAATCAGCGTCCGTCTGCCACGGTCTTTTGCTGAGTGCGTCCCATTTCATCAATGGTTTTATTTTAATGTTTTTTTATATTTTATTAATGTCTTTCTCTTTTTTTTGTTTTATGTTTGATGGAATAAATGTATTTTCTTTCTTCTTCTTCTTTCTTTCTAAAGGTATCGCCGATGCTTTACCGAGTACGAAAGAAAGTATGAAACTCTTAAGTCCCGGCTGGAACACGACGCGTCGTTTGACGACTTAATTCAAGCTCTCAGGGATAGTTTCCAAATCGTGCAAGCTTCTTATGGATCACTTTCCTAACTCTCGACCTATGTATATCAGTTTTTTAAGGTATTAAGATAGCAAACGAGCATGCAGCATTACCCTTCCACTGCCGCCGATGACAACTGTGACCGACACAGAACAAGACCCAAATGGGGACTAGGATGGTACGCCCAGTTAGCAGACGGTGTTAGAACATTAAATTTAGTTGGTTAATTTGTTAGTAAGTGAGGACTGTGGCAGGGACTGTTAGTGATGGTTTCTTGTTAGTTGTTGTTAGTAATTGTTAGTAAGAGTCTCGTTGTAATTGGGACACAGATGCTAACCTTGAGAACTGAGGTGGTTGCCTGTAAAAAAGCGTAATAGAATCCACACATTTCTAAGTAGACTAGTTAAAATAACTATTACACGGTAGAAATGGTAACGTGTACCGCGGCGGGCGGAGGTATTATCCCGGGCAAACTCTCCCACCCAATTAAAACACGCTGTTTTTTTGCTCAAAGGCAACACCGATGCCTTGGATGAATATCAGCTGTAACACTGACGCATTGGCATCTGGAAAGGAAGGAAGAGACGTTAAAATTGATTGTATACACTACGACTGCAACATCAAACATTTTCACAGTTGACGATAGCATTGACCATGATCTGTGTAATTGGGGCATCACATCGGTATAAAATACAGATATCGTGAGATCCAGTTGCATTGAAATAAGTATCTGCAATGTTAACAGCTTTTTATACTGAGGCTCGGTCTGCGCTCGAAATTCGACCGTAATTCATTCTTGCGAAGGGTTACTTCAAATTTACATGAATGAAAAATTCATTTACATGTACGCACAATATATTTAGTAAATTTATGTGTAACTTGTAAATATGTATGAAATTAAGCAAATTCACGTATTAATTTATATAGATTTGTAAACTGCAATTTTATTATGAGTTGCTTAGGATTCAGCCGTTAATCCACCAATCGGCAGTGTAGCGTGGTGGAGTATGCTCTAAGTTTCTTCAGCTATGAGGAGACCTGTGCTTACTAGTGGGCCATTAATGGCTCGAAGCCACATGCCATTAATAGGATTAAGCCAACAATAATATTATAGATGATTGTGAAGGTTTTAAACCGCGCATTAAACTCATCACAACGTTTTTAGAAATGCGAGGGTGGGAAGGTCAATATACAGATAGATTGTAGGCCCGGATTGTGCAATAGTTCACACAGAAAATTTGGCGGTTGACGACCTCAATGTAACGCACACATCGACAGGCGTCGCGACGCTAAGAGCGTGTACGTACGCAACGTAACACATACGCAACGCGTGCGTACAGGGATGGGCGTGTGTGTCTCCCGTGTTGTCATGAAATTGAGGGCGATTGGGGTGGTGATCTTTTTTCATAGAAGTTGATTTTTGTGTGAACGTGCGAAATGTAAGTAGAAATATCTTCATGTTTTTTGTTAACGCCTCTATAAACGGTAACCTTTGGTGCATTGGTAGTACTTTATTTTACTATTAAACGGGTACTCACTTGTATAGTTTACCCCGATTATTCGAGCCTTTTGAAACAGAACATTTGAAAAGTATGTTCTATGGTGTTCACTGCTGAAATTAATATCGTGAGTACTTGTATCCTCACTCACCACTCCATCTCAACTCAATCCCAACCGCACCTAATGAATAAATAAATCTAATGAATAAACGATTTTAAATTGTAGTTTGAATTACCAACACGAATTAACAACACGAATAACACCCACGATCTGAGAACAAACAAACTCTGCCCCGGTCAGGAATCGAACCCGGACCCCTTGTTTCGTAAGCAGGGCCACTAACAACTTTTTTTATTATCTCTGAACGAAGCTAGGGTTCCAGCTAGTACGAAATATCCTCACACATAAGTGTAAACTAATTTCAGGACGCGGTCATTTCAAGAGCAGTTCAGTGGACTTCACATCGTAAGCAAACAGTGACAATGTGCGCGTGATCTGATAAATTCAAACTCAAACTCAAACTCAAATCATTTATTTCATGTAGGTATGATGCATACACTTATGAACGTCAATTTTTTGCATTTACCACCGTTTCGCTAAGGTGCCTTTAAATATTGATTTTTTAAATCTTTGAGGAGAAAAAGAAACGGCGAAAGAAACTCCTCGGCACATCTTTTAAAAAAATAAAATAATAATGCTAGATTACAAATTTTATACCTACATACAGATACATACATACTAACATGAGTAGAACTGGTCGCAGATGTCTATGTCCAAGCATCTTTGTCATTAATATATTCTTCTACTGTATAATAACCTTTCTCTAATAGTCGTGTTTTTACATGTTTCTTAAATATTTGTAAGGGCAAATCAATAACAGACTTTGGTAACTTATTAAAAAAGCGTACACCGAGCCCCACAAATGACCGCTGGACCCTACGAAGGCGGTACGAGGAAGTCACTAAATGGTGCATATTTCTAGTTTGCCGATCGGTAATATCGGATTTTTGTTTATAACAACTCAAATTTTTCTTAATAAAAATTAAATTGCTATAAACATATTGGGAAGCTACAGTTAATACATCTATTTCTCTGAATTTTTCACGCAATGATTCGCGTGATTTTAATTTATAAATTGCCCTAACGGCTCTTTTCTGTAACACAAAGATTGTTTTAATTTCCGCAGATTTACCCCATAGTAAAATAAATTATATTGCGTCGACCACGATTCTCCACTGTTGGCAACCAATTGTCTTATTGTCAAATGTGTTTTTTAAACGTTACTATAAGTAGGATTACAAAGTTTTCTTTCTTGGGTACCAATTGAAACTTTTAGATAGGTACCTAAAGTAGGTACTTTTTCAGGGAATGTAAAACGCTGTACTCTGAACCACCCGGCTTTGAAGGTTCTAAAGGTGGTAAGGTTATTTACTTATCTAGTTACCACTTCGTGGTGAGATAAATAAACGTTTACACACTTATACTTACGAGGGTATGGGAGGTATATAGGTTTCCATGTATCGCGCATGATATGGGCAACACAAATTAGCTGTTACAAATTGCAGAATCCAAGCTCGGAACTGTACGCAGAATCCGAAGAGGTTATTACTAAGTCAGTGCGTTTTAGTTTTATATTGCCACTAGCCGTCCCAGCGAACTTCGTACCGCTCTATAATTAATAAACAAATTTGGTGACAGCAGCGCCACCTACTGGGTCTAATTGTGAATCTAAACCATTCTCGAATCCACCTGAAGACACACAAACTTCAACCAAATCGGTACAGCCGTATAGGAGGAGATCAATTACATACACACGCACAGAAGAAATATATAATTAAGTATGTTATTGTATGTTGTATATATCCTAATAGCCTTCCTCGATAAATGGAGTATCCAACTCAAAAATAATTTTGCAATTCGAACCACTTCCGAATAATAGTACTCAAGCCCTAACAACTTCCATGTTGATGGCAATGACATTATAACTTGTAATATATATATAATATCATTGGCTGATGGTGTTTGATAAATGCGTATTTTTGACTGGAATTTCTTATATTTTAGACGACAAATAAACCTACTATTAGGTAGTCACTTGAAGCTCTTTTACAACAGTATGCAACCAAGGCTACTGACATCGAGATTCAACGTTGTTTTGCGTTATCGCAATAGATGAAATATTTGTAATCTTATTGTGATTGTAACCCCGCGGCTTGTGTCAGTTGTAACGACCACCTGCTTCGGGCGTGTTCACTATTTGGATGGGTGAGCAGTAATGGCAAAAATATTGAACCCGTTGAAGGGTGTTAAAAGCTGTTCATCGTGGTTGTAACTTTCAGCTTCATTAAGATATATCGGAGGCTTTGTAGTTAAACTTTCCAGATATGGGTTGGATCATTAGAGATGATATGGGATGAAAATTAGTATTAGAGCGGTCTACAATAATGACCCCAATCCAATGGCACACCAGGTTGTCGTGGCTGGCGCCCTAAAAGTCAGTACCTTCTTTCTTTGCTTCTTCACCATTCCTTCTTTTCCGACAATGCATCGGTGATTCCGATTCCTTTGGTATTACCGATGTTCATGGACGATATCGACCACTTACCATCAGATAACTGGTCTAATTATTGGTCGGCTATTTACAAAAAAAATATAATAAGACATTGAAATTTACATAAATAAACTAGATGCAGTGTATCTACGTACCGAAAGCCAAAAAGGTTATGAACAACAATAAAATAGATGACATGTATTGTATTTACCGAAAGAAAATTGAAAACCAATTGAAAACCAACCAGGATTGTTACATTCCTCTCGATTGACATACCGACAGACCTTTTTACCCTTTCAGATTATGGGCAATGACTACATAACTACATGCTATTGGACAGCTCCTATTCACAATTCAAAAATTGGGATGCAATCAAACTCCCATTCGCTCTGCAAACTGCAGCAATGACAAGAGATTGTCGCGAATCAAGGCCTCTTTACGACATCATGTCAAAATAGTTTCGCAAATGTTGTAAGCAGCGTCTTGCGACAACCGCCCGTAATGTCACGACATAAGTCCATTGTGACAAGCTAAAAAGTATTTTGCAGTCACCTATTTGTCCTTTAATAACATTTTTATAGCGTAACTGGGGCCCAGTTCTAATTTAAAAATACTTAAATTTCATCGTGATTAAATAGTTTGTTAAACTATTCCGACACGACGCAGTTGAGGAATTTTAAAATTAGTAGACTTGGTCCCTGGTCGGCAACTAAGGAAACAAAACACACTGAGACTACTTCCTGATAAAAGATTCCCTTGGTACCTTGGTATTTGAGCGATATTTTGTCGTTTTCAACCCCCACGCGGGCGAAGCCGCGAGCAAAAAGTACTTGAAATAAATTCTACTTCACGTTAACTAACCGAAAGGCTTACTGCGACTTTTGTTTTATAAGAATAATAGTAACATAATAAGAAATAATTCAATTCATTCAGAGCAATTTGTGTAGCAAAACAATTTGGTGTACCAAAATTAGATTTTTCTCAAGTACGAGTTTTAAGGCGCTGTCTCACTGAGAATATTCGTCTCACGAAATAATTAATGTTCTCATAATAACTATTAAAAATGAAAAACCAAACCGTTTTTGTTCTTAACGTTACACTAGCATCCCCTGTGTCATGCCATGGACAACACATAAGACAAGAACACACACCCAGACCGAGAACAAAAATTTAAACTCATCATTCAAATTCCTGCCTCGCTGGGAATCGAACCCAGGACGCCTGGATCGGCAATCAGGCATGTTTACCATTGCGCCATATCGTATGTAGCTGATAATGTAACAGTCCAACTTACGCAATTACAATCGCTCCAATTAAAGATGATACATTGCATACAAATTCTTTTAGTGAGGGTGCGCCTTGATGTTGCGCTAGGTTCTCCTCTCACCCTGGACGGTGAGCCGCATCGACCTCCTGCTCGTGTTGCCGCCCAACAACCAACCCTGCTAAACAACAGACGAGGTTGCTCCCCCGGTCCCCAGTTTCGGAGGTCGCTGGACTCTATAACCCAGATTAATCCCGAAGGTCTTGGCGTTATCACCCTCCTGTTTGAGACAGTCACCGAACAACTAATCGTATTTCGACTGGGGACTTGAGAGCTAGTTTTTTCTTTCTTATTTGGCAAAGTTTTTTCTTTCTTACTTGGCAAAGTTTTCTTTTTTACTTGGCAAAGTTGTTTCTTGCTTACTTGGCAAAGTGTTTTCTTTCTTACTTGGTAGTTTTTTCTTTTTACTTGGCAATGTTTTTTCTTTCTTATTTGGCAAAGTTTTTCTTTCTTACCTGGTAATGGTGGCTTACCATTCGGTAGCTCGTCTGCTTGTTTGTCGGCTTATAACATAATTTTTTTTTACCTAAAGCTATAAGCTGAACTGCTACGATTTAGCGAAAGGTTCTAGTGAGGGCATGCCTTTAAAATATCAGACCTGAAGCTTAGGGTCCTTGCCCGGTCGAAGGGACCTTTACCTTTGACATTAGGACCCCAGGGGTGGTTGGACTACGCATGAACCCCCGAACCCACCCTTCGTTTGGTCTCGCCGTGTTTTCAACGAGTTTTGTTACTACTATAATAAAATTATGTTGTTTAGTTTATTGTTTGTAGAAAACGAGTTTTTTATTTATGTGGTTAATTTAACAGTAATAAATCTTAATAAAAAAATAAAGAATAAATACTTTAAGTCTGTAGATATGTCTGTCTGCAGACAATTATATGAATCCAATGTGCTTGTTGTGGCTACAATAAATTCATTTTGTAGTTGTAGTTGTTTTGTTCTGTAGTAACTATTCTGTAGTCTAATCTATCTAATACTAAGTCTAATAATAATACTAAGTAATACTAAGTCTAATAATAAGTAAGTCTATCTAATACTGGTAGATATCGGATGCGGATTTAACATTGAAAACCCAAGCTCTGGTTGTCTGTTTCCAATAAATAGGTGCATAATATCCACCTCTAATTAAAAATAACATTTTAAACTTAACTCATCGCAGATTGTACACATTTTGTACACTATGATACGGGTTACGGGTCATCCGTATCATAGTAAAAAAATTAGAGGTGCCAGCAGGGGTTCGAACCCGGAACCCCAGGCTCGACAGTACAAAGTTCAATTACTCGGCTATTACTGTTTATACACTACACTACACATATACATACATACACTAGGCGGGTAAATATCCTAATATCATGCATAATTCCCATCAGGATTAAAATGGTTAATACCTACATTTTACTAAACTGTTTTGTCAACTTGTTTGTGAAGTGCTTTGTGAACTCAACTCACCTCAGCTCAACTGTCAAAGACTTCTCATTAACAATAAAATCCAATTTCCATTAGTATTTGTTTATCATGTTAATGATAGTTGATTAATAACATTTTAATTTAGTTATTATAATTGACGCAATCGGAAATACAAGGCTATAACGATATGATAACCGGTATGTAAAACGGTTATATAACGCTATTAACTAATCACGGTGTCAACTGGCAATCAGTCGTTATAGTGAGCGTGGCAATCAGCACGAGTTCGGCAACCGTGCGGTCGGCGACCTTCGTGCGCGACCTTGCGGGGGCAACGCCCGCTTTCGGACGTTGTAGGCGCGTAGGCTAGGAGCTGGCTGTGATTCGCGGAATGGGCTTGTAAATTAACATTTATCCATAAACATGTTTGTTTCTGTGGTTTGTTACTGTTTGTTTATTTAAGTGTATTTGAAGATAATTTTTCTTAGAAAAAGGAAAAAGCGTACAAATAATTATCTGAATGTGACAAATAATAGATTAAGTTACGTCGCATTCACTATTGTGTTTGCCGAGAAAAGCATGTTGAAGGGATCATTATTGTATTAATATAAATTGATTAGATTGTGTTAATTGGTAGAAATTATATTCATTTTCATTAATTACAGGATTTATCGCGAGTTTTATTCCTACCCGGTGTTACTTTCTTATTCATTTAATTCATAAGTGTTTGAATATAATATAGTTGTAAATATACTACTTACCATTATTGTAGAACAGGATATAAGTAGGTGCTATTATCCTACAACAACTTAAAATCCTTCTTGTATACTTGAAATAAAAATACAACAATTTCCCTTATAGTTTTTTTAATGATTCATCTAATACAATGAACGGTAGGTAGGGAAGTTAAAATTCTCTAATAAATTCTAAACTTCTCCATCCAACTCCTGGTCTATAATAAAATCCACTGAAACTATACTCAGACCTCCCTCACCGCCCGCCTTCCATTAATAATTGATCGCGGCGGATGATCGCATACGCAACTCAGAGGTCAACCTATCTGGTCACTTTAGGACAATATTTTTGCCTACACGCCTACGTCCCAACGCATATTTATATTTTCATTACTATATGCGTTGTAGAATTGATTTCAATTGTGATTGATTAGTATGAGTAACAAAAACATTTCGCATCTGATTTATGTAGAATTTAAAAATAATTTAGTGAAATACCCTGTCTCGCCTGTGGCATGTATAACAAATAATATAACTCTTACACCCACGACCCGAGAACATACATACATATATTTATCTGTCACGTAAATGTCTGCCGCGGCCGGGAATCGAATCTTGGACCCGTCGATTCGCAAGAAGGGTCAATATCAACTAGGCTACGGGATCGTTAAAGGGGCTTGAAGGTTTATCCAATCTTTAATCCAAGGCAACCTTCGGACGAGGTAAAAACTCAGGTTTCTCAGGACGCTAGGCTCTATTCCCTACGACCGATGGCTGGTTATTCAGCAGCGCGCACTATGACCAGGTGAGGTTGGCTTGGTCTCGAGATGGATGAAGCCTCTGCCCCCGAGGCCCCCATAACCCCATTCGTCTACTCTATATTATAGAGTTAAGTTAAGTTCTGACATGGAGCTCTTCAAAAAAGATGTAAAAAGAGCTCTCCTTCAGGGCTGGCGTTGCACTGGTGACTCCCCTGGTGTTGCTAATGTCCATAGACGACGATGACCACTTACCATCAGGTGGCTCGTCTGCTTTTACGTCAGCCCTTCAGGCTAAAAAAATATCAAACTATACAAGAACCCCCTTCTTCTTAAGTAGTACATAACATAAGGAAAGAACCTACGAGTATGTACATGATTTATTAGTTCAATCAAGATATCCACAGGTTGTGTACCTTAACACGATTCTAGTACAATGATCTCAGGTAGCCCACGTCACGAGGAGTAATGATGTTGCTCAATTTAGCGATCACATGACACTCTAAACTGGTGATTACCATGCATCACTCTTTTGGAGGTTTGAAAATACTGGTAGATCTACTGCTTCTGCTTCTAGGAAGCGCAGTGATGTATGTTTAATGAACAATGGGTTCTCAAACAGGAAGTCTGGGTTCGAATCCTGCGAGCTCTTCATCAACATCGTGAGGAGACCTGCACCTCAGAGTTCTCTATAATGTTCTTAAAAGGTATGTGAAGTCAAGTCTACTAATTCTCAACTGGGCAGTTTGGAGGACGATAGATACTTATAAGTACTCCTTACATTATTAGAGGAAGACCCGAGTCCAGCAGTGAGGAGGAGGAGTGAGGACTAATAAAAATAAAAATCGCTTGTCTTATTATGTTAATATATTATTATAACCAATTTAATTTAGGAGGTCAAGTTCAATCGTGAATATGTGACATTAATACTCGTAAATCCTATATCTACATAAAATAAATATGAATTTGATTCAAATTTATCTGGCTGCCAAAACGTACTGGCACGCGAAGACTATCCATTAATTTTCGTGAACACCAGTGACAGGTGTTCATTACCATCGCCTCACGTCTGAAACGTCCATTACCACACATCATAAACAAATAATGCGTTCAGTAACAAGAGAGGTTGTTTTTCATTTTGCACATGTGAGTTTCCGCGATTTTTCCGAACATTGACCTCTAAAATTGTTACACCCGGGGATTGAACCCGGAACGTCGGAAAAGTAGGTCTATTTACACAGCTCTGTTAGTTGTTACGTGCGGAAAATGCCATAGAATGCGTATGTCATAGACATGGCGTGAGCAGATTAAAGATGTAATACGTTACACACTTTGTTTAATTAGTACAAAAATTATGTTGATATTTGAATGTAAATTAAGAAATGTGGTTATAGTAAAATAGTAAGAATAACTAACTAAAAATACACCTGATACTGAATCACTAGTATCTTATTATGAAGGTTTTGATTTCGCTCTAGAATTTATGAAGTTAGTGTTAAAACTTTTATCTTTTTATTTTTTAATTAATGCATTTATAATAAGTTACAGAATGAATGTCATAATATACACTGAGGTTAATTTGCTGATAAAATAAAATACAACGAACTGATTCAAAAAAATCCTTGGCGTATTAATAGCTTTTAATATGAATTCACGGGAAACGGATCTAACCCTACGAAATAGAAAATAAAAAATATAAGTATGAGAGTTCTGTTAAGAGGTAGGTATAATGAGTTTTAGCGTTTACGTGTTTTTTATTCATGGAACTATGAAAACTGACACCTTAAACTGTAAAATAGGGTAAATAAGAAATTTCTAGAAGTCCAATAGTAGATATTTAAATGAGCTTAAATTGTATCCGATGCGGTCATTTGTATGTAACGATCATGTTTCCAAAGCGGGACGGATTACTAATAATTAAGAAAAAAAACTCCGGAAATTTCCCCAAAAGAGGTCGTTCACTCTTTGAACGACCTCATAGTTGAATAGCATTTCTACTCGATATCAGTTCTATGGGGTGAATGATCGCTAAATATGATGTATGGCTTGACAACATTATATTAATCAATGTTATACACGGGTGTATAATTTACAACGGTGTGTTGCGAGCTATTATGTTTGAACTAGATTGTTGGGTTTAATGACTAGTGCAAACATTGTATATGGAATTATACTTAGGTTTTTGACTTCATTTTATAGTGGTGCATTAACGGCCTTAATATTGCCATACCGGACCGTTTAAAGGTTCTGGGTTCGATTCAAAGCGAGGCGGAAGTTTCAGTGATAAGTTAAAATTTCTATGCGTGTCATAAGGTACTATGATCCAACGTATGTACATTAATGAAAACGTTATTGATCATCAGAATCGCGCCCCTCTACGCTTGTTGACTTAGGTGTATCCGCTTCTGGGAGTTCTTAGCTTAGAGTCAGGCGAGTCAGGCGACTGTCTCCCCCACCTGTCCCCACAAACCCCTCGCTTAGCAGGCAGGGCCATAGCTCTCGTGTCTGCTTCTACCACGGGACCCGTTTTCCATGGGTATTCTCAGACATTGGTGACTAAAACCTAATGACCTGTCCGTTTTCTGGTCAGTCATGAACCAGAGGATAGCGCAATACACCACCACTCGGCATGACATCATGGGTTAAAGACTGACGGGTCTTTAACCCCCAAATGTTCCGACGACCGTGCCCAATTTAGCACCGCGTCATGTCGACCAATTGATTTTTTCATACACTTTGTTTAGCCTGAATGTAGGACACCATGGCTCGGGGAATCTGGGCTTTATTGCCGGGTCCACCTGCTGAGCGGTCGTTGACACCAGTGAACATTGGGACGTAGAGCTCGCTGAAAATGAAAGGTATAGATGTTTTTTTTATGGATTTCAGGTAGCAGACGAGCATGTAGGTAGAAAGAAAAGAAAGTAGTTAGAAAGGTAGTAGATCCTAGAGTTCGCCCAGGGTAGTACCACTGTCTGCCACGCGACCTAGTACCATTTCTACCGTGTAATAATTGCTTTTAAAGCAATAATATTCCCATTGGAAAGGTGTGGATCGGATTTTACTTTTTTAGAGGTGAAACTTAGTCCTCAAGGGTAGCAACACATCAGTGACCGAATTGGAACGAGATTCTAACTACAAATACCTGCTGACTGGACTATTTCTAACAACACCTAACAGGACTAACTATCACTAACAGTCTTTGTTCCAGTTCTCATACTTACTAACAAACTTACCAACTAATGCTCTAACACCGTCTGTAACCGGACTAACCGGACTATCGTCCCCATATGATACTAGTAGATTTAGCCCTAGTCACAGTTGTCATGGGAGGGTGGTGCTGCATACTCGATTGTTACCTTAATTCCTTAAAAAATATATAAAAATTCTACCATAAAATTGTTTGGAGCTCTATGGCGTTAATAATGGCCTTCAATAATATTTTTCGTAATATTTTCAATGTACAGACAGCGATCAGTGAGTAAGACAGTTTTATTAATTTAATATCATCAATAATCGTTCGTCAAACGTTTATATGAATGCTATCGCGCGCACATTCGCGTGTAACTACCGGTCGTGGGAAAGCGGGCGGAAACGTGGAAAGTGCGGAAACGTTACGTAATGTCAAAAGAAATACTTATTAATGAGCACTTACCGACAACTGATAAATATTATAGGACCTAGAGTTTATTAGTATAAGGCCCTTCACACAATGCTAGAAAAAAATTCTCCGGCGATTGTAGTACGATTACAGTAGTACTAACTAACTCCGCCACCGATCCGCATTGGAGTAGCCTGGTGGAGTATGCTAGGCTTCCTCAAGTACAGGTTCAATAGATGATAGAGCCTAAAGTTCGTCCGGTGTGGATGCGGTTACATTTAGAGGCGAACATCTTAGTCCTGAAGGGTAGCCAACACATCTGTGACCGTATAAACAAGATTCTTACTAACTTCTAACTGGACTATTACTAACAACTACTAACAGGACTATCTATCACTAATAGTCCCTGCCTCAGTCCTCATATCTACTAACGAACTAACCAACTAACGTTCTAACACCGTTTGCTAACTGACTAACCGTGTTGGTCACAGTTGTCATGTCAGAAAAGGGTGGTGCTGCATGCGCGTTTGCTATCTTAGTACCATAAAAAGGTAGGTATGAGGAGAGACCCTTGCTCGGTAGTGGGCCATTAATGGGTTGAAGCTAGCCATGATTGAGATATCTATGTATCCGACTGGCCATTGGTATTACAAAAATTTAATTTAATTTCTAATGATAAATAGATTTTCCATTCGGGTAGCAACACTGCCCTATAGGCAGATCCGTTTATTTCGGACGATGTAGGCTGGCGGGGTCAACGAACAGGTTTCAGCGATTTCAGTTGTTCACGAAATTGTGCTAACCGAGTTCAATGAACCAGTTTGATTATATCTAAGGCCGGTTTCACACTGTTCCCCGTTTGATGATTGAGGTACGTAGGTAGACCGGTTAATAGTCGTTCAAAAATGGTCCAGCGTTTAAGACTGGGGTTTAATCCAGCCGGTAATTCTAATTTTTTAAAGTTGTTATTTGGCCGCTTCGGGAATTGTAGGTATGTCGTAGGACCCACACTCGAACTCGAAAAAATTTTAACGGATTCCTTACATTGTCATATCTTTTGTATTTGTGAATCGATTCACAGTTGTCATAGGTATCAGCGGTGGGATAATTCTGTATGGTCGTGTGAAGATCCAAAGTGACTTTTCAATATTTGAAGAAATTATTGACCTAACATATCTATTATTGAATGATGAATCAATAATAATGTCTTAATTAAAATATATGATTATTATTATATTACATGATAACCTATTACCGAACACAATATATCTTTTCTCTTTGGTAACAAACCTGTAGGTACGTTGACCTCGGCTGCTATCTATTACACGTAATGATAGCTGACGTTAGTAACATTCCTACCAATCAGGACTGGCAATTTTTAAAATAACCTCTAGTGCGATATATTTATGCGGTTGGCTTGAACCCATTAATGGCCCACTACTGAGCGCGGGTCTCTCCTCTTACCTGAGGAGAACTAGAGCATACTTTAGCACGCTGCTCCAGTGCGGATTGGTGGATTTCTACATGACCTCTATTCTTATAACTAAAATAAATGGTATAGTCATGATTTAGCAAGACGTAGCGTAACTGGTGAGAGGCAACCCTGTATTCGTAGCTACGCGGAAGATTAACATTGGTTTAAAGTATGATTCCGGTGACCTAGTTCCAATTAAGAAAAGCTATGTTGATCCTACTTGCTTGTATTACACTTAATGGATAATTTATTTTTAAACGTTTAATATTTTATTTTGAAACGTTTTAAATATAATTTATTTTGAAGTCGGTTAAAAGGTCAAAACGCTCTGACTTCAAGATTCAAGGTTGATTCAAACAGCCGACGGGGCGGGACGGGTCCCGTCGCCTTTGTACTGCGCTCGACGTGACGCGTCGCGCTCGGCGGGTCGAATCACGTCGCGCGCAGTACAAATGCGACGGGACCCGTCCCGCCCCGTCGGCTGTTTGAATCAACCTTCAATTTAAAAAACAGTTTGTTGGACCTAATAAGTAAATTGTAAGCTCATTTTAGCTTTCCCCGTATCAAGCAAAACATAAACACAAAGATCGAAAGTGAAATGACAGGACCGTCTCCAAAGCGCACGATGTAGTGCGCGACCTGTTATTTATTTACTGCGTATTAAGGAGTGCGCACATTACACCAACTCGACGTCAACTCCACTCCGACTCCACTCCGTTTCAACTCCGACGTTCCGTTCCGCGATCAACGCTTCATCGACGTCAACTCGACTCCGTCTCCACTCCGTTTCAACTCCGACGCTAGTTACATTACGTCATGTCGGTCGACGCGTGGACTACTCGTCTACGGTGAGTCGTCAACGCAACGTCGACGCGTTGGTCTCGAAACGGAACGGCTATGGGTGTAGGGCGAGCCGTACAGGGCTTTTAAGTATAAGTTCGAAATTCAACCTTACCTTCAAAGATATAAGGCTCATAATTGAATGTTAGCTTTGTCAAGGTTTTAGTCGCGTTCTCGTCTGTCGGTCGTGGAGTCGTTGTAAAGTGCGCACTCCTTTACTCGGACAGAGGAGTGCGTGGAGTGTTGTTAGATCTGTTTCAGAAGCCTACAGAAACAGAGCACCCGGGATGAAATGTGACGATGAGGGACGGTGATAGAAGCAAAAGAAATGACGTTCATAAGAGCATTGTATAAATAACTAAACGATCTTGAATAGGTTATGTAATATTTAAATATCTAAATTGAGAATTTTTTTAGATAAATAATAAGAACAATGAACAAGAACATGCGTACGTTATTTTACGTAAATTAATAACATGTTGGTAATATGTTGGGGATTTTTAGCAATATTTTAGGGACCCAAAAAGTCTCCCAAGTTGATGAAAGTAATTACTTTCATTTTCACAGCCTAGTTTAAATATTACATGTGTGTTCCTCTGATGAGGACAGAAATATTGATCCTTTGATCAACGGTGGACAAGAGCTGACGACGTCACTAATCATGTTATCGGACGCTTTGATCTTCTTTAAAAATGTGAGGGGCCATTGTAAACTACGTTGGACAAGTGTAAATTTGTAGAATTAAAACTTAAAAAAATAAAATTAAACACCTTACACATTTTGGAAACAAGTGTTTCTTGTGTTTTCGTTCACCGAAGCAAGTGATATTTACATTCAAATACGCACATTAGAGGAGCGGGCTGGATTTGTACCCGGGCCGGATATTTACCAGATTCGGGAATCCAACGTTCAAACCACTCGGCTATCATTGCTATTAGTAAATTATAATTCTATAGTAGGTACGTACTAACTGCCACTCCACAGGCGTCCTGTTCCGCCCTTGAGCTTGGCGTTGCGTCTGCCAGGCTGCAGTTACGGAGAATCAGTTACGGAGTACGATCCGTCGTCCGAAATGTAGACTTTCGTTTTTCGTAGTAAGCCTCCAGCACTCTAGCTCCCACCCGTCACGGACAAAACTCAAAGACTCAACAGAACTGAAATTCAATTATGAGCTTTATAATGTTGCGACAGGTTGAATTTCGAACGTATAGTTGAAAGATGTGTAGGTACTACTCGCTGCATACCCATGAACGGAACGGAGCGGTCGGAGTCGGAGTTAAGTCGACGTCGAGTTGGTGTAATGTGTGGGTGACTCAAGCACGAGGTTGGTAGAGTAGATATCTAGGTTTGGGACCTACCACCAAGCAGGGCCGGCTACTGTCGTCTCTTATGACACCCTGGTCTGCCCTCATTGCACATATACACGCCTACTTACGCCTTAAGCCATTGCTGTGTTAAACGCGAATAAAAATAAAGCAAACAAACAAAAAGTTAAAAATCATTGTTATAAGATATACAGACGATCAATTATGTACAGCATTATTATACATAATATACATAAATATATACGAGTACATAATTATATATTTATCTTAGGTAATATTTACTGTATACTGAATAACATTGACAGTAGAATATTGTGCGCAGTTGTTGTGTAATCGGTGATATGCGAGTACTGTCTATAAATACTTAGATACTTCCTCAATAAACATGTTAATATAAAGTAAATAACAATTGCATAATATGTCATACATTATTTAACACGACAATAACAAACTTATGTAATATGTTATTGTTAATGAGAAGAACGCAATTCATATTAGTTACGTAATGTTTTAACATGGGTTGTGTACTTGTGATGAAAGAGTTAAATTATTGTATTATTGTAATATAGTTGAAAATTAATCAATTGTTACATAATGGGGTTTAGTTTGTTAACATGTGCATAACAATGTGTAACTAATGAAAAATGGAACACTTAGGGTTAATATTGTTGTACCTTTTTGTCACAAGAATTTTGCATGAAACATAATGTATAGAATAAATAACTATTAAATTCACGGATCAAATTCGTAAGCTTTTGTTAGTATTCAAATAAATTTCCACTTGCTTCGGTGAAGGAAAACTTCATAAGGAAACCTCCATACCTGAGAGTCCTCCGTAACATTTTCAAATGCATGGTAACAGTACCAACCGCACTTGGCCAGCGTGTCGGGCTATAGCATAAACTAAACATGAGGGGTACCCCTTTCATGTGGGAGGAGACCCAAGGCCAGCAGTGGGAAAGCTCTGTTTTGTATGGAGAAGATGAAGAGTGGAAACTGCTTTCGTCTGCAAAACTTGGCGCAAACTAGCTTTTTGTTTCATTCTAAATCGCTTCGTCAAATATGTCAAAACATCTTTGTGGCAATTTTTCCACAAACTTGCTACGTCAAGGATGACGTTTGTGTTAATATTGCAGCAATCTTTTGTCGCCTCAAACAATGCCTTATAAAGTTAAATATCGTCTGAAAACAGAACAACAAAACTCAGCCAAGATCTTCCATTGCAGTAAACCACAATGTATAGACGTACTCAAGACTCGATAAGCAAGATTCACACCACAGCATACGATCAACTAGCATTATTACTTTTCTCATAAACGACAGATAACTAAATGCGACCTTACCATTTCTGAACGTAAGTACAAAAGCCCGCCAAAAATAAACGTCAAAAAATGCAAAATGGCCGCCGGCGCCGCTGCGGCCTCGGTCAATCAGGAAGTGCACGTAATACCAATGAACTTTTCAATGTTACCCACTTATGTGCCTGGGATCCTGGTTTGTGCACTCCGTTGGTATAAACATAAATTGTTGGCCTTTTAAAGCTGTTGAACGTAGGTACATGGAATAAACGCAAAATAACGCAAACTGATTCGTTCAGCCGCTTCGAACGTCATGTCGCTGAGCCTTGAGACACGATTGTTTTTAAAATTGTCAGTCTCTGTGTTTACATTATACTTACTTTACATAGTTTTTATTATTTTCTCGTCGTAATGTAATGTTATTACGGCTTTGGTAACAAAGGTATGATGTAAGCAATTTATTGTTATTGTAATTACCATAAATGTTGTAAATGAAGTTCTTAATTAAACATTGGTTAAGATTGGAGTCAATTAACATATTATAATTATGTTTTTTCTTTGTCACAATTATTATTGATAACTAACGCAACACAAAAAAATATATACGAAAAAATACTATTGTCCAGGATATTATAGTAGAGAGCGATAGAAGTCGGCCTCTTGATTGCTGTAATACGTCAGTATAAACCGCATCCAAATAAGTTAAGATATTTCGTAGATTAGCAGAATCAAAAGCACAGACAAAATTCTTAATAATAATAGTGGTTGAACGTTGGACTCCCGAACCGGGGGGCCTGGTTCCAACGCCGCACGCACCTCTAGTTTTCAAAAATTATGTGCGTATTAAAATTTAAATATAACTTGCTTCATTGAAGTAAAACATCGTGAGGAAACCTGCACACCTGAGAGTTTTCCATAATGTTCTCAAAGGTGTTTGAAGTCCACCAATCCACACTTGACCAGCGTGGTGAACTATGGCCTGTACCCCTCACATTGTCTGAGGAGACCCGTGCCCAGCAGTGGGACAGTTATGGGTTGTGATGATGATGATGATGATGATCTTCCATATACAAAAATTGATTACTTATAGGTTTATTACCTTACTACTTAGAATAATAACATATAGAAACGAAGTCCGCGCGGCTACTTTGACAACCTTAAATGTGAGTAGTAAATGTCACCAAACGCCGGCCAGCTCCGTAGTGTTCATTAACAATGCGCGGCAAACGCATCTCGCGGAAAAAAAATAATTATGTCGAGTTGTGCCGTTAAATTTTGTCACAACACATTTGAAAAACAAAAGAAGTGTAATAACATCACTTTTCACAGGTAATCTTTCAATATTTCATAATATCTTGTATATAATTAGGTTTAAATAAAAACGTTTTGTTTCAATACTCAGTGTTGCCCAATTGTGAAAATAAATTTTCCCATTTTAAGTGACGAGTGATATAAGGCTTAGTCGTGGAGAAGTATATTGGAAGCCAACCAAAAATACACGAATATGTTCAAAACATTTTAATAATTTTAATAATGAATAACATTACACAGGGTGGATCGTGTAGATTGCGTGAAAATGCTGTCCCTGTTAAGGTATAATTATTGAAGTTGTTATTCATTATTATTTTAATTATTATTATTAGTTATTATTATTATATCATGCCTATTGTCACTGTCATTTTCATCTTAATTTTATAGTTGTTTTCACAGATACAATAGTTCACAGATATATTATGTTTTTCCACAGAGTATATTTAATATTGGAACAAAACTTTTTTACTCAATGCTGTTATTAAAATGTACTAAGTTCCTGTGTTCATGCTTATGTTCATATACGTAAATGATATGTAAAAAAATAAATAGTAAAAAAAATTGGTGTTAATATTGTCTTGTATTCGTTTCATATTTAAATAAACATTCTCGTAATCTAACAATTTTACATAACCATACCCATACTTTATCACACATAGCTATTTAGGCAGGTATTATTGCTAAAAACAAATTCTTATCAGCGGCCGAATCATTCCCCACTGTCGGGAAACTGCACTTCCCCTGGCAACCATTAAACAAGTATAAAAAAAAAGAAAAAAGAAAATTTGTGCTTCACTTTTTAAAGAGCGCTTGTATGAAGACTGTCATTCTATATGTCATTATTCTAAGCCTTACTAGCTATTCACGCGACTTTGTTCTCGTGATAGTTTTTCCGCGTAGATCCCAATCTCGTGGGAATTCCGGGATAAAAAGAAGCCTATACGAGTATATTGTCCTATAAACTCCTCTATCCATTGAAAGTCCCATTAAAATAGTTTCAGCAGTTCGAGAAATTAAAAGGTCGACAGTAATTAAATTTTTTTTGTATCGTGTAAATAACTATAAAAGCACTTGAGAAAACAGTTATTTTGAAACACAGACAGACACCTTTTCATTTGTATATAGATAAATAACGGGTTATTTGTAACCAAATTACGTTTCCCGAAGCGACAAATAACCCATGTTGAAAAACAAATAACTATTAATTAAATAACAATGCATTTCCGCATTGTTCGGAAATATTGACGGTAAACCCTACTTGATATTGACACTTCTCCTTTTAATCAATTCCTACTAATGTTTACTGCGGTAGATATGTATTTTCCCAACCAATTCTGTAATTCATAGTTTCCGTGTTACGGAAATAATGAATATATTATAATTAACTATGGGATATTATTACGTTATTTTATAGTTTCCAGAATTGTTTGTCTGGAATTTCGTTCGATAACAATTTGATGAGGATTACAAATAAATTATTAATACACGCTTACACACTTATATAAAAGGAATTTTTGTGTCGCCGGTGGCATGTGGCACAAATAAGATCGTCATCTAAATGTTTGCCCTGGCCGGGAATCGAACTCGAGACCGCTCGATTTGCGGGCTTGGTAACTCCCAGTGTGTAACAAGCAGAGGGCCGCTCTAAAAATCATTAACTTGTGTAACCTAATGGATAGCCTTTTCCAATGAAAGATAATAAGGTTTAATTTTCGCAAAAGGTCAGCTATTCAGACAACATACATATGTAGGTATGTAGTAACAAAACCAACTAATGTTCTAACACCGGCTCCTAACCGGAATAACTATCCCAGTCCCCATTTGAGTCTTGTTCTAGGTCGGTCACAGTTGTCATGGGCGGCAGTGGAAGGGTGCTGCGTGGTAGTTTGCTCCCTATATTCCATAAAAATACATTATTAATGGGTGGGTGGTTCTATTTTCGCATAACAGATACCATTTGGGCAGAAATCTTCGAAATGGCTCCAATATGTTACAGTTTTAACGATCATTGAATACAATATTATTTTTGTTGTTTTCACTTCAAACTTTAATTTTAACTCTGTTTACATTTACTTAGCAATGCGATCGTTCAAACTTGAAAGGGTCCTATTGACACTGAATTATGGTCCGCGGGAGCGACAGACATAAAGACTAATGAACGAACTGTTTCTGTTGTGGCACTAATTTGAACCAACTTTACATGTCCAAATATGTGAGAGATATCTTATTTATTTATTTAAATTTTATTCACCACAATCCTACTAAGATACAATACATGTATCTTAGTAGGATTTTGAACTTTATTGACCACAATCCTACTAAGATACAATACATCTATCTTAGCAGGATTTTGAACTTTATTGACCACAATCCTACTAAGATACATGTATTGTATCTTAGTAGGATTGTGGTCAATAAAGTTCAAAATCTATTCAGAAGTGGTTGCGTGAAAGAGTTACAAACAGACATACCTACATCCTCACAAACTTTCGAATTTATAATAGTTATACATTATTTTTTGATAAAACTTTACAATAATGTAGCCTACACATCAGAATAACACATAGGCTATAATTTATAAAGATATAGTGTGAATTATCCAAAATATATAACTAAATCTTTGCAAACACAAGGAATAAATACCAGCTAACGCCATTAAACATTACGCCATATCGAAATACACGAAAAGCGATATACCAGTTAGGTTTGGTTATCTTCAACTATCGTTTTCTAACGCTAAGACTTTCATACCCTCGCACTAGGTCCCTCTGTCGAGGGTGGCATGGGCAACACAAATAACACATTATCACCCATGGGCCCCATGGCCCGAAAGCAGACATTTATCTGCCACATAAATATTTTCCCGGGACTCGAACCCGGGACCTCTCCGGTTCCGGGGCTCACCAACTAGGTGAGCCTGCCTGCGAAGCGGCTACGAGGTCGTCAAAAAAAATCTGATTTCTAAGCGAGTCAGCAACTTGGTCTTGTTGGCGCAGTCTAGAAATCCCAAGTACAAGGCTGGTAGACCAGAGTGTCGTAATAGAGGAGTATCCTGTTTCCTAATTGTATTTATTTATTTTATCCTTACACACAATGAAATTACCGATTTTGACGGGACTTTCACTGGCAGATAGCTGATGTAATAAGCAGTAACTAAGGCTACTTTTCTTTTAGAACAATAACTTTTTTGTTAAATTCCACGCGGACAAAGTCGCGGGAACAGAACAGTATATTATGTGTCAAAAGCGCATTCTTTCAACTAGGAACCGAGCTCATGGTCGTCTGCAGTCACTGGCCACTGAAGACCTTCGCACTGCATCTCTCCTTAGTCATCCCGTCATAGAATATTCAGACGTGATATTGCTTTGAATGTTTTTACGTTTACGTCAATTGTATGACATGTAATTTATTGAGCGCTCTATTGGTCGGATGAATAAAAGGAATTTTGTTTTGCGTCTTTGCGTGTCTGTTCGTCAGTCACATTATAAATAACTTCGTATTTGTAACGAAAAAAATTTAATTAAGTTCACGTTGGTAGGTATGTAATTTGGGGATGCAATATGTGTAATGTGTTTCTATGTTGAAGTTTAAGGTTTAATCAAAAAATTATGACGAAACACAAACAATATTTATTTTTGATTTTATCATTTTCAAATGTAACTTTTACATTATGTCGAGAGTAAATATGCATTTATTTTAAAATAAAACAAATTATTTAAATTTTAATGTAGTCTACATTAAAAAATGTTTTATTAAGTAGTACCTACTAATAAAACTTTTTTAGTTCAGACATAAGTTTTATGGCTGACATGGTCTGTAAATCTCTTTGGCTTGTTATTCAAATAAAAAAGATTCACTTCAAAAATAGCATTGACGCATGAACTCTGAGAAATTGAAAACTGCACATTGGTAATGTTTCCAGAAAAGGTGCGGCACCAGATTCCATTGCAATAAGACGTTCGACCTTCAGCGTAGTTAATCTATGCGCACCGGATGACTGGCGTGTAAATTTAGCGCCGAGGTTCACGGACAGGCAGACGACGCCATCTTGGTTTTGTTGCAATTGCACTGTTTATAGCATATCGCCGCGGTGAATTGAATTCTGCGAGTTTGTATAATAATTCATTTTATTTTAACGTTCCAATTTCAAATTTGAGGGGACATTGCAAGCAGTAAAATAACAATTTTAATCGTGTTCTAATTTTAAATTTGATTGAATGAACGAATGATATAATATTTTTTTAGATACTGAGTGCAATGTAGTATGGTGTGGTGTGGTGAGAAGAATTACATAAAACATTGAGGAAGGTATTATACCTACTAATTATGTTCAATGTGTAGAAGATTATTTTTTCGTTTTTAATTCTTATCTGAAAATGACGTAAAGCAATGTTTTCTTGTTTCGTGTTGCGAAAATGATATGCATATAAGTACACATATTGTAACTTCGAATAGAATTATTGCTCTTTTTTCTTAGACACAGGCACAACAATTTTCAATGTGTTCTATATCAAAAAATATACTAGCACGAATTTCAACTTAATGTGGTAACATTAACTGTTATAATGCAAACATATTGATTGAACTTAAAATAATAATAAAAAATGTTTCATATCGTAATATTTAATGCGCCAATTTGTGCCTCATTTTCAGATAGAATTACATTTATTTTTGAAATAATTTTCCTAAATTTAACTATCGCACACGGTGTAAAACGTTTAAGAGTTAATATAGGTATAATTTCTAAATGGCCTCGCCATTAAATCATACAACAGGACAACAACGAGACTTGTTAACGATTATAACATTTCGACCAATCAGAACGCGTAACGCGTGATTCACTCGCGAGCAATTTCCGCCGCGTTCTATTTTCAAATCGAACCCCTTTCTTAAACGGAATAAAATCCGACGGCGCGCCAACGGAACATCCTTTTATTATTTCGGGTGCATCCTTTCAGGGCTGGGGAAATGGTATTTTTAAACATGGAATTATTTAAACGACAGAAGAATAAAATCCTGGGATTAGGAGCGCTTTAATTTGCACTTACACTGTGCTATATTCGCAGTAATGGATTTAGGACAACTTTAACATGCAATATTTAAGATCTAATGAATTTACGCTCATCTTTTGAAGCTTTTAGAAGAGGAAAAAGAAGAAGAAACATTTATTCCGTCAGAAAGTTACAATTCGGCAAAGCTTACAGTTGGTATCAGATAATTTGCTTGAATTTCAAGTTTTAGGAGATTGTTCAACCAAATGACAAAACGGAACCCTTTATAATCGCTCGTTGTGCGTCTTTCTGTCCGCCTGTTAAATTACAGACAGTGTTTACCGAATATACCGGACATTCAAGTAAATGAAATTTGACATATCGATTCCTATGAGTCAAGTTCAGTGCAACGTAAATAAATTGAGTATTGATTATGATGGTCATGATAATAATGTCGTACTGTATGATATCAAATGAAAGCATTTTTGTGAAGGTAATTTTTTTTTATAATTTTAAGATTTTTTCTTTAATTTACTTACTTACTATAAATCTTAATATATATAATTCGAGTGTGAGTGTGTATGATACTGAACTCCTCCTAAACGGCTTGACCGATTTGGTTGAAATTTTTTGTGTGTCTTCAGGTGGATCCGAGAATGGTTTAGATTCACAATTGGACCCGGTAGGTGGCGTTGCTGTCGATATATCACCAAAACATTTTTTAACGACTGGACCGATTTGGATGAAATTTTTTGTGTGTGTTCAAGGGGATCTGGGAATGGTTTAGATTCACAATTGGACCCGATAGGTGGCGTTGCTGTCGATATATCACCAAAACATTTTTTAATTATAAAGCGGTACGAAGTACGCCGGGACAACTTGTAGGTATATAAAAAACTGGCGTTCCCCTTGCGTCCCCTTATATCCGAATCTATTAAAAGCTAACATTTTGAATAATAAGATGCAATAAATAGTTCTGTACTTCTAGATTACCTACAGGAAAACCTACAAAGGTTTATGGTTTTAAAATCTCTGAAGACTGTGTTTACCTACTTAAGTACATATTTTACAACGGGTACCTAAGTCTTTCTTGGCGTCTCTGACGGGTACACAATATTAAGTAGTAGCACATTATAGATATTTGTTATGTGTAAGTTAAGTTAGTACTTTAACAATATAACTTTTTATTTTATTTTTGACAGCCCTATTTTTAAAGTTTTGACTACTGAGATTGATAGCTGATGCATCCATCAAAAGATACCGGAAACCGTTATTTATTCCAACGGCGGTCATAAGCTGTTCTAAACCGTATGCTTTTGGATTACGGATTGTTTTGCCGCAGCAGAGATACCGGGAGATTTATTGTTATTACGCCTAATTTGTTTGATCAAACACTATGTAAATTATTTCCAATTATTTATTTATAGAACTTTATTATTAAAAAACCTGTATACTTTATTTACCAACTTGCGTGGGTTTTCGTATTTCAAGCGATTAGCAGTTATTTTAGTAATATAATTATGTTAGTGTTAAAATGTATAGTTATAGTAACTGACCGACCAATGAACAGATGAACCACCTGACGGTAAGTGATCAGTTGATCACGGAGAAGTACGCTGATAAGCATGGAGGTGGTAAACAGAGAGAGAGAGATTTTTTTATAGACTGAAGTTAGAAAAACTAAAGAGAGACAGAGACAGATATATGTACATATAGTATAGGTATAGTTGTCTCATTTTTGTTTAATAAAATCCAATCCACACGCATCAAAAGAGGTCTCACTTCAATAATTACAAGTAATCATTATAAATTCAGCACCATGTTTACGTCAACCCTTGAAAATAAAACTAAAAACACACGCGTGATAAATAAAAAGACGAGTTCCCACTAATATTGTTTACGTTGTTATACTTGGCGAAGATCGCCATCGGATGACGCCCAAAGATGGGGTGAACGCGCGGCGGGTCCTTGACATGTGGGTAAGGGTGTCTGGACACCTGGCCGATCGGTGTCACACCTCGATATTCGCTCGCACTGCGTTGAAACTAATTTTATTAAAGTGAAACTTTTATTACATCGTCTCGACCTTTGCGTCTGTGTGTTGCATGTCGCGTGAAAGCGTAAAAGCAGTGATAGCCGTGTGGTTGAACGTTGGACTGCCGAATCGGAGGGTCCGGGTTCAAACCCCGCACGCACCACTAATTTTCAAAAATTATGTGCGTATTAATATTTAATTATCACTTGCTTCGGTGAAGGAAAACATCGTGAGGAAACCTGCACACCTGAGAGTTCTCCATAATGTTCTTAAAGGTGTGTGAAGTCCACCAATCCGCACTTGGCCAGCGTGGAGGACTATGGCCTATACCCCTCACATTGTGAGAGGAGACCCGTGCCCAGCAGTGGGACAGTTATGGTTTGTGATGATGATGATGATGATGTTGCATGTCGCGTGACGGTCGGCCGCGGAGTAAGGATAAAGTGAAAGGCGCTCGTCAGAGCAGCCAAGGCCAATATGGCGGCGCCTATAGTTCGCAGCAGCTGACCGTGTAGTGTATAGACTATTACTCATTTGTGCCAGTGCTCCACGCTATTTTGTTTGTTTTTGTCAGTGTGTTTAAATGTAATAGTCTACATTTGTTATTTCCCATTATCATTCCAATTTTCCAAGTATAAAATTAAGATTGATAAAGCGATTTTTATTCCCGTAATGGAATATAATTCCAAAAATTTTTAGTTTAATGTCTATAATGTGAAAAAAAGTTTCACCTTTACCGTGATTTCATAAAACCACACAATCCTTTTTTATTTATTTATTTATTCATTTTATTAATTCTTTATTGTGTTTACCCAAAATACATTGCAATGTCCTGACGCGGTTAATTCATGCACACACGAAGAAACATTTTAAGGTATGATGGCTGTAATATTATGTGGGTAGCACAGCAACTATATATTATTGTAATGTAGGTAGTTTTTATTTTCTGTCTGCAATCAAGTTAATTAAAAATTGTGGAAGCAGCTACCGATGTTTTTGTCTAAACCTGGGTTTCTCAACGACACAC
The DNA here is from genome assembly GCA_905404295.2 of Ochlodes sylvanus. Classification (NCBI taxonomy): domain Eukaryota; kingdom Metazoa; phylum Arthropoda; class Insecta; order Lepidoptera; family Hesperiidae; genus Ochlodes; species Ochlodes sylvanus. Next base: position 5,376,699 of record FR990146.1, read on the forward strand.
ACGGCCTAGGATACTTCAGTGGCGACAAGGATGGGATAAATATAAATATATAGAATAAATATTATAATGACTTGAAACTTGGTTTAAGGATAAACTTAATGCATATCCTACCAGCCAACCCAGGGAGACAGAGAAAACGATCACTCAAGATCGACAAAACCGCCGAGCTACGAGCGCTTCAAGGTATAATCATGCCACGAGCAAAAGAAATTAGCTTCAAATTATATAGCTAGTTTTGTTCTTTCCATATTATTTTAACAGTTGACAAAATTATAATAAACGTTCATTTTGACAAAAATAAATTGATAAATTGACAATAATAAAAAGACGGATCGACAATAATAAATCACGCACTCGTTCGAACTTAAACCGTAGTGTGGTCGCACCTTTACGATCTATCCTTGAATGTGACTTTGTGGGTTAACCTGGAGGCAATGGCTGCGAAATAGGATCTTTAGCTCATGAATTTTATCTCTAATGCTTCCAACGAGTTACTTAAAGATGTTTGCCCACTATCCGTACAATTTATAAACTACGTAATGACGTTGCGCTCATTAGACGTATTGACTCATCACGCTCATGTCGCTCACAGCTCATGTCTGATAGATCCAGTGATTCAAGCTTGATCGAGAGCGCATTTAGTTAATTGCACATCTCCGCACTAAGATTCCTTGAGTCGTGGGCTGCAGGGACAACACAATAACAAATCACTAACAGCCATGACCCGAAATGAAACATTTGTCTGCCACATAAACATCTGCCCCGGCCGGAAATCGAACCCCACACCCCTCGCTTTGCAGGCAGGGTCACTATTAACTAGGCCACGGGGTCGTCAAGGCATCAAATCGGGTACGGCTTCGGGGTCCTCAGGGACATGGTACAACACGCTTTGGCTTCCAACAAGGAAACTATATTAATAGGCAGGCGTCCATGGTATTCCATAGCCCTTTCTTTCAACAGTCCCTCGTAATTTCACCTCAATAACCCATTTACTCTGTAGTTTCCAGTTCTAAAATATTTGCTATGCACACGGCTGAGACTATCGTCGGTTGTATCATATCGTGCAATCGAGGATAGAATCCGCCTTGTGTAACATACATCAAGTGTCTCAAAGGGGCCTCTACGTGTTGGACCTGTGTCCCGACGCACGCCTTCCAAATCCACCTTCAAGTTCAGCGATACATAATACATAAGAATAATATCAAATAAAATTTACATCCATATTATTTGTTAGTAATAAATTAGTAACAATTTGCCTTATAAACTATGTTAGTGTTGTTAGTAAACCAGACAAATTCTACACGTCAACTTGGCGTAAGGGAAAATAGACCGGAGGTGTCCCATTTCCCCAACCCCAGGGCAATGCACACCCAGTGCTCATTATCAGGCAGTCAGGGCTGCCTGCAATCATCTTCAGGATGCTGTTAATACTGTGACGCAGGCGCTGAATAGGGAGGCCGTTTTTTTGCGGATGATGGAACCATCGTAAAGGTAAGTACGTGCCTCCGCGAACATACCGGAAGCGCTGCAGTGTCAGGGTAGTTTCGACAGCATTCGGAGGCATTATGACATTTACTTTAAACTTTACTGGAAAACTTTTATCCAGGAAAGTTCAAAAGTTCCTACTAATTAGTTCCGGAAAATAGCACCTTCGCTACTCCAAGTTAAGTTTATTTTTAAACTCTCCTGCGATCCCCAAATCTCACACCTAGGTTCATTGTCGGTGTGCACACCTCTTAACACGACGCGAAATTGATACTTTGTTTATTTTAAAGAAAATTGTAGAAATTTAAATGCACATTGGTATAAACAAATGTGTTTGTTATCGAAAACCCAATTTTAATAATATGAAAGAAACTTGCGAAATTATAAAAAAATACTACATATTTATTTTGCACGAACCGATCTTAAATCTAAAAATAATTCTCTCAGTTAACTCAATAGCGAGAGAACGACCAGACGAACTACCTGACCTGAGTTACAAAATTACAAACACTAACATCACAACACAACATCATTAACATAACCCGAGAACAAACACTTATCTGCCACATAAATATCTGCTCCAACCGAGAATCGAACTCGGGATCCGCTTCATAGGGCCACTACCAACTATGCTACAATGCTACGGGGCCGTGAAGTCGGCAGGGCGTTTCATACATGTATTTTTTTTTCATTAGACTGTTTTGCGTAAAATCGTTTGTATTATCTATAATTCTATATAATACAAAATATTCCATGTTGAGGTAATTTGTTTACAAGTGAACAGACTTTGAAAAGGTGAGATGGAGGATAGAGGGCGTTCACCAATACGATGTTTTTGATTCGATGTACGAGTATAAGTATAATATATGTAATTAGAGAACTGGCTCGATAACATTTTATATTTCCTATGATAGGAATTACTTAAACATAATCTTCGGTGGTGGAGCCTAGATTGCGCCTGGAATAACACCACCGCAACGGCACTTAGTACTATTTCTACCGTTTTATAATGGTTTTAAAAGCAATTGTGTACTGGTTAGATTGTTAGAAAGGTGTGGATCTTGCTAGCTGAATTACAACTATTTCCTACTCTACTGTTATTCCCACTCTACTCCTACTCTACGGACTTGAAACATTGTATATCGCTTTACTCGTAGATCCGGATACTACGCTCATTGGCTCCAGACAAAAAAGTCCTCAATAATTAATTAATGACCAAATTGCATTTATAATTTTTATTTACTTAGCAATATACAAGTGCCTTTTTAGTTTTCCAAACTATTAATTAATTTAATAAACATTTTATTAGGTAATTTAATCAAAATATGATATTAATTTATGTAAATAAAATGAATAAAAGATTATTTTTATTTAATTTATTTTTAGGTTTTGTATTTATATTTTAGCTCATTTTTGTTGTTTATTTAATAAATTAACGAAACTTAAAAGATTGCTCAAGTTGATTACTAACTTTTACTAGATATGGTAAATTATTATGATGCAATGTAATTGAGTACAATGTAAACCGATCCAAGGGCAGGAAAAGTACTTAAATGTATTTATGTCCTTAGTTATGCAATTTCATAATTAATTACTCCTATAATGGAGCAAACAACTGATGTAATCCTTTTTCATTATTACTTATACTTACTACTTTATAAATTTATGTCTTATTATATGTATAATTTTTATCTACTTATTGAAACTTGTAACTAGGATAGGTATAGTAACTAGGATAAATTCCGTCCGTTATTAAAAATGCTTAATATATCGACTTCAGCCACCTTTTGAGATAAGATGTTTAAAAACAAGCCGGAAGTATTATATATAATCAAACCTAGGCCTTCCAATGCCAACGACGACGATGGTCGACCCATGAGGCTATTGCTGAATGCTGACAGGATATAATTTTAAAACTCAAAACCCGACTTCGTAAAAATCTCGCTGTGTAAAGTAAGTAAGCCTGTTCATTTAAGATAATAATATCTTGTTATATATGTTTTTTTAGATTATCATACATAAGAGCTGAATAATAAATAGCCTTTTCGCTTCCTCGTAATGGCTTGAAACTCATGAATGGACCACAACTGAGCACGAGTCCCTCCTCATAACCGAAGACGCCAAAGCCTCTCCACCACGAAGCTCCATTGGTTGGTGGCCAACTTAAGTGTCGGGAATGTTATGCCACCCGAAGGCCTTCGACATAGCTTAACGACTGCTACCTCATGATAACAACCGACGGCTTCAAGTGCCCTCTAAAGCACGGAAGGGCTCAACAATTTTTTTCACTCATCCAACTAACGCTGTCGCTTAACCCGGTCAATCACTTAGGACCCAATCCGCTGGGCTATTAGCGCTTCGTTTCGCCGTTGTAAAAGTATTAATCAAAATAACCTCAACATACAATAACAAGGTATTAAGTATCCAAACATCGCTACGCTAACGGTGACCGCGAATGCTCATTAAAAACAAATGATAAAAACTCGGTCAGACAATATTTACGTACAAACACAGCGCATCCTTAACACACTGACCTAAATTCGTGCGAGGGGCCGGGGGATTGTCAGATGCAACAATTGTCCTTACGCCAAATTCGGTTTTGTCACCTGATGGATTTGGCAAACACTGTCTTTCTGTTCCGCAACGTTTGCCGCTGAAGTTGGCTATATTTGTAAATTTAAAAGCTTTTCATATAATAAAGGTTGTGGTATTCCGGGCGAACTGTATAGGTTCTACAAACTATAAACAGATATATTATGTTTAAGCAGGAGTGTACATTAATGGTTTATCCCTCATCCCCTGGGTTCTTATCAGAATCTAGGTTCGAAACCTGCATACCTAAGAGGTCTTTTAAGTATACTCTACCTCTGCACCACGCACAAAATACAGTATTATCATTTATCATATTCGAATGTCGCTACGAAATAATTTTTCCTAATGTCGCTTATATACGTGCATTGATGTAAGCCTAATTGAAGCCGTGTTGTTTGAAAATTGATCACAAATCAAAGTCAATAACTTTTAATCATAATTACCTACATTAATAACTTTATATTTTCTTTGAAAACGTTGAACTATTCAAGGTGTATAATCATTGTTATTTCAAATAAAGGAATTATTCATAAAAAGTATGCAACATTATTTACAAAGATTATGTTGTTTATTTTCGCAGCAAATAATTGACGATGGCCGCCCGGTGCAAAGCCCGCAAATCTCGTCACCTTATCCAATATTAGCATATTATTGAGAAATTTCATTGTCTGCAGACTGTGTATTTAGTTTATGTCGAGATTAGGTTAGACGGCTTGTTTATCAGGTAAACTGCATGTACAACCCTTCTGAAAAATACCTTTAACTTGCAACATTTCACTTATGATTCTAATCTTTGTAACAATGACAAAAGAACGAGTGTTGCTTGCGTGTATTTATGAAAAGATTACAACTTTAGCGCACTGAAGAAACAAGGTTATTCTTTTAGTCTTACATTCTTTTCTTTTATATGTGTCATGCTGAGCTGATAACTGTTCAAGGTACTCCGTTTATTGCGTATGTCAACAAGGAATTATAGATATGATGGCGAATGCAACCGAAGGGCAACGAATGCTAATGTCGATTGCTAGTAATATGTTATCTGCATTTTGTAAATTGTTATAATTTATGACAATGTTGTCATACAGATTATGCGCTGTTATAATCCCAGTATTTGTAGTGGGTCTCTTCTGAACTTAAGCATTAAAAAATAATGAGAATTTTCACCGGTGAAGGACAAGTTGCACACTTAAGTTGTCTATAATTTTGCTCAATGGTGTATGAACTGTACCAATTTGGAATTATTCAGCGAAGTGCACTATGGCCTGCACCCCTCACATTGTGAGAGGAGATCCGAGTCCAGCAGTGGGACTTTTGTCGGTTGCGAAGAACATTTACTTTGGCATATTGATGTTACGTTAAAATAAATTGGTTTGAATAGAAATAATATTAATTACTCCGAAATATGTTGTATAACTTCTTATGTGCATAATATGTATGTACACATATGGTATTTTTTAAAGCAGCTGGTCAAATAATGGTAGAAACGACGTGAAAATTCTCAAACAATCTTTGGAAATATCGCATTTTATTATAATTATAACAACGTACTCATGTCCCCATACTAGAATTGTCTGTGTGGGTGCCATAGACAGCATAAAGACACACACACCCAGATCAAGAACGGAAATTTAAATTCATCATTAAAATTTCCGCCTCACTGGGAATATCACGTAATTGGATGCCGTTTCGTGTCATTAAATAATAAAAAACAATATAAAAGATACTTATATTATGTGTTTGTGTCCTTATTATAATTATGTGTGTGTCTATACGACAAAGTGCTCGACACGCATATTTCATGGAGTATAGAAGTAGGAAGCACCATCTCTTAAAGGACAAGTTGAAATCCCAGTGGCGAGCACTAAATATTAGTTCAAAACTCTACCAAAATAGAGTTTTTTTGAAGTAGAGTAGCTAAGGTGTATATGAACTTAGCAGAGTTGTAGACGGAGTGAAGTGTGCTTGGTTGATGAAACTGCTCTATGAAACCTCTTCACGTAGTTCTAAATAATTCAGTAAATATAATCTTAAAAAGGGCTGTTAAATTTTCACTCTTGCTACAGTAGCGCTTATTGATCGACTTGAAAATTTTAATTTTTTATTTAATTTAATTTAATTTAAAAATTTTTAGGTGTACCTCATAGAGTATACCGATTTTTAGGATTATTTTATATTCGATTTTCGATTTGCTGGTGCTTGTCATGTGATCCCATTTAAATTTGAGCGAGATCTGAAGAGCAGTGTTTGAGTTATCCCTAATAATGCGTTTTTAATTTTGGAAGTCGGAATTTTTGTAAATGTTTTAATACGAACGGGTACTTTTAAACACAGAGATAGTGCTCCTTATTTCTATACTCCATGGCGTGTTTGCAACACAAACATACATTGCAGCAACAATGCAATTTGCCACAAACAGGACGGTGTCTTAACCTCGCGGTAAATTTATTCAATTAATTCAATATTATGTAAACTGACTGAAACAGTTGATTTCTGGAGCAGTTCAAGACCGTCACGGTTGCTATTGTATTGTAATTTTATAATTAAACCAAAATGGTTACGTTAATTTGTTGGTTTTTTAAGTTTATTTTTAGTTACAATTGATGTTTTATGTGATAAAACAGTAATATTTTACTGGGGTGACTACATGGAACGTGATACATGGAAGTTATTTGTGAAAAAATGTTTCTGGATCCTGGGGGTATTTATTAACTCTATAAATCCTGTAACAATGTTTTTACAATTATTGTCTTCGTCAGTCTTTCTATGCGTTTGATCCCGCTAATCATGGGAACGGCTTCCGTTCGGCAGTCCGTTTTCGGTAAGAGTTTGTTTTAAAATAAATGTCTAATTAAAGAATATCATCTAAATATTTTTTCAAATATAGGTACTAAAGCATAGGTTTCCTAGATCCAAGTGAGAGCATCTACTAGTCTATAACTGATGGCTGTACATTCTCCTCTCATTTTTTGACGTGATAACGTCTTATAAATCGATGAACGCCGGCTGCACGCACGAAAAAGTATGACGTCATTGTCACATTACGCCTGAGCCTAACGTGCAAGGGAGAGCGCGGAACAAGCGATAGCGGCACGATCGGCGTAAGCGTTCGGTTTGCTTCAATGTTTTCTTATGACGTTATCAGGTAAAATTATCGTCCGTAAACCGTCTTTACAGACAACTATTTTTTTATATTATTAGCCGGCAAACGAGCAGACGAACCATCTGAGGACAAATGGCCAGCGTCACCTATGGACATCAGTGACACCAAATACATCACCGGCCAAGAAAGAAGTAAGAGGAAATAAAGAAAATACTGCTTCTGAAACTCCCGACCAGAAGGCGGCTAACTTGAGCAAGACGGCAGCTAGCCTGGTGGGTAGCGTACCACAAACAGGGGCCGACTTTTGCCTTACAAGAGCTTGTTCTGTTGGGACGTATTGTAGGCCGCCCCAATACGGCCCAATCTACTATAATCGAGCCGCACGTCACTTCCTGCAACGAGCTCCGCCGAACAAGTTATGCGGCATGCGTTGTAACTGACCTTGCCCACAGTGCACTCAACGCATTCAATACTCAATATCTACATACATATTGAAATACTTCGGTTGTTTTGTTCCTGAGTGCTTCTGGCTTCTCTCATCTGTATCTGTATTTGTATCTGTATATATATTTGTATCTGTATATATATTTGTATCTGTATATATATATTTGTATCTGTATATATATTTGTATCTGTATCTGTATTGTTTACTAAGTAGTATATTTTGCCTATGTCCCATAAATGGCAGTGATAGCCAAGCTTGGACGTTGGACTTTCGAACTGATCCTGCATCGTGAGGACACCTGCACACATGAGAGTTCTCCATAATATTCTCCAAGATGTATGAAGTCCGCCAATCCGCAATTGGCCAGCGTGGTGGACTATGGCCTATACCCCTCACATTGTGAGAGGAGACCCGAGCCCAGTAGCCAATCAGTTATGGGTTGACATGATCATGGTGATGCCCTATGACCATGCTGTTACCCGCAGGTTTTCCCGCGTTAAAGTATTTTTAAGTGATTTTTAAACAAACTCTATTTATGCTTTCGATGTGCGAGTCTTTAAGAAAAGAGTTAAAGGGAATTTACTAAGTTAATGCGCTTACCATCTTTAGACATCATCGCCACTTAACATCAGGTGGGATTGTTGTCAAGGATTAACTTAGCATCGTGTAAAAAAATCCCTTAGGGGCAAAATACTAAAAAGCCCATCTTCACAATATGTACTTTTTGGTATTTAGTGATTAATCAGTGAGTGAGTGAGAGTCTCCTACCTACCCTTTCGCTTTTATAGATGTAGAATGTAGATGACATTATAATGATGTTTTCATACACTCATTGCATGATGTGAAATCTTTGTTTGGATAGCAAGCAGGTGGTGGGCGGATAGATAAGTAATGCGGGCGAGAGCAAGTCAGGTTGATGCCATTTCGGATTCAAGGCTTTTGAGTCTGGAATGAGGTAAATGGCATACGCAGCGATATGAATTGTTAATTAAACAGCTCTAGACATACTCGTCGTCTTATTGTGATAATACATTTAAGTCACTGCTCCAGTTCTCATGACTTTTTTTATTGAATAAAGCTAGCATACAAGTGATACAAGCATGCAGCACCCTTCCGCTGCCGCCCATGTGTGCAACTGTGACTTAATCAATAGCCGATCAGTATTTTATGAGTTAGATTTTACTAGTAAATCCGTTTTAAACTTGAAATTACATTGTTTGATACAATAAACAAAAGACTCTTATAATAATAGTTAGGTTACTTTATATCACGCTAAATTGGATTTACCTACCAAGTAAATGGATTTCCGCACAGAAATTAATAAATTCATTATTGCGGGTTCATAATAATTCAGTAAACCACAACTTGATTATCATTTCTTTTGAAATGTACTTGAGAAATATCACTTGTATTATGCACAAAATATTTACAAAAGTAATACTTCTGGCAAATCGCACATAAGATATAATTACAAAAATAAATATGTTGTAAACAGTAGGTATACGACGTGTAGTCAAAATGTAAATATGGTTAAAAAAATACAAAGTTACATTACGGCAAAGTTAATGACCTAAGTAAAGTAAATTAAGTAAAGTAAATTGCCGTAATTTAAAAGTTGAAAGTTAAAAGTTGGTAAGGGTATACAGGTAAGTGACAAATTAATGCGACTCTCGGGCTATATTGTACGTTCGGCTCAGACGGAACGTGAATATGACGTCATACTTTTTCGTGCATGCAGCCGGCGATTTATATAACCATATCACGTCAGTAATAGATTGTGTTAATTTTTTGTTTGTGTGTGTGTGATTGTGACAATTATAGTGACACTACAGTTGTAAGATATAATATGCATCACATAATCAATTTGCTATTAATAACTCAATTTCGATATGAGTGTGGGTTGGAACCTTTTTCATAAACTAGGTAAGTCAATCTATAAGATGGCTATGATAAAAACAATCATAGATTGTGCGTGCGTAATAACTTATGCAATTATTTTTACAAACTTTAGTGTAGGTAGGTACCTATAGTGATTACTATTAGTAACTTGTAAGATAAGACAAGATAAAAATGGCGAGACAATAAAAAATAAGTATAAAAAGTATTATCAATTAATGAGTCACTTGTTATGATGATAAATAACGATATAAATTATAATGACATTACCTATTAGTCATCAAATCCTTCAATGCTATTAATGATAGAGATGATCAGATGATATAATGTAGTTAGAATTGAACCAAATAATCAATGTATCTGTGATCATCATCGCAAGTCAACGTCCCACTTCTGGGCACGGGTCTCCTGTCACAATGTGAGGGGTACAGGCCATAATCCACCAGGCTGGCCAAGTGGGGTTAGTGGACTTAACGTACCTTTAAGAACATTATTCAGAACTCTCAGGTATATATATAGGTTTCCTCACGATGTTTCCCTTCGCCGAAGCCAGTGATATAACATTTTAATACGCAGATGATATTTTGAAAATTAGTGGTGCTTACAGGATTAGAACCCTGGTCCCCTGTTGAGGAGTGCAACGTTCACACCATTTGGCTATCAATACTGCAATCTATCAGTGATATTATGAAATTAATACGTGAAGCAAAAACTTTGAACCCCTTTTTACGAAAATTGCGCAGACGGAGTAGAATGAAATTTGGCTCACTTATAGTTTATATAGAGAAGGAGTGCAGAATGCATATATTTTTTAAAAATAATACATAAAAAATACATGAAATGAATAAACAAAACATTACACACACTAATATAAGTTAATCTATACACACTACCATACGTTTGACACGATGTTTGAAACGTGTCTTAGGGTCGTGAATTACGGTCGAATTTCGACCGCAGAGCGGGTAACTAGTATTGATTATTATACTCATATATTAATATCATAACTCTTTTCAGGTTGCAAGAGGCTATTGGTTCTTGAATCCGCACCAAACCCCTGATCGTTGGGCACTATACCACATAGTTTTAATATACCACATAGTGTCTTTACCACGTAGTTCTTAACAAAGGATAAGAACTACATACTTACATATTATTATGTACTTTATCCGAAACCAACGTTACAAACCGTTGTCCTGCCAACTTTGAAAGTAATTTTCACGGTTCAAAAAGTTACCATTACAAAAAAGCATTTACAGTGTAGTTAAAACGGTATTGGACCTACCTCAACACGCTACGTGTAGCCATAGTAACGGCGCGCGTGTGTGCGTACATGCGCATGAGTGCGGACGGGACGCGCGGGTATTTTGAGACTGTGGGTACTGGGGGCATAATAATTAGCTATTTTATAGTATAGCTAACTTAAATGAGGAAAGAATAGAAGGCCATATCGGCGGCCTTAAGAGGAATATATCAAATAGTGCAATTATTAAGCACTTAAACTTCGTTTCCAGTTATAAAATATGTAAAAGACACATTACATTCTTAATTATTACAGCCCAGCTCTTTATTTGACTCATTCATGTGCAACTTATGCTATGCTATATATAGCTTATAAGTAAGATTATCATTGAACCGTCGCAGACAGATTGGCTTTTAAATATTTGACAAATAAAGAGTTCAATAATACAAATATTAACTCCATTAGTTCTCATGTTTGCTTCCTTATGATAAACGTATACCAAGCTTATATGTTACTTTATATAAGCGATAACACTTCAACATCCTCATGAAAGGTAAAGATAAATAGAAAATATCATTAATGAACCGCTCATAGCATGATGATGATGACGATTGACGATCTTTAATGATTTGAGAAGCAACTGCGGAGGGTACTTGGATGAAGAGTAGCTTTGCTTGACTGCTTCTGTACTGCTGTGCATTCTCCGCTGGAAGTTATCGTCAGATGGCAATCGTTAACCCGTGAGTTCAAGTTAGATGAGAAGTTCCGACACATGGATTGGCCACTAACTCAAATGTAGAAGAATGTTGGAATATTTCAAGACCAACTGAATTATAAGGAAATACTATAATAATATAGTTTCTAAAGACCAATAACAAAATACACGTTTTATCTTGGTCGACAAAAAATCATTAGGTACTGCCTTGAAGATGACCATTTAACATCGACATATAGTTGCCCGTCTGCGATTATATTAATTATTATAATGTAACGGTAAATAACATTATGTATTCAATCCGCTATATACTTGTACATAACAAATAACACACTGTACACCAACGATCTATAGGTAATGTGTAATCCAAAACTTTAAAATATTTGATTTATGGTATAATGTGTATCTGATTTATTACCAATAAAATTAATATACCAAATTTTATACCAAATAAAATAAATATAGTCACGGCTTTAAACATTGCATTTATAAAAATTTTTCAACGAATAAAATACGAATATTTATTTAATGAGCTATAAAGACAATATCACAAAAATTCTTCCATAATATTATCAAAAACAAAAGCTCTATCGTCCACAATAAACAGGTATCAAACTCATAAAACGAGAGATTAACAAACATAAGAGTAAACAGCATTGATAATAAAATACACAAAAAATAGTATGCATCATCAACTAGACAGCTCGCAAGCTTAGTTGCTGACCGTACGCGCGCATCCCACGGCATTGACTTTCTTGATGCCATTAACCGAATAACCCATTGCACAAAGGACTGGCGCTTTTCAAGGTGAACACACACATACGCATTCACTATATGGACATGCGATTCAAAATAACACGCGCCCACAATGACTTACCACTCTTAAACCCTTCTCTGCACAAATCTCGACCTTGCCGCCACGTGATAAGGCGTTAAATGTTTTTTTTAGCGGTAGTACTACGTTGGGCGAGACGGGAAGGGTGCACGCACACATCGGCTAACAGACGCCGTGTGAGTACACGGTGCAGTCTGAACGCACACAGCGAAAGCTCTTTGTACAAGGTTTAAGCTTGTTATTCAACACCGCACTTTTAAGAAAACGCGCGCAATATCTAATGAAGGAGGGAACAGTGATAATGTTGTAAATGTTGAATAATAAGTTGCTTTGTACGCAGAAATACATACTTATTTACGCCTGTTGTTAAATATTTTAGTTCTTCATATTTGTAACCATGTTCTAGACATCTGAGTCAAAAACGGTAGGTACAGACTACAATAAAGATATGAAAAAGTGGCCTAGAATAAAATACACGCAATATCTAGGAAACTGAAGCTGAAAATCATAAAATATATTTTTGAACATTTTGTCTAATAAATAATATACATATTATAGACAAAATTATAAAACATGACGTATAGCTAAATAATAATAAAAATGTACAAAATATTAATAAACCTAATCTTCTCAACTTCATGACAATAGTGAATAAATAAATAAATAACGCTACACACTCATAGCCCACACTAGGATTCCCTGTGTCGTGGGTGCCATGGACAACACACAAGACAAGAACACACACACCCAGACCAAGAACGGAAATTTAAATTCAAATTTCCGCCTCACTGGATTCGAACCCAGGACCCTCGGAACGTCGATCCGGCGTGTTAACCATTGCGCCATCTGGGTCGTCATTTTTGTTAATTTTACTTCTTGCATAAAAGAAATATTTTTGTTTCTAGTAAACTTTATCCTATTATTGACAATAATGCATTTCAAAACAACAAAAACCCTTTTTAATCATACTCTGTCAAAAAAGCGATGATAAATTTCCTTAAAACATAAAGAACCTATTATTACAAATCGATTAAACGAACAAAGAACATTACCTACCGAGGTATATAATTAACTTTTATATAATACTAGCGACCCGCCCTCGCTTCGCTTCGGGAAACTTATTATCAAGTGCTTAAATATAAAGTTTCATGGTTCTTTAAGAGATGGCGCTAGGTGTTCTTATTCTTTAAGTTAGGAAGGTTCACCCCTAGATGGCGCTGTGCTTAAAACCCGAAGAAATCCCATACAAACTTTCAACCTTTATTTCAACCTCTTCATCCCTTTTTGTCGCAATAAAAGGTAGCCTATGTCCTTTCTCAGGGTCTAAAGATTGTCTGTGTCAAATTTCATCAAAATCGGTTGAGAGGTTTAAGCGGGAAAGCGACACAGACAGACAGACAGACAGACAGACAGACAGACAGACAGAGTTACTTTCGCATTTATAATATTAGTAGGGATAACAATATAATGTTTGTATGTATGTGTCATGGATTGCATGTGTTATAAAATAAAATAATGATGTATTAAAAATGTAACCACCGGTTTTGTAATCAAATCACCCCACTGCACTCATAAGTAAACAAGGATTTTACAAAAACAATTTGTAAGAACTGCGCAGTTCAATCAAATGATTTTTACTTCAAGGAAATAAAAGGTTAATAACCTTTATAGCGCGTTGCCTTTAACACTAAAATCTCGTGCTCCTAACTAAATGCAAGAAAATAAATGTAGATTTATATAGTTTGATAAACCCGGATGGCGCAATGGTTAACACGCCGGATCGCCGTTCCGAGGGTCCTGGGTTCGATTCCCAGCGAGGCGGAAATTTGAATGATGAATTTAAATTTCCGTTCTTGGTCTGGGTGTGTGTGTTCTTGTCTTGTGTGTTGTCCATGGCACCCACGACACAGGGAATCCTAGTGTGGGGCTATGAGTGTGTAGGGTTATTATTATTATTATAATGCTAAGTGATTTATTAGTGCAAAGCAATAAATGATGACTGCGCTGTTAACAGATCCCCTGTCTGGAGCCAATCCTAAGCGAAGTACATCAGCTTCCGCCCTTTATTTAGTTTTACATCGAAGTAGTACACATAAACTGCTCATATCCCGACTTCAAAATTAAAATGATTTAACCACGTAATAATTGAATCCTCTGATAATTGGTCATACTATGAATCTTGTTCTGGTGATGATGCTGATGAATGCCGTTACACCAGTGGTGTTACTTTTATTTCATTTTAGATTTCATGATCTCTACTCATCCTTCTTCAAGTCCACTCCCGCAGTTAATAGTGAACAACGTTTCCTGTTCGCTCTTGTTAGAGATAGCTGGACACTATTAATTACTTTCCTTCTTCTTAGGCAATTAGGCAATTAGGATGATCTCTCAAATATAAGATGATTTTTAGAGAAACCTTTGTTATTTGGACTGTTATCTGACAGTTTCTTTATCCTATCCCTTACTGGCGCTAAGAGATCATGCAATCATCATCAATATCAATCATCAATAACATTTTCTGTCAGTGTACAAACATTATACCTGGTCTATTTGCCTTCAGGCCAGAAACCTCTTCAAACTGGTGGTATATTAGCCAAGATTGCAGTTAAAAATAAGAAAAATATATCCAGCCCAGATGAAATAACAAAAATGAATTTAAATCAGAGATGTCTGAGACAAGAGTTATGTGTCTTTAGGTATTCTGAGAAAAGTTGTTTAAAGGTCAGTACATCACAGGGTTGTCACAAATTTTTATTTCGTTCATTTTTAAATTAAAAAACAATATTACTTTTATGCGTGTTTCCATCACCGAAGCAAGTGATCATTAAATCGTAATACACACATAATTTTTGAAAATTAGAGGTGCGCGCGGGATTTGAACCCGGTCCCCGGTCCGGGAGTCCAACGTTCAACCACACGACTATCACTGCTTGTATTGGGTTTCCGAGAAGCTATTCATCAGGAGATTTGTTTTGTTTTACGTAAATAACAAACGCGTAAACAATCCACCTGATGGTAAGTCACCGTCGCCCATGGACATCAACACCAAAATCATCACCGTTGCGTGACCGGCCAAGAGCGAGGCAAGAAACTAGATGGCACTGTTCAAGTTTCTGATCCACGCTAATGACATTACCGCGGCGTTTGTGCAAGTACGTAGCACAAAAGAATAGCGTTAAACGTTAAACGTTTTGGAAGTTACATTAGAAGTTCACTTCAAAAAGAAAGAAAGTACTGATTCTGTAATCTCAGATGGAACCCAAGACAGACAAAGTGTTTGGCGGTTCACCCTAGCAAGAAGGTGGTAGCTAGCCAGTCGGCTTTGGACCTACCACCAAACAATTGTATCTAGCTAGATATAGTATTGTAGTTGACGGGAGTTTCCGAATGCAAATACAAAAGATCGGTCGGACGTCTGCCAACCCTAAATGTACAAGCGACGTCAAACTTTTAATGAGAGCTATAAACAACGGAAAGCTTTTAATATGACAGCAGCTGTTTAAATAAGTTCAGTAGCAC
This sequence comes from Ochlodes sylvanus, assembly GCA_905404295.2. Taxonomy (NCBI): domain Eukaryota; kingdom Metazoa; phylum Arthropoda; class Insecta; order Lepidoptera; family Hesperiidae; genus Ochlodes; species Ochlodes sylvanus. The sequence goes on from FR990146.1 coordinate 5,392,529, forward strand.
TATCTATTAATGTGTTAGTTAGTTAGTAAGTAGGTGAGAATCAGTGATAGCCAAGTATTGAACCTTGGACTCCAGAAACGAGCGTCCTTGGTTCGAATCCTGCACGTACCTCTAATTTTCAAAAACTAATAAGCGTATTAGAAATTTTTCACTTGTTGGGTAAAGGAAAACATAGTGAAACCTTCACACCTAAAAACTCTCCATAATAGAGATAACTATGTAAGTTGAGAATTATTAAATACATTAAAAAAATGTTCTCAAAGGTGTGTAAAGTCTATCAACTTCTACGCCAGTGTGGGGGGACTATGACATGAAACCCTCACGTGAGAGGAAATTCAAGCCATTGAAGATAATGTGATATGTGTAGTCATGTAATATTATTATGATTATTTTTAAGTAATTTTAATGGCCAGGTAATTTGCGACAACCCTGGAGCTGTGGCAGTGGCAGTGACCCCGGCTGGTGTACCAAGGGTCCTGGAATCTATTTCCGGTGTGGAAGGCGACGAATAAAATGTATTAACTTGTACCAATATAGGTAATTATATTATATCTATGACACTCGCAACATAGGATACCAAAAAATTATAGCAGGTAATTCATACCATTATACATTAGGTAACTTAGTGCAACGCATACATACCATCATTAAAATATTATTTAATTTAAATTTTTTATTTTTTAACCAATGAACAAATTAAAAATAAAATATTCAACAGCCTCAATGATTTTAAATAATTATAAAGGGTTCTACAAACATTTACAAAATAATTATTATACAACTTATGTAGAAAGTCAACTTACATGAAACGGGTACTCACGATTAAGAAATTAATATAATTAATAATACAGTATACATTGGATAACTTAAGGTAACATGCCCTTACATAGGTACCTACGATTTCCTGTGATCATAACAAAAAGTCATAAAGGCGAGGTGGTTGACCTCCGGGTCGTTAAACCAAGGAAAATTTATGTAGGGCCTTGGCTAGTCAACAAATGACTGGTGTAAATTTAAAAATAAAATGTTTTTGTTTACTCATAGCCTGACCTCCACCAATCCGCACTGGAGCAGCGTGGTGGAGTATGCTCTAGGCCTCTTCAATGATGCGGAGAGATCGTTGCTGTACTGGGCCATTAATGGGTTGAGCCAGTCATAGCGAGACGGCTTGTGTCAATATATTATAAGTGGTTGACCGAGTTATGTAACTGCTCGGTCATAAGTTGAGTGGGTGACCGCTTTGGAAAGCTTACACTTCTTTGTTGCAATTGTTACAAAGAAATCTAGTAAGCCTTACATTTTTATAAATGCGCACCGGCTACACTTTGTACTCCTAATCTGTTTCGGTCACAGTTGTCAGGGGCGGCAGCGGAAGGGTCGTGCTGTATGCTCGATGCCTTTCTTACTTTCATAAAAAAACACTGAGGCGTTGCTGAACCGAGGGAGCAACGCTTATTTTCCTCAATAGTGTCACTTCTTCTAAATAAAACCACAGTGAATCTTCCCCAGGCGGGGTTTTCCCAGAATGAAGTCACAATTCAGGTAAGGCGCAGAAAATAGTTTCTTCATTAATAACGCATAAATACCTTGTCTGTTTTGCTGACGTCTTGAGATGGTAAGATGATAATAATGGTACGTTTTTTTGTTATGTTTCGTTTCAGAGATATGTCTTGATTCACACGTAATCATTAAAATGGGAATAAATATTAATTTTCATTTTATAATAATTTTGTTTATTAACTGCTACCTTGTCGTATGCTTTATTTGTGAACCGAGTGAAATAAACTAACATATAAACAGACAAAAATTCTTAAAATCATTGTAATGAGTCTTAATAAATACTACCAATAATAGGGTAGTTTGACTTCCAGACCCAAAGTGAAGCCCAGAGGAACTGATGCCTATTAATGTTATGCCTCCGCTGTATCTTTGTCTGTCTGTCACAGGGCTTTAAGGGATTAATTTGAACGAAAATCGGTAGCCATAATGATAATTATTATAAGTAAAAAGAAGATCGCTGGGTCGCAACCCGAATTGCCGCTATTACAATAAAAAATTAAAAAGTTACATCCCAAAAAGGGGGCCCCATATGAGTAATACTCAAATATCCGCCATGCCCCGTCTGATTTTGTATTACCTATATTTTTCTATATCAATTTTACTATGAAATAATGATGTAAATGAATATGAGGTTTCCGCTCAATCTTACTAATAGCTCCGTCTCTCTCCCGACATCTTCGCATTGAATGCAACTAATGACGTAAGCACAAAGGTTTATAACCCACAGTGCTACGTGGACCAAATCACATATCGTGCAAATATCGTAATGTTGAGAGCTTTTGCGTATTTTTATTTTGCATCTGTAATGAGATAAAATCAGCGATGATCTGACGAATGCTGGCGCAGGCGGATTAGATCGCGTTTCCATTGACGGACGACACAGTAACCTGTTTTTTTTTTAATTTAGCTATAGGTAGGTATGGTACAGTCAGCATCATCATCATCGCAACTCATAACTGTCACAATGTGCGGGGGGCCATAGTCCACCATGCTGGGCAAATGCGAATTTGATCGAATGCACATTATCCTCACACCTTTGAGAACATTATGTAAAATTCTCAGATAGTCGTGAGGCAGGTTCTCTGTTTTCCATCACCGAAGCAAGTGATGATTAAATTTCCACTCACCATCACGTGGGATTATATCAATCAAAATCAAAGACAAAAAATTAATTATAAGATAGCGTCGAAATTTTCTAACTTAACTTATGCCCGGCTACTGTATTTCACCAATCTTTTAACCGATCCTTTTCGAGTTACCAGTAATAAGTCATTGAAGTCATTCCTTAAAACCTTTTCTTATAGGAACACTTTTTAGTTACGCCTCGTAGTTAGTTCTAATATCCGTAAGCAAAACGAATCGTTTTTTCGAGGAACCGGGCATAAATCAACAACGACAAAGTGCACCAGACTTTGAAACTCAGTTTAAACTTTGGCATACTCAAAAAATGCTTCAACACGTTTATGAGTATAATGGACCTAGGTAACGCGTGCATTGGCTTTACATAAGAGGCGCGTCGGGTCGGTGCAAGGGCGGCCGGCCGTTGATCTAACGTGCTATAGAACTAACAATGTTTAGACAATGCACCGACCAGACACTCACAGAAAATGGAAATGGAATTGGAAAATTTGGAAATGAAAAGCCAAAGCAAAATTGACAATTGTGCGTTTACTGTATCACATACCATCAGATGGGGTTTCAGTCAAGAATTGACTTACTTGACAGCATTAACTCACAATAAATAAAAAAATATAGGTAACTATTTTAATAATGGAGGAAATTATATGTTATAAAAGAAACCCCTAAAGTCACATACTTGATTGGAATAAGATTTTCACCGATATACATATTGTAGACAGATAAGTCACCCAGCTTACAAACCCGTAAAACTTATATTATTTATTTGACAATGCATACAACTATCACATAATATGAAAACAAATTATCTCTGAAGCTCTTTTAAGTAATAAGCTAACAAATGAGAAGCGAACAATAACTGAATATATTATATATTGTTTTTATGTAATACCAACCAACTTTTTCCTATCAGTTTAAAATTACCTGTGAAATTATTTATGAAATTTAAGCTTATTTGTTTATGGGTTCTTACATCCAAAAGACCATTATATGAGTTTGTTATTGAGTAAAATTTTATATAACATAAAGGTTAAAAGCCTTCAGAAATGGATAATTATTCTAAAAGCCCTTTGAAGCGACTTGAAGCAATGATCTAGCCGGACGGAATCAAAGTAATTAAGAAATGATGAATAAGCCTTCATATTCATTGATTACTCATAATATTTCTAATTACATTATTGCTGTTTTATCTCGGTTTGCTTGTGTGTTTAAAATTGTATCATATTAAAAATAGTTTTTTGTATTCAGAGACTACAAATATTCATTGTTAGTATCGTGATCGTAAAAGCGATCTATTCCATTAAAAGTAATTACAATTATACATATACAATATGAATCCCAAACAAAAGATATTATCCGAAATCGACCCGAATGAAGACCCTGTTTGATAAAAAAAGTAACATAATCACTCATGTAACATAACCATCCTAATATTCCAGTTCTAAAACTTCATCACTCTTCATCGATGTTATATTTGCGATGCAATAAAAACAAACCAATTTGATTTCATCTGCTTACGGCGGACCCTGGAGGAAACTTATGGATTTAATACACGACACAGCTGTTTCTCGTAATTGTTCTTGAAATATTCTAATCCCTTTTGCATATAATGTCCAGGAATCATATGAATAAATAAGTGGTTTGACTGCAGAAGATTTGGAAAGTGATACAGCAGCGACAAAAAATATTTTATGGCACATTAACAAATATATCCTAATTGTCGTCCTAATTATTATATTTATATGTATATAGGTCATAATTTAGTCATCATTGCCTTAGTCATCCTTAACAGCAAAGGTATCGCAGACGCGGCCAAACTAACGGATAAACCCGCTTAATGAGTACTTCTATTCTCGACAAAACCCTGTTAATTTTAGAACGACAGTCATAGTTGTAGGCACGTAAATACTCTATCATCAAAACCCATAATTTTCCTACAATACTGCTTCTGTCGTCTCTTAAATATTAGTCGTAGTCTCGCGGACTAGCGTCGACTAACTTCAGCCAAGTGCATATTTACAGCCTTTTTTAAAGGTTTTACTGACATCTATATAAATTTTGACGGGACTCACTGGCAGATAGCCGATGTAATAAGGCGTAACTTAGGCTACCAGAATAAGGCGACATCACTATGTGCCTAGTGCTCACTCTCAGCTGAATAAATGTGTTTAGGGGATGTTTGGGCACTACAATTTGTCTGTCTAATGAAATATAACTTTGTAATAGTTACCTTAATATCATATTTAAAAATTAGACATGTAAAAATAAGTAAAGTTCATATACTTACTTTTGTGGAGCTTTAAAGCGTCTGACAAAATTTTGGACCATGGAAAGTGTCTGACACTTATGGATACTATTTTATAATAATATTCTACGAAACTATATAAAAATCAGCCATAAAGAAATAAGTTAAGTAACATTTATTTTTAGCTACCTGTCTTACCTGGTACCTTCCCAGGTATCACGAGGTGAGCTTCCACAAGCACGCTGGTATTCAAAGAACATGAGACGCTACTGAGAACCTAAGGTTTCATCTATGTGAAAATAAGTTATGCCAGATCGCTATAAACATGTTTATAAAAAATATATTTTATATTTTAGCCTACTGCGCTCTTTGGAATAGGAAATGTTTTTGGATTGTGATAACGAGAGCGCTTTTTAATAATCGCTGGCGATATGACCAGTGTCTTACACCAAGACCTTGTAAGTTTGTTGACTGGGAATTCTGATTGATAAGTACGCACATTATGCAGACTGCATTGTATGGGCTCACGGATATTTTTTGTGCGAGCTTTTGTAAGGAAAGTACAGAAAGATGCGAAATTATTGATTTAAGAGGCATAATTATGTAGTATAACGCTTAGTTTTTGTTCCTTGGTTTCAAAGACGACATAACCATGAAAATAAATAAGTAAATCTAGAAGGAAGTAATATACTACAATAGCTTATGTTCACATCTATGTATGTAAGGAATTTAACGAGAAATAAACATCCAAACATACTACTACGACGACTCCGCAGCTTAGTTGGTAGTAATCCTTGTGTGCTAAGCGAGGGGTCTCGGGTTCGATTCCCAGCCGTTTTATAATCAAGTTCGTTGTTTTGGCGAGATTAGGAATAAACACACGCTATGTATCCTACAAAATCTAAACGCATCGTGTCGACTTAACGGATACAATACCGCTTTTTTTTAATCTTGCACGAAACAACAGCGGACAAAACTATCGAGACATTTCACCCAACAAATTTGTCGTCTAGGTTTGAACGTGGTTTGAACGGAGAAGAAATTGCTCCGTCTGTCAATTGTTTAATAAAATTATATTTTCCTGACTGAAAGCTGCTCTAGACTTTGTTTCCTATGGGCGAAAAAGAACCCTAAGTCTAAGAGCTTTGGGGACTTATTCGTAAGTGAAAAAATAAAATCAAATTAAGCGCTCATAGCCCGGAGGCTTGTGTCGATCCTAAGTGCTCGAACGAGTTAACGTTCGGTACCTGAAGGGGTGGCCGCTAGTGGCAAAAATCTCCTGAGTATCTCATGCTGCGGAGGGCACGTAAAGCCCAAGCAAGTGGTTGCTATCTTTAGCTAACAATCGTGATTAGGTAGGTCTACAGGTGGCAAATAGATGTTCGGTAGTTTTGATTGCCCCGTTGCCTCCACCAATACGCAATGACGCAGCGTGCCTCCTCAGTTAAGAGGAGATATTCGTGCGCTGTTGTGAGCCAGTAATGCGTTGAAGCTAATTAAAGAACTTAGATTTAGAATACTTGAGTTAATCGTATTTAAATTAATATGGCCGACAGGAACTTAACAAGTAAAAGACGGCCATACCACCACACTACCACCGCCACCAGCCTTTTATATCTCTTCTTCCTTAGCCGGTTGTGTTGTACAACAGTGTAAGTATAAACCATCTTATCAACAAGTATACATTATAGTACCTAGGTAATAAAATAGGGACCCCAAAATTAATACGAATTGTATTCGAGGTCATTTAAAATTAAATGATCCAATAATTAATATAATTAATTTCACAATGGAGTGGGTATTGACCCTAACTTAATCTCTATATAATAATGAAAACATTAAATTCTCATACATATTAAATTATGAAACATTATTGGACTGGGTTATGTAAAAATGGAGTAAGCAACACTAACTGAGAAAATAAGGTTCTGAATAAACATTTTTCTTAACATAAAAATACGTCGTTTATTATGTTAACAATTGATAATATGTAACATTTCTTTATTTTTCATATGTTCGGTAATAATTTTTCGCATCCATAGTTATAATATACATACATATTGATATATCATAAATATATCATAGACGGGCAAAATTTAATCATCATTATAGATTACAATTACATCTGGAACCCCGAAAATACGTAGCCCCTCGAGCGGTTTTCGAGAAAAGATTCCGTGTCTCCATTATATTATCTGTTATCTGTAATCTTGATAACATTTTGCCCATTTCTGGTTATAATAATGTCAAAAGTGCAACTCATATTGTATGAAATTGACGCATAATTATATCTATAACTCATAGATATAATTATGCGATACTTATAGGCTATAAGTATCGTTGTAACGAAGTGAAATCGAATAACCGAGAATAGTCCACGATGCGTCCCGTCGTGAAAAGGAAAGTTCGTTTACTCGGGGCCGTCTGAAATAAAATTCAGTTTTCTCGGAGTACTCGTACATTCACCTGCGGCTGGTTGGGGGTGGATGAACTTGTTACCAAAATGCTGTCAAATTGCGTTCGGGAACACGCAATGATTTGTCACGACTTGTTACACTAGTAGTTCTAGGTAGGGACGGTAATTAAATAAATACTAGTTATTCGCCCACGTGAGAGACAGATACAGAATACCGTTAAAATTATCCCAAGCGTACATACATTTCTGAGAATAAAGTATTCTAGTCACGGTCTACTTGAGTGCCAAATTCTATCTCATACTGAAACAATAAATACCCTATACAAGCTCCATCTCTATCTCCGTTTTCGCCTCAAGGGACGATTTCCGAGTTAAAAAGTATCCATGTTCCTTACAAGGTCTTCTCCATTCATAACTGTATATAAATTGGTTCAGCAGATTAAGCATAAAAAGGTAACAGACAAACAGATGTATCGCATGTATAATACCTACTAATATGTGTTGCGCAAATTGGAGCTATGCAGAAAAAGGTATTCATATTTTGAATTTATTTTGAAGTTCAGCTCGTTTTAAATCAACCTAAGTAAGATTTTGATATAAATGGAAGAGCAGCTGAGCCCGAAGAGCAACTGAGACACCTGATGGCCAATGTTCACTGGCATCCACATGGATTGGCATCCACACACACAATGGACTGGCATCCACAGGCATGGACATCGGAAACGCCGAAAATGTCACAATGCCAGAAAATAAAAAGCAAGGATTATTAATGTATCTGACGCTGCGACCGAAATTAGTTAAAAATATTTTTAAGTAGATTTTAATCTAGTGAGTAAACAACCTTACCTGGATTAAGTGGTTAAGCTGAATGGAACTGAGCTCAGCGCAACAGTAGATACCTGGGACCATAGCCTCGTCCAGTGGTGCAAGGTGCGCCACGGAAGAAGTGAAGTAAACATTTTTTGTTTTTTAATTTTAGGCGTATTCTCTCCTTAAATCTTCATACATTTCCTAACTATTTACTATTGTATAAGTATGAGGCAAATCTTGACATAGCATCGTTTCTATAATAAATTACTATGTACATATATCTACTAATATTATAAGTCGACCGCAAAATGTTTTTTTATTCTCTAAGGAAAAGTTTCATGTTACAACAAAATAAATATAGTTACCTAAAGCCATTGACATAAATACTACCTAAAGCCAATAAAAGTGTATTAAACTCGTAGGCACGATTCAACGAACCTACGGTACGCCAGTGGAGATTCCGTAGAGCGTCTACGCGGTCACTGACCCGCCGAAATATCGTAGCGCTGACGTCGTAGCGAACGTCGACCTCCGTAGACGGCCTAATTGGACTTCGAAATGTGCTTACGTGATAATTATTTAGTCATCTGTAATCTAAACTTAAATTAATTTCGTAAGTGATATCGAGTACTAAGATTTTCAAATTACATAAGAATTATAACAACCTTTTTATAATTAAATAATTAAATAAACTATGACACGCTCCCTCACTAAGATTTCTCGTGTCGCGATATATATGTATATAACTTAACTAACGCCCTTTCAAACAAATATCTTCTAAGTGTGGGAAACCGAGACCTCTCGCTTCGCAGGCAAAGGGTCGTTGCGGTCATTTACCATTTACTACTAAGTTAGTAAGATGCTGAGGGTCGCTCTCCTGTGAAGCGTTAGGGTCGTAGTCCGCCAAGCTGGCCGGGCGTGTATCGACAGTTTCCATATCTTTGGGGATTATGAGTGACTGCTCGTGACTGACCCAGCAGACGTTGTTCTGAAACATATCTTATTTAAATTTGAGGTTCTATGCGTCGTATTTAGATGAATCATTTTTTTTATTGATTTAAGGCAGCAAACGAGCATGCAGCACCACCTTCCGCTGCCGCCCATGCACCAGATTTTAAGTTAGACGTAAGTTAACAAATTTCATTGAGTAGTTTTTGCGCGGACAAACATACAGGCAGAAAGACGGACAACATTCTATAAATATTATATAATTATTAATAGAACCCATAAGGCTTCTATTGACCTTATTAAGACCCTTCATACATTTTTTCTCAAATATATCCTATGTACAGACATAAACCAGTTACATTATACGTATAGATTATGGATATGGTTTCCTGACGATGTTTTGATAGAAGAAAGCAATTTAATGTAGTTAATTAAATTCGTAATTTGAAATCTTTGATTATAATCAAAGTTTGAAATATAAGATGTGCGTGAAGGGTTTGAACTCGAAATATCAGTGCGAGGTCAACGTTCACATAAACGACGGATTAGAAAGTTAAGTAAAACATGTAATAAAATAACGATAAACATATAAAATGTACATCTTACTAATATTATAAAACAAGAGTTTGTTTGATTGTTTGTTTGTTTGAAGGAGATAATCTCAGGAACTGCTGCTACGAATTGGAAAAATTATTTTTTTGTTGGATAGTCCATTTATAGAGAAAAATTTAAGGCCATATAACGTCACTTTGCGACCAATAGCGGAGCATCATTGTAAAATGTTGCAAAAATGGGAAAATATTTAATAATACGAGTATATGAAAGTGTTTAATTATTCTTCAAATTCTCTATATTTTCCCAATATCTGTGTCCGAATATAACTTAACAAGAAAATGTTTGATTGAATTCAGTACTACTTCCTTTCAGCACATTATCATAAAATATGAGTTGAACATTGTTCTCGGACACGGGGTTCCAGGTTCAAATCAGTAGGTAATTATAAAAAAAATAGAGTCTACCAGTAAAATACTAACGATAACAAATACCATCTAACTCCAGGAATGAAACTACGTATCAACCTACTTTGATATAAAAAGCAATTTGTCTTATAAATGACTGAATTTTGCGAACCGACCCTTAGGGCATCGACAGACGTAGCATTAACCTTTTCAGGTCTATACCCTAATTGCCTAACATATTGGAGCCGGGGAGGGACGGAGGGGAATATACTCGTATGAACTTTTATTGCGTATCAATACAGGTGTTATGTTCAATGATTCGAATATGTATTATGTACGGTTATAATTCTTATTTGTATTGTATGTTCATGAGCATCTATCAACAAAATGGTCAATAACACATTGTCAACCACAAAAGAGAGATGAGTGAAAGGAAGGAACATCTAGTTTTCAAGTCTCCTACCAAAATATTACTAGAGGGTGGCTGGCTCAAGCCAGAGGATGTCAGCTACCTCGGCAGGGTTCACCAATCAGATAAATAAATAAATAATTAACGCTACACACTCATAGCCCCACACTAGGATTCCCTGTGCCGTGGGTGCCATGGACAACACACAAGACAAGAACACACACACCCAGACCAAGAACGGAAATTTAAATTCATCATTCAAATTTTGCTCGCTGGGAATCGAACCCAGGACCCTCGGAACGGCGATCCGGCGTGTTAACCATTGCGCCATCCGGGTCGTCGATAAAAATAACTTCGTGGTTGATTCTAGAAGCAGACGTAATTAGCCAGGTCAATTTTGACGCCAGGTCTACAACGGATACTCGGATATTATACTGGTGAGCTCAACAACCTTGGTTGTTAAGCAATATGTGCCACGAGTAGGGAAGGTTGGCTTGAACTTATCGACTGGAGCCTCTTATAGCTCTGACGACGCCGTAACCTATTGGTAGTGAATCTTCGTGCGAAGCGAGGGGTCCCAAGGTCGATTCCAGGCCATACAGATATTAATGTGACAGATAAATCTTTGTTCCTGAGTCATGACTGTTTAAATTATTTAAACTTTGTGCTATAAAAACATTGTGGCACAAAAGACGGACTTAATGCTAAAAGCATTCACTACCAGTCAAACTTCAGTCTAAGCAGACACCAGCCATGTTTGCTAGTGTTTTTAGTGATGTGTGTTATACCTACAGGGAATTCTAGCCAGAGTATTATACAGGGTGTCCCGTAAGTAGTGGACCAACGGGTTATGGGGGGTAGTGGGACTTATATTTACTGGGACTTAATTTTACCACATTAGTTTTTTTATGGTAAAATTTAATATTTAGCTTACGTGGATGATATTTTCATCACAATTTGGAAAAAAGCATAACTCAAGAACTACAAGGCCTAGGACTGTAAAATTTAGTATTTTCGTTAGATAATAAGTCCCACTACTCCCCATAACCCGTTGGTCCACTACTTACGGGACACCCTGTATAATGTCGAATTATTATATGTCATATCATTATGAACAAGCATATTTTAAGTATTTAGCAGCTAGCAACCGAATCATTATTGCGAGATAACCGGCTTTGTTTTTATCATCTATTGAGAACGCTGATAACCTACGATCCGTTGGTATTATTAAATTTTGTTTCTAGGTGTTTTATATTAATAATAATACTAGCTTTCCCCCACGGCTACGTCCGCCAATTTCTCTGTCTGTCAGTCACTCAGTAACGCAACAGTTTTATTAAGAAGATATCTTGTAAGAGCTTAGTCCACTCTCGAGATAGAACCTACATTTCTAATGATTCAGATCCGGTGTACTCGTACCTACAAACATAAACGTTGCGACCAACATTCGAAATTCGGTATTGAAGAAATCGAATATGGACGTTTCAATATACTTGATTAGTACATTCACATCATCATCATCATAGTGATGTGTTACTTGTGTTGTCCATACCACCCGCGACACAGAATCCTTGTGCGGGAGGGTGAGTGTGTTGCCGTTTTTTTATTTATTCTTCTTCAAATAAATAAATCGGTCATTCATCCAGGTCTTACTACGCTCGAAAATGCTTAACACAGTCAATAACTCCACAAGCGATAATCGCCTCATTTCATCTCTTAATTAAATATCACTATTCATTATTTATCTTCATTTTAATGAGACGAACAAACGACTATGTATCTATGTTACTGCACATAATTATAATCATAACTTCAGCTCTTAACCGTCGAGCTGGTAATTGTTAGGTTGGCCTTAATTCCAGTAGTCTCTCCTTATTACATAAAAACTTTCAGGAAATAGCCCAACGCTTGTCATTACAATAGGCAATGAACATAAGTATTATTAGATACACACATTATAATACTTTCATATAAAGTACCACTCCACCCTTCCGCTGCCGCCCATGACATCTGTGACCGATCTAGAACAAGACTCAAATGGGGACTAGGATAGTTAGTCCGGTTAACAGACGGTGTTGGAACATTAGTTGATTAGTTTGTTAGTAAGAATGAGGGCTGGGGCAGGGAATATCAGTGATAATTAGTCCTGTTTATTGTTGTTAGTAATAGTACATGAATCAAGCAAAGTAATTTTAAAATTTTTAGAAAGATAATTTTCCTCATTTCGTTTGTTTTATCCACAGAAATAACAGAGAAGTTTCGTCATATCGAATGTGAATGTGTCTCTGTGACGTCACATACTTTATACCTGTATGGTTACAGCCAACGGACGATTCTAGCGAGCCTCATTTGTCGAATTATTATAACTACGATATGTAGTTTAAAACTTCAGCGTGAACATACATTATAATACATACATACGGATTGAAATCATAAGCCTTCATTTGGCATAGCGGTGTTTTTTCAAACTATAATTATTTTTAGCAGACGAGAGTCTACTTCTCTTATCAGTCACGTAAACACACATAAAAACTGCGTGATTCAGTCCAATATCGTTATCGGTCGTTCACCCGAGATAGCCTAGTTCGCAACTCCGTGTTACGTACACTTTCGCGATATAACGGTAATCGTATCGAGTTCAAAGTCTTGTTACGAATTTACCGGGTGTACACTTCCCACAGTTTGTTACTAGTTAAACTCTTTATTGATTACCTACTGTAAATTTATGAGGTACGCTAATTGCCTATTCATATAAATAAAATTGAAATGCCTGTGTGTGATCCTTACTAATATTATAAACTCCGCCTGTCTGTCGTTTTCCGACTCTCACGCGGGCGAAGTCGAGAGCAAAAACGAATAACGAAATTAATGTTTTCTGAAGTGGTCATCGTTATTAACAAGATACACAGAAGGAGAAGGAGAAGATACACATGAGGAAGAAAGAAGGTTGATGGAGGAGATAGAGGAGGTTAAAGGGTAACATCTACTTAATAATCTACTTTTTATCCCGGAAATCCCACGGGATCGGGTTTTAAACAAATTGTAAAAAAAAATATTATCAAATACGTCAACGTATAAGTAGCCTCAAAAACAGTTTTTCTCATAATTACATGTACAAACATGAAACAGTAACAATTTTACTTTAATTAAGAATGTTATCGCATTGGGAATATACGTTGTATAACCACTTCCGAAGTTCCGAATTCAGACACTGAAGAAGTACAAAATTGAATGCCGGCTGAATGAACTGCATAGCATACCTTAATTTATTTTATTAGGCAAACAGAGGTTTTGCGCAGGCCTGCTTGCATGTTTTCCGCAAAATATCCGTACTGCAGAGTTTTGATTTTATGCGGCAACCATTATCTCGCTGCAATGTTTTACATTTCCTTTTTAAGAACATATTTTTGGGTGTGATTTGGGTTTGCGGTTTGGTGTGCCGGTGTCTGTGATAATTCTGGTTCGCTTTCTTTTCGGTCAACAACGCGTAGGTAATAAATACCAAAATACCATTGTTCATGGGCGACAATGACCACTGTCCATCTGGTGGCAGATCTGCCGGGAAGTCGACTCGTTGTATAAAACGCTTAAAAATAAATAAATGCTTACACACTCATCTCGATAAGTATTATTAGTACATAATTCAATGACGATATTGATTCAATCAAATGGTTTGAACGCTAGTCTCCCGAACAAGTGTGCCTGCATGCGAATACTGCACGCGCTAATAATTTTCAAAAATGATTTGCGTAGAATTTAATTTCTACTTGTTTCGTTGAAGGAAAATAATGTGATTAAACCTGCACACTTTAGAGTTCTCCATAATGTTCTCAACGGTGTGTGCAGTGCGCCAGTCTGCAGTGGGCCAGGGTATTGAGACCCGTGCCCAGTAGTGGGACACTTAAAAGCGATGAAGTCATGCATTCCCATAGCAGACTTATTTAATTTATCAGAGACCTGAAGCTATTAATATTAGTGGCATTACAATATAAACTGAGTACTTAACGTAATATCGAATATACTAAAATTTCGTTAATAAAGCAACCGTCTCGCCAGTTGATTTAGACGCCTTTGTTGTCTGCCCGCCTTTTTGAGCTTACAGACTATCTATAGGTACACGAATATATACGGAATACCGTCTGATGTCTGTGTTTGTATTTGGAAGACTGGTCGGAATGTCACGATTTTTTTTGTTTAAAGTCTACCTTATGTAAACTGGTCAATGTCGCTCATGAACAACAGTAATATCAAAAGAAACGCTGATGCGTATAAGGTTATATAAAGTGCGTCATATTCGCTACTCACCAACAGCTCGCCACAAGCTGCCCCGTGGGATTATTAACATAACATCAGGGGGTTGTCAAGGATTAACTTAGCATCGTATAAAAAAAATATTAACACAAATAACAGTGATAGTTAAACGGTATTATCAACCAGCAAGTGGGACCCGGGTTCGATTATATTGTCTAGCAAACTAAAATACGATTTATGACAATATTTGAAGTTATGAGTGTTTAACACATCCATTATCACTTGCGTGATAAAGAAAGAGAAATGCCACAAGGTAATGAAAGACATATTTTTTCTCAACCATTAGGAACGGACAATGTAAAATATAAATGTTTATATGTAAATTTTACATCGTTAACTGTCTGCCTAGATTTCAAAACATTATTCGGCCCTTAAATAACGTAACCTAACGGTACACAAATGTGTCACTCGTACGAACACGCCAGCGTGGGCGGCTGCAGCTACTCACAATGTTAGTTTGAAATTTATTAGAGACTACGTAGAATTTTACTTGTTACGGGGAAATTTCTAAAACAAGAGTATCCTAAGTTGCTCCTTATTACATCAGCTATCTGCCAGTGGAAGTCCCGTCAAAACCGGTGCAGCCGTTCCAGAGATTAGCGAAAACAAAGAGACAGACAGATAAAAAATGAAAAAAAAAATATTTTGGTATAATGTAGCGTGCATACATCCATATGTATTAAGTAAAAAAGTTTAATTTAATATTACAAACAGACACTCCAATTTTATTTATTTGTATATATTTCACAAGAATTTTAAGTAGGTACCTATGTAATGAATTTGATCAGATAGTATGAGAAGGGTTTTATTTTGGATACACTTGGATAGTAAGTCTTTAAAATTATAAAACAATTCAAGGACTAGTCGGGCTCGCTCTCGTAAGGATCCATAATTCCTTACCACCGAGCGATATTAATTTTTAATTATTTGGTAAATCCTAAGATAACTTAGATATACCCTTAGAATAATTACACTTATTCTGAGGAAGAATTAAAAAAAATATTACCGACTTCAATCATTTACTAAAATTATGATATTACATCTCGCTCATATTTAAATAGGACCACATGACAAGTACGCATAGGACGACATGACAAGTAAGTTCGTGTATTTGTATTTAAATACGTACGTACGCTAGTACGCTAGTACTTGTCATGTGGTTTATATATGCGAAATACCTTTTGCATATATAAAAAATCATCAAAATCGTACAAAAGTTGTGAGGTAACACTCATAAATAATATAGTCGATTTGATAACCTCCTCCTTTTCTTAAAGTCGGTTAAATACAAAATATCAAAACCAAAACTAATTCCAAACTAAATTCGGCTATCAAGCAACAGCTATTACATTTTATCCAATACTTCGTCACGTGAATACTCACGTACCTACCCAAAAACGTGACTGACGGCGAGTTGAAAATAGTTACACGTTTGCGAGGATTGGAAGGGTTAAGTCTCGTGGATTGGGCGTTATTCAATGGTTAAGGGCAACTTTGTTACCTAACAAGAGTTATGAATTAATCGATGGGGAGGTTATTATGCACAAGTTTCTTCGTAACCGAAATTACGAGTTTATTACTTAAATTTGTTACATCTATTACGTCTATAAACGTCTATTGTAAAGACGTCACGAACAGTTAGCCGTTAGCGGGTTTGTTTTCGTGTTATGAGTATTAGTGATGTAGTAGTGTTACTTGTGTAGTCCATACCACCCGCGACATAGGGAATCAATCCTATTGCGGGGGTATAAAAAAAATTTTGGTTCGGGTTGACCGGCCGTTTCTCTGTTAGAACATAAATTTTTTACACAACAAAGTCTGCCCAGTCAGCTTGTTTAATATAGTGTTAATGTATATTTGTAATGTTGTGTATTTCTAATGTATTACCAGCCACGAGGCAGAAATCGTGATCAATATCATTAAGGGCAAAAAATTAGATGCGATTGATTCTAACCATTTCCATTATTTATAGAAAGTGTAAAATATTACATTTTAATTCCAAGTATTTGAATTTTAACAGCAACATTACAAATTCAATAATGCCTGAATTTTTTTTCTACATTACAATCATTACACTTTATAAATACTACGTTAAACACTGCTACATCGTACGGCCAACAAAAATTTTCTGCATGTGTTAAATGTGGGAAAATTGGCTTTGTGGATCCGTTAATGTCAAATACAAATAAATTAGCCATTATGTCAAATAAAAATAAAATAAAAAAAAGCCCCAATATTAAAGGATTAATCTTAGATCATGTGTGTTAGTGATGTGTAATTCGTGTTTTCAATGCCACCTGCGACACAGGGAATCCTAGTGCGGGGGATGAGTGTGTTAACGTTCATTTGTTTTTTAATCGTATCAAGTACGTAGATTTGACTGGAACATACATACAGACATTGCAAGTTAAATAAAAGCTTGTAAAAAGTCACCCCGACACACAAACGCTTCCCAAACTCCAGAGCCATATACTCTATTATAATGTGTCTGCACACGTTGTGATTGTGACGCGTGCTTCAGGTTACGACCGGTCATGAAATAAAACTCCTAGATCAAACACCTTTCCCCTTGAGTCTTCGGGATCAATGACACCGTACAGAATATGGGTTACATAGCCCGGAGGCTTTTGACGATCGTAAAATTATTTCGTCCTATTGGAATTCGATGACCATCTGTTATGCGTTAATTCAATCTGGAACACTCTTAGGTGTCCAATGAATTTCAAATACGAACATCATTTTAAAGATGCAGTGTTCAAACCCAGACTCCCCTGTTCGAGAGTCCTACATTTAAACCACTCGGCTATAACTGCTTTCTGCAATGAAGTATATCTGTAAAATATTCGTTTAAACAACACAAACCAATTTTCAACGCTCCTTGAAACAGTTAAACAAAAGCTACATCTATTTTAAAAGACCAAAACCAATCAGATAATGATGTCTCATCGCAATAACTAAGTCTGACTGGTCTAATTAAAGCATACGTAATTATGCTACTGTTTAATGCATAACCAGGGCAAACACCTCATCGGTTTAAAACCTACTTTAACACGGGAACACAGAGTACAATTTAGCTTGGAGTCCAGCTAAACTTTACTAGAACATCACCGTGTCATAAGTTTTACAGCTCTGGAATAAGGGTGGTTTTTCCTTGATTTTCTGGGATAATAATGCTGTGAATCCGGTTTCGTCTCACCTGGTCGCTTACAGTTATTCTGTAATCCTACTAACATAAAAATGCACCACCTGGTCTAGTAATTGATAAGCTACAAGGCTAGTTTAGTAAAAGACAGATGTAGGTAGATATGCCTTGAATAAAATCGTATAGAGCTTTCGCAGTGAATTATACATACTTAAGTTTGATAAATGATAGTTCGGAGTAACAGTGAAGTATTTTGAACGTTAAAAGTCTTAAAGACAAGTTTCAAGTATTTACTTGGCAATCGAGAATGAACATAAGTTACAAAGTATTGCTTTTAATAATAAATTATTACGAGATATAAAATGATCGTGCAACGTCTCCAAACCATTTTATTAAAAGCTAATATTGAGAACATCAAGCCCTCTTCCATTGTTTTTAATAATCAAGAGTCTCTCCTTATTACATCACATTACATCTCCTCTCCTCTCCTCACCGCTCCGTATGTCACCTCCCTCCCCCTCACCTCATCATGCCTAATCTCACCAATTTCTTCTAATCCTGGAGGCGGTCATTAGGGTTCTGTTTTTATCCCTTTGTGTACAGCACCTAATAAACGTTAAATCCAAATAAGAATAAATTAACATTTATATCACTTGTGGAATGATTTAAACGCAAAACGATTGTTACTTAGTACTACACTAGCAAGAATTCTGCAAACAAAAATCCTTACAAACTCAGCGCTATAAACCCGCCAAGCAAAACTGCATTGCGTTTAGTAAGTTCAATTTATTTTTATTTGCGCTCCCGCGTCGCACCTGGCGATACTGTTATGCCGCATCACAATCTGAGACAGGGACGTTTAGTGTTCACGACGCGACTCGTCGAACGACTTGTCGTGTTCCGGATGGGGGTTTGAGAGCCAGTTTTATGATTTCTTTCCTTTTTTTGGCCGACAACACACCGGTGATTTGGTGCAGCTGATGTCCATGGGCGACAATGACCACTCAAATCAGGTGGCTCTTCTGGTCGTTAATTGGTTATTAACATAAAAAAACGAAAAGTTCGCGCATGTTACATAGCTGGGGAATGCACTAATCGCATGCACGTTGTAACTACACCGGTACTGCGTAGCACACTACGCATAATTCAAAGCTGCCTTAAAACTTGGAAATCATTCAAATTTTAATCATTTGTCGATACACCTAAACACGTATTTTTTTGTATTCTATCACGGTAGTAGATATTAAAGAGCTCCACCGCTTACAACGATTATTACTATGACAAAGCTTCATTAAATTCATAACTAACTGAGGACTCACAAAATATAATGACGACAGAGATTTCATTGATGCACGACATAAATATCGTAACCTAGTCGTGATCATTAAAAACAGCACGCGAAACATCTGCTACGTACTTGTAGAGACTCCCGTTTTTGTAAAGCCTATTAAATTATTGCATTCAAGGAGCGATCGTGTACATTAAAGTCACTTTGGGATGGACGAGAAACCCTACCAAAAATTTTATTGTATTATCACTAGGTATTGAATAATGCCCCCAGTAGTTATTATTACATACCTACTTAACAGTCGTTAAGCCATGTCGGAGGCCTTCGAGCGGTATAGGGGAGCGGAGGTCACGTTGTTACAATATGTAGATAATTGTCAAGACAGACAACGAGAGACACAAGCACACAACCTAGCAGCTCGGCGCTTTACGGATCATTGATTGTTTTAATGTAATTGACAATGTTATAAGAAAACACATTATGTCCAACAAAGAGCATTAAATCCCGGCAAAAAAGGCGTGTAACTTCTTACCCCTGTAACAACTAGCCCCCTGCTCCCCCAAACACTTTTAATACTTGGGTTGGCCGCTAACTCGAGCAATCCGCACTGGGGCAGCGTGATGGAGTACCTATGTATGTTCTAAGGCTCTTCAGTGAGGAGTCCAAATTTTTTTAATGCAGGTAAAGCTATAGGTTTCTCTAAACGAAACGAGGACATTATGTCATAGTCATTTTACTATGGTTATATTTGGTACTTAATTTAATACCTTTAAACGAGCAATTCTCGAGACCGAGATTATCTAAATCTCGGAAACGGCTCCAACGATTTTCAGGAAATTTAATATGCAGTTCATTTTTAGAAAACGTCGTTTTATCCGTGTTTTTAGGCAATGAAAAACTGCTACAATATCATAAGAATAATATAATATCATAGATTTCTTTATTATTATGTCGGTAAGATCGAAAAATATTACTCATATTTCATCAGTATTTAATTCGTATATAAATATAATTTCCAAATAAGAAAATAAAACAAATGAGGTCATTAAGGCATCCGGCATCCATTTCATCCATCAGACTGACCAAGTGAAGATTGGATCACTTTATCTTGAGGGCAATGGAGAAAAACAAGAAAAGTCGGGCCCAAGATGGCTTCCCCTGCCAAAACACACTTGCTCTAGCCACAATAAATTGATTTGATTTGATCTAGGGCTGTCATAAAAACTTGCATAGTTACTGGGCCAGTAACGTTCACTACACTTGATTAAGAATAAAATTGGTTGCGGTAGATTTTTATGACGAATGTGGTTAGTAATAATTATAAAAAGGACTCTCTCAACGACGAGGAGAGATCCTTGCTCAATAGTGTGTTGTATATAACCATTAATGTGTTGAAGCCAATAATAAGATATAGTTTTAGTAACCCGAAATCCTAATAATAATAAAAAGAACTCTCTCAATGACGAGGAGAGATCCTTGCTCAATAGTGTGTTGTATTGAACCATTAATGTGTTGAAGCCAATAATAAGATATAGTTTTAGTAACCCGAAATCCTAATAATAATAAAAAGAACTCTCTCAATGACGAGGAGAGATCCGTGCTCATTAATGTGTTGTGTAACCATTAATTTGTTGAAGCCAATAATAATAAGTCTATGTTTTCTATTAATAACAAAAATACTTTCATTATAATTATGTTACATTTGTTAGAAATCATTACCATTTTATAATTAATCATCGTCATAAAATCATTTAAGTGCTAGTAATAAATAATTTTAATACTAAGCGTCGGCAACAAAGTGCAAGAAGCATTATTTCTGGCTCTCCAACAATGAGACCGAAACACATAAAATTAACTATCGGTTTAAGAAGAACGATAGCTTTCCAATAATGTGAAATATTAATAAATAGGTATAGCTATTTGTACAATGTACCTTCAGCCTTAGACCGTCCTAATAAAAGTTGTATAATACGCAACTCGAAACATTAACTCATAATTTCATAAAGCAGTACGCCGTAGGTACCGCTACCGCCCCGATATAAATAGCGACGACTGCATGCGTTGCCCTTGCCCGCGACTGGGCAGCGACCGCGCCAAGGTCGCAACTGCACACACAACACACACACTGCTGCACACAACACACGGCTGCACACAACACTCACCGCTGCACACAACAATCACACACGCTGTGTAGTGTTCGTGCTTCGAATTGTTTTTGTTTTTAACGTGTTTGGTAGGTACTTGAACTAGGTTTTCTTTTTTAACGTAAAAGTCGCTAATTTATTGGAGTATGTAGTTTCAGTTATCTTTTAGTTATTGGTAACAAATTAAGCGCTCATAACCCGGTGGCTTGTGTCTATCCGAAGTGATAGATTGAGTTAGGCAAAACGGGTTCGGTCGGTAGTTGAAAGTTGTTCACATCAATATGACGTCAATAAAATAGGATAATCAACTGACATTAAGTTTAAACGAAAAACGCTTAATCATCAAAATATTAAAGTTTTCCTCTTAACAAAACACTCGTAACTACACAAGTATGTTATACACGCACACATACAATTATCACATCCAATCTAGAAAGACCCAGTCGTTTCAATAAATAAGTCTTTATTACTTCTGGTGGTTCAGAGAAAGTGAGTATGGGGGGTGTCTTGTTAAACTGGTAGACGGATTCGGGATACGAGGTAAAGTCCAAAAGGAAAATCTTAAGGTTTACCTTATACCTATTGTGGTTTGTTAACTATGTCTACTTTATTTGTTTACAGGTTGATTATAAAAGATTTGGGAACTGGGATGATGACGTAGGTATTTTAGGAAAGGGTTCCAACCGATGCATAATTAGGTAGTATATAATAACTTAATATAGCCCTCACTGCTCTCAATATTTTTATAGGTAGATACATACATTTTTTACCTATGTTAGCCAACAATGGGCAGACGAGCCAACTAATGAGAAGAGAAATGTTAAACCCGGTTCTCAAACTCCCGGCCTGAATGAAATAGGTAAGTACTTATAAATCTGTTGCAAACTTTGCTCCAAAACACGTAAGTATAGATAGACACCTGTTACATGACTGTTTTGGAAACTGATATACAATGGTAAATGGCCATCATGTGAACAGAACCAAGATAATTATTTGCGTACATCTACAGACTAATTCCGATTTTCCACTGACGGTAGTATACTATGTATACTACATGTGGCGTCATTGCTGTTTGCTGTCATGTGACTGAATGATTTTTTACTTTAAACTTTATTCTTTAATCAATCTTCTAGAATATATTTTATGGTAGTTACTATTTAGAGTTTAAGTGGTTTTTTCATACAGGCAACACACTAAATATTCCAATGTTGGATTCGGGTTTCTTTTCACAACGAGAAGGGTAAGGGCAGTAGGCTGCTATACCAAATGCAACTAAACAGACGACAAATAGATCTTCAATCATGGGGGCCGTTCAAGTATTACGTAAGCAGATTTTTTGCAATTATAACCCGCCACCCCGCCCCCCTCGTCAGCAAAAATAAGCTAAGCAAATACCCCCCGCCCCCCTGTTGTGCTTACGTAATACTTGAATGACCCCATGCAGGTCTCCTCGTGTCGTTTACTGAGACAAGTGATAGGTATTTTCTGAAATCCTACAATTCAAAAGTTGTAAAGGCAGCAAAGGGGGCAGTCTTAAACTGGGCCCTTTGTTAAACCAACAGAATCATTAAGTTATCACTCAAATTATTTGATAATTCATTTCACCTTTTATTTAAAACCACATCTTTACATTATTCACAAACACTAAAAATCAATTTTATTTTCTAACAACATCGCATTAATCCTGTAAGCAAACAAGAAGTAACCATAGTTTCTCGAAGCTAAAACGAAAAAAAAACAAATTGACAAATGGAAATTCGTACACACTCAATATAAAACGAAAGTAAAGTAGATAATCCTAGCGCGACTGACGTAAGTAATCGTCCATGCGTCGTCACTTTCACTCGCGTTACAAACCGGGGCGCAAGAAAAGGACAAGCGATGCGCCATTAGGGGGCTGTATTCACGCATTTCTGCGCGGTGACGCAACGCTTACGCAAGGGGTCGTTGACCCCAAGGTGACCCATGAAGGGCTTGAGGTTCCAAAGGACGAAAAAACGTTCCTTTTAGTCTTATATCCTTGAGCCTCGACTCTATTATTTATTTAAGCATTGATTTTGCTGTTTCGTCTGGTAATTTTTACCTGTTTTGTTTTGTATGCCGAGTTTTTGTTTAATGGTTGTATGGTTGTCGATGTACGTATGTAAGATAAAATTCATGTAGATAGTTGCATGAGTGATGAGAGTGATGATGTGAGAGATGAGAAGTTAAGTACATTTATACCGATTTCTTTCTGAGGAATAAACGTTAGTCCTGCTTTTTTATCGTTAGAACAACCGCAGTTATGTCTGTGTATATCTTTGGGGGCATAAAATATTGGTGGAAAATACTGCTGTACTAGCTTAAATTTATTGTATTAGATGTTTGAGTATAAGGGGCCTTAGAGCGCTTCCGTGCTTCGCAGGCCAAAAGCAGTCGGTCCCGGGAGTTATATCTAACAGCCGTTAAACCATGTCGGAAGCCTTCGGGCGGCAAAAACTTCCGACACTTTGGTTGTCACCAATCTCTTGTCACCTAACTCCTCCTAAACGGCTGGACTGATTTGGTTGAAATGTTGTGGTTTGAAAACATAATTGAAACCGGCGCTGCTGTCGGTATGTTATCAAATTTTATTTGCTATACAAGAGATTATAAAATAATTTTGTTTGGTACTTTTTTTATTGCTTAGCTAAGAAAGAATAGAAAACTATAATTTACGCGTGCTTTTTTAATTTAAAACGAAACATTTATTAATTCTAAGGCGGTACAAAGTTCGCCGGGTCAGTTGGGTAGTTTAATATAGACTAACGTAGAAGAATAGGGAGTTTAGGTAATTGTGTAATACTTCTTACTACTTGCTAACTACATTAGTAATTATTCTTGACTTTATGTAATGTCATTATGATGTGTTAATATCGTAGAATGTAATATTACTTTTGGAGAATGATAAAGGTATATAATATGTACTATATATCAACATCCTGCAAAATTAATACTGTAACAATGACGAAGCTATAATACTCGTACAATTGTATTTACATTTTAGCATGTTCTTATTAAATTTACTTATTAAATTTGTAACAATGGAAATGTAATCCGCTATCGTAGGTAGCGAAAAATCGGTCGATATACCGGTATATAGCATTAGCGATATCTTCGAAGGTCTGACCAATAAGGGATACCGATTACTCGAACGACGATGTTTTCTTTCACCGAAGCAAGTGATAATTAAATATTAATAAGCACATAATTTTTGAAAATTAGTGCGGGGTTTGAACCCGGACCCTCCGGTTCGGCAGTCCAACGTTCAACCACACGGCCATCACATCTTACAGCTAACAATTACTTAATATTACCATTTAAAGACAATTTGCTTCTTTACCTTGGACTATATGTAAATTTCCTCGCGTATACTTTCAGACGTCATACACCGACGATTTGCGTCATCATTTTATCGTTAATTTTATCTTTTTATAATCGATGTTACATGGTATTAACAGATGTTATATAATCAATTCATGATCTTGTTTAAGGTATTGATGTTATTATTATGGCATATAAGTATAATTATGCAAGTACATTTAAGAGGATACAGTTCATTTCTATTTGGTGCTATGGTTGCCATCCCGGGCCGCCTTTCATATCATATCCTCCGCACAAAATTCGCATGTACGCGGGATAAATCTGAAAATACTGACGTCACGGAAATAAAATTTGCATTATCTTGTAAGTAATGATCTCCTTCACCATCCATCCGTTGCGTCAAATTATATTTGACCAAATAATAGAATGTGAAATCCACTTTTTTAACGTATACAAAACGTGACGAAACACGTGAATTTCAAAGTGTGTAACGACACCATTAGAGACAATCTCCTTATTTTATACAGGTAACAATGATTATATTTGGGCTCGTAAACATATTTACGCGCGCACGTGATGATAGGATTTGAATTTGTCGTTAGGGCTGTAATATAAAATGAAATATAATTAAATTTATCCGACCGATATTAACCAAACATAGCTAAGAACCACCGCAAGGAAACTGGCTTTCAAATGAAAAAACCGGATCGAAATCTGTCCATCCGTTTGAGAGCTACAGACATACACAGACACACAAACAGACAGACATCGACGCGTTTTGCGTCGGGGGTTAAAAATAGCAAAATAATAAGGAAACCATCGGTGGCCTTATTGCTAAGCAGTAATTTCTTCCAGAAAACCTAAATAGGGGAATGTTATAAAGGAAAAAGTTTTTTGGTAGGGTGTACGAATATTAACTATTAGGTACTATTAATTAACACATTTGTGACACTGTACGATACACAATTTTTTATTATTAAGTATTAAGTAATTATTGTTTCAGAGTGATCATAGCATGAAGTAATGATCTTCAACTTGATTCTTGAAGGATGCTATGGAAGGAGTACGTCAAATACAGAATCGTAAGGAGTTCCATAATTTCACAGGGGTGACAGAGAGGAGGGGGGAAAGAGGAGTAAAATGCGGAGTAGGAGTATGCGGAGAGGAGTAAAAGTTTAAATGAATCTGCAGACAAAGTCACCAATACATTCTACACACACTCCCCACACAACACACATTTCCCTTAATAATAGTATTTTAGTTTTTGCGTAAATATTAATACGTTTACGGCAACATAAAGGGGTTGACAACCCTATAATTTAAGTAAAATTTAAATTTAAGATAGTTTCTGACTTCACTTGTCGCTATGTAGCGGTGCACGTGGCTGGGGTAATTAATGTATTTGGCTTAAAAAAAGTAATAAAACTATAATAATAATATTATGTTAATTACGGACAGGTTTTTAGTTTTACCAACTTACGAGTAATTAGGTTTATAATTATTGGAAGTAATAAGGATGTCATTAACATCATCATCGCAACATAACTGTCCCACTGCTGGGCACGGGTCTCCTCTCGCAATGTGAGGGGTACAGGCCATAGTCCACCACGCTGGCCAAGTGCGGATTGGCAGATCTGTACTAATATTATGAAGCTGACGAGTTTGTTTGAACGGGCTAATCTCAGAAACCAATCGTTAGAATTGAAAAATTATTTTTGTGGTAGATAGTCCATTTATCGAGGAAGGCTGTAGTCGACGAGAATAGACGGCAAACCTGATGGAGGGTGGTCATTGTCGCCCGTGTTCATCTATACAAATAAATAAAATTGGAGTGTCTGTTTATAATATTAAAATAACCGCTTTTTACTAAATGCATATGGATACGGTACATATACGGTACATATACCAAAATAACATTTGTTACAATTTTTGTTGTCTGTCTGTTTGTTTGTTTGTGCTACTCTCTGGAACGGCTGCACCGATTTTGACGGGACTTTCACTGGCAGATTGCTGATGTCATAAGGAGTAACTTAGGCTACTTTCATTTTTTTTTGTTAAATTCCACGCGGACGAAGTCGCGGGCACAGCTCGTTAGTTATATGAAAGACATCACTTTTACATTGTTGGTCAATATTAAAAAAGAGAAAAAAAAACTAAAAGGCACTCGGAGACTGCCGCGGTAAAGCTATTGCATAGCATTTTTTATCAACTTATGCAATTATAATTATTAGAAGTTATATAGTTATATCAGAACAGCGCCATCTAGTTTGTAGAAAACATACGTACCATACCTTAGTATTAAGGTACTAGATGGCGCTGATTGGGGGTGTTAGGTTTTTTTCGTTACGGAATTTCTGGATTCGGTCCCCACGCTCAAGGCCCGCGATAAAAGCTATGCAATAGCTTAATAAAGTACATGAGAAACAATAATTACTGAAGTTACCAAACCACAGCATGCAACATCTAAAAATAACTCCAAGCTCAATCTAATTTGATATTAAAATTTGGTTAAAGGAAATTGAATCATAACCGTCAAAGCTAATGAAAATAGAATTGCGTAAGCTAAAGTTTTTTTCATTGTGAATATTGCGCATTATGTAACTCTTGCAATGCTTACGTCATTCCGATTAACAAAACGTGTAAAACCAAGGTGAACACATTTATCTTTCCGGCAACCATAATAAGAATCGGCTATAATTTTTTGAAAAAAATAGTACCTACATGCGTCACTTGGCGACCCATTAGTGGCCAACTATTGAGTACGACTCTATCCATTGAGAGGCCTAGAGCATACTCCACCATGCTGCTCCAGTGTGTATCGTAAGTACGTTCACTCAAATTAAAAAAAAAATCAAGATGTGTGCAATTCACACGTGCTAGAAGTGAAACTTCATAACAACGAATAATGTCAGTCCAAATATTGATGTTTTGCTTTGCTTACGTCAGCCGCCATTTTGCCGATGCGTCATCCGCGACATTTCCGTTTCATAGAATTCCCAATCACAACGATACTAAAGAAGTATTCACTTTAAAAAAATCTAAATCGGTCCACAATTGACGGAGAAATCGGTGAACATACATAAAAAAACAGTCAAACATGGAACCTCCTTCTTTTTTGAAGTCGGTTAAAAATAAAGCCTACAAACTATGTCAAGTGGGGTATCATTGGATAGGTATTTGAAAATCATCTTCAGGTTTCTTAACCGTTTTTCTTGTGGCATGACCATTTAGTATCTAGCACGGTTTAAAGTGTTTTTGCAACCTTACTCACTTTTATTACCTTAAATTTTCAACAGTTATTATGTGGTCGGGTTTTAAGTTTTTAACTTTCGTCTTGTTACCAAATGTTATTGTTGATGTATTATTTTTGCAGGAAGAACTATAATCTATGCGTGAAGCAAAAACTTTGTACCCTTTTTTACGAAAATTGTGCGGACGGAGGAGTATGAAATTTAGCACACTTATAGTTTATGTAGAGTGTAGAATTCTAATATTTTTAAATAAATTCATTATACATAAATAAATTAAATTGATCAATATAATATTACACACCCTAATGTTAGTAACTCTATGCACACTAACATGCCTCTGACACGACATGACGTTTGAAATGTGTACGCTCATTGTTACATGTAGTGTCAATATAAAGTACCCGTTTGGCAGAGTAAATTACGGTCTTTTCGAGCGCAGAGTGGGTTACTAGTTTTATTAATTACTGAAACTTTTAATTCGCACTCAACGCTTGTCACTTCGACAATTATTTATTTTAACGAGGCGTTAATGGTAGGAAAAATTTCTATTTATTTAAATTCTAATTTCAAAATATTCTAAATTTCGAATTAATTTCTATTCAAACGACATTTTATAGAAATGTTCATATCTTCCATCTTTCCAAGGTAATTCAATCCCTACACGCCAGCCCCAGCCCCCATTCACTATCGATATATTTATAACGGTTCGCGGAACACCATGCAAGCTCCAAGCCCCAAGGCTAACAGGGTCAATGGCCAGCAAGGTGACATTAAAGTCACTGTGACCTATCCTAACGTCTGGTCCCTGGTTCGATTCCCAGAATGGAATAATAGTGTGGAACTCAAAAGATCGGGCCGGTTTACGTGCAAAAAATGCAGATCAAATGTAGGTTGTGTGTAGTTGACCAAGGTCGGAATGTCTGTGTTTTTGTGTGTACTGGGACCAGCTGTGGTAATGGGTAGGGTGTATACCAGTTTTTGTGAACGAGACTATTATTTAGGGGTTAGCAACAAGGCGCGATTGTCTGGTGATAAGCTGAACGTAGACATTGAATTCGTTTTGAATAAAACGAGATTTGATGGCGTCTGGTTTTAGAAAGGTGTTTTTGCACGTAATGTATTTTGACGCGTTGGGTCCGACTTTTCTGGGCTCAGATCTTCTTTGATACTGTGAGGGTTTAGTGTCATAGTCCTGTACGGAAAAGGTCACGCGAACGACCAATTGGCGGGTTATAAAACTCCCAAAAGAATAGTAGGAGTCATTATCTATTGTGAACAAATAAAAGAAATAAATAAATTGCTTTAGAGTCTCCAAGTGTGAGTCACCATGTTAGCATGGGCTTCATAAGCAACCTATGTTAGTATCATGGACGACAGACATGCTTTTTTGAGGACCCATGATGAAAACACTGTAGTTTACACAAGATCCTACCGTTCATTATCAATTCCAATTGCTAAACCTTACCGAAGGTAAATAATATATGCAGTAACTATTGCATCACCGTTGTGAACTTTAGAAATATTTTTAATATCACCCATATAACAACAATGTAATTTGCACTTTAATCGCTGGTATTAAGGTCAGATATTGCTTGATACGACTGACAAAATCTCACGAAGTCTTTGTCAAGATCTCGGTCGAGATTATTACACTCAATTATGCGTCGTGCCCTGGCGCACGCCCAATGCGTTCTTCGGAAGTTATGCGCGTTTGTATAATTTCAATGCCAGCTTTTATGACGAAGAAAAATACGGAGAAAATGTATGTACGATGAAAATCGAACACAAGGAACTAACCTTGACTTAATGTCGCTTCAAATGACGCAATTCCTTTGTCTTTACGAGAAAAATATTTGTGACAAATTAGAAGTAAAATTTAGAGTGTCATTTACATGGTGGACAACTTTTAGAAAGTGCATAAACCTATTTAAAATATTAATTTGCCTTATTTATGTTATATTTTGTGTTGAGTAGGTTTACCTACATAAAGTTTTCACGGCGTATTTTTATAAGTCAATTAAAAAGTGCCATATTTTGAATTTCTGAATAAACAAAGCAGAAGTAACATTATGATGTAATCACTACATAGTGTAAAACAAAGTCGCTTTCTCTGTCCCTTTGTATGCTTAGATCTTTAAAACAACGCAACGGATTTTGATGGGGTTTTTTTTAATAGATAGAATGATTCAAGAGGAAAGTTTATGTATAATATATTAAAGATTTTCGCAAACAATTTTGGACTTGGGTACTTAGGGACAGGTTTCCCGAAGCGAAGCGAGGGCGGGTTTACTAGTAATTAATAAAAAGAAAATAATATTAGAAGCCAGACATTAATTTACATTATGAGAAATTATGTAAAATAATCAACTAAAATACACTTTTAATCATCCGAAGCCCTAACTGACATACTGTTGGGTACGGGCTCCTCTAACAATGCACCTTTAACTTAATGTAAATCCAAATTTCAGCTACAATTTAAAACTTCGTTCAACAAAAAAATGAAAAATGACGCAGCCTTTTCATATATATCGAACCGTATCCCCGATCACGCATCATTACAAACATAGGACATTCATGACCTTTGCCCCATGTAAACAAACAATTCTATGTTATATTAATTAACAGTGAATATGCAATAGGGAAAATGTAATTCCCCAATACTGACTTCCCGTTCCACATCAGAATTCAAAGAACACCGCAATCGAATGCCAAAAGCCACAATGCATTCCAATTATTTATATTACCTATTAATTAAATACGAGTAGAGGATGCTGTAACCAACACGTAGACAGGATTGAATCATTGACTCCGTTATGATGCATTTAAGTCTAATTAATGTCAATATCCAACAAGTGAACAAGTCCAAGTAGTCATAACCAACTGGTTTGAATTTTGAACTCCCGAACAGGGGTTGGAATCCAGCACCTCTTATAAAAAAGGGTATTATCATTTGACATTTTGATTGTCCCTTGCTTTGGTGAAAACAATATGAATGAACATGCACACTTTAGAGTTTTCCAAGTAATCAAAGGTGAAATACGCCAATCTTCACTTGGCCAGCGGCCACGGCTTGTACCCCTCGTGTTCGGAGTAGACCCGTGCCCAGCAGTGGGACAGTTATGGGTTACGATGATGAAGGTTGATACAAATATACTGCTTATTTATGATGCACACTCTACTAGCAGACCTGAGACCTTTACTGGTGGTAAAGCTTAATGGTAGACAACTAGACAAGCCGAGTACGATAATTTTTCATTTCATAGTAGTTCTAATTCCGTTTGAACGATTTTACCCAAACCAAATAACAAACATTGAACTTAAATAAAAGCTTTTAAAAATGTATGTCATACGATGGCATAGATCTATAGATCAATTCATTAGATAGATCTCCTCATTAGTCACAAGTTGACGCATTTCTCTCGTGATTCTCATGCTACATGAGACTGCACATTATTTTTCCTTGTTTTTATATAGAAAAACTATTGTACAACGTTTAATAATAACGAAGGTCATTCACATCGAGTTATGCAACTGCAGTGACTTGCTGTTTAGATCAGTTCACTATAGCGTTAATAGAGTAATTAGAACTTTTTGCAGCCCCAATAAATAAATAACGCTACACACTCATAGCCCCACACTAGGATTCCCTGTGTCGTGGGTGCCATGGACAACACACAAGACGGACACAAACCCAGACCAAGAACGGAAGTTTAAACTCATCATTCAAATGTCCGCCTCGCTGGGAATCGAACCCAGGAATACGGACGAATACGGAAATAAAGTTTGTTATGTTGGTTGGTTACCATTCCCACTTCCCACTGATATTTTCAATAGTTATGTAATAGTGTTTCATATAAATGTATCTTTATCTTATCAAGATTCGCTGATGTGAGGAATGTGAATAAATAATAGTTTAAAAAACTAAAAAAAACACGCCGAGCTCTATCTCTCTTACTCGCATGCAAAGGATGCGGAAAGAAATTAATTAATCCTGGCGAATCTAATTAGGATAATTGGATATTTTAATCGAATTATTGCATTGTCATCGGTCTTTGACAGGTGTGCAAAGTTTGAATTAAATCTGAGCGTTCAAAGTAGGACAAAATCGAGCTCAAAGGAGTCGGTTACAAACATACAGCTGAAGCTAATAAAAGCTTATAATAATGATAACCTTTTGTCTAGACGTACCTAAAATAATTCTCACAAAAAAACAAAGTCAACTATGCGAGTCCACTCCGACCTGAAGTCGCGACCTTTTAAAGTACAAGCTTAATAGCTTGTCATAACCATGATTGATGGGAGATGAAATTAGGATTGACCGAAAATGGAAACTGCGTTTTTAAGCTGTTGCAAACAAATAGATATAAAAAGCTCATAAAATAATTATGATATTTTAAGTCTCCTTGCCATACCGCAATGACTTCTCTCCATATCTTCTCCTCGTTGAGTCAACATCTGGACAAGAGCTGGGAACAGGTATCTCCTCATAATGTGAGGATACAGGCCATAGTCCATCTTTTTGAGGTCGGTTTATGAGTAGTAGTTGTTTCCGACGACCCGGATGGCGCAATGGTTAACATGCCGGATCGCCGTTCCGAGGGTCCTGGGTTCGATTCCCAGCGAGGCGGAAATTTGAATGATGAATTTAAATTTCCGTACTTGGTCTGGGTGTGTGTGTTCTTGTCTTGTGTGTTGTCCATGGCACCCACGACAAAGGGAATCCTAGTGTGGGGCTATGAGTGTGTAGCGTTATTTATTTATTTATTCGTGTCAAGATTCCCAAAAGCGAAGCGTGGGGCGTGGGCGGTATACCAGCACATAATAATACTAACGCATAATTATACAGCAAAGTATTACCAAACAGAGGACGAACACTGTACAACCGTACATGACGTAACACACCCGCTGAATCACATTGCCTTGCATTCGACATTGTTGCCTTCCTGGAATTGTGTCTAGACTTGTTGACATTGCTGTACACCGATCGTACACTTGTGTGTCCTAATTCATGTAACAAGTACTACATTGTTATGTGAAAGCATCTGGTAATTAATTACGTGAGGTTGGTTAATGGATGATTAAGTAGAATTATCTTGACAATGACGACCCCGTAGCCTAGTTGCTAGTGACCCTGCCTGCGAAGCGAGGGGTCCCAGGCAGATGTTTATGTGGCAGATAAATGTTCGATGTGAATGAATGAATGAAATTGAATGAATGAAAGAACGGCAGATTTGTTCTCGGGTCATGGGTGTTAGTGATGTTTAATTTGATTGGTCCATGCCACCCGCGACGCTGGGAAATAGTGCGGAAGTAGGTATGAGTGAGTTACCGTTCATTATTAAAAAATTGACAATACTGAAAAGGAGCCGAGTGTCGATTTTAGAAGTGAAACTTCTTAGTGGACGTCGGTGACGGTTGCGTTTAAGGTTTAACGCTACTATGATAGTGCAAGGTGAGGCACGGGAATGGAAATGAGTTCAAATGCGTCACTGCAGGGAGAGAAAGAAAAGAAAGGGAGCAATAAAATGAACGAGAGAGATAGTCAGGTAAATATATACTAAAACTATATAATATATTATAAAATATAATATAGTTTGTATAAAAAAGTATTACTGCAAAAATCAATTAAAATAATCTCTGCTTTTGAATTTCATAGTGTGAAGTTTCATTTCAGCTGCGCGTAGGGATTCCACACAATAGTTTTTTTTATTACGTTTTCGTACTCAAAGCGTGTCAACGGGAAATTATTACTAAAATCGCTATGTATTTTCCGTCTGTAAGCAACAGGACTATCTTTTGAAACTTAACAACAAGAATAACAAATTAAAATAATCAAGAGACTAGAGCTTTCAATTACGAAAAGCATAAAATTTTCCGACACTTGGGTTGGCCACTAACCCCTCCACCAATCCGCACTGAAGCAGTGTGATGGAGTATGCTTGGCCTCCTCAGGTATGAGGAGAGACACGAGCTCAGTAGTGGGCCATTAATGGGTTGAAGCCAATATTCAAGACCGCATTATGTATTCGCCTTAGAATAATAACACTATAGAAAGACAGTCTTCATACAAGCGCTCTGTGTAAAGTGAAGCACTAAACCGAAACTTTCCCGAAGTTCGGCTGCGGATAATCATAATTATGTTTTTAGCAATAATACATAAATAGCTTTTCAGATATTTTGTGACACAATTTAACTGGACAAATCGTCATAATTCTTTTTTTTCGCGAGATACGTTTGGCGCGCGTTGACATTGAATACTACGGAGCTGCCCGGTGTTTGGAGTCATTTCTGACTCCTATTAAGGTGCTTCAAAATCGCCGCGCGGACTTGGTTTCCATAGTAATTATACTAAGGTATTCACTTATAGATGTGACGTCACACTAGTTAATACCTTAAGTCGACTTTGCCGTCCCTGGAAATGTGTCTAGACTTGTTTTCGTCGACTGCGGTCATGGGAATGATAGTCTAGATAGGACCTATCGGAGTCCGCCTTTTGTTCCATTACCAGTACTTATGTAAGGTTCAATAAAGAATAAATAATAATAAACAGTGGCTTTAATATGGCTTTTGTTGTAACTGGTTTTAATGTTTTTGTTTGGCGCATTTCACTAATAATAATCCAATTCTCTTTACATTACATACATACGACCCGTATAACGTACCTAATAGTCATCATACCGGATTGCCGTTTAAAGGGTCTAAATTGATGTTGATGTTGGATTGGAAATTTCTGTTTTCGGTGTTGGTGTGTCCTTGTCTTGTGTCGTCCATGTCACCCACGACACAGGGAATCCTAGTGTGAGGTATGTGTGTAGCGTTATTTATAAGACCGAAATTAAAATAAATAATTGTTTATCAAGGCCAACTTTATCAAACGCGGAACTTTTCAGAGGTTCAACATTCAAGTTATTTGTCTTGTGCTTTATTATAAACTAGTGAATTCGCCTTCGCTTCGCTTCGAGTAAGTTGTTCTTTAAAAATATTTTCCCATTGCTGCAACATTTCTTAATTATTGGTCGTAGCATGATGTGGTCGTAGCCTTAGCCGTAGCCTTAACCTTCCTCGATAAATGGACTATCAAATACAAAAATCTTTTTTAATTCTAACCAGTAGTTGCTAAGCCCTTTCAACAAAATTATCTCTTCAGCTTATAATATAAAGATGAAACATTGTCTTGTTGTATCTCAAATTTTCAATATAATAAGCTGCTATTTAGCTCCATTACGCCTGATGTATGTTGATATTATGCATTAAGCAATTGTTAGACGTTTAGGGCGGTACCACATAAGTGAGGTCACCGCAATGTGACTTCGGCGACCTGGCTGTGATGAGATCAAATATCACACCGGTCATTTTTTGGCAGTGAATGAAACGAAATTATTGTAGTACTACCTACTTCACTACTTACGGATCGCCCTCGCTTCGCTTTGAGTAACTTTTCTCTATTTTCGATATAAAAATATAAATGCTTTGATGGAATTATTAAAAGTTTTTTGTGAACCGATTTAAGTAAAACAAATGCTTAATTTTACCACAAGCAAGTAGGATGCGGTTTTCACCAATATATTGTATTGTTACAATATATTGTATTGTTACAATATATCGGTGAAAACCGCATCCTACTCGAAACAAAAAGCAATACCAAACGCACAAATAAACACAAATTCTAAATATAATTTTTTATATGAAATCTCCCCATAGGGTTAATAGATACCATCAATAAACGTCTTTCTCGAATATTTTACATGCATCGATCAATTATCTACAGTTTTATTATCATTTATTGAAGTGAAACTTCTACATCTATTTAAAGCAAAAAAAATTCTAGGGATTTCACTTTTATTTTACAAAATTGTCACGGAGATGAACGAAAATAAACGAAAATCATAAAGAAGTGTCACTACATAATTATGTACATATGTATACTTGTGTGAACACACTTATTTTTTTTTTATTGTATGGATGATAATTACCACTTAACGTAAACATAGGTACCGTATACACAATCAATTTAAAGATTGCTTTGTACTGCGCCGTGCCTGGAGTTCCCGGAAGGTTGAGTCACGTCGCGACGCCCCCAACACCGACGCCGACGGTGACTCACGTGACGTGTTATGCAATGGATATCGATCCTACTGACTTTACCAACGAGGTAACACAGGGTACCCATTCAAATCATTTTATCATATTCAAAATAAATGCTTGGACATTAGACACAATTATGTGCATTCACACACTAGGATTCCCTGTGTTCTTGTGACATGTGCCCAGCAGTGGGACAGTTATGTCACAGCGGAAGCAACTTTATATATTATCTGAATAGGCCCTAACATATAACT
Organism: Ochlodes sylvanus; assembly: GCA_905404295.2. NCBI lineage: Eukaryota > Metazoa > Arthropoda > Insecta > Lepidoptera > Hesperiidae > Ochlodes > Ochlodes sylvanus. Next base: position 5,428,830 of record FR990146.1, read on the forward strand.
GACTGCTCAATTAATATTCAGGAAAGATCGGGAGGCTGTTAGAAACGTGTTAGTCACGTCATGTCACGTGCAGCAGATGTTATGCAATATTCAGTACAGCGTTTGAATTCCAAATTTGAATTTTTCCAGATTAATAAGTACCACCAACTACACTTCAGTTGGTGTGGATAATATCCGAATATGAATACCTAATGTTGTATGTGTTATTCAATGTGTTATTCAAGGCAAATAATTATGATTGTATTATTTTCAATAATTAACATACTGTACCTATAAGACAGCTGGCACTATTTAATAAAAAAAAAATTAAATTGTTATCGAGGTACTTCTCTCAAACTGTTACATAAATAATGGTTAACGGCGCTGGTTTACAACTGTGGTACGTTACCGATTCTCCTGAATACAGTTTTACTTGTGTTGTAAAAAAAATTAAATTTAAACATTAAAAATTTCGTAAACATTTCCTTTCGAAGGGCTTCATGCATGGAGTCGCTTGGCGGTTGACGCAACGTAGCCGGTTTACGTATGTATTTTTTGCAAAATCAAGAAAATCTATCATCTTAGGTCACACGTGTAAGCATTACCTAGCCTGCTGACTCAGTTAATAGCATTAACAGCAGCTAAGAACAATTATGTAATGTTACATCAGCAACAAATTGACTAACGCTGATCTCACTAAATTTTAAATTATCAGACGAATCTTGCATACTAAAGAACAGTGATCTTGTAGTAGGTACTAACATTATAATTTTACTTGAAGTTTGTTCGTATAAAAAGAGTAGTCCTTAGTCAATGACTGACTAATCAACTTCCAACGTAACGAATCGTTTCATATCTCCAAACTCCTGGAGAGGCAAAGTTGAAATTTTGCATAGCTACACGTTGCCTATACAATGTACGAGTAAAGGAGTGCGCACATTACACCAACTCGACGTCAACTCCACTCCGACTCCACTCCGTTTCAACTCCGACGTTCCGTTCCGCGATCAACGCTTCATCGACGTCAACTCGACTCCGTCTCCACTCCGTTTCAACTCCGACGCTATTTACATTACGTCATTGTGTCGGTCGACGCGTGGAATACTCGTCTACGGTGAGTCGTCAACGCAACGTCGACGCGTTGGTCTCGAAACGGAACGGCTATGGGTGTAGGGTGAGCCGTATAGGGCTTTTAAGTATAAGTTCGAAATTCAACCTTACCTTCAAAGATATAAGGCTCATAATTGAATGTTAGCTTTGTCAAGGTTTTAGTCGCGTTGGCGTCGGTCGGTCGTGGAGTCGTTGTACTGTGCGCACTCCTTTAACCTATAAAATTAGAACGTTGAACGTTCGGTCGTTTGATCCGATTACACTTTTTAGAAGTGAACATCTTAGTCCTCAAGGGTAGCAACAGATCTTTGACCAAATTAGAACGAGACTTTCACCAACAATAAATAATAGGACTAACTTCTAACAGTCCTCACCCGACCTGCTAACGAACTGACCACATAAGGTATAACACCAACACAACGTCTCCTAAATAGACCAACCATCCTAGTAACGATTCGTGTCTTGTTCTGGTTTGATCACAGTTACCATGGGCGGCAGCGGAAGGGTGAAGCTGCACGCTCATTTGCCATCATTAATCCGTAGAAAAGACAGAAGTATAAATATGCCAAACATTTATATTAAATGATGTCGCCAAAGCGACTCTTACACACTTGTGTCGTCTAATATTTGGGTCACAGTTTTATAATCCAATTGTTTGCAAATGTCAACGCGACGCTTGGCCTATTTACAAGCGATTACATTCGCTCCCGTCATGCTTAGAACGTAAATTATAACCATTATCATCAATCTGTAATCCCGCGGCCTTGGTCTTCCATCAATGACAGGAGTCAAGGTAATCCAAGAAGCAAGTCCAAAATTAAAAGAGGGTTTTTTCATCCCCTATTCAAAACTCAATCTATGATGCAAGCTCAGCGAGCTTAGTCGGGATAAATGTGTCCCGATTATACCCTGCCGTTTAGCGCGGATTTCTGCCATCATAGACCGTTATGCCTTGCTTAGATGAAGTCAGACTATGCTCAGAAGATCGTAGGATCGCACCCATGGGTGTAGATGTGCATGGCCTACAAATAAACACTTTTCATAACGTAGACCGTATTTTATCAACATAAAAATAATATTCCTCCCTGATTCATCCTTCTCTCAAACTTGGATTATTCCACTTTGTCCCACCAAGGCGCCCCCCTGGTGGGGCAGAGTGGAACGCTTTAAAATTCGCAGTGGAATCTGCCTCACTAAATCGATTTAGTTGGGCAGATTCCACTGCTTTTAAATTAGGTGTATTCTGCCCCCTAGGGTCGGCACTTTAGAGTGTAGGTGGGTTTTGCTTATATTGTAATAATTTGTCTATTTAAGTTTTATTTGCCTCTGCCTGGAATCCACCCCTAGGTTTACACCACTTAACTTACAAACCAAACAAATTGGTCTACAAGGTCAATACTTCCCTTATCATTCGTGTCTAAAAATAGTGACATATCTGAGACGATGGTTAGGAAATATTACGTTCTAATATCAGCTACTTATGAAATTCAATTGTTTACAAATAATACACACGGCTCTCGGCGCGTCCTTGTACCATTTCAATTCACTATTGCTTAATAACTATGGTAAAACAAACACGATCAATTTATTTTAATTATTTTTGTGACAATTCTCCATGATACAATTGTTTTATTTCGACACTCGGGCTATTTACGAAATTGTTTAGTTTTATGACCGTAGGTTAATTAATTACCTATTTGACTGTATTAATCTTTTTTAATGGTTGTTGTAATTTTTTATTTTTATAAGTAGTAGAGTATAAATCGGTCCGAACCAAAATGTACAAATATTAAATAACTAGTTGTCCCAGCGTACTTCGTACCGCTTTATAATTAAAAAATGTTTTGGTGATATATCGACAGCAACGCCACCTATCGGGTCCAATTGTGAATTTAAACCATCCTCGAATCCACTTGAACACACACAAATAAAATCATTCAAATCGGTCCAGCCGTTTTTGAGTTTTAGCGTGACTAACGCACAGCAATTCATTTTTATATTTATATGAATATTTTTCGTTTGTAAAAAAATTGAGGCTAAAGAAATAAGAAACTTTCATAAAATTTTCTATAATATATTTTAACCAATGTATTTTGAAAGAATTAACGTTCTGCCTAAAAGTGCTTTAAATTCGATAAGTAAAAAAGTAGTGATGTATCTATGAACTTAGCATAAGTTCATAGATACATCACTATGAACTTAGCATAAGTTCATAGATACATCACTACTTTCAGGGTCACAGTTCCCAAAAATTCCCAAAGATATAATTATGCACTACAATGATCTGATCTGATGTTACTGAGTCATGAGTTGTTTCAGGCCAAGTTTCATAATTCGATTGTACACAGAGTTAGATAAATTGTTCGATATGACGATGACCTACATGTCACCAATTGTGTCAATTGCATAATTTAGTGAGTACAACCGTACAGTTGACAAGATTTAACGATTATGTATGACGGCCACTATGTATTATGTAGACTTGTGGAACTATAATAATTAAGGTCTTGCGTGGAGCTATCTTTGGAATCGCCATCGCTTCTCCCAAAATAAAATGGTTTAGCTAAAGACCACCTCGCTAAATATGGATTGGCACACACACACATGTACACACGTACACATGTTTCGAAACGTTATGACAAAGTATGTTTTATTCCTTATTTTTTTATTCCTTGAAGGGCTGTCGAACGGGAGATCAGCCACCAGCGCCATTGGTAAGTGGTGAACATCGCCTATAGACATCTGCAACAGCAGAGGAGTCGCTACGAAAGACAATTCTTTTTACGCCTTTAGTAAAAAAGCCCATCTCATATTAAACCGAAAACACTTCAAAAGAAAGCTCATTTTACTGTTTGCAGTTTGTTTGTAAATTACTTTTAACACTGTCTCCTTTTACCGGAAATTGTCATTCCAACAAGTATAAGTATAATAAGTATAAGTATACAAATTAGTATAAGTTATAAGTAGATAATTATTATAGCTATAGATGCGTTCCGATCATACAATGCCAGTCGCAGATGACGTTAAGAATGCGAAAAATTTACGGTACATATGAGACAGAAAAAGATAGCTAGATGAAAATGACATGAGTAAGAAGAAATTTTTGACATAATGACATTTTTCTGCTGGAAGAGATTTCTTTGAGAAATAAGCAGTACCTTTGTACATAGTTACTTTTTTCGGTTTTTCTTGTATGTTTTTTTACGTGTACATAAATTATAAAATAAAATAAATAAATAAATAAATAAATGAATGAATGTTATTTGACTGCCTCACTTTCGGCGCGCTAATGACGTATCTACATTTAATATCATTAATTACAACTACTTAGCCGTTTACTTAATGCAGTGTAAGTGTCGGTATTACCCTAATGAGCCAATTTTAATCGATCTGTCCTTACATTCGTTTTCGATTGATTTGAAATGATACTTAATGTGTTGCGAGTAGAAATTGCTCAACATATAAATTCGTTGTAGCGGGCTGCCTTAGTAAATCTGATAATAATATATATTGTTCCTAATAATGCATGTTTTGTAATCTGCTATTAATGATAATAAGATTAATGTTTTCAGTATAGTACGAATACTACGATCATCGGCGACAAGGACTAACTTTAAAATCTTAAAAGAAAAAAGGTTATCTGTGACTTCTGTTAAGTGTACGGTTACTCACAATCTCATTGAAGGGATTCTATACGCGAAATATTGAGATATTTGCCATGTGATTTTTAAACCGAAGATTTTTTAATAGGTTATTCTGTAATCTGTAAGTAAAGAACTATTTCATGTATTTTTCAATAATTTACGCTTAGTCGGAGAAAAGAGACAATGTTAAGTCAATAAAACTATTAATGTCTTAATTAACCCTTTCATTTGATAACTACACGGTATTTAATAATAAACACATATCTGTAAGACACAGTGCAATTTGTAAACTCCTGATTTTGCCTCTAAAAATGACTCCCGTATTCAAAAGCCATTCATTTCCGTTACACATCGGTGTTTGGGTCACAGCAATTGATATGTTTTCCACTTAATTGGCTGTAATAAACGGACAGACATATGCGTCATTCGGACCGACAGACTCGTAAAAAGTAAAAAAATGTTTTGTTTTAAATAAACCTCTAATAAAGGGGTTAATTCAGTTATCAGTGTGAACAACATTCGCCGTAGCGAGCCCGCACGTGCCCCAGTTGCGGGGTATCTAAGTCGAATTGCAACACCGCTTGCATAACACCAGTTTCGATACTCGTACTATTGTTCGTTCACTTTAGTTTAGGTAATTGTTGACACAGAATATATAATACAATAGACACGGCATGTGAGTGACATGGGCCATAATAGATGCATATATTAAATGACTAATTACCAGACGAATAACAAAATAATTGTTTATTATTCATAGAATTTGGATTAAAAAGACCAACTGCTAGGTTCAGGTCTACTTAGACAATGGGCCCAAGTGAGGATTGAGGGATGACTTCACAGGCCTTTTGAGGATGTCAAATGAGAATGGAGAACTTTCATCTATGCAGGTTTTAGTTGTATAGTATGATTACTACTCGCATTGTACCTATTTGTCTGGGTGCAGCAACGTAGAGATAACTATCCTACCTCAATATGTGACGTCAGGTAAATCCTGAATCACACTATCAAAGTTTTCTACACCGGTCGCTTAAGTACAAGTTCCGAAGATGGGCAATCGAAACACGCTTCCCAGCCGTGATGGAAGAACAGCAGAGAATATAGGCAACTCGATTGCCGATTTTCTAAGACAGACCGACCGATGGTGCCGTGGAAGCAGGTCATCAGCTCCACCACCAAGGCTTACCAGAACGGGCACGACTTTCAGTAATGAAGAATACGATAAGAAGTCAAGATAGAAACAGTTTCCTATAATCTAAATTGTATCACTTATTCTATACTTTAAATTCGTTTTCTTACTTACTTTTATACCTACTTATTTCCATAAAAATTCGTATACCCTTGGAGCTGTTGCTGTGTTTTACATGAATAATTATTTTATTATAATAAAAACGGAATTTCTAATTATTAACCGGTCTATTATCATACATATACTCGTACATCGTTTCGTTACGGTCGCTCGCTTACGGCTTATCGTGTCGTCGCCGTGTTTACGTTTTTACACTTTGTGTCATTAGTTAGTTTAATATGCGTTGTAAAATGTTATCAGTTGATGCAATGTTTGGTGGTTATTGATAAGCAAATGTTATTGCGTTTTATTTCACAGGAAAAACAATTCGATTGACGATCGAGTTTTGCTGTAGTTGAATCTACATAACTAATTCAAATATACGTAGGTATGCTTATATTAAAATTTCGTATTAATAATAGTGTAAATGTACCTTAATAAACTTGATTTACTGAAAAAAATTATATAATTAAGACAACAAAACAAACCAATAAAACTATTATTAGATAAATTCATCTTGTATATGGTATAGCATAGGTAGGTACATCATCTTTACTAAATAATCAAAGCAGTGGCAGAAGAAAAAGATGACGTTAATAAGCGTAAACTACAAGAAATAAAATAATAATGAGTTGGCTTTGAAGATCACGTTCAAAATCTTAACATTACTGTAAACATCGGTTCATAATTTCCTTCTCTAGCAAACAAAACAAAACATCTAATCGACCACCCAGTTTCCTTATCTAACCTTGTCTTACATCACACACCTTGAGTAGGTGTGGTCACTTCCGTTTCACGCACATACATAGAACGACAACCTTAAGGCGGTTCCGGTTGCCCTGAGGTATTCTTAGGCTGTGTGCATGCTTGTGATGTTTACTTACCAAGTGGGTAACTAAATGTTTCATTTTAATTGACGACCCCATCGTCCAGTTGGTAGTGCGTGCCTACGAAGTAGGTCCCGGATTCAGTCCCGGCCGGGGCAAATATTTAAGTTACAAACAAATGTATCTCTCGGGTCGTGGGTGTTAGGTGTTAGGTGAAAATTACCAACTTTACTTCATATTGCAAAAAAATTAATGCATATTTTAAAACTAATATTTATTCAAAACTTAACATTGACATTGGATCTTTAAACGCTGTTCAAAACATACATAATATTATCGTAATAATTTCTTCTTTATAACTATCTTTCCGCACATTGGAAAACCATTTTGATTTAAAAATATAAACAATTTCATACATTGTCAACCATCTTGACAAAAATATTATTGAGTGTATATGACCACATTGTGTTATTTACTAAGGTATAAAAAGATAAACATGTGCTCTCACCTTTTAAACGCTTCACGTATCTATTTATATCTTGTAAGTCGTAATGAGTTCGTAATACCGCAACGGAATAGTGAGTGGTGAGTCACTAGTACAACGATAACATTCAGTTTATTGTCACGGCTTCACTAAGTGACTACAGCCAGCTACTACAGCAGGGTAATGGCCCAATACAAGGCACGGGACTCTCCTCATGATGAAGAGGCCCAGAGCGTACTCCATCACGCTGCTTCAGTACGGATTCGTGCAAGAGTTAGTGACTAACCCAAGAGTCGGAAGTTCTTTATGCTGTCCAGAACTCAAAATTCAAAAATTAGTTATTTATGTAGGTAAGTATCACTGATTCACTTATGCACGTCATTTTCTTTTATTCTATCGCTTTTATTTTATCGTAGAAGGCGTAAGATCTTGCGGGCGGTCACCCATGCGTTGGACTGACCAAACTGAATCTGCGGTGGGTGGCACTGGACATGAATGCACCAGATAGACAGCTAACAAGGAGAGATGGCGGGACATCGCGACGCGAGTGACTTCAGCCCCAAAAGCTACATGATGGTCACGACCGTTTGACAAGAACGTATTGACTCAAAACTCAAACTCAAATCATTTATTTCACGTAGGTATTTTGCATACACTTGTGAACGTCATTTTTTGCATTTACCACCGTTTCGCTAAGGTGCCTTTAAATTTTAAATCTTAGAGGAGAAAAAGAAACGGCGAAAGAAAACTCCTCGGCACATCTTTTAAAAATAGTGCTTAAAAACGAATTACAATATTTTTGCTAGGTACTACCATTTTATACCTAAATACTAACTTGAGCGGAACTGGTTGCGACTGAGAAGAAGACCAAAGATTACAATACATATAATTATGTAAATAGAATAAAATGAAATAATATAAAAAACTTACTATGACCCTCGTAGACATTTTTTTCTAGTTACAGCCGCAGATTTGTATAAAATGTGTTTGCGCGTTATATTATTACTTCAGACATCCATCATTGTATTGGTACAAAACAACCGTATGAATCCGCTAAACATGCAGTTGATGCGATGTCCTAACGACTTGTCGGTTCGACGTGACGCAACAGGCAATTGTGGCAACGATTACGACACGGCTACAGGATGTCCCGATAGCTATTCATTAGTTTGAAACACTTCACACGATAATGTATGGATATTATACTTAACATAAATTATGGTTATAATCAATTGGAAATAAATAAAAGGATAATAATAAGTGGTTTTCTTATAGGTCGACAAATCGTTGGTGGTCTATTGAGTCCTAATTAGATAAAAAATATCATTATATCATAAATAATAAAGAGTGTAATGGAGGAATTTTGTACCTCTACTAAAACAACTGCGAGGAGCAGGATCAGCAGGAAATAGTCATATGAGGCGTGGGGACAAGAGGTGAGGTGTGATGAGCTGGTGAGGCGCGGTGTGGAGTGGTGAGGTGCAGGATTGAGGAGTGGAGATGAGAAGGAGAGATATTCAGTTGGGAGTCTTTCATAGGTATTCCAGCAAAATGTTACTGGCCGGCGAAAAGGCCATCTTCAAGAATAAACAGATGATTAAGAAGAACAAAGGAATTATGTCAATATTGTCATTCAATAAAAATGTATTGTAAAATGGAGCTCGTGTATTTAATTTGCCCTTTACAGAAGGCAACCCCAACATCTTGGGAAAAATGTAGTTTGTGCACTCAGATAGATTTTCGGATTTCTATATAACGATACGATACATATGTACATAATTATATACACCTAAAACATAGGACCACATGCCCGTAGCTATAACACTCAACGAGCTATAAATAACACGTCAATAAACAATTTAAAACATGAATCCCTTTACACATAACACACAACGGTTTATTTATAACCGAACACTTACTTATCCATCGTTCGTTGCAGCGCAATATCGGTTGCACAAATAGTTGCGTGAAGGGCATTATTGCAGATTGCACAGTGATTTATTGAGCTTTGATATTACTGTTCTGCAACAGTAATTTTATTACCTTTCTAGATATCATTGTGTTTTAATGGGATTCGTCAGGATTCATCCGATTAATAGCGTCAATTAATTAAGGTAATTTCGTATTGGTCGAACAATTATGTACGTAATTATTGGTAATATCGTTTACTTATTAGAAAGTCGTTAAGCCATGTCGGAGGGCTCCGGGTGGCATAAAAATTCCGATACTTAGGTTGGCCAATAACCCCTCCTTCAATACGCACTGGAGCAGCATGGTGGAGTAAGCTCTAAGCCTCCTCAGTATGAAGAGACCCGTGCTCAATAGTGGGCCATTAAATTGGAAGATTGAAGCCAAATCTTTCTAGGACATTCATCTTATTGCGAATGCGAAATGTCGAACATGTGGAAGAAACGTTAATCTTAATATATATATTTCTTGTGTTCGTGTGTATGTGACTGAACTCCTCCTAAACGGCTTGACCGATTTGGTTGAAATTTTTTGTGTGTCTTCAGGTGGATCCGAGAATGGTTTAGATTCACAATTGGACCCGGTAGGTGGCGTTGCTGTCGATATATCACTAAAACATTTTTTAATTATAAAGCGGTACGAAGTACGCTGGGACCACTAGTTTTCATATAAGATCCATACATAGAGTTGTACACAAAAAAAATTAAATCAAGGGAATGTCTTGTAATATTTTTAGAAACATAAATTTGAATACATAAAAATTTTATTAAACCACCGGGTTATGTAATCAAAAATATTGTAATTTTCACTCATTTTTCACTACACTAATTACTAGAGTAACTTATTAGGCGTAGATACATAAGGTACATTTATATGACAAATCAGTTGACTGACAGTTGCCTCTGAACTCGTTATTTCCTCTGTTGTAAATCAACATTTAACTATTTAAATTTAATTTAATAAATCATATTCCCAGGATTTAAAATCAATTTGAATGCCTTACATCATTAAACATAATTGTATTGTGTTTATTATTAATAATTTGTCGCGTCACGCGCATCTGAGTAGACATGAAGGTTTGGTTAGATGGTATTTCAAAACCTTCATTATAGATGAATACGAATTTCGTCGTAACTCTTGACCTCTGCTTATTCTTTTCTTTATTCTTATTTTTAACCGCAACAGACAGACGGCCGTCACGAATCTCATCATAAAATGCGACCACAAAGTAATTAAAAGCTTCCTAAAATTCTCAAGTTTAAGCATCACTGCCGAGTGTTTAGCCGAGTGATTGAATGTTGGACTCTAGGACCGGGGGTCCGGAATCATATCCCGCCGCACTTGTAATTTTCAAAAATTATGTGCGTATAATTATCACTTGCTTCGGTGAAGGAAAACATCGTGAGGAAACCTGCTGAGAGTTCTCCATAATATTCTCAAAGTCGTGTGAGGACCGCCAATCAGCACATGGCCATGGTGGGCTACGGATTGTATCCTTCACATCGTGGGAGTAGACCCGTGCCCAGCAATGGGACAGTGATGCTTCATCATCGCAACCCATAGGTTGGTCAAGTGGTTTCAATGTTGGACTCCCGAACAGAGGGTCCTGAGATAAAATTTTGCACGTAGCTACGTTTAATTTTCAAAGATTTTGTGCATATGAGAAATTATTTATGACTGATTCGATGAAGGGAAATAACTTGAAACCTGCACACCTGAGAGTTCTTCATAATGTTCTCAAAGGTGTGTTAAAGCTACAAAGTCGCAGTTGGCCAGCGTGGTGGACAATGGCCTCTAGCCCTCACAGAGATGATGCACGATTTGATTCGATTCCAGTGCGATGATGATAATGTCTGTCTATAGAAAATTTGAAAAAAAAATATTAGTGGGGTATTCTTATGTGAAATAGATACCGTAATATGATTTTTAGAATTTTTGTCAACTTAAAAATAATTTTCATTTACTGCTAATAAATTCCTCCATTAAAAATAGTTTGTTACGTAGTTTTGTTATAATTATATACACAGACTATTAATAATAGCCTTGAGTGAATGTATTTTATTGGGAAACTATTTCTTCGTTAATGGTGACCTAGGACTGATTAGACATTAGCACAGAATTTAAGTGTCAACACTTTTTGTTGTAATTGTGTCATAATTATTAGATTTCTTATACTGATAATCTTCTTTTGTTAACTTACTTTGATAATATCTGCTTTTCAAGGTCTATCATGAACGTCATATTTTTTTGTCAGATAACCTCATAGCCTAGTTATAGATGCTCGGTCCAGAGGAGTCTTGGATTCGATTCCTCGTGAGATACTAGTGTGATAGTATTTGTTGGATTTAGGATCTTTGTGTGGTTATATCTGTGTCCATAGTCCTTTATTGCGGGTTCGATTCCCAGTCAGGATGACTGAAATAAATACCTAATGGATTGTCCGCTGAAAAAACCTTCATCATAAAATTGTATTATAAATATCTGAGCAAACAGGTAATCGAACCCAGAACCCTTCAACAACATCACAACCAAGTAAACTACATAAACATACATAAAAACTTCTGGGAAATCAAACTCTGGACATTTGCATACGTCATTACAACCGAGTTACTAAAAAAATCTCCATAAGGTAATTTAGTACAATTTAGTACGAAATCCAGCAAAAAGCGAACAGTGGCATTTGGTGGCATATCCCATTGCCCAACGTTTGAAAGGAGCTCGTATCCACGAGGCGCCTTGACACAACACCACTCCTTTCCTAAGTCGACATTTGAGTTGCTCAACCGACTCTATCCTTGAGGCTTGCGTAACGTTACTTCATACTATAGAGGGCGCTGTGAGCTGTGTTCTCTATTTAAAATGTAGTAAGTAATAAAGGTACGCGTTTGCAAAGATGCGCCGTAAGGGCTTGACAGGCAGTAGTATATGTCCTTCTCTTTTTTCTTGGTTAGCAGGTATTTTATAAGTCTATCATTTACTTTGCTCGTTTGTCGGTATAGAGGGCGCTGTGAGCTGTGTTTCTCTGTTTGAAATGTAGTTAGTAATAAAGGTACGCGTTTGCAAAGATGCGCCGTAAGGGCTATCATATAGCTAAGTGCTATATAGTATCTGTCTTTATTTTTTTCTTGGTTAGCAAGGCATTGGTGATGCTTAAGTATTACTAATGTTGGGATATAGGTACCTATGCAAAAAGAGTGGTACTGGAAATCCAACTGCCACTAGATGGCGTAACTTTAATAAAGGAGGAGGGTCTATGTACGACGTCTACATTTTTTATTATGTCCAGCGATTTCTCAGTCATTCGTGGCCCGATTTTTTTATTTCATTTATTTTTATTTATGTATACCTAATTTTAATTAATTAATTAAGCAATTTTATCCATTGTCAATATAATTTAAAATCATTAATTTAATTGTATTATATTTAAAGTTAAAGTCGTTATACTTATTATTAAGTACTTTCAGATAAACGTTCACTTAAAATATTTTCTTACACCCAAGATAGTGATCTCACATTGTGAGAGGAAACCCGTGCCCAGCAGTGGGACAGTTGTGTTGCGATGATGATGACGAAGCATGTAATATAATTCTAATACTTACGCAGACTTAACTAAAATAAATATTATATGTAGTTGTTAATCCTTTTGTTAATTTCATAACATAAAAGGCGTGTACCAACACAACATTAGGTTAGATACACACTGATTATCACTAGCTCGCCTCCTTTCATAACTTAACATTATAGTTGTTGCCTAATGGTCTATCCTTGAGGTTCGCGTAACATTACCTAATGTAACCGGCGAGTAAGGGCTTCTACACGCGGACTACTTTCCACAGCCACAAGACGAATGATATCGCGATTATTAATTTTTTAATTGCTGATTTGGATTGACTTACAGCTTAAAAAAAGCACCAGATGAAATATACCTACTTATTTATTTTATATGATTGCATTACACACATATAATTATAGGTAAAACCAATTGTATGCTAGTTTAAGTGTGTGAAATAAATAAATAAATAATGTTTTATAAAGCTTGTATCAAGTAACGAGTATTAAATTCAAGTCTCTAAACCCTTCCAACAAGTCTAATAGCAAATAGAAACTACAGCAAATAGGTAAACATACAGGGTTTTTGCGACATAGCTTGGTTACAAATATAATTATAATTTTATGAGTGGCTCGTCTTTGGACATCCTAATTTTTAGTATTTGAGCTGACTTGTATGAACATGCAATCAAAATTAGTAGTCAAATTGCTGTGATAAACAGAGATGATCGTAATAATTTTATACTTTTTAAACGGGTTTTTTACTTATTATACGAATAATTTAATTCTTGACAACTATTCCACCTGATGGTACGTGTCCAAGAAGTTCAAGATGGTGAATACACTGATTAGTATGAGTTCCGCACAAGGGTTCTTTGTATCGCACGAGCGGACGAAAGTACATCTACTGACAAATGACAGCATCTATTTTCTTTGCAAAATCCATCCAAGCCAGGCAATAAAACCAACTGAATTCTATCTCCAATATTTGACCACCGTTTGCTTAATCGTTTTAAGGGCTCGGTAGTCCACATCAATATTAAGGTGCGGTTAATACTCCGCGCTGTTTCCTAACAATGTTATTACTCGAACAGACCTCTGATTGGTCCGAATGGATTCTTAAACTCATGCTTGCCTAACCACGAATGTCTGAAGGCACAACCAGGAATAGTTGAATGTCCTTGTGCATAATTAAATTACAATTTAGGTCGGTTTATTTTAAACTGTAGCCATTTTGTTTATCATACGTTTTATATATTATTGAATTTAATTGGTATTATCGCAATTAAATAAATAAACGTTGTAAACGTAGTCGTGGGTGGTATGGACAACACAAGTCAAGAACACACACCACCAGATCTAGAACATAAATTTAAACTCATCATTCAAATTTTCGCCTCGCTGAGAATCGAACCCAGGACACTTGGAACGGCATTCCGGCATGGTAACCATTGTGCCATACGGGTCGCCAAACTGGATTGCTAGCTAGACTTTAGACCTAAACTTGCGTCCAATCAGGTCTACCAGTCATGGCAAACTAGACTTTATTATCTTACGACTTGTCCCTCCAGGCTGGGATTGAGCTTAAGATTCCAGGCCGCCCAAATACGGCCAATAATCAATACAACACTGGACTAATAGTATGTTAATAACGAATAAGGACTAATTAAGGATTATTAATTAATTAATTGTAATTTAAGGCAGAAAAGGTAGCCTGCGTCGGTGTTTCCACTACGTATAATGTATGAGTCTTCAAGAGGAGACTGAAAAGGCTTTTAATAAGTTTCTGTAAGGTAGTGTACTTATGTAAAAAACATACTTGCGTTTAATCAGGCCTAGCACCCAAGGCAAACTAGACTTTGTTATCTGAGCTAGAAAAAACTTCCGCAAGTGATATGACTTACGTAATGTAATGAAGGTTACGAGATAACCTGGTATTTAACCGACCAGTTTCGTCTTTCAGACTGTTTTATTTATTTCTTTAAATGTTTATGTTGACGTTTTACACAAGAACCACGTTGCAAATGCCTAGGTCAGTGTTAAAACATAAAAAAACTGCATTTCTACAAGTAAAATATTGAATAAAAAAGTAACACATAAGTCAACTTATATGTTAGAAAATAAATATGTAACATTTGAAATATTAATCTATATACTACATATATAAAACTCTTGCGTTACCGAGTGACTGACAGACAACGCACAGCCGAAACTACTGAACGTAAGAAGCTGAAATTTGGCATTTATGTTTCTTGGGAAGTGTAGGTCTTAGTGCTCTAAGAGAGGATTTTTGGAAATTCCCCACCTAAGGGGATAAAAAAGGGGATAAACCGATTTTTTGGAAATTGGCGGGCGTAGCCGTGGGGGAATGCTCGACAATACTTATAATAATACTGTAAATAATCGATGTCAAACACGCTCCTCCAGTGTGGATTAGTACCCTACTTGTACCGCCGCAGCGAATCAAACAGACCAATCGATAAACACACAAACCAACGAAACGACCGGTAAACACAAACAGATGAAAAATCAACAAAAACAATAATTTTTTGTAACCTCAGACCAACAAAAAAAGGAAGACAGCGCGCCGCGAACATCAAAAGTGAAGCCATCAAACCGTGCTCCTGCAAGTAAAAATACACGCTCACGCACACACCTACACTAAAACCATGCTCATCGCTCTTAGTCTGTCACGAGTCGTCTTCGAGTGAACAAAGATTTAAAAAATATAATTATGCCTTCCTGTGTAGTGAAAAGTTGCAAAAACAACAGCAAATTACATAAAAAGTCTCACGGAATCACTTTTCACTTGTAAGTACTTGAAATAACATCGTTTCTTTATTTAAAACTACGAATTTTAGGTTACTTGAAACACAAAACCTCAACGAACAAAATCAGTGATATAGAGTGCGTGGGTTGCCATGAGACGATTTAAAATTTTCCCACCCGATTAATATATGCATATAAATAAAATATGATGTCTTTCTACCAACTTTATTTTTTATGTATTTAATATTTTAGGTTTCCAATAAATATCGAAATAAAAAATAAATGGATAGTAGTTGTAAGAAATAGTCGGAGTGATCCAGAATGGCTCCCATCGAAAACCAGCGTGGTTTGTTCCGATCATTTTGATATTAGTGACCTCTACACAACCAATCGTGGACTTGCGAATTGTTGCAAAGTAGTTTTCACCTAACTTTGATTTTTTTTGGAACGAAGTTCCTTACGGCAGGCTTGGAGGGGATAGGTTTTGCTACGGCGACCGAACTGAAAAATATGTGATAGTAAAACCGTAAGAAAAAATGCGTGGAATAATGAGACGTGCGCATGCGCGACAGTCGCATACACAAGCGAGTAGTGTTTATTACCTTTCTCTTTCTCCCTGTTTCATTTCGTTCGCCGTTGCCTTCATTAGTTTTCATATAATTTCAAATCGTCAAAACAATAATAAATATTATGTAAGTAACTTGCAATTACAAACACTTCAATTTTATTTATCTGTATAAACTATAGAGTATATAAGTAGATTACTTTTTCTGTAGAGTCAGTGATTAATTTTGTTAAGGTGGTGTTTTTGAATTTAATAAAGTTTATTGAAAATATGAGTTATTTTTTTAATTTTAATTTATTATTGAGGTACAATACCATACTCAACAATAATTAAGTCGTAAAATATTATACTAGTTCCTAGCTGCACAATATCCCCAAATTATAGGGAAACATTTAAAAAAAATGGCAACCCTACGATACACACATAGATAAAAAGGTGGCTTCACTTTTGATGTTCGCGGCGAGCTATCTTCCTTTTTTTGTTGGTCTGAGTTTGTAACATAATGTATTCATAAATACCCCCAATAATAATGTTGTTCAAATACCTTCCATGTCTTACCTTAATCAAACAGTGTTACCTCAATCAAAGCGACCTTCAACATTACCTAAAAAATGACTGTAATCTTTAAAATTACCAAAATCGTTTGTTAATCAAACTATCACACTACCGCAAGACTCGTGACATTTAAGTCACTATTGAAAGATTAGGCTATTGAGATATTTGTATAAAAACCGTTTCTAAACACCGTAAAAATGCAAATTTCAAAGCTATATAAGTAACAGCGATTCAATGCTCTTTGTTCACTGCGATTATGAAGCGATATGCGAGCGAAATATTCATAGGTATTCTTGAATGTCGTAAACCAACACGATTCTCTTAGCTGTATATACGAGTATAATATTACTTTAAGTAAAATCAATATGATTAACATAAAAACTAAATAATATTGTTATCATTACAGTGTTTTACAACAGTTTTGGAGCAATGATTTGTATTGGTGAAATTTGAGAACCAAAATATTGAATTGTGAAACGACGCACTCTACATTCTTGTTAAAGTTACCTTAAATAATTTCAAAATTTTCATTGTGAATTGCTAATATTCCATAGTAATGATTCCTAGGTAATGAACTAATGACGCTACAACCTTGTAGCGTCATTAGTTCATTACCTAGGTACCCATATGAAGCAAGAAATGTAAACAGAGCAATAATAGCAACACACAAGTTGCCATCGTTCTACAATACTCACGCTAATAGCGTAACATTAAAAAAACAAAAAAAATACAAATACAGGCCCGGCTTAGAAACTATTCTAATTAAAACACAAGCATGCATGAATCAGCTTATTTTTTAATATATGCAGCTGAAAACGAACTTACCTCATTACTCGCTATCGGTACAACAAATACCTAACACTATTTACAAAACAATTTATTTCGTAGTATAATCAATTCTACTGATCAATTTCCTTTACGAAACGTTTGAGATCGTCGGGTGGTAAAAGTCGTTGTCGCTTGGACACGCCTGTCTTATTATACTGTTTTTCCTCTAATTACTTGCCTAGCAATTATTGACAGTGACGAAAATTAAATTGAGCCAATCTTTTATAATAATGATGACAAAATTTGATTCTGAAAATTGAACGGAAATTGACTTGTTTATTTCCTTGTAATGGCACAAAATTAAATAAAACGGTACATTTCATCTGGTTCATTATATAACAGAACATTAATCCTTACTAATAATATTATAAATTCGAAAAGTTGTGAATAATTTGGCTATAATAACAACGAAATGTCGGAAAAAATCCTGCCCTCTGAGAGCGATCTTGGCATGCGCTGCCTAAACTAAACCATTCGACATCTGTGATAAACGTGAAATCTGAGTAAGTCTAGAGCATACTCCACCACGCTGCTCCAGAGAGGAGTATAGGAGTTAGTGGCCAACCCAAGTGTCGAAAATCTTCTTGCCACCCAAAGACGTGGTTTAATGACTGCTACCTAAAACAGCCGAGACCGATAACGTTATGAACTACCGATCGCGCCCGCTGCTGCTTTGTTGTTGTTGTTGTGTTGTTGTTGTTGTTGTTGTTGTTGTTGTTGTTGTTGTTGCTTGTTCCGTTGTTGCTCGGTCGATCACTTAGGATCGACGCAAGGTCCCGGGTTATGAATGAACAAAATACTGATTAAAAAACACTTTTAATTAAATATTTAAATAACTTTATTCAAAATCTTTTCCCACATTTACCACATACAAATGAACAATCATCTTTTTGTACCGAACAGTACGTACTATGCGGCGTGATCTGAATGACGGGACAATCTTGGTACGACGGTACATTGTACGCTCCGGGGGTACACTGCGTGTCCTGGTACAACGTAGGATACGAGTACAATGTACCTGCTGAAGCAGTATTGATAGGGAAACATGACGTTGTGGGTTTAGAAATACAGGAGCAGTCATAGTCGCAGCTATGTGATGTGTGGTGAAGTTTGTCGTCGCAAGGAGTTTGCGGTGCGTTCAGGTATATGGGTCCCTCGTAGTTCTTTATTTGAATGATCGTGGAAGCTTCGGAGCAGCACGCGTTGGAATACATTATCTGAGAGAGCAGAATTTTTTTGTAAATACAATACAATACAATATATCTACTTTATTGTGCACACTAATAAATGTATACAGAACAGTCATTGTATTTAGAACAGTGCAAATAAATAACGAACTTAATTAGGGATAAATTCAACCTCGGTAGATATTTGACTGGCATGGCGCAATGGTTACCATGTCGGAGAGGTGTTCGAAGGGGCCTGGGTTCGATTCCCAGGGAGGTAGAAAATTAAATGAAAAATTTAAATTTCTGTTCTGATTCTTTTAATTAGGTTGAAATATTGATATGAAATAAAAAAATTGTGAGTTAACATTTTTACGTAAATTTTCCGATAAATGAGCAGAAGACCCTGTGTGGTACGTAAGTGGTCGTCGACGCCCACAGATACCGGCCACATCAAAGGCATCACCGATGAATTAAAGAGGAGAGAAGAAAGAAACTACAATAGGTAAAAGTACTCACTTGAAAACCCAAAATCGTAACGAAAGACAGACACTTCATTTTGTACTGAACCGCTTATGGTATGAATTTAATTAGTGCACAAATATATACCTAATATTTATCAGTTATTTCATTAAAACCTCCAAAATTTTCTTGGGTTTCATAACTTAGTCACGTAATTAAGTTTATGTGACATCAGTTTGTTGCAATAATATTTTTTGGGCTAATATTACAAAAATATGTTCTTTGTTTCTCAATTTTAACCTCTTGAATAATTTTCAACGTTAATGTTTATGGCGCATTTCTGAAAATTTAAATTGAACGTCTGAAATTATTATTAGATTTATTGTCCGTTGGTCGGTTTGTTAGTAAGTTAATGAAACAGTGTATTTTTATTTCAATGGACTCACAAATAATAAACATGTTATGTGTTGGTTTAGAAATTTATAAAATTACCAGCTTTTGCTCGCTGCTTCGCCCGCGTGGGAATCGGAAAACGACAAAGGCAGTTAAAATTATCCCAAGGGAACGTATGAAAGGTATGAACGTCGACATCTGATTCTACATGATGATAAAAACTATCCCAGGACCTGACCCGGGTCGCTAACTATTTCCATACCAAATTTCATCTAAATCGGTTCAGCGGCTTAAGCGTGAAAATGTAACAAACACACAGACAGAGGATATACACGTATGGGTGTCGTAGGAATAATTCAAAAGCAAAACTACCGTACCATTCTCGACCGTGGGTACAAGATTCCCATAGCCGGTGCCGTGACATAACCCGCTTACCTAGAGACCACGCGGATACGGCTAGGGTTGTCACAAATATCTGTACAAAAAATCTTAACTAAGTAATTTTGTTTTAGAAAAATCACACCTAAAATGAAGCGTGCCATCTCATCATGTATGACTAATATTTATATCATCTAGTATGTATATCATGTAAGTCACAGGTTGAAATATCGACTTCCCGAATTCTGAGGGGCTGTACAGTAGTTTGAATCATACACGATCCTAAAAATTTTCAAACTTCTTCCATATTACACAAGACTTAAGATTGCAAACGAGCACGCAGCACCCTTCCGCTGTCGCCCATGACAACTGTGACCGACACAGAACAACACTCAAATCGAGACTATGATAGTTAGTACAGTTAGCAGAGGGTGTTATTTAGAATAATTATTAGTTTGTCAGTTCGTTACTACGTATGACAACTGGGGCACGGACTGTTATTGATAGTTAGTAACAACCTGGTTTGAAATTTATTTACTTCGTTTTGAAAGGAATTATAACTTTAACAATTTGTGTTTAGTCAGCCTGATGGATGTTAAACTTGTTATGATATATTGTCAAAGAAGTCCTGAATCAAATTAATAGGAAGATTATAAACGCTTTTCAGACTTAACGACTTCAATTGTATTCAGGGATTAAAGTTGTACAAACTACAGTCTTAGTTTTACCTGCTATTAAAGAGACTTAGTGAGTACCAACTTCATCACACTTTGACGAAGATATTACTATTTCTAATAACAATAAATGTTCAGGAGCTTCAGAAATAAGATTATACATGAGATTAGTATTAAAACTGAAGTTTGTAATAAAATATCATTTCAATTTAATTAAAAGTTAGTGTTGTACAACCCTAGTGCACTACAGGGATGTGCTGAACGGATGCTAACCTAGAGCCATGTAACGGGACTCTGCTACTCTACTGTAGGGTAAGATTAGTGTGGACATGACAAATAATGTTCACGAATTATAAATCAAAGCACTGATAGCCAAGTGATTCAGACGTTTGACTCTTGATCTGGGAGGCCTGAGCTCGAATCTTGCACGCACCTCTAATTTTCAATAATAATATGCGTAATAGAAATGAACCATCACTTGATTCGGCGAAGAGTGCCTAACATCTTGGGACATCCTGCACATATAAGAGATCTCAAAGGTTTTTGAAGTCTGCCAATTCACGCTTGGCCAGCGTGTTGGACTTTGCCACCTCTCACATTGTGAGAGGCGAACTGAACCCAACAGTAAGATAGTTATGGGTTGCGAAGATGATTAATTACTCGTAAATAGCCAACGAACCAAAAAAACGATCTAACTACGATACATTACTGCCTACAAATGAAACTATAAGTGTAACTGATTGATTTGAATGTATCAAAGATATTAAGAAAAAATAAATAAGTGTTGTGTTTGTAAATATTGCGATCGCATTACGCCGAATTTTAGAAAAAAATGTTTAGGTAGGTCTCTGTTAAACGTTTCTGAAATATGCCCACTTATTCAGAAACGTTTAACTGATGCATTGTAGTAATAAAGCATGGAGTAACATTTTTTGGTATACTTTAAGTAAATCGGATATACCAATTATTATTTTATATGTCAATATGAAAAGAAACATTATTTGTTTTTGTATTATTGTTCTTGTATTCAGCAGTTATGTTATAAATTACGTCTTGTCCATGTTATTATATCGCGAGATCCGAGTTGTATGCAGTATGCCGGCCCACTGATCCACATACAACTGTGTGATAACTGGGAAAGATTACACTTGTTTTTACTACCATCACTAGTTTTCATCGACACTACTCTATACTGTACATGGCCAGGCTTGTTAACGTTAGATAGGTATCGTTAATCATATCTATCGTCAGTTTAAAAAATATGGATCTTTTTAACCTAGTTTAGGGGTCAAAAGTCCAAAGTGGGTATTTTATTTCAAAATTATCCATCAAAGAACTATTAACCCTATTAACTATTAACCCTCGCTTCGCTTCGGGAAAGCTGTCCCTTAGTACCCTCACTCCAAAATTGTTAGACGTAACCTGCGCACGAATTTATTTTCACGCGCGATTGTTGTCATTTTGCGAAAGGTCCTTAGATATTCATTTCAATTATAGTATCTACCTGGATGACCGAGTTTTGCTCGGTATTTTTTTTTAATTCTGGACTCTGGATCATCATGTTTCGGGACCACCCGATTTCCCACCTGAACTATTAACCTTGTAGATGGTGGCGCAATTTACCTTCGTACTGTAATGATATTGTAGCAGTTTTTCGTTGATTGAAAACACGGATTAAACACGTTTTCTAAAAATAAAACCTAGCTAGATCGATCTGAGCGGCCTGATTTTTTCCGACTTTCCCAACAGATATCGTCATATTTCAACCAATTTACACAAAAAAAATTATATACCTACCTACTTAAGCCTTTCTCGTGAATCCCTCTATCCTTTGGAGAATACCGCATGAAAATCCGTTCAGTAGTTTTTGAGTTTATCGCGAACACACAGACAAACCGACAGACACAGACAGGCGCGGCGGGGGACTTTGTTTTATAATATTTGAAGACAAGATAGAAAGATGCGTGTGTAACTCTAAAGGCTAGCGTGACTCAGTCTAGAAGCTGAACGAAAACTTGCGATCTAAATGATCTCAAGCTCATTACACGTATGAATGAACGAAACTGTCTCGAAAAAAACTCAAACTTACATAGGTATACTGCAAGTTAAAAACTCTTTAACTATTATATCCAAGATAGGAATATTTGATCCAGTTCAGAGCCGAGTTAAAAGACGTTAAACGCTCCTGTATGTCAGTTAACTGCACTGTTAGTAGTATTTACCAACAATAGGTTACAGTCATTGCGTAATCACTACGAAACGGTTCAATAATCCGCTGTTACTCATTCACATACCTACATACTGTATCACTCGAGCCGATAAAGAAAGGACTTGGAAATAGCATGTAAAAATTAAACAAAAAAATTATCGCTTAATCAGATATTATCTCTATCTCTGTCACGCGATTCTCAAAATCAAATGGAATTTTACGACTAGATCGTGTGATTCACAAATAAGGTTTAAAAAGTAAACATGAAAAATCTATAAGACTTTTTAATAATAACTGCAATTTCTGTGTATTTTTTTAGGCCATTATTAATTGACGCTGTTAAAAAATTAAACCTGAACTAAAAAATCAAAATGTTTGTTTGGTTATATATCATAACTATTGTTTTAGCGCTGCAGCGACCTTTAGTTCTAACTCTTGCTACTGTTCCCATCTCATTTTCTCCCACGTTAAAATGAGTCTGTGACTTTTTCGTTTCCGTTTCGTTTCATTTGCACGTCATTTCCGTTTCATCGAATTCCAAATCACAAAGATACTATAGAAATTTTCACTTCAAAATAAAAAAAATATTTTTAACTAAAACTATTTATTTAAGCACCTTATTTCAAATAAAAAAATATTACAGGATTTTTTCGATTCATCATTTACTGACGCATTATATAAGTACATACATTACGGTACCAAATAACATTTGAAACGGTTAGTTTGAGTAACCTAATTTGATACGATTATTGACGTTGCGACCTAAACCGAACCATGTTGTTAAGCGATAAGACTCAAATCACAATGCACCAACTCACAGGTTCGGGTTTACTGTTACGTAAGACACATTTAAGGTCACTAGGGTTGCATAACCTGGTACATTACTGTGAGAGCGACTAGTCTTGTTAGGTCCTTAGGACTGTGTAGCGTTCCCCCGATGTGTCCTTCGATGGTTGAGGTGGGGAAGGCGCGGTAGGTCATGATAACTGGTCAGTTGTATAGGTTGGTTAATTTAGAACGTCGATTTTGTAACGTTAAGCGTGTTCTCTATGATTTATTGGCACATCTCGCTGCACTCAAGCGTGTTACGGACCATACGGTTAACGAGTTAACGGTGATCATGTTTTTGGTTGAATCGTACTATTTTGTATTATTTTGTTGTATGATATATAATTTCATAACTTAAATTATCTGATAATTTATTTCATCTAAAGCAGTAACCGTCTTCGCCTTGCGGATATCCTAAGTATCCTATCCTATACTTTAGTGCTGCCCAAATAAAGGATTCTTTAATATGTAGATATCTTTTTTTTACGCTTTTATTTCATTTGAGAACCGAATGAAATAAAACAAATATACATTTTACTTTAAGCTACAATACATTAGTAAAAACCTTCTTAATCAGTTATTAATGATAAAGCTTAGGTAAGTACTTGTATTCGAGATTTCGGTGTAAAGCGGGAACAAACGCAAAAACAAGCACAAAAACACAACCTACAATATTGACAGAATACATAAACGCTCTTACTTACAACCCTATTCCCACCAACCATATTCCATTTTCCTTGTGTCATAGATGGCATTGACAACACAAAGTAAACTTTACAAAAGTTACCAAAAATCGTATCCAGGACCCTGGAACAAGACAGTTAACTTCTCAAATTCATTCATAATTCCCCATAGTCATAACATTTAAACAATTGATTTATATTTTTTACCAAAAGTTCATTCACAAACTGGTTGTAACTGACCTGAACTGGAAACCTTGGCTCACATGGAACTGGACCGCCAGTGATGCAACGGATTGCATCACCCCTTTCTTGCAGATTGACCGAAAGATCTATGACCTAGATTAAGCGTTCAGTTCACTCGCGCGGCCGCTCAGTCAGCGATACCAGTGCTGTTCCGATTACATGTAGAACTTTTTTTTTATTTTTTATGATAACAGTCGTTAAGCCATCGGAGGCCTTCGGGCGGCATAAAAACTTTTAACACTTGGGTTACCACTAACCCCTCCAATCCGCACTGAAGCAGTCTGATAGAGAGTGCTGTAGGCCTCCTCAATTATGAAGAGAGACATGTGCCTTGGAATAAGCCATTAACGGGTTGAAGCCAACTCATTATCATAGAAGGTACGTCATATTTTGATCCAGTCGCATAGACAATGGTGATCGCTAGACTGCGGTGTTGCGAAGAGCGGTGTTGAGACGTCATGAGTAAGCGATTAAGTTTAGTGGATGGGTATGAAGAATCATATAGATATCAGTTACCAAAACCACCGACTTGTTACCAACCGAAAAACGAAACGGAGAGTCTCAATTAAAAAAAAGAACAATTAAAGAAAGTTTCAATTAAGTAGATACTATGAAGTCTACATAACATTCCAGCGGGGCGGACTATGGTCGTCTAGACATCGCGAGGGAACCTCGTGTTCACCATAATCTAGATAAAAGGTTCCTGCGTTCTTGCTTCTCTAACCCCGCTTTTTGGGAGGGGAGACTTGACTCCAGTGGGACAGTTTTGGTTATTATAATGATGACCTTTCACCCGACTGCACCCTAACCAACTCTATCGACTTTACGATCTTATGACCTATGAGCGATGAGCTATTCTATCCAGTTATTTGATAAGAATAGCGCACTAGTTATTTTCGGTTATTTAAGAGATGTGTTAACCGCTGTTATGTCATTAACTCAGCAGTTACAAAGGTAGGTTACGACTGCAACCTATTCAGATGTAACTTAACGTTTATTTTTGACTGCGTATCGAGGTCAAACATGGATCAATGTTGAAGCACTTATTTAATAGAATCGTCATGTCTCGTCATTATCGCAAACCTGTCCCACTTGTGGGCTCGGGTCATTGACTTATGGCTCGGGTCTCCTCTCACAGTGTCAGGGGTATAAGACAAATGCAGATTTGGCAGACTTCACCTTTGAAAACATTATGTAGAACTATTAGTGTGGTTTTCTTAAAGGACATAGGATTTTATCCCGGATTTATTCCTTTCCGGATTTTTTCCTTTGAGATTAATTCTAACATATTTTGTCGTTTTCCGACTCCTACGCGAGCGAAGCGGCGGGCGAAACTATTTATATTATATCAATAATTTTCGTGATGAGAACATCTGTTATTATTAGTGCTAAAACTTATTTCGCGTTGTTTAAGAGACGTAACTGTTATATTAGTTGAAAGAGAAATGCTGAGGACTTTCTTTCACCGTTTCATGTTTCACCATTTGAGGACCACGTAGCCTAGTTGGTAGCCAACAGCAGGCAGTAGCAGGCAGGCCGCCTGCGAAGCGTAAGGTCCCTGGTTCGATTCCCGGCCAGAGCAGATATGTATTTATGTGACACAAGGATCCTGCTGCGCAGGTATGAGTTTGCAAGCGTTTATTTATTTCTTCTCTCAGATGATATAACATACAGATGCAAAACATAATGCATACCTATGAAACATATGAATACGTGATTAAATTTGAACTACTTTATATTTAATACCGTAGCGACATTATTTTTAATTTTTTATACACGAATAAAGTAATAAAAAGCAGGTGTTAATCTTTATACAACAATTTATGTGAGCTCTAGATACTTAAATCTAATTTCTCGTACTGTTAGCTATTTAAAAAGTCCATAAACTAAAGAGAAAGAAGGAAGTAGTACAAGGACAGACAAAATGTACTTTAGCGTCACTATTTATAAGCGAAAATTACGTTTAGTGTGAACGCAAGCGTTTTTTGTTAAAGAAATTGGCACTTGTACAACGGTAATAAATACTATTACCGTGCTTGTAATATTTTTGCGCGAATTAAAAATCTTTGTAGTGATCCTATTTTTAGTAGAAAGAAAGATCCCTTAATTAATATTTAAATCTTTAGTTCCACAAAAGTTATTATGTTTCATAATCTTGATAAAGAAGGTGTGAGTCCGGAAATCCTTTTGTAAAAGTGACCATCTTACTCCTTCAGGTTAGCAACACATCTGTGACCAAATTAGAACGAGAACTTTGTACTGAGGCGGCCGTAGTTGTCATGGGCGGCAGCGAAAGGGTGGTGTTGCATGCTCGTGTGCTAACTTACGTCCATAAAAAAGTATTTATGCGTTTATCCTGGTTTACAACTAACTGTGACGTGCACAGTCACATAATTTAGTACAAAAACAATCGTTGGTTAACCAAGTCGTAACGAAACAAAGATCAAAGTCGTGTCAACAGGTAAAAGTGACGTCAAAACCCTAAAACGGAGGCTTGCGCAATATTTGATTATTAGCACGATGATTCAACAAATGGGGTAGACGCCGTCATATCCTTCGACCTTTACTCGGTCATTGCAAATATTCCAATACTTTTAGTCTTCATACCTACTAACGAACTGACCGACTAACGTTCTTGATATTACCCCTGGTAACTGGACTAAGCATACTAGCCCCAATTTAAGACTTGTTCTGTGTCTGTCATAGTTGTCTTGGGTGGCAGCGGAAAATGGTGCTGCATGCTCGTCCATTAAAAACAGTAGATCATCATCATCATCATCACAACCCATAACTGTCCCACTGCTGGGCACGGGTTTCCTCTCACTGTGTGAGGGGTACAGGCCATAGTCCACCACGCTGGCCAAGTGCGGATTGGTGGACTTCACACACCTTTGAGTACATTATGGAGAACTCTCAGGTGTGCAGGTTTCCTCACGATGTTTCCCTTCACCGAAGCAAGTGATAATTAAATATTAATACGCACATAATTTTTGAAAATTAGTGGTGCGTGCGGGGTTTGAACCCGGACCCTCCGGTTCGGCAGTCCAACGTTCAACCACACGGCTATCACTGCTTTAGTAAGTAAAACAGTAGATACCGTCATACTTTTCCACCTTTAGTAGGACAGTGCGAAGTACTGCAATTATATAAAATATATTCCGATGAAAAAATTTAATGGTATAAAACTGAACGGTCAAAACCCAAAGTTAGATCTTTGTAATAGATACCATCCAAAAAGTATATTTCCTCGTATATATTACTAGCCATCCCCCGCGGCTTTGCCCGCCAATTTCCATCCTTATCCTTAGTGCTCACTTGCGTCAGTTGTGGAACCTATGAGTATACACAAAGTTTCAAGTGAATCCATTCAAGAAATAACAACTTTCAGTTCATCCCCTTTTTAATCCCCTTAGTGGGGGATTAAAAAATCTCTTAGTGCTCCCTACACTCCCCAAGCAACATACATGCAAAATTTCAGTTTCTTGCGTTCAGTAGTTTTGGCTGTGCGTTGTCTGTCAGCCACTCAGTAACGCAAGAGCGTTATATTATTATTCTAGCGACCCTCCCTCGCTTCGCTTCGGGAAACTTATTCCTTCGGTTTGCAAAGATTTAGTAATATATTTTGGATAATTCACACTATACTATTCACACTAACCTTTATAATTTATAGCCTATGTGTTATTCTGATGTGTAAGCTATATTATTGTAAAGTTTCAGCAACATCCATTCGGTAGTTTTTACGTGAAAGAGTAACAAACATTCATACATCCATACAAACTTCCGCATTTATAATAATAGGATAATATTGATGATTACCTGAAATAGGTATATTATTACCTGATATACTTGTCCTCTTTTTTGTTGTCTTTCCTTTATTGCTTTATTTAGTTTTTATATGTTGGTATGTTTCTTTCTTCCTTTTTTATGTTTAATACCACCATCGCTGATATCTTAGACTAAAGGTTAGCTGGTAGAGAATTCTTTTAGCATTAAGTCCGCCTTTTGTACCACAATATTTTTGGTATGATAAAGTTTAAATAAATAAGTAAGTGAAACAATTAAACCAATGTTTTCCTGTATCAAACACGTCAATAGCAAACCGCAAAAAATAACATAACAATCGTAACGCATATCATTAACGATCTAGTTGTGTATGACGCATTGGTCCACTACTATGAGTACTAGGACATTTAATACATTACGTAATTGAATAAACTTATTATTCTATTATTATATCCTATAACTTAAGTCAATTATAGTAGAAGTAAAAAAAGTAGATATGTCACTAGTGTGCGAAAAGTGGGCCCAGTCAAACTTTGCCAATTGTCCTACTTTTCATGTAGCTATCTCTTTCTGTCCCATGCGTTCCGTAATTTTATTTTTATATTATATTATTTACACTTATATTACCTTTGAATCATACATACATAATCATAACTGGTCGATGTTTATACATGGAATATATTAGAGAAAATAAAAAAAAACACAATAAATCGTTAACCCATAAGAATGGTTTTCAAAATTTTAATCTAAGTAGTTCTTTCTCTGTGTGTGCACCACTCACGTGAGCTTCGCCCACGCCCAGCAGTGGGATACTTATGAGTTTCGATGATGATGCTTTGTTTATAATAATATAATAATAAATAGTAAACGTATTTTTTTATTATGTAGCAAACGTGCCAGTTACATTAAAGGAGTGCGCATAGTACAACGACTCCACGACCGACAGACGAGAACGCGACTAAAACCTTGACAAAGCTAACATTCAATTATGAGCCTTATATCTTTGAAGGTAAGGTTGAATTTCGAACTTATACTTAAAATACCTATACGGCTCGCCCTACACCCATAGCCGTTCCGTTTCGAGACCAACGCGTCGACGACTCACCGTAGACGAGTAGTCCACGCGTCGACCGACACAATGACGTAATGTACCTAGAACGGAACGTCGGAGTTGAAACGGAGTGGAGACGGAGTCGAGTTGACGTCAATGAAGCGTTGATCGCGGAACGGAACGTCGGAGTTGAAACGGAGTGGAGTCGGAGTGGAGTTGACGTCGAGTTGGTGTAATGTGCGCACTCCTTAAGAGGGGGTATAAAGCAAAATTGGCAATCGTAGATTCAATTTTTACAGTAGTAGATCAAGTTTCTAGAAGCTGAAGAAAAACATAGTTATACTTCATCATATTATTGAGTGAATGTAAGAAGCAAAAACATAAAAAAATTAAATTTTCTCGATAGAAAAAAATCACAAAGTAAGGTCTAATTTTCAACTAAAATCAATTTATTTTCAATATGGTGCATGTTTTTGACTCAATATTTTAATATATTATGCTAATTAGTATCACGGAGGGATTTGTAGATCGATTTCTAAATCAAATCTATAATTTACGAATTATTTAAATAAAATACATTTATCTTTATAGCTCTAGGATTTTGACATGCTCTGTTCCATTTATCAGTACCGTTGCTCCATTGAGACGGGCGGGTGAAATTTGATTTTTTCCTAGCTTTATACCCCCTCTTAAGCCAGCCGGGCCAGTTATATAAAGAAACCAGAGTCTCAGTAAATAAATTCGCACCAGGCACTAATCACCTAATTAATCTATTACCGCAGTGCCAAACATGTAGCAAAGTCGTACTTTCAGACCTACATAATATATAATTAAGTAAATAAATAAATGGGCTAAAATATATGAAAAATAAAAACTCAATAAATAAGTTCACACTACGCACTAATCACCTTATTAATCCTCTAACACTAATAATATGGAATCGTGTGTACGTCCGCAATATAATTATGTGCCAGAGCTGGCAACTTACCTACCCCTGACGTACGCACGCTTGACTTGAGGAGTAAGCTGAAGCATGACGAGAGCGTTACGAAAGGTGTGATCGGGCGAGGCGAACGGAAGTTGAGAGGGAGATAAGTTAGTGAAGACAGAAAAAGAGAGAGTTACGTTTTATGTATTACTTTAGGGGCAAGGGAGAGACGTGCGATCACAAATTTTCTTTCTCTCTTTCTCTCATAATGTTTACCGGACTAACCAGACTAACTATCCTAGTCCCCACTTGAGTCTTGTTCTAGGTCGGTCACAGTTGTCGCGAGCGACGGCGGAACGGTTGTGCTGCATGCTCGTTTGCTACCTTAATTCCATCAAAAATAGCTTGTAAAAATAAAAACTGTAGCTAAATATGGTTCGCACTTGGCATTAATCAGTTAACCAATCGCTAACCCCGGTAACAGTAATCGCAGCACTCGGTTACCCAACCTATCGATAAATATAATCTCACTGCCATGATGTAACATCTCTGCACAGCTATATGTGCCAGGGTCGGACTTGAGGCGTCTGACGTACGGTTGATAGTTGCTACTAATGGATCGGTTTGTTTATCATTGTTTTTATTTATTTATTATTTATGTCAAGCAGTGATAGCTTGGTTTAAACGTTGGACTCACGAGCCGGGGGGTTCATATCCTGTGTTCAATGTCTGTCTGCTTAGTTGTTACGTTTTTACGTAATCCACTGAACCGATTTAGGTTACATTTGATATGGAGATAGTTTCAGACCCTGAAAGAGAAATAGGATACTTATTATCTCGGTAATACGTTACCTGGGGCTAATTTTAAAAATAACCAGCGTATTTTGTTGTTTTCATGCGTACCTGCGTAGAAGGACTACCAGAAGGATTACCAGAGTAGTTAAAAAAGGTAGTAGAAGTGAGATAAAGTATAATATTTCTGTATGCTTGTTTATGATTTTTACTTTTAAATTGTGATGTTGTATAAATTATAATGAAAATTTATAGTATTCCGATAACATTAATAGTAAAATAAGTCAGAAAGTTTTTGATTATAAAACTTAAGTTAATTCAAAGCTGCTGCTCATATTTTAATATTGTTTTATCTCCTGAAGAAAAAACGAGAGTGATTTACGAGCTATATAATTACTCCCTCCGCTATTTAGGTACTAAATACTCTCAAATTACATCAAACTATTGCAAGCTGTATGTACTTCATAATATCATCACTATCATTAGCCAACGTAAGTAGGTACTCCGACCTTGAGAGCATCGCCATACGTTCCCAGACATTTGTGTAACCATCTCACAATAGCTATAACGAGGTTGCAAAACTACGTGTCAAAAGCAAAAAACGGGTTGCGCTACCAACCTTGACACGTTACGTCAACCAAGGTGAAGAGCGTTAACCAGCAACCAGTCCGATTATGTAACCGTTGGGTAAGATGATGGTTGCGAAACATACTTTTTTCGAACCGATCTGTTATACGTTGATTGCTTAAATCTTATTGGACTTCAGAGGTGGGCTCGAAGCTTTGGGGACTATGTGGCTTACACACAAGCGTTGGTGTTCAGCTAAGCAGCGGGTAGGGTAATTGGCAAGTGGTTACTGCCACCCATACATTTCTAATACCACCAGGATGGTCACGTTAACGATTGGTTAAATATAAGAACCATGCAATAGACTAAATATTTTTTATGTATTTAAAATACTTGATGGTAAGTGGCGACATATTCTTCGCAACCCATAACTGCCCCATTGCTGGGCACTGGTCTCCACACAATGTGAGGGGTACAGGTCATAGTCCACCACGCTGGCCAAGTGTAGATTGGTAGCCTTCACACACCTTTGAGAACATTATGGAGAACTCTCAGGTGTGCATGCAGGAGTTGATCTCTAGACCCTTGTTTGAGGTTCTAACGATCTTGCCACTCGCCTACTGATCCAGACAACAGTGGATTTCTGAAATAGGAGACGGCTGTAGGGGAGACCGGGGTTGGTTGTGACATTTTAATTTTAAAGGGTCATATTTTTTTATTTGTTTGATTCTTTTACTCGAGTTAATGTTTGTTTGATTCAGGAACTATTCAGCATTTAAATTTAAAATACATTTTGTATACCAAACCATTAGTTTGGATATAAATGAACAAATTCTGAAAAAAACGGCCTGTCACTTTCAACCCCGTACCCGGGGCTGGTTGTTACACTACATGGGGCAAAATGTTACAACCAAAAACTAATGTAATCAGAACCTTTTTATTAAGAACAATCATCACCAACAGTTACGTTTCTTAATTTAAATAACATATTATGATGTCTAGGTCTACAAAGCAATCTTTTGGCTCATTAAAATAAAACTTAAAACGAAATAAACTAAACTAAACAAAAATCTTTATGTTATAACAAAATAAGATCTTCATGTATCCAACTTTGAGAGATTCTATGGTTGCGCTCTTCTGTTTTGCTTCTTTTCTTTTCTTTATATATCTAGTTAAGGGTATATGACACAATCCTAAATCTTTTGCGATGCTACGAACTTTTTTAGTTGTACCTCCCTCTAAAATAGTTGCTGCTCGTTCGTACATAATGATCTTTAGATATTTTTTCACGCTATGTTTTCCTTTTATATGTCCTCATGCTACGAAAAAACAATAAACAAATTATATCGGTTGAAAAGAAAAACCACGGGGCAGGTAGTGACGTGTCACAACCTGCCCCAAGCAAATGTCACTTTTAGCCCCAACGCCTAAATTGATCTTTTGAGGTTAACTAGTAAAAGTACAAATTAATGTAACTGTACAAACGTAGTTTTATCGCAATAAGAAAGGCTTAGGACGCATAAATAACATCAAACACCTCTCTAATTAGTTCGAAAACAGGCTGTAGACCAATATTACGAATAATTGAAAATTTTACAAACCTAGGGTTTTTTGAGCGACACCCAGGTGCTCCTTTCATAAAAGCCCTGGTGCCACTGGCTCTCGCGGGGGGTGAGCTATCAGTGGTGGCGTTATTTATCTTTTTCTAACGTCACTACAGCGTTCTCTGTTCCGCCGCTAATGTCACTGTAACAACTTACCCCTGTCACAACCAGCCCCGGTCTCCCCTACCACAGGATCGACAAGCTGAATGCTTCAATGCCTTCGATTTAATTATTCATGAAGCTCACTGGTCACCACCGTCTTGCTTTAGACAGCCGTCAAACTACTCATTGGTATCCAGCTGAGGTCTGAAAAGCCTCTTGCCAACCCTTCTCCACTTTTAGTCGACAACGCGTCAGTATTTCCTTCAATGTCAGCATTGTTTAGTGTGTCGGTGCCCGCTCACCACCAGATGTGTCTGCTCGTTAGTCGGGTAATGAATTCAAAATCTGAGCAATATTAAAATTACACGAATATCTCGGGCCGCGATCGCGACTGTCGCAATCCTTACGTGCGGTTGCATGACATTGCGTCAACGTTGAACCAGTAATTAGCCGACTGGCTTAGCCGATCGGGTATTGAGTTCAATATAACGATTACAAGGCACACCTACTATATGCCAGCTTAACTTCAGCATGTTGGTCCCGTTGAAAACATCGTGGTCCTACGAGTTTGTTATAATGTTCTCAAGGGTGTATCATCTGCCAATCCGCACTTGGCCTGCGTGGTGGAGTGTGGCCTTTACCCCATTTGAGGAGACTAAGTCCAGCAGTGGGACAGTTATGGGTTGCGAAGAAGAATAAGAATAATCCCACGTGTCAATGAAAAAATATCTTACCATCCTTACGTTATTTTGCTGTCTCCTTCAACATAGCCTAATAGCCAGATGTCTCTGTGAAGTACGGAAGCAAGTTAATTATGGTCTTATTTAGACAATCTCGTAGCAGTTTATATTGACCCTGATTTCAAAGGATGGGGTTCCCGGCTGGAGCAAATATTTATGTGACAGATCAATGTTTTTCCTCGGGTCGTGGGTGTTTGTCTTATTTCCGTATATAGCATACGTCATCTACGTCATCTAAGTCACCTACTTTTGCTAAGTCGTGAGCTCTCCTCAATTGAGAGAGGAAAAATTCTTCAGCAGGACTGCCTTAAAATCAATAAGTCAATGTAGTCAAAATGTGTATCGACAGTGGTCACGGCAAAATTTTCTTCCAACATTTTTTATTCAACGGTTGGTCGGCAAATTACGGTAAAATATTTTTCTTTACCTTTTACAAAATTTGTAACAAGAAATTCAAATCCGAGATTCACAAAACCCGCTATTGCACGGAATTCACTATCTAAAAAGGTAACATTTTTTTCTACTCAAAGATAGAAAAATATTTAAAGATCGAATTTACCGCAATTCTATTCATAAAATAAATGCAACACTAGAATATTTCATCGAATATGGCATCGATTAACCAATTTATTACGTCACTGTCCATCTAAATAACCTTTCCGACTTTTCTTCACTACAATACCGTGAAACAAAACTAATACATAACAAAATACAAATTCAAAGTAACAACAGACAATTTTAGTAACAAAAGAGTACTTAAACATAAGTATTACAAAAATCGATATCCAATCATCGACTTGTTTGCGATATCGATTTAGAAATAGTTCGAAAAGCGTCCAAGGACACATTTAATGGGTCTAACGTAATGCTACGGCATGTTTGCGCCTGTCGAAAACTGGCTATTTCAAATAATACTAGTTATGTAAGTAAATTTATTATAGAGATGTAGTTATCAATAAATCGCAAATTTTGATACGATTACGCGTAAACAAAGATTTTTTGTTGTGTCGTCGAAATTATTGGACTCGTTAAAACCCAACGCGAACAGTTACCATATTAAAAAACAACAATTAGTGATTCCTTTACAAGTATGGGAAAAGACTTTACGCGCCCCATACTCCTGTCAGGGGCAGTGTGGAAGGTCTTTGCGTCACAAAATACGCACTACACCCAGCGGTCTTCAAACCTCATTCGCTTTATGCGGTGCAACCGGATCGCTGTCGCCACCAATGTATCGCGATCTCCGGCAGATTTGATGAGCTTTTACCTCTCTTTCTCGCTCCGCAGTATCCTGAGACATAACAGCTTCACAGAAGGAGAGCATAACAGCGTAGCAGCCCTCGCTATCAAGCGTAGCGTATGCAATTGGCAACAAGAGGTGACCTACCTACAATCCTTATCAGCGCATGATGTTTTGGAGCACAGTTCTTTGGAATCCAAATTACCCATTCCATCATAGTGTGTCAGGCTAATGGCCCAATGAATCCAGGAGCGTATAGTAACGTGTGTAATCGTGATCAGAATTAGAAATTGCTTGTAACTGATAGAGGAAAAAGTTTACGAACTTTACCCCTTGAACCCCACGCAACTCTATTTTTCAAGTTTTCAGAATTAATCCATCCATGAATCCTGCTCACCTGAAAGCTCCAGATTTTTTTTATTAAAATTTGTAAATTTTATTATTCTAAAGATTTTTTTTTTACATTATTTATGTTGTTATTTATCCCGTTTCGATCGCTTTAATATACCTACCTACCAACTCCAAATGTAGCCTTCTAATAGGCAGAGGAATCTGCCAAGTGAACACACTTTCGGCATTATCTTCAAACATTGCAAACGGGTCATTGCTATCAACCTAATCCTTTACCAGCCATCCAAGTTATAACACAAGTATAAAATTAGCGAATAATTCGCAAGTGGCAACACTATCGGTGTCGAAACCGTAGTTCCGTAGACATGACAACATCGGCGGGCATGCGTCGTCTTACCTCACGCTTGCTAAATATACATATAAGTGATAATGTGCATACGACCAGTTCTGATGAGAGCTTTTATTTACCAAGTTCTAAAAGAGGAGGCTCTGCAAATAAATGCCTAATATCCATGGGTATACCCAGTTCCTTATCCAGGGAGGCAAATCGGATTTTTGAGGCAGATTTTTAAAGGGTACAAGCATAGGTACTTCATTCGAGGTCCAGGAGGGCCCCTACCATTTTGATAGCCATTTAAGTATATCCAGGGAAGGTATTATTATGAACTGCCCACAGAAATGTCGACTTGCACGCTCATAACGCACAGGAACCCTTAAGTTCCACTGACCATGACAACTGTGACCGTCACAGAACAAAACTCAAATCAGGACTAGGATTAACCGTTCATTAAGCAGAGAGTTCATTACGAATATTAATAATTTTCTGTTAATTCAAATAATTAAAATACTTTATTAAATTCTTGTAAATAAGAATATCGCACTATTATTCTGCGCTCAGGCCGTAGACCTTCCTAGCTATTTCGCCACCAAGTTAGTTGACCTGTTGCAATTCCACGGCTCGACAAGAACCACCGAGAGTAGGCGACGACCAAAATAACTGAAATAACCCACAAATAACTATTAATAACACCAGTTTAATGACATTACGTTACCTAATTATTATGACTGCAGAATTTGTATTATTGTCTAATACAGTTGGTTGGCGATTGGCGAAGGGCTCTTGGCTTTTCGTGCGGCGAATCGTCGTACCGCCCTATGCCCGTTAACGAGTCGTTAAAGGCGTTCCTTATAATATTTTCATATTATAGGAGCACTTTTTAGTTACGCCTCGTAGATGGTTCTACTATCCGTAAGCAAAACGAATCGTCTTTCCAATAGCTTCGGATGGCACGAAAACCATCGTTCTCGGTTGCTATAATTAGACAAGTTAAAGTAATATATAGTTAGTTGCTATTAGAATGGTATAGTTAAGCCATATCAGAGGCCTTTGGGCAGGTTCAAATAATACAACGCCTTAGATATCAAAGAAAAACGTTCGAAAACGTGATAAAATTCATAAATATAATGTAAACATCTGTAACACTTATATCGACATAAAAAACATTTATAATATAGAACAAACATATATTATTATCAGTCTTGATATTTTATCAGTACTTATATCGCCAGACGAAGTCTACGTGTTTCACAGCGACCTATAAAAATACAGATAAAACGTTATATAATTATAGATAAATATATTTATATACGTTTTTATATTGTCAATATATCAGTTAATTATTACGAACGCGCATACAAGCCTTCTATATTTTTACGTAAATATAATTATGTCAAACCGACCAGACGTGGTGTCCGATGATAACCGTCCACCATTGCTCATAGTAGCACCACATGTAACACTTATGAATTTCATTTTTTTGCAAATCCAATTTGTAATTGCTTCAGTATTTTATATAATCGAGGAGAACAAACTGTGAAAGAAACTCCTCAGGGCACCTTTTAAATTAAACATAAGTATACAAAACAGAGTACTAAATTACGCGGAACTGATATGGCAGCGGAACTGATATGCATATGGCAACGTTGACCATGCACCACCAGGTGGCTCGTCTGTTTGTTTGTTGGCTATTAACATGCAAACAAATCTGTGAAATACACTGCAATCATTATTAAACACGGGGCAAGGCAATGAACGTGTAAATAAAGCACACAGTTCAGACATTACAAAAATGATATCAATAAATTCGCAACAACACGTTATTGTGTTGAAAATTTGCAACATTCAGAGATATCTCGCAAGAATGAGCGAATGTGTGAAATATGGCGGGCGTAATTACACTGCGTTCGCGGGTTGCTTCACCTGCTAATGTGTTGAGAATAGCGTAGCTGACATTGGACATGCGTAGTTAAGGGGTACAGCCATCAATGAGTTAGCCATCAATTCTTACTTGGAAATAGCTTAAAACTTGGTTTTCAAACGCCTCTAAAGAAAAAGGGTCTCCTTAAAACAAAACACTAGGTTTTTCTAAGTTATCACTGTTTACCATCTAACGGCTACGTTGCCACTTAACAGGTGGGATCGTTTTGAAGGGCTAACTTATTCAAGATAAAGAAATGCTTACACTCATAAATGCTCATAAATGTTTTAGCGCCTCGTCCCTCCAGGCGAGGTCGCACCCGATGAAGGCTTAGAGGCCACAGGGCCAAAGCCATCCTCATTTATGCTTCTTCAGGCGGTGTTTAGTAGGTAAAAGTCCCACATAACCAACGCAGCCGGCTACGTTGGTATGCTCCTCCGCCTCCTGCCGTGGAAGGGAAAAAAATCATAAATGCTTGTTCTATGTTGGTCACTGTAGTCATGGGTGGCAGTGGCGGGTAGTGCATGCTCGATTGCTATTGGAGTCATGAATCCCATTACATCCCGAACTTAACCTTGAGGAGACCTACCGTCCATGAACAAAAGATTTTCAAATGACGTGCTGATGTCATTATACAAAACGTTTTTACTAGCATCTGTTTAATAATAATGTTTTAATTCATATTGTAATTCGAACACAAACGAATATCCAACACGAGAATAGGTTTATAAGAATGATAATATTCATATTAAATAATATCTACATATTAATTATGAATGTTCGGGTGTACCAAATTGTGCTATCGACGATGGAATTCGCCTTGTTTATCATACATGTTCAAATGGCCGAGTCCACGTGAAATTTTAAGCTTAGGAGATCACTTAGAATTACACACTACTAGGTGCCATGAACAGAACAAAAAGACATACACACACCCAGACCGAAAACAGATGTTTATCTTGACTATTACTAACAACAACTAACAGAACTAACTATTACTAACAATCCCTGCCCCAGTTCTAATACCACGAACAACTTTATACGAACATACCAACTAACGTTCTAACGTACTAACTAGACTAACCGCCCTAGTCCCGATTAGTCTTATTCTGGGTCGGTCACAGTTATCATGGGCACCAGCGGCAGAATGGTGCTGCATACTCGTTTCCTATCTTAATTCCATAAGAAAAACTCATTGTAAATTCCGCCTCGCTGGTAATCGAACCCAGGACCCTTTGACCGGCAGCGGCACGGTAACCGTTACGACATATGTGTCGTCAATACGAAGTTCTCTGTAACAGGACTGTCCGGCACACTCCCCTAGTGACGTGACATACGCGTGACCGACGCTCACGTGTCGTATTTACGTCACGCGATAGTCCCCGACAGGCGGAACAATTCCAGCTGCAATTGACATTGGGATAATAGCTTCCAAGTAACCCATACTAGTTTACGTATTAGCTGCATATTTGAATAACTCAAGCAGGTTTTGGAGGAAGTTAAAATCTTAATTAATGTGGGTTGTTAACCACAAGACTGTCCGCTATTTGCTTTCAGCGGATTCTCATGTACTATATTATGGACACATCACTCGAAGGGACCCTGACAGCTTAGAAAAGCTGACGGTAGCTGGCAACGTCGACGGGAAAAGATCAAAGCGGACCTTCCCGGTGGTCCGTGGTAAATTGACATATATTGGTAACGTTACCTAACCCTTTGACCAATGAAGTTATAATACGCCAAAAGAAGGAAAAGGAAAGACTGAAAATACTGTCTCAAGCTACCAGCCGGAACACGACAAGTCGTTTGGCGGCTGTCTGAAGCAAGAGGGTGGTAGCTAGCCAGACGGGCTTCAGCTTCTACCACCAAGCATACCATAAGGTACCTTCGGGATATATCTGATACAGTGTCCAGCGAACTCTAAAAACCGGACCGGGTGCCGTAACCTCACCCGTTGTTCAGCGGGACAACACTAGGGAGGGAGGTCGCCTTGAACTCAAAAATGGACAGAACCCTTTACACCTCAAAATTAGCTATTCATTAACTTGAAGACATATTTGAACAATCGACATTAACATGGGCAAGTTATGAAACGCTTCTTCTTCTTGCACATTTCCTAATTTTATCGGGGTCGACACAATATGGCCTTCTCCTCAATTCTTCCCTATTAGCCGTCACTTCTACACTGAATCCCTTATCTTTCATATAATCTTTCACACAATCCAACCATCTTTATGGGCCGCCCTCGTCCCCTTCGTCCATCCACATTTACATCAAACTGCAAATCCCACAAAGAAAGTTCTCGTATAATCTTCGCCCACGTCAAATCTGTTAGGCCTGTTACGTTTTCGTGTGACACGTGACAGAACACACGTGCTCCGTTGTGTAGTAACAAGTGTCAGTTGAATATCCGTAGGTTAGGGATTACATATATACAAAAACGTGACCAGTACCTACCTATCGTTCTAGGAGTGATAGCCGAGTGGATTGAACGTCAGACCCCCGTACGGGGAAGCCAGGTTCAACTTTAAATCCTACACGCACCTCTAATTTTCAAAGTTAATTGGCTTCAAGTTTATTCAAGTTTATTGGCCTGTCTCTGCTTATCATTGAGGATGCCTACAGCAAATTCCACCACGCTGCTTTACTTTGCTGCTGGAATGGTTGGCACCCAAGTATCAAAAGTATTTATGCCACCCGAACGCCTCTGACTCGATCTATCGATAACTAATCTCTTACTAACATTTACTAACTGGACTATTACTAACAACAACTAACAGGACTAACATTCACTAACAGTCCCTGTCCCAGTCCTCATACTTACAAATAACTAACTAATGTTCTAACACCGTCACGTAACCGGACTAACTATCCCAGTCCCCGTATATGAGTCTTGTTCTAAGTCGGTCACAGTTGTCATGGGCGGCAGTGGAAGGTGGTGCTGCATGCTCGTTTGCTGCCTTAAAAATAATAAAAAAAACCGGGACCGACGGCTTTGCCGGTCCGTGAAACGAAATTTTTGAAATTGATGACGTAGGTACCGCTAGAGTGGTATACAACTATTTTTCAACCTAGTTTGAAATGCTCGTTTGATGGATACTGACAAAAAATACTGTAACTACTATTAACACGCTCCTAACGCTCATTAAATAAATAATAAAATGTAATTTTAATTTTATTTTTGTTATAAAGCTTGAATAATTTACCTTTAAATGAGCTACTTATCATTAAAATGTCTAATTGGAAGGTCATTAGTATTAATAAAATGAAAATATAAAAAATATACAAAGAATATGTGACAGAACATTACAATATGACGCTTCCTATTATGAAGTACAGTCGGAAACAAATGTATTATATACTCTATATTTTATTCTCGAATAATATTATCAGTGGTGTATTTATTAATTTATACAATTTTATACTAACATTACAGGCTAAACTCAATGCGGCCAATGCGTTGGCGTTCCAAAAACCAAAAACAGTCACTAATTAATTAAATAGAGATATATGATACTATATGTATACGACTATGAAGTCACTCAGCTCGTAAACTTATTTGCATTTGGTGAGGACCCGTTACAAATTAAAATAATTTTATAAGTGGGTCCTAGTCCCCTAATGATGAATGAGACATTCAAATCAATACCTTATAATAATATTTATACTGTAAATAACTATTGCTCGCGGTTAATATTACACGAAAGTAATTTTAACTTACAACTTCCATTTACACCTTTTAGAGTTTATTACAAAATACTTTGCTACCTGACTTCTTTTACTCACCAACTACTTCCCTGCCAATTTTCATAGTCTTAAAATTAGGTGATATATTTTTTTAAATTTTGTGTTTATCCTTTCGCTTTTGTATTGCTGTAATCGGGAAAATTACATCAAACAGAGAATCCTTTTCCACCTAACTGTAAGTACAATAACTGAAATTAGTCTCGGTCGGTGCGCGAACGTGACCGAACACGTAACGAGCCACGTGTCTGCGCGGATCACGTGTGGAGCTGATGTGGCTCACAGGCTCACCATATACTTTTACGGATCTTAGCTTTAGGATCACTTACGATCCGCCGACTTTGACAGCTAGTACGTCAGCAGATCCGGATTCCTGCAACGATCGCACCTCCCTAAAAGAGGCTTAAAGTGTTGCACTCCGGGAGTGCCGGCAGAAGTGAAAACTTTAAAAAGAACCTTATTACAAAATATCTGAGTGGCTTCTTGATTCTAAGTAAAATACTTACGAATTATCGCGAGTTTAACATTTTTTACCCATCCCAAAAAGTGCACAACGCCGCTTAAGAAGTTTTCACTTCAAAAATTACAAGATCTTTTAATAGGAATAATAGCTGACAAAAATGACAGGTAAGATCATCTGATGATAAGATGCTGATGGTAAGCGGTCCACGTCACCTAAGAAAATCAGCAGTCAAGGCGGTCTTCACACCTTTTAACACCATGACAGTCTTTTCGAAGTGCATGTTTCCTTACGACTTTTTCCTTTACTTTATAATATGTCATTGGAAAAATCTTTTCTAAGTACTTAACTCCATGTGTTATTAACAATACATATGGTATTGTTAATTGTTATTGTCTTGTCATATTAGTCAGTTCGTTAGTAGGACTGGGCCAGAGACTGTTAGCGATAGTTAGTTGTTGTTGGTAAAAGTCCAGATAACTTTCTGTTTTTGGTCTTTGCGCGTATTCTTGTATTCTTATGTTGCCTATGGCACCTTGTGTAGGGCTATGCGTTTATTATTTTTATGGATCTGTTAAGCTTCACGTGGCCCC
The DNA here is from genome assembly GCA_905404295.2 of Ochlodes sylvanus. NCBI lineage: Eukaryota > Metazoa > Arthropoda > Insecta > Lepidoptera > Hesperiidae > Ochlodes > Ochlodes sylvanus. The sequence continues at coordinate 5,471,645 of FR990146.1, forward strand.
ATCATTGAGAAGGCTTGCGTGGTAATAAATATATTTTATAATAAGTAAACATAACTTACAATTGTAATGTATGCCGCAAAAATATTACGAGTATTAAACCGTTAATTTTCAACTTAAGACACACTTTTAAATTAATAACCGTTTCGTATACAACCAACTGTACAAACAATCTTTAAGACTACATTTTATTAATTGTTATTTTAATTATTTAATGTATTGTTTTTTCTGTTTGCACAGAAACACAGTTCAAAGAATTGTACATACAATGTGTGCGTGTTAACGTTGAAAACGCGTGTTTCAACTTACGGTAAAATATTAAGTATACATTATGATTGAATAATGTAAAATTATTTAAAAGTTACTTCACAACCATAGAGCCCTAACCATGCTTCATCACAATCACACTCTACCAAACAAACCACACCACAATCAACGTACATAAAGATCTTAAAAGAACATACCTAAATAGGTAGTTACAGCCTAGACACCGCCCGGGGTAGTACCACAGATTAAGTAATAGTACTCCGTAGTAGTACCACAGCCCGCTACGGTACCTATGACACCTAGTACCATTTCTACCGTGTAATAATTGTTTTTAACAGCAAGTGACTTCCGGTTAGAAAGGTGTGGAGACGGTTACACTGTTTAGAGGCGACCATCTGAATCCTCAAGGGTAGCAACACGTGTGTGGCCGAATTAGAACGACTCCTACTAACAATTAATAACTGGACTATTACTAATAAAAACTAACAGGACTAACTATCACTAACAGTCCCTGCCCCAGTTCTCATACCTATTACCGAACTAACCAACTAACGTTCTGAAATAGTCTGCTAGCTGTACTGATCAACCCAGTCTCGATCTGAGTCTTATTTTAGATCTGTCATAGGAGTCGTGGGCGGCAATGGAAGGGTGATGATGAATACTCGTTTGCTATCTTAAGTAAAAAAAAATCTTCACACTCGTACATGTCAGGACTGCGGCGTGCACCAATCAAGCCATTGGTACCATTGTTTGAATATAACCCACTTGTTTAAATATGTGACTATGAAATATAGCCTTAAGTTGTAATAAAAGTGTTGTCTTAAATTGTAAATAGGAATAGAACACCCCAGAGTTGCCACTTTATGAAAAATCACAACATTATTAATTGACTTTTAATGAAAAAAGCTTTAAATTTGACAATTACTGAAATGACATGAATATCCATCCATACGCTAACAAATAATTTGATATACCTAATAATATGAACAAGTTGATATCACTTTATCCAACCGGAAATTGAACCTAGGACAAATGACTACGTCAGAGCTATTACGTTCTTTTGTAGCAATCGGTCTATTTTTATCACTCGATAACAGTTGTTAACATACCAATCGATATGTCCTTGCTGCAGACGCTTTTTATAGCTCCGTAGTTATCCAATTATTGACTTGTTTCACGACGAATAGAGAGAAGCTATGTTTTGGGCACAGCGTCGGAGAGCAAGAAATAAGGCATATAAGGTTAAAAAAATCGGAGATAATTATCTCCGTTTTTTTTAACCCCCGACCCAAAAAGATTCATGATGGGTGTTATCGTATTATGAAACAAGGAGTATGTGGCATCGTAGTTCCAAAAATAACTAAAATGGAACGATTATGATGCGGTTTTAGAAGGATGACGTGATCGAGATGCTTCTTACTTACAATTTACGGATATTTGTTCAGGCGTTTCAAGGCCTCTTTAAAGGTTTTTCATAGTTATGGGGATTTTAAACTTTAAATTTATAGTTAATTGAAAATTTTCTTCTTTTCGTGTCTCTCTTTGTTGCTACCACCTTCTTTACTCTCCCGCTACGCTAAGATTCTTAGCAATAAGTCTGCCTTTATATCGATTATGCAAGGTTCAATAAAACATAATTATTATATAATTATGTTACGTACCTACGTATACGTACATACGTAAATACGTATAATACCTATAAATACGTACCTATAATACAATATCGTCTCTCGCCTATCGCCTTTAATATGACACGTTTGTCACAGTTTTTATAGCAATGTTACGCCAGTTACATAGGAATAAAAGGATACTAAATCGGTAGTTCTAATGATCTTTGTTGCGTCAACTTAGAGGTTAATTTATTCTTTGTTATTAATATATCATTATACCTGCAATGTTTTCCTTAGATAACAACTGCGGTCGTTTGAGACAGCTCAATAAGAATTATGCAACTGTAGTAGATATTATGCCAGTTTATAAATATTGTTATATGTACGCTTTAGGAAGCAGCATGATGCACAGTGGTTTAAATATAGGATTCTCGAAAAGGAGGGCCCGGGTTTGAATCTTGCACGCACATCTACTTAGTATTGAATGGTTTGTAATTAACTTACAAATTGGGCATGTCAGTGCAAGTGTATTGACGAAATACACGATTAAATGATTTTAAATTTGCCTTGAATTGGGGCGGCCTGGAATACTGATCCTAATCTTGGCAGCCACCCTGGGCTGCCAAGATTAGGCCAAGATTAGGTCGTGAGAGGTGACAGAAGTCGACCCTTGCTTGGTGGTGGAACCACTGCCCGACTGCAGGGGCCGCTTTACCTATTGTGCCGGGCCGCGGTGCACCCGGGTATCGGATTTAAGGGGCGCCGAGAGCGTCTTGCAAGTAGGTGTATATTCCATTTCGACCGCGTATTTTGATACAAGAGGGCGCTAGGGTATTGATTTCACCCTGGCGCCACAGGTACTAGAGCCTGCCAGACTGTCTGGCCACCACAGGTATGCAAACGTCAGCCGTCAAAAGACAGTGTTTAAACTGGTAGCTTAAGAGCTAGTATTTTATTTTTATTTATTTATTTATTTTATTTATTCATTTTCTTTCTTTCCTCTTCCTTCTTTCCTGGGTAGCAACGTTCGGTGATGTTTAGGTGTCGCTGACGTCCATGGGCAGTGGTGCCCACTAACCATTAGGTGGCTCGTCCCCGTTTAACTAGTAGTATGAAAATACATCGCTTCCTTTATCAGTTATGGTTAGTCGGAAAATTCATTTAATCGTTTTTTAAATGACATTAAATACATCAATGAAAATGTATATAATCAAAGGATTAATTTATTCTTGTATTGCATGACACTTTTCCTTTTACACAAGGCAACACTTCCTGGGTTTCCGTCAGGAATAACTAAACGCGACCTCATTGCTGCTTCCGACTATTAGCTCACATGCTATTGTGGTAAAAGAGGAAAATGTTAGGGAAACATTGGTTTAAAAATAAATATTTGTATTGGTTACTTTATCCTTTTTACACGTTTTATAATAGCTTCCCAGTTAAACAAAAAATAATTTAGTAAACAAAAAAAGGTTACCAATTTAACAAGTACCTATTACTAGCTCTCGCTTCGCTTCGGGAAACTTGTTTTTTAAAATTACAAGTTTTTCTTGATTTCCCATGAAAATAAGACATATTTTCCGTAAAATAATAAGCCTGTCTTTTGATTATTTTATTGGTTTATGTACTGTACCTATTTATTAATTCGCCTTTAATAGCTTCATACGTATTTTAGTATGTATGTTTGTATTGTAGTGGAAAAAGCGTGGGGCGCTTTTTATAGTACGAAGATATGGCACAAAACGCCCCACGCTTTTTTCACTATAATAATAGTAATAATGTTAAGATTTTTTTTTCCATTTATTGTAAATAGCGTTTTTTTTAGTTTTCTAAACTATATTTTATGTTTGTCTGTAGGCGTGACAACAGTGTGACTTATTGGTACGTTGGAGTCAAAAAGACAAAACGTCTCAAATCTTGGTCTTGGTCTTGGTCAAACTAAAAATCCCATGCAGTTATAAGTATATGTATTTGACCGCTTCACTGACGTTAATGACTATGGATGCCTAGAGCATACTCCACCACGAGGTTCGCTAATTGTTAATTTGATATGTTGTGCTAAAAACATTATAATTTACATTCAAACGTCGCTAAGCAGCTCTTGAAGATCCAACACAAGAGGAAACGTTTTCGCAGTAAAGCCGACCAGGGTTAAGGTATTACACGCGTTGGCCTGCATACATAATGGCATGCTAGCGTTTCCTGCTGACCGAAGGTAAACCTACTAATTGACGGTCAAGTTCGGAATGTTGGCCTCCGTTTCTGCAATGTAAAAAGCATGTTACATAATTATAATATAATGTGATTGATATCATCGCAACTCTCCTCTCATCTGATCGCCTCTCACAATGTGAGGGGTACAGGCCATAGTCCACTACGCCGGGCCAGTGCAGATTTGCGGACTACACACATCTTTGACAACATTGTGGAGAACTATTTGTGCAGATTTCCTCACGATGTTTTCCTTCATCGGAGCAAGTGAATAATTAATATTCAAATTCTAATACGCTCATCATTTTTAAAAATTAGAGGTGCGTGCAGGCTTTGAACCCAAGGTTCAAGAGTCCGACATTATAACCAATCGGCTATCACTACATATATTTATATACTGACCATGAATAACCTTCTTCCTAAATAATATTTACTAGCTCCTAAACGAATGGACTGTATTAGATGCGGTTTCTTTGTTTGAAACCTGTCGTGATCGACATGGTTCCTAGCTGTAATTAATAAAGATCTGTTTAGGCGTTTTGATGATCATCAGTTCATTACAGATTTGACTTAACTTCAGACTCCATGTTGAAGTTTGCAAATTGTGAAGTTACAATCAGTCTCCGTTTTTCATTAATCTATGTATTCGCTCTGGCTGTAGGTACGCGTAATATTTGTAGTCTGTAGTCTGTAATTTCTTAATAATGCCATTTAGTAGTTGCAACGCCCGCAATCGCGAATACCTGAGAGTTTTGCACTTTGCGAAACTAAATGTCTATTGCGAAGCGTTGCGCAAATAAAGGACAGACAAATTACGTTTTTATCGTGTTTTGGATGCACGTGTTTTTGCATGAATTATTCTATCAAAGCTCGCTGTGCAATTGCAACCTTGGCATGGCGTTGCATAATTGTGGATTAGATGGCAAGTTTTTGCATGCCTTATATATGCGTGTCTGTCATGAAGATGTAAGGAAGTAGGATTTAGGAGATTACCAGCGATACTAAGGCTGAGATGTATAGACGATACTTAGACTTAGCTCAGAGCTCTTTACTCTGACTTAAGACAGCGTTCGTATTTATAAAGCGATCTTTGACTTGGCTGAGTACGAGCTGAGCAAAGTCTAATATGTTCATGAAATAGACGACTTACCAAAATCTTTGGCTATTATCCGAACAAAAATAATGGTCCCAAATGAACCTTGATATTAGTCGGTTTCTAAGACATTTAAATTTTTCGTATTAACAAACAGATAGATAGATGGCAGCAATCAATTATGACATTGGCGGTCTAGCTTATGCTGAGCACAATCTCAGCATGACATGTCTATAAATACCAAATCGCAGTCTTTGCAAAGTCAAGTTTTTCGTAAGTAAAGTCTGATATAAGGCTAAGTATCGTCTCTACATCTCAGCCTTTGATTCAATCTCCAAGTTATGTCAGCGTAGGGTGAAAAAAAGGCGCTAACTCACTAATACCCCCGCACTAGGACTCCCTGACGCGGGTGACAAGAACAACACATAACACACAACGAAGGCGAAGAACAAACATTCATCTGTCACATAAATATCTGCCCCAGTCAGGAATCGAACCCGGAGCCCCTCGATTCGCAAGGGTCAGTACCAACTAGGCTACGAGGTCGCCAAAGAGCTTTGTTTTAGCCTTAAAGATACAACTGTCCAAATGGACTTTGGCCTTGGCAATATGACAGAGTGCGCATTTGGGAAAATTGGATAAAATACCGCGCAGCTTGCATGTATTTAAAATCTAGAGCAAATACGAAATAATCTTAGAATAATTACACTATAGAAACGAAGTCCGCGCGGCCGTTTTGAAGCACCTTATTTGGAGCCAAAAATGGCTCCAAACACCGGGCAGCTCATGTCAACGCACGCCAAACGTGTCTCGTAAAAAAAAGGATTATGACGATTTGTCCAGTTAAATTGTCTCACAAAATATCTGAAAAGCTATTTATATATTATTGCTAAAAACATATGATTATCCACAGTCGAATTATTCCCCGCTTTCGGAAAAGTTTCGGTTTAGTGCTTCACTTTAGACAGAGCGTTTGTATGAAGACTGTCTTTCTATAGTGTTATTATTCTAAGGAAATAATAAAAAAAGGGCATATTGTATAAATTAATAAACACACACACCTACCCCGCACCTACCCACCTGCACACCTACCCCCGGATTCCCTTCGTGGATAGCATGGACAACACAAATATTAGAAACACTTGAGAACAAACACTTATGGCTGTCTGACACATAAAACGTCGGAAAAGGAATCCGGGCACCTCAGTTCGCAGGTAGGGTCATAATGTAATTGTAAAACAAAATTTTGCCTTTCTGCATTTCTTCAGTAGGTACACCTATTATTATTAAAAAAGATTAGGTACAAAGTTTTTTTCTTTTTTATGTAAATAACCGACACTCGCTCAGACGAGCTACCTGATGGTAAGTGGCATCGCTCATAGTCAACAGTACCAACAAAGGAGATAGTTTGAGACCCATAGGATAGTTTTAGACTCGGATCCCTTGAGATAAAACTATCCTACGTCCTTTATAGGGTCTCAAATGATCTCCATAACAATCATCATTATCTTGCTGGCCAAAAAAAGAAAGAAAGTAGCCTAATAAGTTTCTATGCCCCAGCCGGAATACGATAGGTCGTTTCACTACTGACCCATGCAAGAGGTAGTAGTTAACCAGCCAGACCTCAGCCCTACTATCAAACGGGCCGGTTTCAGGTGCTTCTTACGATACCCTGGTCTTCCGTGGGATTGGTGTCGGTATGGCCTGATACCGCCATAATTTCTATTTACGTATTAATATACGTTGCAATAATCTATTTTCGTTTTAATGTCGTAATCTTCTGCATGAAATGTTGCTGGACACGCATTAATCGAAACTACAAATCTATTTAATATAATACTAGTTACTTACTTTATTTCAAAAAGCTGAATCTGCGTACAGAATCAATCAATCGGTTTAGAAACTACGTTAGGTAACTATTGTACATTAAAGTGTTGATCTATTCACAACGTGACCGAGAGATATATCAAACACTTTTTGCCTGCGGTGCCGCTCGCGTGGTAGGTACTCGGAAAAAGACATAGTAGGTACTTTAAATTTAAAATTATACCGAGGGATCCTAGATAAATGGTATGGAGATAATTTGAGACCCTAGAAAGGACGTAGGATAGTTTTTAATGTTTTTATCCCAAGGCATCCGGGATAAAAACTATCCTATGACCTTTCTGGGGTCTCAAACTATCTCCATACCAAATTTCATCTCAATCAGTTCAGCTATATTTAATTATTTATGCAATGGAAAACGCGACCGTGGCCATTTATCATGAGATAGCTTGTAAAAAAGTCTGCAATATGCAATTACGAAAACCCCAAAATGAAAATTTCCAAATGATTCCAAGCGAAGATACCGATAAAACACAGTTGATTAAATTAATATATAGCACATTTCGTTTGTTTACATCTATATATAGCCGCGGGCGCGTCTGCCAATATTATGAAACGTGGTACCAAAAATAACTCCCCAGATTGTTATCATAGTAATACCAAATATTATTTATCATTTTCAGCAACGTCATCAGGCGCGTATAACCCCGCGGCTAACGTCGATCCGAAGAGGACTGTTACGGATAAGATGAACTTATTAAAAGTAATAACAAATAACTTTGCAAAAATTGTTAATTTTACATCGACAAATAATAAATACGCATTATTACTTAGAGATAACTCAAAAGCACCAGCTTTCGAATATAAAAATAATCTTCAATGCGGTACACCCAGTAAAATCTTTGGAAATTACAATAAAAAACATAAAAGAAGAAGAAATAGAAAGATAAATAGATAGAAAAAGAAGAAGAAAGAAGCAGTACCTTTATTAATTGTATATATTGTTTATTATATTGTTTCCGTGTACATAAATAAATAAATAAATAATTTTTGAAGTTGATTAAAAATCAATATAACATTCAGAGCAGTCTGCAACACAGCACTCCGCGCTCAGAGATCAGAGAGTGCACTCATCGCGTACTGCGCAGGCGCACACGCGATGTTCAACGTGAGCTAGCCCACCACGTGTACCGCACGATCTTATGTACTTATTGGAGTTGCGTAACAATTATAACGACTATTTAACGGTGACACTATTCGTTCGTGAGGGTCGAGTAAAATGGATATGGACGTACGTTAGAACGATGTTCGCTCCGTGATGGGCGAACGCTGATATTTTGTACGCGAACGTTAAACAGAACTTTGGAGACTTAGTTATTTTGGTTTCGACCTCTTTGAATAACCTCTCAAGTAAAGAAAGCTGTGCTTTAAAGAGTTGTATTGGCGACAATGTTGTCGAGGGCCAAAATTAACGGTTTGTTTGTCACTAAAACAATATCCAATCCCACTACTGACACAAAAATTGTTAAAAGAATTATGTCTTCGCGTTAATTCATCCGACTCCCTATCACGCTAAACGTAAAAGTCCTTATCGATCATTTTAAATAATTATATTATTATTATGCCGTAGGGCTATGCTTATTTCATAAAAATTGTAAAGGTATATGCCGTAGGGCTATAACATAGTTATTACAAGCCATGGGTCTATGAGCCTATGATTGATAATCATATGGATAAGAGTCATAAGACCCTTTATACAGCAAGGGTTACCATTGAACCGTCGTTTGAAGAGTTTTGCGTTCGATTCGCAGCGGGAGGGAAATTTAAATGATGATTTTTTTCTGTTCTCAATCTGTGTGTGTGTGTGTGTGTGTGTGTGTGTGTGTGATCTTATGTTTGTGTGTTATCGATGACACTCACGACACTGGGAATCGTATTGTACGGCTCTGAGTGTGTAGCGTTGTCTATTGGGTTAACCAAACTAACACTTAAAAATAAGTGCACCGCTATTTATAAGTCCTGGGGCTATTTATAAGCGTTTATTAATCGAGAAAAAAAACAGTTGGCGGATGTCAAATTGTAAGCAAAACAGCGATAAGGCTAGAAATTATCGACTTTAATGCACAATCTATGGTCATAAAATGTACTTCCTCTGAATGTGGCAAAACACGTGCCATGTTTGTTTGTGTGCGTTGTGTGTATGTGTGTAATGTGTTAATATCACGTTTTATGCGGCACGGACTCTAATAATACGACAGTATGCAGATTTGCGCGTTACTTAAGAAGTTATGTAGATATGTTTATCGTATCATTGTATTATTTTAATGATGTTTTTATTCAGGACAGTAGGCATGTTACAAAATTCTAAAATAATATTAGTAAGATAACAGACTTTCAGTACCAATGATTTAATGTGCAAATTATAATGCGAAATAGCCGTCTTTTGTGAAATTTCCTTTTATTAATCTCTTATGCTAGGTGCATAAACAATATTCCTATTTTTTTTCTACAATCGTCCAATCCGCATTAGGCCAGTACGGTGGACTATGGCCTCTATCTCTCATATTGTGAGAGTTGCCCAGCAGTGGGACAGTCATGGGTTGCGATGATGATCAAAATAAATTGACAAGAAAAGTTATTAAGATAGTACCTAAATACCTAATAGTAAACTAGTTATTAAGTAGGTATTCCATTTTTAAATGTATCAAATTTTCTCAAATAACAATTGTATACCTCTTTCTTTAAATTTTAAGGAAGCTAGGATAGTTTTACCAGTTGATAATAGATCCTATGTACAATCTATATAAAATCAACAGAACGTGTTAACTCGTCGGATGTATTATGTGGTTCGAGTGGATGGCATAACATTACATGAGTTGGAAGCATGATTTAGTTGTGATACACTTCTTATTCTATGAACTGACTCAATTTCTATTGTTTTCGCTTTGTAAACCTAGCTGTCTTCTATACATAATACATAGTTATATACACATAATATAAAGAAGAAAGATTTGTATGTTTGTAACGAAGAAACTCAAAACTTACATGTCCGATTTCAAAAATTCTTTCACCATTGGAATGCTACATTATCTGTGAGTATCATAGGCTATATTTATTATTGTATATACATGTACACAGTACATGTGCGAAGCCGGGGCGGCACGCTAGTAATTGTATAAATAAAGAATTTAACTTGTAATGTTGCAATGATCAGTTCAAATCTTGCAATTGAATTTTAAAGCAGTTATCCTGAAATAATTGAGTTGAAATTTTGCATACTTACCTACGCATTTACTTTGGACGATGCATAGTTAGCTAAGTGATATCATTCTAAATCCAACATGGCGGACGGCCCAAAATGGCGGACGGCCCAAAATGGCGGACGGCCCAAAATGGCGGACGGCCCAAAATGGCGGGCGACCCAAAATGGCGGACTAATTATTTTTTGTGCACTCCCATGATATGGGTATCAATTTAAAAGGTTTGCTGAAAAGACTACGAAATATAAAATGACTTCACTCTAAATTCACTATGGCGGACGGCCCAAGATGGCGGGCTCGTTATTTTTTCAGATCAGTTTAAAAGTTGCAGATTAATTATTTTACCGAGGACAGTGATAATTTCCATTACGCACCAGAATAAGTCCCCAATGAATAACATTAATAACATAATTAAGTACTTTCTAGATAGTGTTATTATTAGATACGTCTAGCACTCAGATAAACTGCACACATGGGTGTACACGTGCGCTCATTAATGAGCCGTGATTGTTAGCCAACGTCTGCGCCTGTCCGTAACATAACATTGTATGTTACTTGTGTGTTCTTAGTTATGTTACTTCCTTGTTCTTATGTAATTAGTTATTTATACTTATTACGCCCTCGCTTCGCTTGCCTTATTCACACTAGAAATATTTTGACGGGATTTTTAAATTGACTATTTTGTTTGTGGACCGGTTGAAATTAAAGAAACAATAAATGTTACGCCAAAGCTAGGGGCGACTTTACCTATAGTGCAGGAGGTGCGGTGCACCCGGGCGCCGGGTGTCAGGGGGCGCCGAGAGCCGCCCGCGACTCCTAGACCTAATACATTTCGAATATCCGACCGCGCATTTTGATGCAAAAGGACGCCAGGGAATTGATTGCACACGGGCACCTGCGTACATGTTTTAGAGCCGCTCCTGTCCAAAGCTTTCAACAATACTGTGGATGTATACGCGGTACATACCTTCAATTACAAAACAACATTTTTTACAATTTTGTCTATCTGTGTCTGTTTGTTAAGGCTAATATCTGGAACGGCTGGACCAATTTTGACGGGACTTTCACTGGCAGATAGCTGATGTAATAGGGAGTAACTTTGGCTATTATTATTTTAGAAATTTAATAACATTTTTGTTAAATTCCAAGCGGACGAAGTCGCGGGCACAGCCAGTTTTATACAATTATAACTGTTTATGTTATTGCTGTATTTATAATTATGGTTAGGTCCAAAACAAGCTTATCAACTATGAGCACACCTAAGTACACGTGCTGTGCTGTGTAATGTTTTCACAGAAGAAGCGATAAGGTACCATTTGTAACGAGCCATAAGAAACTCATTCAATATTCCACGGCTGCGGTATTCGTCATTCATCTCTAAATTCAAACGGACATTCTATTTTTAAATATTTTAGCGGTGCACTGCAAGTGTCCTAACTAACGTTCTAAGGGCGCGTTCACATAGAACGCCCGTTTTACTGGATCTGTTTTAACGGGTCAGTATTTCCGTTGTGTGTGGGATTTTTTACTGGATCCGGTATACTGGATTCTGTGTGAAATCGCTCATACAACTACATACGCTAATAACATATCCGTTTAAACGGATCCAGTAAAACGGATTGCTGTTTATTTTGTTGGATCGGTATTTTTTACTGGATCCGGTATACTGGATTCTGTGTGAAATCGCTCATACAACTACATACGCTACTAGCATCCAGTATTCCGGATCCAGTAAAACGGACGTTCTATGTGAACGCGCCCTAACACCGTTTGCTAACTGACTAACCATCCCAGTCCCGATTTGAGTCTTATTCTGTGATGGTCACAGTTGTGTTGGGCGGCAGCGGAAGGGCGGCACTGGTCGTTCGCTATCTTAATTCTATAAAAACGAGAAGTCCACGAGAATAAAAGAAGAAGAAACTTAAATGCATTGAATGAATATGAATGGAATTAAATAAAACATTTTAATTGAAGCTTATCTTAGTACAGTAGTGAAAACCGCACCCTAATCGGTTAAGGCGTTTGTGAAATTAGGGCGCACAAAGTCACCGAGAAACAGAAAAAAAACTAAAAATCTCACAAATTAACGCCTCCAATAATACATTCTCTCATATACATTCCATGTACAGACGACATTTATTCCATGACAAGAATCAGTTACATGCATAAATTAGTCAAACTGTGTAGGACACAAATTAGAGGTGTGTGTACAATTACAATTACCCGGAATTTATTTAATCCATTCCATTTACAATACTCTGGAAAAGTCCACGTATCCAGAATGTTCCATTCCGTCACGAGCCGCGCGAAGCCGGGCTGTCCGCTAGGTGTTTTATATTTGGCCGTCCTTGACTTTGACTCGAATCACTCGATTCTATTTGGTTTTTATAAAACTTCTATTTACGTAACTACTACTCGTTTTTTATAATCAACGCTAGAATTGGAATCAATCGATGCATATTATCATTTTTAGATATAAGTGGAACTTTGCTATAATGACAAGAAGGAAATTGTTATGGCACATACATTTTATTGTAGGATTAATGCAAAATGAATACGAAAATTACTGGGAATCGAACCCAGGGCCCTCGGAACGGCGATCCGGCGTGTTAACCATTGCGCCCTTTGGCGCGTTTCTTTTACTTTCAACTAACTTTTCTTGACCTATTCATTGTTCATAAGTATTTTGACACTCGTGGTGTAAACTACAGATTAAAAATGTAATAGGGAATGCGCGGGGCCTGCGAGCGGTCGCGGGGTAGCGGGGTGCGGAAGCGCACGATGACGGACATGTCACTGTCAGATCAATAACGTCTAACGTCAATTGGGAACTTATCGACAACCGATACGAGCCCAATCACGATCGGCGCACGCCCTAATATCTTTTGGTTGTATCAAGCTGAGTTCGTGCATTACAAAAGTTACGAAAATACGCCTCTTTTATTCGCCACCTCTCCTACAAGTAACACGTGGTATATGAGAACAGAACTGTAACTGTGTATCTAGCAAACAAAACGATGGCGGTTACAATACCTTATTTGTATAGTATAATATGTATTATACATTATATTTGGTTTATCTATGTATAATATAAAACATCTGTCTTTAAGTCTTTGTTTAGCAACTTTATTTGGAATATTAATGTGTGTTAGTTTTTATTGCCCTGGCTGTATTCTATTCGGAATAGACTAATATGTAATTATTCTCGTTTCAGTGTTATAATATTACCTACCAGAAATTATAATGTTATTACTATATATTTTATATTGTATTATTTTGTAAAATTTTTACTTTTTATGTTTCAGTTTCATCAATTTTTAGGTAATGTTTTTAATAATTGTGTGCCTGAAAATAAATTAATTCAAAGTAATAGGGTATTTGACTATAATGAAAATATAGATCAAACTGTTGTTAGCTTAAAAGTATATATTTTTTTAAACCAATTTAGCCAACACATTATTTTAAAATTATTAGGATTTTTATTAAAAATCGATAATAAAATAATTAAATTTTCATGTTGATCAAACATGAAAATTTAATTGACCCCAAAACATACGGTTTGGCTGAATGACGTCACGTGCTTATAGTCAATGAAGTATTGTACGGTTTGACAGCAATGACCACAGAACAGGAACACTGTACGCAATGTATACTAACTTCTTTCAAAGTTCCCTAGATCATAACGTTTGTGATGCTCACTGAGAGAACATTGTGCATTACAGACGTTTTCTCATAGGCATATTTTCTCTTTTCGGTAGACGATAAATCTAGCCAAGTTGCACTATTACGAGATTAAGTAGCAAATAACGTAATAAACTATTAAAAAAACATAATTATTATTATTCCGTCGAAATGGAAAATCCGCCGGATGTTATTGTAACCAAGTTCTTTATGAATTGAAATAATACAATTTATTCCATGAAATACTAAATGTAGGTACAGAAACCTACAGAAATAAACAACGTATCACGTGAAACGAAACACGTGAACCGTCGACAAAATGCGATATTTTCGACACGTTTGGGTCGGATTACCATAAGCGTTTTGTTTCAAGGCCAGCTGTGTTTTACGTCATCTATACCTACTATTTATGAAGTGCACCTTTTAGTAATAGTAGTAAAAGGGGCACTATATTAATTCAAATCAAAATCATTTGATGTCATGTGAATGTAAAATTCTAAGAAATTCATCGAATTAACAGGTGAGAGATTCTATAAAGGCGCTGTCTTCTCTCTCGTATTTACGAAATTCTAAAAAAATAACATTACGGAGGCATGTATAAATAAAAACGTGACCCTGTCGCATTGTCATACATCCTCTTCACAGACATCTGCAGATAAAACACGTTTTTCGATCAAATTATTCATTTCACCTACATGAAACGTCTATAACTTTTAAACTTACTTACGAGTATTTTAGGCAGTCTGGTATACTTTTTTAACTTCCCGCTAAGAAAATTGAACATTTTCAAAAACAGGGAAGTCATTTGTCATCCCGTTCTTTTATGGATTTAAGATAGCAAACGAGCATGCAGCAATACCCTTCTGCTACCGCCCATGACAACTTTTACCGCTCTATTTTCCACGATGTATTATTTAATTTTTTTGCAAACTTTCCTTATTATTGATACATAATAAGCACTATCATCATCATCATCATCATCATCACAACCCATAACTGTCCCACTGCTGGGCACGGGTCTCCTCTCACAGTGTGAGGGGTATAGGCCATAGTCCACCACGCTGGCCAAGTGCGGATTGGTGGACTTCACACAACTTTGAGAACATTATGGAGAACTCTCAGATGTGCAGGTTTCCTCACGATGTTTTCCTTCACCGAAGCAAGTGATAATTAAATTTTTAATACGCACATAATTTTTGAAAATTAGTGGTGCGTGCGGGGCTTGAACCCGGAACCTCCGTTTCGGCAGTCCAACGTTCAACCACACCGCTATCATTGCTTATTAATAAGCACTATAAGGATCAGTAATTGGTGCTCTCTTATCTAAATCATCAATAAAAATAATTCCTCTAGAATACAGTGGCCTAACTTAGCCGGCGAACGAAGGAATCCGGAATATTTTCGGTGGTTGTGAAGACGGCCTCATTACTTAAAACTTAGGCCACTGTATTCCAGTCCTAACCACGTAATGATCATCGCTTTCGCATAACCCATTATGAATTAAAATATCTCTGTTGCATTCAGAATCCGTCATTGATAGTTGAGTCAGCATTTACCAGATCTGCCGATAACGATCGCATTGCATTGCATTGTCGTGACATAATACAAGTAATCGCGACATAAACATTAGGCATTTCTATATTAATCACGTATTTATTAAATAACTTCAAATAATAATTATTCCAAAAGAAACCAACTTACAGCTCAGCGGTTTGCGTCGATCTTAACTGATCCACAAAGTTAAACAACAGCGGGTGCGGTCTGTAGTTTAATGGGTGACCGCTGGTGGCAAAAATTTCCTGAGCGCTTCCGTGCCTCGGAAGGCACGTAAAGCCGTCGGTCCTGGTTGTTACCGATAGCAGTCGGGTCTTAGGAGCACAAAAACTTCCGATACTTGGATTGGCCACTAACCCCTCCACCAATCCGCAGTAGCAGCGTGGTGGAGTATGCTCTATGCCTCCTCACTCATGAGGAGAGACCGTGCTCAGCGGTGGGTCATAATGGGTTGAAGGCACATAGACGAGTAATAAAAAAACATTAGGGATAACTCAAAAATTACTCGTTACATCTTGTGCTGATATCTGATACCTACCCTAAACCGAAGAGCATGTATGAAGGGTATAATGAAAGTGGACGAAGCGAAACAAGTATGTAAGGATCGTAGCAAATGGAAAAAAGTGGTCTTTGCCTACCCCTACGGGAAAGAGGCGTGATTATATATATGTATGTATGTATGTATGTATGTATGTATGTATGTATGTATGTATGTATGTATGTATGTATGTATGTATGTATGTATGTATGTATGTATGTATGTAAATGTATGTATGTGTGTATGTATCTTGCTCATATTTAAATGGGACCATACTACCAAACAACCTAACCGCATATCAACAAACTAACCAACTAATATTCTAACACCGTCTGCTAACTGGACTAACCTTTATCTTGTTCTAGTTCGGTCGCAGTTGTCATGGGCGGCAGCGGGTGGTGCTGCATGCCTGTTTGCTATCTTAATTCCATAAAAAATGATCATAACTGGTCAAGAACCCGTTTCCATAAAAAAATACAATAAAAATATCAATGTCACAGGTCGGAATATGGTAAGCCCACCACGATGCTGAACCTTGAATTGTTGAAAATTATACATAAACAAGTAAACAGCAGACCTATTTGTTTTCAGTTTCACAATCATTGTGACTTATGTTTCATAGCATTATGTAACCGATCGGTTTTGAGCAAAATAAACAAAAGATTAGCAAGTATTCAAATAACAAAATACGTAGCGCTGACAAATATTTATGCAAGGAATTTTCCTCGCCAGATTATGAACATAATCGTAAGCCACGTGCGGAAATACGAGACAATATTATTGAGCTACGTCATTTACAAGTTTGTACTTTTTGTGCATCGCATCGGGTAATATAGACTTGAAACAACAACTGTCTTCACGTGTGGATGAATACATAACAATAGTACTTAATTAATTAATCGTAAACACAATTGTTTTTGGAACGAAGTTCCTTATCGCGCGTTGTGAAAGGGGGCTAGACGGAAAAAATTCTTACGAAAAATTGTCACGACACTTTTTGCTATAGTAAGCTATTGTAAGCCGTGCGGCGTGCGCATGTTTTATATTATTAGTATAACATATATAATAGTTATATATATGTATGTATGTATGTGTATTTATATGGGTGATTATACAAAAGTTGGGCAACTTTTGAGGATATTTTGTTTACTATAATTATTAAATCAAATTAATACAAATTCGGGTGTATATGATGGCTAATCTAATGAATATATTGTTCCAAATCGGGCCAGACACTTTTTTAAGTAGATTGTTGTACTATGGAATACGTATGACCTCTAGCGCAATACCTGACAAAGGACTGACGCCAACGGACTGACGAAAAAGACATAATTTGACGTTATAATCAGAACTAATGTTTTTTTTGGTAATTTCGAATATCAACAAACTACATTTTAACAATTCATAGTTAACTATGTATAAATAAAAATAAACCTCAGATTAACAAGAAAATAACGACTCACCACAGGACTGATATTTTGACTGGCTTAGCATGCGTATAGACGACAAACACAACCCAAGCATTGGTACAGTTATAGCGGCCGTCAAATTGTGCGGTCCGCAATTAACTTCCTTACCAACATTAAAACTCAAACAGGGATTGAACCTTGAGTCAGTCATATTTGGCGAGAATTTCAAATTTTAAGAACACACAACGGACTGACGAATGAAACCAAACACAAAGTTTCTTATTATTTTTTTAATTAAGTGGAGAACATTGGATTATGAAAGTTGCAGTATATGATACTATGTACATCACAGATTGTAGTAGATTGGTAAGTTTTCTTAAATCAATGAAAATGTTGAATGGATAGTCACTTGACTATTGGTTTTCGGGATTGTGACATGCCAAAGGACTGACGTTTTACGTATTAATTTTGTTTTTTTACTAACTTGTATTTAAAATGAAGAAGTGAAATTGGGTGACCAAATAAAGGACTTTTCATTGTTTTAAAATAAATTGTAATTTCAATAAAATATAATAAGACTTTGTATATATTGGCTGATGACATAGAGTTGCCCAACTTTTGTATAATCACCCATATACATAATCTAAATATTATATTTTTTTTCACAATTTCTTCACTAATTAATCGAAAGAAACTTCGTTCCATCCGGGTGTCCCTTGACACCTCTCAAGTTTTTTATATTATGTTTCTTCATAATTCAATGAAAAGGGAGTCAGTGTAGAAGTGGCGGCAAATAGGGAAGAATGGAAGAGAAGAACATATTGCCCGACCCCAAATAAAATTGGGAAATGGGCAGGAAGATGATGATGATGATATTGCTTCATAACGCATTGGTTTGATTACCTACATTTACCTCCAATTTTATTCTGTAGGTAAGTTATGGAGTCATCGCAACCCATAATAATCATAATACCTACTCTTTTTGGATTCAAGGTTTTCAGAATAACATTTTCAAACATAATTTTATGGCTAAGTATATCTGAGGATTGTTATCTAAAACCTGTTGATGTGGATTGTTATTAGAGTCCTAAAAAATGTTTTTTATGGTGTTAAGGTATAAGCAATAGCAATAGCAATAGGTAAGGTACAAGCATGCCGCACCACACTTCCGCTGCCGCTCATGACAACTATGACTGTGACCGACCTAGTACAATACTCAGATGGGGACTAGGATGGTTAATCCGGTTAGGAGACGGTGTTAGAACATTAGGTGGTTAGTTTGTTAGTAAATATGATAACTGTTGGTAAAACGCTGGTGGATTTTAGTTGTTGATACGAATCACGGTAAACTCACATAAAATGATCTCAAGATAAACATGTGATAACTCGGTCTCGTGATTTTTAAATCTTAAAGTTGTTGAATGTACTTATTACAAAAAAATACTTAACTCCTGTTTGTGTTTCGCTTTGCGAAAACCGTGAGTTCATAACAACTTTAAAACGTAAACGTAATGTTTTCCGGTCCTTGCTAAGGTAAACAATATTTTGCCATTTCACGATATAAATAGGCATCCTACTTTATCTTTCTTATCGATATTATCACCGTGTCTTTGTTTCGTGGCTTGTATCTGTCATAGGTTTTCCCGCCAAAATTGTCTGTCAAAAACATTTTTATCCGAATGTCCGAATTTCCGAATTATAGTGACGAGTTGTGACTTGTCACCCGCGGAATGTAAGCCGAATTCGGCTTCCGAGTATTCGGCGCTTCCGCCAAGAGCCTCGCCGAATATTCGGTATTCGGCCAAATAACTATTCGTGGCACCTCTAGTAAAAACTCTGACCCGACTATATATTAATTTTTGATCGAAACCTGATACAATACGTACTTGGCTATAGGGTTATACATGCCTAACATATAATTTGGTTATCTGGTAGAGAATGCAACTAGCATTAAGCTCGCCATCTACACCGACTACACTATACTACACTAAAGCTTAAATAAATAAATAATCCAAATAAAAAAACACTAAGCCATAAACAAATAAACTCACCTACTCATAACGCATAATTCCTTTGAGTTAATTACACAAATAAGACCCAACAACCAAACGCGAATCCCGAAAATCAAACCCACGTCCAACTGTAACGTTCAATGTCTTACACAACAAAATAAATTACCTTTCTACCTCAAAGTACGACGATACAATGTAACCCTAACGTCACTCCGCGACTGAAATAATGAAGCCTGATAAATCATTGAAAAACTTAATTCTTTCCAGCGAAAATCGTGGCATCTAAATTAGTATTGGTAACAAAATGGTTAACTTCACAAAAGAACGACTGTTGAAACTTTTAAAAGAAAATGTTGCAAACCTGAAACAAAGTTTGCTCCGACGACAACATGAGTTGTATCCGTGGTATTTAATGCACGTGACGCTCAGTTATATTGACGACAGGAATAAACCCCGGACTATTACGTCCCGTTATATAAGTTGATAAACGCGTGATTCAAGCCGTAACACTTCGGTTTTCGTGTTTTATAACCTACAATGCGGTAAGGATTATTTGCAGAAGTTTAGTTTGCGTTTTGCGTATTGATTATAGTCGGAAGTGGCTCGGGATTGAATCCCGATGGGCAGACATGTTTGAAAATGGTAATTATAGTGTTTCGGTTATTTACTATTTGTTGATAGACTTATCCATTATTTATCTATATTCTAGATAAAACTATACGAGTATAACGATATTAAATGCGACATGCGCTCAGTTGTGTTTCATTAATGAGTTAAAGCCACATAATATTTTAATATACTCTGAAACAGTGTTGCAACGCTACATATAACATATCAATTGTGTAACGTTCGACCGATATACAATAATCTACATATTGTAGTGTATTTATCAACAAACAGTATCGCGCTGAATGATGTAATTCTAGGTTAAACAAACTAGATAAGAGCTAGCGAGCACTCACCTATATAACTTTATTGCATGGGAAATGGGTTATATACGCGGAGGTCTACATATCTATACATATAATAAAAATGTAATTGATTGATGTCTGTACAAGGACATAGTCAATGGAAGATTTACTTTTTGGAAGGATTTAAGAGTTCACTTGCATGCACCACCCATCTACTGCTGCCCAAGACAACTGTGACAGACCCAAAAAAAGACTTAAATCGTTACTAGGATAGGTAGTTCAGTTGGCAGACGGTGTTAGAAAGTTAGTTAGTTAGTTAGTTAGCGGATAACTACTTAAAATAAGGCTCGTCTGCTTGGTGCTCGGCTGTGAACATCCGTGTCGTTTTCTTCTAAATTTAACTTTTTGTATTTAAGGAGATTGTCTGGAAAAGATCGCTAAGTAACGATATGACTGTCCGTTTTAGACTCCTAACCTATAATAAAATGATATGGAATTTTATTCGCGTTATATCAATATCCGAAATGTCGTTTCTACTGAACTTGGCCCCTTTTTGACATTTATTATTGTTTGATTTTTTTCTAAACGATATCCTAACAAAAATGATCTAGTTCGACGACCCCATAGCCTTATTGGCAGTGGACCTGCCTGCGAAGCGAGGGGTCCTGGGTTCGATTCCCGGCCGGGTCAGAAATTGGAACAAACAGAACAAACTTATCTGTCACAGAAGTGGCACAAAACTCACATAAGTGACAGATAAGTTAGTTGACGACCCGGATGGCGCAATGGTTAACACGCCGGATCGCCGTTCCGAGGATCCTGGGTTCGATTCCCAGCAAGGCGGAAATTTGAATGATGAATTTAACGTTCTGGTCTTGGTCTGGGTGTGTGTGTTCTTGTCTTGTGTGTTGTCCATGGCACCCACGACATAGGGAATCCTAGAGCGGGGTTATGAGTGTATTAGCGTTTAACTCAAGATAACAATTGACCTAAAATTGCTGAAAAACTGTGCATGCAGACCGTGATAAATAATATGATGCTGTTCTGTTCTTCATATTGCTTTTGACGTATGAGTAAAAGAGAAGAAGATAAGATGACATTTTATTCAAGTTTCGCGGTGATATTTGCAGCTAAAAAGCAAAATATAATTATACACCAAGTATTGGTTTAATAATATATTGTCTTTTATTGTTATCAAAGTAAATAAAGATGCGCCTGATTGAGAAGGTCACTCACTAGACTTGGGTAATAAATATCTACCGATAATTTTTTCAGTATTTTCCTTATTGCTGTAAGCGTAAAGGTGATAACGTATTTAAGAAAAACAATGCGCAATAACTTCTAAGAATTACGTTATTTGTTTTACATTACAAAAAAAATATTTTTGAAGTCGGTTAAAAAAATTGTATTGACCACTTGTATGGCGTAATGGTTTCCATACCGCAGTGTCGAAGTGTCTTCGGTTCGATTCCCAGTTAGGCGGAAATTTGAATGATGAGTTTAAATTTCTGTTCTCGGTCTGGGTGTGTGTGTTCTTGTCTTGTGTGTTGTCCATGGCACCCACGATACAGGGAATCCTAGTGTGGGGCTATGAGTGTGTAGCGTTATTTGTTAATATGTGGTTAAAGAACTTTATTTCTCAAAGAATAAATACATTATTCAATTATAGAGAGAAATAATAATTTAATAAATATAACACACAATGAGGGTATATATAAAACTATACTGTCACTGTACCAACACATGCGTAGATAATCGCAGATACAAAGATCTAAAACAGAATCGACTGGTAGAGACAAACAAGGTTTTTTTTACTCGTAAGTATAAGTTTACGAATTAAGTTGATCTAAGCCTAATCAACTCGAAATCGAGTTGATCCTAAGTGATCGTCCGAATTAAGCAACAGCGGGCGCGTTTGTTGTATGGGTGATCGCTAGTAGCAAAACCCCTCGTTCTTGTCTTTCTTTTTCTGTGCCTCCGAGGGCACGTATCCATCCGTCTCATTTATAATCTAATTTATTGTATCAGGCGTTACTTTGCGGAAATCCATTGTTATTTAAGTTGTATTTCTTTGCAACAATCCGCACAGGTGGAACTTGTTTTGGTATGGACCCACCACCCTCCCTTACAACGGTTGGTCGTAGAGTCCACATCACCTGATGATGCTCTGTTTTGGGGCGAAACACGTGTCGTGTACTATTGGAATAAGTTGTAATGGTATATACCTACCTGGAGATAAGGGAGGGTGGTGGGTCCATACCAAAACAAGTTCCACCTGTGCGGATTGTTGCAAAGAAATACAACTTAAATATCATTTATAATCGTCAATCGTTATCGCAGTAGTGGCCAAGTTATGAGGAGAGACCCGTGTATAGGTAGCCATTAATTAGCAGAATTTAGATCAATATTGGCTTCGCAGTCACGTTTTCGGTACAAAAGAAGGTTAAATTTTTCCATGCCATTCAGGCATTCAAATTGACATTTTCTAAGTTACTCTAAAGACTTGTTAACTGAAGCGCTTTGAGTAACTCCGAAATTAAGAAACTGAAAGGCAGTTTATACTTTATTAAACTTCCTCTTTTGACTCGTTCGAACAATATGCCAGTCGGTCACGTGGCAATTGGACAAAAAATGTATTTACGCAACCCAACGTCAAAATGGCTGGAATGTAAGCAATGATCAATGTTTATGTAGGTAGGTAGTAATATTATTTATCATGGTGTTTTTGTGATAACTCTAATTTAAGTATTTAAAACTAAACACAATTGTGTTTATATTCCCTCTTAATTCTTAGTCAGAATCCTGCATACATTTTCAGAAATGATGTTGTAATTGTAATAGACATTAGTTATCTCTTACTTCGGCGAATGTTATCATCGTGAGGGAACCTGCACACATGAGTTTGAGATAATGTTCTCCAAGTGGAAGTCCGGCAATCCGCATTTGGCCAGCGTGGTAGAATATGGCCTGCACCCCTCATATTGTGAGACTAGACCCGTGCCCAGCAGTGGGACATTTACGGGTTGTGATGATGATGTTAACGGTTTTTTTAATATACTCGTCGCTTGATGAGTTTAAATTTCTGTTCTCAGAAACAAGTTTTTTTCTGTGCTGTCTATGGCAGACACAAAACGTGGAATTCTAGTGTGAGTAGCGTATGCAACGCCATATTAGGGCTTCAGAAAATCTATGATGTTACCCATAAACAGCCCAGCGTCTATTGAGTCCAGTGTTCATACTAAATAATGAAAACCTTATGGCTGAGATCTATAGACGAGCTTAGCTCAGACTTTACTTACGAAAAACTTGACTTTGCTCAGACTGCGATTTGGTATTTATAGACATGTCACGCTGAGATTGTGCTCAGCATAAGCTAAGACAGCTAATGTCATACCACTATTGGTTTCATTACACGCAATACACCTGCAATGTTTTTCGTAAGTAAAGTCTGAGCTAAGGCTAAGTATCGTATATATATCTCAGCCTAAGTTAATCGGCCTTAGGTTATCAAGTAAGTTCGATAAACTCAAAACAATATGGCACGAATAATACAAGCAGTTACATAATTTCTTAATTTGATCTATGATTGTTTAATAATAAGTTCATCGGCAGGAATTCCCGTTGATAAAGTTTGTTTTTATACACGCGTATTTAAATACATAATTATCATAAAACAGTTACTTATCGGTGTCAGTACACGAAAGCTTTTAGACGTAGGGGTCGTACGTCGTACATCGAATACACGATGATTTTTAGCAAGTTTTTAACCAATACGTGAAACATGGTGAATATTATTCGTGTACATTTTTGAGAATAATTATGACATTTTTTATACATAATATATAATCGTTAGGTACAGTTATGTCTTAAGTAAAATGATAAACTGAAAAAGTTCATTCAGCAAAAAAATGTGACATTAAAGTTATATACTACACCCCCTCCCCCCCCCCTGTGGCGATTCATGATTTTTTCCGATCTATAACCTCACGTGCTTAATAATCATCCCAATTCGTCATGATTATATCACACAGTAATAATAAACCAGTCATACTCAAATCGCACGAAGGTCAAGGGTATCGGAATTAATAATGCGAAATAATTTGGTACGTTTTCCTCAATAAAAACTGCGGCGGCTTTGGACATACTAGATGATGTTATATAAGGCGACCTTGCGTTGCGTAATGTCTCACGTGTGGGGACGCACGTGGCTTCGGCTCGGGGGGGAGGATGTTAAGAACTTATAGTAATGGCAAATTTTAAGCACCCTTTTTAATTTCATATTTGGAATGAGAATCAAATACTGAGTACCCCCAATTAATATATCAAGTGATTAAAAAATCATCTTGTATAGTTGAATGCGTGCTATGGACGACTACAAGTGGTGTAGCTATGTATGTGCATGTGCAGAGGAGAGTTACTACAGTAAGGACGCACGCGTGCATAGCTTAGAATCAGTGGAAACGTAATGTATCCGATAATAATGGGTCTCTTCAAATCAAGAGTGAACAGGCTGCTACTAAGTCTATCACCTAAAACCCCATCTCCACTTACCATGAGGTGGGATTGTGGTCAAGCATTAACTTATAATTAATAAAAAAAAAACGGTTACATAGTTTCGTAGTTTGCTTTTACATAGCACTAACTTAGTAGCATAGCTGCATAGCACGTCTCTAGTGGAAAGGCAGTCAGAGTAGACCGAGTCACTTGATTTCTTGAGTATTTACGATATTAGATTAGCATTATCAACAGTACGTGGATCCCTGGATTTTCATCCTCCAGTCATCATCCAGCCTGGATGATGATTGGAGGATGAAATTATTTTTGGTAAATCGTGTTTTTGGAAATTATTATTGGATACGAACTATACGCTGATGAAATATGAATAATATTTATCGATTTATCGCCCCCGAATCCCCCTGCATGCTAAATTTTATGAAAATCGTTGGAACTTTTTCCGAGATTCAGATTATAACATAAAAGAATTGCTCGTTTAAAGATTAGGTAAGATTAGTTAAGTACGAGTATATTGGTTTTTGTTGTGTTGATTCACAATGGATCTTTCCGTTTCTATTCAAATACAGCGAAGCCAAAATGAGAGTAACAATTTCCACCCATATTATAATTAATTAGTTTGTAACAGTATTCTATCTTTTGTTTTCGTTGACTTTGTGCTCTTTTTGTAATATTTATATTAATATCCTTTGATTAAATACACGTCTATAATCAAAGTTCATATCCTTGCAAATTAAATCCTTTAGAACTTTGGTACAGTAACATTTCCTTATCCTCGGGTGTGTTCATTATGATGTCACTGGTCTTCTAGGGCCTACCTAGAAGACCAGTGACATCTTTAAACTTAATCTCAACTTTAATGTTATTCAATCAAGGGTTGCCTAGTTGGTTGCCTTTAAAGTCAGTCATGATACGTTTCACTCATCACTAGGTACCTACTTATCAGTTTTTGTTTCTAACATCGAGTAACTCACTCGTAACAAGGCATACCTACATACATGTATGTAGTGGTGGAATATTTTGGCCTTGTTGAATATAATTACGCATAAACATGTTGATGTTAAATGTTTGGTAAATATTTGAGAGAAACCGCAAAAAATACAGGGACGGTTCAACTAACTTTAGGTTAAACAATATTAAGTATTTAAAACTATTAATTAACAAGGACATAAGTCCTTTATAAACCTATTTATTATATTGATTTTGCTTCGTTTGTTAAGCCTTTTTTACTGAATATAAGTAACCGCTTGACTGTTGACTACGATCCCACCTGATGGTAAGTGGCGACGTAGCCCTTATATGGTAAAACGCGTTAACTTAGAAAGAACCTATTAACCCTTGACTTAAAGGTAGCCACCTATGTAAGCCTGCTTTAAGCTTTAAATAAGGAGAAGATACGTAATTTTAACTCGATTCTTTTTAGGCATAGATAAATAGTTGGTCTCGAGTCATGGGTGTTAGTCATGTGTCATTTGCGGTGCCAATGCCACCCGTGATACAGGGAATCCTGGTGCGGCGTGAGTGTTTCAGCATAGCGTTGTGAACAATTCCACACAACAGACAAATATTCCCCAGAAATTTCCCAGAACCTTTTCCAATTAAGTCTTCAGTAGCAAAGGTTTTCATCAACAAGTGTCGCAAACAATGACCTCATCGAATTGTTTATCAGGTAACCAAAGATAATGGGCACAAACACGTGGCCAAATATTTTTAGATCAACACCCGAATGCCACGAACACTGCGCAGTCACATGCATCCAAAACAACAAATCGTAACACAACGGCATAAGGTTCAAAATAGATTTCCCATGTTTTGAAAACAGTATTAGGTGTTAGTGTGTGAGGCGTCGCATTTCCCTTATTAAAGCAATCGGCGTAAATGTGTCGCAATACTGTTGTTGTAATAATTTGTTGTTAACTCGTTTCTAGGATAGTCAGAACTAATTATTTATAGGTAGGTACTCACTAGAATATCGCGAGTGACTTTTTCCTATATAATCCTAGAGTCATCCAATTAGTATACGGCTCATTGAAGAATATATTACGTACAAGTAGTATGCTGTCCATACAATATTGTTGCAATGACATCTACACATACAATAAATTTGTAACTGATCTTTGTCTGTACGTGGAAAAAAAACTATTACTACGGGCCTTTATTATCGTAGTAAAACCCAAAACAAAGATTTTTAGAAATTTTGTCTGTTTGTCTGTGGTTTTGTACGCGTTAATCTAAGAAAGTGCTTAACCGATTAGGTTGCGATTTCAATAATTTGTTTTAATTCAATCGGTTCATAAATTAAAAAGTTATGTCAGTTTAAAGAATTACGCCTAAAGCTGGCGGTTCGCGGCCGAGACCGAGCCAAGCGACCGAGACAGGAGACCGCGACCGTCACTTCGTATAGGCGCGACAGACTGTCTCGGTCTCGGTCGCGAGTTGTCGCCTTTATATTGCCAATATGTGTGCGCAATATGCGAGTTGTCGCCTTTATATTGCCAATATGTTCAAGTGCCGGTCGCGGTCTCCTGTCTCGGTCTCCTGTCTCGGTCGCTTGTCTCGGTCTCGGCAGCGAACGGCCAGCTTAACAAATTCCGCAAGCGGGTACGGTAAAGGGTAACGGACTTGTTTCCCTAAGCGAAGCGAGGGCGGGTTTACTAGTATACTATATTTTTGCAGTGACATTTTTATTAAAGCGTCTATTTCATAATACGAATTTACATAGCATTTTTAGGGTTTATTTATTTATTACACTTTATTGTACACCATAATTATAATAGGAAAAAACAATACAATAAACAACACACACACGGAACCCTTAAGGTCTGAGGAGATTACATCAACTCAACTGCGACTCAAATCTGATTCAACTCATAAGAAAGCATAAGCAATTACTTAATCTGTGGCATAAGTAATAAAGCATACCTAGGTACATATGGTTGGTTTTGGATCGATTCCTACATTTATCTTAATATATATAAATCTCCTGTCACGATGTTTGTCCGCGATGGATTCCTACACTACTTAACCGATTTAAAATTAAATTGGCACACCGTGAGCAGTCTGGTCCAACTTGAGAGATAGGATAGCTTAGAATGGGTTAGATTCACAATTGGACCCGGTAGGTGGCGCTGCTGTCGATATGACACCAAATGTCAAAAAATAAATGTCCACCCGTGCGAAGCCGGGGTGGGCTACTAGTATACTTATATGAAGAACTACGACGGTGTAACGTACGTAAAAGGAAAACTAACACAGCTATCAAGTTAAATTGAACTCAATAAATCAATTTATCACAGAATTTTTCTTACTTTTCTTTCTTTCTTTTCTCTTCTGGCTATCTTGGCCAACAACGCATTGGTGATGCTTTAGATGTTACTGATCGATGGCCTACGGTAACCACTTACGATCAGGTAGCTTGTCTGCTCGTTTTTCGGCGATGACATTAAGGTAGGTATTTGTAGGTAGTAGAGCTACCTATGTAAAATAATATTTAATTGTTTTGCATAGGTAGTAGAGCTTAGAGTTCGCCCGGGGTAGTACTACCGCCCGCCACGGTACTTAGTACCATTTCTACCGTGTAATAATTGTTTTAACAGCAATTGTGTTCCGGATAGAAGGGTGTGGAGCCGGCTACACTTTTTAGAGGCGTCCATCTCAGTCCTCAAGGGTAGCAACACATCTGTGACCGAATTATAACGAGACTCTTACTAACATTCACTAACAGTCCCTGTCCCAGTCCTCATACTTACAAACTAACCAACTAATGTTCTAACACCGTCACCTAACCGGACTAACTACCCCAGTCCCCATATGAGTTTTGTTCTAAGTCGGTCACGGTAAGTCGTACGGTAGGTCGGTAAGTCGGTCGGAAGGTGGTGCTGCATGCTCGTTTGCTGCCTTAAATCAATAAAACAAAAAAAGCCTTTAAATGCACATGTAACGGAGCGACGGAACCCTTCAACGTGCGAGCCCAACCCACACTTAGCAGTAATTGTGTTGTTGCACCACATATCGCTCTTATCATCCTTATCAGCGTATTCATGGGTAAATTCTGTTACAAGTATTTATTAATTAATACCTACGACAAAACAAATTACATCACAGCCAAATTTATCTTGCGTGTATGCAATCGATTTGTGAGCAACAATCTCTGTTGCTTTGTATACTCGGTGGTCAATGACCACCTTATTGTCTGTATTATATGATGAAAAATTGTTATACTTCTACAGTTTTTTATGGTAATAGCCGTGAGGTGAGCAGACGAGCTACCCGATGGTAAGTGGTCAACGTGATGATGATTGATGGTTGATCACTGGTCAACCGAGTCGTCATCACATATCAATCTCATGTTCAAACTGTGTTGTCAGAAATTAGGCTAGGCGTACACTGGAACGCCGTCGCCTGCGTTTCAGCATACGCCTAGCCTTATGATCCAGTTAAAAAAACTATGTCGTAAGTTGACAATACATGAGTTTTATAATGGCAAAATAATTATATACTTGCAATTTTTTCTTATAAGTAATGCAATTGATTCTATTTATGTAATTAAATTTATTTTCGTTTATCAAAGTAACAAAAAACGTCACAATTTTTTAATATCGAACATTGACTTTTTATAAATGACACCGTGTATAGTTTATCACATTTACCACTATTTCAGAACATCCTGTTTGGTAAACAAAGAGAATTTCACAACACCGTTACGAAATTCGTTCGCTATCGGTTATACGTCTGATAAGGCATATCAGTGCTCTTAGTCACCATTTATTTAAAGGTCGTGCAAAAACAATGCCTATTGGTGAGCGTGGACTTACATGACGCGATCTCGTGACCAAATGTACTGACATCATCATCATCATCATCATCACAACCCATAACTGTCCCACTGCTGGGCACGGGTCTCCTTTCACAGTGTGAGGGGTATAGGCCATAGTCCACCACGCTGGCCAAGTGCGGATTGGTGGACTTCACACACCTTTGAGAACATTCTGGAGAACTCTCTGGTGTGCAGGTTTCCTCACGATGTTTTCCTTCACCGAAGCAAGTGATAATAAAATTTTAATACGCACATAGTTTTTGAAAATTAGTGGTGCGTGCGGGGTTTGAACCCGGACCCTCCGATTCGGCAGTCCAACGTTCAACCACACGGCTATAACTGCTCATGCATGCAATGTACATGCAATGCAATGTATATACATGCAATGTACTGACAGTACAAGACTATCCATCCTGGAGTTCCAACATTGTGGACCCTGATGGGTAAGCTCAGCGCGGCTTGTTGGGACCTAGTGCCATAAGACCAAGAGGTCAGTCTTTTAAAATAGACCGTAAAATGATATTTTACGTTTTGCAGTACATTACTTTTTTAATTTATGCAAATAGCCGACGAAGTAAACGAGACGCCCGATGGAAAGCGATCACCGACGCCCATCGACACCAGTAAACCAAACGCATCTCCGAAGCGTCGCCGGACATCACGATAATTATAATGATTAGAGTCAGTATTGGAGGCCTCCCATAATACTTATACAAACAAATTGTGAACTCTGCAAAATATTTCCGAACTTTGTACAATGTACACAAACTTGGGGTCAATACTTACCTACAATGAAGATTAATTAACTAACTTCGAATTGTAAAAAAGTACCGTTTACAATCTTACTAATCATAATATACGAGTAAGATACTAATCTGTATGATTCATACAAATATGATGCTCATATTATTGATATTATTATGACTAAAATAATAGGTTATGAAAATTCCTAAGCGTCACACGAGTAAGGTACATAATAAAGTTATTTGATTCACACGAAACGCCGCTTCCGTTTCTTGTGAATATCTGTGACACATCGCTGTTGGCGCCAAAATGATAGCACGCATTTTTTATCTAGACGCTTCCCAATTCCGCGCCAAGACGCCAAGTGACGTAAACTATTCTCACTAAACAAAGTATTTAAGTATCTCTTGGATTAATATAATAATGAGTATTAAAGCAGTTTAGTTATTGAAGTGCAAATT
Source organism: Ochlodes sylvanus (assembly GCA_905404295.2). Lineage (NCBI taxonomy): Eukaryota > Metazoa > Arthropoda > Insecta > Lepidoptera > Hesperiidae > Ochlodes > Ochlodes sylvanus. The sequence continues at coordinate 5,502,545 of FR990146.1, forward strand.
ATTTGCACGGAAAAAAAGTACGGCCGGCGGATCATGGCCGCTCTGAAGTTAGGCTTTCGGATAGAGTGCGCAGGTATTGTATTTTAGAGAGAGATAGCGACAAAAACACTGAGCGTGGGAATGAAACAAACAATGCTCAAAGTCACACCACGCGCGTCTTGCCACCATTTCGAATTTTCGACCCTAAAATTGACTTCTGCGCAGTGATCTGAACAAAGTTCAGAGCGGCCAAGATCCGCCGACCTTACTATAAGTACACTATTTTAGATTTTAGAATGTTAGTAACAGTTAGTGCACGCGAGATCATACCACCGCCCGCGCCCGCCACGTTACCTGGGTTACGTTGTGTAATTATTTTTATTTTGCGTTAACACTAATTAGTTAAATATTGATTGTAATAATGATTCCTCATTTTCTTCTTCTAAAGGGCAACTACCTACTATAAGTAAAGTACCGACAGCATGCACGCAGTGCTTGTGATTAAATTATTTATGCTTATTAACAGTTGATAATGCGGGAATAATGCTTAAAACGCAGCTATTTTGGGTTTATCTATAGACTGATATTATCATAAGATAATAATTTGTCTAATTCGACTAATTGTCGTAGTTTTATTTTAATTTAGTTCTCTTTCTATCTAAATCTTTTTAGTTTCTATCTAAACCGTTTTAGTTATGTAACTTTAAGCTTTTATAATTCTTTTCTTGTATTTAAGTTTTTTATATTTCTATCATCGATAAGATAATTAATTCTCCAAATTAGACTCCATGATGGATGGAACCTTTTATACCAACATGATATGTAAGAGCGCGTACACATAAAACGTCCGTTTTACAGGATCCGTTTTAACTGATCCGTCGCTACTGGAGGTAATATTCACACAGCATTGTTTCCGTTGCACGTACGAAAAATAAGAAAACTAGACTGTATATTAACAAAAAAACCAATGAAAACACCGATTTGTTTTTGGATTGTCTATGCATTTTTATTAGTATAATGAGGATGTGACGTAAATAAATTGTTATAACAATTGAACCACAGTTGAACAGTTTGGAAACCAAAGTTAAAACTTTAACAAGATCAGGACCTTGATTGGATGTAAATTAATTGTACCTAATACTAATACATAACCAATGATATTATATAACTTTTAATATCATTGATTATAACAGGTAGTTATCAATATAGAAATATTCACTTGTATATCAAAGATTCATATTCGGATCTACTGGGTGATGTAATACCGAATAAATCAAATTCGTCTCGGAAACGCTAACATTCTTTTGTTGTTTATGGTTGGACAAATGATAACCTTATTCATTCAGACATACGAGCTACTTTTGAAATGTGCTACATTTACATATTATTAACTATCAATATACACTGAACCCTGCTGTATGAAATTCAAACGTAACTTATTTTTCATTTACTTACTATACACATAAGGTTCTATGGGACTGGGACGTACGGTTGTATTAACTAACTTTAAATTAGAACAACAACATATAACGGAATTTAGCATAAACGATTAGCATATTCAGCATGTAAATAGATCACTGCGCAATAAATAATGGAATATTGCTACTATAATTTTTTACTTCGACCCTTTTTTTTCTTTTTCCTTGTCTTCTCGTGTAACGCGGGCTGTCAAGTTAGTTCTGTCTTTTATTGGCGGGAATGTAGAGAGCGCCACAATATCGTACATGATGCCGACTTTAATACCGCTTTGAAATATCAGCTATAAGATTGCCAACAGTTTTATTATACTAAATATTACCTGACAAAGAACTACAATATTTAACGACTGGGTACTTCCCCGAGTATAAACTGAATAATACCTGTCATTAATAGGTGAGAGCTGTCACGTACGCCTCTGAATGGTTTCTGTCAAGGGCCGTATTATCTAACACAGTAACTGGAATTGGTTTAGGTGCAAACGTCACACGCAATTACTGGAAATGATAAGCGTTGTAAATATTACATCATGTTACATGAATCCTATTTGTGATAATACTCGTATGCAATGTACTTACCTACTACTAAGCAGTGATAGCCGTGTGATGATGAACGATTGACTCCTTAAGCAGAGCGGGTTCAAATTCTCTAATAAAAAAAATGTGGTTATTTGATTAATTTTATCACTTGATTCGGCGAAGGAAAACATCGTGAGCAGACCTGCACACCTGAGAGTTCTCCATAATGTTCTCAAAGGTGTGTGAAGTCAATCCGCACTTGGAAAGCGTGGTGGACTATGTCCTGTACCTACCCCTCGACATTGTGAGAAGAGACCCGTGCCCAGCAGTGGGTCAGTTATAGTTTAAGTGACCATTTCACTTAGTCTCATTGTCAAATTCAAAATTATTCATTCATATAGCCGTCACTGATGCACATTATATTCGACATTTTTAGGGCTGTGTTTTAAGAAAGGATTTTTGGAAATTAAGAATTTCACGAAAACTAGTACCTTCTTACTGTATAAAATAATTTTTACGTAAGTAAACAGATGAGTACCTACCTAAGGTTAGAAATAATTCTGGGGTCATCATTGTAGTACTGATGAAAGATTAGATACGCACATCGACCATGAAACAAACCCTACAGCGTTTACTGAAGGTTATTCCCCTTATCTGGGCTATATTAAATATGCAGACGGATTATCGTAATAACTTTCTTTGCCGCTAAGTCGTCTTCTGTCTAGTCGACAGTCATATTGTGTCACTGACCAATACAAAAATTGACAGATTTATGGAATGGCCAAATGTTAAACACTTACTTAGCTGAACCCACTGCGCGGCTTGAGTTTCCTGTCACAATATGTTCTATCCCTGTATGTGATGTCACACTGCTGTCAAAGTGGTCTATAAGTACTGGTCGCTGTCTGTACTCCTACATAGAAGATATAGGATAAAAACTTTTACTAGGGGTCTTTAATAACGCAATAGAACCCAAAACATTGACTTTAAGATTTTTTTCTGTCTGTTTTCTGTTTGTATGTGGTTTTGTACGTGCTAGTCGCCGAATCATCCGAATCAGCAGTGATAGCCGTGTGGTTGAACGGTGCACTGCCGAACCGGAGGGTCCGGGTTCAAACCCCGCACGCACCACTAATTTTCAAAAATTAATTATCACTTGCTTCGGTGAAGGAAAACATCGTGAGGAAACCTGCACACCTGAGAGTTCTCCATAATGTTCTCAAAGGTGTGTGAAGTCCACCAATCCGCACTTTATCGGCTTTGGTGAACATTTTCAATTTTGTGGGTTACAGCGTTTTCGCTTTTTGCTTCGGTTTGTTCTATACCTACTCGTAAACCATAAACAATATCCATTATCGAGATCGTGAACAAAAATATACCTTCAAGGGGAAGAACGAAAGTTATCTAGATAAGAGGCTTTTACCTAATCCAGGTCAGTAAAATTCTACTTTATAGACAGCCATCAAACCTTATAGCTTGTGAAGTAAAGTTAAAATTCAAATGACATCTACACAAGAAAATTGCTTCCAAAAGACATCAAGGACTTTTAGGATAATTAAATCAAATGCCAATATTATGAATTAAATCGAGATTATAATCTTAATCAAGGCATATACGCTTCATTGCAGATCGTTGTAAAGTTTCAAAGTGACTGAATAGCCATGCACCTTATATCGTAATGGCAACATTAATTAGTAAGACGATTAAATTAAATTTCGGCGACCTAGTTGGTAGTGGCCCTGCCTGTGAAGCGAGAGGTCCCGGGTTCGAGCAGAACAGTTCCAGGGTTAGGGCAGATATTTATTGAAAGATAAGTTTAGTGTTTGTTCTCGGGTCATAGGTTTAAGTCATCATCATCATCATAGGTTTAAGTCAGTCATCGTGATGTGTGCTGTCCATGCCACCCGCGACACAGGGAATCCTAGTGTGGGACAATGAGTGTGTGGCCTTATTTCAACTATCAAGATCAACTATCCAGAGGTTAGTATGTCCCATTATCAGCTGTTTACAATAAAAAACACAACGTAAACAATAAAAATAACAAGGTAATCAAATAAGAAGTGACGCAAATGTCTTAGTATTCGTTATATGAATAATAATTATTATCATCAAGATACGGAATATGTAACAATGTATAATTAGAATTCTATGTAAACCGCTATTACATTTGACAATGCCCCAGTTATACTTAAGCTATCATAACAGACCTAAATATCTATGATTTAGCCGTTAAGATAATTAAAATTTCGAGGTCTTTTAAAACAAGATTGTAAACAATTGTATCTGTTTCCTACATTTAATAGCGGCTGTAAAAATCGGCCCAAGGCATTGGCTCAAATAGTTGGGCCAATGTGTAGAGCGGTACCTACTTGATGCATCTTGGTCGTAGAAGGTTAAGGTGGAAGTCCAAATACCTTAGGCCAATTTGTACAGTCGCCTTAACACTTTCATATTCATCTATTATCTGATACGAAGTAATTTTTTTTTATACGAAAATAATATAATGGAACAAATCTGAACACAACAGATTGTTAATAAGTTTGTGATTGTGTAATTTCTGAAAAACATGACCGATTGCTATTATATTGTTTTTTAAATTTTAATCCGAAGATGGCTATGATAGGCTCAAATAGGTGGCTTTCAGCAACGTCGGGACCCAAAACGACCACTGTTGGGATCCGGTCTTATCTCATAGTGTGTGAGGCCATAGCCCTCATTGTCAAGTGCAGACTGGCGCACTTTACACACCTTTGAGAACATTATGGAGAACTCTCAGGTGTGCAGGTTTCCTCACGATGTATTCGTCGATTTATCCCGGGCTGTCTGGTGATAAAAATACTACCTATTTAGACGCATATTACGAAGACGACGAATAAGACGAAGCGCTCATAGCCCGGCGGCTTGCGTCGATCTCAAGTGATCGATAAAGTTAAGCAACAGCGGGCGCGGTCGGTAGTTGGATGGGTGACCGCTAGTGGCAAAATTTCTTGAGCGCTTCCGTGCTTCGGAGGGCACGTAAAGCCGTCGGTCCCGGTTGTTATCATTTGGTAGCAGTCGTTAAGCCATGTCGGATACCTTCGGGCGGTTTAAAATTTCCGACACTTGGGTTGGCCACTAACCCCTCCACCAATCCGCACTGGAGCAGCGTGGTGGAGTATGCTCTAGGCCTCCTCAGGTACGAGGAGAGACCCGTGCTCAGTAGTGGGCCATTAATGGGTTGTAGCCAAGACGCATATTATGTTTCGCAACAGGCCGGTATATCGCGCGACAATTTTCGCTACCGGTACCAGATACCGCGTACATCTGAACAGGCCTTAAGATACAAAATAGACATTGTAAATCAATTGTAAACGGACAACACAAAAGCTATCACGCCGATCTCAAAACAACAAAACAATCGGGTGTGCGGTATTCGCAAACACTGACACCACTATCAGATATTTCTAAAACATCTTTGTCTATTCAACAGCCGCTATTGACCCACCAACAATAACAAACTCATTACATACATGCGTAATACACACGGGGCTCGTACATTTGTTATTGAAAGGTAAAACTATGTAATTTTTTTAGTAACCAGCAAAGTTTCGCAGCTATATTGTCCGATGGCTGTCTATGAAATGGAAAAATTTGTTGATCTACTCGTATACGTAGATAAAAACTCTGGATAAAGTTCGCTCGAGGTAGCACCGCCGCCCGCAACGGTACCTAGTTCTATTTCTACAGTGTAATAATGGAGAAGGCAAAAGGGTCAAAATATTACTATCAAATACACCTAAAATCCGAGCTTAGGTCATATACATTACATAACTTTTTATTTCACTTCAATACATGCAGTATTTCCGAAGTTATAAAGACGAGAAGTTCAAGCCCTTTTTTGAATTTCCGCGCTTACGCTATGACGTCACGACGTGGCTCGGCCGCGAGCATGATACGGCGCAAGTATAGAAAATATGGGTCTATGCAGTTCAAAAATCTATAACTTTCTTATTTCTATAGATACAGACTTGAAATTTTGCATAGATGTAGTAGATAGTATGTGAATTATATATGTTATTTTATTATTGATAACTAAGGTTTGCTCGCGGCTTTACTTGAGTTTAAATTAACATTTCGGTCAAAAATCCCTATCAACTACGCGCGACTACTGAGAGATGACGTCATCGAGTAGTGACCGCCCGCCTGCGTTTTTAAAAAAACCAACGTCCGTAAATACGCACTTTGATCGTTAATATCTCAGCCATTTATTGAGATATGGAAAAAGTAAAAACACAGTTTTTCTTGTAATTTTTTATAGATTTATTTGACGTGTAAAAAAAATTCGTTTGCCTGGTCCATTGTATTAAAAGCACTCATTGTGTTCCAGTTAGAAAGGTGGTTAAGGCCGAGGCGACCATCTCAGTCCTCAAGGGTAGCAACACATCTGTGACCGAATTAGAACGAGACTGCAACAATTACTAGCTGGGCTATTACTAACAACAACAAACAGTCCCTGCCTCTGTACTCATACTCGTAGTTACTAACAAACTAATCGACCAATGTCTAACTCCGTCTCATATAACTAGTTCCCATTTGAGTCTTTTTCTAGGTCGGTCACAGTTGTCATGGGCGGCAGTGGAAAGGTGATGTTACATGCTCGTTAACCATAATTCCATAACAAAATCATCTGGAAGAAATGGTTTGAATGAAAATGGAATCAAAATCCGTGGCGTACTTTAAAAGATCTAAGCGTATAGATAGCTACGATAACTTACTTTGTTTCACTATGTAAAGATACTAGTTATATAAGAATATTAATAGAAGCAGGTTATCGCGTATTATCTAAAAGTTTCAATAGCAAGACCAACAAACACGTGATGGTAACGACTTGACTCATTAACGGCACGTGACCGTTTTTATTGTATAACATTTAAATTAATTGTCTTATGAGCAGCGGTTTTTATTTCGCTTATGTAATCAATTGTTTGAAGGATCATATTATTATAATTTGATATTTTGTGGTAGGTATTTGTTGTTGTTGCTAAATAATATTTTTATATTTTACACATCAACAGAAATTATTTATTACTAGTAAACTCGCCTTGTCTTTGCGCCGGGAAACCTGTACTCAAACTCGTTATTTTTTAAGTGTGATTCTTTAAACTGATATAACTTTTTTATTTATGAACTGATTGAAATAAAACAAACAAGATATGTTAAGAGACCTTACGAAAAGACATTATTCAACCGCATCCAGATCGGTTTAGCTGTTTCTGAGATTAACGTGTTCAAAGGTACAGACATGTTTCTCGAAGCGAATGAGGGCGGATATATTAGTTCTTAATAAATGTAAATTATAGTAGGTATATAATTTATAGTAGATACGGAACTCTTTACGCAAAGGCGACTCAGGCTTAACCAGTTAATGTCTATGTGAAGGGGCTTCAGATCTGGAGGGTTCTTAACCATTTCTATGATCACAACCAATCTCAGATGAAAGGTTGGTAGCGCCTCAGGGTTGAAGGGGTCTTGTATACCTGTAATTACACTCTGTTCTCTAAACAATGCGAGTACTCTCGCAATAAAGAGTTTGGGGGTTAAAATAAGGGTTGTTGGGAGGACTCATCTTCATACATTTTTAAACACTAGTTTTGAATTATGCATTGTTTGTTATCCCGCAGGAAGACATCGCTTTTCCGAGATGAAAAGTAAGTACTCCCCTCTCCTTACGTTTATTGATATTAATTAGCAATCCGAAGCGTTACATCGGCGGCTTGCGTCGATCTTAAGTGATCGACAAAGTTATCAACAGCGGGCGGTCGGTAGTTGCATTGGATGGGTGACCGTTAGTGGCAACATTGCTCGGGAGCATCCATTGGGTAGCAGTCGTTAAGCCATTTTGGATGCCTTCGCGCGGCGTAAAAATTTTTGACACTTGGGGTGGCCACTAACCCCTCCATCAATCCGCACTGGAGCTCCGTGTTGGAGTGTGCTCTAGACCTCCTCAGACATGAAGATAGACCCGTGTTCAGTAGTAGGCCATTAATGGTTTGAATTCAAATCTGATTCTTCCTAATGTAATAAATAGTTTATTTGTACAGGTAGACGAAACAATCCATTTTAAGATAAGTATTACATAACTACTTTACTGTGATTGTTTCTTATCTTTGTTACGTAACAACCATAACATACCTACATAACAACCTTTGATATAGGTCATATGTAAAACAATATTTTTCACTAGTTCGTTATCATTCATGCAATTGAAAAATCTAGGAAATCTAAATTTTATTTTATTCATATACATACCATACTTCTTATATGACAAATAAGTATGTACCTTGCTTACTGTTACTAAGTAACTGCCGGTTATTCCATAATTTTCACCATTGCAAGCCATATCTGTCCCAATGCTGGGATAGGCTTTCCTCTGTGTTACAAAAACCTGGCCAAGCGCGGTTTCACACTTCATACACCTTTGATAATATTATAAATAGAATTTTTAGTTACCTCACGATGCCGCCTTACCGAAAATTGGGTGGCACTTGTCCTCCCGAGTTTAAGCCCGAGTAAAAAGGAAGATCCCTTGACACCCGTAGAATCCCTCGCCACGCAACACAGAGCGCGAAGGCGAGTGGAAGACCGGCTGTCTGCAGCAATAACACCAAACTCATCGCCAATGCGTAGCCGGCTATGGAACACGAAGACAGTGGCTCTCAAGCCCACAGCCGGAACTCGATAAGGTTGGCGGCTGACTAAGTAAGAGGTTGGTAACCAGCTGGTCTTCAGCCCGACCACCAAGCAGAGTCTCCTGTCGCCTTTCACGACACCCTCGTCCGCCGGCATTAAATTGGGATCAGTATTTTATGCCGCCCCAATACGGCCAATGCTAGACATTTGATACCAGTCTTCAAATTAAAGTATACGTAACATAAATCATTGATGTATGTTTTTATTTAAATCAAAGTAACATCGTAAAATAATATAGCATTCATTTCATTGTTATTTACAGAAAAATCTGTAAATAACAATGACAACATCAAAAGCCATTGCGTAACTTGGAAAAAACCACACTGAATTATTGAGATTGGACCTGACATCTGAAATATGACCAAGGTCCTTCTGGTACATATGTGTAAGCGTTACATAAGGTACCTACTTTTTGCAAAAATCTGAATACGTTACAATATAAATCGATTTCACCAGGAAAGAGAAAAGATTAGAGAGTTATAGAGTTCTGTCTGCCAAACATGAGTTCCAAACATATTGCCGCGTCTGTTCGTCTCCCATGCACAATTTTGAGCAGATTTTTGAACAGAAATAAACGCTTCAACGCTTACACACTCGTACCCCTCATTAGGATTATGTAACTTGTGTCGCTGATTGAATGGACAACACAAATAACACATCACTACCCATGACTCAAGAACAAACACACACATTTTTTTTTAGCTGAATATAAGTTACCGCTTGGCTACGGTCCCACCTGATAGGACACGGGAATAGAACCCGGGACACCTCGTTTCGCAGGTAGGGCTAAATGGCATATTAACAAGGCTATGTGGTCGTCATTGTTGTAACAGCTACTATTTTATCTTTCACAGTCAAACAAGAGATCCGGTGACCGGTATGATATATAAATGGTTATATCAGAATGTTTTATGCATCACCAAACTGAGGTTATGTAACGATTTTTTGTCGAAAATAATATCATAACCAATAACATAGGCAGTAAAGGCGTGATCCACGGAGTCGCTTTAAACCCTGACTAACAGAGTAGATGTTTTTTTAAGGTGTTAAGGTAGAAAACGCGCATGCAGCACCACCGTTCCGCCGCCGCCCATGACAACTGTGACCGACATAGATTAAGACTCAAATTGGGACTTGCTAACTGACTAACCATAGTGTAGTTAGTCAGTTAGCAAACAGTGTTTTTTTTTGCCTGAAGGGCTGACGTAAAAGCATGCGAGCAATGCCGAAACAGCAACACCAAAAGCGACAAAGAAGACAAAAGAAAGAAGACGACAAAAAAGAACACTTCAAACACCCAGTTGGAACACGACAAGACTTCATCATCTTGGTGGCGATAATGAAGAACTCTCGGGTGTGCAGGTATTTCACGATGATTTCCTTCACTAAAGCGATTGACAATCTATTTCGAAAACGCACATAATTTTTGAAAATTAGAGGAGTGTGCGAGGCCCCGCTGTTCAGGAGTTCAACGTCCAAACCACTTGTCCACGTGCAATATTGGGAATATTGCACATTAATATCGGGAATATTGCAAGTTCATTCATAATGGGAATATTGCTAGTTTATTCATAAGGGAATATTGCTAGTAAATTTATATTGGGGATATTGCTAGTTCATTCTTATTGGGAATATTGCATTAACACTCTGACTACTTACGTAATACCACTTCTGCCTTTTAAGTTACCCTTGGATTCAACCCTTTAATGGTCCATCAACCCATGAATAGCCTACTACTGAGCATGGGTCTCTCATGAAGTTACTCTAAAGCAGCGTAGCGAAGTGCGTTCCAAGCCTCCATAACTGCAAGAGGCTCCCTCCAACCAACTTAAAGATCAGTAGTTTATCTTCAAACTCGTTAGTACCGAGGCTTGTTTGTATGCGCGCCTTAAACGTGGAACGTACACAAACGAACAGTGTCGTCCTCAGGCCTCCAAAGAAAACATTTTTTGCGTTGTAACCTGCGTAGGTACATGACTGGACAGCGACATGCACACTAACAAGCCGTAGTTAGATAATACAAGTTTAAATTGCCAAAAGGAAACTAAAGTTTCAAACAAGTGCAAAATACTCATATCGAACAAAACATTACGTAACCTGCCGAATGCACGCGCCTTTAGACAAATGTCAGTTCAGATCCCGACCTTGGCAGTAAGGTATTCCACACGTGACGACAACATGGAACAGAGTCCGCGGCCGCCGTCCGTGACATTCAATGAGGAAAACAATGATAAACACGTCTTACCTAACGCTTACGGCTGAATATGTTATTATCGGAAGTGGGTTTCGTCGTGAATGTCATTATCGACGTTATTGTTTTGAATAAGTTTTTAGTTTTGAAATTTTTGCCTGGCAACTGATTTTTTTACGAAATTAAGGTAAGTTACTAACACAGAACTAACTACTGCTAACCGTCCTTGCCCAAGTACTCATACCCATTAACTAACTAACCAACTAACGTTCTAACACCGTCTGCTGCCTGGACTAAACATCCTTGCCCCCATTTGATGGATTCTGCGTCGGTCAAAGTTGTCATGGACGTCAGCGAAAAGGTTGTGTTACATGATCGTTTGATTGTCTTATTTCCCTTAAAAAACGCCTTTATGAATTGATTTTTTTTTTAAAGTTGGAACAGATATTTCGTTAACTGTGTTCTAACCAAATGCTAAAATAAAAATTTCATACCCGTAGTGCCTGCACATGAGTAGGTTACTCATGTGGTGCCTGCTTGAAAATCGGCGGAATTTCAAACTTACCTTACCCCTACTTCTACCTTTACCTCTGTTAGATGTGGAATATCACCAAACTCGTTACTAAGTTATTATCTGATGTGTTCTACATAATGCTTACTACCTCGCTGCCAAATTTTATTCATCATGTAAGCTTTTATATTCAGGAAAGGGATCTTGTCGTATCTCGAAAAAATGAGAGAAAGTACAATGAAAGACTCAGAAGAAAAGTACAATGATTCCATTAATGACAATAAGAACATTTCAGTGTAAAATTCAATTGCTACATAATGATAGTTTACAAGGGTTGACAATTTTTAAAATATAGGTATTTCTTTTGGATCTGTGGTAAAATTGAATTTTTTCGAGACACGACAAGATCTGAACTTTAAAAACCTCAGTGTCCCATAGTTTACAAGCGGTGCTAAAAGTCCAAACCGATCTTGATATTTTATTTTCAAACAAGTTTCATATTCGCGTGTGGTATTTTAAATGTTATGTCAGTACCTAATACTTTGATACGTCGATATGATTACCTGCATCGGGTTTGAGGCTTGAATCACCGCCATAAATGATTCAACTTCGTCTTCGGTCGCACTTGGGTGGCTTGCCGCTTATTAGCATAAAAATTCAATGTGTTTTTTTGTCACAAAATTTGTTTCTCATAAATGGTTTATTATTTAAGGATTTTAAAAGCTGACCACTACATCTGTCTGTTCATAGCCATTTATTCATTCAGTTCATAGCAATTAATTTCCATTTTGGAACGAAGTCCCTTACGGCAGGCTTGGAGGGGATAGGGATTTTGCTGCGCGACCGAACTGAAAAATATGTGATAGTAAAACCGTAAGCGTGGAAAACAGGTGAGCGTGGAATAAAACCGTTAAATGAGACGTGCGCAGGCGCGACAGTAGCCGAAGGAACTTCGTTCCTACCTGATGTCCCACGACACAATTAGTTTTTTTTCTGAATTTCTGGATCGATTAAGTCGAAATTTGGTAAAGAAAAAGGAGCGTCTCGGGAGACCAAAATTTAACTACTGGGCTATCACTGCTATATAACAAGTTATTTAATTCATTTACATTAACAACAATTGTTACAATTTTTATTTATTTATTTATTTATTTTAACACAACTGAACATAAAAAATTACAGACAAAAAATTAAAAAGCTAAAACGACGTAAAATTTAATGTATAATTATGCTTCGGTGTTCCGTTCTCGAGATTAGATATACACATGTAGTAACACATAGGTGTCGCCATCAATGCACTAAGTTTAGAGAGGAAAAAAAAAAAGAAAACAAGTGGGTAGACCGAGAATTCTCTATAGACTACCTGCGTTCATTTCGTCATTCACATTTCAGTGCTCCGCCACTTTGCACGTATTATTGCGTTCTTGTGTTTTAATGGAAGTTTTGTGTTTTAAAATCAAAAATGTCGAAGGGGAAGTGTGACGATAAGGATTCATATAGTTTTACAAAGAAGAAAACGAAAAAATTCGAAAGGAAACTTCTTACGGAACACCTCACATAGTTATGATAGAACTACACTTACAGGTAAGTTAGTTTAATAATAAATTAACTATGCTTTCATTTTCCGAGATTCGGTGTTCCGTAGGCAACTTGCCATATTAAGTTTTCTCTAATTTCAAGAATTGAATTCTGATTTAATAAATACCACTTAGATATCTCTTTGGCTATATCCAAGCGGTGTAGAAAACTTCGATAGCGTGATTCAGACTTGTCATAACGTCACCGTATATTGTGTGTGCGATCTCGTCACACATCTGAAAAATGACTCCGCTAGTCATTATCTACATGAGACACACTACAGTTTCTCAAATAAGTTTCGCATCTATTTAAAAACCACTCTAGGGATTTTAGGACGTTAGGTACAAGTTACCATCAGATTTCTCGTATGCTCATTTATAGGCTAATAATAAGAATGTCGACGTGAAGACATCCGTTACCTGTTTAGGTAACAACCCTTAAACTCGCGTTCACGATGCTACGCATTGAGTTCATCTTATCCGCGGTACATGTATCTATGTATGCTCACGCACAGATACTCGTTACCTCTTTAGGTAGAAACCCTTAAACACGGGTTCACGATGCAACGCCTGGAGTTCATCTTACCTGCTGTACATGTATCTATGTATGCTCACGCACAGATACTCGTTACCTGTTTAGGTAACAACTCTTACTCTCGGGTTCACGATGCAACGCCTTGAGTTCATCTTACCCGCTGTACATGTATCTATGTATGCTCACGCACAGATACTCGTTACCTCTTTAGGTAACAACCCTTGAACACGGGTTCACGATGCAACGCCTGGAGTTCATCTTACCCGCTGTACATGTATCTATGTATGCTCATGCACAGATACTCATTGCCTGTGTAGGTAAGTACAACTTTAACTAATTATAGCAAATAGTACATTGCTTAAACTCGGGTCCACGATGCAACGTCTCGAGTTCATCTTACCCGCTGTACATGTATTCATGTATGCTCATGAACAAAAAGTCGTTACTTGTTTAAGTAATTGCAATCATAATTGTTATGTTAGCAAATTGTTCACTCCTCAAACTCGGGCTATCGATGCAACGTCTTGAGTTCATCTTACCCGCAGAAGTTGTGCCCATACGTGCGGTCAGATACGAATGTTACTGCCACACATTTAGGCATTCATTTTACAACCATAGCAGTTAGGGCATTAACTAAAGTCGAGTTTACGATGCAACGCATTAGAGCTCATCCTACTCGCTGTTCTTTCACATTATACGTAAATGGTTAATGCATGTAAGGGGATTTTCAGATTTGCACATCATTATGTAAAAATTGATTCTCCATCTCATAAGCCCTAACATTAGGGCAGTTACCTCGGATATCGTTTTGAAGCGAGATAATACATTGGAAGCAAAACTGAAGCATATTAATAGTGCTTTCAAGTGTTTAAAGGGAACTTTGGCCAATCATTTTAGCTAAAGAAATAACAGACCCTATTATATTAAAATTACATTGCGCCGTATTTTATATTACTGTGAACATGAGAATTCCGTTACCAGGCGTAATGTTTACTTACTTTGCTGAAAAATAGATTCAGAAATCAGTTGCAGCTGACCAAAATTGATAGTTTACCTTTCGGACAGGTACTGGCCGATACGTTTAAGACGGCTAAGGCTGTCAAAATAAGTCAGGTGATGAACTAAAGTCTGTTATATACCCAATTCCAAAGCAAATAAGTCAAAATTACCACTGTCTAACGTAAATTTAAACTGGAAGGTGCAGACGACAATGTTAGACAGTACCTACGGTAAATGATATAGAAGCTATGGTCGCAAATAACATCAGATCATACTATACGTTCTTGAATGAAGGGTTATGAAGTCCCTTTTTTCAGAAACCCTATTCCAAAATAAAATATGTTTATATAAAAATTCTCGCGTTTCAACACGATAATGAATTTGTACAAGCCACGAACAGTTTACTGGCTCTAGGTGCTGTTTCAATATTATGTCAACGTTGCGACGACCATTGCATATCAGACATAATTTTGGTACCGAAACGAAACGATGAGACTCGTTTTATATAAATAAATAAGATAAAAAATTAAGTTATTCGTTTTATATCCAACATAAAGTATATAGAACCTTATAACAACAATTTTGGAAGTTTCTATCGATAATACAATCGCTGTTAAAACTGCATATTTGAATTTAATGTGCTACTGCCGTTTGCCGGTCTCATACCGCACCATACCATATGCATACACATAATATCATAATTCGAAAAATTTGTCAATGATTTATCTTGACTATTTATATTTCTTAGCATGTCCATAATGTGACGAAAATATGTATAAAACTCAAAAAGAAATTTGCTCTAATCCTTCGGATTCGTATAAGTAAACGAATCTACTAACTTCTCTAATAACTTTTATTAGATTCCCAATAATTCGTCTAGGCTTTATTATTGATTCCAATAAAATGGAAATCTTATTTTTTCTATAAATCTATTTCAAAAATTAATTGACAAATAATATTTGGGAATTTCATTCTATCGCCTCAACTATGGGATAGGGTGCTGGTGTAGCATAAGCGGACAAAACTGCAAGTGGTATTTGAGGTCAAACGGAAAGAGAACATTGATTACTTAGCTGCATCCATTGGGCAAAAGGATTTTTTTGTTTAACAATAAATTTATTCGGATGTCAGAATCATACAGTTTCCCCATTTACCGAAACTGATCAAAAATATGTACCTATATGGCAATGGCGTGAAGCTCGAAACCTTTTTTTTTTTTGCTTCGTACACAATTATCATCAATCAAATAATGTGAGGCCGAATCAAGACGACTTCACCCCGGCATCAAACTTTATGCCATGTGTGATAACTGTTATCAAACATGGCCTAAAGACCCTGAAGCGTATAGTACATATTTACACCTTTACTGTATGTTGGTCCAAATGGTTTTCTTTTATGATTTTCCCCCATAGTGATAAGACTAAGGGAAAGTTCGTGGCCCCAGAAAAATAATAATATGATAATAATAAAATCTTTATTTCGGACGTCGGGGCCCATATATTATTAGTAAATTGCTAGTAACAATTTTGCTTAATACTATGTTAGTAGTGTTAGTAAAAAGTATAACAACATAATTTAATTTGACATCTTATTTTTTAAGGCCTATGACCAACTCCACCCAATGTCTGTGAATGAAGTCATCCGGCCTGGTAGCAATCATCTTCAGGATGCCGTTGCTGCTGTTACGTAATCGCTGTAGCAATGAGCATAGCCATTATACAGCCATGGTATAACTGATGTTGCTTTATAAAGTTCCGGATCATACACTTTTGACGTTTCATTCTTCTAAGGATTTAATACATATTATATGTATATAACTAATATCTACGAGGCCTCCAAGCCAGATATCGTTTATTTCTTTACAGAATTATAAGAATCTGGTCTACAATATGGAAAGTAAGACTTTTTTTTTTCACATATTCTCTCCGTCGTATAAACCTAAGGTTGGTTCGACGTGTCAAGACACAGTCGCCAGGTGTTACATGGATCACTATGAAGGCTGGTACACAGACACGATGGTGCTGCGACGCGACCCCGATTCTCCGGTCAGGTAAAGTTACTGATTTATCTTACGACGCGGCTGACAAGCCGCCAACCCAAGTTTGCCAACCCTACGATTGGCAAACTAGGACCTGGAACAGAGGTCTTTACAGTTGCAGGTCAGCATTGTCTTTAATTGAAGATAATCAAGTAATGGTCGCACTCGTATAAGGATGGTTAGATGCAATGATTATTTAAAGGATTTTAGACTTTGCACACACTTGCCTAAATGCAAGTCTACGTGATGATAAGTCTACAGGTTGTATCCATAATTAGTAATAGAAACATTAAATAAAATTTCAAGAAAGTTGTTACATAATAAGCCATCGATGTAACGTGTTCGATGTCATGAACTACGACGTAATTCGATGTGGCGTATGGAAGCAGTTAACTTTGCGGCTCATATGGCGCAAAACACAACCCAAAATAAAAATCGAAAATATTAGTATCTCTTCTATAGTAGGTATAGATTACGATTCTTAATTTAATATAACCATCCAGATGCTTCTATATTCGGGAAATACGCAGTTAGTTTATTACCATGATTTCCTACGTAACCCAATCATTACGTAATAATCACATCTTTCTTTTTTAGTATAAGACAAATACAATATGGTCTCTGTCCTCTTAGAAACTGCTGGATGTGCCGGCTAATCGCAAAACACTTGTCAAGTTTTAAAATAGAGCCACATCAAATAATACAGACATAGCTATGTATGTATTTATATACATATTAGCAAGGAGTATTTGATCCATGGTAATTGATTAATCACTTACATTATCATTATCCTAATTGTACTTAGGTGCAAATTTTAGTCTCATTAATTTAAAATGAGTAACTTTTTATGAATAAATTACCCTTTTTAACCGACTTTGAAAAAAGGAGTAGGTATATTATATATATATATATTATACATATACGGGGTGATTTTTGTTAGTCACTTTACATATTGATGGAAGTGCTCAGTATTCGGTTATCATTCCAAATGTTTAGTTGGAAGGGTGCTTGGAATTTTACGTAATTGCCTATTACGGACCCATAATGTGGACAAAATGAGCGTGCGGTATGGGCTGTAGGTCATTAACCCCGGCAGGCGGCCGTCGGCCGGTCGGTCGCCGGAGCGCACAGCTGATGTCCATACATTCCGAGTATTTGTGGATAATTCTGATTGCCATTTTTAAAACAGTTATCGTGTAGAATTTTTACTTTATATTTTTAATCGTTGCCTATGACCATGTTCTTTCATTTCCTCGAGTACGTCGAGTGAAATAAGATTCACCCAGTATACATAATTATAAATATTATGTATGCCCGGCGTTATCTCTGTCGTCTGTAAACCGATTTTGATTATCCATTTTTTATTTGAAAGAACGTAGTCGGTTTTCTTCGGTTCTTTCATTAAATTAATTGTCGCTGTGATTATTCATTGGTGTGCCTTCTAGGCACCCAATTATTTCATTTCACAAATAACTCTAAATATCTACATGTGTATATCTAATCTCGAGAACGGAACACCGAAGCATAATTGATGATTAAACGAACTTACCTGTAAGTGAAGTTCTATCATAATTATGTGAGGTGTTCCGTTCGAAGAGATTAAACTCCCGCCCTCCCTTATGGAATCCCCAAATTTTGTGAAATGAATATCATGTCTTAACTCTGAACTAAATGACGAAATGAACGCAGGTAGTCTATAGAGAATTCTCGGTCTACCCACTTGTTTTCTTTTTTTTTTTCCTCTCTAAACTTAGTGCATTGATGGCGACACCTATGTGTTACTACATGTGTATATCTAATCTCTTCGAACGGAACACCTCACATAATTATGATAGAACTTCACTTACAGGTAAGTTCGTTTAATCATCAATTATTGATGTTGGTTTGACACTCGGTATATGAGATTACCGGCATGACTAGACAACCTATACGGATAAATTATAAAATTACATAGTCCACAAAACATTGGTACTATTCCTAGTTAATGTTACAGCTGTAAACAGTTACATTACAACGAATTTATAACCCTTCCGCATTACTGCACAGATCCTTGATATGTTCGATAGTCTTACTCATTGTACATAATTAAATACAGCTCAGCCCGTACATTATCTTGGGAGTTTCTGTGTCTGTAATTTCAAAATAAAGGTCGTTAACTACCTAGAATATTATGTAATATGACATTCGCGTACTTAAACATGATCAAGATTTTAAAAGTTATTATTTTTTGGCTTGCTTGCGTTTTTTTTCAATTTGGATTCGTAACCGCTGCACAATTGGTTGAACGTTGGACTGCCGAACTGGAGGTTCCGGGTTCAAACCCCGCACGCACCACTAATTTTCAAAAATTATGTGCGTATTAAAATTTAATTATCACTTGCTTCGGTGAAGGAAAACATCGTGAGGAAACCTGCACACCTGAGAGTTCTCCATAATGTTCTCAAAGGTGTGTGAAGTCCGCCAATCCGCACTTGGCCAGCGTGGTGGACTATGGCCTATACCCTCTAATTGTGAGAGGAGACCCGTGCCCAGCAGTGGGACAGTTATGGGTTATGATGATTAAACATTGACTTTTTTATATTTTCTGTGAATATAATAATAATATGCATGTATCATAGGGGTCATTAAGTATTACGTAAGCACAACAGGGGGGCGGGAGGGTCTTAGCTTTGCTTATTTTTGTTGACATGGGGGGTGGGGGAGTCTAGATGGTGATTACGTCAGCAGTATAATTTTTTTTTTCACTTTTCAGATTTCCCACCTTCTTTTTTCAAAATTCTCTTGAATCAATAAAGAAACCATTGAATGCAAGTACCAATGTTTACGTAAGCATGGGGGGAAGGGTAAGAGATTTGCTTACTTTTGCTGACGAGGGGGACAGGGGGTTAAAAATTGCAAAAAATCTTAAAAATCTGCTTACGTACTTGAACGGCCCCATACCTACCTATAAGCAATCTGGAAGAAATTATAATTATGAATGATAGTGAAAACCAAAATCCGTTGTGTAGTTTCAAAGATCTAAGCGTACAAACACGAAAACCGACTTTGTGTTATACTATGTATTATAAAGATAATTGTAGAAAATTACATGATGAGCATTTTCCACGAAATTTCATAAAAATATCCAATCCAGGGTGTTCACTCCATTAGCGGGTCGGTCGGGATCAACCAAAATAATTTGTTTTAAAATCGGGATTTTAACATGTCACAATTTGAAAAACTGGACCTTTAGCTGAATATTACAAAAAAATAACCAGACGTTTCTATCAAAGTCTAATGTACAATCCGCGATGAGTTAAGTTCAATTTTTTTTTTTTATTAATGATCAGTTTTTTTTCCATAATAATTTACCTGCCTATAATGTCACAGATACAATTTAATACAAAGATTTGGTCAGAACCAAATCTTCTAAACCTATTGTATTAAGATTTGGTTCTGACCAAATCTTTGACGTTGACAGAAAGCCAAAAGTCCGACCAAACCGGCAATCTGTTAACCCTCGGCTCTCGTCCCGATGAAGAAAATGTTAAACAAACCAACTCGTTGCATAACACTGAACACGTGAGCGGTATACACGAGACGTTCAGTGACGTAGGAGCCGTAAATAAAGAAAATCTAAGTCATTACGTAGGAAAAAATATAAATTCCCAAGAATAAATTATTCCACCCAATTTGTATGACCAAATAGATACGTAATAATTAGTCATTATTATCAGTTTAATGGGTGGGAAATGTTTATTATGAAGTTACGTAATCATTTATATGTCGCTAGTTATTCCTTGTTAGGTAGGTATTTCCGGAATATAGGTACCGTTGGTACATAATTGTTTCAGGACATTAGCCGATGACTAATTTAGGTAAATTGTATTCAAACAATCTATCAACAATAATAATACAGTGTCATTTCGTAATATACCTTAGGATTTTCCAAATCCATTGTTTACAATTAAATAGCTATTAAAGAAAATCCACTCCATTACACAGAAGCTGCGTAAACAAAATATATTTATGTATATTATAATTAATTCATTACGCAATTAAAATTGCCCAAACTGACGCTTATCGACCGATTACTGATTTCGTAGAACTAAAAAACGCCACAAATACATGACTCAATCGCAAATTAGCTAAAAAAATCGGACACTACATTGACTCAATAGCGCCGGCCGAGTGATTACACACAGTCAGCGCAAGTTACGTAAATACAACGCACACAGCTGCGGACCACGCACACAGCCACAGAACCAACACAGGCGCAACTCGCTTCTATGTGTGAGTGCAGACCGTGAGTCGAGCGAGTCGCCCGACCCCACTACAAAATTTAGTCGCACTCTAGACTTCGCAGAGGAAGGACTAGTCCCAGCTACAAGAGTACTACGCACCTCGCAGTGTACATTTCGTCATAACAATATTGTGATAGTGAAAAAATATTTCTGGACGTGAAAAGTGGAAGTGTAACATTTATTGTTTCATTTCAAAGTACTATAAACTACGCCATTGACGGTTTTGTGTTTTTGTGAAATTATGACATTGTTCCCAATATTTGGATAATTCCGGATAAGGAGTGGAATATTGCCGCAAATATTTTTGTAAGTATTTTTGACTACCCTCGTGAATATTTTTGAAATTGTGTTGATTCATTTTTTATTATTTTATGTTTTTATAGTTTGCATTATTTTTTTTGTTCCCACTCCAAAGAAAGTTACAAATTTAATTACTTATAGACATTTTTTTTCTTTACATTTAAAAATTATTCCAGTTTACGAAAATATTATAATAAGAGAAAAGAAAACTTTAAACAAATTAGAAAAAGTTATTTAACTCAATATTTTCATGATAATATGATTTTCTAGTTAGAAAAAATAATTTTCTAATAATAATTCCCAAAAAGCAGAAGCAACAGACTAAGTAAGAAGGAAAATTTCGAATTTCAAATTAGATTTTTTAAATGTTTAGCACCTAAGGTTTTTACTTCTTACCTTGCTTACATTAATTATAATAAATTACAATGACTAATAAATTAAAATGAGTCAGAAGCGCATACTTCAAGCATTCGGTACGTAGAATTGTTTTTCCTAATGTCATTGACTTCGCTCGAATTTGTTTACTCATCCATCGTAAGTATTTGCCAAATATTCGTGCTTTCATCTTCGGAGCTTTTGTGTCTTTATCCCGCTATTTGAAATATTTAATTATCTGTATTAGTAAGAACTATTAGAATTAATTTTCGGTTTTTAATTATTTATAGAAGATTTTTTCAATTTTCTGCTTTTTGCATTCATGTAAATTAGTAAGATACATTTAACGAGTTCAATCTCACCAGACTTGGATTATTGCTCGTCTTTGTTTTCAGTCTTTTGTTTTGCAACCATTTCCTCAGTTGTTTCCATCATAATCTCTGTTTATATCTTCGAAATCGTCTAAATTGTTTTGTTATCTTTTCATTGTTACTCATGTTTACGAGACGTTCCGCGAATATTCTTATTACGTTTGATATATTACCTTTGATAACAGGTATGTCGGGAATATTGAACACATTTATAATATCTTTATTGAGTTTACTCCAGACGTACGTACGGTTTTTTATTATGAATAATGTAAAATAAAACTGACAAAAAATACTTAAAAGGACATAATGATGTATTCATTAGGATCCATATTTCACTTTGTAATATTACTATCAAAGTCCAGTGATGTAAGAAGAAATTGCTGACAGTTTACATTTTTTTAGATTCTGTTATAAACTTGTACGGGTAAATTAAATAGAATTTCGAGTTTGAGTGGTAATTGCGATTGCGTCCACAAGTGTCGCAAGCGGTACCAGGCTCTGTCGTAAGCCATTGTGAGCTTACACAAGTGGTTCAAGGTTCCCTTCCCGCGTGCGTTCGTTCGGATGTACGGAAACTAGATTTAGTAATACTTACTGTTCAGTAACCCTGTCTGAGAATCATCATTAGATTTAAAAAAATATTATTTTCTTCGTGTTCGGGACTTTGTCTAATCATGCAACACTTCCGTTTAGAAAGACTTTTATAACAGCAACACATTTTACTACAAAAAGTCCAAAAAATTTCCAAATTTCCGCGTCGCGTCCATAAAACTTTTGCCCATTGAACTCCTGCCAGAATATTATAACATCGTTCTGCGTGTACAGGAAAGTAAATATTAAAGCGGGTAGAAAACAAACACGAGAGTATCGTGCATTCGAATCGATCCGCCGTGCAAAGGTCAGTACAGAACGTATGACGCAACGTCTCTAGGGCGTTATTGCGCAATCCACTGCAAGACAGACTACAATAGATACCTATCGAGTCTGACTAACTCACCTACGATAACGGCATCTTTATATTTAAATAATCTTTGCGCGGATTCTTCTGAATCATCATTGGTGACGACGAAATTCTCAACACCTAGAATTGTTAAGTAAGTTTTTAACGCTTCTTTCTTAGCAAGTAACCCGTCTATGAGACCGTTGTAATAAACATGGTCATCAAGTTCTTACCATTACTTAACCTCTCTTTTCCAATGTCAGATTTTACTAATAAATACTAAACATTTTGCTTGCGTTACTAAAACAATGTCTATTAACTATTTCTTCTCCAACAAGAATGAGTTAGCATTACCCGCAACGTAAACCTTCAGTGTAAGTTATGTGCCCTCTAAGGTCGCTACTCAGTTCCGCTGTACAGCTAATTCTATTTATATTCATTGTACACAATGCAATGTAATAAACAGATAACGAGCATTAGTTACAATAAACGCTTTATCGGCACATGATGTAATACAGGAACTAATGCAAGGTTCTCCGGAAGGTATATTAAAGAACATAAGGTCGTGCCCGCATACATTTAGTTAATCGTGCATCGTGGTTAGTTTGTTTTTAAATCCCAATGATGGCTTACGATTCTGATTTAATAAATTATTTTGTACACAGCCAAAACATGAAGCACGATGATATCATAAAGTTAAATTCCAACTTCGTGATTTTGTTAAATGCGTAAAGTCAACACAATACATCTAAGGAACACTAGTAACCCGAATAATTACTAAACCTCGACACATTGAATCAATGACATCATTTACATATAATCATACATATGTAGGTACACGATTAACGCGTTACGTAACGCGATTTTTTCACGCGCAATACGAACTCCGACGATAATTTCATCGGTACGAGGACAAGCAAAGATAACTTGACCTATTTTTTTTATCTCGCCGCTCGCGTAACTCTAACCTACATACGCTGTGAACGTGTGCGTGAACAACCAATTGCGACAAAGCAGATCGGTACGCGTGACGTATCTTATTTAAGGTCCTAAGCTTCCTATAGATGAAAATGGAGCACCATGACGCAACAATGATGAGACAGAATTCCGAGAAATTGTTTCTCATAACAAAGATACTGGACTGACCAAGGCTAGTGCAGTGTACGTAAGCCGTCTGAAGACTAATCACACAATAAAAACAATGCAATCAATGCTATATAACTAAAAGATGTTAAAAGTGGGGAACTCCTTGTGAGTCATAAAATTGAACCAGTTTTCTGAAACCTGCAGCCAGAAAAATTATGCGAAGAACAACACATTCTAAACTAGTTACATATTACATCGACTTCCTGTGCTACGCTTCCTAGAAGCCAAAATGATTTTTACGTAACATCCTAAAGTAGTCAGCAGCTAAATTTAGAGAATCTAGAACACAGAAATAGGTTAAGTGTTTCTTAATAATACAGCAATTAGCTGTAGGTTTGGAGCAAGGTCAGTATTAAGTAGGTCTCTTTGTTAAGTCTCGTCCAAACAATCAAGTATTTGTGGAAGGATTATATTTATCAGATAGGGAAATCCTCTACCGGACAAATTAATAGGACCTTGACACATATACTGTATTGGTCGCCGCTTATCAAAACAGTTGTTATGAAACGCAACCTTGACACCATAAGTTTATCGTCGCGACCCAGAGGCCACCCCGAAATAAACCTTCCTCCTTGCTCAAAGACCTCACCCTAAAATTTGAATGAAAATCGGTCAAGTATACGCAATAGTCATAAAAAATGTTTGAAACACATCCAGAAATTGCGACGTTCTATTAAAAAGTGTACAGCATAATATAACTGCTAGTATTCAATTCAGCTGATTGTCCAGTGCGGAAAACAAATACATAACACCCTATCTTATGTTTGGGAAACATAGCTTGGCGACTTACTATAAACTGTAATCAAATACGATGACTACATGGCGCCAAGTGTAAAGAAATTGCTCATAGAATGCAACGATCATGAAATTTGAGAGCGAACTATATATTTTAGTCAATACCTAGTTAAATTAAATTAAAGTTTACCTGGCATAATGTTTTAGAGCACCTTCACATGATAGTAAAATGTCAAATCAAAGATGGCGGCCGACCTACTTTTCCCGCGCAATAAGTGGCGAGCGTGTGGAAAGTTACCGCTGTACTACTTTCTCTACTTTTTCCAAGATGGCTGATATTGTCTATGCACATTTAAAAGGAAGGTCAAGAGCACAATTGTTTTCATTGTGAATAAAGTATTGTGAGTTGAACTTAGCCTCGACATTAACATGAAAATAGATGACCGATTACAGACAGATATGAAATTAATAGATGAAGAAGAGTAATTTAATGAGTAAAATGAGCTTTAAGACAAGTAACTCGCAAATGCCGCGAAAGTAGAACCGGTAAGTTGTTAATATGACTGTCAAGGGCAATTCTACGCGATCGATAATTAGTTTTCACGTTCCGATATCACGTTGCAGTTTATATAACGGTTTAGAGAGGAATAAACGTGCTGCGCGTTGCGCAAACGTCAACGTGAGGGTTCAAGACCGGGCACGTGTTGTTAGCCGCGTGACCGCGCTGGCTCCGTACGTGCGGTAGGACGATCACGTCGGCCGTGAGGTCATGCCAATGTCCCCGGGAGTCGCGCGATCTGTGACGTCCGATTTAAACCTGGACGTAACAAGATACAATACAAATCCTCTTTATTGTACACCATAAAGTTTTACAGATGTTGAAGTACAAAAGGCGGTCTTATCACTAACTAGCGATCTCTTCCAGACAACCTTTAAATATTAATAATAGTAAACACAGGAAAAAGGTAGGGTCAAGATCAGGATTAAGACTTCTTTAACTTTGAATCTGTTGATTAAATGCTACTGAAGTATAAGAGAAGAAGGGATTGACTGTTTGAAGTTCGAAATAAATAATTAAAGAGATGATACAGTAATTAACACGAATAAAGCTAATAGAAAAAGATACTTAATTAAAATAGTTTTTTAAGAAGAAATGCGATCTAATCCCAAAAGTAAAGATACTATTGAATACACTTAAAGAGACTGAAAAGATAGAATTAAATGAAGAATAATATATGGTATGTTACCAATGTGTGATGGATTCAAAACATTGTTATGTAAGAAGCGTGAAGAATTCAACAAACCTCGTCACGTATCAAGTTCAGCCAATAACATTTGTTTGTTACTAGGAAACCTTTTTTACTCTTGTATAGTCACTTACTGTTAAATCGGTCCTGATAAAAGAATATTTATTTTTAACCAATTGAACTTATTTTAACCAAGCTATTTTCATTCATTCTATAGGGAAGCATTTTGATATAGCCACAATGAATAGAATAGCCTTTTTTGCCGTGTAAATATAGTATCTCAGTTTGTAAGTTTACAATTCGTATTTAATATTGACCGAGTTCAATCTTTTTGCGTAAGAGTTAAAAATGTATTAGTCAAACTCATTGTTATCAGTGTTTGCGACAAAACACTTTATGAGTCAGTAGCATATGAGCGGTATAATGAAAAAGTTAATGTGTAATGATATTGATAAATATATAATTACTTGAATACAGAATATCTTTTTAGCATAACACCTAAATAAACAAATTGTCGTTTAATGAAAGTAGACTATAGCTTCAAGTATTGTTTATATAACATCCATTAAATGAAATACATTAGGCTGTGAAACATATTAAACCAAATCATAGTCATATCGCTGTTCCTAGTCATAACGTTAATTAATGACAACGTGTAAATTTAAAAAACAACATTGTAGATACTGACCGAAGACGAAAGTTATTACTCGTAGTATATTAAAATGCGAGTAGAAAATCACAGAAACAGTCAACAAACAATGACAAATGCAAGAAGGACATTATACGAGTGTAGAGCGGTAAAAATAACCTTAACCCCGCATGAGGGCGCGGGGGCACGCCCTCACGTGTGCGATGCCACGAAACGAGAATCAACACGTTCGTAATGAATATAAAACTAGGAATTTAGACATTATAATGACTGTTACGGGGTATTGGCACCTACGATTATTCTGCATTACTTGGGTGACGTAAAACGAAGCATATGAAATGGCTCAAGGAAACGCGAATAAAAAAAATGGCAGGTACAATGTAATAAAGTGATCATAATAGAGAATGGTAATAAGGCTGTAAATAATAATAAGAAGCAGATTGTAATAGAAAATTAGATTTTTGAGATTTGAGAGATTGAATATTACAAACTCATCTCACTATGTCGTTGCCAAAGGAACATATTAAATCTATTAAAAGAATACCATCGTCTGCGCGAGAAAGATACAAAAAAATTCAAACGCAATTCAATGTACACTATCTGTGTCCCAAATAGATAGGGCGTAGATAAGCAAACATGAGCGAGCTTATTAACCCAACTAATGATCGGACTGTCGAAACATGGCTTGCCCAACCCAACCTTGAAATGCGGTGACGAAACCGTTTCATAACAGTATTACGAGTTTTAGACACCAGATGAGCATAAAAACATCGCTGTTATACCGTACGGTCCCAGTTTTGGGTAACGGTCTCGCGAGAAAGTATACGATTAGTGCTAACTGTTTGATGTAAGTAGTGGTAGGAGATGATGCTTGACTAGTCACCGTTAGAGATTGGCTTGTCGATAACGAATCTATAGAATATGGACTGACCAAAATATGACTTTTTGAGACTTTTGTAATAGTGCTGCGATTAGAAGCATGATTCAACTGAACGATAGCTCAGTAGCACCTTGAGCCAGACTGATGATTGTTGATTCATTTAATAGCGTTGTTAAGAACGCATTCGCTAGCAATGTTCTGTTATTTCCAACTATGTAGCTTTGGTTAATAGAAAGTCCATAGCTGTTAATCGGTATTTAACTGTGTTCTTCCAACCGTCAAGTTAACGGACGTTTCGCGATTTTTTGCTCACAAACGGAGCAGACACAACGCTACTTGTTACCGCAACCTTTGCAATGAGACCCACTTACTGTGTCTGTTATTTAATGCTATATAACATGGCTGTTATATAAAATAAAATAAGACGGATAAAACTATATGCAATGTATCTGTAACTGTATCAAATATTTTCCACATTTTGGAAAATATTTTCCAAATATTTGAAAATATTGCTTCAACTATTGCTTAAAATATTTTCCAAATATTGGAAAATATTTTCCAAATATTGGAAAATATTTGCTCCTCATCGCCGGGCTATGAGCGCGTCCACTCGAACAACTCGATAACAAATTAAAAACCCAGATACTATTATGTTTTGTGATGATTCATTAGTTATATCTGGAAATGGAAAGACAACAAATTATGTTGTTGCGATAAACTCATGATTATATCATTATCGGCAACGAGCACAGCGAAATAAATTTTATTTACTGTTAATTAAATATTATTATTAAAGATACCAAAAACATTCAATTATAATTACATTAAATTTGATGTATTTTTTAAATTATAAATAAGACTTAAGTGACATAACTCAAAAAATATTTAAAATAATCTTATTAACTTCCGGGAATCAAGACACTTGAATTAAAATACCTATTAGCTCTTAATTATTTACACCAGATGCATCAGCATCACGTCAGTCACAACACTAAGTGGATCTTAATGCAGTAAAAAATGGATTCCCACATTAACTCTGACATTAAGTTCAACTCGCATCGATTAAGATGATTTTACATTATCCGACACGGCATCAAAACTAAGACAGTCTTAACAAAGTCATTATTATCATGTACCATTAAAACATCAATACGTCGATTAAATAGACGTCTTTAAAAGAGGTTACTTTACTTTAATTCTTGCGAACCGATATCGTATCGGTTGATGTAAAAACGCTCTTAGTTGGTACGATTAATCGTACAGTTATCGTGTAACGGAGTCCACATCTGGGGCGGCCTACTGACACCGAATTCTGTGGGGCGCGCATTCTTAACACCGTTCAATGGCGGATTTATCAAGTTACGGGTTGCAAGAAACAATTACAATTATGACAAGGTTATTTGACCGTTTTAGTAATTAAATGATACAGATAATGACAAGGTTTAGCCAGTAGAAGTTTTGAAAAATTACACTTCGCTTTATTGCTTGATTTGCGTTTATGACTAGCAAAACATTCCAAATTCTATCACAGTGTATGTAAAAAGATTTAGATCCATATTTGATAAAATGATTTCCAATCAAAGGTCGAATGGCAACACTAGTTCGTTCAAAACGACTCATTTTTAATTATGTCACAACGTATTTAATTTAAACAGGCGTTTTGAAGATTCTTGCTATTGCGACGCTCTACCGTTACTTTGATTACCGCATAACGTTTTGCTTTGCACAATACCACAAGGCACAACAAGAAGCCATTACAAAATATAATTTTGCAATGAAAAACTTAATGTCCTATCTATCTGTTAAGATAGATTTCATTACTATACGTACACTATACGATTTGGATTCGTTTGTGTGCTGTAAAATATAATCATAGGGCCGAGCAACAAATACGAGTAGGTACCTACCTATATATAAAAAAAATACCTTTCTTCACAAAAGCGGTTATTAATTATCATAAATAAAAGAGATCACACTCTCAAAGGAAATAGTTACATAAATCTCTCAAAATGTAATGAGTCCGCTCAATAACATCTCAAAAATCTTTAAGGTAGCTCTAATGATCGTTTTCGAATATCAAAAGTTCAATAATGAATAATTTCGTATAATACAAGGCGGGCACGTGTTGCTTTCAGTAATACATGCAAATTGAACTGACAACGCATAACTTCAGAATTAGAAAGGACTCTCACGTTGTAAGTCGTGGATGCGTGTTTTTACACGTGATCGGGTTACCTTTTTCTACTTACATGGCGGTGCTATTAAAAAAATCGAAGTTTATTGCCCACCACAATGGAAGGTTACGATCGATCCGCATTGTTTAACAGGATTGTAAAACGAATAATTTAAATGTTCTCCATTCAATTCTTATCGAGATGTTCGCGAATTCTCTTTGGAACGAATTACAAGGACATTTTGTGTTCAGGTTTTTGTGTGTTCATTGATATGATATCAAACGTTACAGTCCAAATCGTGGAAGACATCTGTAGCTGCAACCCATTGAAACTTATCTATTTAAATTTAGGAGTTAAATTGTACACCTGGTTAGAGTATCTCTGACTCCCAAACTTGCTTTTTAAACACGAGTTTAATCCCCAAATATGACTTTATGTTTTAAAGTTAAGATATTTATTTCATTACAAACCCTGTGCTAATTACAGATGTTAGTATATAACGGGACAGACAGTATCTGAATAATATCAACAAGATAATTTACGCGAAATTATTGACCTCACGTAACATGATTATCCCACAGATAAAATATTGATGATTAAATTCATAACGTACGTTATGCAAAGGTTAATGACATCGCGCGGTCGATGGGATTTGAAATAATGAAAACGCCGGCGTCAACCTTTCAGCCGCGTTACCAGCAACGTGAGCTGTTGCGAAATCTAAATATTATCGTTCAGAAACCGTTAATAAGTCATAAACAGTCGTGTGTTCATGGACGTGCATTGATTACCGTTCGCCTCGTTTAAAAGTCGAATTTAAGGTTCCTTCTCGAGAAGAAATTTAATTTAAAAGTCGTTCCAGACATTTAAATAACATTACAATTTCTTCCACACGCAGTTTTGTAACGTTCCGTTCGTAACCTTTGGTAGACAACACGAAAGGTTAGGAAACGCGATTTATTAACTAGTTCGGTTAACGTAAAGGGGGCGAAAA
Organism: Ochlodes sylvanus; assembly: GCA_905404295.2. NCBI lineage: Eukaryota > Metazoa > Arthropoda > Insecta > Lepidoptera > Hesperiidae > Ochlodes > Ochlodes sylvanus. The sequence goes on from FR990146.1 coordinate 5,533,192, forward strand.
AACGGTTGTGGCAATGCGGTTTCACAAAGGTGATCCGCGTCTAACTAGCAACGGGATATTGCGACATCCATTTTTGCAACTCCACTCCATTTTGCAACGATTATAGAGTGCAACTTTTCTGTTACTAACGTGAAGTCGTTTCGTTGTTTCAGAACCAATTGGAAGTATCGTGCGGACCTGATTTCGTCCGCCGAAACATGGTAGCCGAGTTCATACTCAATCAGCAGCAGCTGATGAACGCGGGGGCTGGAGCAGGCTTGGGCCCTGCACCCCCTCCCGCGCGGGTCCCCCCGCCGCCGCGTGCGCGCCTCTCCGTGTCGCCTCACTTCCCCCTCGACCAGCCCCACCCCGTCGGATCTCCGTCCGACGACTACAATCCCTATGACTTCAATAAGCGCAAGGACTTCTTTGGCCAACGCAAGCAGCGCGAGTTCATCCCCGACAACAAGAAGGATGATGGCTACTGGGACCGCCGCCGTCGCAACAACGAGGCCGCTAAGCGCTCCCGTGAAAAGCGTCGCTTTAACGATATGGTCCTCGAACAACGTGTCGTCGAGTTGTCCAAGGAGAATCATGTATTGAAAGCGCAGCTCGATGCCATCAAGGAGAAGTACGGCATTTGCGGTGAAACCCTCATCAGCATCGACCAAGTGCTCGCAACCCTGCCGACATGTGATCAAGTGCTGTGCGTCACCAAGAGGAGTAAGCTCTCGGGATCGGCCCTGTTCCCGCCTGCGCCTCCACCACCCCCACCGGCGCCGCCATCTTCGCCCCCATCACCGCCTCCACAGCGCGCGCCAGAGCAATACCAGGAGAGGCTTCCTCCCCCGGAGGCTTACTACCCCCACCCTGGTCACTATGAACAGCCCGGCTCGGTCCTCAATCTCTCCCGGCGGGCTCCCTCTCCCTACGAGCTTTCCTCGTTGTCTGGCTCTGGAGATGAGACCGCCGAGCAATATGCGCCGGAAAACAACTGCCTGCCCCTCAAGCTCCGCCACAAATCACACCTCGGAGACAAGGACGTAGCCAGCGCGCTGCTGTCCCTCCAGCACATCAAGCAGGAGCCGGGCCCCCGCTCCTCCCCGTCGTGGGACGGTGAGGGCTCGAGCGACGAGAGGGACTCCGGGATCTCCCTCGGTGTGGAGTACAGGCCGCAGCGAGGGGAGGAGAGGCTCGCGGAGGAAGAGGATGCGCATCTTAAAGCTGAGCTGGCGCGGCTCGCCACTGAGGTGGCTACGCTGAAGAACATGATGCATCAGAACAAGGCGCGCGCGCACGAGCACTGAGCGACTCCGGCAGCGCCCCGCGCCCCCGCACCGCGCTCCGCGCCGCGCCTGGACCGCGCCGCGCCAACCTGCGCCGCGTCGACCCGCGCCGACCCGCGACGGGTCGCCTTGTTTCGCGATCGTGTCGATGTTTCGTACAAACTGTCTCAACCTACCCCCTCCCTAGTAGTCGAAGTTACCACGTTGTAAAAAGATGAAGTTATATTTGTATGATATTGTGCAGCTGTACGCGGCTAAGTCGCAACGCCTATTTGTAATCCTTCCTAGTAGTTGTATCGGTGTATTTGTATCGTTCCGTAGGGCAGAGGTCTGCGATGTGGATGTCCGCGCCCTCGAGTTCGATGAGACTTATTACGGTTTACAGACTTTTCGAGCAGATAAAACTTATCTACTCAGTGATAGATTTTAAAAAATGCATTTTTAGTGGTGAGCTATGTCTAATGTATACATAATTATAAGTAAGCAAAGTAGATCTGTTTCATCTATTCGAAGATTCGTTGTTGGAAATCGATGGCTAAAGACTACGTTTCTAAGTTGTAGGTTAAGTAGATGTAAGTAATTAAGTCCTGTAGGTGATTATTTATAAATTGATGTATAGTCTGTCTCATTCGGAATGCCCGTTAGTTCTAAACCAAAAAAATGTAAATTAATGGTCCTTTGTATTATAGCTGTCATGAAATCGCAAAGTAATATTAAGCCACAATCCTATTGTAACGCAGAGCGAAACGGATACCAGTGCCTTTGTCAATAAATACCTACCTAATATACATACCTACCTAATATAACATAGCTACCTTAAATAATATTTTTGTACTTTAGAAATAAATTGGCGATTTCATATAATCGAAACGTTTGTCCAGACCCAACCACGTGTCGTCTCAGCGATTAGATCGCAGTAGTGCACAATAGGCCGTTGTGGGCCATTGTGGGCCATCTATCGACGTGTGGCGTTCCATTTCACCTCGTTACATCATAGAGTTAACACCTGGTCGGGATCGGTAGTCCTAAAGGCTAGATCGAAAGTATTCGATTGTATTGTAAGTTATACTCCTATATTGCCCAAAGGGCATGTGATTGACTGATGGAGTTATGTACTAAGTATTTATTTATTCGGACCGCAAAAGAGGATTTTACAATTTATTATCTTTGTATAAGAAACACTATACGATATAAATAAATTGTGTACATTACATGTGATATTGAATTTTATTTTATCGTCCTCCCTATCAACGTAAACTTGTAGCCCAGTTGCTAAGACTGCCTGTGTAGCTACGGTTCCCGGGTTCGATTCCCGGCGCATTTATGTGACAGATACAGAAATTGGAAAGATGTCTGTCTATTATTAAGGTTAGCTGGCAAAATATCCTTTTAGCATTGGACCACTTCTACTATACGGTATACAGTTATAAATTTTAAAAAGATAAATGGAGTTTTTGGCCTCAACCCCTTAATGGTCCATTACAAGGCACAGGTCTCGCCTCATAACCGAGGAAACCTGGAGCATACTCCACCACGTTGCTCCAGTGAGGATTGGTGGAGAGACCCCTGCCAAGTTATTTTCTCTTCCACTACAAATCTAAGTATTCAAAGAAGAGCTAGCAAGCAAGCATTTTCTATTTTTCCTTACACAAGTACCAGACAGGTCCACCCGTACAGTTCAACCTGAGTGTGTATGTTGCACTACTGGGCATGTACATAAGTCCGCTACCTGAACTTTACCTGTACCTACTCTTTAGCTGTTTAACCATCGTCGTGCATCATCCGCACTGCGAAGGACTGGAATAGGTTGCCTGCGTCGGTGCTTCGGTCGGGCTTTTAATAAGTTAGTGCGACCAACATCTTCGACTTCATCGCCACTTACCATCAGGTGGGATAGTTGTCAAGCTAACCTATTTCATGTAAAAAAAAACTGAGCATGTTCAACCTGAGCGTGTATGTTGCACAATGTGCATGTATGTCCACTACGTAGCTCCAGTTTACCTGATAAGTTTAACTGTACAAGCAAACCTGTCGTGTACTGCGGTAAGCGCGTGTGGCTATCTTTATCGATATAAAAGCCAAACTTAGGGCGCGTTCACATAGGACGTCCGTTTTACTGGATCCAGGAAAACGGATACTGGATGGAAAGTAACATTAACACAGCATTTTGAGCGCGTTCACATAGAACGTCCGTTTTACTGGATCCGTTTTAACAGGTCAGTATTTCCGTTGTGTGTGGGATTTTTTACTAGATCCGGTATACTGGATTCTGTGTGAACACGCTCATACAACTACATACACTACTAGCATCCAGTATTCTGGATCCAGTAAAACGGACGTCCTATGTAAACGCGCCCTTAATGTTTCGGATGCGCGGGATGCGTATATCTTCTGTGTGAGGTATATAACGAGTACATAATACTAAATGATACAATAGAGAGAATGTGAAATTTAGATGCGCACAATAGCAATTACGAGGAAGGTTTTGTTGTATGAGGTAAACTTGATTTTTTAAAGCGCCTGATAAAATTGAATAGCACTTGTAGTGAGTGATGTCACTTGTTGTAAAAAAAAGTTGTAACTCAGAGGCAGAATGGATGTATGATGGCAGACGCCGATGAGCGAAAGTAACCACTTACCAACAGGATATCGGGGTTTATTAGCTATTTACAGAAAAAATATCTATCACACTTATCCTGACTTCTCTCGTGGTACTATTTTTCCCTCCGACTGGTCCCTGTGAGCTATTTCATCGTGTTGCATTTAATAGAAAATACGGGTAAGTCCTACACTGTACGTAAGTACACTTAACCTATTCGCAAAACATCTTAGACCGAAAAATGCCCTGTTCGCCGAATGGCAAACGTGTTAAAAGGACCTTAATTCACTAAACACCCCATTCTTAACGGATCTATTGCGAAATGCCTTATTTTTACGTCGTCGAAAATTGTCGTATATAAATTTAGCGTTATGTTAGGCGTTTAGGACGAAATTACGTCACACAAATTTTAGGATTTTAGATGATGTAGGTACCACAAATGTGGAATCCACATTGGAGGAGCATCCACAGGAACACCCTCCCCCTGGTGTGGTGTCGCATATTATTCAATATTATTTTTAAAAATAATATTTTTAAGATTTTCGTTTCCATTTAAGTTTCGCCTTTTAATATTTTAATGTGACACAGTTTTAAATCCCCCCTGCCCCTTGTCTGTGTACTAGGTATTTACTTGTGTATTAATTAGTCAATCACATTCATATCATAATCATAATCATAGTCAATCATATTCATAATCATATTTGAAGTTAAAAGTAGCTTGTAGTTTGTAGCGAGACGAAAAACTGCTGAAAATTAACACATCTGAAACTGAACTGTTCATGATGTAATTACGTGGAGTTCTGTAAATAGGGTTGGCTGTTTATGGTACGAAAAATTTAACAAAAAACCATTCTTCGTAACCAATATCTGTCTCACTGCTGGGTTCGGATCTCAGGATTGTGAGGGGTTTAGGCCATGGTCCACCACGCTCGCGAAGTGTAGATTCGTAGAGATCACACACCTTTAAGATCATCATGGAGATTTCTATACCCATTTCTATACAGATTTTCCTTTACCGAAGTGATAATTGATTATGGCACATATTTAAAAAAAATAGATACACTAAGCATGCAAGATTTAGACTTTGGTTTCGAAGATTATTGGGATAATCTTTATGTTTTGTAGAACAAAGGTAAATACCAATGTTCACACATACACTGACGTCACACAAGACATTATTCAGGACCAAAATGTACGGGCTTCTTACGTGTATGATGTCAATGTCAATGAAAACGCGTCTATCATCGAAGAAGCCTTTAATTGCACTGACATATTATACTACTTATAATAGTAAAAAAATACTGATCTGCATAATGCAATGTAAATGCAGTAGCGAATTAACTCAGGTGAACGGAAACTAATTTTTAGGAGTGTTAATATATTAACAGGACAATTTGATTTATTATGTAAAAAATGGTCGTTCAAAACAAAATACAGGCAACCCTGACTGATACAGGGTGACGCGTGTATTTCTGGCAGGTGAGGTGACCCGGTTACTGCTGATTACGTTAGCGCAGGCATTTTGACAGTTTTCGCTAATGTATGTAAAATTACCAACAGTTAAGTATGCCTCTCCATAAACTACGTAGTTTTGGTGTGAAACCCGTTAACCGTAGAGTTACGAATACATTTAACTTGAAAGGATAAAATATGCACCGTCTTCTAAACCATTTTATTCAATGACAACATAGATAAAACCCAGCCCTCTTCAATTGTTTTTATTAATCATCTGCACCTATTCTCTAGTTAACTGTTGATTAACTATAATTTGGATTCATGGCAAAGGACTGCGTCTAATGTACTCCAGAACCATAATTATTAATTTTTAATCTAACCGTCGCGTCGTCTAGGCATTAGAATCAGTACTTGGAACAAGGAATTTTATTTAAGACAAGTTGTCCCGGCGTACTTCGTACCGCTTTATAATTAAAAAATGTTTTGGTGATATATCGACAGCAACGCCACCTACCGGGTCCAATTGTGAATCTAAATAATTCTCGGATCCACCTGAAGACACACAAAAAATTTCAACCAAATCGGTCAAGCCGTTTAGGAGGAGTTCAGTGACATACACACTCACACTCGAATTATTAAATATTAATATAATTATTAGGTATGAGTAACAAACACACAAGCCAAAATGATGTTCTACCTCAATTTATAGTTACTAGAGACACGTATGAAATAGTACGTAAACGTACGTCCGTTAAAATTTATCTAGAACTAGCTGACGCGACAGACGTTGTCCTGTTTTAACTATGGGCACTAAAAGATTCATTTTTTTACATCCTCTTTGACGCACGCATTCTGTCAATGCTATGATAAACGCCTTAGAGGCGAAGAGCCCAGAGCGGTCTGACATAACTTATTTTTACATGGTTGAAACCTTAATTACGCAGAAGCGTTCGTGTTCTTTGAATACCCTGCGTGCTTGTGGAAGCTCACCTCGTGGCACCTGGGCAGGTACCAGGTAAGAAAGGCAGGTAAAAATAAGAGCTACTTCACTTATTTTCACATGGCTGATTTTTATAATAATATATGTTTTGTAGAATATTATTCATAAATAGTATCCATAAGTGTCAGACACTTTCCATGGGCCAAAACTTTTGTCAGATGCCTTAAAGCTCGTGGGTTGAGCTTTAAAGCTCGCCTTAAAGCTAGTGGGTAGAGCTTCAAATTTAAATCGCGCTTTAACATTCACAATCTATATGGCGGAACAACGCCATATAGATAGATTACTACTTAGGGCAGAAATAAAAAACGTACTGTTATTTAGATTTTATTAGCATTCCATTATAATAAGTTATATACAATTGTCATACGAAAAATGATATAGCGGATTATTATTAGGTTTAATTTGTAGTAAATATTTCTGATTGAACTTCAGAAAAGGCACTACGCAGTGAAAGGCCAAACACAAAGCTTTAACAAAGTCGTCTAATATTTATAATCTGATATTCTGATAATGTACAACGTCGCTAAATAAATAAATAAATGGACTATATAAATTACTACAGCTAAAAATAAAAGATCTACTAAATAAAGCTTTGGTAAGAGCCAAATAACAAAACAACGGATTTTTATCAAGCCAAGAAACGAGCAGACGCAAAGTAGCCATCATTGCCCATCGGCTTCTGGACGTCAGTAATACCAAAGCCATCACCGACGCGTTACCGGTCGACAGAGGACCCATATTGCGCAATGGTTAACACGCCGGATCGCCGTTCCAAGGGTCCTGGTTCCGACTCCCAGCGAGGCGGATTTGAATGATGAGTTCAAACTGTTCTCGGTCTGGATGAGTGTTCTTGTCTTGTGTGTTGTCCATGGCACCCACAACACATAAACACAGGGAATCATAGTGTGGGACTATGAGTGTGTAGCGTTATTTATTTATTTTATTTAAAGAATGAAAATGAAAAAATAATAGTAGCTTCTAATATCTGCGATTTCGTTAGAAATGTCTACGATTTCGTTACAAATGCCTGCGATTTGCTTGTAATTTCTTTACTACAAGCTTTTTTATGATGATACTTAAATAGGATAAAAAAGAATAGCAAAATCTCCTTCAATCAACAATAAATAAGTCTACATCGGTAAATTAACAAGAAATAAATTAGCAACGTAAAATTGAAAATAATTCGTTTTCAAATTCAATCTAAGTACTTATAATTCATCACCAGCATCTATGACCTAAGATCTCCCATCATATAGAATTGGCGCATTAAGTACCTAAGTTCTTCCTTTTATCCCTACCATGTATACCATTTTATACAACCCAACAGTCAGTCCTACGGCACATCAAATTCTTACATTTATCTCTTCTTTCCATTCTTTTCTCAGGTCTTATCCAAATTCAAATTCAAAATAATTTATTAATGTATGAATCACTGATATCCTTATGCACGTTATTTTTTTTATTCTATCGATATCTACCTGACATTCTACTGCTCTTGTACACGTTCGAATTTAATACCCACTCTTCTTGTAATATGAGATTCATTCTTTCTCATATTGTATTAATGAAAGCAATTTGGTATAATAAATTCAACATTAATTTCTTAAATTAAAACTATTTGTGGTTATTTTGATCGAATTTCGCGTATAATTTTTGTCATATTTTTATTATGTTAGACACGCTATAATACAATTATGAAGTTATCAAGACGTTGGTACATATCTACGTATGGTGACAATTTTTCCGAACAGTCACTAGATGGCGACACAGTGCTAGCAACTTGTTATTTGAAAATCGAATACACGCTTATTATACCAATTTTAAATACCTTGATTAATACTAAAAGCAATGTACATACATCCATTAAATTTCAAAAGCATTTTTTAATATTTTTATATTTACCTACTCAAATAAGGCTTGTAATATCGCAACGGTTTATTACTGACCTCAACCCATTCATGGACCACTGGACATGGCTAACTCCTCATAACTGAAGAAGCCTAGAATATACTCCATCACTCTGCTCTAAGTGCGGTGTCACACAATACAAGTGTCGGAAGTTTTCATGCCGCCCGAAGTCCTTCGACATGGCTTAATGACTGCTCTATCGATAACACAGGAACCGACGGCTTTACGTGCCTTCCAAAGCACGAAACGCTTCGGAAGACATTTTTGCCACTAGAGGTCACCCATCCACAAACCGACCGCGCGGCCGCTGTTGCATCTCTTAGGATCGACGCACATACATAAGTATAATTAATAATTAACACATGATTTGAAGTAACAATCAAATATACCTAGGTGCAGTGTGATTAAAAACCTGTTATATCCTTTATGCCCGTTCTCCTATATTCGAAAAACGATTCGTTTTGCTTACATAGCAGAACTATCTAAGTACGAGGCGTAGCTAAAAAGTGTCCCAAAATATTATAATTATGGAACGACATTAACTACTCATTACAACTCAGAAACGATCGGTTTCACATAAAGGAACTGGGCATAAACCGATAAGAATTATTTCATTTACAATTAAGAATACAAATTTATAAAAATAATGGAGTAACTGCAGTTATATATTACTATTATTATCAATATACAATAGTTTCATAAGGATTGTGATGTGTAATGTGTATTACATTTCGTCATAAAAGTTCTTGATTTATTCCCGAAATTATCTGGCGAATTTTTCGCTAATTAATAAAATAATAAATTTTAAAAATCTTATATCAAATTATATTGAATGCAAGTACCTACATGGAAGCAAATTTTACTTACGTATTCAACAAACGCATAAGCAACCTATAAAAATTTTGTCTCTTACGTTATAACCAATATTTTAGGTGAGGGTACTGCTAATTCATTTTCTCAACAGTCATCACAGTGTTCGGTCATCTAAAGCTCTTTGTACAAGTAGTCTGAATGCCAAGTATAGTCATAATTAATTATTATGTATTTTTCATTTACTAACATCAGAAAAAAACAAAATATTTGACATTTAACACGAATAAAATAGTAATGTTTGTGCGTCAACATCAAAATTACAATCAACAAGAATACCTATTACATAATTATGTTTAATATAAAATATTTTTTACAGTTTAGCATCATTTTAAATAGACACTTTACTTTATCTTATCGTACATAATGACGAACTTAAACTGTAATTTGTTTACAAAAATCCCATGGTTTTACCATAAAATCGTTACATACGCCTTGGAATGCTTTTTTAAAACTAAATAACTGTGACCCTAATCATGATCATGTGGAAACCAATCAGTTTTTCTCATTGCAACATTATAAACTCTGTTAATGAATCAATGAATTTAAACTCTGTTACACTTTTATAACGTTTAAAAAGATCACCAATTTAACTTCACCTATTTTGACGTTGACACAATTTACCGCACGTCCGTGTCTCACAGTGGTCGCGCGTCGACTGTTAATTTATATCACTGCTCGAACGTTCACTCCTCTATCCGTCTCACTCGCGCATTATCTAGCGAAGCGAGCACGGGACCGCAAGTTGTCGTTCAAGCAGTGTGGTAAATCTCATTCGGTAGCTGGTGTTGGGATGATCTCCCCACAGCTGAGAGGATCCACAGTACCTGCTTGGAGGGTAGGCAGAGGTGCAGCAGGACCTCGTAACTTAGCTGAACTAAGTTCGTTGCTCTGCACCCAAAGTTCCAGCTGTAATATAAGACATAATTAGTTATATCACCTTGCTTACGGAGCAACCGGCACCGGGTTCGATTTTCGATAAAGTATGCTCTTGGTTGTGGGTGTTAGTGACGTCTTATTTGCATAGTTCACGTAATCCTTGTGTGCAGCTCAATGTTTTTCTTTTATTTAGCCACTTCGTCTTATGACATTAAAAACGATTGTAATCCAGGCTTCTTAATCTTTCTCATTGACCATTCATTAGTAAAACTTTAAGAAAGTGCAGTATTTTGTATTTATCAATTAGAAGGATGCCTGGAAATAGTCCAGGTTCAGTTCCGCGTACATTCAAATAGTTATTTGTATTATTAATTATACCACTTTGCGAAAGGTATTCCCATAGTGGTAGATTAAAAATGCCGTGCTTAAGTGAACTGCCACAATACGAATAAAATGCTGTAGAATTAAGGACACACACCAACACATTACACCAACTCGACGTCGACTCAACTCCGTTTCCGACCGTTCCGTTCCGTTCATGGTGTGCGGCGAGTACACATCTTTCAAGTATACGTTCGAAATTCAACCTTGCGCAACAGGATATAAAGCTCATAATTGAATTTTAGTTCTGTCGATGCTTTTAGTTTTGTTGGTGACGGTGGGAGTTGAGTGGGTCTAATGTGCGAAGTCTTTTAACCGAACTCAAGTACATGTACCTCAGGAGGCATCTTCCCCGGCGGTGGTTGGCAGGTGCCGGCACAGTGCAGCTGCAGCAGCAGCTCGGCGATGGCGGCGGCCGAGGTGTCGATGACGCGCTGCCGGCACACCGCCACCGCGTGCACGAACCCGCCTGGCCCCACGAACTCGTGCTCCATGAACACTGTCTTGTCGTCCCAGTAGATCGCCTGGAGACGGGCCACATGGAGGACATTAAGTGTTTACAAAATCGAGGGCATACAAATGACAACGATGCATGGAAATTACCAGCTCTGCAACCAGGTGTATTTTTTCCACATTGTATTATTTGTTTTAAAAGCTGTGCTGATAAATTTCTGTCGCCGTTTCTTCTCCATTATAAAGCATTTTATAGGACATTTGCAAACCGGCGTTGGATTAAAAAAAATTACGTGCATAAGTGTACCTTGCAGTGCAGTACAGTGATACCTACATTAATGATATTGAATTTGAATGTTTTCAAAAGTCAAACATCTCCAAATGTAGAAGCGATCGCGTCATGTTAAGGATTTGCCTAACATGGGTGATCTCGGAAGTAGGAGCAAAGAACCCGAGGAGATCATTTCCTGCTCGCAGCTACGGAGAGCTGAGAGGGCACTTTTATTTTATGAAGTAATGTTCAAGCAGTCACGTATTTAACATAATCTTCCATTTTAGTAATAAAACTAAATAAACTCTTTTTATTTATTTATTTTTACGTTATTATACCAAAACATTTTGGTACAAAAGGCGGACTTAATGCTAAAAATATTCTCTACCAGTCAACCTTTAGTCTATCATCATCCGATGCTTTCCGATATTTTAAAGCTTACTAACCTTAGACGTGATAGTGAATCTGGTGAAAGGCTTCAAGTATCTCCGGTACCGTATGGTTGCGGCAGCTTGCACCACTGCACCCCCGGCCGCCTTAATGTTGGCGTACAGTCCAGTCCGCTCGTAGAAGTCTGCTCTGGCGAAGTCCAGCTCGCGAAGGTACCGCGCGTTGTTCATATGGTACAGGAGAGTGTCTATATCGTTAATGAGACACCATGCTGGAAGAAATATAGGCAGGTGTGAGCATTCGCATTCTGGCAACTAGCTGAGGTAACACGAAGCGGGGTGACTGGCTAATTCAACGCTGTGATTGGCTAATTCAAGGTCACACGAAACGTTGGAAAGATTAATTTATGCAACGGGAAAGAATGAGACGGCACGAATTTATATCGGTACTATAAGCCAGATATGTTGACAGAAGCCATTCGCCTGTTATTATGAGTCTTATTAGCTGTGTGGTCGGTGGGTCATTGTCACCCATAAACAACATTTAAGCAATTTAACCAAAGGCATGACTGATGCTTCTTTTACAGGCTATTGGACCAAAAGACGTAGTCTTGTAAACTTGTTCCAAAACTATGTACCTTGAACCACAGTAGTCTCCAGGATGCAGGCCTTCTTCCGAAAGTACCTGGCCTTGGCGACCGTGTACATCATCCGCGCGAAGTATGCCACGTCCAGGGTCCCGTACAGCAGCAGGGTGCCGGCCACCACCGCAGCACCCCACCCCGGGACGCAAACCGACCACATCCTTGACAGAAAATTTTTGGATAACTGGTGACTAAGGCATATGTATAAATATGCCTTATTGGTTTCAAACTTTTTTGTCTAAACTTTTTTGTGGGTAGATACGAAACCTACCCACAAAAAAGTTTAGACAAGATTCTACAACTGATTTTTTAGTCACTTGACATATTAATAGGGGGTACTCGAAGTTCGATTCTCATTCAAAATATGTAATTAAAAAGAGTGCAAAATTTGATGTAATTAATTACCATTACGAATCCATCGTGTGGACAAACTGAGCGCACACGGTTTGATTGAACTACTCCACTAAAGGTCATTAACCCCGCCCGTACGGCCCCGCCGTACCGCACACAGCTGTATTTCGGGCGATCGGGCGTGTGCACACCGTGTCCATACATTCCGAGTGCTTTTAGATAATTTTGATTGCCATTTTTGAAATAATTATCGTGTAGAATTTTGACTTTATAAAATCGAAATTCTAATTCTACACGATAATTAAAAATATATTTTTAATCATTACCTATGACCATGTTTTTTCATGCCCTCGAATATGTCAAGTGAAATAAAAATCACCCCTAAAGACATAACTTTTTTATTTAGGAACCAATTGAAATGAAACGAGCTATATCCCTAGTTGACTACAATATATTATGAAAACCGCATTCAAATTGGTTAACACTGGTTGGTTAGCGGGAACAACATAGCTCAGAAAAACAGACAAAAAATATTTTAATAGTTACTTTTTCACAAATTACTTCTAGTACAGCGTACAACGAGTTTAAGTAGACCTTATGATGATAATTTTGAAAACACACAACACATGGAAATGACCGACGTAGGTCTACTGAACATGTACAATCGCAACAATACAATCACACGCTCACGACTCGCCCGCAACAGGATTTCTAATCCTAATGTTACAGACATTCACAAACACAAAGTCTCATGAAACACATTATCTATCACAGAAATGACCTGTCAGCGGGCAGCCTGTCAACATATTAACGAGAGTCCAAACCAAAAACGCTTTATCACAAAGGTTACATAAATTGATTGAGTATATAAACGTGAAAATCCACAAACGGCAAACGCGTGAAGAAGCCCAACAATAATTGTAATCAACTTTCTATTGGTCTCATCGGGAAAATGGACATCGTTCAATCATGTCTGCAGTCGCATTCCGTACCTATATCTACGTATGTTCCTTTAAACGCACATAGATATAGAACATAGATATTTATCGCAATAAAATTTCATTAAATGTTTAGGAAAATGCTGTCTACCTTATCAATATATTTTTTACTCAATAGGTACAAAAAAGTCTAAATAAATAAATAACACGTAAGTATGTATTTTTTCTTATGACTTACCTAAAGGAGCAATTGTCTATTTTTCTGCACAAGATCTTATTGTACAATTTGTAAAATTTATTTGAGTTTTGAGCCTCATCATTTAATAAAGGTAATAATTGTGCTTATGTTATGTTGTAATGTTTAATAATTTTCTCTAATTCGCCCCCTAACATTACAATCGTTTACTTTCGGTTATAACTTGTCTAAGATACCCCTAGAACATTAGGTAGCTATACAAAGTTTCTACTTTTCCATTGGGGAAATTTAGGGAAATAGACGTACCTACATAGAGAAATGTTACTGAACTATTATAGGGCATTTTTCATCATATCTACGTACCGCTGAGTGAAACATATCTATGCAAAATAGTATTAATTATAATAAAATTACTTATAACCTACCTCACTTACCTTAAGACTAACCCGGCAAACCAGTATTACCAAAACACGACCATAATGAAATAAAATTTTGTTAAACGAATCCACAAACAAACTAGGTTACACTGCGAAATATAATTGGCGAATAAAACGAAATAATCTAAAATAAAATTTATCTGGTATAACCTGAGTCGCAATGACTTAGCCGACTTTTCCGACAAAATAGAGATGACATTTCCATGATGCGCGCGCACTGCGATCGATAACGCGCTACGGTAAAACTGGCGGAAAACTCCACGCCACTATGCACCTTATGGGACAGAACATAATAATTATATTGTAGGATCTAAAAGTGAAACGAAATTTTGTAGGTTTGTTTTTTAATAATAAAAATTCATGCACCCGTATATTTGGCATAGTTAAAGTTAAATATTAGAAGAAGTGCAGAAAGCAAAGTTTTAATGTATTATGCGCAATAAATATTAATTTGTACTAGTTCCCCGCTCTGTGCTCGAAATTCGACTGTAATGTTGTATTGTAATATTTATTGATTTAATGTATTTATAAGCATTATTTAAAAAAAAAAAATAGTATTTTGTACTCCTTCTCTATATTATTATACGTCCGCGCAATTTTCGTAAAAAGGGGTACAATGTATCGTATAAAATGCCAGTCACAAAGTAACCGTAAGAGTATGTAGCAAAAAAGTAACCCAATGCCTAATAGTATTACGGTCGAATTTCGAGCGTTGAACGTGTCTCTATATTCATAATTATGTGATTTTTTTATGAATACCTAGTTTGATAGCCGAGTGGATTGCACGTTACACTCCTGATTTAGGGGGGATAACATAATTATGATCAGATTCCACCTATATACACGTACATGTCCTGGTCATTATGGACACCTAGAGCTTACCCGACCACCGTTACGAATGGTGAATAGGCGTCAGCGGCAATCTCAGTGTACAGCCGTAGCTAGGGGGGGCATTGTGGGGCAATGCCCTAACTTGAAATCACAATGCGTAGGGAATTGTGATTTCTTAAAAATACCAAAACCTAAGCTAAATTACTATAATTAAATTGTTTGTTCATAGTTTGTAATAAAAAAATGTAGCAATAGGTATCTAAAGCTAGAGGTCAGTGATATACATGGCGATTGATATAGGAGCCCATACTTCGAGGGCTGATCAACTATGATAATTTTTTTACTCTCGCCCCTGTAACCAATGCTGCCCTGCCTCAATATCGACTCTAGATACATCCCTGTCACAGTGGCCTAGCCATAGATTTTATATGTCACCCGAAAATGATGACCGATTTCTTTCAGTATTATCCATCCAGTATCCATACGTCTTCGTTGATCACAGGTCCATACAGCCCATTGGCCTGAGTAGCGTGTCAACTCAAGTCGAGTAGGAGTTGACACACTACTCGCCCCACACTAGGATTCCCTGGGTCGTGGGTGTCATGGACAAAGACCAGAATCCATGCACACAGACCAAGAACGGGAATTTAAACTAATTATTCAAAATTCCGCCTCGTTGGGAATCGAATCCAGGACCCTTCGAACGGTAATTGCAATAAAATTCTAAAAATGTATCGTACACTGCGCGTCCTGATTTTGTATTACGAATTAACGCTACTCGGCTAATAGTAATGAACGATAAGACTAATTAAACTACATAACGAAAAGTATGGTTACTTAAAGAGATAGAGAAAATCTTGAACTGATAAAAAAACGATCAAGGCCTAACTTTTTTTACGTTTTAACCGACTTCAGTTCAGGTTCTCAATTCGAGTGTATTTTTTTTATGTTTGTTACCTCCGAACTTTCGAATGGAAGAACCGACTTTGATGATTCTTTTTTTTATTTGAAATGTGGTGCTTCTCGTGTAGTCCCATTTCAATTTGGTTCAGTTCTGACAGTGGCATCCATGAGAAAACCATTTAAGTGTTTTAAGCTTTTAAGTCTTAAATTTTCATTATATTTAAGTCGGTTTTTTAGTTGTAAGATTATTTTTCAAGAGATAGAGCTTGTGACAGACAGACGGCGCAGGTATTATGTTAAGGTTCCCAAACGAGATAAACTTCCGTTTAATCTAACTAATCGTTTGGGAAACGATGATAAACGGAAGTTTATCTCGTTTGGGAACCTTGACATACGTACGCAACCTTAAAAACAGTTACCTATTACGCTAATGCGTGTCGCTGGTGACACAAGCACAGTCGGGAATCGAATCTGGCTCTCATCGTTCAGTAGACATATTTACGACCAAGTTTGCTGCTAGTCGTTCAAAACAGAAATGTAGATAATTTTATTTTAATGATGATTTATTTACGTAACATTGTTAGTAAACAGAGAAGCTTTGCAGACTGAAAAAGAACCAACAATAAGGTTTCAATTCGCTTAATAAATTACATACTTTTTCACATTATTCTCTTTATATTATAATTATGATACAAAGGCAAAGG
The DNA here is from genome assembly GCA_905404295.2 of Ochlodes sylvanus. Taxonomy (NCBI): domain Eukaryota; kingdom Metazoa; phylum Arthropoda; class Insecta; order Lepidoptera; family Hesperiidae; genus Ochlodes; species Ochlodes sylvanus. The sequence continues at coordinate 5,549,666 of FR990146.1, forward strand.
CTTTCTACTTATAATAAACGCACTCAGTAACCGATAGCTAGTACTAATAAGTCAATGCCGATAGCATGCCGATAGCGCAACGCGACGGCTATAGTTCGTGACGGTGACGCGGCCGTCACTGACGCTGTACGCCTCGTACGACATTCATGACGGTGACCTCAATTATATATCCATCCCTGTCTATGACACGCGAGACGAGCGAGACAACCAATGCAACAATCCGACATTTTGCCGTCCCGCAGTTCCCAAACAGACGGCCGAGTGAAAACATTGCCGCAATCCGAATTGTAAAATTACGTTAAAAATGCCGAAGGATTTTAAATATGATGTGATAAACTTAATTCGCTGTGTTAGAGATCGTCCTTGTATATGGGATAAGACGTTGGAGAGTCACAAAGACCGCACGGAGAGGAGAGCGGCTTGGGTAGAGGTGTTCGCCAGTCTCGAGCCACGGTACGAGGAAATGTCGCCGACGGAGAAAAAGACAACAGGTATCGTCCATATCGTGACGTGACGTCATTTTAAGCACGTTCCACTATGCGATCACATGCTCGAAGCAACTCCTCTTTTCTACAGAATAAGGAATGTTTTGAGCGTTGCGATCGCTTAGTAATAGTTGAACGTGCCCATTGACACGGTAATAGTATTATGAATAAGTTAATTTTAAACTAATAAGTGTATAATAAGAATAAGATCCGTCGTCATTTTTAATTTCAGTCATATTTAACTTTTTTTCGAAAGGAAAAAAATATTCATTTCTAATAATTTTGAATATGAAAGAGGAGGTTCTAGGTTCGACTTTATGTATGTTCACCGATTTCCCGTCAATTGTAGACCGATTTCGATTATTTTTTAGATGTGATAACTTAGAAATTGATAATATGCGCGCAAGGAAAAGTTACCCGTTCCGATGACGTGAGAGCTAGCAAGTCAACTAATTATCCTAATTTATTTTTACAGGCGACGACATTTTGGCGAAGTGGACAAACACTCGAGACACATTTGTGAAGTCGCTGAAGACTAAGTTCGGAAAACCCAAACGAAAATATATGTTACACCACCAAATGAAGTTTTTATTAAAAGTTATACCTGAAGCGTACCTTACTGGCAACATTGAGGATGCAGATTGCAGTAGCAATGATTGTAACGATGACGCGATAGTGACTATGAAATATGAGGACAATATTGAAGAAGAACAGGATAATTACAATCCTAGAAAGCGTCAAAAAAGGGATTCACATGATGATATGAAAGATGTCCCAAAAATACCTAAAGAGTACGACAAAAATGAAAATTTGGATTTCGTGGAAATTCCGGCAGGGGTCGACAGTGATCCCAGGATAATGAACGAAGATGAAGCCTTCTTCGCGTCCCTCCTACCAACTGTTGTGAGGTATACAGAGGACGAACGACTGGAGTTCAGGATAGAGGTTTTGGCGCTCATGCGTAGGATAAAGGAAAACCGAAACTGGATAATAGGACGTAATTGAGTATGTACCATATTGTTGTTAAAATCGAATTATTGTTAATAATAATTATTTTTTAAGTACCTACTTAATTTTATCATTTCCTTGTATTAAAATTGACGATAAAATAAAAAGGCTGTATATTTTTTACGAGTGTATTTCATGTCTGTGTAAGATGCAAGAAAGAAACTATAATAATGTAACGATTCTAATGTGGGTGTCTTCAAATCAATAGTGACTAGGCTGCTACTAAGTTAAGTGCGCTCTACCACCCAAGACCACATCTCCACTGAGCTAATGCAGCGTTTTGCTCGGGGACACGTCTTAACTCGTCAGCGTAACGCAAGCCGAGTTTTCGACTTCCACGTGTAATGAAAAAAATTGAAAACAATAAACGAGGATTTGTAAAATTTTTTCTTTGTCAAAAAATGCCTTTTTTTAATTCTTAGATCTGATTTTGGGGCTCGCAACATTTTCTATAGCACAATTAGTACAAGTCGGTACGTGAAAAATAAGAGTTGACCTAAAGGTTTTAAATACCAGGTCATAAAATCCCAAAAAAAAATACAGGTTGGTACTTGGTACAAACTGACAACTCCAAGACAAGAATGACAAGTATGACAACCTAAGTCAAAGTCAAACATCAAGGAAAATTGTAATATTTTGTGTACAGGTACGTTAAAAAACCTGTATATTAAAAGAAAACAACTTGGGTATTAAGTAATAATCCCACAAAAATGCCGAAAGATTTCCATTATGATGTAATTCAACTTATTAAGAGTGTTAAAGAAAGGCCCTGCCTTTGGGATAAATCGTTGGAGAGCTACAAAGACCGTATCGACAGGAGATCAGCCTGGGAAGAAGTGTTTAGCTATCTCGAACCTCAATACGATGTAAAATCCTCCAAGGAGAAAAAGTTTACAGGTGAGGTGATAAGAGGTTCCCAGGATACATTCACTACAAACTTGTTTCATACATAAGTGATACTAGATTAATTTTCAGAGCAACAAATAATGACCAAGTGGACGAATATCCGAGATGCTTTCATGAAGACACTGAAGAACAGATATGGGAAACAAAAGCGGAAATATATATACCACAACGAGTTGAAATTTTTATTAAAATGTGAAACAGATCATACACAAACTAGTGACGAAGCTGACTACAGCAGCACGGAATGTAATGATAATTCCATATTCAATACCACACCAATAAAATATGAAAAGGATGTGGGACTGGAGCCTACACCAGTTAGATACAGCACTCGTAAGCAATCTAAGAGAGATTCTTTAGACAAAAACAGCGATTTGAACTTTGAGGTGGAGAGCAATGACCCAAGGATCATGAATGAAGATGAGGCATTCTTTGCATCCTTATTACCATCAGTAGTGAAGTACACAGAGGACGAACGACTGGAATTCAGAATAGAAGTCTTAGCTCTCATGAGAAGAATAAAGGACAACAGAAGTTAGATGATTCGTAAACTAATTACGAATAATTGAATTTTTGTCATTGTCAGCACAACACAAATAGTGCCCAATTGATATGTGGATTACAAATCTAAAGAGCTCTATGTGATATTTAAAAACATATCTGGAGATGAGTAATACATTTTATGTAGCACTCCTAGCTTTGCCCAAACAGTGAATGAATACATGAATATGAATCCATTTACAACAACAACTGCACCAGCCTAAAAATGTGGAATATCAAATTTTACCTTGATATTTCTTACTCAAATATGCCGAAAAGATCAAATAAATGGGATTATGTTATAATAATTACTTGTTTAAATATTGCACCTATCCTATAAATGAGAGGAATTTTAATGAAAGAAAACACCCTGTTAAGTTTAGATAAGTTTTAATGATCATTTTTTCTGTAGCACTTTAAAAATAATGTATACACAAAACACATTCAGAAGAATTAAAATAATGAAGTAACCTCCTAACATTAATCATTAAACTTTTACATCTAATAAATTTTAACTTCTAAATGAAAAATATAACAAAAACGCAATACTGTATGTCTGATATAATGAGGTTGTCTTACCTTAATCGAACATACTGGAGGTTATCTTAAATCGAACAATAACAACATATCGGGTTATATAAAAAAATTGTAACCTTACTATGAATATTTCAGAAAAACTATCCTTACATTTTTCTAGAGAAAAAATACATCAAGTTTTCAAAAAACTTACTAAAAACCGGCTTCACATGAATATTTATATAGTTGCTTTAAATAAGAGTGCCATAGTCGGATTATGGAATTCGCTAAGTATATACTTTATAAGACTTGGCATCATTTAATCCGCCGACTGTAGACCATAGACACGCACGAGTAAGTATACCATAAACTTTACCTAACATTACTTTATTACGACTACTGAAGTAACGTTCTGAACTATGTTATAATTATTATAGAAACGTGCGCAAGCGCACAAAATGTCAGTTACAATTTACTATAAGATACCGTAATACCATCGACGGTGATTACTAAATTCACTAAGTTAATCCCCCGTCTATATACAATTTGCGATCATTGTATGGAAAGATTCCATACAGAGCCAGTTATTTCGATCGTATCTAAACTAGAATCCATAATTAGACGAACTAGTTTAACAATTCAATGTACATTTTTGTTGCCACTACATGGACATAACTGTATTATCAATATTTTAAATATTTTTTTGCGTAAAATTTTAAAATCAAGTTGACTGTATGTTACTACAGTCATTATTTTTTAAATAATGATATGTTGTATTGTATATATATTATATATTGCACATTAAATACAACTCTATACAATATATTTATTGATTTTAGTCAGCGTCAAATTATAAAATATTAATATCAACATGATAATATTAAATTGACCATAATAAGGATACAATAAAATTATAGTATTCCTTGGTTTCATATAAACGGTTGGTAGTTGGTCGGTTTTTTTTAAACACGTAAGACAACAACCATTTAAGTCTATATTGAAATATCGACACCCCGTCACTATTAAGTATTATCGATACATGGCAACACTACTCGTCAAAAAGTACGTCTAATAATGGATTCGATTCTGTATTTTTATTTACACACGCGGTCGATATTTGCGAAGATATAGGCGCTTAGAGACCGAACGGATCCGGCTTTCACCGCGGCGAACCTACGTCAACACCATAATATTACGAACGGTAGATCAGTGACTAGAGAGCCCCGAAGCTATGACCGGGGACACTATATATTTACACGTTAATCGTTACCAAATTCACTCTAACCTAACGTTACTCGTATCGCATATTCGTAACACATATTCGAAAGCGTAACAGCGCCGTAGTATTGCAATAAACTACCATAGGAAACGTATTGAAGCACACACGACACGACACGTTTGCGTCGATCGATTAAATTTTTATTTCAATAAACAAAATCTCAAAAATAAACCCCGTCGGCCTGTTAAAGCTCCCATCGTCTTTCAATGTTATCAATTTGTGCAGTTCCCGTGGAAGTTTTAAAATCTAAGCGTATATAATACAGTGTCCAAAACGAAAGTACAAAATATCTGCTTTGAATTAAACTGGTAACACGCTAAGGAGTAAGCGTCCCACCATCAGTCTAGAATCATCGACGGTTATATTATATTAAGAGGTACATCTATAACACTAAGAGACGATTAAATTCACTTTGAGTATGGCCTGTATCACTAACGGAAACACTTAACCTACATTCTACCACGAAGTAAAGTTTTATACAATCATTATATTATCATATAGTATCATGTTATAATGAATATATTACAAGAAGTAAAATTCAACAATTAAACACAAAACGGCTCACAATAAAATCAATCATTTCACCTTCAAAACTATAATAATCAAGCAATAATCCTTTGAACTGGTTGGTGATCGCGAATTAGAAACTATAGATAACACCTAAAAGGAACCGCTAAATATGTTAAGTAAACAGTAACAAAAATCGCATGGAGTAAACACAAGCTACCAAATATTATTATGTTATATACAAAACAATTTCAACAATATTTTTGAAATTATACTTCTTATGGCGCATTTAGTAAAAGATGTGAGGATATTTTATGAGTTTTCGCGCGCCGATCTAACACATTAAATTTACGTTTATTTTTGAGACGTTAACAAAACAAAGTAATACTTTAGAAAGGAAACTTGTTTCGGTACAAAAAAAATCATTGCGCCAAGAAGTACAATTTCTTACGTGTGTGCATAAAAATACACACGCAGTTTTTTTTTCATATCACTAACATTTAAACCTAAATACGTGTCGTCTTCATTGAGAGATCGCGTTCAGTCTGGCAAAAGGCAGACGCAAGGGCGTCAGCCGAATGGTCTAGTTTAGTTAAAGTCCAAAGTTGCCGGTTTCTTATTCCGTGGTTTTTTGGGTTTAGGCGGAGCGGGGGTGCCGATGCAACATTGGCATCCCCTCTTGACGACACCCCGGTTGGAGGCCCGCCGCTTCCCCTCTGAACTGTCGGACCTACCCTCGGCCTTGGACCTGCCTGTTGCGCTCCTGTGACTATCGTGGTAGGTCCGTTTCGGGGGGTAGGTCCGCAAGGGGGGCACGTCGTCAACATTCGTCTCCGACCGGTCGATCCCCCTCGCGTCCTTGATGACCGAATCGTGCCGCATATTCACGACGTTCGTGTCGGCCGAATTATCCTCGTACGGGCTCTTGCAGCACTTGTCACTGTCGCTGCTGAACTCCCGCCGGGTCCCGCGCCGTCTCTCCCAGAACCCTTGCGAGTGTCGTTCGGGCGTCGAACGGTCGTCGTCGACCGAATCGGGCGCCGGATCGCGGTCCATCTTGGTGCCGTTCGTCAACTCCTCTTCCATGAAATATGTCGAGTTTCTCTCGTAGCACACGCGACGGATGACCTGGGTCGCGTTGCCGGTGGAGTGGATTATCGCGGATGTGCTGGACATTTCCCTGGTCTCGTTGACGATGTCGAGCCTGCTGTCGGCGTGCGAGCACCTCACGTGGTTGACGCCGACGCCGTCGGGGGTCGCTTGCGATATGACGGTAGTCTGGGGCGCTGTAACCAGCACCGTCGCGGGGGCGCGGCCCGCGTGGAATATCGTCGAGGTTATATGGCGGGCTCTTAAATCCGCCAGCGTTACTGGTTGTACCTGAAAATTGTGTTATATTAATTCATTAATTAGCGCTCCTACATCTCAACATCATCTCTCTGAGATCCATCGTTAATCCTGAGTAAGTTACTTAGCAACTGTCGAGTACACCGTGGCCATAAGTTTATTCTGTCTATCCTTTTGTACACATGTCCAACAACCTTTGAAATGCTGTGTTTATCTTAATCGTTATAAACATGGATGCTTATTCTCACAAAAAAAACGGTAACAGTAAAAAATATATAAAAAAATCTGTTTTTAAACAATACAACAAATTGAATGCAAAACATAATTACAAACGCTACACATGTAGTACAGGAAAACCTGGTAAGTTCCAATAAGGAGATTCAAATTCTTACCTCCCCTTCCTCAGTGAGCTCGCTATGGAAGGTGGTATTCGGGTGGGAGCGCGCAAACTCCTCATGGTCCAGGGATATCGTAGCGCGCATGCCATCCTCGCTGACCGTCACTATCCCCACATCCTCCAGCCCAAGGTCTATGTCTTCCGCCTGCCTGTTATCCCGACAGTTGTCCCGGGTTATGAGCTGATCGGTCGCAACCTGGTCGTCCAAGTCCGGTTTTTGTACATTTGACTGGTTGAGAATCACTGGCTGAGCTGAAATAGTATGAAGATTTGCTTAAGCTTTTATTATGCATACGATTTTTTTTCTGTCAGGCGAACGAGCAGATGAGCCACGTGATGGTAAGCGGTCAACGTCGCCCCGGTCATCAGTAATCTAAGGCAGCATCGATGCTTCGCTGGCCGAAAAGAGAAAAAAAGGAAATTCTCGTTCTCAAACTCCCCGACTTCTCGACCAACGACTTCTCGGCTGTCTCAAGCTGTAGGCGCTGCTCTCAGCTTGCTGGCCGGGCTAGGCCCTACCACCAAGCAGGGACCCTGGTCTGCTGTCGTGAGAATGCGGTCAGTATTCTCGTCCGCCCCAATGCCATAATTAATATGGATAACAATATCGAGGTTTTTTATATATCAATGGATATCGAATTCTGTATTAGTGGTATTTGCAAACCATGGTGGGCTGGAATCGCTAGTTCGTAAGAACTATCAAGTAACTAGTAGGTAACTCTAATCGTGAAGGCTCCTCTTATTTTCAAAAATTATCTGCGTATTACAATTTAATTATCACTTGCTTCGGTGGAGGAAATAATCATGAGGAAACCTGCACACCTGAGAGTTCTCCATAATGTTCGCAAAAGGTGTGTGTAATCCGCTTTCGACCAGCGTGGTGGACTATGGCCCGTACCCCTCACGTTTTGAGAGGAGACCCAAGGACAACAGTGGGACCTTTATGGGCTGTTTACTTTTGAAGTGACTTCTATAGTATCGTTGTGATGTGGAATTCGATGAAACGGAAATGACGCGCAAATGAAATGAAACGGAAACGAAAAATAGACCAGACACATTTTAACGTGGGAGAAAATTAAATAGAAAGCATCGGCAAAATGGCGGCTTACGTAAGCAAAGCAAAACCTCAATATTTGGACTGACAGTATTCGTTTTTTTATGTAGGTATCACTTCTACCACGTGTGAATTGCAAACATTTTTTTTTTTAATTTATCACTTACGCGTATGATGTAAAACTTCGTGAGCCGGCGAGGAGGAGAACAGTAACTCTGCTTCGGGGAACAGGTCCGACGCAGACGGGGAGTCCACTCCCAGGTCCTCGCATTCCTCTGACAGGGACTTCTGTGGATATAGGTAAAGAGTGACACTTCACATTAAGAAATATGACTTACAACGAACACCACAGACCTCGGTCAAAAATCCGTGTAGCCTAAGTTTTAGGGCGAGATCCTTTGACGACCTGTATGGCGCAATGCTTACCAAGCCGGACGGCCGTTTGGAGGATTGGGGTTCGATTCCCAGCAATTCGGAAATTTGAATGATGAGTTTAAATTTCTGTTCTGGGTGTACATGTTCTTATCTTGTGTTTTCCATGGCACCCTCAACACTGGGATTCCTAGTGGAGCTATGAGTGGGTAGCGAAGCGTTGCCGATCAAAAAGGAAGCTAGCGGGAATATTCCTTCACATTTTTCGCAAAAATACCAAAAAAAAATGTTGAAATGCTCAGGATTCCATTGTTTAAGCAAATTGTAGTAATTAATAATAATCATAATTATGATTCTGAATAATTATTTAAAGTTTCAATCAGTTCTTTTTACATCGCTATTTTAAAGTTTAGGTATCGTACCTGTAATCTTAACTCGTCTTCCATCAGGGCGAATTTTTGTCTAAGTGTAGCGGCAGATACAAATCTGTGACGATTAGTCACTCCGTCTCTCCTTTGCACCACCTAGACACGTCAAAACATAACATTAGACTCTTGCTAAAACTTTCCGAGTTGGTTTACGGTTTTATCATCACTTTTTGCTCTTGTCTAGGTTCTTATTGGGTCTGTATTTGTGACAGTACAATCCGTGTTCAGTACAGTATTCGTATTTACGTCTACACAAGGTAGATGTTGACATCCCCTCTAGTACCAGATAAGTATACTTTTAAAAGGCCCTTAACAGTGGACTTATTTGAATTAATGACTATTATTATTATATTAATAGTATCAATTTTATCTTTTTTGCTAAGGCTTGATGGAAATGACAGTACAATTTAAAATTCAAGCAAAAAGCTTCTCGGTTTCCCTTCAAGCCCGAACTCAACATAATATGGAATGATTGAGACAAGCCGACACAAGTTTATTACAATTACTAAGCTTGTACTTACTCGCATGTCCATTATGTAGGTTATCAATAAATTTTAAGTTTAGCATCGAGATAATTTGCTTTTATAATTTGATTTAGATTTTTTCTTACCACTAAATTATCCAGAACAAAATGATGTTTAATGATTCATGCGTATGATGCAGTATTTTATTCGAGACGATGAAATAAAGACTGATTTCGTTCCATTGAACATGCAAAAATTAAACACTTGACAGAAAGAAAGTTAAAATAATTCCTTAATATAATTCGAAGTTTTTTTTTAGAACAGTACGAAGGAACCCAGTAACTTAAGAAGTTGTAATATGAAAAGTAAAAAACAGAGACTATTTTACGACGAGACGAAACATTGACTATATAAGAGAATACTCAATGATTTTTCTTCATTTCAAGTGGAGGTGCCTATTCCAACGTAGAAGCGACACACACTGCTTTAATATTAAGTTGGAAAAAATTGAATATTAACTTTTTTAATAACAACCGATTCAAGTAGTAGGTTAAAAGAGAGTCACGTTCCAAGAAAAGATTGCTTGCGACTATAACAGCAAGAATGTCGCATCTAGTCAATTGTATAGCGCGCCCAACACAAGAACGAGAAGAAAGCGAACAAAATAATCGAGGCGTGCGGGTCTAAATAAGAGGCGTTCTAAGTTTGAGGGGTCAGCGTCATTTCTACGATATGATCACCTGATGGTAGGCCTTATCGTCGCAATCTGACGCGTCAATATCGTAAGGGCAACGCGGCGAATCATCTTGAGAACCAATGTAACCTTTATTCGATTCAACGTCGAACATCTTATCAAATATCCTTTGCGCCTCCATATCGGGACTGTATCGATCTGGGATCGCATCCTGAAGGTGCAAAATGTGTTATACACGAGTCACACACTTGAATTTTAGACTTGGAACTATAAGCAACTAATTTATCATTAATTCAAGAATTTCGGTGAAAAGTTTGCAAGGCAAACAACAATAAAAATTTTGGGGTTTATTGGTACAGCTGTGCTTATAATTCCATTGAACAACATACGGGAAAATAAAATAACACTTACAAGTACTGTTCTATCCATCTCGGTTCGTACGGTTTCTTCGTATGAGTAATCGTGTGGGACGTTCCATGGCTCCGGGTCCGTTTCATGTTCTTGATCCGGCCGTTCAGGACTGGAATCTTGATCCGGTTTAGCTGCCTCAGCGTGCCGGGTAGTCCACGAGGAACGTGGGGCCTTAGAGTCTATCAATTCCGGCGGCGATGTAGCCGGCACCGGTGACGTGGCTGTTTCGGTCGGTTGATGTGCACCCGCTGCAGCAGCTAAATTGAATGCTGATAGATTATGCAGCGCCGTCGCCGGCAACCGAACGTGCCGGACACCCGGACGAGCTAGCACAGGTTTGAGCCCAGTAGGATTTATAAGACGCTGCAATAGAAGGGCATTAGTCGCTCCGCCTTCGCCGCCCACTGTAAGTATTTTTGGGCCGCGATTGGTTACGATGGCAATTTGTTGACCGCTTTTAACCATCGACACGGGTAGAATATAATTAGCTGGCATAAGTACTGCTGTCGCAGGTTTTCCGGGTGCAGCCCTAGTCACCGCTATCGTTGGGCCGTCAGTAACTAATACATTTCGTGGTAATTGAGGTTGTGTTTGCTTATTAAGTTGAGATTGATGAGGTTGCGGTGGAGTTTGCTGCGGTAGAGGTCTCGGTTGTGATACGGGTGAATCTTGTTCAAAACTCAGTTTTTTGGCAACTTTCCTAGGACTACCTTGAGGGGAATGTAGTTCCTGGCAAGACTCGCTGCAATCTCCTTGCGATGTACCACAACTGCTATCTTCGGATCCCATTGTTCGGTAATTCTCATCCAAGGGACTCGAGTCACGCCCGCTACGACGTGAGCCACTAGAACTCTTCTTACGTCTCGATCCACCCGGAGGGGTCACAGCTGCCTGCAAGTTCGTTCTTCTACGTGGAGCCGGTTTATCTTTATCAGGTGAGTTTTCCACCTGTTCTTTATACTCTGCTAATATGTACAGTATTCTTTGCGTAGTTTGTTCGTCTTCTATCGGCTTTTGGTTAGAAGGTTTTGGCGGAAGGGAGTTGATTTTAAACTGTGGATGATTCGTCTTGGGTCTCGATTTGGATTTAGAACTTACTTTACTTGATTTCTGGTTATTGGGTGCAGGAGGAGTCCCATTTGTCGATTCTGAAGTTGAGGCAGTAGCAGTATGTGGTGGGTGCGTTGTGGGTGTATGGGTCGAAGAAGTCGGAGATTCTGCAATACTAGACGAGTCAGGAGATCGTGCAAACGAAGTCGTTGCTGATGTTGATACAACTGTAGATTTTCTGTTTACATAAGCTACATTCACTGATTGGTTATTTCCTATAGAATAAAGCACCTGTTGAGTAACCTCTGAAGATGTACTTTTAGTTATAATGTCGGATGTTTCAGTCGTAGAAACATGCGTTTTCGAATAATCATGAGCAGGAGTTCCATTAGGCTGTACTGTACTTCTTTCTTTTACTTGTTCTAGAACCATATCAAACTCTCTAAGTTGTTCAAGAGTAGATGAACTCATTTGTGATTCAGGAGAAGTTTGACTTTCAGTACCTACTTTCATTTCTCGGCTAGTTTGCGCCTGGGGTAACCTAATAGACTGTTGTCCGATTGTTGGGGCGGCAGTAAGAACCAATTGTTGGTAGACAGGTTGATTAGGACCACCTATAACGTTTCTTTGTATCTGGAAAAACGACGGCCGCACAACTCGTGCTGCAGAAACCATTTGAGGGTTTTTACTTAACATTGGCAACTTTATACGCATTTGAGTCAACATTGGTGGAGGTTGTGAATTTTGATCATTTGAAACCCCACCCGAATTATTATTTTCCTCAACTGAAATCTCAGAATTTGAACCAGCCGGATTCTGAGGCACTATTTTTATGATAGACGGTTCTATTTCACTTCTACTCCTTACATCAGTCTTTTGTTTTTGAGCAGAATCATCTGCTCGTTCAGTGCTGGGTACCGTTATTAAATTAATAGTTTGACCACCTCCTATATTAACTGGTATTTGACGGGTATATATAACACCTCCATGCATAGTTTGAATGTTCATCGGTGTAATTGCTTGTTTTATTTGTTGAACCAGATTTTGTTGTACCGTTGTGTGAGAGGACGATTTTCGCAAAAGCAAAGGCGGGCTCGCAATTTGCCTAATATTATCCAAGTGTAAAGAATTATCTGTAGTTTGACTATCATTATTTTCTATATGATTATTTTCTGATGGCAAATGGGAATCATTTGCTTCAATCTCATTTGATTTTTGACTATCTTCCTGAAATACTGGTTTACCAAATGCTTGATTAAATTTTGGTAGACATGCATATTTTTCGACCACTGGTAGTTTATTACAGGTTTGTATAAATTTGGCATAAGTTTCTTCATACACTGAACGAGATTTAAGTTCTTGTGGTACAACAGATTCTTTAGTAGGATTTTCCCTGGATGGAATGTCTTGGCATTCTGGTTTCGACGACGTCGATTGCGGCGAATCAATAGTATGTAATCTCAAGACCATACTTCGTTGATTAGTGTTCAACGGAATACCTTTAGTATCAGCGGATTTACAAACGAACTGTACCATTTTTTGCTCATTCGATCCTTGAACGTTTGTGAGATTAGTCAAAAGGTTTACTCCTTTGAGTAACTGTGTTCCGTTATTAGATTTTTGATTACCCGTGTTAACTATACGTAGAAGTTGATTGCCTCCTTGTGACAAGCCAGTATCTACTAAAGATAAGCCACTATAAGAATTAGAATTATGAACTGGTGAACCATTGGAACTCGAGCTAATTGGCCCATTTTTGCTCTGCACGATATGCAAAACCGGTGTAGGTGTTGCTGTACTAATAACCGATTGCTGCGTGTTATCAGTCAATTTTATTTGATTTATAGAATTATTTTTACCATGGACTATGTGTAAAATTTGGGAAGCAACTGAAGCTTGTGGATTACTTTCTGATTCATTTAGTGTATTTAAAGAAGATGGTAAAATTTGCGCCAAAGCATGTTGAAGTGCCATAGCAGTTACGTTAGATCTTTGATAATTATTACCATCTGTTTCTGAACACACACCACGGGTTAGAGAATTCGACAAGTCCATGGCCGTATCTTCCATTGGCTCTGGTGTAGCTGTAATGCCAGCAGCACTCATAGCGTGTGCCAATTGATCAGGTTTTTCGAGCGGCAAATTTTGCTCATGTTGTTGGATTTCAAATGTTTCAGAAATATGATTAATGTCTACATTACCCTCTGCTGGTTCGAAAACGATTTTCACTTCAGAATTTTCAGTCTTAATTGGTGCTTTCATGTCATTTACTTCGAAAGAATATTCAGTATTAGTAATGTCGTTATTCGGAAACGTCGAATAATCTTTGTCATCGTAACGTCCTTGTTCATCCATGTTTTCAGGTCCTTCTTCCAGTACTTCTATTTTCACTTCAGTTTCTATTGTTATATTATCACTACAAACTGGTATGTTAGAGTTCGGAGTTGCCGGAATAAGTCCTTGATGATGTTGGTCATAGTCTGACATTAACGGCAAAGATATATCTGCCGTCGTTAATTCCGTATATTCAGTCTTAATGCTCGGCTGCATGCCATCGTGTCCATCATTTTCTACCGAATACTGCGGTGGACTTGCATCAGATACTTGAGTGACCCGTGGATCACAAGTTACAGGGTTTTGAGCTCCTGTACTTACTGGTAATTGACCTACTTGTACAACTTGAACTATATTCTCCACTAAAGGTGGTTCAAAAAAATCCGTGATATTGAGATCAAAGGGAAAATTTGACACTGTGTCAAGTAAGTCATTAAACTTGCATTTCCTTTTTTCTAATTTATAATTGTGTTTTAACCAACTATAATTTAGTTCAGCTGTAGTTTTTCTAAAAAACGATTGAACTTGGTCTCGTAGTCTCATGTGTGAATAACATTTGTCTAAAATTCGCATTTGTTTTTCTCTAGAGTCGCTAATTTTAGGGACGTAGGATTTATGATTATCTATGGACTGTAAAAACGGCTGAGATTGTTTTACGTCCGACAGAGTCACAGCCGAAATTGCTATACTTTCCTCTCCACCTATTAAATTTTGATCGACTCTGCCGGACCCCTCACCAAAACCCATACTGAAATTTGTTTCGTTAATTCCAGGGGAAGTAGATCCATTTTCGTCATAAACTTTTGATATTTCTTCTGCTAAAGTTTGCTCTGTTGGATCAGGTACCAAAGATTTTTGGTCAATATCAATAAACAAGTCACATTCAATTTCATTTATATTTGACGTAGATACATTAGATTCCTTAATAGGCCAATCTTGTAGCATTGAATGAACATCATCCAAGTGTGTTAAATGATATTGTTTTGTGTATGAAAATTTTATTGAATCACAATAATTAGACAATGTTTTAAATTCCTTTCCGAAGTCGGGTACTCGAGCTATAATTACCTTAGGGTGATCGATATTCTTTCCCTTACGATATTTTTTATTTCTTACTTTACTGTCCATAGATTCTATTTTTCGCTTTAAATTCCTTCTAGATACTTTATCATTGCTAGTGGATGTTAAATGTGTTTTCGAATATGTAACTTTGGGTTTAGTGACAATTAGGTCAGTATCTTGAAACATATTACTGTGCAACTCTCGCATTATTGTTTTATCTTGGTTGGTATAATCATGGTCATGTTTTAATACAGGACGCAACACCTCTTTATTTATAATTGGAAATACATAACAAGTACCAACTCTCGGATTTTTCATAATAGACCCTTTCAATAAAACTGAATCGCTTTTATATAAAACTGTAATATTTTCAGGACACGAGGTCTCATTAACTTTATTTTCAATGAAATCCTTATTTTCATCATAACTTGTAACATCGGCATTCGTGTCGGTTATATTAAAGTTGGACAAGCCTAAATCTCTATATGAATTACTTTCTATAATCGTTTGTTTAGTTTTATTTTCATATTTATCCATACCTTTTACACTACTGTTTTTCACCATTAATTGCTTCTCACCGGCGCTTTCGTTTAATTGCGTTTCAGATAACATGATATCGTTTTCGTGATTGCTTTCATTTAGAATATTTAATATTTTATTCTCTTCAATATGTTCAGTATCAATATTCTTAATGTAGTATGTATGATCAGGAATGGATTTTTTAGAAGTTAGGTTTTTTCCATAACAACGTTTTATCTTATCTTTTTCCACCAATATTTTAACACTGGAACGGTTTTTATTGCATTGATCTGAATTGATTTTATTTTTTGTAAAAGTTTCAGTTATTTGTATATCTGTATTAATACTTTGTTTGACCGTAGATTTTTCACTATAAGACTCATTTATAACTTCATCGTAATCATTTGTAACGTCCGCTATTGCAATTTTAGATTTTGTGTCAGGATTATACGATGTTGATGATATGTCCACTTCAATCTTAGTGCTACTCTTGTCTACCTGAGAAGACTGATTCATGGCACCTTTTATAGGACTCTTTAGTACACTTTTCACCTTATGACTCTCACTGATCACTTTGTTCATTTCAGTTTCAGATTTTATATCATCCTTATTATCTATTACTTCATTAATTTCTTTATTAATTTCACTTCCTTCCGTATTATCTGCATTGACGCTAGGCAGCTCAAATTTCAATGCTTCATTACAAGGTTCAGGATGGCCTTCTAATCTTCTATTTCCAGAATTCGTATCCATCTTGTTATCTATCACTTCATTGTTACTATTTTTATCCATTTCTTCCATCTGATTTAAGTTAGGTTTTATATCTTCAAGACTTTGAATTTTGTCATTAATCATGTGTGTGTTAATATGTATAATAGATACCACATCTATTGTGGTCTCATTAATACGTTCAGAAATTACATCACATTCTTTTTCATTTTTAATACTAACTAAGCCCTGTTTAGATTTCAATGTTTCTTCATCATGTAAAGAGTCGGAGTACGATTTGTTTTCAAGGTCCGGCGTTAATGAAGTCATTTTGTCTTCACTTGTTTTACTTCTTTCAGCTTGATTCGGGTCAAGTAAAATGTATTTCATTTCTAAAGGAATATGTGTATTATTAATACTTTCATTGTCCTTAGTAACTTCTATTGTATCATTAGTACTATCCATTTTACATTCTAAAACTGCATAATGCGTTTCAATAGGCGTAACATCTAGGGAACTCGTTAATTCGACATAACCATTATCATTAGTAGCTACCCGATTTCCAGTTTCACAAGTTCGTATAGGATTTTCATAATATTCCTCTGCGCTGTTAGTAGGAACTGAGGTGCATGGTTCAGATTGATGCATATCTGCGTGAAACTCAGAAGATTCTTTAACTTCTTGAAGATTAATATCACATGGACTATTCACAGTGTGGTAAGAATTTCCTTCTCTGTTGCTATCAATCTCTACCTGATGTACTTCAACTCGATTTTCCGTGATTTTACCACTGACCAGACTGTGTTGTTCAGCACAAATAATTTCACTGTCGTTCTCCCTAGAGTCTTGCTGTTTTATAACATTTCTCTCAAAATCTATTTCCATCTTGTTCGATAATGTTACATCACCATTCTCACTACAATTTTTTATCGAATTCACAGACTCATTTCTTTCCTTATATTCTAAACATTCATCCAACTCTTTTGTATTCTTACTAACAACCATTTGATGTTGCTCACCTTTGAATAACCGAATGGAGTCTCCCAGTTCAAATTGTTCAAATTCTAAGTTAGATACAATATTTAAGAGATTCTTTGATAGATTGAAGTTTTCGTTGTTTTCTGTGTGTTTTATTTGCTTAAAACTGGAGATTTTTTCTTTCTCCTCGGCAATTATTTCACCTGTCATAGATCTTTTCTCAGTACTTTTACTACTATTCGTATCATCTTGTTGAAAATATAATGTATTGTTAGAAAAGTCAGAATTCAATTGGAGAAACACGTTTTCACAACACTTATTAACTTCGTCAGGTCTATGTATATGAGTATTAGTACTCTGATTATTTGAATATTTAACTAATGATTCTGTTTCGTTTCCACTTTCTTCACTTGGAATGTAGTCAACTTGTTTTGAAATGATTTTACCAAACTGGTCCTTGATATTCATATCACCGACAATGTTATCCTCTTCGAGTGGAGTATTTGCATATCGATGGTTTGAATTATCCTCCTCCCGATTACGATTTCGGTCACTTGATGTTTTAACAGATTCTGTTATCAAAGAATCGGTCTCTTTTAAGATGTTAATGTTACGTGTTTCATTAGTGTTTATGATGATAGTAGTTTCTTTTTTTGTGAGTAAGATATTGTTAATATCGTTCAAATCACTATTTTCACGATCATTCTTTAAAAGTTCATTATTTAAAGTATTTTTAAAATCTGTTTTGCAATCATTACCATGATGTGATAATTTAGGGGTTACTGGAACTATGGTAATTTCTTGATTATGTCGAATATTACTATCTAGTTTTGCTGAGTGGCACAGAACCTCATTGCGACAATTTTGTTTCCTTAAGACATCGTTTGTTTTAATCATATCTAACGAATCGACATTTGGGACCGTATGTTTCATATCTAGGTGTACTTTATTTGGCCCATGATTATTCTCTCTATCGTCCAGTTTTATTTGTTTTCCAACATTAAATGCGTTTTCTGATATGCTTAATTTTCTCTTTAGATGTTGCTGTAAAGAATAATTTGTTTGCGAAGATTTCGCTTCGTTTGATTCTAAACTTGTATGAGCGTTGACGAAATACTTAAGAGCGACTTGAACAAGGCTTGGCACCTGATAACTAATACTTTTGATCGGCAGTGCAGCACTTTCAGTAACATCTACAATCGTCTCAGAGAGGATATTGCTATTATCATCATGATCACTATCACAATCAGTGGAAACGTCATCAGATATTATACTGCTATACAGAACTTGCTTCAACGTACAATGTAAATTGGATTTTGTTAATAACCAATCTGATTGACACGTATAGCAATCTTCAGTTACATATTTATCATCCATTATTGTAGAAATAATATTGCATTCGTTTGGTGTTAGTGATTTCAAAGAATTATCATAGATATACATCTCGTTCAAAATTGAAAATGATCCACTACGCTTTAATGTACAGATGGATGTATCAATTTCGGAAGCAAATAAGGATTCACTATTAGTTATTTTATGTACATCTTTACTTAAGTGAATATTGCTTATTTCCTTTTCGCATTTTTTCCTATTCTGTGAATTTATAAAGCGATCACATCGTTCCAAGGAAACAAAACATCGTTTACTCTTCAATATTTCATATTTTTTAACCAAATCATCGCACTTTTTTATGTTGAGTTGACATATTTTGGAGTGTAGTAGTTTATTTTTAAAGGTTGACGAAATAGGTACAATATCTTGCAAGGAGTTAGCCGACACACTTTTAGAAACTGTAGAATCAACACATTGGTCTTCTTGTATTGTAGAAAAAAAATCACAAGTATTTTCAATATTTTTTAGAGAATATACTGTGGCATTTATATCATCAGTAGGATTAGAATAAACACTTTTGTTTTGATTAATACTTTTAATATCACTGACAACATCTGTATTTGTGTCTTTCTGTGTAACTGGTAATCTTTCATTTTCCATTTCTCCCAAATCGTCACACAAATCTTTTAACAACGTTTCTTTTAAATTTTCTACTTCTATTGGGATGTCTTCGAGTAACTGTGGTATATTGGTATCTAGAGTTTTATCATTCATATCGACACATAAATCTTTTAATAATGTCTCTTTTAATTCCATAATGTTATATTCAATATCATCAGGAGTATTTATTGGTTGAGTAACAATATCAACAGTCCTTTCATCATTAATGATTGAATCGTTTGAAGAGTCATCAATTTCGATAACCTGCACATTTTTGTCTTTAGGTGCATCGTTTACTTCATGTAAACGATTCATGTCTTTTGATAACATTGGTTCATTGTCGTATTTGTCGACATTAGACACAACTTTTACTTCATTATTTTTTTCTAAGTCTATGAAAGGTTTATTATCAGGTTTATTAGATTTTTGTATTATTACAGAACATTTTTGAGACAATCTTTTTTGGTGATTATTGAAAATATTATCATTTAGACCTCTTACCTTATATTTACCAAACTCTGTATTAAATGTTTGTGCATCATTATCTTCCTCGTCATCGCTGATCAAATTAATAGTTTCAAGATGTCTGTACTGTTCCTTTGGGGGTACTAGTCTAGTTCTTATATTTTCACCAGATGCAGAAATAACTTGTTGTAAGTTGAAAACACATCTGCTATTGCTAGTTATATTATTTAATAATACTGACCTTATTGCCGGATCTTCAAACAAAGAGTTTATATCTACTTGTAGCTTTCCTGAAACAGTAGCTTTAAAACTGTTTCCATTTGCTAATTTGATGCTAATACATCTTTTTAATGGATCGTCGCCTTCCTTTCTTGGTATTTCCTCAATCATTATATTATTTTTGAAAGAGTCAATTAATTTATTGTTAACTAGTGCCTCATGTGGTGATTTTCTAAATTTTGTTGCAACCGAACTAGTGTTACCGTTTTCACAAGTACTTATATTTTTACGATTTTGTAATTCAGCAGCCACATGCTGTTCTCCCTGTGCTGATTGTTTTGTATGATTTGATATTCCTTTATTTAGATTTCCATTTGGGTCGTACTCATTTAAAGTTATTAAATCAATAGGTAACTGGCCTCCATTTTTTATTGGGTCACGTGGAACTATGGACTTGAAATTATTTCTGCTAGCATTTTCTAATTTCTTACTTTTACTCAGCATTTCTTTTGCAGCATTTTCAGTTTGATTTCCTTCTTCGTTTGAAATACTTTTTTGATCAACTAGGTCATTCCCTTTGCAGTGATCTTTATCGCCCAATTTGGTTTTATCATTTTGATCTTGATCAGAAATGGTGGCAATGTCTTTACATATGGGGGTTGGCAATACAACTTCTTTATTATTAGAAATATCCGTAGGGGAGTGCACAGTCTTTCTAATCGCATTTTTAGAAATAACTGCACTCTGAAGTTGTTCTTCTATATCAAAGTTATTTGAGACAGTCATTTTACTGACTTCATTCTGGTCATTAATATTTTTTGACTCTTTATTCTTTTCAATTATGAGTCCCCTTTTTTTCTTCAATCTTTTAGCTGCTTTACATTTGTGTCGATTCAAACTATCTTTTATTTTTTTTACTTTTAGCCTTACTTTAGTTTTAGTTTTACTAATGTTATTATTGAGTTTTTCATTTTGTGGCAATGTGGGTACGTTATCTTCTTTTTTATTACATGATCGAATACCCTCGGTTTTATTACTTCCGTTATTCTCTTTTGAACCATCTATAAGCATAGACTGAGAACTATTTGAAACTATAGTGTTTTGTAATGTTTCACTGCTATTGTTAATTTTATCCAATATAAGATCCTTTGAATTATTATCGGTAGTTGAGTCATCAAACGCTGACAATGTTTCCATTTCTGTACTACACAAAAAGTCATCATCAGCAGTACTGATTTTGTTTGTTTTTTTACGATCTAGTGTAGTTTTCATATTATTTATAGGGGTATAACTCAGTGGAATAGGTTCAACATCACTAAAGATATGAATTTGTCTGTTCATTATAGCTGTCTTTTTTCTTATCATCCTTTCTTCTCTCATTTTAAGAAATTCTTTTTTTATTTCGTCTTCAGTTCCATGGGAAGGTTTTACAACTGCCTTTTCAGATAAGCTTACTGTTTGTTTTTCTTGAACTTCAGATAAAACTTTTCTTTCGCAGTTCTTATTTAAAGTGCATTCATTCGATTTAACATCAGTTTTAGGTTTGTAGTTTATCACATCGGACGGTGTGCATTGTCCAATAGAGTAAAAATTATTAGAATTTATTGGTGTGGCACTCTGAATTTTGTTAGCATCGTTACTACGAAGCCGGAGTTCTGCAGATTTTTGATCAACTTTGTTAATAGCAGGAGCATGGAATGAAGTTCTTAAATTTGAGTTTTCTTGTACTTTCGAGAGCATCTTTATTTGATTAGAATTGTCATTTGAAATTGAATCGGTTAGTGCGAGATTCGTTTTAGAGTAAGGCGTAACGACCACGTTCGATCTACCACGTTCTCTTAATGGATATAAGATAGAATTCTTTGGTGCATTCTCGATTTTACCGAAAGTGAAACTGCTACAAGGAAGCTTGGATGCTGCCGAAGAATTTTTTGCATCCATATTATTAGTGGCATTTGGGGTAGAACGCAATGTGGTTACATTAATATTCTCTTGTTGTTTAGAATACATTTTCTTGTTAGCATCGTTATGTAACATACAATCATCAATTTTTATGTCAGTCTTAGTGTGAGAATTAGTGACATCGTCCACATGGGTGCTGTGTTCGTTTAAATTATACGAGCACGAAGTGTCTGACACAGTGTTATCTACTGCTGGGTTGCTGAGACCCAACTTGCCAATGCGATTTCCGCTCTTCGTAGATATTTTTTCTGAATCCATTTTGTTAGCGGTACAGTGTGACGTGGACACACTACATTTTTCTTCAACTTTAGAAAGTACATTCGTTTCAGAATTCCTATTTAGCATGCAGTTGTCCACCTTTATGTCAGTATTAATATGATGAAACCCTACATCGTTTATTGCAGTGTGTTGTCCGCCTGAAAGTCCATTATTAGTGCCGCATTCTGCAGATGTAGATTTTTTTATTTCTCTAACATCAATATTATTATAAGTATTAACAACCATTGATTCAGTATTCTTAGTAATCGGAACAGTGATAGTATTACCAATAATAACAGGATTGATAACAGGGTTTGCAAACTGTGCCCCAATCATCGATATTGTAGGAATAGCATTCACTGTTACGAACGTGTTTTCATTTAATTTACCAATATTAGAGTTAATTATCTCCGGAATGTGATGAACTTGCACCGTATATGGCTCATAAACAATTTCCGGTCTTATAAGAACAACGTTTTTGACAGTGGGCCGTTGAAGAGGAACACAATTTTGCACATTTCCACTGTATTGATTCACTGATGTCATTAAACGTGAGCTATCGTTGACGATGTTTAGATTACTGCAATTAATATCACTTTGTTGAACATTTTGCACTAATGAATTACAAATGTTAGACGTTCTGGAATCTATAATTTGTGCCAGATTGGTAATGCCATTGTTATTGTCAAGACAATTTCCTTGTTGGTGTAGCTGTACATTTAACGGCATGCAACTCGGCGCTTGATGAATTATATTATAGGTCTTATTTTCGTGTATTGTTGTTTGACATTTTCGCTCCTCGTTGGTGTAAATAGTATTACGCAAAGGTTTACTTTTTACAATATTCGTAGTTTCACAAGATGTTTTCGTGGATTTTTCTTGAGCTTCAGATACTTTGTCCGATTGTAATACAGGAACGGCTTGTTGATATGTGCTACATGGGTTTTGGAGGATATTCGAATTACATGATGAATCAGGTCTTGCTACCAGATTTTGTAGTTTGCTGGAAAGGCCTTTAACTTTTCCTTTTGTAACAACATGAGATGTAGAGAAGCTTTCTTCATCAGAAGATAATTCACCAATTTCTTGTCTTAGATCATCATCCATTAGTTCTCCTAAAATATCATATTCTGAAGAGGGTACATTAGATATCATTGGTTCCGTGTGTAACTCTGGTACATTCAAATCAACTTTGACAGGTAATTTCGCTTCTGTAGTTTTACCATGTCTTTTTATGATGGTATGGTTTGATTTTTTTAACGAACTTTGATCATCCCCCTTCAATACCAATGGCTTGTTTATTACAGGAGATGCAATATTTTTTATCATCACAGAGTCATTCAAAGATAGTGTGTTGTTCATCAATGACTTACTGTTTGATTCCACCGTCATACTAGTTGATTGTTGAATCCTTTTTTTATTTTGTTTCATGGCAGTATCAGGAATCAAATCTTTATAAAGTTTTCCAGAAGAAACACTTGCATTGTAAGTTATTTTATTACTTGAATCCAAATCAGCAATTCTGCGATCACTTAAATTATTAGTTGGTACTTCTTTATTAATGTTCGTTACTACACTCTCGGTGTACGAACCTCGAGATGGCGTTTTGTGAGATAAAAGGTCATTTAAAACCTTTTCCCAATCCTGCTGGACTCCGTCATGTTTAACATTAATGTTACATTCTTTGGTATTGATTATTGCTGGCTTATGATGTTTGGTGGTCTTTGTTACTTCTTTTGTTCTAGTAACGCCTGATACCTTAGGTTTAACTGTGACAGGATGTTGCATGTGATTTGTAACACTTTGACATGGTTGTATTTTTATTGGACAACCCTGTAAGCGATTATTAATTTCATCATCAAGTTGTTGGCTAAAGCTTTGTGAATTTAACGATGAAGATGAATTTGGTGGCTGTACGTTTCTAACTCCTTTATTGATAACTACTTCAGAAGTTATGTGAGGTCTCGTGACAAAGCGTTTACTGTTCTGTCGATGTAAATGTCGAAGTTGATCTTCATTGCAATTAGTTAGAATTGGTGATCTCGGTTTTGACGTGTGTAAAGACTGAGACGTAAGGGTCGAAATTAGCGGAGGTGGCGACTTCATGATGAGTCTTTCGTTTGCCATAACTGCTTTTGAAATAGTGTGATTAACATTTAGCAAACAAAGTGCAGTTGGACAATTTTTTGAAAAATTGTCATTCTTTTGCGGTGTCTTTTCAACTTTCCTTGTTACAGTACAATCGCCGCGAGATAATAATGTATCAATAACATTCTTGTCTTTGACGTATTCTGAATATGAAGATTTATGCAATTCAATTGGAGTCACATGGTCATTGGTTTGTTTACATGCATTATCACCTTGTTTATTTTTATGCAAGTATTTAAGGCGAGCAAATGTATTAGGTGCATTTTCTACTTTTTTAGACGGTTTAGTCTGTTTGGCACTATGTTTTGTGGGTATAGAAGAACAAGGCGAATCTATATTAGACCCAATTACCCGTCTGTTATTTTTGCTTACACCAGCATTATTTGATCTTTGTAACTCCTTGATAAAGTCATGTAATTTAATTTTATCTGAGTTTGATACATTATTTTTGGTCATAATATGTTTGTTGCTAAATTCAGAGTCCCTGAAGAGTGATGTATTAGTTACATTATTGGTGGTAATCTTCCCAGATTCGCTCTGATTGAACATATTAAAGAGCTTTTGCTCAAATTTATTTAAATTCGTATACGATTTGGTAACAGGTTCATCAGCATTGTCCGGAACTCTTGGGCCTTTAAGATTATTCAATAAGAATGTCTGGGATTGTATGCTATTATCTATACTGTTACCTTGATTTAACAAGTAACTATCAACTTCATTTTTTAAATGATTCAATTGTTGGCTTTGTATCTTATTTATGAACACTTTCGGTATATCAGGGACAGAAATGGCTTTAGGACTTCCTGGGAGGATTTTAGACTCACTTTCTGTTCTGTTTGCTACTCCAAGTTCATTAGAAAACTTATTGTTTACTGTATAATCCTTTCTTTTGTTTTGTTCTGTCTGAAGTGCTAGCTCTAATCGATGTATTGTTTTGCTATGAAGATCACTGGCACTTTTTTGCTTTCTAAATTCAATAAGTCGTTTTATACCTAGCTTTACTTCATCCATGGCTCCATTTGGACCTGGTCTTGGATTATTCAAAGGGAGCTGAGATGTTTCAGTAACATTCCTTGATAAAGATGGAGTTGCCGACGAGGGTCTCGATAATTCTTTATCTTTTTTATCATTCCGCACATAATATGAGTTTATGTAGTGGGCAGATTTTATTGCACTATCAATTAAACTTTTTCTTTTCGACGAATTATCATTGCCTGATTGTAATGGGCGTGTTTTATTTGTAGCTATTACAGGAGTCTTTTCGGGTGACTTAATATCGTCCATGGAGAAAAGTCCATCAAACAATACACACGGATCATTTCCTTCGGTGTGCGCAGAGGCTATAGAAGATTTTCCTTGACTATCATAATCGCTATCGGTGATGAATACTTGATTATTAAAATCAGTCTCACTTTCTCGTTTTATTATTTCCTCATAAGTGTTATACATATTTGGTTTTATGATTTTTTTACCTACCAAACGGGAAAAACCAGCAGGTTTCGAAGTTTGCTTTTGCAAATCCTTTTTCTCTTTCTTTTCCCTCTTCTTTCTCTCTTTCTTTGGTTTCTGTAGCAATTTGTTTACATCAACTGCAATAAGGTCTGCTGGATTAGTATTCTTAGATTTTTCTTTATCTTTCTTAGCTTTGATTTTATTTGCATTATGACTGCTGTCTCTAGATTGTCCATCTTTTTTCTTTCTTTCTTTACTTCGCTCCTTAATATGTTCCTTCGTTGGTTTCGTAGTACTTTCACTACTATGGCTGCGATGTTTCGTTTTGGGCACGATGTCACTAAGTGGGTCTAATACCTCTTCGTCTGTACAAAACGAATGCCGTCTGGGTTTGGCCTTCTTTTTTCCTTTAGATATAGGTATAAAAGATTCATTTTCAGTACTATAACAGGTTTCAGTTTTTTCTAGATCAGAAAACGCGTCTTCCCAAATCTCTTCTGGTTCTTGAAATTCCACCAGATGTTCATAACCTGTGTTTAAAGATTAATAATAACTTGTTTAACAGTGGTTAAATAAAAGTTCTACTAATTAAGTCCCGTCGGTTCTGATGCATGGAGACAGTTTCTTTCACCCGCCTGGCTAGCTACCACTCTCCTGCTCTAGGTCTACTTAATAATGGTAATTATAATGGTGGTACATAATAATGGTTTATGGCTTACCCTTTTCAATACCGTAGAAAATATCGCCTTCATCCTCGTCCGCCTCTTCGGGTAGATGTTTGAAAGAGTTTGGGTCAAGGTTGAGGTATTTCAGTTCGGTGGTGAGCCCTCGCGTACCGTCGTTCGTACGCTCCATGTATGATCGACAGTTCTCTATTAACATTTCTCTGTTGAAAAACAATTATTGTTGTAAATAAATTGTCAATACTTAAAAGTATTTATAGCTCGCTCATTTTGAATACAGCGGCTTACACATAAAAGGTGTCACAGACTCTAATTTAGGACAAACAATTGAACTTCGTGTAATTCGAACGGTTGAGGCAGCGCACGCCATGGCAGCTCTCAGAGAGCAGGATTTTTATTTTATTTCTGATGATTTTTACTTAACTGTAAAGTTTCATCTAAATCCGTTCAGTAGTTTTTGTGTGAAAGAGTGACAAACACACATACGTACTCACAAACTTTCGCATAATATTAGTGAGATATTTTGAAAAAGTACTATCAACCCAAAAGATCAGATAACAATGATTTTAGATGTTTCTGCTTGTGTGGGTACAATTACCCACTAATCTCAGAAACAGCTGCAATGATTTCAATATGGCTACAACCCATTAATGGCCCACTACTGAGCACGGGTCTCTCCTCGTACCTGAGGAGGCCTAGAGCATACTCCACCACGCTGCTCCAGTGTGGATTGGTGGAGGGGTTAGTGGCCAACCCAAGTGTCGGAAATTTTAAGCCGCCCGAAGGTATCCGACATGGCTTAACGACTGCTACCAAATGATAACAACCGGGACCGACGGCTTTACGTGCCCTCCGAAGCACGGAAGCGCTCAAGAAATTTTTGCCACTAGCGGTCACCCATCCAACTACCGACCGCGCCCGCTGTTGCTTAACTTTGTCGATCACTTGAGATCGACGCAAGCCGCCGGGCTATGAGCGCTTCATTATGGATTTCAATATGGTATTCATTAATGTAGAACATGTTAAATCCCAACAAAAATATCGAGTGGCAACATAGACGTACAGAATATTAAGTATACATAATATCTTACTTGTCCATGTCCCAGGACAGCGTCTTCACTCTAGGTCCAGACAACAACGATATTAGATCCTGGCACAGCTCTGGACTAAGGCCTAGGGCTTCGCCCTCGTTGAGGACGGCGGTCGACAGCACATTGGAGTGCTGCTGTATCTTCTTCAAGTTCAAGGTTTGCGATGTCTTCACGAAATTGGTCTGCGAATGGCTGTCAGTGGCCCAACTGCCGAACTCTGAATTTGGTTCAACTGCTGGTTCTTGTACATCCTGTAAACATAATTATTAAAAAAAAAATTATTTAACTATTTTTATCAAATTGGCGACGGAGAACATCGATTTTTCGGAATTACCATGGTAAGTCCTTGGACTCCTTACTTACATATTATAAATATGAAAGTATGATTCTTTGTCCTTCGTTCTCGTCAAAACGGAGCAATGGATCTATGTGTTTTGGTATAGAGATAGTTGCAAGAGCTGAAGAGTGACAGGCTATTTTTGCGCGAATAAATATCTAATATCAACGGGAAAACGCGTTTTAATCAAATAAGTAAATCAATCAAGTAAAAAAAAAGTCTTATTCGTTTCCGTTTCGTTTCATTTGCGCGTCATTTCCGTTTCATCGAATTCCAAATCACAATGATACTATAGAAGTTTTCACTTCAATAAATAAACAAACAAACAAACAAATAAATAAATAAATAAACCATACCTTGGTGACGGGCGCCGGCTGCAACTGCGGCGCGGCGCAGATGCGCTCGTACATTGCGGGCGAGGGGTGCAGCGAGAACGCAGTCAGCGCGCACTCGTACGCGAGACGCGCGCTCGCGCCGAGCACCGCGCCCAGCCCGCTGAACCACGAGCCGAGCACCTTCTCCGCTGTACGGGCCTCCGACTCCTGAGCGGATAGATACGTGTTAGGGTTACGTTACACGTTGCACAGACAAAATCATTATATTAATACCGTCTAAACTTACGACAATAGATACAGATAAAACGAATTTTGTTTTTTTTTTATGTCGTTCAAATGTTTTTTTTAAATAAAGCATTATGATTGTTTAGTTGATATTTCGATATTGAATTTGCGTTCGGAATGACGTCACAGATACAAGACGGAAGAATGTCCATATTATACTTATTACTACCACTAATACTGTTTTTATTGATAAAAATGCTTATTCATATTTTCTGATTCTACTTTCAATAAAGGTACAGTAATAGAGTTACAGGAAAAAATATGCTATAGGTATATGTAGTAAATAATGAACAAGTAAAATACCTTTTCTTTAGTCAATTTTAGTCTCTCCAATTCGTTCATGCCAGCGGTGATGGCACGAATGTACAGTTCGCAGACAAAGGGTTTGCGTTCATCCTTGCACTGAAAAATAATGATTACCATTTATAAAAATGGTTGTACAACTTGAATTGTTAAACACAATACCTATGTCAACCCTTGGTGTGGTTGAGAATGTGAGGTAGGCGCAAACGTATCCAGAATAGTGAAAACTTAAAAAAAATGATGTGGTGTCGTGGGACACCAGGTAGGAACGAAGTTCCTTCGGCTAATGTAGAATCGACACAAATTGCAAAAAAAATCGTGCTCAATTTTATGTAGGTTTTCTTGATTTTTCTCTTAAATTTTGCTGATTAGTTTTTATTTAAGTACAAGAAAGTATTTAGGAAATTCAGTATTTTTGGAAATAATATAAAATATAATATATAAAACAATAATATAAAACCCATGTGTATCCATTGTTATATAAAAGTATAGAATAGAAAATAAAAATGCATAAATTTCATTTGTGTTTTATTTAATATATAGAGAATCTTGTATATTAATCAAATCACAAGCTATAGTAAAAATATGGTTAAATGGTATATTTGTCTGTTCTTGAATCAAGTTAACTAAATAATAACAAGTTAAAGGATTGCCAATATAAGAACGGGGGCTTTTTTTAATTTTATTCAAGGTACACTCTAAGGCATTTAAATTTTCTCGTCTTTTGTCATCCTGTATAATCACTACAATCTGAAGAAGACTCCATTTGAAAAGATATTGATGATTCTGTGAAAGTTACAGAGGGAGTATAAGATGTATCACTATCTGATTGTTCAATTTTTAACAATTTTACTCAAATAATGTTTAATTAAGTTTTTCCAAAACAACTCATTTATTCTCAAAATAAGTTAGCTTTTCTCAAACAAGTTGGCTTTTCTCAAAATGAGTAAACTTTTCCAAAACGAATAGGCTCATCGAACGTCACTCAATTAAATGTCTCTTAAAACAAGACTAAGAATAATTACATCTAACCTGTATACATAGCTCTCATATGTATCGTCCATCCCGATACAACTGTCCATTGGCACTCTCCAATAACAGAACTGAGCACCTCTCTCTAGTGTCTTATAAGAGCTATGCATTGTACAAAAATAACAATGATCAAATAATAATTTCAATGAGTTACGTTCGACAAGATGGCTGAATTTTATTAAATTTTCAAAAACAAAAGAAATCTCATTACAGTGAATTAATCATCAATCAGCTAACTTACTAAGCCATATCATAAATAACTCCATATGTTACAACCCTATTTTCTTTTTAACTATTAACTAACCATTTAACTGTAACTGTCAATAATTAATTATGTGACCGTCTCTAAGTAACATCACCAGTAAACCCTGTGTGATAAAGCCAAAGATGGGTAGGTACTTCAAATGTTATACTCCTAGTACCATATTACCACAAAATTACCAAAAAGTTATTAACTTTATCAATGTCATAATTAGAACTCAATATTTAACTTCAAAAACTCATTTTCTTGATAATTTAGTTCCATTGTGTCTAGATTATCATTTTATTATTTTGATGTTATTCTATTTCATAACTAATGAATAACAACTCAAACTCAAAAAGTACTTGGTCATACCTGACAAATCCTTCAGCGTGGACTTGTGGATAGCGACTCCTGGATACAGGTGATGCTCAAAGCATCGCAGCCTTGCTTGCCAGTTCATATTGACATCCAAGCTTTCTCAGTAGCTAGTTTCTTACGGATTCTTTATCCCAGCTTCTGATATCGGCGTCAGGTAGGCCGGGTGTGGGTGTTTGTATGGTTTTTCAGTCGATTCTACTCTGTTTAGCATGTATTTTCATGAAAGTAGGTATTCTTCACATAACCTCCGTTGTGGGCTTATTCAGCGATTCTCAATATTGATTTAAACGTTTTAACCACTCGCTCTATCCGCGATATCACATTTTATTATAACTTCATCAACAACTTTAAGAGACTCCGCGACATAGGACATTTCATAACTTTTTCCGCGGGAACTCAACTTATTCATATTCTCCGTTTTCTGACAGATCTCGCAAACTCCACTTACATAACCAATGTAAAATATATTATATTTATAATATAAATATATATTTATTAATAAAGAATAAACTAATACGTATTTAATTCTTTTGCACTGAATAAATATAGTAATAATTTCCCACTATTAGCACTGTCACTTTCACTTGCCATTTTCTTTTACTATATTACTATATTTATTTACTATATTATTATTTTATATTACTATATTATATTATTAGTTTATGAAATTATATGATATGAAAACTAATTAAGGCAACGGCGAACGAAATGAAACAGGGAGAAAGAGAAAGGTAATATACACTACTCGCTCGCTTGTGTATGCGACTGTCGCGCATGCGCACGTCTCATTATTCCACGCATTCTTCCTTACGGTTTTACTATCATATATTTTTCAGTTCGGTCGCCGTAGCAAAACCTATCCCCTCCAAGCCTGCCGTAAGGAACTTCGTTCCAAAAATCTAAATGTGTGCAATTCACACGTGCTAGAAGTGAAAACTTCAAAAAAAAAACGAATACTGTCAGTCCAAATATTGATATTTTGCTTTGCTTACGTAAGCTTTCTAGCACGTTAAAATGTGTCTGTCTCTTTTTTGTTTCGGTTTAGCTTAATTTGCGCGTCATTTCCGTTTCAAAGAATTCCAAATCACAACGATACTATAGAAGTTTATGTACATATATACACACATATGATCACACCTCTTTCCCGTAGAGGTAGGCAGAGACCACTTCTTCCCACTTGCTACAATCCTTACATACTTGTCTCGCTTCGTCCACTTTCATTATTCCCTTGACACATGCTCTTCGGTTTTGGGGTACTCTTGACCTGAAAGTTTACACTTCAAAAATACACACATGCAACTGTCCACACACGAGTCGCGTCGCACCCACCTGCGCGTCCACGGCCACGGCGAGCGTGTGCAGGTGGCGCGCGCTGGCGGCGGGCGCGGCGAGCGCGGCGGCGGCCGGCGGCAGGCGCTCCGGCGGCAGCAGGCGCGCCAGCGAGCGCGCGCACCCGTACAGCGCCGAGCGCGCCGCGCCCGCGCACGTCGGGACCACCATGCACCGGGCGATTATCACCTGGGGACAGACGGTTTGGATGATCTTTTGTATAAATTATATTTTTGTTTTTCCATCAAACCTTTATTTATTGCTTCGTTAAAAATTTATTTCATCATTCATTCATCACAACCCATAACTGTCCCACTGCTGGGCACGGGTCTCCTCTCACAGTGTGAGGGGTATAGGCCATAGTCCACCACGCTGGCCAAGTGCGGATTGGTGGACTTCACACACCTTTGAGAACATTATGGAGAACTCTCAGGTGTGCAGGTTTCCTCACGATGATTTCCTTCACCGAAGCAAGTGATAATTAAATTTTAATACGCACATAATTTTTGAAAATTAGTGGTGCGTGCGGGGTTTGAAACCGGACCCTCCGGTACGGCAGTCCAACGTTCAACCACACGGCTATCACTGCTTAAAAATTTATTTAACTGTTCTTTAATACCTGTGCTATAAGGATGGCCACGTCTTTGGCATTTTTCCACAGCCTCTTCTCGCGCGACGATGCCTCCAGTCGGCAGTGAAGTCGCTCCACAAGTTGGTAACCGTTTTTGAGCGGCGTTTGCTTTGCCTGTGTGCCAACAGAGTAAACTTAATTAAACCAATAAAATTTAGAGACATTACAACATGAATATTGGCTTCGACACATTATGACTACTTTATACATACACACACACACGCACACGTATATATAAACTTACCAGCGCGATGCATTTCGATCGATCCGAGTACAGCAGGACAAACTCAATGTCAGTTATCAGGTCCCACTCTTCGACAGTGAAGCCGGCTTCCATGGTAAGCTTGTCCATGAATGTTGTGCCTGAACTCCGATGCTCTTCTGTGTACCAAAATACTTACATGATAATACATACATGGGTAAAATTAAACAATAAACAATACCCAGGTGACACGGTGACGTCAGGTCAAGCCCCAATCACGCTATCGAAGTTTTCTTACACTGAGACTATTTTTCATTCGCTCGTCTGGCAGCAAGACAGCGGTGAAAAACAGAGGCTTAGATCGCATATATGTACATATAAAAGTACCGAACATAATCAGACACCTCGTCTGGCAGGAGACCTCACTTTGCTAAACTGGTGACCCCACTTTGCTATATTAACATACCATTATTCGCCTGGTCGGTGTCCGACACGGGCGCGGCGCACGCCCGCACCCGATCCATTACAGCGGTGGCGAGAGTGAGCGCGATGTCCACGGTCTTCTTGGACGAGGCGAGCTGCCGTAGCCTCGTCACGAAGAACACCCCTCGCTCCTCCTTCAGCCATTCTATGACTGGAGATTGCAGTACGGTTATTACAGAGCATTATAATATCATCACGATATATGACATAATCAGGGCTCGAACCCCAACCAACTAGGCTACAAGGTTGTCAAACGACACTAACACATATGCACCTTCTTGTGTGACTACTCATCAACGGATAGCCCAAATTTCTCAGCATTAGTAGTTTTACCAATTTGTACATTAAGTTCCAGCTATGGTTGTGGAAATTCCACCGCAAATAAAGTTTGGCTGAAAGTTGGTCAGATTTTATAATACATAATATAGTATATAATACATAATAGTAATAAAACATAATTATAATACATAGTATTATCACTCTTGATAAGAGCAATGCTTGATAAATTTTAACAAAATTACCAAGTTACCTCTGCATTAAGTGTTCAATATTCTTCAAACAGGAAATTGTAACTTGAAAGCAATTTAAAAAACATTTTCATAGATTTACAAACATGCTAGCAGCACCAAAGTTATTTTGATTACAAACTTCATACAAGGCCGTTACTCAAGAATATGAAACCCCACAAACAGCATTCCATGAAAGTAGCCGGCATCAGTTATATTGCATATTATTTTCTTCCTAACATAAAGTATAAAGTCTAAAGTCCCCTCACAGTGTTATCTTACATTGCAATTATCATTGCTGTTTATTTCTTTAGTTATCTAATGAGTCATTGTAATGTGATAAAAATGTTTAAGTATGCTTCAGAGTTCTGCCTACATGGAATTAAATACATGATAAGACATCTTTTGATTATGTTTAGTTTTGTTACTTCTAAGGATTTTATTATATACATGGATGACTCATAGGATTTTTACTTGTATACGTATATTATCTAATAGATGTATTTAATGGTAATATTAAGTTGCAGTAACTTGCTACTCTTACTCTACTAAAGTTTTAACCACCATTAGGATATAATATAGATTGCTATTATGAAATAATGTATTAGTTTATTTGGTGTTGGTTTGTTTCAGAGGTAATAAAAAAGTGTTTAAAATAAAAGATAAACCCCTAAAATGAATGGTTACCGTAATGCATTACGATTACCATGCCAGACTGCCATTTAAATGGTTGAAGGGGTTCAATTCGATTTCCAGCAAGACAAATTTGAATTATCGTTTCAATTTCTGTTCTTGGTCTGGATGTGCGTGTTCTAGTCTGTGTGTTGACTACGGCACTCATGACACAGGAAACCTAATTAGTGTGCAGTACATGGAAGAAATCTATATGAAAAATACTATATTATAAACATATAATACTTTATTGTCGCAATGGAACCCAAAACAATGGTGTGGTCTGTCTTTCACTCATGTACTGTGGTAAGCTTCACTTAGATAATCTTATCATTTAGTGTTTATTTTGCATTGTAGTGTTTTATGCAATCACTTCATAAATATAAAAGTTTATTCGGTTTAAAGAATCACGCCTATCTATTTCCTAATGCGGGTACTAAGGGACATGTTGTACCAAGCGAAGCAAGGGCAGGTTTACTAGTTACAAACATATAGAACATACACAATACAAGCGGTACCTTTGTACATAGTTACTTTTTCGGTTTACTTGTATGTTTTATACGTGTACATAAATTATAAAATAAATAAATAAAAAATAAAAACGTACTTTGTTGATCAGTGGGCGGTTCACCGCTGGGGTCGAGGAGGGCCTTCAGCACCGCGTTACCCCAGGGGTCGGTGATGGCGGTCTTGAACCACTCCGCTCGCTCCAGCAGCTGGCTCTCCCATGGCGGGTTCGCGCCCTGCCGCGTGATGATCGCCTCGTGACATTCGAGGATGAAGAAGTCTATAGCCGCCCCTAAAGCGTCATGCTTGTCTTTGTGTGTCGACAGCTGCCGCCATTCGCTCTGTTGAACATTGTCATATGTTAGCGATGTGCAAACATGCCAGTCTTGTGTTGGCTAAATTGTGTTTTTAAGAAAGAAAAACATTTTCTTTTTAATTCACAAAATACTGCATCAGATTTTGTACGAGAATATTTACTAAAGGTAATAGAGGCAATATCAAACCCTGGGATGGAGAAGACAGGCATCAACTAGTTACTCAATCCCTTTGACACATAGTTCTAATCAGTTTCCATATTCAGTTCACATGCTTACTTTGCATATTGTTGACATACCCACACAAATACTCAAAGTATAATATTACACAAGGATCATGGTATGTAGTATGATCTTTAAGGCATCTAACGTTGCATGGGCCATACCTGCAGTATAGTCTGCGCCGTGTGGCGCTGCAGCCAGCTGATGAGGTGCGGATGTGTCGATGGGGCGGAGTGCTGGCAGAGGCAGTGCACTCGCCGCCACGCCTCGCAGAGGAGGCTAGTGCGCGCGCCGAGGTCAGACTCAACGCTCAGGCGCGCCTCGAGGGTCTGAAATTGATGGAAACTAACTTTCAGGCACATATATACAGCAATAGCAGTAGTTTGAACTTTGGGCTCCATGCCCAGCAGTGGAACAGTTTTGGGTAGCGGTAATGATGATGAAACAATTGTGGCCATATTGTGGATGCCTAGAATACTGACTCCAATTCTATGCAGACTGAAGAGGGGTCATTAGAGGCGACGGAAACCAGGCTTGGTAGGGCTTCATGTATGGATTATATTCTTATTGTCATTCAAATTATTACTTGGATTATTATCTACCCTGCAAGCCAACCTGGCTAACTACAACAGCTGCCTGCGGAAAGGGCTAAAGCGATGGAAAGTACCTTATTTCTTACTTCTCTAATCTTCCTTGGCCAACATCGCAACCATGTCCATCAACGGTGACCACTTACTCTCAGGTGGTATGTCTACTTGTTTGTTGATTATTTACAAAGAAAAATAAAATTCTGCTGTAAAATCTACGGCAAGCAGCTATCAAATAATAATAATATATGCTCAATAACTAAAAACGTGCTTTGTTTGGTCAATGACATCAGAATTTATAATACTTTTATTTAGGACAGTAGCCAGGCTATTATAGTAATCATCAACTAACATTAAAGACATCCTTGTAGCTAAGAGTAACAGATTAATCCCACTGACCGGGTAGTATTTCTGCACCTCCTCATACTACTAGCTTATGTCTTTGCTGCACTTACATTTATCAGACTCATATGCTAGACAGAAGAGTTCACATTCATATGCTCATATAGAAGTTTTATTGAGACAGTGGTCTGATCATAAATAAGCTTACATATGGTTTTAAACTTAACCCATCCTGGATTGTACACATTTTATTATGGTACTCACAATACATATTTTGTATGCCAATATTTTGACCCAATTGCATGGATTCAGCCATGACCACCATCCCTAAATAATAAAACCTTAACAGCATATATGTATGTACGCTGCATATCACCTTACAAATAACATATTGTGAGGGAGAATTGTGAACCAGCTCAAAGATCGGATCTATTTGCACCTTGCTTACTCCTCTGCAAAGTGTAAGTCTATGTAATACTATAAGTAATGAGTCTTCAATCATAATAATAAATCAGCTATTAATCTATTTGGGCTGTACTCACTATATGCTTATCTGACTCACTTGCCTGTCTCAAGACAATTAACAATTGATATACACATTGAGTCATGAGCTACCTAATTTCAGCATAACAGCACAAGCCTATGTCATCTGAGTATTTGAACTGGGGCCCAAGTCTGTAAAATTTGACACATTTTATATACCAAACTGTAAGACTACTTCAACAACGCAATTGAAACATCGATAAGTTAGTAGACTTAAGCCCCTGGTTCAGAGATGAGTTACATAGAATTACCTTGAATTTGAAGAGTCTACTTTAATATTCAACAGTAACACTGATAAAAAATAACGACAACCCTCAATATTGAATATGACACAATGCATGATGTACTATATTTATCCACACAGTTTGGGTATTTCCGGTAAGACAAAAAATGTACAATGCTATGTTTATCTACACAGTTTTGGCCATTTTACGAATTATAAACACCTAACTTGACGTAATTAATTTATTTTAGAAGATTGTAATGTTGTTTCTTCTTATTTTACAGTCAAAATAAACAAAATGTGTTTTGTAATTATGATAAAGCAATATCATATTCAGCTTCTTGCGTTCAGTAGTTTCAGCTGTGCATTGTCTGTCAATCAGTAATGGAATTTTTAAAAAAATTATATTGATTGATTTCTTTTATAAAATTGGTGATTTAATCACAAAAACAAATCTTATTGTTAGTTATTTAAGCTTAGCATGAAGTGTGTTTAGCAAAGCCAAACTGATTTTTAATTACAAGATAATAAATTCCATTACTTTAAATTATCTAAAAGAAATCATTAAGTGATAAGATTGTCATTGATACATTCTTTAAGTTTTTTTAAGAACAATTCGTACTGATAAATACCAAATGATCTTTCTCATCATCATCTTCCTGCCCATTTCCCAATTTTATTTGGGGCCGGTGCAATATGTTCTCTTCCATTCTTCCCTATTACCCAAATTATCTTTTTATTGATATGAATTTAAAAATATATACATTAGTTGAGCCTATTATGGGACTTTGATAACCAATATCCAAGGGACTCAGGTGTATTCATTTTTTTATGGCCTAAGCAGGCAAACAAGCAGATGGTTCATCTGTTGGTCAGTGATCACCGTCCCCATGGACATTAGGAACATCAGGGGTGTCACCAAAGCATTGTCGGCGAAGAAGGTAAGCATCGTAGAATAGATTTGCTTTGTGAAGGACCTTTGGGTAGGACAGAGTAAACATTTAAGCATAGAATGTTTGTTCTTGGGTCTTAGCTGTTTACACGTATTGTTTGAGATTGTCCATGTCATTAGCAAATGGGTAATTATAATTTTAGGCTGTGAGACATGTAAATTATTTAATTAATACTTCTACTCAAAACATTTGAAAATATGGCATGTAGCTTATTAAAAAGCATCCTGTCCACATTGAAGACAGTATTCTTGTCATTG
The DNA here is from genome assembly GCA_905404295.2 of Ochlodes sylvanus. NCBI lineage: Eukaryota > Metazoa > Arthropoda > Insecta > Lepidoptera > Hesperiidae > Ochlodes > Ochlodes sylvanus. Next base: position 5,587,680 of record FR990146.1, read on the forward strand.
TCAAACATAAAATACAATGTGAATCTTTGTAAACTACCTACATTAAGTGCAAGTGTGAAAATTGACACTGTAGCAATAACATAATGTCACATAATATTTATATATACTATACCCAATGTACACATGCTGTAATACGTGACTTGGTAGTGATCAAGAATGGCTGTCACTCAGCACCTCTTCAGATCATCATGCAAATACAATTACATTGTGCAAACGTATCATTTATCTACGTGGCAATTGCAACTAGTTAAACGATTATGTTACAAAACACAATAAGAAGCAACACAACCGCCAGCAAAACTAAAGAACAATATTTTATACCAATACCTCTGCGGCCGATTGTCCGTCACTACGAAGTGGATACCCCGACATGTGCACAATGTTCACTTAGCAGAACCCTCGCAGATTTCATCGATCACTTAATCGCACACATTTCATCCCGCACTTAGATAAATATTCAATAAAATGCACGAAAACAAGAGTTTACGAGGAGGACAAAAATGGCGGACCTATAGTGAACTTTACGACCACAACGGCGTCACACTAAAAACCACATTTTCACGAAAATAACAGGTACACTCACCTTATAAAGTTCAATATAATATATTTTGGCCTTTTGGCCAAGTATTTGAATATTTTTCACGTCTTTTCCATCATTCGTAGAAGTCATTTCTCAAGAAAATAATATAAAACGACATTAGAGCTTCTGTTTTCGTAAAGCTCATGTCAAATGTGACAGTGTTACCAGATGAACGATGAGTTCATATCTTTCACAGACGTATCTAAAATAATTTATCTATATTTTCAATGCGATTATTGCGTATTGCCATTGAATTTTTGTAATATGAGGTGAAGTTTAGTACTCTATGCTATGACACTTAATTATTAATATTATTCAGTTATGCGAGCGAGCAAAAGTCATTTGTTGCGATTTACGTTTACTCGATTGAATGCAATGGTGAAATCTTTCTATTTACGTCCTCTTTTTACTTTTAATGTCATTGATTTACGTAAAGTGATTTGCACTAAGCCCACTTTTGCGACACGTTAACATAGTAATGACTTACACTATATTTTACAGTAGTGATTCTATCTACAACGATACTAAATTAATATCTGAGTCGTATAGTTCCAATATCCAATAACTCAACGTGAGACTAGTTTTCAGTAGAAGCAAAAACCTGTTCCTTAGCTTCTCTTAGCTTCGAATCTGGATAAATTTCATAGATTCTATGAAACTTAATGAGATTCATCAAGTTATGCTAAGACATTTTAATATTATAATAATAGATAGTAAAATAAAATGTTTTGATACTGTTTAGTCCTTAATAAGCAAACAACGTTGGTTTAAAAAGTCGCTAATAAACTCTTGTGAAATAAATTAATACTCATTGTGATATTTGTGATTCACTCCAACCTCCTCAACTAAACGTTAGCCTAAAGTCTAAAGTAACAACGTCATTAAGTACTTTATATTATTTTTAAAACTTTAATATTATTGTACCTTTGCAAAAATAATTTCTAACTCTGAATCATGCTGTTGATTATCGGAAACAAATGACAATTTATTTTGTCAGTACTGAGGCTAATCGGAATTTTTACGCGTTCCAGTACAACCGTGGTATAAAACCGTCCGTCGGTTGGTTTGGATTACGCTCTTACCCTTACCCTTACTCTGTGCCTAAACGTCGCAGTCTTAAATTGTTGTCATATCAAAAATCTGAAAAAATGCCTTAAGTCACGATTTAAAAACCCTATGTTTGACATTTAACATTGTCTGAAGTCGGCAACACTTTTGGCAGCTGACAGCACTTAGCATAGAGCTTGACGTTATTTGACCATAGACGTATTATATATATAGTGGGGGAGATAAACCTACGCATACGGCTGCCTATAACCACAGAGTAAAGGAAAACCGTAAACGTCCACAGGTTAGAAATAGAGAGAGGGTTGCGTTTTCTAGAAGAAAAGATTGCGGTGCTCTATCTAACAATAGAAAAGTTTTCTATTGTCAGATAGAGCACCGCAATCTTAAATCAATCAAGAAAAGATTGCGGTGCTCTATCTAACAATAGAAAAGTTTTCTATTGTCAGATAGAGCACCGCAATCTTTTCTGCTTTCTAACTGAGGAACAGCTGGAACCCTGGCTCCCTTAATACCTCTGGGGGTTTGACACTCATCATGCTCATATTTTCACTTGGAAACGATTCCGTATCAGCTTATTCTCTAATTGTAAATTAGGCGTTATCCAAATGGATGAAAGTAATAGGAGGGGCTCAGTATTTAGTGTATTTTTAATTGGATATCAATGATAATTTTATTGTTGTTGTTGGATAAATTTACTCTGTAGGTTAGATTAATAATCATTACGTAGGTAGTCTGTGAAATTATTTATGGGTTGGCTATTCTGTTCTGTTCATCGAACCATAGAGTAACATAACGTCGAACAACTTGTACAAAGCATCGCGAGTAGTGTCAATCGAAAAATATTGCGTTTTTCATTACAAATAATCTCCATAGATGTAGAAAATGTAAATTAGAACCTTATAATTGATCTCGAATATGTAAGTGATGCTAAAGATCATTTTTTGCGTGAACTGCCTGATTCTCTTCGAACTCTGAATAATATAATTCGATGTGTCAAAGTGATGGGCTATTTGCGAGAATACAGTAATTTACGTCTTTACATTCAATATTTTGTTGAATATAATTAAAGAATTTCAGTTTCATATTGTATTTACTGTGTGTGTGTGTTAACTGACTACTAATTGTGGTAATTTTCCAAATTTAGACATATATGAAACACAACTGCGTGCTGTATCAGTACATCTGGCATTCGTGCAGTCTATAATTTCTCTTCCGTTTAGCTGGTTATTTATCTCATTGTCCACATAAGGTTTTGTTTAGAACGTAAAGCTTTAAATACATAGTAGTTAATTTTTTATGTGTGAAGTAGATAGCACATAGTGCTGTCGGCGTTAAATATTTACATTTTAAATCTTTCGCGTACGTATATAATTGTCAGTTGTTTGTTTTACCGTTCAGCTTGGCGTTGTGATGTGTGAACCGAGTGATATTTACGTTTATTTTACAATATACAACTGAAGTGAAGAAGTTTAACAATGGCTAAGAAGTCTGAGAACATTGGTGGCAAACTTGTAACAGTATCTGTGGTGGGACTGTCTGGTAAGTTCCAATTACTTATATTACTTATTTGTATATTCTAGAAAATCAACAATATAATTTACTAACACTTCGATGATCAGCTCTAATCCATGTCAATCTTTCAAATGATTTAACTAAGTCTATTATAAAAGCTGTGTCTTCAATAAACCAATTAAATCTAGTAGATTATGTTACTATACATGCTGACACTCTTTGCCTCATACTTACAGTACTTACTGAAGTATAAAAAATCCACACTCATTCTGTTTATAAAATGTTCTACTGAATGATAAAATTAAGCTTTAAATTTAGAACAGTTTAAGCCAAAGTTAACCATGCATATTTATATTAATTATGTTAAATATTAATTTAAATAAAATTATCTATATGAAAATCTGAAAATAAAAAAATATGATAGAGATTATAAAATGTCTTTAAGAGATGGATCAGCTAACCTTGACTCAGTTTTAATTATGGGATTAAATAAGTATGTTTTCATAATAAACACAACACGCGAACACACACTCGGAAAGCACAACTACAGTATGTTAAAAATCTTTATATCTGTAAATGTGTTCTTATTCTTCATTATGCAACAAAAATTGTGTTAAATTGACTAATAATATATTGTAACTTGGAACAATTTTACTTATACAGTAATCTTTAACTACGGTATTTTTGTATAAATCCCAACAAATGTGGGAACATTAAAAGTAGTCATGATTTGCTTCTTATATTTTCATGTTCTTTAATGAGATTATAATTCCTACTAATCAGGACTAATCTGAGTTGTGTGGTATGATTAATGAGCCTAACTACAGGAGATCAGTGCCCAATTTACAAGTAATAAAAAAATTGGTAAATTAAAAAAAAATTGAGTTCAATTTGACTCTTATTCTGTGTTGGTCATAGTTGTCATGGATGGCAGCAGAAGTGTGCTTGTTTGTTATGTTTATTTATTTATAGCTTTATTTTCCACTTAACAATACAATATAATTATAATATATCTGATTATGAACTAGGTATTTCTTATTTCCTTGTTATGTGGCCCCTTCTTGGGTAAAAGCCTCCTCCATCCTTTTCCATCTTTCCCTGTCCTTGGCCAAATGCATCCAACTTGTTCCCACTTGTTCCAACTTTGTTTGTTATGTTAATCCCATAAAAAAATCAGTATCAATAATACTGATAGGAGCGGCGGTGGGATCCACCCTTGAGTGAATCCACCTGTGGGAGGTGTATGGCTACCTAGAACTGTACACCAAGGCCTGAATCCTAAGGGACAGGAGCGGGAACCAAAGACGGTTAGGCCTATGAGGTAATAATAATAAATTGCAAGAAAGTGAATCGTTAATTTTTTGTGTATGTATTTTTTACCATGTACCAAAAGTTAATAAACAAACAAAAGTTAATAAACAAAGCCAATAAACAGGCTGTCATGAATCATAGGGAATTAAATAAACAGACATCCAATTCAAATGGTTTTATCACCAATTGTCAACAGTTCATTCATCTATTGTTATGTTATCTCTCTTACTTCCTCTTATATAATGTGTTTCGTTTTTGTATCGAGGTGTCAATTTAGAGATAACTGGTCTAGAATTATCAGCTGATTTATTACTTAACATGTATGATTACTGGGTTGAGTATTTATAATAAATTTTATTCTTTTGTAGTAGTTTGTACTGCCCACTCTTACTTTGGTTATGGGAAAATTCTTTTTTAAATTTCCATATAAATAATTCTTTAAATGAACGTATCTATTTTATTTGTGAACAATTGAAATAAATATAACATTCTTGAAGATTCTAAATTACCAAATTACATATACTTACACTTATTTTCCAATTATTTCAATATGCAGCTGTGAAATAACATGTTGCATGAAAGCTGGCAAGTCACAACACTTTGAAATAGGGCCAGGAAGAAGTATTATAGTTATTTGCAGATTTGACAAATAGATTATGGTGTTTGAACAACTGTCATTGGGAAGCATTCCAATCTTATTTTAGGCTACAACTTATGGCTCAGCTATGAACCAGTTTTTCTATTCTCTTATTCTGAGCTCTTGATATGAGCACCAAGCTTCCATCACAAAAATTATTTTTATATGAGATATTATATTTCTTTTCTTCTGAATGAATAAGATTAAGGGGCCCATGTGTGCTCATATATAAATGCTTCAATTGCATCGTGTTTAAATAGTTTGATACATTTTGCATATCAAATGTGTTAAAAATGTCTCAAACTATTCTGACACAATGCAGTTGAAGTATTTGTAAATGAGCAGACTACGGCCCCAGAGTAGAATTACTATTCTTTGAAGATATAAAAATGTCTTCAAAGATAACCAAAATCACTAATAGAACAAATATATTTTATTAACCTAGACCACAGTGGAGATAGAAAAAGATTATTACATCATAAGATTGAAGTTTTCATGAAATAGAAAGTTAATAAGTTACTCAGTTACATCAAACAGAACTTGTGCAGCTATTATACTGGGTTAGTGGGGCATAGCAACATACAATCTGCATTTTATATGCATGTGTACTATTTGCCTAGATGTTGATATTTGCTAATGTTTGGCTTGAGCTGGGTGATTAGACTTGTATGCAATTTTATTCAATAATGGCTTGGTTCTAGACTCATGAATCCTATTGTGGGAAGCCAATAAGACTAGTTATCATTAAAAAATAAATATACACTTACACACTTATACCACTTGACTTCTCTAGGATTCCCTGGTTCCGCTTCGTAGGAAGGATCATTACCAACAAGGCTAATGCTAATATGCACATATATTTCGTAAATCATGTGTGTATTACAAATAAATCAATTAATGTTTGCTATGGTTAAGAAGATCATCATGCAGAATTTTCGTTATTTCATGTTATAGCGTTTCTGTATCATTAGGAATTACAAGTTATACTTATTTGCAAAGGGAGGTCTCCTGCCAGATTAAAGTGACTGCTAATGGCAAAATTTCTGCAGCACTCCCGAGCTTCAGAGGGCACGTAAAGCAGTCGGTCCTGGTTGTAACATAACAGCCGTTAAGCCAGGTCAAAAGCCACCGGGCGAAATAACTTCCGACACTTTGGTTGGCCACTAACCCCTCCGCCACCCGCACGCGTGCAGTGTGGAGTATGCTCTTGGCCTCCTCAATTATGAGAAGGCTCGTGCCCTGTATTGGGCCATTAATTTACATGCACCGATGTGGTGTCCAGTCCAGCCGTCGGAACGTCGAGCTAAACGCGCGGTGTGATCCTTTATAAGCAACTAGCGCAAGCTTAACATAATGCCCAACGCCAATGTGTATCAGCTGTTTATAAATGTGAGGGCCATTACATTCCAATTTCATACTAGAATGGATGGGTGACACTCAACTAGATACAAGGTTATTTTGATCATCTATCTCCCCCGTTGACCTACTTTACCCTACTTTAAACCATCCCTTGATTTTGATTCTAATCATGCATATTAAATCAATGTAAAGCTAGTTTTACTTTCACATTTAATGATGACAGGGTCTTGTTAGGCTGGTTGAATTATTACATTTTTATCTTATATCTATTTTATGTTAATAAACCACCGGGCTGATAACAGAATGTCAAGTTTTTAGTAAAAGGCGTCGCAAGGAAGATTTTTTTAAACTACTTTTTGCTCATGGCTTCGCCCGCGTTGGTAACGGAATATGAGTCTTATATAATATCTCTTGATGATATCAGAGATAAAAACCTAATGTCTTTTCCCCGGTCTCAAACTTCATCTAAATCGGTTAAGCGTACAAAAGTTAGCAGACAGACAGAGTTACTTTTGCATGTATGGACTAGAAACTCATAGTCAATTTGTATGTTGAGAAAACTATTCCCTAAGTAGTAGGTATTTAGCGTTATTCTGTTGGAGGTTAGTTTATCTTGTTGTACGAATTAGATACGTTAATTTATTGCAATAGACACAGAATAGCAGTTCGAGCATTATTTAGTAACCTCTAAACAGAACTTCCATACTAACTTTTATTTCCTATTCGTGCGTTCGATGAAGACATTTAGTTGTTTCTTCGGTTCTATGTAATCGATTTTATATACAACGAGCTGTGCCCGCGACTTCGTTCGCGTGGAATTTAACAAAAAAAACTAAAATAAAAGTAGCCTTAGTTACTCCTTATGACATCAGCAATCTGCCAGTGAAAGTGCCGTCAAAATAGGTCCAGCCGTTCCAGCGATTAGCTCAAACAGACAGACAGACAGACAAAAATTGTAAAAAATGTTATTTTGGTATACCGTTGTTTGGCTAAGGGAGATCTCCGGCCGGGCAAGACGTCTTGCCCGGGAGGCAGTGAAGCCCCAACTGCCGAGTTGTCGGAACTTGTATATATGCAAGCGATGTAGAAAACTTCGATAGCGTGATTCAGGCTTCGTGACGTCATCGTGTGACGTGTGTGCGATGTCGCCACAGTTGCACCATTGCACCGTGTATCCATATGTATTTAGTAAAAAGCGGTTGTTTTAATGTTACAAACAGACGTGGCTATTACAGCGTTTACTTAGGTTAAGTTTATTTAATAGTCATCCAATAGTGAAAACTGTCGTGAAGACATGAATCACAGCACAGACAAGGATATTTATATGAATATTTCTTTGCCACAGGTACTGAAAAGGAGAAGGGGCAGCTCGGCGTGGGCAAGTCTTGTCTCTGCAACAGATTCGTCCGAACAGACGCCGACGACTACAATGTCGATCACATCTCGGTGTTGAGTCAGGTGAGAAATCTAACACGTAGCAGAATAGGATCTAACCAACAATGCAGCTTTTGTCCTCATGGGCTCATTTAGTAACTGTCTGTGGATGCGGGACATACTCCAATTTAATTAATTCAATACGCGCGTGTTTAACACGGAATTGTTTAATTTCTCGCGAATCCCACTTCTGATGATGATGTTTGTTTATGCTCCACACTATAACTGTCAATATACTTTATACGATATTTTTGCATAATATCGGGTCGTAAGCAATGGACAATAAATGTGAGTCCGTCTCCGTGTACTGATTTTGATATTCCTGTCACGCTCGGGCTGAGCTTGACCCGTTCTGAAAATCGACTTCATTTTACACCTCATTATTTATCAGATTAAGTGAACTTAAGTGAAGTTAATTGAAGTGAACTTATTATTCCCGTAATAACTACATTGTAAGTTGTATAAAGTGTCTTTACACTTTTTGGTAAGTTGTATAAAGTGTCTTAATTTTGGGGCTCTTTGGAGGGCAAAGGGCCCCAAAATCTTATTTTCACGAAGTTATTGATCGGTTTGTTCTTAAAATCACTCGTACAATTTTCCAATGACAGAAATAGTCATCCTTGACTGTGTGCCCGAGAACCTTAGAATCGTTATCAGCTGATTCAGCAGTAGGTACTTGTCAGTTGAGTATTCTCGAGTCGAGTTTGAAACGAGGGAAAAAAGAATGCAAACCTACACGGACCGCCGTTTGCGGACGAAATGCTGAATAAATGATTTTAATACCGGCCACAGTTCAGGCGTGCGTGTTTATTTTTACAAATTTCGTTATGAGCGTACTGAAATACGTTTTGGTTGTGGTTTTGTATGTCTGTTTTCAAGGGGAGTGTCGCGAAACGCTTTGAAATTTCAACTGATTTATGGGAGAGGATTTGACACTCGGGGATGAGCATGAACATGATGTATAGGAGTTAATGAAGGAAATTTATATAAGTAAACTTAAACAGAAATGTTTTAACTGCCTAATCTATACACATAGTTAGAAGTTGACACTTAAGTCAGTCATGTTTTTAATGATGAAACTTTTGCCCAGAAACTTTTGCCCAGAAACTTTTTTGCCCACCAATCCGCACAGAAACAGCATGGCGTAATATGTTTTAGACCTCCTCAATTATGTGAACAGACCCGTATTCTGTAGTGAGCCACTGGGTTGACGCCAACAATAGAGACGTCTTGGAGACGTCATTGCAAATGAAGCGATAGACGCATCTTAATGTAGGTAAAACCCATTTGGGTGTCCATAACATCTTTTATGAAAATAACACACTCTGGTTCTGGTTTCCAAACTGTACCATACTCCAATAAGGTTGTTAGTTGTTACCATGTGTTGTAGTAGGCACCAAGGCATCATCACCATTTACCATTCTTTCGCCACAATTTGAGTCTTGTTACTTGAGTAATTGGAAATAAAATTGGCTACAAAAACATGGCATGATTGAAATTAGTTGGAATAACGCGTGCTCCAAATTAGCCGGGCCAGTACAAGCTGGCACTTGCGGTCATTTGATGCGGTTTGGCCCTCCGTCAACGCCTCACACTGACGGTTGCTGTGAGGTTTGCATACAATACAATTGTTTGAATGATTGAGTTATTTTCAAACAATATTGAGCAAGCTTTAAATGTACAGCCCACTATACGGTCTTTTGCTAGAGACGGTCTCATATAACAATTTATTGGAGGTCTGTAGCGTGCGTTTATAAGGGTTTAGAGTAAATTGAAGAGGGCTATTGGGGTGGCTTACACTGACCCCAATTCCATGACGGCGGGCGGATCAGTGTGTGGTAATAAAAGGCAGTAGATGTAGGCCTCTGCTTGGTGGTAGGGTCGAAGCCCGACTGACTAGCTTAATCGAATTGTTAGCTGGAAGCACAGGCTGGAAGTATTCAATAAACTATAATTCTATAACTAAAATTCTAATGCCGTTCCACGGTATTCTCCAAGATTCAACGACTGCTTGTACTGTCACTGATGTCCACAAGCAGTGGTGATGTGGTAATGTACCATATCGTAGTCCGTCAGTTCATTTGCCGACCAATAACATTAACAAAAACGTTGTTTATCCTATTCTCCGAGAATGACGTGGCAAACCCATATGCAAGGCGCTCGGTTATGTTCTCCGGCGGATATGAACGTCCGCAATAAACCCTTAATGAGACAAAGGTATCTTTCATGTTTATTGGTTTGCAGTCAGCTCCTTAGAAGAGGGAATCGAATGACGTAGTAACTACTTTACGGAAGTTAATAGCGATTATTGTTAAGGCCACTCGATTGATTCTGCCCGTGGTCACTGTCAATCATTAATATCATTATTGATTTTATTTTCTACGTAACTATACGTACATATATAAGTTGTACGTATAGTTGTTGTATGTACAGAAGTACATATATAGTTAATTTGTTACATGCTGTCGATGTTGAATGATGTATATATTTTGCCTTATATTATATTCATATACCTAGTACAAGAAAACCATGCATTATTTATTTTATTGTAAATTATATAAAATTGTAAGACTATTCAAATACGAAGTCGTCCGTAGACTAAAATCGGATGAAAAATGATTTAGTATTAGTGATCCGCCCTCGCTGCGCTTGGGGAAACCTATGCGGTTTAATACTGATTAGGTTGGAAAAATCTATACATAAGAGTTCCTTTTTCATCATCTAGTACGAAACCTAGCCAGTTCGCTATATTATTAAAATGTAAATTTAAATGATAACCTCTTATACTGTAATAAGAGTTCATTGTGTTCATCGATGATGGTAAGAAAGATTTAGGAAATGGAATAGATACAATACTTAGGCCACGCCATTCAGCGAATCGCGTTCATGAGCGGTCTTGGATGAATTGGCATGAAACTCCCCAGGAAAATATTTTATATTTTAAAAGGTATAGAAGACACTTAAATTAATGGTTAGAAATAACATATCCAAGAAGTCTTGACTTTTAAACAAACATTAAGTTTGTGAATATATTGTCATAAAATGCTGTTTTATGACATATAAAAGTTTTTTATGACACGACTTAATTGCTTTTCTCGATCAAAAAATAGTAAAACAGGATGAAGTAAAAAATCAGGACGTAAAGTCTTTCAATAGAGTGAATCGTGACGTGCCACCAGATTTGAAATTTACAAAAAAACACATGCCTATTTTAAGCCCAAAAGCATGGTTTCAGTGAGCACTTGGCACTTGGTAACGCAATAATTGTTAATTAGGTAATCTATCTTGCGAGACGAGACCAAGGTTGTAACTCTATCTTCTCGTAGACCTGGTCATTACGTCATGAATGTCCAGTGTCACTCAAAAGATAAAGACAGATACAAATAAATAAACGCTAACACACATATCCCTGCACTACGAGGATTCCGTAGATAGTGCCCTGCCTGCTGCATAACAATTGCTGTTAAGACAATTATTACACGGTATAAATTGTACCAAGTAGGTACGTACCGTGGCGGGCGGTAGTAATATTATATACTCCAGTTTATAGGGTTGTCTAATTAATTAATAGCCGTGTTCTATTATCAATTCATAATTGTAATTCGGAATGTTTCTTTTGTACTGGTTATCGGTCCGTTGAATAGCGACGTAAATTAGTTCGGCGAGTTATCTCGTTGCGGGGTAAAATTCATCGTTACCAATTCCGTCACGTACCGCTGAGTGTATCCGAAGCGCTGGGCAACTTAGACTCTGAAACGGTATAAACGGTGTAAGTGTACAACAAAGTCGCTAATTCATCTGTACAATAAATGGCTTTAAGCAACTTTGTGTTTCGAATTTAAGGGGTATTTACAAATGAGACGTTCTATCTTATTCCTTAGAGATGTCATTTCAATGATAGACTTCAGATAGGACTAATGATTGTGGCCAGACGGTCTGAGGAATGGGTTGTTGTGGCAACATTATCTGTTACGAATCGATGGCTAGTTTTGGTCGTCCGCTACCTAATTCCCCAAACGATAAGAAGAAATAAAAGGCTCTTGTGTATACTGTGTGGTGATGGAGCTGTGACGAGCACTAGTATTCAGCTGCCAAATTTATCGACTAGCTAGCATAAAGAACTCGCTTTTTGAAGACAGAATGTGTTTTCAAAAAGCGAGTTCTTCTCGATTCCATAGATAACCACGGCTCGCGCAGCTGCAGTGGGGGTATGGGTATGGGCTATGGGGGTATGGGTATGGGCTATGGGGGTATGGGTATGGGCTATGGGGGTATGGGTATGGGTTATGGGGGTATGGGTATGGGCTATGGTGGTATGGCAATGGGTATGTAGCGTTATTTATTTATCCGACTGACCTCTCTCATAACTCGCAGTCGGACTTCAGCGGGCGCGTGGTGAACAACGACCACTTTCTGTACTGGGGCAGCGTGCAGAAAGACCAAGATGAGCAGGAGTATCGGTTCGAGGTGCTCGAGCAGACCGAGTTTGTGGACGACGCGTGCTTCCAGCCGTTTAAAGGTAGGAAAGACCTCGATTTCCAATTTGCATTTTTGGCTTTTACTACTATTGCAAACGAGCCGGACGTGTCGCTAGATGACAATTCATCGACGCACATGTTCATCAGTAACAGCTATAGCATACGCTACGCTGTCTGTGTGTGTTGTCACTTGTGTCACTATCAGTAACAGGAAAGGTGTGACCGATGTGGTATCGGACAAGAAAGAAGGCAGATGAAAGAAAGACGGAACTTATGGTAAGATAGTCGGTGGTCACAGTTCATCACTAGATATGAGTAACACTAATAGTCTTAATTTTTCTTTCTAAATCTCCTTACTCTATTTTAGTAGGCAAAACAGAGGCGTACGTGAAACGCTGCGTGGCGACGAAGCTCCAGTCTGCCGAGAAGCTGATGTATGTGTGCAAGAACCAGTTGGGGATAGAGAAGGAGTATGAGCAGAAGTTGATGCCGGACGGGAAGTTGAGCGTCGACGGCTTTCTATGTGTGTACGACGTCAGCCTCGTGCCTGGCAGGAGCTGGGAGAAACAGGTATGAAACAGAAGTTTCAACGATACCCATCCATCCATAGACCATCAGACCTCCAGACATCCATAGACTTACGTAGTAGTGCAAAAGTTCTTAGTCATGATATATTTTACACGGGAGCTCAAAAAACTATTTTAAAAATTCAACCCGACTTAGAGATATCATTTTTGTAGCAATTGAATTTTGCACTGAAATCTTCTTTTTGAAATTAATTGAATCATTCTAATATTTTTTTTCTGATTCCTCTGAAGTATATTATTATATCTCATATTCGCATCTTTTCAAGATACGATAAGATCGCTTTGCGCTGCTGTGAAGATGTGCGTGTGAATTGTGGCTTGTACTAATTCTTAATTTTAAACAGCACCTTAACTTTAAATATACATACGATATCTAATATACGATTCTATTTATTAAATCGCAAAACGCATTGTGCTTTACGAAATCACACTCTCTCACAATTTTCCTTTCTTTCTCGTATACCACATTACCATCACTGAAGGATTATTTTCCAATTTAGTTTTACTAAGTGTATAACAAAACAATTTCAGAACGAAATCCTGGCGGCTATCCTGCAGAACATCCTCAAGTTGAAGAAGCCGGTGGTGCTGGTGACGTCGAAGAACGACGAGGCGTGCGAGCAGGGCGTGAGGGAGGCGGAACGGCTGGTGCAGCGCAAGGAGTTCAAGGGGAACATCCCCATAGTGGAGACGTCCAGCCACGAGAACGTCAACGTGGACCAGGCGTTCTTTCTGTTGGCGCAGATGATTGACAAGTCCAAGGCTAGGATCAAGGTGAATTTCTTGGTTACTTCGGGCTGGATAGTCTATGAAATGCTAGTAAATACGCAGACACAAACCCCGGCTTTAGGATTCCTTGTGTCACGGGTGTCATCGATAACATTAATAACACATTATTAACTCCCATGACCCGAGGACATACATGTATCTGTCACAAATGTCAGCCCCGGGAATCGAACCCAGGACTCGTTGCTTTGCAGCCAAGGTCACCGGCAACTAGGCTTCGATGCTTTTGCTTAGACGATTGACAATACATAATTAAATCCGCTTCTAAATAAGAATGAATCTCTGATATGATGCAAATGCACAGACAAACGACCAAAAAATAATTGTGGTCAATTGTGATAGTGAATAATTGTTAATAATGTATAATCAAGAAAAAAAAACTAACTTAAATTATATTAACATTTGCAATGCAATCTTTCTCTCTTATAATCGCCCTCGTGTAAAGTTTTTAAAAGTAAAGTTGACTCAGTATACTTAGAGCCATCAAAGTACTCTCATTAAAATAGTTTGTTTTATTTTAGTACCTTAAGTTGGATGAAATTATATAAATATAACTTTATTACTTGTTACAGGTGGCCAACTATGCGGAAGCGCAACGAATAAGAAGGGAGGCGTTAGATTTTGTCACGGAGGCTTTCACACAACTCATCAGGATACATGTGCAAGATCACAAGTGAGTTTAACTTGTTGCGGTCAAATTAATTAATTATTGTTTGAAATGTTTCCAGTTCAACTTATTGCGGTCTAAACTAATGTTTCAATGTTCTCAAAGATTTTAAACCAAGCTTAAATGATGTTCCAAACTTGTATCATTCGTAAATGTATGTTTTGTAATTGTGGTCACGGTGAAACTGCACTTTGAAGGCAACGGATTTATCACTTGGGAAGCAAGATATATGGGAGTGAGAAAGAGAGAGACGGAAAAGGGATAGATAGAGAGAGAGAGATGATATGAATAGTCACGGATTGTAACGAAAATGTAAACGGGTGTATTTGTGGTCGTTAATGTGTAATAGTGGAGAAAGTAAGCTGAATATTTGCTTGGCAGTTTGTATTAAGGTCTGCGCACATTACACCAATTCGACGTCGACTCAACTCCGACTCTGAGCGTTCCGTTCCGTTAGTACACATCCTTGCGCGACAAGATATAAAGCTCATAATTGAATTTTAGTTCTGTCGAGTATTTTAGTTTTGTCGGTGACGGGTGGGAGTTGAGTGGGTCTAGTGTGCGAAGTCCTTTAACGTCTTATTTTGTCCAGGGAAATGTGGTCGGCGGTCAGTAAACGGCTGTGTCACTATCCGGAATGGATCAAGTTTGTTCAGCAATTTGGGAATGATGGTACCCAGGTATGTATATTATTTATTTACACGATTTATTTACGGAGAAGGTTTTTTGTTTTTGTATTTATGTAAATGATGAGAACAAAATACAATCCTAATGCCTAACGGTATTGCCGCTTTTGGCTAATTGATGGGTACTGTGAAGAAACTCTTAAGGTACAGATAGACATGCTTATTTTAAACACGAAAGCATGATTTTTGTGAGCACTTGCTACTTACATTCATGCAAGTGTATATACAGCATAAGCAGTGATAGCCGTGTGGTTGAACGTTGGACTGCCGAACCGGAGGGTCCGGGTTCAAACCCCGCACGCACCACTAATTTTCAAAAATTATGTGCGTATTAATATTTAATTATCACTTGCTTTGGTGAAGGAAAACATCGTGAGGAAACCTGCACACCTGAGAGTTCTCCATAATGTTCTCAAAAGGTGTGTGAAGTCCACCAATCCGCACTTGGCCAGCGTGGTGGACTATGGCCTATACCCCTCACACTGTGAGTGTTGACCCGTGCCCAGCAGTGGGACAGTTATGGGTTGTGATGATGATGATGATGATGATGATGATGTATATACAGCATGCTCAAAAATCAACGATCGTGAGTTTATCGAGCATGCTCCTGCGGCGCGGGTGGAAGGGGGAACAGAATAGAGTGGAAGGGGGCGTGCTTTGGGCACGTCTCCATACAAAAAATCCTAGCCGTATTGCCTACGAGCGTACTAATTTCAAGCAAATGTATACTGTTAAAAGTATGCTTTAAAAACATGTGTATCGGTACCTTTAAACTTATAATAATAATTATAGTATATTGTATGCTGATACAAGAAGTATGCTTTTAAAAGCATGTGTACATTTAAACTTTTCATAACATAGTCTATGTATTGTCTATTGTATCGTGATATTCTGAAAGCATTTATTATTCCACAATAATACGATACTTACTTAATGTAACCGAGTACTATCCTAAACTATACAGCTAATCTATTGCCGTTATGGCGTACCACACCAAATGACAATCATATTATGCATTATATAACATTTCTGTTTCCCCAGGTCGTGTTCCGTCGTCATATACGAAGGTTGAAGGAAGAACGGTCGGCCAAGAAGCTGCGCAAGCAACTGGCGAAGCTGCCACAGGTGCTGTCTCGCATGCAGCTGCCCACTGAGGACTTGCAGGAGAAGTCAGTATTCTTTGTATAACTTATCTATAAACACCGACCGCACGGCCAATAGACACTCAATGTTTGATTTACCGTATGGAATGCATCCTGGCCAAGTAGCTGAGGTAACACGAAGCGGGGTGACTGGTTAATTCAACGCTGTGATTGGCTAGTTCAAGGCCAAACGAAACGTTGGAAAGAAATAGATTATTTTAAGCAAAGGGAAAGAATGAGACGGCAGGAATTTATATCGATACTATAAGCCAGATGTGTTGACAGAAGTCATTCGCCTGTTATTAGGAACCTATTGGCTGTGTGGTCGGTGTCTACAAACGACCGGACGAGCCTGAGTAAGCCGCATATTATAAGTAACACATAGAATCTCTGATACGTTGCGACCGAAATAATTAAAACATTTCACGGTTGATATTAAGCAAATGAAGCCACCATTTGCTGGTCTGGTGTCCCCACTGTGGCTGTGGATAGATGTTGTTTATGATGTGGCATTAAATAAATTATGAGTTAACACCATTGACTTGTTATCACTATGGACGTCTGATGAATGTCCGAGCCAAATGAGCAACAAAACGTAAAAAGAGCTACAATTCCGCGTTCACGACTGCAATCGAAATTAAACCGTGATTTAATGATTTTAGTGTTTTTAAATTACCGTGTTAATTATTATTTGTTATAAATATTTATAAATATATATTATATAAACATATTTATTCTTGCGATGGTTGTGACTGGGTCATTTTTTTCGCGATTTTAGTATGAGACCCGATGTCCATAGTAATTATAAGTCAATGGATAACACACATAAAAAATTACAGTCGAATTAAGACCTTTTGATGTTGGTTAATAAAATGAGGTTAATAAAATAAGACTAGAAAGAAATGATATAAGATTAGAAGCTAATGTTCTAACACCGTCACCTATCCCATATCCCTATCCCATATCCCATATTCCATATCCCATATCCCATATCCATAACTAACCTAACCTATCCCAGTCCCCATTTGAGCCTTGTTCTGAGTCGGTCACAGTTGTCATGGGCGGCAGCGGAAGGTGGTGCTGCATGCTCGTTTGCTACCTTAATTCCATAAAAAAAAATAACACACATGAAAAATTACAGTTGAATTTAGACCCTCCTCCTTTATTTGAAGTCGGTTAATAAAATGATATCAACGCTGGAAAGCGATCTTGTCGTATCTCGAAAAAATGAGAATATGAGTTAGCATTGGAATCAGAAAAAAAAGTAGAATCATTCCATTCATTGCAAAAAGAACACTTCAGTGCTAGTCGATTGCTACAAAAATGATATCTCCCAAGTCTTCTAGTTTACAAGGGTTGAAATTTTAAAATAGTTATATAATTTTACGAGATACGACAAGATCGCTTTGTTGCGTCGATTATAAGAATAACTATTTACTGGCACCGTGCACGCCCCAGCGACTGGCCGATGGTGGTCCGCCAGCTGCGCGCGCACCGCGACTACTCGGTGTACTTCACGTCGGCGCGCGCGCACTCGTCGGGCTCCGGCTCGGGCTCCGACCCGCCGAGCCCGCGCCCCGCCGACACCACGCTGCGGGTCGGCGAGCGCGCGCGCTGCCAGGTACGTTGGCGGATAGGTCGGTCCGTTGCCGACGATGGCACGTTGTACTTTGATAGTTATTATTACGAATGAATGGAAGGGGTGTCTGTTTGTGATATTAAAATAACCGCTTTATACTGAACTAGCTGCCCCAGCGAACTTCGTACCGCTCTATAATTAATAAACAAATAATAATATGGTGACATATCGACAGCAGCGCCTCCTACCGGGTCCAATTGTGAATCTTAACCATTCTTGGATCCACCTGAAGACACACAAAAAATTTCAACCGAATCTGTACAGCCGTTTTTGAGTTTTAGCGTGACTAACGCACAGCAATTCATTTTTATATAGCCTATGTCAACCGGGGATAGTGTAGCTTTCCAACAGTGAAAGAATTTTTCAAATCGGTTCAGTAGTTTTGAAGCATATTCGATGCAAACAAACAAACAATCAAATCTTTCCTCTTTATAATATTAGTATAGATGTATCTGGATGTATATTTTTTTTCAATTTTTGCCTGTTTCTTGTGGTTAATCTCTGGAACGGCTGGACCGATTTTGACTCATTGGCAGATTGCTGATGTAATAAGGAGTACCTTTTATTTTATATCAATAACTCTTGTGGTAAATTCTACGCGGACGAAGTCGCGGGCACAGCTAGTTGTTTGAATAAACAAAGATTTTTTTTCTTATTAGAAAGTTGATGTCAATAATCTTTCTACAGAGTTTTTAAATCATTTAGCTAGTAATCGTTAAAATGTCACAACATTGTTACATTACCTATTAACTTATCCTAAGATTATCAATAGGTACATTATTATTGAATAGATCTGTAGCTTCAAGGTTCACTCAGATAAAAATATTTAACAATATTCACTAGCTAACTAAAATATTGTACCCGTTGCACCAGCAGATTACGAGATATGTACATAGATTGGATTATGCATAGTCAATTGCGTTGCTGAAGTATATACCTAATATAGTTCAGCACAAAACACAAAATACTGTAAATAACACTATACAAAAAACACAACATACAGTATATTGTGTATTTCAGACGTTGGGCCAGTCTCAGAAGATCCCGTACGAGATATTGGAGACGAGCGAGGCGGCTTCCGTATTCAAAACGTTCCTACACGAAGCGCAGGAGGAGCAAAGGAATTATGAGTGAGTATTATCTACTTTCAAGTACAATTTCTTATATTCTAGAATTTTATTTCATAAAAAATTGCCGACAAACAATTAAAAGAGTTCAGTTGGTTAAGACCTTCGTTCACGGATATTAGCAATATAAAAGCTATCAGCGACACCAAGATAGAATGTCCAAAGATACAGTCCGTTTTTCTAGCGTTGATTAAAGGAGTAAACAAACCTGTTTTTGGAAACATCACATTTTCACACAATTGCACAATTCAATTATGTTATATACAATTAAATCGGTTCACTTAATACATTTAACTTTGATTTACACCACAAACTGCTTCGAATATACTTAATTTCATCAATTTAAGAAATGTTATTTAACCTTATTTGCTTAAATTGCACAGATATAATATTTCAACAAGAATTTGACATACCGGACATTTGAAGAGTAGTGATTGGAAAGACAAACCGATTAGTTGTATTGGCTTGAACGATTCATTAAATGATAGTTATCGGTATTTGCTTTTTGAAAGAGTGAAATATTATTTTGCTATTTAATACTAAATATAACTAAGATTGCATGGCCACGCGGTAAGTCATCATTTTAGTCACTCCTCTATTACGTACATAGAACATAGAGCATAGAACTGTTACGAATAAAAATTGGCAAATAGCAACAGATTTTTCTACAGAATATTAATTTGTAAGTTTCCGAAACAAGTAACGGTAACGAATTATGATAAAAAATAAATCATCATCAATAAAAATTATATTTTTAAAGGTATTTTAGATAAATTATTAACTATCGATTATACGCACTAAAAGTAACAATACGTGAAATGACTGCATTTATGCAGTTGTTAATGTTTACATTATTCGAGCTTGCAACACTGTGGGGCAGACATGACTTCCATGAAAACTGTATCATTCGTTTCGTTTCGTCGCCTCGCTTGATGTCGTACGTTTCGGGACTTTCGGGTTCTCCTTTGTGTTTGATTTCAACTACTTGGCTTGTGTACTAGACTTGTGTTTGCTCTGTGATTTGGTTCGTGTTATTTTCTAGACTGACGACCTTTTGCTACCCTTACGGACATCGATATTGCATACGATTGGACTTTAAAGGGGAATCAAAAAGTATCAATATAAGACAAATATTATTTATTTATTTATTTATTTAAACTTTATTGACCACAATAACTTAATATTACGGTACAAATGGCGAGCTTAATGCTAAGTGCATTCTCTACCAGCTAACTGTATATATTACTAATATAACTGTATATATTACTGTACATTTAGTATGTACATGACGTAACTTAAATTCAAAATTCATGTTTAAAGTAATATTGGTTTTAGCTGTAATTTTTTAAATGATTGCATCATGTTATTTTTTACTTCTGTTAATAGAAAGACGAAATGGAGATAAAATAATGCAGTCTGTATTAAGTCTGCAAAAGTTTGAAAAAATAATAATTTCTCTGTTTAAGTAAGTAAAAAATTAAATATCTTGAAACTAATTAAAAGAGTAATAAAAATATATGAATGACTACACTGGTTTAATATAAAATGCCATAGATATCATCCTTCCTAATTATACAGTCACTTAAGCATATTTAAATAAAACACAGTATTTAATTTCAATAAAACATATTTGTTAGATTGGAATAAAATCGAAGAGTAGAAATCGATATCGATGCGATTCGATACAACAAAATTGCGGTAGTTACCAACAGCTATTACATTGAATACTTCTGTACTCTATAGACTGCCAGTGTCTAACTGACGTTACGATGACGTTCTTAGTCGGCCATATTGGTTAATCATTTGTTTACTCCTTTAATCAACGCTAGAAAAACGGACTGTAGATTGTCGCATTAGGATGTCCTGTAATGTTAGTGCTATAACATAAATAAAGAAAGAAATAAAGATAGAAGAAAGCAAAAACTAAAACTGGTTAATTGCGAGTCGGACTAGCACACGTAGGGTTCCGTACCACCGAGCGATATTAACTGAATTATTTCGTCTATTGAGAACATTTTTTTGTTTATTTATTAGAAATATTTTTTTTTGTTTTAATTTATTCCTATACACCGCGAAGTTCGAAGAGTTGCTTTAGTTTCTGGTATGGGAGCCCTGTTTGGGAATAAATTCATTGTTATAATTATTATTTGTCGTGATGGAGGCTTCAATGACACGTACTTTGTTGAAATTTTAACAGGCCTTTACGGAGCATAATACAGTGTAATCTTCTTCTTATATTTAAAAATGAATTGCTGTTCGTTAGTGACGCTAAAACTCGAGAACGGCTGGACCGATTCGATTGAAATTTTTTGTGTGTTCAGGTGGATCCAAGAATGGTTTAGATTAATTTAGACAATTGGACCCGGTAGGTGGCGCTGCTGTCGATATGCCACCATATTTGTTTAATTTTTTGTGTGTCTTGAGGTGGATCCGAGAACGGTTTAGATTCACAATTTGATCCGGTAGGTGGCGCTGCTGTCGATATTCCACCATATTTGTTTATTAATTATAGAGCGGTACGAAGTTCGCTGGGTCAGCTAGTCTATAATAAACATACTCCTGTTATAACCATCTCCCCGTACGACGAGCAGATGGTGCCAGCAGTTCAAGCGGCTGCTCGAGGAGACCGGGTACGTGACGCCGGGCAAGCAGCTGGCGGAGGTGCGCGTGCTGCTGATGGGCCGCGAGTGCTACGAGGCGCTGTCCGAGGAGCAACAGCAGCGCGTCTACGACCAGCACCAGCGCCACATCCAGCGCCGCGCCAAGCACAACCTGCAGGTGTGCACGCGTGACGGCTGTCACTGAAAAGTAGACGTCATAAGTAATAGATTACCATAATAAAATGTGTACAGTCCGCGATGAGTTTAGTTTAAAATCATACGTCATAAGTAGATATAGATGTAAATAAACGCATACATACTATGTATATGAAAATGATCGCTGGCTGACTGGACTGCACGTGTGTGTGCCATTGCTGTGCTATTTCGCATGGAATGGCACAGCGATGTCACGCATTATCTATTTATTTTCATGTTTTAGGTTTAAGTTTAGGTTAAGTACTAACATAGAAAATAAGTAATTGTGATACTAACATACATAAATAAATAAATAAATAAATAGTTATTATATCGGCGCCTCATAATTTCTCTGGTTTTGGCAGGTGTAACCAAATAACACTGAAATTTTCACATAAACATTTATCTGCGACATAAATACCTGTCTCTGCCGGGAAACAAACCTGGGACCCCTCGTTTCACAGGCAGGGTCATTACCAATTAGGCTACAAGGTCATAAAATAAAACATCACAAACGACTCTAATGAAATATTTATGCAAGTACATTCGGCCGGGATTCGAATTGCGAGTGTTCTTTGGACGAGCAGAATCAATACCAACAAGGTTGTTGATAGATTTTTAAGAATATAAATTAATATAAATTATTCCTGAACATTGAGGTTTACTGTAATAAAATGAAAATTATATCCCTTACTTCAGCTTTGTCTGCGTATATTTTAGATTAAATGGTTTATCTGTGTGCCCAATTATATACAAATTAAGCCCCCTGTTTGAGTAATAGTTTCAGTAATAATAGTTAGTAAGCAAGCTTTCACATTTGTTTGTTCCCAGGAGTTACTTCTAGAGCATGCCGACTTGTTCTACCACTTCAAAAGCATATCGCCCACGGGGACCATCACTCAAGAGGACATCAAGGAAATTACGGATGTATTACAGGATGACTTTCGGTGAGTTGTTAGTAGTATGTGGCGGTGTAACTTGATAATAGGTAAATGTTGGTAGTGGCTACATTTCTGAACATTTTAGAGGAAAACAAATAACAATGGTGGCATAGACAATACAAATACCACATCACTAAAACCCACGACCCGAGAACGAACATTTATCCTGTTACATAAACATCTGCGATCCGTGATCGAACCCGGGACCCCTCGTTTCGCAGGCGGGGCCACCACCGACTGCTAATAAATCTTCATTCAAACATTTCCCTTGACAGATACAAGATGCTGGATCGGATGGAGCAAGATCGGAAGCTGATGCTGTTCCAGCACTTGGGGTTCGTCCACTGCCCCATGCGGGAGCACTGCCCGGCCGGCTCCAACTGCCTGGACGCTACACTGCCCGTCATATTGAACACCAGAGTCGGGTAAGGGAAGCTTAATAAAGTGTAAAAATAACTTCGCTACGGTGAGAAATGATATGAAAGATAAGGGAGTCAGTGTAGAAGTGACGGCTAATAGGGAAGAATTGAAGAGAAGAACTTAGAAGCGCCGACCGCAAATAAAATTGGGAAATGGGCAGTCAAAGTGTAATAAAAAATCAAAGTGTGTGCAATTCACACGTGCCAGAAGTGAAACATTTAAAAAAATAGTTTGGTTAGATGTTATTAACTATTGTTTTAGCGCTGCAGCGAACTTTAGTTCTAACTCTTGCTAATGTTCCTATCTCATTTTCTCGCACGTTAAAATGTGTCTGTCTTTTTCGTTTCCATTTCGTGTCATTTGCGCGTCATTTCCGTTTCATCGAATTAGAAATCCATTAAAGTACGATAGAGGTTTTCTCTTCAAAACTGATAAACTCATACAGTAGCATTCAACCCTTGTTTACCGTGTAACGTAGGCAACACAATGAGTCATCAAACTCTGGATTATGTGATGTTCCCAAAACAATTGCTAGTTAATAAGATATTTATTTGTTTTGCTGTTAAATTTTACTGTAACATTTTATATATTTATTTCGGTACACACGGTACAGGGTCAAAAGCACATTTTAAGATATAATAAAAAAAGTTTGTACGTTGTCGGCAGGTCGTTGACGTCGACGGGCGAGTCCCAGTGCCTGGCGGGGCCGCCGGCGGCGCCCTGGGCCCTCACCGCGGACTCCAATCAGATCAACGTCATCATACTGGGGGTGAGTGTTGACGTGGCAGATAATGTTGTAGAAGAATTTTATTGTGATAGGTCATTTTCAATCGCATATTATGAGGAAATATGTAAACATCTATAAGTGTGTTTAGTTTGGGGGTTTCCCGTTTTTGGTAATTCCTTAGATGTGTCTGAAAAACTATTGTTTTTTTGTTAATTGCGTTTGGTGTTTTTTATTGATTGAGTTGACCGAAAATTATAATTTAGTGATAATCCTTTGTTCCAAGAGGAATATTAGAACGTATACAATGTTTTAGAATTTATAAAATTGTTTTTCGTGGAAGCTGTTGATTTTAGGTTGAAATTATTCAGAAACCATTTGTAATTTCGTTTACTTTTTTTTAACAGTATATTTCTTATTAAGATGTTTTACCTCTATTTTAAATGGCGGATTTATGTGTTTTAAAATTATAGTAGGGGGTCATAAAAGTAAAGGAAAAATCCGTTAAACCCGACCCAACGGTATCATCGTTTGTTTAGTAAAGATGCTCAATGTTATTTATCCATACAGGTGGAAGGCATAGCCGGTGAGTTCGGTAAACGTCTGATAGCGGGTTGCGACAGCGAGAAGCGGATAGCGGTGCAGGGGCACACTTGGCGCGTGGAGCAACGGTTGCGCACCGACGACTTCGCCGCCGACCCGCCCAGGGACTTCGCCCCCAATGGTAAGTGCAACGGTGCGATGCGAGCACTGTCAGGGACGTTGCCCTTGGTAAGGGCAAGACGAGTTAGTTGACACCGTGATGCGGTGACGCTATGTTTTAATGGTAATCTTAATATAAACATTTCTTCTTTGCGTGTGTACGTCACTGAACTCCTCCTGAACGGCTGTACCGATTTGGTTGAAATTTTTTGTGTGTCCTTCAGGTGGATCTGAGAATGGTATAGATTCACAATTGGACCCGGTAGGTGGCGTCTTTGTCGAGATTTACTAAGAGAACAGCTAAACTATTGGCGACCTCGAAGTGCTGCCATTGAATAAGTTATTGTATTTGATGAGCATTTCCTAAAGGTATATCAAATTTGAGGTCTCTCGGTAGCTCTGGTCAGCTAGTACAATATAAACTTTACATTGAAGCTGGATAGTACCAACCGCTGATAACACACTTACACACGCGCCCACACACAAGCACACACGAAAGCAAACGCTTAACTGTGGACAAGAATAAATTATATCTGCACGATACATATATTTACATAAAAACAAACAAATCAATTTGTTAATATTGATGTTATCCGTGCAGGTTATTTCTGCGTGTTCCAAGATCAGGAATCGTTTGAATACATCAGGGGCTGTGCGGAGAAAACGCTGCTGTCCAGTCTCGAACAGGAAGACAAGTTGCCTTTCCAGGTAGTTATAATTATACTTTTATGTATTTATCCGGGGGGAAAGATGTACTACTCGCCGCACACCCATTAACGGAACGGAACGGTTGGAGTCGGAGTTGAGTCGACGTCGAGTTGGTGTAATGTGTGCAGACCTTTAACGTGTAAATAACATTTTAACAGTCGATTTTAGAAACTGGTTGGTACCGAGCACAGTGTCTTCTGAATCGTGTGTAGGCACAGACCACTTTAAAATCAGACAATTTGGTTGGTGTTATTCAATATGTTGTTGTGTTTCAGGGCTTACCGTTGGTTGTGATGTTCGTCCAAGACGATGGCATGGATAAGAAGGAGCTAGTAAGACTGCAAGAGGAGGGACAGAATTTGGCCGATAAGTAAGTTTCATACGTTGTCTTTAACGTTACAGTTAAAATGTTTTGTGTCCGCAATCTTCTATATACATCAAACTGTTCCGTTACTGAGTGACTGACAGACAACGCTCAGCCGAAACTACTAAACGCAACAAGCTGAAATTTGGCATGTACGTTCGTGGGGGAGTGTAGGGGAGCACTAAGAGGGGAGTTTTGGAAATTCCCCCACTGGAGGGTTTAAAAAGGGGATGAGTAAAAATGAGATAAGTGTAGGTAAGTAAAAATGAGATATTAACACCAAGCTGATAACGAAACTTTCTTTATCAGCGTGGTATTAATATCTCATTTTACCTAAAATTGTCACTCAGTTAACTTAGTTAACTTTACATTTAAAAATAATGTTTCCAGTCTGCACTGTTCGTACATGGAGGCGGCGGTGGGGGAGCTGGGCACGGAAGCGCTGACCGCCGACGCCGTCCAGGAGTTGATCCGAGCCAACAGGGACAAGGCGAGCTACGCTCATCTTTATAGGGACCTCATTGTCTGCTTCGATTCTGATATACGGTGAGTGTCTGATGTACGGTGTCCGTAGACATTACCGATGTGGATTATAGTCACCGACCACACAGCCAATAGACTCCTAATAGTGGTGACCCTCGCACCGGTCGCCATATATGTATGTAACGATACAAGTGTTGTTGCAGAATAATGGTGTGCATGTTCTGCGACGATCCGTATTCCCCGGAGCGCGTGCTCAGCCCCCTGCTGCTGCATCGCGCGTGCTTCCTCACCGGCGACCGGTCGATAGTGATCGAGACCTTCCTCGGGGACTCCAAACGAAAGGTTGAGGTAAGGACGGGTTGTACGACATATTACATTACTTCTTGTTTGTGTTTTGCCAAAGGGAGATCTCCCGCCGGGCGAGACAACACGCCCGGGAGGCGGCCAAGCCCCAACTGATCGCTTGCGTAATCGTTTGCAGGTAATAATCTCGAGCTTCCACGGCGCCTCTCAATTCAGAGAGGAGTTGATCCACGGCTTCATACTAATATACTCTGCGAAGAGGAAAGCCAGTTTAGCGACACTCAAGTAAGAATAATTGAACTACTAATATCTTTTTGAACTACTAATATTAAAATGTGTCCCGTTCTGCCTGAGCCTGAACGTATTTTTCTTTATTCTATCGCCGTTTCGCTAAAGTCGATTATAATGGAGGAGAACAAACTACGAAAGAAACTCCTCGGCACATCTTCTCAAACTAAAAAATACGATATTATATATTTGATACAGAGATACATGCTAACCTTTGCGGAACCGGTAGCGGAGCTGGTTATTTCCGTGCGTTAGGGAAGGCACTGGCGCCTATGATACGGTCATACCTAGTTTACGGGTCAGGATTCCAATGTAATTATAATATTCATTCATTCATTCATTCATTCATTCATCTTTGTTATTGATATACAGCGCGTTCTCAATGAACATACCGAACCTGCCGATCCAAATGGTCGCGGTGACGGACGGCGGCGGGTCCGCGGCGAACGCGTTCTTCGGCACGGACGTCGGCCACGCGCTCATCACCGAGGGCAACGCGACCGCCGACCGGCTCGCGGCGCACTTCACCACCTACACCTCCAGCGCCGAGAACAAATGTGAGTTGACCGACCGCACGGCCAATAGACACAAAATGTTTGATTTTCCGCATTGAATGCATTCTGGCAACTGGCTGAGGTAACACGAAGCGGGGTGACTGGCCAATTCAACGCTGCGATTGGCCAATTCAAGGCCACACGAAACGTTGAAGTTCCCAAAGTTGTCCACAGCTTGGCTTTCTATAATCCGGTTATTACTCGATGTTCCCAGCGGCGTTCTACACGCCGTTCTTCAAGGAGGTGTGGGAGAGGAAGGGCGAGATCGAGCGCGCGTTCCGGCTCGAGCAGCCCCCGGGCTCCGCCCACAACCTGCCGGACGTGGCGGCCGCGCGCCCGGCGCCTCCGCCCCGGAACCACTCCTACCATCTCAACCACAAGTGTGTAACATTGGAATTATGTTGTTAGAATAGGGCTGCTTTGGGGAATAAATACACTTCGAAAGCCGAAGAAAAAGTGAAAAAGTGGACCGTTTCCATCGCATATGACATGATATGACATTTTCCTGATTAGGTTATTTTTCTTGAAAATTTAAATATTGCTAGCAATTCCTAGCCATATTTAAATTTTTATAACATAACAATGTTTATAACAATGTTTAATGTTTTTTTTATCTATATTTGTATGTTACTTTTTAATTTATCTGCAATAATTTTCAGGATGGAACACAAACTGACGAACTCTTTAGACTTGCTCATAGGGCCGGATTCGAGAGCCGACATCGACTCGGAATACAGCGACACTATGAACAATTCTAAGAATAGAGGATTTCTTAAAGGTACTTCTAATTTATTAACACCTTCTTGATTAAAATAATGGGTAAACATTTATTGTTGAAAGAGTGTAAGTTGTTGTTTGTTCCCCATGGGATTATAATTATGTGGTAGTCAAGTAATTTCGTTTTACTTTTTAGATCTTTTTAGATCTTTTTTTTTTCGTTTTGGAACGAAGTTCCTTACGGCAGGCTTGGAGGGGATAGGGATTTTGCTGCGCGACCGAACTGAAAAATATGTGATAGTAAAACCGTAAGCGTGGAAAAAAAAGTGCGTGGAATAAAAGCGTTAAATGAGACGTGCGCAGGCGCGACAGTAGCCGAAGGAACTTCGTTCCTACCTGGTGTTGTCCCACGACACAATTTAATTTTTACTTTTAATTTCGTTTTTTAAAATTAAACTTTAAAAACAGATATTAATTATGTCCTAAACAATTTTATACTTTTCACATATAAGAAAATAACACTATTGATGATAACGCTCTTGATGTTTGCTTTCAAAATATTTGCCGTAAATAAAAC
Organism: Ochlodes sylvanus; assembly: GCA_905404295.2. Classification (NCBI taxonomy): domain Eukaryota; kingdom Metazoa; phylum Arthropoda; class Insecta; order Lepidoptera; family Hesperiidae; genus Ochlodes; species Ochlodes sylvanus. The sequence goes on from FR990146.1 coordinate 5,616,269, forward strand.
TACATGTTTAGTGTGGAAAGAAACAAAAAGCGATGGGACCGATTGCTCGATAGATTTGTCGATATTTTTTTAATATTAATTGCATTAGTACGTCGTACAATCGTAGTTAAACGGCTGGAATTAAAACACCTTTGTTTTGCCATAAATTCCACAACAATTTGTTTTTTTTATTAAAGGATTCAGCGTATACCCACCTCCTAGTACGCCACCGGAGCCCGCACCGCCCGATCACAGAATGCATGCGGATTTGTCACGTGAGTCCATAAATATAAAGTCGTTGTTTGAAAATACAATATGCGTAATTTTTATCTTCTGATCTTTTAAGCAGTGACGGATAGATATGAAACCAGCTGTTATTATAACAATATCTATCTTCGGTAGGTTAGTACTTAATTTGCGAGGTTAGTAATTAAACGAGGCGTCAATTTAATCGTGATTTTGAGCTTAATAAACAGATTTCTTATAGTATAAATAAGCATAGACATTAACGTTCAATGGGTATAATTTTTGAGATAATAGATCCTGGTTTATTTAAGGCACTTTACGTTTTTGTAAGTGGATATTTTACAACCTTCATCGTACTATCGTCTTATGGGGTACAATGACGTATACGCACGTCTTTGCTCGTAAGAAATGATACCATTTCGTACTAGTAAAGACGTGCTACGGCGCCTATTGGCGATATTATCAAAATACACTCAATAATATTAAGTAGCCCAATAATCTAGATTAACCGCTTTGTTAACAGGTGGTTTCGTAATTGTTTATCGGTACCATTAACATTGATGTATATTTATTTATTTAAGTTACATAACCGTAAGTATGATTCTATATTAAAATATGTAATGTTACAACGCAGCTGATCTCAACTGTTCGGAGGATTCGCTCAGCACCCACGAGTCAGGTGATTGCATGACAAGCGAGTATCTTGTTACAATAGCGGGAAGGTTCAAATTCGTGTGTAGATATAGTTGTCTTGTTTTAATTTACTTTGTACTTTGGTTCGATGAATGCCTTCAGGTAGATAAATATGTGTTTTATTTTTGCATGATTATAGAATCGGTAGTTAGATGTCGTTTGGTGATTTGATCCAACTTCATGTTAGTGTGGTTTGTTTTGTTTTGTGTATCAGTTAGAAATTAAATATTTTAAGGAATAAAATGGCTCGAAGGACCAGAAAATGTATTGTGTAGGGTTAAAAATATATTTGCCTGATAAAATGTCCAAAATGTGGAAAACAACCTATATTATCATTTATTACCACAATGCAATATAACATCATCATCATCATCATCATCATCGTCATCGTCGCATAACTGTCCCACTGGTATGCTCGGGTCTTATTTCACAATATGACACGATTACATTCTCCGATTAAATTGTTTTTTGTTATACAATTATGTTGTTTTTAATTGAACCTGCTGAAAATTTGCATTCAAATTCAAAGTATCAGGTAAACAAGTACATACTAACAAACTTCTGCGTGAAAGCGCATATAAACAATACTAATTATGAACAAGCTGTCGTGTCTTTAGGATTTAGATTTTTTGGTTATAAGGATGCTTTGACAACAGCTAAAATTAAAAATGTGACGGCATTTTTTGATCCTTCTATAAACATGAGCCAACTTAATTGGATTGATTAATAGTGTAATAATAATTATATATGTCTATGTAAGACAATACTTACCATACCTTGGACGTGGTTGTTGGATTTTATGTCACCAAGCCTATACAGGGTGTAATCGTTAAGTGTGCACAGGCGATTATTCCGTAACGATTACAGATATCAAAAAACTTTAAACTGATATCGAAAGCACTTTACCTAATGAGTAAAATGACAATAATAATTTATTGAAAATCAAACGAGAAATATCCAAAAAAATTACATTATACTCTCCCATACATTTAACGATTACACCCTGTGTACCATTTGTTTGTTGTTCAGTTTACTAGTGGAGTATTTTTATGTTTGTCATATTATTGGGTTTTAAGTTATGTTTAGATAACACAAAGTTAAGTTTAAATCGGCTTTTAGACGAGGTATCATTATGACATTTTTATAAGCGGTTATTGAACTTGCGATATTTTTCATTTATGTATTTTCGGGTTAAATCTTGGGACCGTTAGTGATAGTTGGTCCTGTTAGTTGTTGTTAGTAATAGTTCAGTTAGTAATTGTTAGTAAGAGTTTTGTTCTAAGATGTACTGTTATCCTTGAGGACTGAGACGGTCGCCTCTAAAAAGTGTAACCGGCTCCACATGTCTATGTCGTCTTCATGATAAAAGACCCATAATGATACCTCGTTACAAAACCCGAATCAGCATGTTTTTATTTTTCGCTATGTTTAAGTTTTGGTAATGAATTTTTCACTCATAATACTAGTGATATATTCTATTACACGCAAATTACAATCGTAATAATTATACATTTATGTTTGTATGATAATGATAATAGATTCCGTTAGTCATTTTGTAAATTAAATAAGTTTGTATTGTATGCACTAGTCAAATGTATGATTTATTTTATTATACAGTTATACTTCTAAAAACATTTATTAGTTAAACAATAATTATTAAAAGCCTATTATTTGATATCATATTTAATAACTTATACTTATTTTGTAGGTATTGTAATTAAAAATTTTAGAATTTTAGTAGATTTAACTTTTAGTACATTAAACATTAAAATGTGACCCGTGGCCCGATTCTGCTAACCATTTATGTTACTTTGTTCACGGTGCAAATACTTATAATTTATATCACATAGATACATGTATTTAAATGTGTATTTATAATATGTATTGTACTTTTATATTAAATAAAAATTGAATCTATCTAATGATATCAGTTATATTTTTAATTGATGAACCACGTATGCAGATGGAGGGGGTATGTGGCAGCCGGCGGGTTACGGGCACCGTGCGTTCACGACGGGACGCGCGAGACCACAGCCGCCGCCGCAACGGCCTCGTCACAGTCAGACGTTAAAGGTATCGATAAAACACAATTATATAATTTTTTATTTACGTATTTTATAAACATCATTTTAATTTTAGTAATGTATTATTAATGATAAACAAAATTCTCAAATTCAAATGTACACGAGAATTATTTTTAAAATGGTTTCTTCGAGTGTAACTTCTATATCAGTAAATGTTAAGTTGTTACAGCAACCCGGTAAGCTGGATCTGAACAACTACACGATGGTCAGCGACGCGTTGCAGCACATCACCATCGGCCCACCGCACTCGGCCACTAGGGAGAGAAAGGTAATGCTTAACTTAATACTACGTAACTGTCACATAACACTAATGCTTAATTTTTTAGCGAAAGGAGATCTCCCGCAAGGCAAAGTGTCTGCTCGGGGATGATGTATATGTGTAGAAAACTTCGAAAGCGCGATTCAGGCTTGTCGTGGCGTCATTATAGTGATGTGAGTGCGAGTCACCACAATTTATTCAAGCCCATAGCTCAGTTGGTTCATGCTACCTGCTATACAGGAACTCCTAGTGAAGTAGTGTTTGTGTGTGTGAATATTATTTTTTATTATTTATTTAAAGTGATAACCTCCAATTCTTAAATCGGTAGGTTTAGAAATAGTCCCTTCTTGTGAAGTCATCTGAAAACTACAGTTTTTAATAACTTCTGCTGAGATGTTCCCAAAGGAGTCACGCAATTGATAAAATGTGTATAAATTTGTTTGTAATATATCATATCGTGTGTATGTCAGTGATGGTAATGTTTGTATGGTCGTTGTAACAGTCGCAACGGTCGGGCTGGTCGCATTCAAGCAACCAGCAGGGCGGTCACCATCACCATCCGTCGGGAGTTAGTTCGGAGACGGAATTGGATGCGCAATATGCGCAGGTATTTATTTATGCACACATACTGGCACACACGCGCGCATATACACACACACACACGTTCATACAAACACAGGCGTGCATAGCGCTCATGTAAGCGCGCACGCACACACACACGACACTTATTCTCAATTCAGTGATTATTCAATTTCGAATACATAATTGATTCGTTTCAGATAAAAGAAACGAACGAATATATGGAGGCGCCTTCAATGACAAGGTTGCGGAGGCACAGGAGACACGAAAAAACACCGTTACATCAACCATGTGAGTTGATTGTTTACTGGCTTTAATACTCAGTGCGCACTCTGATAAATAAGTTCATGGGTCATTACGTCATTAGTGCCCATAAATATCCCGCTGTTGCGCTTTGGTAACGTAACTCGCAACGTAAGGAGTAACGACTACCTGGCTACCTTCAAAACAGATACGCTTAAGAAAATATTGAAATGAAGAAGTTTTATATATGCTCGTTTCCTCACGAAATTTTCTGTCAGTTATGGGATGTAAACAAGATCCTAGCTAATAGATATTAGAATATAACCAACCAGTACTACTTATACTGCAATAAATCGTCATATCGGTGACCCGCGTTTAAAATAGCTGTGTCGATTGTTGCAGCCTTCTCGGAGACGGACAGTTCGGGGTCGAGCGAGGCGTCCGGCGGCGCGGCGCGCGCGCACGCGCGGCGGCGGCACAACGCGCACCACGCGCCGCGACACTACAAGAAACGGTTGGTGTTGACGTTCGGCGCCCGAAGTGTGGTTCGGGCGCCAGGGCGTTTTTGTATGTTCGGGTCGGTAGTCTAGCGAGCTGAATTAGAAATACTTCGTCCCACTCTGCGGACTTGAAATTTTGTACATTGCTTTAGTTGCGATCAGAATGCAATTTTATGATAAGCATTTTAATTATTTAGACCATTTTTATACCATGCAACATATAAGAACAAAAGGCGGACTTAATGCTAAAAGCGTTCTCAGCCAGTCAACCTTTGGGCAGTGGGAAAACAGTGAAGGAAGGGTGACAAAAATAAAATATATAGAATGAATAAAATTTTTACATACCATAAATAAACATGCATACATAATATAATAATAAATGCATGACCGGATACTACAATCAGGATTGTCTTCAAACAAGGGAACTCAACGGCTAACAGCCCGGTGACTAAATTTATTGCTTTGCATTCACTTAATATTATACATAATACAAAACAACAAAAAATGTTTTTAGCCCGTTCTATTAGAAGATACGAACCGTCAATGGTTTGAAGACAATGCGTAACTTGTTTTGTTTATTGACAGGTCGTTAGGAAACCTAGTGGCGGTCCAGAGTCCGAGGGTGCCCAAACTGGGCATGTTCGTGGGCCCACCGGAGCTGCCCACGGGGTACAGGGCGCGAACGCAGGAGGACAAAGGTGAATTATGACAGTTATTATGTTTTTAAACAGTCGCAATAATAAGCACAAAAAAAAGGATTTGTTAAAAATATGTGGGTGATCTTGTATTGTTGAATTTAAATTGACTGATACAGTGCCGAGTGCTGTCCTACTCTTTCGTAGATTTTGAGAGGTATGGTCGACGCCCCAGACAGCTACATGTGGAGTTGTGTAAGCTTTATGTTCCTGATAAGTATCTTCGTATTAGGAAACACAAGCTATTCGCCGCTCCTATTTTTCGTACAGTAGCCCGTTCGAGGTCTCCTATTCCGCGATCGCTCACCGCGCTCAATACTCTCCTGAATGCTGCGCCGCACTGTGATCTGTTTGCGTTGCTCCAGGAGGCCTACTACGAAAAACGAAAGTCGACGTTTCGGACGACGTATCGTACTTTTTCCTATCAGTCACGGTCGCCAGCACGGCGGTGCTAATGCCTCGTTCGTTGTTCACTTGTTCAGTAGCATCAAAAACATTGAAGGTTGGCTTGGACTTGATCGAAACTCTTCATCAATTGGTATTCAATATTGCCAACAGGTGCCAGCGATTCAAGTGACGGCAGTTCTGACGGCGAGACGCGGAGGCCGCGCCCGCTCCCCCCTCCACCTCACCACGAGCCTCCGCACAAGGTATGTATTTAATACCAGCTGTCCCCCGCGGCATCGGCCGCCAATTTCCAAAAATCCTTTTTTTATTGCGCACTTGCGTCATTCGGTATCTATATACAGAGTTTCAAGTGAATCCATTGAAGAAAAAAAAAGTTTCAGTTTATACCCTTTTTTATCCTCTTAGGGGGGGAATTTCTAAAAATCTTCTCCTAGTGCTCCCCTACACTCCCCAAGGAACATACATGCCAAATTTCAGCTTCTTGCGTTCAGTTATGGCTATGCGTTGTCTGTCAGTCACTCAGTAACGGAAAATGCTCCCCTCGGTTGGAGAAGCCAAAAAGTTTGGCATGAATTAAATATTGATTAATTACTCCAAACGAGGTGAGCATGTATGCTCGCTCGTGGAGAGTCATAAAGTTTGTTACGAGTTGTACACAATGTCAACTTTTTATATTATTCTATGTTGATAGTTATAGCTGCTGATGAGGTAGGTAACGTTAATATTAATACATAAAGACAGATTAAAATTAATTAAGTAAATATACACACTGTTTAATAAATATTTTGTAAAATAAAAGTATAAAATTTATATTTTAGATTGAAAACCAGTCGATGTTTAACCAGATGATGGGCGGGGATTACCCGTCGTCGGCGCAAGACAATTCGTCCTCCAGCGCGGCCGACTCGAGGAGAAGAGGACATCCGTTCGGGAAACACGACAGGCGGCATAAGGTAAAGGTAATTTACGTGGAATTGGTAAAAAGGTAACTTACCTTTGTTTTGTTTACAGTAGAGACATTTGGATTTTTCAATACAATATTGAATCATATTGTATTTGATTTTGAAAGTTGTGTAATCGAAATTAAGAATAATTGTTTGCAAGTTATTAAATTAAACTATTTTAAATATCGTTATATTAGTTCCATTATATGTACGATTATATATTTTAAAGATTTTATTTAAGGAAAATCTCGAATAGAGTGAAATATTTTTTTTGTTTGTTTTTTCCTTAAATCACAGCATCGTTCTTAATTCGAAAAAATAAGATAAGATCACTTCAATAACTGCTTATAATACGAACATGTGAATATAACATATTTTCATATAATTTTTGTAACTTGATGCAGGAGTTCAAAAGCAAAGACAAGAAAAATTCGTCGCATGCATCGAATGCAACGGCAATACAGAATTGGGGACCGCAGGTAATGAAAACGTGTAGTTTATAATTATTTAATAAATTGTTTATAGGTATGACGTGAAACTATTTTGCGACGACTATATATGGCACATGTAAGATCAAATACTACACTATATGTGCCATCTTATTTTACTACATGAATAACTATATTTTAATTTGAAGTTTCAATATTTCAAGATGTAAACCAATGATATCATCGGCGCGGATGCAGTAGTGCAATTCTAGTTGTATGAACGTATCGCATCTACAGAGATTGGTGCGATACGTTATTGCTGAAGAAAAGTAAGAACTTATTCCAAAGACGCAAAAAAACGACACAGAATGATAATATGTTTTGTTTCACTTTGCGTGCCGGTTTTTTTCAAACACAGCGACAGTTGAGCGTCGAATTATTATTGTGCCACATACATTTGTACCTTCTCGTGTTTTCTCATGTTGGCGACATTCACCAGGTGTCTGTATCCTTCTCTGTCTACGAATCTGTGGTTACAATATCGTCGACGCAAAATCATAAATTGTCGAGGGTGCCAAGTGCCAATCGTCCAACGATTAAAGAAAAGAGAGGATAGGCCCTAATTTCCATAATTATATAATTTTTCATTATACAAATATTATGGCCCACACAATCCCAAAAATATATCTGTCTCATTTTTACAC